>OZ005649.1:139654419-141074419 GCA_963930645.1 Salticus scenicus
CATTTGCTAAAAACATGATTTTCGTATTCAGGGGACCTCAAAACGTGTAAATATAACAAAATCTCGCGTTCGAAAATTTGACCCAAAAACAATACTTTCTCTACCTTATGGGTAAAAGAAAGTAAAAAGGGCTTCTTCAACTTTTTCGATACTGATTATTATTAATTTTCTTTTCTTTTCTTTTTCTCTCCCCCCCCCCCTCCCCAAACATCGCTTTCAAATTATTCAATTATATTTTCGATTTCGATAAATATCCACGCATCGTAAAACTGACGACAACGTTTTATCCGTAGATTGCGACTAAAACCCTCGTACTAAAATAATAATAATAATAATAATAATAATAATAATAATAATAATGTACAGTTATAGTTGTATACTTGTTATACAGTTATACAGTTATACTTCTAATTTAAGTATTAGAATATTTTTCTTTCTTTTTCAGGTATATTTTCCAAAATAGGTGATTTTTGATCTTTTATTCAAGTAAACCACAATATTTTAACAATTTTAACTATGGGATATGTAATAAATTTACTCAAAAATAGTATAATTTCGATAAATCAGAAAATTGTATTAGCGAAAAAGTGGTTAAATAAAATGTTCATTAGAGATTTATGTTCATAATTTGCTGAAATAATAATTTTAATTTTACAAAACATAGAAAATATTTTATTTTTTTAAATCTTCGTCAGAGTATACATATATTTCTTCAGATATTCATAGCTGTCTATTATATGGTATTTTAACACCACTTATTCTGAGTAAAATTTTTCTCCTAACTTAATCGGTTGATTGATTAGGTTTTACGTCCCACTAGTGCTGTGCAATGTGTAATTGGCGACGGTCTGAGACTCACACTTAGAGGTGGTCTGGAGACATGCCATCACAATTTTGATTCTTTACGGGAGGATGGTTTCCCCGCTTCGGTAACCCCTGAGGTATAGTTTTGATGGGAACATGGAAGACATTGCGGCCTAAATTAATCGAAGAAACTTCTATAAAAATGTACACAAAATTCCTATTAATTTTTTACGGAATTCAAAAGAGTATTAGTTGGCAGCTATGGATCTGTAAATTTTATTTAATGTTTTGAAGCTCATCTTAAAAATGTTTTTGAAACATTAATACCTTAAATTTCTCTATTTATTTTATTTTTATTTTATTTTATTTTATTTATTGTTATTATTATTATTTACGTTTACGTCTTCTGAATTTCACTCACTCACATACACATATATTTCTGTTGTATATATCGGTATATGAAAACTGTAAATTAAGAATTAATGCCCTATGCATGACTTTTATTGTGTAACATTTTCATCGGGATTTGTGTAGCTTTCAATATTAATGTTTATTTATTTTGAAAAATTCATATTAATTTCCTATTTATTTTTTCAACTGATTTAAAAAATCTGTAAGGTAAGAGATGTTACTTATACTTCTTATCACCACACTGTAAGAAAAAAATAATAATAATAAATTTAAAAAAAAATAAAATAAAATAAAAAAAAATCTGTAAAAACAGAAAATAATCCTACATAAGATTTATGTGTTCTAAAACTACAGAAATTTTCCATCTCAATCTGTCAAAAGAAGCACTTTTTCTGTAACCAGATAAAATCTGTAAACATCGATACATATATACTATATATATATATATATATATATATATATATATATATATATATATCTTTTTAACGAAAACCAATATTGTTCGTATTTTAAAAAATTAACTCTGTGGAATGTTCTTATTTATTTATTAAATAAGTACTAAGCACTTAAATCTTTTTCTTAAAATCCATTTAAAATTTCAAGAATAAATATTCACTAATGTATATCTAATAATCAAACAATCATATTAATTATTTCTCAAAACATTTTTATTTATTTACTTATTTATTTTAATATAAAAATCAACAGTTCTTTCAGAATTCTGATTATATCCTAATTAATATAATTTTTCTTGTCAGTCCTTGACTGAGCTTTGTACAATTTACTCTATACAGGCATTTAGGCCTGACGCATAATTTCTTTCCCTTTCAACTCCATCTAATTCTAATCGCTTATTATGTAATTACCTAAAGGCATTTACCTTGAACCTGTTTGGTCGTAGAACTGTCACTGTGTTCGAGTTTTTTTTTCTCTGAACTGTTTATAGAGTATGGCATGAAGTCGTTCCACTATTAAACGAAAGTCAAGGTATTTCATGGCCACGAGGTTAGTAAAAGAAATACCAATAAACAATAGTTTGTCCTCTCAAATGAGATTTCCTCGGCATTCCGAATTATTTTTCAATTTTAGTACCAAGAGTTTCCATCTGTTTTAAGTATTTTATTTGAATTTTATTTATTATTATTTACCTTATTAATCTTAAGGCGACAGTGGATTTTCAAAATGTCGATATTTAAAAAATTCAATGTTTTAATTGCACTAAACTAAATAACAGTAGTAATGTGAGGCAAAAAGAATGTTTTAATTTCCATCATCCTATGCAGAGTTATAAGCGTTTATGTTTGTAAATAAATGCTGAATTTCTTGTAAAAAGAAAACTTTAAACATAATTTTCTCTAAACTAATTTTTAGGAAACTGCGGCAAATTAAAAATGTTCCTTGCATCTTAAGTTCTGATGAATCTTCGTGAAACTTCATCTAATGTTATATATATATATATATATATATATATATATATATATATATATATATATATATATATATATATATTAGCAAAAAATTTAATTACGATTTTCTATTTTTTGTTTTTGAAAACTTTAAAAATTTGAAATTAAAATAACAAAAAAAATTTTTGAAAAAACAAAACTGAAAAAAAAATTGCATAATTATAATTGGTAACAGAGAAAAAAAAAAAAGAGTCAAATAACTTTTACTAAAATAAATAATCTAAAGCTACCTACAAAAAAAAAAAAAAAAAATATGTTAGTCTAAGTCGTATTCGCAAGAAGTATTTTCAAGTTTAATGATTCATTATTAAATTAAATTAATATCTTATTTAATTATAATGAGAATGTTAATATGGTATTTCTCTTTTGCAAATAATACTATATGAAACCGTAAATTTTTGCAGTAATTAATTATAACTACCGATTTTATTTATTTATTTATTTTACTTCATTTTTATTTATTTATTTATTTATTTTACTTCATTTTCTTTTATTTATTTTATTTATTTATTTATTTTACTTCATTTTAATTTATTTATTTATTTATTTATTTTTTAATCCATTGTCGCCTTAATACATTAGTTATCGTGTAAACATACAAACTTTTTCTACATTGTACACACAAAGCTAAATCAAATTACTTACATGTAATCTAATTCGTACGTATCGGAAACATAATAAAACAAAAATTGAATAAATATTGAAAGAGGTTCGACAAAAGCGCTCGTGAGATTAAACTCATTTCGAGTCACATTCACATTAAAGTCCAGGGGGTTAAAAGTATGCTGTAACTATATATTATATATATATATATATATATATATATAGGGTGTCCCATAAGTCTGTAGACATTTTAAAAATTCATAAAAATTGAAGGAATTGGTAGAATTGAATGGGTTTTGCGAAAAAGTTATTCTCGTGAAGGAGGACATTTCTGATAAAGGGAAAAAAAAATAGTTACAATTTTCCTCGATAGAGGGCACTGTACGTGAGCAAATCTCACATTTCCGAGAAAAACTATATTTATTTGCATGCAAATTTTTACAAGCAAATAAATCCCATTCTGTGTGTCCGCCATCACCACAAAGAGCAGTTTATAAACGAATTACAACAGTGCTAACTATAGCTTCAGTCGGTGGTTATTACCTGAGGGTAAACATCTTCATCAATAAAGCTTTATCCACCAAGTCAGCACTGTAATTAAAACTTCATATAGCGCAAGAAGGAGGCAAAATAAAAAAAAAAAGGCTGTGCTAATCATAAAACCGTGCAATTTGTAAGACTCTGATTTACATACTTTTCGTTTCGCATCCGCGCAGCGCTCTATATGGAAGAAAATTTTAACTTTTTTGTTTCTTTATTACAAAAAAATCCCTCTTCACGAGAATAACGTTTTCGCAAACCGCGTTCAATTCTACCGATTACTTCAATTTTTATGAATCTTTAACCCTATAAGCGTTAAGCCCGTTTTCTTTCGGCACGCATAGTCAAAATAAAAGGCTGGTGTAGCTAAATTTTGAAATATATGTTGCTTTTTTCAAGAAAATAAGATTAATAAATATGTGTAGTATACAGTATTAAATTCTCATATTTATACTGTGCATAGTATTAATTTTATGAATCATTAAACAGATATACCGAAAAACGGCTAACGCTGAAAGGGTCTACAGACTTATGGGACACCATATACCTAGTTGTGTCATAAGTTCTGATAAAAAAATTTGAGATCTTCTGCTGTGATACAAATGCAGCAGACGATAAAATAATATTTTAACCCTTAAATACCGTGTATTGCCTTTCGGCAACATACCCTGTTTTGTCTTTTAATGTATTATTAGAATAATATTGAAGCTCTAATGCCTCATGTTTGTCCATGGACAGCAAATTTCTTTTTAGCTGTAAACCATTGTTAAAATAAAATATGATTTTTTAAAGTATTTTTCCCGTGATTTATTTAATAGAGGTAAGAATAAAACATTTTAAAATTGATTTAAAAAATAATCAAGCATTTAAAGGTTAAATTTAATCGTTAGAGATCGTCTGCAATGTTAGACCTTAGACTAAGAGATTATCGAAGAATAACTGACCATTTTCTTACAAATGAATTAAAGCTCCAGAAGGACTTTAACCCATTAACCGCCAAAAGTAGAAATAATGATTTTTTTCTTAATAGAAACAGTAATACACATTATTTTGATCATATATAACGATAATTTAAAATGAAATTATTAAAAATAGTCTTATCTTACTAAACACAGGGTGTTGTATTTGTACAACTTCAGTGGAATAAGAGTGTAGAATGAATACAAATAAATGTTTACGGAAATTTCCTTGAGGGAGAATAAAACAGTAAAAACTACAGATCACTTCAAAAGTAATTATTTTATTATAAAACTTTTTTTTTTTTTTACAAGTTATGTAAACTTATTCAAATATGAAGATATTCAAAAGTTTTGGATTGATTAGTGCTTCAAGTTTGAAATTTGTTTTTAAATATAAAATTGTTTTTCAGATCAAATTTTTTTGTAATAAAATAAACATCTATTCTTTCCTTACTTAAAAACAATACTTAATATAAAATATCTTTTTTAGTTAACTGTTAAAGCAAAAGAACTGTCGAAATGGTAAGCTCATAACGGTGACAGAAGGATTCTGTTTACGGACGAGAAAATTTTTGACGTTGAAGAATCTTTCAACCGCCAGAATGATCGTATATACGCAAGGACTGCTCAAGAAACTAAAGAGAAGAAAAAATGCGTACAGAGAACTCATTATCCGGCTTCCATAATGGTTTGGTGGGGTATCAGTTTTGAAGGCGTCACAGAGATTCATTTTCGCGAGAAAAGAGTGAAACACCACGGCAAAAGTCTATCAAGACACTATCTTAGAACCAATAGTGAAACCCCTGAACGTAAACTTGTTCAGTGGACACGATTGGACTTTTCAATAAGACAACGCTCCTGCTCATAAAACGAAGACGACCCAGCGGTAGTTGAAAAAGAATGTGCCAGACTTCATAGAAGCCAAAGATTGGCCTTCCAGCAGTCTAGATTTGAATCCGCTCAACAATAAATTGTAGTCAGTGTTGGAGTCAAAGGAGTGCCAAAAACGACATCCCAGTTTGAAAAGTCTTGAACAATCTTTAAGAAAAGCAGTGATGGAAATTCTCATGTATGTAGTGCATACCTCGATAGGTGATTGGCCAAAGAGACTTAAAGCCTGTGTGAAGTAAAAAGGTGATCATTTTGAATAAAAAGGTGCAATATGTTAAATTTAAAGGTAAAATAAAACTTTAGAAAGAAGATTTAGTTTTTAAAATGATTAAAGTTTTTTTTTTTTTTTTTTAATTCCTTTATAATTATACTAGAACTTATGGAAGTACTAGATATATGTATTTGGGTTGTTAAAGGCATGTTTATTAAATGTTGTTACAAGCTTTTTTTTTTTTTTTTTTTAACTTAGTTGTTTTGCTTGAATTAAATCTTACACTATCTGTTTTTATGAAAATGAATCTTGCAATTAATTTTTATTCTCTTTTGCCGAAACCATTTTGCTCATATTTTGCATATATGATGATGGTCAGAGATAATAAAATATGTAATTTCTTTTATCTCACCAGGGGAATATTTCTCAGACAAAAATTTGTTTGCTTGTGTCAAATCTTGCGATTCATTTGTAATCCATTTCTGCCGATCCGATTTTGCTCAAATTAAATACATGACTCCATATTCGATTACAAAACAATAAGAAATCCTTTACCGAGTTCCATTTCATCAAGGGCAGGTTCCAGGTTCAGAAACCTGTCTGCCTGTGTCAAATCTTAGAATTATTTTTTAGTCCATTTCCGCAGAATCCGTTTTAATCAAATATTGTACCCAAATCCATAATCAATGACAATACAGTGTTAAGGTTTGTCTAGATCCCTAATTGATCACAGATATTTTCCAAGGTGACGTGGTCCAAGCTCACGTATCTAAAGCTCACACTAGAGGAATCGTGGCTGAAGCTCACATACACCAGTATCTCGTGTTCCAAGCGCACAAATATATTCACTCCTTTCCCCGATGCACCAACTTGATAGGTGGGAAGAGACCAAGAAGGTTCAATATATTAAACCTCCTTGGAAGAGACTAATCCCTTTTCCGAAGAGCAGGGGGGGGGGGGGAGAGGCGAGGAAGATGTTTTTTTCGAAGCGCAATGAGTTATTTTTTGAACTAGGGCAGGAACTAGGAATAAAATAATTAAAAAAAATTATTTTCTGCCTATTTACATGTTTAACAAAAATACTTTCGAGGGTGGATAAATATATATATATATATATATATATATATATCAGGAATAATGGCCCGAAATGTTTGTTCATGTATTTATTTAACGCAGTTTTATTTAATAAGTGAATCTTAAGTACTATATGTTTTATATAGAATTCACAGATTATATATAAGTCTACACATAATTTGTGGAATGTCTTTGTTATCAAAGTTAATTGTTGTAAGTATTTTTTAACTAGAAATCGGAACTCAACAATACGAAGGTACACTCTGGGGAAAAAAAAAAGTAACACCCCCACCTAAAATATCAACAAATTGATAAACCGATTTCTGGTAAAATATTAGTAGGTTATAATTCAAAAGTTATATTTGGAGTATAAATTTGGTAGTCAGTGTTAATGAAAATATACAATGTTATCAAATTTTAGCATAAAATAAAGTAGTGTGAGTGCCACATCAAAATTTTTTGTTTATATTTTGTTGAGATTTATGATCAACTTTCCTTCACGCTTTTATCCCAGGCTTGGGACTGGTTAAAAGTCAAGTTGATACGTCGGGGGAAAGGGGTGAATATATTTGTGAGCTCGGGACACGAGTTACTAATCTATGTGAGCTTCAGCCACGATTCCCTAACTGTGAGCTTGAAGCATGTGCGCTTCGGCCACGGCGCCTTTTCCAAAAGGCAAAAAAGGCGTTGCTCCTGAAGAAAAAATAACAGAGAGTTACAAAAAGATGTCGTGTCTTTTATTTATTTATTTCTATAGCATTATTTTACTGTCACTTGGAAATATAATAGTCTATAACATCAAAAATTCGACGTACCGAAAAGCGACAAAATGAAAACTTCTTAAAAATTATTTGAGCAATTTTTCCCCCCCGAAAAATATCGCTTTATTATATTTCTTTTTGTTTATATATATATATATATATATATATACAGTCGAACCTCATTAACGTGAACACGCTTAACGTGAATTACTTTTAACATGAACTCTTTCCACAATCCCCATCAAAAGGAAGATCAGTTTCTGAATTACTGATAGCATGAACTACTGATAACATGAGCAAATTTTTATTCACCTTGAGATTCACGTTAACGAGGTTCGACTATATATATATATATATATATATATATATATTGAAAACCTTTTCAAACATTGAATATATGAAAACAAGAAACATTGAAAAAGATAAAACAGAAAAATTCAAAAAGAGGTTGCGACTATCAAACATCCATAAATTGAAACATGCAAATTCATTACGTTTTCAAGGGTGTAGAATGAATGTTGCATGTAAAGTAGGTGTTATTTCTGTCTTGTTGTATGCAAATTGCTAAATATTTACATATATATATATATATATATATGCATAATACTATTTTACACATTGGTAGAACATTGAGGTACAATTTTGAAAAGTATACAAATAGTAAGAAGCAAACAATTGTATTATTTATTTTACTTTACTTTTATGAACAATTTTACAAATTCTTTTGATATACTTTATATTGTTATTTGCTTTTAAATGACTCATAAAAATTAATGCATAATTAAAATATTAAAATATTAAAACCGTGTTAAAGAGTTTAGTAAATTTATATTAGTATTTGTCATATACAATAGTGTACTATTTGAAAAGAATTTTTAAGGCAAATTACAAACATTTTTATATTTCTGATCGATTGAAAATCAAATAATCGTAATGTGTAACAATTTTTTAGTAAGATTATCTTCTATACATATAATAAAATAAGATGTTTGTGCGTGTGTGTGTGTGTGTGTCATTGTGTATGTATTTCCAGAGCTTTTTAGGTAAACGGCTGATGACTGAGCTACACAAATTTGCATGGAGGTTCGTAATGACCTCTCCTGATGCACCTCGAAGCCCGATTTTCGAATTTTTGATTAGTTTTCTTTTAATTAATTAAAATGTGAAAATAATAACCTTCTGATTTCTGATAAATTAGCCATTTTAATTTTATCCATAATTTAATTGTTGCCAATTTTTTTTCGACAGAATTAAAAAAAAAGTACGTTTACTTAAAACCATAGAATAATAATAAAAGAAGAAGGAGCATGCCAATACTCTAATGCTTACAAACCTCTTCTAGTGAAATGCCAGCGAAAACTACTTTTGCTCCTCTCAACTTTGAAGTAGGGCACCCATCCTCCACGCATTTATCGCTGTTTGTTGTGGGTGCTGCTTCGCAGACTGATTGAGAGAGAGACGAGACTATTCAAAAATCTCGCCAACAAGTCGCCAACCAATCAGATGGAAGCACTGTTACAACCGTATACCCGGCATTCCTGGATTTTACAAACCGAAACCAAAACACGTACGCTCCTTCTTCCTTTATTATTATTCTATGCTTAAAACGAGGAAAAAAAATTAGAAAAATTAGAAAATCTTTATAATATATAAGGCAATGTTTGTGTGTGTGTGTGTGGAGAGCGTAGCGCAAAGACGGTAGCTCGGACTAAGACTCCTACAATACGAGCTGGCTCACAGCTGATCATTGTTGCCCAACGGGAATATAGCTTGGCGACGTTTAGTTGCAGACGTATTATTCAGCGTCTTTATCGCCTAAAATGGCGAGTTTTCCTAAACAGAAGAGCGAATTATTGTTTGGACTTGATAAGTTTGGCGGTAATATTTGGCGAAATTCTCTTATAGTCCTTGTAAAATGTAGCCATCATTGTTGCTGTTAAATTAGTTAATTTTAAATATTTATACACGTTAAAAAGTAGTGTAGGTTGTAAAATACAACATTTAGATGACCAAACAGCAATAAAAACAAATAATTGTTACAAAAAATGCAAGAAAACATATCATAATTACACTTCATATTTGTGATTGAAAGCGAAGCGTACAATTTTCTTTTGGGCAATTAATAGCCCATTTCTATAGTTTTTCTTCATCTGTTGGCAATCTAAACTTTCTAAAAGCAGTTCTGGTATGATATGAACAATTTTCGGCTGCTAAACCTCCGTTTTATGTGATTTGATAACACTTGACATTCGGACCGCGTGGGCAACAATCGCTGAGTGGGAAACAAAATGCCTGATGAGCCAGCCTGTATTGAAGGAGCTCTAGCTCGGACAGTCACGTGTTTCGACATGAAGGTGCCCTCCGAAGAGTCCTTGTGCACCTCAAAGCCCGATTTTCGAATTTTTGATTTGTTTTCTTTTAGTTAATTAAAATATGAAAATATTAACTTCATAATAGCTGCAAAAACAGTCATTAAAAATTTATCCTTAATTTAATTGTTGCCAAAAAAAAATTTACGAGTTCGGTTTTTTTTTTTTTTTTTTTTTTCCCGTCAGGAAAAAAAATATGTTTATATTTAGTATCACTTTGAAAAATTTATACTCATTGAAAAAGTGTTAATATAGTTTATGGTACTATTATATGTTGTTCTTTCTTTTTTTTTTTTTCTTTAACTATTGTAGATTTTTACTGTCAAGTTGTTATTAAACGAAAAAAAAAAAACTGCCCATGACGTCACATTTGACTGCGTAGCGTTTCTTTACTACAATAAACTCTATGAACTATAAATTTATTTTATCAGTTTTATTTATAGATCATACTGGGCGATTTTTAAATTTTGGCGTTGAAATAAACCGAATGTTTTTCGCAAGACATTTAATTTAGAAATAGCCATTTAAAGAAATTAAACCGAAATAGTAGTCACATAAATGATCTATTTTTCTCTGAATAGATAATTTTTTAGGGGGAAAAATGTAGTTTAAAAAATAGAAAATTTATTTCAAGCTCTATTTTCAGCCTAAAAACCGTTAAAAATATGAACAGAATATGAAGTATTCATACAAATTAGCGAAAAGATATCCGATAAAAGTATCACCAAAATATGATTCCCCCTTTTATACAAGAAATTATATTAAAGAAAAAAATCATCACTAATATGGTGACAAAAATTCAAAAGCCGCCAAGGGAGAGATTCAATAAAGTTGTGTATCACGGTAATGTTTACATAGTATTTATTTATTTTTTTATATACCAATCACTACGCTAATTTATAACCCATATGGCAGATGCGTACATGACATTTGCGTACAAGCTGAAATTAGTGACACTTGCGTACAAGTCCAGGTGTTCAAAATGTTACAGATCTGTTTTCGAAAAATCAAGTGGCATTTCCGTACAAAATTTGTTTCGCTGTATTTTTCGTTTGTAACACAAAGGGGTTGTATCCATATGTTAAACTTGAAGGTAAATACTCTTATATAAATACGTGAATTTCCTCTTATGCATGTAGTCTTACGACTGACAAAGTTATGAGCTTAACCCTTTGCGGCGCAAGACAATTCGGATCATTTAAATTATACTGCCACTGGAATTCATGAACTAAATTAAGCTAAAAGAAATTTTAAATTTTAAGGTTAAAAAACCGGCCTTTTCTGCTGTGTTATAAACGTAAACTTTTGCTAAAATATTTCCGGAATGAATTTTTGCAGCTGGATCTTAAATTTTGCGTCCTCGCAGCGAAAACAGCGCGCGTAATATCCGTAGTTATTTTCTGAAATGACATTCAATTATTTATTCACTGAGTCAAGATCAATAAAGGTCCTTATAAATGCTATTAAGGTCTTTAAAAATATTTTTATTTCTTAAATACTTTTTTACTTTTTAACAAGTATGATTTTTTTTTTTTTTTTTTTTTTGTCTCCAATAAAGAAAAAAAAAAGTTAAAAAAAAGATATCTCTTCTTTATCAGTAACGAATTGAATCATATTCCAATTCCTGAAATTATTTGTCATTCACCTATATGCCTCTTTTTCTCCCTCCCTCCCCCCCCCCCCCAAAAAAAAAAAAAAAAAATGCGTGTGTTAAAAATGAAAAAAAAAAAAAAAAATCGATAACTTTATTTTAAATTATCGCAGATCGATGGTTCAACCATTCGTTTTAAAGGTATTGGCGAGCTCTTTTGAAAGATACCCATCATGAAAATTTACTCCCCTCGAGGGTGATTTCCCCCCCCCCCCATACACAATACTACTACATACACAAGGGCTCCTACATACACAATTTTTTTTTTCCCAGTTGACTATCTCTATTACAAAAAACATATATTCGTTTCATTTGGTTTAGTGCAGTCCAACGAAAAGCTTACTGTAACATTCCTATATGATATACATTTAGAATACCGAATTAGGGATTTCTGCTACAATTTGTTATTGAGATATGCTGATAACACAGACAGACAGACACACAGACCATTCGCTAAAAACATGATTTTCGTATTCAGGGGACCTCAGAACATGCAGATACAACAAAAACGCACGTTCGAAAATTTGACTCTAAAACAATACTTTCTCGACCCTATGGGTAAGAGAAAGTAAAAAGAAAAGAAAAAGAAGGAAAGAATAGAAAGAAAGAAAAAGGTTTTAATGTTTGCATCATATGGATACAACCCCTTCTTTTAATAATCCTCAAATAAAGCGAAAGAAATGTTGTACGCAAGTGCCACTAGCTTTTTTGAAAACACACCTGTAATATTTAAACCACCTGGACATGTACGCAAGTGCCACTGTTTTCAGCTTGTACGCAAATGTCATGTACGCATCTGTCACAACACCACTGTACCTGCACGCTGTCCGGCAGAAATATTTGTTTAATTTAAATTAATACTTAAATAAATAAATAAGAATAATAATAAGAATACGTTTAATGGGGAATATATATAACCATAAAAATATTAGTTGTCTAAAATGCGACAGAAATAGTGCTCATAGCATATTGTTATTAGGGATTAGTTATTTGCCCCGCATCATTAGCACTGTTGCAATGAAAACAGTTTTACAGGCGAAGTGAAAATAAAAGGGCAGTTCATTCATTCACTTTCAGTTGTGTCAGCCTTGGCAACAAACTTGGTGAGTGGGTGACCAAATTTGGTGAGAGGGCAACCAAGTTTGATGAAAAATTGTACTTAAGAATTCCTCAAGTTTCGAAGATCTCCGACACACGGGAGCACAGATCTTGAGCTTTTGGACTCGATGGAATCATCGGGGATGGGATTCTCGATGGAATCATTGCAAAAAGTTATAAATAGGAGTGAGTTGATTTATGCGAGAGAGAATGTACTCACTGCGAATCAGAGTTATTCAGGGACCTATTCTGATTGATTGCACTTTAAGGATTGAGCTCTAAGCGAATGAACATTTTTCTTGAGATTGCGAAGATTTATGTTCTGGAGGATTTGATGTTATTTGCTTTACTCCTCTGGAATAAGTGACTGTTTTTCAGAGTATACCAGAACATTCATCGAATAGTGAATTTTGCTATATGAGTAACAGCTTCAACTGTTTCCAGAATAGTCGAAGAATAAGCTTTACTATTGGACTGTTTTCGAGAATATTCGTTTTAATAAAAGTTTTGTTGTATAGATTCGAGAAGCTAAAAAAAATATTTAATATCGCTGAGGAGATCCCATACTAAAGCTGTGGCAAAAATTGTCACCAATCGAAATATATTTACCTAAACGTTTCAATTATTCAATTAAAAAGAAATCATTTTAATATAGTGACCAGCGAAGCGGGCAAAGCCTGCTTGTCTTAAATAAAGATAAACGAATTTTGAAAAAGTAGTCACTTCACTTTTCTAGCTTAATCCTGTAATAGTTTTGTCCGAACATCGTTGGAGCACTACCTCTGGCACAGTTTGCATTTATTAGCACCAGTATTTTCTAACAGTAGTTTTTCTAATAATTTTCGATTAAATATCATAATAATTCGACACTTAAATAACATTAATATTACCATGCAGTAACAGGTATGTGAATTAAAATATAATGAATAATAAAAACTGTTAACCCACAACACATGTTTTTAAGCTGGAAAAAACATTATATTAAAACATGCATTATTGCATACTGCAGAAAACATACATCTATATTTCTTTTAAATTCTAATTTAAAATATTCATATATATATTCAAAGTAATCATTACATAGTAATAAAATTGTCTACACCCGTTGCAAAAGAGTGAAAATATTATTTTGAAGACACATTTTTCATGCATTCCAATAAAAGCAGTTTTAATATGTTAAATATTTAGCTTTTTCAAGATTTTACTTAGTCATAATAAAATTATAACCTCCTATCTATTACGGTAATTTTATTTTATTTCCTATATCATTTTTATCTAATCCCAATCAGTCAATTCTAAAATAACAGAATTTGTAAGCATGAAATTAAATTACAGAGCAATTCTTTAAGAATTTGAAACTGTATTTGACAAGAAAATTTTCATTCAATTCGAACATCCGTGATCAACATTTTTATCTTTTCTTTTGATAAGAGAACTTGTTTAAGAGATCAGACGACGCGAAAGATTAACAGATGTCAGTAATACACAAGAAAAGAAAATACTCAAACATAATCCTTCCGTGTTTTCATTTTTGACCGACAATGTTTATTATAAAATGCTGCATCATTGTGATACACAATAAATTGCGTAACAATTTATGAAAATGCCTATTCATGACCTTCGTCTAATCTGTTAAAAATAATGAAATAATTTATACATTTAAAAAAAGGAATTATTCTTTTCTTTGTGAAGTGTAGTAAAAAAGAAAAAAATATGACGGAGATACCACATGACTTCTTAGTCTTCCTATTAAACTAAACATATTTTAGAATAACTAAAATATAAAACATAATTTTCTTACTTTAAAACGAAAAGAAAGTCATATAGTAATATGACTAGTAATACGATGTTATATAAATATTTAAAACTAAATTATATATATATATATATATTCCGCCAAAAGTCCCACTCTTCACCCAGGATTTTGGGAACGGTTCTGATTGATTCGTTGGTTGGATAGGTTTTACGTCGTACTAGTGCTGCGCAATGGGCAATTGACATTGGCGACGGTCTGGGGCTCACCCTCATAGGTGGTCCGGAGGCATACCATCACAATTTTGATCCTCCATGAAACGAATGGTTCTTCTGCTTCGGTGACCCGAAGATGTATAATTTTTTATGGGAACATGGAGGACACTGTGGTCACGACAGATTTTACGTGCACCAGCCACCATTAGTGTACACGACGGTCTTTGGCCGGCTCGAGTACTGAACCCGCAACCTTTCAATTACGAGCTCGGTGATCTACCGACTAGGCTACCGCGGCTCGGGAAAAGTTCAGAATTTATGAAAACTGTAAAATACGTAGCCAATCAATTTCAGAAGGAATTCGTTTTAACTAAATAAAATGGGTCGGGGAGCACGGGGGCGATAATAGGGGAAAAATTTTAAAATTTCAAATTAGAAGCGGGACCTTTTAATACCTCAATGGAAAAGTCTTTTCAAGACAAATATTTTGGCAAAAAAAGTTTTGTTCTAGTATGATTTTTTAGGAAGTAATGTTAAAATTTCGTTTAAAGTTCGACCGCCCCCCTCCCTTCACATTGAATCTTGAAAAAAACTTGGAAATTCTGAAACAGTAAGGAAAGTCTAATCACAGTTTGAGGGAGACTTTATTTGGTTTTTAAAAAATGGAGCTGAAGGAGAATAGGCAAGGTTCCCAAGGAGGAGGGTGGGGTGCAAAACTTTTTTCACATGGGCAAAAACTATTCGTTCAGGACGCCTATCAATTTTCCGAAATTAACCAACTATTACATACGAAACGACATCTGAATGGGCGTATATACAGCAACTTTGTAAAAAAAAAAAAAATCGCTAGAGCCATCTTTGAGGTATGGACGTACGGCCGCGCTGCCGATTTTCCAAGTTTTACCAAAAAGTTGGCAAAATCATCTGTACATCGGATTTGTCTTTAAAATGAAGTTTCGTTTTTCTATCTTTTTTTTGTTTGAGAGATATTATAGTCAGAAATAGAAGATTCTTCACACATACATACACATACACGTACACACTGGCCAACTGCCTTTTTTTTTTTTTTTTTTTTTTTTAAATACCTTAAAACATGTAAATCAGATGGAAACTCGATATCGAATTTCGTAACCGAATAAAATACTTCCATCACGGTAATCGGGTAATAGAAGTAAAAATTATAAAATTTAGTTTCTATTCTTTCTTTCTTTATTTTTAACTCGACGATTGCTAATTTCTTTTAGTAGACACGTTGACCATTTTCTTTTCTTCTAAAAAGCAGATTGGTTAACTTATAGGTGAAAGGTGTTTACATGCAAAAATAATATGGTATTTAAAGCTAGGGGAAGGGGAGAGGGTGATTTTGTTCATTATTAACAAGGTGGAAAATTTCCGCTTATTTTAGCAATTTCAGTTTTTGTGTGTGTGTGTGTGTGTGTGTGTGTGTGTGCCTATTAAAATAAGGTATATCAATATTTATCGACAGTGAAGTTATTTATATGAAATCGTACTGATACATTATTCTTCGCCATTATTACATTTCTATACATGAAGCGACAGAAAAGTAATTTTTAATTTTATTTTAATAGGTGTATTCTTGCTGCAATGCCTTTTTCAGCGCTACTTTTACAATATTTTCTCATAACATGATAATTAATATTAAGGATATATATTTATATGCCTGTATATGGGGGAGAGAGAGGTTTTAGAATAGTTTTCTTCTGATAGTGTAAATAAAAATTACATATTACATTAAGTGATTTTTTTAATAATTAAAATAATTATGTTAAAATCAGCATGATACTCAGTTATGCTTTCAATTCCATCAGATTTTATTGCAAAGATTATAAATTATAAGAATCGTTTTAATACAAAATATGCATGGGTGATTTGTTTTCGTTTCAGAAAATATCGCATAAACACAAAGCCATAAAATACTGAACACATTTTTCAACGTATGTCTAAATAACTTAAATTTCTCTTTCATGTTCAAACGTTTATTTTTCAATATTTTGATCTCATTTACCATTCATTCAAAATTCAAGTAAAATTGTACTCTAGCTTTTTTTTTCTAAATCCTGGGATTACTTTACAAGTTTACAAATCTTATTTCAGAATTTCATTTTATTAAATTTCAATAGTTTTTGAGAAATTTTAACATACTTACTATTGTTATATTTTAATGCATTTGTATGCGAATTTTCACAATTATAATACAATAATTTACTATATATATATATATAACACACACCATTTCCTTAAAACATGTAAATAACACAAGAGTTGACAAATTGTCCTAATTAAACTAGTTTTATAGAAGAGTACAGTTATCATTAAGCTGAATGTCTAGTGTAGTAAAATAAGGGTGTTTATAAAGTCCCGGACCCATTTTGATGTTTAATAACTCATAAAATAATAAATATAGATTAAAATTAATAGCATAAATGGTTAGATAGACTCAAGTTTCATGACCCTTGTCAATGAACTTCCACGTGTGCCCCCTTCGACGCACGGAGAATCTTTTTGGTAAATTCTTCTGCAATTTCTCTGTGTTTGCACTATCGATTTCTATGTACCACCATAAAATTTGTGCTTTCTCTTGTGGTGTATGCATTCTCCTTAATATCCGCTCGAATAAAACATCACATCAGGGTTGCCAACTCCAAAAAACTTAAGTCCCTAAATTCAAGTTGAAAATCCCCTAAAAGTCCCTAAATCTTTTATGAAAATCCCCTAAAAAAGTCCCCAAATTTTTATGTGAATTTGTATTAGCATTTTATGGTGAGCTTTGGCAGATTTAAGGGGGGAGGGGGTGCGCTAAGGAGCTAAAGCCCCCCCCCCCCCAAAAAAAAAAAAAAAAAACACTGACAATTGAATATTGTAATTGTAAGTATTTTATTGGTCTAGAATAACACTTTGAAAAATCTTAGCCCCCCCCCCCCCCCCAAAGTCAAGTTCTGGATCCGCCACTGCTTGTAGAGGAGTGAAAAATCTCTCTGTATGTATGGAAAAATCTAAAGACGCACTAATAACTCAGCTTAATTCTAAAAAAACATGTGAAAATAAAAATGTAGAAATAATTTATTAACTTATTCATTGTAGTTAGATAGTAGAAATTTTTTAATTAAGTCATTTTACTTAGATATTAGAAAAGTAGTTCGACATTTAAATTTTAAATGAAATCGATTAAAATCATTATGACCAAATAAAAAAAAAAATTGCACACATTACATTAAAAATCTTAACGCATATAATTTCAAACATTATCGATGGGGCTTCACTTCGTATAGTTTGAAAAATTTTGTCCCTCCCCCCAATGTAAGAAGTCAAGTACGCATATGAAGCAGTAAACCTATTTTATCTTAAAAATTTAATTTCAAGTAACTGAAGGATACATATTGGATGCATTCATATAATCTTAAGAAATGTAAAAAAAAAAAAAAAAAAAAAAGATTATACATATAATACAGTTGAGCTGAAAACGAGAATGTAGGGTGCGAGTGCGAAAGGGAAGTAAAACACACAAATTCAGAACTAAAAATTTACGCAGTGAATCAAATACCGAACAGGTGATATATATGGAGATCAAATTAATTATGCTGATTTAATTTTTTATAGCTACAATACAAATTAAAAAAGAGGCCTATCCTTATCGAAACACATGGACATAAACTGCAAAATAGTTTAATTTATTTTTTGAAACACTGAAAAATAAATAAATAAAAACATTAAGCCTATTTTTGTTTAAGTAATAAATATAAAATTACAAAACAGAATTTAATTTAGTACAACAGGGCTTATTTTAAACTATTCTTCCATACAAAGGTATGCAGTAACTGTGTTTCATTCCCTAGCATCGCCTATTGTATTCATTTCTGAAAATTTCTTTGGTGTAGCTTTAGCATACGACCCCTTGGTGGCTCTTAAATTTTTATTATTATTTTGGCGATGAACTAAAATGGCCATCATAATTGTATTTGTAAAAATCTTGGCGAGAAACGTGCGAGCTACTTCGGTGAGAAATTTAAATTTCGTCGAGGAATGCTATTCCATTACTTTAGCACGTCTTTTCTCAATTTTATTCTAATTTAAAAAAAAAAAAAATCTACATTTATTTATTTTTTTCGTCGTAAAAAGAAATATATCTATTTTAATTCATTTCTTTTTGCAATCAATTTTTTTGTCTTTTTAATATTTTTAAAGTTCTTTTTTGTTCTTTTTTTTCTTTTTTAATATTTTTTGTACCAATTAACCGACTGAACTAAAAAATACGATGTTAACTAGATTTTGTCCTAATTAATAAGTATACCAATTTCTGACAAAATCTAATAATCCGGACTAAATATCCGGACAGATACAATGACAAACAATTAGCTTTATATATTTAGATAAAAACAAAACTCTTTGTACATTCATTCAAGGTGATACATAAAAACTGGTAACGACGCTGGCTGAAAGAAATAGTACGATATATCATTATGAGAAAAAAAAAAAAAACTTTAAAAAATCTAGAAATCCTTAATGTGAGACTTGTCCGAGAAATCTCACTTAAAGGATGTGATGAGGTTTCTAGCAGACGAAAACGGATCACCCTGGCCACACTCCATCTAATATTAAAATTAATTCTGTACTCTAAATATCCAAAGTAGGTATTTAGTTATTGCAGGGAAAGTAAAACACAGAAAAAAATTAAAATAAAATCAGCAAAATTTTGAAAAGTCTCCAAAACACCCCAGCATAATTTTGAAAGTCCCCAAAAAAGCCCCTAAAAATATTTAGCCCCCAAAAAACTCCCCATCGACCGAAAAAGTCCCTAAATTTAGGGGCTAAGTCCCCAAGTTAGCAACCCTGCATCACATACAAAAGAACTACATAGAACAAACGCATCAAAAGTAAACATAACATTGCAATCGTTGCCAAAAACAAAAGTGAGAAAAATGCAATTAATAAGCAGACGATATTTAAAAAAGTACAGATATTTAGACTGGAAAATGAAATTATCTGAAATTAACCACACGCGCAGACGATATTTACAAAAGTAAAGATATTCAAACCTGAAAAGAAAATATATGAGTTATTCCATCAATAAATGCCATAAGTTTGTTTATATCTTCATTATTTTATGAGTTATTAAACATCAAAATGGGTCCGGGACTTTATAAACACCCTGTAAAATCCATAATCTATGTAAGAATAAAAATCTTTGTTAGCAAAAACCATAAATTGCAAAAAACGTGCTTTTTTTCTTCTCTTTTTAATCATATATCCTTCATCCTCTGGCAGTATCATGTACAGCTTTACGCTAACAACCATAATATAAGTGTATATTAAAATATTTGATAAATGTACGTAACTACAACAAAATGATAATTTTGGAAAATGGAGTGTTAAAAATGTGTAAAATTTAGACCTTTTGATAAAGGAACACTTTAGAGCCATATCAATTTATGCCATTTAATAAATTACTGCCCCCTCCCTTCTCTTCATTTTCTTTAACGCTGTTACTATGTGTGTGTTATATATAACATAGCAACCATAATATAAGAGTATATTAAAGTATTTTATAAATGTACGCATCTACAACAAAAGGATAACTGGGGAAATGGAATGTTAAAGAAATAGTAAAATTTAGATCTTTTGATAAAGGAACACTTTAGAGCCATATCAATTAATGCTATTTAATAAATCACTGTCCCATCCCGCTGTTACTATCTGTCCGTTATGTATAAGATAGCCAGAACATCGACAAAGTTTAGCTGCTGTAAAAGTATAACAGGTTCATCCGAGCACAATTTTAGGTCACTTTCGTTACAACAATTCGATTAACACTGACCTAGTAAAATCTCTCTGTTTATGTATTTTTTCTTTGATATAGAACATATCTTTATCATATTACACTTCCAGTATTTATCTCATATCTTTTTTTTAAAAAAAAAACATTCATTTTTAATCAAAATGTATTTATCTTAATAGCATTCAGGCAAAAACCCCGAACTGGTATCTTAAATTTTAGCGGATTTTAAAGATGAACTAGCAAATATTATTTCAATATTATAGCTGCTAAATTCTAAGGGAAAAACAGCACCTGTGTATTGTTACTTTTGACGTCAAAGGCGTGAAAATTTATAGATACATTATCTAAACGTCACTAACAGTGTCCACTACTAAGTAAGGATCGATCTCCAGATCTGATCTTTTCATCTTTGATCGTTAGCCGGTACAGTCGGCACAGATATGTGGTTGCGAATACTTTGGTTATTATTATTAATTTTAGCAGGTATGAATCTTTGTATAAAAACTAAAACTTTCTTGTTTACTGCATTTTATTTTTAAATATAATAATATTTATCATAGTTTGTTCAAAATATAATTTACAATTTGTAAATTTATAAATAATTATAAAAGTTTTAAAATTTTGAGATTTTGTTATACTTTATTTTTTAGGTTCATGTGATGTACCATTTGCATGTAACCATGCACACAAGACTTATATCGACAAAAAAATTAGCTCTGACATTTTTAAGAAAAAATAAATGAAATTTTAAATGATCAAATATACTCTAACAGCTGTAATGAAGCGATAAAACTTTTCTTAGCAATTATTAAAAATTACAAGTTATAAAAGTAATTATTTTTTAAGTTATTGTAAAAAGAACTATGATAAATTTTTTTATGAATAGTTCCACGGTTCAAAAATACCTGACTCCTTAATGGATACATATTGCTTTTTAATGAAAGTTAAACCTTTCACCACACACTCTTCAATACTTCGTAAATTTTCCTTTTTAGATGATAGGTTTCTCAACACTAGTGAACCCTTTTTTTAATATCCTTAGTTTAGATAAGATAAAAATTTCATAAATAATAACATAAATAATTATATAATTTACTATAATATTTATTAAAATTTTATCAAGATTTTCTTAAAAACTACATAAAATCAAACTTATTAGTATGTAATTTTTCAGTGATCTATAAAAGGAAAAGGGTCGTATTGTTTAAAAGAATCCATTTCTGTCAACTTTACCTTAATGTAAAAGCCCTGATATTTAAAAAAAAAAAAGAAAAGAAAAAAAAAAGAAAAAGAACTGAAACTTTACAGATGGAAAGGACCTTCTTCCCCTCTATCTCGTTTTGTAGATAGAATAATAGTACAAATTTTGCACTCTTATTTTATATAGTTCTTAAGAATGAATCCGGCCGCGGCCGTTTCCAAGTTCCTAATATCTATCATCAAACTATTGACACACTAGACTGAAAGAGTTTCATAAACTTGAAAGAGGCAAATTATTTATTTAATGCATAAAGTAAATCTCAAAATCGCATGGGGATTAAACAAAATAGGTGACGACATAACATAATTTAGTAATGCGACACTTTTTTTTTTTTTTCTTCTGTGAACTTCATAAGCACAAATTTAATCAATCAATAACGAAAAAATTATTATTGTCGGTAAGTGAATGTAAGTTAAATCAAACCGCGACAAATGATCCGGCATTTCGAGAAGTGGGTTAAATATAGACAATCATGCACACACATACAAGGAAAAAGAAAAAGTTTGAATATTTTTGATTTGAAGCGAACTTATCTCGCATTTCGGGAATCATTAATAAAAAAAAAAAAAAATCGCAAATTTTATTGAATAGACGAGAAATAAATGCCTATTCTAACAATCATCGGCGAGAAAAAATGGAGGAAAATCTCCGCCTTTCGGCAAGCGGTTACACATTTTATTTGTAAATTGGTAAATTAAAAATAAAAAAATTTAATTTTCTTGTATTATCAACGAAAAAAATAACATTTTTCAAAGGGTCTTTCTGGCCAAAATTCGTGTCCTAAAACGGGTTCTTCCGAAAAAATGGACCGATTAAAAAAAAAAAAAAAAAAAAAAAAAAAAAAAACTATTAAAAAATTCAGACGAGAGGTTTTTTTTTTTTTAATCTCCATGATAAGTTGAAATTTGTCAAGAACTTGACAATTAAATTAAAGCAATCTGCACGATATTCACAAAAATTATCCAATAAGATTTAACATAAAATGTTTTTATTTTCATTGCTTTCGCGGAAAAATCTACAATCCGTAAGAAATATCAAATTCTTGTAGAACATTTTACTAAGGAAAAACATAAAAATGTAATTTTGTTTTAGGCAAAACTTTTCCTGTGTGTTAAAGTTAATACATTTTAATTTTTTCAATTCTTATTCGAAAAAAACAGCTCCAAAGAAAAAATTCCAACTGGACATGATTAACCTTAAATTTTATTAACACTGAAAATTAATTGTATATATTGGTATAAACGTACATTTCAGTCGTGAAAGAACAATCGTATACTTAGATATACACAACGTTGAGAAAAAAAAAAAAAAAGTCGACCCCTGATACCATTCTTGCTGATTCTTATGTAAAATGATCTCCTGAATCCGAATATGACTACCATTTTGCCCAGTCACCCACCGTTTTCTCGGAACACCACCCTTACTCCAATTTTCATCACTGTTCGGTAATTTTATGGCCCCGAATTCGATTTGAAGAATGAAAAAGAATTAATTTAACACTTAAAAGCAAAAATATATAATGTTTAATAAATAACGTTAATAATAGATTTAAAGAATATAAGAAATGTAATACATAATTTCAGTGGCAAATCCCTTCCTAAATTTTCCCATTGCCTCAAATGTTGATGTTTTAGAATTTTCCAACTCTGTAGCCCCTCAGAAGATATTTAACAGTTAAAATAATCCTTCCCCCCGTTTTTCAGGAGGCATTCCTTTTTCGTTTTTTAGGTGTCCGTCCCTAAAACATGGTTGTGATATGGCAAAATGGACTTCATATTCGGATTCAGGAGGTCATTTTACATAAAAATTTGCCAAAATGATGTTGGGGGTAATTTTCATGCCGAGCAATGTATATAGTATCTTTGAATTTTTGTGAATTGTTAAAATTTAAACGTAAAATCATTTAAAAAAGTAAAGCAAGACTTATTGTTATCCATAGAAACTTTTTAAGTGAATTGTATACCAAATTACTGAAATAATTTCTTTGCAAATAGTCTTTTTATAGTCTTTTGTAGGCGATATTAACATATAATCGGGTTTCGCAATTTAATAAAGTTTTTAGGGTACCTAAATTTCAATACATTTTTATGCTTTTATATAGTATGGAAGGGAACTGATCAAAATTTTAATCTTGATAATCATGTTGATAAGTGAAATGAACATCTGCGTTCTGTCTGACGTTGTAAATATCCAACCAATCACAGTTTAAAAAAGATATTACATAATATGAAACATATTATAAAATAGTAACCTTCTTTCAATTCAGTCCTTTTGAATTTTAACTGCCGCTATAGATATACGGCTCAAGTAATATGGATAAAATTTTGGCATGCTTACTTCTAGTAGTAATAGGTATTTTTTATTTATTTTTTTTTTAATTCATGCACATAACTTGCAAATACGTCCATTATTTTGATTTATTTACATTTCCTACTATTGTGCCACTTAAATTTTATAATTTCAAAATTTCAAACTTCATGAATTAAGTAACAATGTAGAAATATGTTAGTTTTACATTTCTGTATTGGACTACTTGCTAGTTAAATAAGCAATATTTCCAAGATTATATTCAGCATTAACTCGTTTCTTTTTTCAACTGCGTTTTATAAGAATATAATTCATTATTAATTCGTATATTCGTTTATTACTCATTACTCTTTTTTATGCAGATTGCCCAGTATTATGGGTGCCTAATGACCCTTTTCTTAACAGTTGGTAAAAGAATATAGTTCCATTTTTTTTTTTTTTTTTTTTTTTTTATCGATTATCATAGAAACAGTTGTTTTAAAGTCAATAAAATAATTTCCATTTGAATTTCTTCGGTCTTATAAATTGTACTTAGTAAAAGATTATACATAAAAATATTTATTTTATTCTCGACATTGTTTCAGAAAAATAAATCGAGATAAAAATTTTATTTATGTATATATATATATATATATATATATATATATATATATATATATATATATATATACTTTCCTCTTAAACTTTCCGACAGAGGGCATTTTATATAGGGGAAATATCTAAAAAATATAATCTTTCTTAATTCGGTAAATTTTTAGTTGTAAAAAGACGATTTTAATTTATGCATGATGTCGCATAAATATTTTTCCTTAATTTAGATTGATAAAAATCATAAATATAAAAAGGCATACATTGATCATCGCGGAGGAAATTGTGATTCCATTTCACTCGGGGAGAGACGGTCATTACAGGGTAATTGTAATATAGAATTAATAAAATATAACTTACTGATAGAAACTTGTCCTATTTCCTTTCATATATTTATAAGAACAATTAAAAGTCACACACGATTTCGACAATTTCAAAATTTACCAACAGTTTATTATATTCCTGTAGCCGAATTTGAATCCCCTGTAATGGCTGATAGCAAAACATTTTTTTTTTTTTTTTCATCAAAGCTAATCTACGGTAAAAAGAGATAGTTACTTCTAAAAAGAGATAGAACTAGTAAAAATAGATATTCGAAAAATTGACCATATCAATCTTGTACTGTGACTGTATTGTAAACAGTATTTTATAACAAATTATAAAATAATAATGCATATGCTTTTTTATTTTTTTTTATTTTATTTTTTTTTTTTTCAAGTATTTAAAAAGAAAAGTAATTTCTGTGTGATATGTATAAAACAAAATCTATTATACAGCCGATTCAAAACTCTATACATAATCGATTAAAGAAAAACATGAATAAATCAAACTAAATATTTTTGTAATTTTAAATAGATATATGAAAACACTGTTGATAATTTACCCTCATTTAATAACATCTCTACAAAGTAATTTATTTTACACAATAGGATAATTCCTGTTACATGTTTTGAAACCAAACAGATGTTAATATGCATTGAAATATAAAAATGTTATAAAATAATAAATCTCTTTAAATTATTTCTATTTTTAAGATACTAATAGTCTTTCAAAATAAATAAATAAATAAATAAATAATAATAATAAAGAATTAACTGAAAGTTTACTTTTGTAAATTTTTTGTTTGATATTAAATGTTTTAAAATCTGTCCATCGAATTATTTCCTCTAGACGTGTACGCAAAGAAATATGAATTCCATTAAAAAAAAAAAAAAGTATCAGACTTTTTATTTTATAGAAGCACTTTTAAACTAGTATATACATACTTAAATTCTTTCATTGCTGAATTTCTTTTTACATGTTTCTTTCAGTTATTATTTTCTGTTATTATTACAATCCTTTGCTTTTCTTTTTTTTTTTTTTTTTAATAACATAGCTTTTAAAATTAATCTCTTTCTTTCATTATTTCATAACTGTTTTTGCATACGAAGAAATTAGTTCAGAATCATTTTATGTTGTAATTGTTCCATATATTATTAAAATTCTGTAACTTATTTATTAAAAAAAAAAAAAAATGTGTCAGACATTTTATTTTATAGATGCACTTTTAAACTATATACATGCTTAAATTCTTTCAATGCTGAATTTCGTTTTGCATGTTTCTTTCAGTTATTATTTTCGATTATTGTTCCAATCCTGTGCTTTCCTTTTCTTTTCTTTTTTTTTTTTTTTTTTTCATAGCATGGCTTTTTAAATTAATCTTTTTCTTTCATTATCTCATAACTGTTTGCGTACTAAGAAACTAGTTCAGAATCATTTTATGTTGTAATTGTTCCGTAAATTATTAAAATTCTGTAACTTATTTATTTAAAAAAAAAAAAAAAAAATGTATCAGACATGTTATTTCATAGATGCAGTTTTAAACTATATATATACTTAAATTCTTTCAATTCTGAATTTCGTTTTACATGTTTCTTTCAGTTTTATTATTTTCGATTATTATTACAATCCTGTGCTTTTTTTTTTTTTTTTTTCCATTCTGTTTGTTTGTTTTTTCATAACATGGCTTTTAAAATTAACCTTTTTCTTTCATTATCTCATAACTGTTTTTGTGTACTAAGAAATTAGTTCCGAATCCTTTTATATTGTAATTGTTCCGTATATTATTAATATTCTGTAACTTATTTATTAAAAAAAAAATCTTTGAATGATTTCAACTTGAATGTACTAACTTTTAATGATATTTAACTAATTCCAAAATTCAAATGCAATATTCATTTCCCATTCTTTAGCCTTTAGAAATGCTTCTGCACTGACAAGTGAAACTGATGACGAAGATGTCTCCCTAGAAGACCCTAGCCATCCCAAACAACCGTTTTATGATGCTCACTATGATGAGGACGAATCTTATTATCGTGGTAGCAAGCAACAGAAGCCAACAATATCAGAAGATGCTATCTTTCTGCCACACGAGAAATACTGTCAGTATTTCTATGCTTTTGATGGCACCGATTCTTACATCTTTCGATGCCCCAGCGGTTACAGGTTTGACGCAGAGAAACTCCAATGTTTAAAGTCGAAACAAGTAAGCTGTGGCAAGCGGAAGAAGGATGTAGGTAAGATCATTCAATCAGTTAAGTTTTTTTTTTTCTTTCTTTCTTTCTTTCCTTATAAACTAGGTAAGCTTAATTTTGTTTTAACTCTTTAACGTTCGCACGTATTTCGTAAAGTTGTTTTTCATACTAAAACTAAATACTCAAATTTTTTTGTTCAACAATGTTTCATTATATTCCCCTCATTTTAATATATTTTTAATCCTTTGTCCCTTCCCTGTTCGTTAGATAGCAGCACTACTCGGAAATTTAACAAATAATATTTCAGAGTAAGCCATACGCAGAAGTCATTTTAAATTTTCTAAATTTCACTGGTTTAAAAAACAAATAAATAACAAAAAAATATATTATTTATTTTCAATTATGACACCATCTGAATTACGCCAATTCTTCTAAATTACAACTTCTAATCTTTTATTTAAAATAAATAAATAAATAAATAAACAATAAATAAACAATAAATAAACAACAGAAAAATAGTGTTAGAAAAATTACGTAAAATCTGTCATTTTCACAAATAAACAACATTCCAGTAACGATCGAATTCTGACAGACGAAAGAGGGAAATGTTCCATAGGGATAGCAATTTTCAAAAGAAAATATGTAGTGAGCGTTAAAGAGTTGACAAATGTTTAATAATTAATAATTTAAAAACACTGTAATATATATTTCCTAATTAAATTTAAACTTTTTTAAAATTATCACTGACTGTTAACAATTTATTATGGTAATATTAAACTAATTTTTGAAAGAGCTATTAATGTTTTTCTTCCATTTTACGAAAGTTACTTTATAAAAGAAATATTAAATTTCACAAAACAGATATGAATGAGATTAAACTCCTTGGATTATCAACGGTAATTTCCAGATTCATTTAACATTGCTACAGCGTCTAGAATAAACAGTGTGGCAATCGCCTATAACCGTGATGTTAAAATGATGCTACAAAAATTAAGCTTACCCAGATGTCGCCGTGACGCTGTGATCGAAGCTATTGCTCAAATCGAAGACCTGATTGGCTTTTCCCAGTTTTGTCAGTTTAATCACGTGATCTAAGCATATAATTAACCAATAGGGAGTCTCGGTTTTGTTGTCGTGACGCTAGCTTCGATTACAATGGCATCTGGTGACAGGCTTAATTTTTTTAGTACGATTTTATTCGCCGCTTTCCACACTGTTTATTCTAGACGCTGTAACATTGCCAATATAAATATCATGAAACATTCTCCATGACCACACCCCCAGTATTCACTCATTTACCCTCCACAAAATGGATGGATGGATGGTTGGGTTTTACGTCGCACTACTACTGCGCAGCCCTTCACAAAATGACAATAAGGACTAGGAAACCACTGAGCTACTGGCTACCTACGTCGATCATCTGTCAATAAGAACGTATAAACAAAGAAACTGATAGATAATAAAAAATCTCTAAATATAAAATGTACATGGATTCTAAAATCTTCTTCTAAACACCCCCTCCTTACCAACTTTTTTTTTTTTTTTTTTTTTTTTTACATATGAAGGAAAGATTTCTTGAAACAATTTATTTCTCTTCAATTGTATTGATTCCTAACTAGCTCGGATTTGTCATTAATATATATATACAGTCGGTAACAAAAGTGTCCGAACACTAGCAAAAATTCCTATGTAAAAAAAAGTACACTTCATACGGTTTTGTTAAATAAATCCTTGTCGAATTCTCTTCTTAGTCAGTCTAAGAACATGATTCGATAAGGATTTATTTAACAGAACCGTATGAAGTGTACTTTTTTCACATAGGAATTTTTGCTAGTGTTCGGGCACTTTTGTTACCGACTGTATATATATATATATATATATATATATATATATATATATATATATATATATATATATATATATATTAGATAAAATTGTTATGTTTATTTTATTCTACATCCATTGAATCTTTTTCCAAACTTCTTACAGTATGTTATGACTCCATTTACCTAAGGGTTCTTTTTACAAATCGAGATTGCACATTACGTAGCTCTAGTGTGACGTAAAAACTTACTCAACTGTCCAATTAATTGCAAATCGAGAGAAAGCCCACGGTAGCCTAGTTGGTGGAGTGCCAAGCTCGTAATTAGAAGATTATGGTTTCGATACTCGAGCTGTCCGAAGATCGTCGTGTACATTAGTGGTAAAATTTGCACGTAAAATCAATCGTGGCTGTTCCTAAATTAATACCCCTGTGAATTATCATAGGGAAGGAGCCACCCCCTTGATAGAGGATCAGTGTTTTGATGACTATCTCCGTAACACCCCTAGGAGTGAATCCCTCAGACCGTCGCCAATTGCCCAATGCGTAGCTATAATGCGATGTTAAAGCCTACTCCACTCCACTCCACATCAAAGAGTGAGATCGATAAAGTTAAAAAAAAAATCGATATAAAATTTTTTAGGCATTTATTAAATAGGATTTACTGTTTCTAATTATAAACTGTCCTTAACAAGAATCGGTTAACTACAACGTGTGACAACAGAACTTATTCATCTGAAACTTAATTTGAAGCGAAAAAATAAATGAAATTGTAGAAAATTCTATAAAAAAAAACCTATTTTGCAATAGTATATACTGATGATAAAAGGTGAAAATAATCGATGAAGTGTAGATGTAGATGTATTAATTGATTAAAATGAAAAAAAGCTATTTTCTATCAACTATCTGTCGTAAACGATCACACAAAATAGCTTCGTCACTGTAGAAAAAAGTTTCCAGAAAAAAAGATGGCAATTGCAAGATTTTGCTACAACAATAAATTTAAAATTTAAAAATGTTCCAAGTAAAACTAGAATTAAATTATCCTACTGCCAAGCAAAGTATTTAACACTAACTTTTAATAAAAAAATTCTATCGTTATATGGAAAAGTCATCAATAAAATTGAGCTTCATATGAATAAATTGTCCAATAACACGTCTAAGTCAACTGCCACTTATTAAAGACAGGGTATAATTAAAAAAAGAAATAAAATAAATTCGATTAAATAAAAATATATGACAATTTCCTTACGGCTTTATCACTTTCGATTTCTCAATACAACCCTTAGGTAAATGGAATTCAAGAGCGCCTTTCAGAAAACAGAACAGACGCGGGATAAAATTATAACAATAATGTTACGAGGAAATTTGCTTTTGTGATATATTCGAGATAGAACTTAGAATTAAGATAAAGATTATCAAATAGGAGCAAATCATTGTAAGATAAATCTATCTTTTATACATAAAAAGTAATTTTAAAAAATATGCTGCTACCACGAACATATCAAAACGTTTCGATTCTCGAATAATGACATAGAAATACGTTTTCAGAAATTATAAAATCAAATCTATCGTAGCAGTAGTTTCGATCACTAATTCCACATGAAAATCGTTTGATGTGTTTACTACCATAACATTTTTCCGGAGTACCAGATGATTAAATCCTTAAATTTATTTCAGAAGGTTACATCAGCATAATGTCACATTCAACCATCGAAAGACTTCGACAAGTTCGTGGCTAACACCCATAGTATAGAGCCTAGAATACATAGTGTGAAAAGCGACCAGCAAATCAGTGCACTGAGAAAAAAAAATATATCGCTTTCATCTAAAAATGAATAAATGGTCATTTTCTAAATCCTTAAACAAGAAATATAGATTTCTGAGCTATGCGCATAAGGCACGCCAATAAACTGAATAGACGAAATCATCGAGAATTTCTAGTCTATACATTTCTAGATATCAAAACAATACTCTGAATATTCTGAATCTTTTGTATTACGAGAAATTCTCGTTTGATTTTCTAGAATTGGGTCATAAACCAAGATTATAGCTGCTGAAACCGCCTCTTGTATTCGCATTGATTTGGAGATATTTTCAAATAGGTTTGTCCTCGGTAGTATAGGCAAACGCTCAAGAATTCTAATAGAATTCTCTAGAATTTGCTTTCGAAGGGGCCTAGAAAAAACTTCATAAGAATTTATAAGGATGACATGGAACTATTTTTTCTAGAGCCACAATTTAGATTCTAGATGACAGTTATAAAAAAATTTCTCAGTGTATTGGCGTGCCTTATACTCATAGCTCGGAAATCTATATTTCTAGTTTAGGGATTTAGAAAAGAACCACCTATCCGTTCTAGATAAAAGTGGTATATTTTTTTTCTCAGAGTGTCTTAAAAATTAAGCCTCTCACCAGAAGTCAGTGCGATCGAGTTTATTGCTTGAAAAACTCCCTATTGGTTAACTCCCTATTGGTTATGTGCTTAAGGGCCGAATTCTGGTCAAACGCCACAACTTTACGATAACCAGCTCACAAAGTGGGAGGGATTGCGAGAGAAAAGGGGAAAGCACTGATGTTAGTGATTCAAGCCAAACGGAGTTGATTTCCGCAACTGCTGACGTCAGGAAAATAAGAAAGGGAAAATTCGAAGAAAATATTCGAATTTCATTCAGATATTGTTCGTTTTTAACCAATCAGAATCCGTATACAGTTTTAAAGGGACGACCATATGGTTTGCTTCTATTTGTTTTTATCGTAACTTATTTTGGTTTCATTCATATTAACCATTAACGATGTGTACATCAAATAAGCATGAAAGCCTTAACTAATTCCCCAAAAAATTATAATAGGAAGAACAATTAAATAATAATAATAGCAATAGGTTTTATTATTTTCGTTTTATAAAAAGGGGGAAAAAATAGAAAAAAGAATAATCATTAAATAACCATCTGTGCGTCTGATTTCTATAAACTTTCATTTTATTACTTTACGTAAAAAAAGTGTGGGGGGGGGGATATAAAAAAGCATAATAAACATTAAATAACCGTTTGTACGTACGATTTCTATAATTTTATGGCATAATATGATGATATGGTATATTTATAACAGAAGTTAATACTATAAACTTATTATATTTTCAGATGAAATGCTGTTATTTTATTTTATTTTTATAAATTAAAAATAGATCCCTCCCCCCCCCCCCAATCTTTTCCAAATTACATAAATATCTAATGCTTAGTTTTCAATTAAAACGAAATTTGCAGATTCAGTTCAGAAATTGATTTTCAATAAAATAAAATTATATTCATCATATTGTAAAATGATTTATAATTTTCCAGTTTGTGAGTATGTCCTTTTATTATGTTCTACGACAAAAAAAAAAATAAATAAATAAATAAATAAATAAATAAAAAAATAAAAAAAAATAATAATAATAATAAAATAAAATAAACAAATTTGTAAGCAGAAAAATAGTATTTATAAAATTTGTGTACTTTTCATTTTATTAATTATTATTTGTAGTAAAAGCATTAAGATTTAATATGTTCTTGTGTTGATTTTTTTAAAATTAAATGAATATTTTTTGCAGAGCATTAATCTGAAAAAAAAAAAAAAAAAAAAAAAAGATTTTGAATATAAAATATTATCAAAGCTGTATTGTAAAATGTTTTCAGTATTTATTATGTTTTATTATGTTTACAGTTTGCAAAGTAATTTTCAAGATAAGACAAACTTTATTAACATCAATTCATTATTTTAAAAATTCTGATTTGTTTTATCATTACTCCAAAATTTTATGGGTAATTCATATTCTGATATTATTCATAAAAACCAATAAGAGAAAGATTTTTTTTAATTCTTTTTTTCTATATTATTTTTAGCTGTTACCAAGACATAAGTTAAAAAAAAAAAAATCGTTAGATTGGGATTAATTTATAAAAGTATATTAATAATTTTATTATTTTATAAAGTTAATTATAGTTTTTCGAATGCAGGCATTTAAAGCATTTAAAAATATAAACATATAAATGCAAAAACATTACAAAAATAAGAAAGAGATAAGAAAGAAAGAAAGAAATTTTTTTTTGCTTGCTGCCTTAGAATAAAATAAAATAAGAAATAATAATAAAAATAAATAATAATTTAATTTAAGTCAATTCTTAGTATAAAGTAAAATTGTTCACGCACAAAGAAGAAAATAAAAAAGACATAAAAAGTTTTATAACTAAGTTTCAAGAAAAATCAAAATAGGTCTGATTAAATTCCTTAGCTTAACTTATGCTTCAAATATTCATCTATATGGAGATGATTATATAAATATTCAGTAAACTGTCGAGGGAACAAAACTAAATTAATACGAAATTAATTAATTAATAAAATAAATAAATAAAAGATAATTTTAAATAATAGATGTAGATTTGAAGCAAACAGCTATTTCTTTAGTTAGTAATAAGAGACATTACTGTGAAATACATGAATAATACTTTGAAATTTGTCTTATCATGAAAAATATGTTATGCAAACACTAACAACAATAAAACATAAGATACAAAAAATACTGAAAATATTTCACATACCTGTATTTTAACTACGTTTCATGAACTATCTTTTCAACTGAAAAAGGTTATCTTTAGCTTTACGTGTATCCTTTTTTTCTTTCTTTTTTAATCAGAAGAAATATATATTTTAATAATAGTATTAATTATCTTCAATCAATACTACTTATAGAAATCTCAGAGAGTACACAATTTACCAAGCGCTTTGCACGTTTGTAATGGCCACCATTGCTCTTACAAGAGTGTTACGATAGCTTTCTACTGGCCGCAAATTGAGCCACGTGACAATCGCATCTGCGAGAGAAGAATGTTGCGATTGTTTGACCTGACTAGGAAGATTCGTTTTCGTCCGCGACTTTGCGGTAAAAACGCAGGTGCGAGCCGTAAGTGTTTGGCTGGAATCTGGGCCCAAAGCACATGATTGATAAGACGAAACTGGGAAAAGTCAATCAGCTCTTCGATTTGAGCAAAAAATTCGATCGCAGCGCCATCTGGGAGGCTTAATTATTTTAGCAGTATTTTAAGCATTGATTCATAAGCGCCACACTGCACATTCTAGGCGCTGTACCCATAGTTTTGATAAAGTGCGAACAATTTTTAAACATAACTTTTCCTGATATATTATAATGCGTAACAAAATTCATAGAATGAGAATACTGAATAGATAGATACCTTTTATATATACCTTATATATATAAAGGTATCTATACTATAGATACCTTTTTACCCAAACATTTGTTCTTGTTTTTGCAGATAGCAGCGAAGAGAAACATGTTGGTCTGAGTTTCAAGTGTCCGAAATGGAGTGGTGTACAACCTCATAACCATTACTGTCATCTCTTTTATTACTGCCAGAACAAAAAACCAAGCTTATTTATGTGTCCTCCTGGACGGCTGTTTGATAAAAAGAGAAATGCATGCGCACCTCAGAACCAAGTGCATTGTGAGAAGCGAGAAAATCCTTATGGTTTGTTCAATTTGAGCACTTATATTATTGCTAGATATTACAATTATAAACTCTAAACCTTTTTTTATTACTGGAAAAGGAATGTATAAGGTTATTGAATTTAGTATTCCAATTATATATATTTCTGAGTTAAGATTTTAAAAATATTCAAAATATGCACTACTTTTTCCTGAATGACGGCACACTTTAAATTTCAGATTTTTTTTTTTTCAAATATCTCAAAAAAAAAAAAAAAAAAAAAAAAAAAAAAAGTGCTGAACGAATTACCTTCAAATTTCAGAAGTGTCTCGAAAGCAAAAAGGGGACAAAAGAAAAATAACAAAGAAGAAACAGAATGTTTGGGATCGCTCTGTAAACAGTAATGCTTGAAATGGTGCTCTGGCAGTAGATTGTGATTATGAGACTTCTTCCAATTATTTGTATAATTTTTTGAGAGATTATTCCATATAGGCATAAAGATATAAAGGTTTTTTCTTTCTTTTTTTTTTTTTTAATAGCAAAATAATAAAAATTGCATCTTTTTTATTATTATTATAACATGTAGACGCAGCGTATGAAACTAAGTACAAAGCCATTTCTTAGAAATTTGACATACTTATTGAGAGGAATTAAAATTCTGTTCATTCTATTGCTGATAACTTTTTCGAATTTCTCTCTTATTTCTTGGGATTTTTATATGAGTAGCTCGATACATTATGCAAAAGAAATTTTGTTAACACTTGCGCATCAGCAGTTAAAAATTGTTTAGAAAAATTACTCATAATTTATTAGATGTTTAATATGTTTATATTCTAATTGTTGTATGTTGTGTCTAACCATAGCCTCCTAAAGTAGATGCCTGTCGCGTAGCTCGGAAACTTGGCAACAGTTCAAGTGGTAGACAGCGCCACCTGGTACAGATTGCGCGACTTTTTTATTCAACTGTCACCAATAATTTTAAGATGTCATATATGATATATATAATCGACGTTTCTTCGATTCTATTCGCCTTTTATGTATATCAGTAGGTAAGAAAGGAGAGTTCTAGGTCAGGAGGCGGGTGCGTTGGTGCGCAGGCGGAGCGAACGGAGTCGTGCGGGTGCCGCACCACCCCCCTGAGGGCCTAGATGGGTTGGTATCGTCATTGAGACATCCTCTGACTTAATTGTGAAACGTGATGAGGGTATTAATTAAGGTTGTTAATGAGGAAATTTTAATGAATGGCGTGAAAGATGATGATGGTTTTAAAAAGAGAATTTTTGTGGAGTAGTGTGAAGGTTATTGCTTGTGAGTCATTAGAAAATTAATTAGGAAATTAATTAAGAAATTAATTAGTAGATTAATTAAAAAATTAATTTAAAAATTTAAAAATTGGGAAATAAATAAGGAATCGATAAAATATATGAATTTAAGGATGTTGATGTGAATATACTATGAAAGAAATAGAGAGATCTGACTGGGGTTCGAACCCGGCACCTTGCAGTAAAAATATTTACATTGTGTGTGCGCATGCATGTGTGATTTTTCTATTATATACTTGCACAAATGTTTTTTAACCTAAGAATGCAATTATTCGAAAAGAATTCAACCGTTTAAATGGTATTTATTGCAGAATAATAATTAAAAAAAATATTAATTAGGGATTTCCTTGTAAAATTCCCTAAATGTTTTATGAAAAAAGATGATGTATGTGAAAATTAAGTTAAAAGATGATTAAAATCTCAAATGTATAAGTGAAATTCGAACCTGGCCTATACCTTGAATTATTTTAACAAAACCAATCACCCTTACGTTGAAATGTTGCAGTCTACGATATCTTCCGACCCTCCTAAAATAAATGGAATAGACTGGCAAACTTATTATCTATTTCGATAATTGTGGAATGACTCTTTTTTATCGTTAGTAATTAAAACAGTGTAATTACAAACCTATTAATTATTAATTTTCTTGTAAAAATTTACGAATGTTTTATGAAAAATGACAATGAGAGTAAAAATTAATTAAATAGATGATTGAAAGTTCTTCAACATGTTGGAAATTCGATTAATTATCAAACTTCTGAATAATATTAGCTTTAGCATAAATTTTTCATTAGTCTCCCCTCACTGGTATGCCAAGGTCATATCTCACAAGAGAACCTGTTTTTCACCCCTCCTTAGACACTTGAAGGAGATTATCCACTTTTGCATTCACAATGACAAAAGATTTTTTTTACAAATTTATTTAGATTTCCGTTTTAAATCTTTTTATTTCAAGTTTTATATTATACTACAAATCTTCCAACACTCAAAAAATATCAGTTCATTGAATTCATTTAACTGAGTAATACAAACTTTCCTTTAATATTATTAGAAAGACTTATTACTCTTTAAAAGTATATAAGTTTCCAAACATAGAGATTATTAGAAATTTACATTTATTCGTTTTAAATGCGATCTGCCTGACACTTCCCGAAAAATTTTTTGTAATTCATTCCCAACATTAGTTATTTTAAGCTATATTTCCTAAGAAATATTCAACAATCTGTCTCAAAATAAAGAGTTTTTGCTACTTTTCACTACTTTCTCCCACTTTAACATAGTGAAATCCCCCACATCATATGCTACCCTTCACTCAGTTTTTCTTTACAGATAGCAAGTTTGTAAATAATGAAAGCTAACTTTGAAAAAATTCAGAGTTGAAAAAATATTAATATATATGTCTTTTCAATTCATTCATGTTCACAGATGTATCCTTAGACTTTCTAAATGTATTTAACCATGGTTAAAAAATATTTTGACCAAGTATTGTAGATTACAATCATATAATTATAAACTGAAAAGTTTTCGCACAAATTATTTTACTTGACATAAATTTAACTATCATTTTTAACAACAATACCATTAAATCACACTCCTTATAGGCTACTATTCATCAACTTACATATATTTTATTCATCAACTTACATATATTTTCCTCACCTTTATTAACTTTTATAGTTTAATAATTTTTATATACTTCCCTGATTCTTCACATTATTTTAGAGTAAACCTGTACAATTTAGTGATAAATATGCAAATATGAAAACATTTAACATAAATTTGGCTTGATTTAAAACAATTTAGTAATATTTTCGAATATATATTACAAGATTTAGAATGTATTTGGTAGAGTTTAAAATATATTTGGTGATTAATTCAGATTTGGCGAGAAACATTCGGTATAAATGAGGAGCGAATAAAAATATCATCACATACTAACTTATTTTTACGGAGTGAAGACGTCTGTTTTTTAACCCGAATTCAGTGAAGCATATTGATAGTTTAAATTGGGTCAAGAGATGGATCTATCTGCGGAGACACCTATTTCAAATCAACAAACCGCTATATCACAAATCGATGACAAGAAGTTATCTAAACTTTCAATTTGTTCAATTTGTAATAAAACTTTTTCTAAAAAGTCTAATTTAACTCGGCATGCAATGATTCATTCGGGTGTGAAACCTTTTATTTGCAATGTATGTCAAAAATCATTTAGTAGACCCGACGATTTGAAGAAACATTTAATAATTCATGAAAAGATTCCTACAGAATATGGATGCGAACAATGTAGTGAAAGCTTTAATCACAAGTATGAATTACTGAATCATATTAGAAAAAATCACAAAAAGACTACAACTAAGCATACCTGTGAACTATGTAGTGAAATCTTCAGATGGAAATATGAGTTATTGAAACACATGAGAAAAAATCATCAAAAGCCTCCACCACAACATGAGTTGTCAGATTCCATAAGAAAAAATCATCGAAAGTCTTCACCGCAACATTTTCGAAAAAATCATAAAAAGACTTTACATACATACTGTTGTGACGAATGTACTGATACTTTTTCAAACAAACGGCATTTTTTAAAACATAAAAGAAATATGCATAAAAAATCTTCAACACAATGTGATGAATGCAGTGAAACTTTTCAGTGTAAGTATGAATTATTGCATCATAAGAGAAAGAATCATCTTAAAGACTTTAGCATACGTAGAAAATGTAATGAACGAAGTACTAACAATGAATTACCAACAGTTAATAGTGACAATGAGAATCTGCACTTGTTAAATTTTTTGGATAATTTCTTTTATGTTTTAAAAAATGCCGTTTGTTTGAAAAAGTATCAGTACATTCGTCACAACAGTATGTATGTAAAGTCTTTTTATGATTTTTTCGCTTATGGTTTGAGAAAGCATGTTTAGTTGGAAAGGTTATAGAACATTCCTCACATAGATACTCAGGTTTACGATAATGCACCCTCTTGTGCTTTTCTAATTCATACTTGTGTTTAAAAGTATCTTTACAAATAATATATAGATGTTCAGGTAAGACTTTTTGATGAAATAATCTCTTATGTTTCGATAAATCACACTTGCGATTGAAATTTTCAATACAATATTCACATTTGTATCTGATGGAAATTTTTCTATGGGTTTCCATATGTCTTTTTAAACGATGTAAAGTAACAAATCCTTTCTCACACGTAACAAATATTAGGTTTAATATCATTGTGAACCTTCACATGTCTAGTAAGATAGGATTTTTTTAAAAATGACTTATTACAAGTTGGACAAATAAAAAGTTTAGATAACTTCTCATCCTCAAAACTTGATAAAGGGGGTTGTTGAACAGAAACGTGAGTCTCCTCAGACGCTAAAGTATTATCCATTTTGTGCTTCAGTTTAGCAAAGTATAAAAAATCACTCTAAAAGTAAGACTTTAAAAATGTTTAAAAACTACTAAGTATGAGAACTTAGACAACTCTACAGCGAGAAAAGATCGCAACTAATTCAAAATTTTTCTTCGTTCATCAGTTTTACTTAAGAATTTACGCCAAATTTTCTTATTTCACGCCAAATTTTTATAACTATCGCCAATATTAGTAGAAATTTAGCCAAATTTTGTCTTATATGATACTATAATAATTAAATCTTACTGGAAATTCTAGTTTTTTGACGAAGAAAAAGGGGTGTATTTAGCCATATGAAGTTCTAATTCGATAATTTCTTCTAAAGTCCAGTCTGATCCTTGTTCATTAAATTCTTCAAAACTCTTTATCATATTGGCAAAAGCTTTTTCAAGATCATTATCAATACTTATTGATGAAAAGGATGTTAAAGTGATTGATCGAAAAAAGGGAGAAAAAAAATCCTGACCCCCTTCTTGCACAGTACGGGTAAGTATAACTTTAACAATTGTATGCCATTTCAGTGCTCTTTTCTCATTTAATTGAAAGTTCAGTTCGTTTAAAATATCAGTTTTTAAATTATTAAAAAATGACAATAAATCTATATCATTGTTTTTATTGTCAAAGGTAGTGGTTGTAAACACATTGAGAGCATTTTGTCTTTTAAAATGTTTAGTTTTCTCCCTAAGTGAATCTTGATCAGAAGAATTTGTTATTTGCACTTGTATTAAAGGAGATCGATGTTTGTCTAAAGTATGATGACGCAAATCTTTTTTATATTTAAATACTTCACTGCATTTTTCACAAAAATGTTGCGGTGAAGACTTTCGATGATTTTTTCTTATGGAATCTGACAACTCATGTTGTGGTGGAGGCTTTTGATGATTTTTTCTCATGTGTTTCAATAACTCATATTTCCATCTGAAGATTTCACTACATAGTTCACAGGTATGCTTAGTTGTAGTCTTTTTGTGATTTTTTCTAATATGATTCAGTAATTCATACTTGTGATTAAAGCTTTCACTACATTGTTCGCATCCATATTCTGTAGGAATCTTTTCATGAATTATTAAATGTTTCTTCAAATCGTCGGGTCTACTAAATGATTTTTGACATACATTGCAAATAAAAGGTTTCACACCCGAATGAATCATTGCATGCCGAGTTAAATTAGACTTTTTAGAAAAAGTTTTATTACAAATTGAACAAATTGAAAGTTTAGATAACTTCTTGTCATCGATTTGTGATATAGCGGTTTGTTGATTTGAAATAGGTGTCTCCGCAGATAGATCCATCTCTTGACCCAATTTAAACTATCAATATGCTTCACTGAATTCGGGTTAAAAAACAGACGTCTTCACTCCGTAAAAATAAGTTAGTATGTGATGATATTTTTATTCGCTCCTCATTTATACCGAATGTTTCTCGCCAAATCTGAATTAATCACCAAATATATTTTAAACTCTACCAAATACATTCTAAATCTTGTAATATATATTCGAAAATATTACTAAATTGTTTTAAATCAAGCCAAATTTATGTTAAATGTTTTCATATTTGCATATTTATCACTAAATTGTACAGGTTTACTCTAAAATAATGTGAAGAATCAGGGAAGTATATAAAAATTATTAAACTATAAAAGTTAATAAAGGTGAGGAAAATATATGTAAGTTGATGAATAAAATATATGTAAGTTGATGAATAGTAGCCTATAAGGAGTGTGATTTAATGGTATTGTTGTTAAAAATGATAGTTAAATTTATGTCAAGTAAAATAATTTGTGCGAAAACTTTTCAGTTTATAATTATATGATTGTAATCTACAATACTTGGTCAAAATATTTTTTAACCATGGTTAAATACATTTAGAAAGTCTAAGGATACATCTGTGAACATGAATGAATTGAAAAGACATATATATTAATATTTTTTCAACTCTGAATTTTTTCAAAGTTAGCTTTCATTATTTACAAACTTGCTATCTGTAAAGAAAAACTGAGTGAAGGGTAGCATATGATGTGGGGGATTTCACTATGTTAAAGTGGGAGAAAGTAGTGAAAAGTAGCAAAAACTCTTTATTTTGAGACAGATTGTTGAATATTTCTTAGGAAATATAGCTTAAAATAACTAATGTTGGGAATGAATTACAAAAAATTTTTCGGGAAGTGTCAGGCAGATCGCATTTAAAACGAATAAATGTAAATTTCTAATAATCTCTATGTTTGGAAACTTATATACTTTTAAAGAGTAATAAGTCTTTCTAATAATATTAAAGGAAAGTTTGTATTACTCAGTTAAATGAATTCAATGTACTGATATTTTTTGAGTGTTGGAAGATTTGTAGTATAATATAAAACTTGAAATAAAAAGATTTAAAACGGAAATCTAAATAAATTTGTGAAAAAAAAAACTTCTGTCATTGTGAATGCAAAAGTGGATAATCTCCTTCAAGTGTCTAAGGAAGGGTGAAAAACAGGTTCTCTTGTGAGATATGACCTTGGCATACCAGTGAGGGGAGACTAATGAAAAATTTATGCTAAAGCTAATATTATTCAGACGTTTGTTAATTAATCGAATTTCCAACATGTTGAAGAACTTTCAATCATCTATTTAATTAATTTTTACTCTCATTGTCAATTTTCATAAAACATTCGTAAATTTTTACAAGAAAATTAATAATTAATAGGTTTGTAATTACACTGTTTTAATTACTAACGATAAAAAAGAGTCATTCCACAATTATCGAAATAGATAATAAGTTTGCAAGTCTATTCCATTTATTTTAGGAGGGTCGGAAGGTATCGTAGACTGCAACATTTCAACGTAAGGGTGATTGGTTTTGTTAAAATAATTCAAGGTATAGGCCAGGTTCGAATTTCACTTATACATTTGAGATTTTAATCATCTTTTAACTTAATTTTCACATACATCATCTTTTTTCATAAAATATTTAGTGAATTTTACAAGGAAATCCTTAATTAATATTTTTTTAATTATTATTCTGTAATAAATACCATTTAAACGGTTGCATTCTTTTCGAATAATTGCATTCTTAGATTAAAAAAGATTTGTGCAAGTAATAATAGAAAAATCACACATGCATGCGCACACACAATGTAAATATTTTTACTGCAAGGTGCCGGGTTCGAACCCCAGTCAGATCTCTCTATTTCTTTCATAGTATATTCACATCAACATCCTTAAATTCATATATTTTATCGATTCCTTATTTATTTCCCAATTTTTTAATTTTTTAATTAATTTTATAATTAATCTCCTAATTAATTTCTTAATTAATTTCCTAATTAATTTTCTAATGACTCACAAACAATAACCTTCACACTACTCCACAAAAATTCTCTTTTTAAAACCATCATCATCTTTCACGCCATTCATTAAAATTTCCTCATTAACAACCTTAATTAATACCCTCATCACGTTTCACAATTAAGTCAGAGGATGTCTCAATGACGATACCAACCCATCTAGGCCCTCAGGGGGGTGGTGCGGCCCCTGCACGACTCCGTTCGCTCCGCCTGCGCACCAACGCACCCGCCTCCTGACCTAGAACTCTCCTTTCTTACCTACTTATATCAAATCCCACTTTAAAAATTTTTGGTGGCTGTTGAATAAAAAAGTCGCGCAATCGGTACCAGGTGGCCCTGTCTACCGCTTGAACTGTTGCCAAGTTTCCGGGCCACGCGACAGGCATCTAGTTTAGGAGGTTATGGTCTAACGTATCATATCAAGTTTTTTTTTTTTTTTTTTTTTTTTTTTTTTTCCTTTGAGTCTAATCTTCTACATGTTATGAAAAATGGGGCAGCAATTAAAAAAATAAATAAACTTTTATATCCTCGTGAATATATGTTCAAACAAATGAATACAGACAGTTAGAAAAGGCCTCGTAATTACATGTTATAGCTAGAATGCATTTCAAGCAATACCTATTACGTGGTTATATGAAACATTCTATTTTTCTTTAATTTGTTACAACGCCCTTTTATTTTAGGGACAAAACTTTTGCTGAGATACACAGAGTATAATATGTTCTTTACATGCCAAAATTTCAGGATAATTCGTCAAGAATTTTTCTACATATTTGACAAACTTCTGAAATCGTAAGCATCTATTCAGTTATGGAAAGGTGTTCCTTTTTTATATTAATAAAGTTATGTACGTATTTAAATAATTTATTGCATGTTTTCAAACCCTAACCATCAAATGCATAACAGGTGATATACATTTGATTTTTTTGTCTGTCTACCTGTGTATCTATTTCTGGTATTACGGCTTCATATTATTACGCATCGTACCATCCTTTTACAGCTGATTTTAACAAAAAATAATAAATGGCTGTAAACAGATATTATGAGCATAAAGTCCAAAAATATCTAAATGCAGCTTAAAATTATAGATTACAGAAAAATAACATTTAATTAAATTCAATGTCAGACATGCGTTGCCATTTTTTCATTTGTGATCTTGCGTTTGTATAACTGAAAATTAAAAATTTTATAGAAAAAATATTTAATTAAATTCAATGTTAGATATTTTTATAAAGCTCGTTTTACACTTGTATTTTAATTTCTTCATTTTTTAACGTATATAATAATAAAAAATTGTGATACACGATAAACCTTTAATTGATTTGCATGATTTCTATTATTTAGCGATAAAACAAATCTTGTTGTGTCTAGATTTATAAGAACTAAAATCTTCATTTCTCTGGTTTCAAATATAGAAGATGATGACCCCGAAGATATGAGCTTGCCAGATCCAGAAAGCAATATAGCATACCAATGTCCAGAAAAAGCGGGAGTTTATCCAGATCTCACATATTGCCATAAGTATATTCGATGTTGGTATGGACAGGGAGAACTTTATATTTGTCCAAAAGGAAAACTTTATGATGAAGATCTCAAAAGATGCAGATCTAAGAATTCTGTGTACTGCTACAACAAAATAAATATTTACGGTATGTTCAATGTTTGGTTTAAAATAAAATGTATATTTAATACCGTATTTATACTCCCGAAAAATGTCTTATATTTCTGTACTATAATGTATTCTGTACTTTGAATATATCTATTAATATATAGGGGAGACTGGGGCACAGTGGACCATTTTTACACTTTTTTTTTTTTTTTTCACAATTTCCTTTCACCAAAAATAAAAAAGGCAAGGTACCCGAAAAAATTAGCAAACATTCTTTAAACCTTTCTTGACATGTCCTAATTTTCTTATAACCATACTTCTAATACATTACGAATAAAAAAAAATAAATTGCGTGCACTCACAAAGTGCACAACCCGGAGTACAGTGGACCAACCTCTGTTGTTGTTCATGTTTAATTAATATAAATTACTCGTTTTTTGTTCTAAAATTAGTTTCTTATGCAATTCTAGTCTAAATAACATAATTCGAACATTTTCATGAAATAAAATTACCAAAATTTAAAGGAATAATAATTTAAAAAAAAAAAAAAATCAAATTAGAGTAAGAATTCTATATCAGATTTCCCTTGTCTTTTACGTGCCATCACTAAAAGCAATAAGATATATTTTTAATTTGTTTATTAATGTTATATAGTTATAAAAATTATGAAATATATAATTAAACATTATTTTACTATTCAAACATTTTTATTAAAGATTTTGAGATATTAATACTTTACATTATATTTGTGAGATAGGTTTAACTAAAATTATTATGATTTTATCTTTTACATGTTATTCTTAAAAACAACAACAATAAATTTATATAAACTACTATTTATTATATCACATAATCTTTTAATTTATTTTTTTAATATTAAACAATTCAAATAGTTATTAAATTTAGATATTCATAATTATTATTTACTACTATTCAACTACATTTCCCTTTTCAGAAATTTATTTTATTATAATATTAAGATTATTATTTTTTTATTAATTATTTTGAGTCACATTATATTTGTATATGTAAATTCAACTAAAATAAATAATGTATTAAATATAATTTGGAGTTTTATGCACATTGGAAGGTGGTCCACTGTGTCCCATGTAGAGGTGGTCCAATAAAAAACAACTATTTAAAAACAATAAAATAAATTTAAAAATAACAATATCTTAGCTTTTCTTAACAACTATCCAATACTTGTAGTCAATAGTTCTGTCCTGATAAAATAAAAAAAACTTCAAACTTGAAAAATTACTTTGAGCAGCTCAAAACATAAAAGTTGTATAAAATGGCTACCATAGCATTTACCATGGGGTTTTTTGGATGTATAGAAGTAGTACCATGCTTCCATTTATGAGTCTCAATATAAACTATAAGAGTTAAAACCACCGCCACTTTAGAATGTAGAAAAAGAGGGGGGGGAAAGGCTAAAGCCCCCATAGGAATAGCATGGGAAGAAAAGCAAAAAAACTCACAATGTCAAGTGTGTTTAAAAAAAAAAAAAAAAACAGGCTCACACCGGAAGTAATAAGGGGACAAAATTGACTAGAAAAACACACTGAACAGCGGAAACCGGGCGGGCTGGGGCATGGGTCCTATCATCCAGGATTAATACGACTCGCCTAGTATAACCTGGACTCTTAAGCCCTGGAGAGTTAAGGCCGATTTACACGAGGGTCCTAGGCTTATGTGTAATGCCCTCCTGGAAGGGTATTTCTATTAGATCCTAGTTTTACGTGAATTTCGGAGAAAATAACGGAAAAAACTTGAGCGATAGGAAGACAAGTGAGACCAGAGATTGAACCAGGCATTTCTCATTTACGAGCTTCGAGAGCAGAACCTCTCGACCACTAGTTTTAGTAGGTTCAAAGTAATCGGAAAACTACTGCAATGTTGTACTTATTTCACTTTAAAACTATAAGCATAAGCATTTTTTTATGTGAATTATTATTGTTTTTCTTTTTTTAATAGTTTTTCTTCAAAAAATATTATTAGTAAATAAAAATAATAATTATTATAGGTTTCTTAGACGAAGAAGAACCGACAGTGGTCGATGAATATCCTAGTTTTTACTGTCCGACATACTGGGGTAGATATCCTCATGAGGAGTGTCATCTGTTTTATCAGTGTGAAGGTGGATATCCCAAGCTCTTCCAGTGTCCTTATGGCAAAATGTTTGATTACGAAAGCGGCTCCTGTAAAATTTCCTCGGAAGGAACCTGTAATAAAGATATAAAAGACGAAGAAAATGGTAATTTTTTATTATTTCATCAAAACTTATTTAAATCATTTTGTACAATATTAATACAGGGTGTTAAAAACAAGTGTCTATTCAAAAATAAAAATTTATATTTCTCTTTCCTTTGCAGTTAAGATGAGCAAAATTCAAAGGCAAACTAAGAACGTGTCGGATTTTTATACGTACAGGCGAAAAGAATAACCAAACTGATTGCAACCATTAATTGGTCTTCTAACAAGCTTGATTTCAACTCAGGGGATATTTTCCGATAGAATTTGTCAAAGACAGAGTGAATGAACCTAAATAAAGCGAAATAACTGACTTTATTGTGGATATCAAAACAAAAATACAGTTGATATTTTTGCGTACTTGGGGGTTCGTAAGTTGTCCAAGAATGAGAGGCGAAACTTGCAAAAATTCAGGAGTTTTATTTACAGAAATTTTCAGAAAAATACAGGTCTATAAACCAAATATCAATTTCAATTCCCCAGTAAACACAGCTTAAATAACAGCCGTTAACAGCAAATCCACAGTACAAACTGTATACCAATAACTCATAAAGCAAGTCTCATTCAAAGAGGCTTAGAATTCCTTCAATATCAATGCAAGCGTTTGGCGGAACTGACTGACTCTGACTCCCGATTTGGCGCGCTAGACTTTCTTTTATACTCCTCCATCGAACCCAGATTGTTCGAGAAATTTCCTGTATCTCATCAGCCAATCATATTTCAGTTTCCACATTTGGTATATCGATAATAAGGATTTTCTCGCCAAAAGTCGCCAAATTTGGTGCCAAATCCATTACCTGTCTTATTGGAGCTTTTTAAAGTGTTTTAGAGGAAAAATTAGGCTATTTTAATGCTAAACAAACTAGAAATGCAGAAAATTAAGATTTTATCAACTTACTAAGTTTCTTTGAAAGAATTTCTACAAAAATAAATACAATTATTTACAAACACGCAACAATATCCATATATATGCTAGAATCTACAGCTATTATTTAGGAAATTCACCTCCATCAACTAGTCAATAAAGTAAGGATCACATATCGAACACGTGATATTGTATATTCTACATGATTCTTTATACTATGCTATTTGAACCATCAACTTATCTATAATAACTTGGTAACAATAAACGCTTCATTTTGTATAGTCCTTTTACTTTCCGAACATTACATGTAAAGGAAGTTTTGTAATCATTATTTGAGAAAAGGATTTTGTATCTCTCATAGCTCAAAAAGAATTATCGTAGAATGTTGCAAATTTATATTTGTGACGGACATGATGTCTAGTTGCACACCTCCAGCTTTGGTTTTTACACGAACTCCTCTTTTAGAGATGTTTACAATTTTACACTTTTTTTTTCGTGATATATGTATGTGTGTGAGTAAACACGATAGCGCCTAAATGCGTTATTCGAATAGACTGAAAAATTATATACATGTTATAGATCACCATCGTATCTACTGTATAGATTTCCGTGAATCTAGGACTTATAGTTTTTTTTCTTTCTTTTTATTCGGATACAAAGAAAAATTCTTTGTCATTATAGTCTATAGGCTCGAATTATTTAAAATTCGATAGTGTCTAAATGCCTTATCAGATTGAACTGGAAATTCATATACATGTTATAGGTCACCGTCGGATGAACTGTACAGATTTTGAATCTAGCATTTATAGATTTTTTACTGGGACGCAACAAAAATGTCTTTATCATTTTTACCTATGGGCTCAAATTATTTGAAGTGCAATAGCGTTATTCGACCGAGCTGATTGATTTTTGACTTCTCTTACTTTAATATATTAAAACAAACGTTAATTACTTAAGGTTTGGAAAGTCCATTGGATTCACACCAGAATATTTTATTTTATACTCTGTATAGAGAAATTTTATTTTTAGCTGTTTTACGTGTTTAAAACTGAGTTGAATTTAACTATTGAATAAAATATCATTCAAAGTTTTTATTTTATACGCTTTGTGTGTTGTTTTGAAAATTTGTCCGTAATACTAGAACAATTTACAGTTTTAAAATACTGAAATAATTTATACCGAATTTAGAGGAATATTTTTTTTTTTCTATTGTTCATACTATTAATACCAATCGTCTAATTTTCACCGGACTTTCTAATTTCAAAGTAATTTGTTATCAACCAACGCTTTACATGCAACAGAAAGAAAGAGCAAAATATCTGGTTTGAACTGTACATTCAGAAGTTATTTCAACATTGTAAAAAAAATGTTAAAAAATAGAAAATTTCTGTGGGAAGAAAAAAAAAAAACTACATAAAATTTATGTTTTCTAAAACTACAGGAACTTAGTTTAAATTACATTTTAATCAGGCAAAAGAAACATTTCTTTAACCAGATAAAATCTGTAACCATTAATAAAGATTTCATCTGGTGGTTACATATTTTTCTGTTTTGTATTTGGAAAATTGGTATCAAAACAGGATTAAGAACTGTAAAATACTAAAATGCTACTCGCCTACAATGCGACGGGCTCTGTATAAATGCTGACTGGTAGATCTGTAGAATTTTTATCAGCTAAAATATTTACTGTGCGCCAATGCACTACGGACGTAAAATCTGTTGTGCAGGAATATTCTCTGTTTTGTTTCTGTATCAGAAGATTTTTGTCAATGTATTTTTCGCATAGCATACAGATATTTTCTGACAACATCGTAGTCAGGAACTTTCTGTAATAAAACAGGGCTTTTTTTTTTTTTTTACACTGTAAAAAAATAACTATTACCAGCTGCAAGAAACTCTCTGTGATTGGAGAAAATAATTATTTTCTCCAATCACAGGGAGTTTCTTGCAGCTGGTAATAGTTATTTTTTTACAGTGTAACAGTGAATAGTTACTTATTTGCACTGACTTAGATACACATGATTTATGATTTTGAAATTCTAAAAACAAGAACAGGAAAAGGAAATACAATACAGTAATCTTCATGTTTAATTCATCTGACAGCCCTCCACTCTTCTTTCCTTCTCTATGTTTTGTTTATTTATTTATTTGTCTATTAGGAATTATTTATTGAAATATAGTTTTGCCGTTCTGAGGCTGTGTACATATTCCAGAATTCATAAAGATAACAATCTAAGGTGTAACAAATGTAAATTATAACATTATTTAATAAAAGTTTTCTCCGATAACCAAAAAGTAACACTGAGACACACACTCGTTAAAAGCTGTAACTACTCGTAACTGTTATTCGTAGTAACTGTAGCTGTTATTTTTATGTATAATTCATCAGTTAATATCAATGAATTGAACGCTTTCTCTTTTTGAAGCAGTATATTATTAAAAGTTGTGAATGTTAATATTTTAATTAACAATGTAAAAAATCTACAACATATACAAGCAATCTTTAAGAGGACAAATGACGTTATATTTATTTATTTATTAAATTCAGTTGCTTCTGAAATTATGTACTATCATGGAACCTATCATTTTTATTATTATACTGTATTTTAAGGAATAAAAAATATTTTTAGAGGTGAGAACATCTTTATAAAGAAAAAACACATAAAATATTGCCCGATTTTCCGCCATGCAAATTCTAAAATATTTTAAATCCCTAATTATTTTACTATGAATTTTGTGTACCTGGCTAAACACAACTGTACATTTAATTTTTTATAACGCATTCACAATATTAGTTAAAAACAAAAAGTGTTTCAAAATGAATGTCCAGCTTTGTGACGAATAAATTTACGAACATTCATACAAAATTTCACCCCCCCCCCCTCTCGAAAAAAAAAAAAAAAATGAATAAATAAATAAAAATAAATAAAATAAAGTTTAAAATTTTGTAAAACCTTGTAAATATTATTTCAGAACAGCACAATGATATAATTTTTAAAGTATTTGATGCATTTACACATTTTATAACAAACATCTGTATCTTTTTAATTGACTCGATTTTGATAATTTTCCTTTTCTCTTGTCCCCTTGCTTATTACTAAATAGAGCAGTTGATTTTTTATTGAAAAGTGAAAGAAAACTCATAATAAACAGTCATATGCATTGTTATTAAAAATATTCTCTTAATACAGATGATGATTTCGTATGCCCTGCAAGAGAAGGTATCTTCAAAGACGAGGAAGACTGTGGATCTTACTACAAATGCAGGAAAGGAAAAGCGCAGCATCTTCAGTGCGCAGAAGGCGAGCTCTTTGATACTGATTGGAAATCGTGCAGCGATGAAAATGAAGTTACGTGTGGCGATAGAAATCTTCCGGGAGGTCAGTTTTTCAGTATTATATGTAAAATGGGGGGGGGGGGGGAAATTGCATTAAATTAAATATAAATAAATATAAATAAATAAAAGTGAAGTGTAACATAATGTATGTTTTAAACATTTAAAATAAAAATGAAACATAATAAAAACTACAGACCACTTTTGAGTAATCGAGGATATATAATAAATGACGCATCAAATTATATCCGCGATTGTAATGAAATGCTCGCCCTCTGGTGGGCTAAGGTGAAATTACAATAAACATGGTTTAATTCGAATTCCATACAGCCGCCATTGCTTGCCGATATTTAGTTTCACATATATTTATTGAATAAAAATGAATAAATACGGTAAAAAAGATAACACATACTTTTGTGTGCCACAGTGTAACTCCAAAGGATCAAGAAATCCAGAATTGAGCTTCTATTTATTTCCAAATGACAAATTTAAAATTTCAGTTGCTTCGGCTAATGGAAGTAAAGAATTAATCAGATGATTTGAAATTAATATTTGTTCAACTTCAGTTAAAAATCTACTTCCGATAGAACTTTGAATAATCTCAAATATTTTTTCCAAAGGCAATCGATTTTCCATGATGTATGTAATGGCGGAGATAGAACAATTACACGTGGATATATTTACTAACAACTGCAGTGTTGAGAAAGCGCCATCTATCGATCATTACAATCGCGGATAATGGACAATATCCGTCTTTTTCGGTACGAGGGTAAATCATACCCAACATGCAACCTCGGATTCTCTTTTTCCCCATGAATTTCCCTACGGATACAAATATTTCCATATGGAATATAAAGATTTCCCTATATAATGCAAATAAAAATATTATAATGTTGTATTTTTTCCCTACAGTGGTCACGTATCAAGGGTTTTATGACGTCACACGGATAAAGTCCATTAGAGTTCACACCAGTAATGAAGAGTTAATCTCCCAAGACGATCACCGGAGTTTTGATTTAGCGATTCAAAAATATGAAATTGATAATAATAATAATAATAGAAATGCCGAATTTAATATATATCTGTACTGAATATATCGAAAAACTCTTGCTGAAAAAAATGAAGAAAAAAAGGGCGTGTTCAGTAGAGCGCCCGATCCAAGACCGGTCGTAAGATTCCGAGCCAAAGCGTTCAGTGGTGTCGACCGATCCAGAGTCACATCGTTCAGTGGGATGGACCGGTCTCGACCGGTCGTGGATCAGTAAGCCCAGAAAAATTTCTTGATCCATTGGGTCACGTGATGGATCAAATGCGCAATAGGTTGAAAATCAGGCTCTGATTGACATTACGTAGTGAAAACCTGAACAAAGAACATCTGTTTTTGACAATGATTGTTTATTTGTTTGATTAGCTGAGGATTAATACAGATGTACCTATTTATATGCATTGTTTGTGCTGTAGAAAATAAGGTAAGTAATTCCATAAAATGCTAAACTATATTATGTTTATTTATTTATTGTGTAAAAAAGATTTTTTACGTAATAACGATTTTCGATACGTAATTTTTTTTATTGATGAACGTAACATTCAAACATAAAATTAAAACAAAAATTTACACAATTTTAATTGAAACAAAAAAATATATATATTTTTAATTCGGACGCTATCATATTTTGTTAATTTAATATATAAAAATAAGCTGGGAAAAATTATATTTCTTTTTTTTTTTCACACAAAGCTTTTCATTCATGCGATTGTTTTTTGTTTACAAATAGAAAAGTTTGTAAACGATTGTATTTTTTACCTTTAAAACAATAAGTTAACTATAAGTAAATAAATTAAAATCCTTCCACATATTTTTAATTTAGGTAAAAATAAGTTTAAGATGTCAATTATTAAATTTAATAAACAAAACAGACTGTAAAAAAAGTAGCTATAAAATTATGCAGTGTTGTTTACATTGCTAGTTTATTTTAATATTCAGTCGGTAATAAGAGAAAAAGCTCTTTATATTGATTCATAAATCGAAGAAGAAAATAAGATTATTTTTTATATAAATCCATTATATTAACTGAACAGCATATTTCATATTTTATATAATTTATTTATTTATTTATTTATTTTTCAAAAACGTTTTTGTTGTACATTTCTGTTCATAATAAAATTCGAAGAGAAAGAAAGGTGTTTTAAGTGCTCATTTAAGATAAATCTACTCTGCTCCTTTAAAAATAAATGTAACGTAACATTCTTAACATTTTCATGATTAAAATTTATACGTGAATTCAGAAAAATCATAACCAAAGTAATGTATATTAGTAATTTGTCAGTACAATCAATTAATAGCTTCTTATTTTTTGTTAGCAGAGTACAGAATTCTACATTAATAAGAAAGAAGTAAAACTGTTATTACATAAAAGATCTTTCTTTCTTTTTTTTTTTTTTTTTTTTTTTTTTAAGAAAAACGTAATATAGTTTAGCATTTTATGGAATTACGTATTAAAAGTCCAGACAAAATAAACAACAGAAATACAATAATTAACTTGCTAATACAGGTCAAATTAGATAGATGGCGCTGCTCCTATCACGTCAAAATTGCTCCAAAGCGTTCAGTAGATACCTGGCCCGATCCAAGACCGGTCCAGGATCAGTGACGTCATCGCCCGGTCGCATTGATCCATCTCGGGCGCTCTACTGAACACGCTCTAAGCAAACATCCAATAATCGTATCAAATCGAAATAATTCAGAACGACCGTTTAAACAAAATCGGCACAAGTGATGAAAATAACGCAAACTTGAAGATAGTATTGGTATAAATCCCTGACTGTAGAAAATTCTTGAAGCTTAATACTTATATTTAACGATGTTTATGAAATAAACAGAGAAAGTTATAATTAGAGAATTGTTTTAAATATGAGAATTTCAATTTCTAAATGACTTCTTTTAGCAACATTTTGTAAATATCAATATTTATTTCTTTCAGTTTCATTAAATATAATTAGAAAAATCAGAAAAAATGATTTAAGAAATATAGACTACAAATATCTCCCCCATTTGTAATTTTGGCGACAACTGTTTAAAAATTTGCGGCAATTAACGCTATTTAATAAAATTTCATGAAAATAATTAATTAACCTCTTAAGGTAACCCTCTTCACTCACCGCCGTTAGAAGCCGAAGCTAATATTATTCTATGGGAAATTTTTCTTTACAAATAACTTATTAACTAATACATATTTTTAAATTCTGTTTTCACATTCTGAAAATTCCCAGCTGTTAAACTGACGGACCTTTTTTAAAAAAATTATTTTTTTAATTTTTTATATTTTATTTTGAAGATGCAAAATACGAAGTTTCAATATGTGAAATTTTTTCATTTTGCAATTTCAGAATAAAATATTAAAAATTAAGCAAAATAATTTTTAAAAAAGGTCCGTCAATTTAACATTTGGGAATTTTCTGAATGTAAAAACAGAATTTAAAAATATGTATTAGTTAATAAGTTATTTGTAAAGAAAATTTCCCCATAGAATAACATTGGCTCGGGCTTCCGGCGACAGTAAGTAAAGAAGGCCGTTATAGCGCGTAGTTCTTGCCGCGGGGATGCAATTATTAAATCCCAACTGCAAAAATTCATTCAGGAATATTTTTAATAAAATCTTTCTTTTATAATATAACGGTGAAAATTCATTTAATTCTTGTATTTTAATTTTGTTCGTGAATTCTGGTGACAGTCTTATTTAAATGAGAGTTTTATTTCCTTGCGCGTCAAAGGGTTAAATTTTAAAATTACAATTATTTTTTCTTTTTATTAAATAACTTTATTTAACTCACAAAAATTGCTTAGATGGATTAAAACAGGGGGAAAAAAACTATAATGATGATTGTTATTTCAGATGACGAGGCCAACACTGAAGAAGAATCCATAATTGATGAAAACCCTAGGTACAACTGCGAGAAACGCCATGGACGCTTTACGCATAAAGATTACTGCAGCTGGTTCTATCATTGCAAAGACGGAAAACCGAGCGTCAGATCTTGCAGAAAGGGAAAATATTATGACAGTTACAGAAGCAATTGTTATGATGAAGTTGACTGCGGTTCGAGAAAACCAGAAATAGGTAAACAACCTAAGATTTTTCTTTTGTGAGTAAAAAATCATAATTGTACTAAAATTATGAAGTCCATTAATTTAGGTAAGGGTTGCCAACTTTTATAATTTACTCCGGAGCATTGTTAGCCCCGCCTTTTTTCATACCAGTAATTCTGAAGAAATATTTTCTTCTTTTTTAATCGTTGTCACAAATTGTAGAGGTTCTACGAAAATTCTGGTGCGAGAAGGGCGGTCTAAATATGCTTCGGAATAAATTATAAAAGTTGGCAATTCTACTTTTGGTACAATTACTTTGCTTTTATTTGTCTGTGACCGTATAATGGTTAAAATATTACATTTTGCTTGCAATACCCAGGTTCGATTCTTGGTCATGGTACTAAATTTTATAGGAAATTTTTTGAAGTCCTTTACTTTAGATATTATTATCTTTCTTTTATTCGGTCATTAAGATAAATATTTCTTTTGAAGAAATTTAGCATTTTACTAGATTTTTGAAAAAAAATTTATTTTACCAGCTCAATTCCTAATAAATAATAACATATTATTCTTGAAAATCTTTCATATGAAAGAGAAGGAGAAAGTACATCTATAATTCCTTCTAGCACAAATAACCGAGAAAAAATATCTCGAAATTTTTAAATTTATGCCAGAGATCAGAAAGAATGGTGATAATGACCCATTAGAATTAATTTCTTTTTCTTTTTTCTTTTTTTTTTTTATGTCTATATATGGTTAGGCTTGAGAATCCAAACGATTAAGTAATCTTGAACGTCATCGTGTATAACCATATAAGTCACCAAATAAAAAAAAAAAAATTATTAGTAGCGGTTTTTCATTTTGAAAAAAAAAAAAAAAAAAAAAAAAAGGGGGGGGGGAGGGATTAAAGAGGGAATTAATAAAACCTATAAATATTAAATCAGAGTTATTTATGTGTTGAAATAATCACTTATGGGCTTAATATTTAGCTTAAATATTTTTGAATAAAAGAAAGTACATATATATATATATATTTTATTTAATCCTTTTATAACTGCATATTTTAAAATATTTTAATTTTAATTTATTTTTTATTAAATTTTCCTTTTAATAAAATCAAACATATGTAATGTTATCATTCCACTGTCATTATACTGTCACTTAATCCTCTACGGAGTCGTTTTAAGAAACTGTGACTGATTCATTCTCTTCTCTTGACGGATTGCAGTAAAAAGTACGTAAATGCTGGTATTAAAAGCTTATGAATCAATTCTTTATAAGCGAACGCCATGAACTGCGAAAATGGACAATATTCCTGTGACGTCACCGTAGGTAAAATCGCCGAACACGTGGCCGATATTTTGTAAACAAATTAGATTCAAGATGCCATTTTATTGTTACGCATAACATTTTCCAAAATATTTCTGCAGTGAAACTTACTAATAATGTTCAAACAAGAACAAAAGAGAAATGTAAACAACTGAATCGAATGATAAAGTTAAGACTATTCCATATCGTAAAATTGCAGAACATTTTATGTATACACACACACACATACATATATATAATGAATAAAAGATTAATAAGAACATTTTATACACACACACACATATATATAGACATCAAAGCTTAAATAATTAGAATTTCAATCACTTTAATAAAGGAATTTACTAAATGGGACATCCATTTAAATTTGTTAACATCGCCACAGTTCACATGGCAACTTTTTATATTACATATGTTGATTAATATTAAAGTATATTACTAAAACTGGATTAAAAACAAAACAAAGGTATCACTCTATCACTCTTACTTCAATTTCATATAATCTGTAACTCTTAGAAATAACATTGCAAGATAAAAATTTGCAAGCCACAATGCTTCGTTATGGTAGAGTTGAAGATTGTTTCCCTAACCAGCTGTTATTCTTATAGCCTCGAACCCAAAGTGGGAATATGGTCCATTCGCAAAAATTCTTTCAATTCTAAATAATTAAGCACGATTCTTTAAAAAAGCTAAAAAAGTAGGCACAAGTGCAGCATGAAAGCAGAAACTCACAAAATGACAAAGTAAAAATTGCTGCTCTCGGACATAACTTTTTTTTTTTTTTCGAAAACTTTTATTCATTACCTTTACATTTGATGTTTAACTTTTTATAATAACAATTAATTTTTGACAAAATACCTCTAAGTTTTTACGATATCACTTAATTAAGAATCTTAATCTATTTAATAAATTTAAAATGACTGATAAAATTTACTGATTATATTTACAGATTATGAGATAACCACTCCAAAACTCCGTGAATTCTCCTGCCCTGTGAAAAGTGGTAAATTTCCCGATCCTAGAGATTGCGGATCTTATTATGTTTGCGAAAAATATAAGTACAAGCATCATTACTGTCCAAAAGGAAAGCTGTTCCACGATAAATGGCTCAGTTGTTCTGATGAAAACAATGTCAATTGTGACAGCAGAACTCATCCCGAAGGTAAATCAAATTGTCTCATATATAGAGTGCATATTTATAATATGTGGCATGTTATAAGCATGCACTTGCAAAAGAAATATGTATCGAAATGCTGTAGTTTATTTATGTCAAAACAACGTGTTTTCTTATATGCATAAAACACGTTTCCGATCAAAAGACATTAAATAAGATATATTAAGAGTTTTTGAGATTGAGTGCAAATTCAAACGCAGGGCTTTCAGTATTAGAAATACACAAAAATAACTAACTAACTAAATAAATAAATAAATGATAATAAAAATAATAAAATAAAATAAAATAAATACACAGAAATACATTTAAAACTTTTTAATTTTAAAATTTATTATCCTAAGAGTAATTTATATCAACGAATGCGTTTCTGTTTAAATATATATATATGGGATTTAAATTTTTAAACTGTTCTCCCGTTCGACCGGTTATATTTAGGAAAATTCCTTTGTATAATTGCATAATTTTATGAAATAAAAAAGAGGGGGGGGGGGGAAATCCTGCATTTACAGCAGAAGTTCCCTGAGTTATAAATAAATAAATAAATAAATAAATAAAAACCTAACATTTTTTTACCATAAGTTATTTTCCCAAAAAGATGCACTGGTGATTATAATGGGTCCGGGAAGCCACAAAGCGGGATGTTTAGGACAATTAAGGATAACTCGACAAAGAACCAAAATTATATATATATATATACAGTGGCGTATGCAAGGGGGGTGTTGGGGGTTTAACCCCCCCCCCCTTGACAAAATGTATGATAAGAAAAATTAGGCTGTTCCTTACATTTTTTTCCCATTTCAGGCGGAAAAAATGTATGGCAAGCGTAGAATATTTTTTTCTACGAAGTGGTTTAAAATTATGACTAACTTTTTTTTTTTCATTTCTCTCCGATAAACACTCCTGAAAATAACTAAACCACTTCATTTGCGCGGCGCGAAACATGTTTCCCCTGAAAACAATTCTCTGAAAGGATTTCACCTTTACGTGTTCATACTCAAGGACAAGAGGGGTCGACCATATGGGGAAGGGGTGACCATTGAAGTACTGACCTTGAAGGAGTGACCCAAACAATACCCCAACAGTAGAAGACATTTTAAATGAACTATCGAAAACTTCTCGTCGATTAGACTTCGCTCTGTAAGTAAGAAAATTCAATGAAATATTTTGCGTAACTATGTATTGAATTTTATGTTTTGTGTAGCAGTTTGTACAGGCTCTACGTTATTCGTCGCTAATTAAATATTTTTTAGTTTGATCTTCTAATTGGTGAGTTTGTTTTACTATTTTTCATTTTTTTACTCTTATTTTCGGCAAGTAATTATGATATTTTAAAAGATTGTTAAGCTTAATTAAAAATAAACTTAATTAAACTTAATTAAAAAATTCGGAAGGACGATCGGAAAAATCCTGGATACGCCACTGTATATATATATATATATATATATATATATATATATATATATATACCACCATGGATGGTGGAGCAGGTTAAACCGACATATGGGGCGCTCAACTTTCCAAAAAACTATTTGCAAGATCATATGATTAAATAGAAAAAAAAATTAAAACTGTCATTTTTATATTATTAGATGAAAAATAAACCACAATTTTACAATTATTGAAATTTATAAAAAATTAAATAAACTAAATCAATCATACATATATATTGTACTTTAAAAATTATTATAGATATTTATATAAACAAAATCTATCAAATATATTATATTTTAAAATATTATGCACTGTGTATAGCTGTACTTAATGATGATCAAATCATAGTCTTATAATATTTATGCTACAAAGATACAGTCGAACCTCGTTAACGTGAATTACTTTTAACATGAAATGTTTCCATTCCACAATCCCCGTCAAAATGAAGATTAGTTTAGTTATATGAAGATTAGTTACTGATGGCAAGGAACTATTGATAACATGAACAATATTTTTCCCCCTTGAGATTCACGTTACCGAGGTTCGACAGTATTTGAAAAATGTATATAATCATCCGCAAACAAGCAGCAGGATAGCAGTGTGAAAAGAAAAAAAGTCTGTTGATGCACATAGCAAGTGAAATTTCTCTTCTACCTTTTTAATTTACTTATTTTTATTTTTATTTTTTACTTTTTAAATGTAGTTTCAGCAGCAGTTTATATATACAGTGTATATAGATATATATATATGTTTAAAAAAACTATACCAAACATAATATGGTGGGCATTTATAGCTTGATATTTTGTTGTACCAGCTGCGGACAGTTGAAAATAAACTGAATCAGTTGTATAATCTTGGTAAGCTTCGTCACATTAAATTCAAAGCATGTCAACTTATTTAATATAATTGTGTTGATTTTTTTCTTAAAAGATAAACATACAATTAGATAAGATATAAATATTAGATCGGAAGAAAGTTTTAGAAAATGTTAGCCATTATTTTTGGAGAAGCCAATTAAACATTTTGCGGAGGGACTGCTAGAGACCCTATAGTAGGAATACGGAGTCTCTGATACAGGATCTGTAGGGGCTGCAAGTTGTTAACGCTGCCATTGGGATACGCAGGAGCTATTTTGAGAGCATGCATTGCAGTAGCATATCGCACTGATGGTCCCTAAAGAGAAGAAATAAAAGTAACACTTTTCGCATACCAGAACACTGTACATATAGCCTTCCCTGCGAACTGCCGAATTTAAATTTTTTCGTTTTGTTGCAAATTGGAGTGTTTCCGGAACAACGAAGTGGTGCAGCAGGTTGGGAAAAATACTTTAAATCGATGAACATTGATATTTTCCAGGATGTTTTCTTAAATTAATTTCAAGAAACGAAAAATGTATCAATGCAGGTGGTATCTATATGAAACAATAGCCAATTTTTTTTTTTTTTTTTTTTTTTTCTAATGTAATTGTATGTTTTTGTTTTTAATAAGGCTATTTAAAAAAAAAAAAAAAAGAAAGAAAGAAAAAGAAAAGAATGAGGAAACTTGCTTTCAAAACATCCGTCAAATAAATTATGCTGTTAATTGTCATTAAAAGAAGAGTTGGTGCTGGATTATTAAAATAAAGGAAATCTTCAACGTCTTAAACGCCAAATAGAAAATTGGAAAACAGACAGCTGTTTCGGTAGCATTTCGCATACCGTCTTCAGTGCATAAAAGAAATGAGAAAGAAGAGAACGTATATATAGGAAAGGAATGTACTGAATTCCTTATGCACTGAAGACGGTTCTCTAAATGCTGCCGAAACAGCTGTCTATTTTTGTATGGTTGATCATAATTCGATTCCTTTCCTATACATACGTGCACTTCTCTCTCATTTCTTTATGCGCTGAAGATGGTACGCTAAATGCTACTGAAACAGCTGCTTGCTTTACATTTTTTTCTCTTTGACGTTCAAGAAAAAAAAGTAATTTTAAGATCAGGATTCAATTTCTTTTTTATATATACGTACACTTCTCTCTCATTTCTTTATGTATTGAAGACGATACGCTAAATGCTACCGAAACAGCTGCCTCCTTTCCATTTTTTTCTCTCTGACGTTCAAAACCTTGAAGATTTCCTTGGTTTTAATTATACAGTTAATTATTTGCAAACATGCGCATTTAAATTATTTGATTTTATTACACCTATCATTTTGATTCTTAAATTTCGTAACGCTAAATAATAACCATAACGTATAATATAACTTATCAGTCTTAATATTCTAGTATTTTTAATAGTCAGGTCATTTTAATGGAATTTTGTATAAAAAGTGAAAAAAATATTTTTAATGTGCTTATTTAAGCATCAGAAACCTCTAAATTAATTTGAAACGTCATATAAATATCCTTTTCTCTGTAGACCTTCATTTTTCATTTATGTATTCAAATAATTTATAAGTTTGTATGAGGAAGTAGCGTTTAAAAGACTTTTTTTACTTATTATTGTAATGTATTTCATAATCAGATGAAGTATTACACCGTAAATACCTCATCGTTATTTAAAAAAGTTGTTTTTAAAAGCCAAGAAAATGATAGTCACAGGAAAAAATAGAAATATGTATTATTCATTTTTTTTTTTTTTTTTTTTTCTAGTAGAAGCAAAATATATATTCTACATTGGATTTAAATGTAGACGTAAATGTAGAAGTGGAATAACTAGAGATTTGACATAAACTCGAGACCAATTTTTTACACCACGTATGCGCTTTATAGAAATCAGTTGAATTTGCTTGCTACATTTGAACAGTGAATAATGCACAGAAATTTTATTAAAAGTATGTTATTAATTGCCAACTAACTTAATGCAATTTACAAAATTTTAACTTGCATTTTTTTTTTTTTTTTTTTTTTTTTTTTTTTTAGAAAATAATAGTTAAAATTTTCGCCGATAGAGGATGCTGTATGTGAGCAAATCACATATTTGCATGAAAAAAACGGTTTATTTCATGCAAATGTTTATAACCATGTAATTCCTATTCCACCATCACCACAGTTTACAAACGAGTTACAACATCGCTAACTTCAGCTTCAGTTGGCGATTCTTAGTTGAGGTAAAACATCTTCGCCAATAAACGCTTTATGTACCAAGCCAGCACATCGCAATTAAAACTTCCCGTATGCACAAGTAAGTGGAAAGTAAGAAATAAGCTGTTAATCATAAAACCGTGTGATTTATAAGACTCTGGTTTGCATATTTCTCGTTACGCGTCTGTACAGCACCCTCTAACGACAAAAATTTTGGCTTAAAAAAAAAAAAAAAATCTGGCTATTTAAAAAAAAAAAAAAAAAAAAAAATCCCTTTACGAAAATAACGTTTTTGCAAGCCGCGTTCAATTCTACCACTTTATTCATTTTTTTAATGAATTTTTAAAATATTTATAGACTTAGGGGATATCGCGTATAATCATTTTTTTTTTTTTTTTTTTGACTAAAGGCTTGATTTGTCATCGCCCATTCTAAACTCCTACACCTAGAAACACAAAAATTGGTGCACCAAAACACGTAATCTTGTTGCTGAAACGTCAGTAGAGGCCCTCTGTTGAGACTCAAAACGGTTTTGGGTTCTGTCTGTGTGTCTGTCTGTCGCGCGATAGCGGTCGCAAAAACAACGCTATTGACTTGAAATTTGGTACATATGTTTATGAGCCACACATGAAATTTGCTGTATAGTTTTGGGTGTGTATTCCATTTGTAGTTCGTGTACAGGGACACACCAAAGTTTTTCATATGATTACGGCCTATGGGAAGAATTTGTATGTACCGCGATAGCGGCCGCAAAAATCACGCTGTTGACTTGCAATTTGGTACACATATTCATGCGCCCAACGGAATTAGCTGTATGGTTTTAGGTGTGTATGCCATTCGTAGTTCGTGTACAGGGACACGCCAAAGTTTTTCTTATTATTACGGCCTATGGGAAGAATTTGTATGTACCGCGATAGCGTCCCCAAAAATCAAGCTATTGACTTTCAATTTTTGCCTAAACGTCAGTGGAGGCCCTCTGTTGAGACTCTAAAGGATTTTGGGTTCCGTCTGTCCGTCTGTCTGTCAGTCTGTCGTGCGATAGCGGCGCAAAAATCACGCTATTGACTTGAAATTTGGTACACATGTTCATGATCCCTACGAAATTAGCTGTATAGTTTTGGGTGTGCATTCCATTTGTAGTTCGTGTACAGGGACACGCCAATTTTTTTTTATCATTACGGCCTATGGGAAGAATTTGTATGTCGCGCGATAGCAGCTGCAAAAATCACGCTATTGACTTGCAATTTGGTACACATATTCATGAGCCCGACGGAATTAGCTGTATAGTTTTAGGTGTGTATTACATTTGTAGTTCGTGTACAGGGACACGCCAAAGTTTTTCTTATTATTACGGCCTATGGGAAGAATTTGTATGTACCGCGATAGCGGCCCCAAAAATCACACTATTCACTGGAAATTTGGTACACATGTTCATGAGCTTAACAGAAATAGCTGTATAGTGTTAGGTGTGTATTCCATTTGTCGTTCGTGTACAGGGTCACGCCAAAATGTTTCTTATCTTACGGCTTATGGGAAGAATCTGTATGTGCCGCGATAGCCACCGCAAAAATCAAGCTATTGACTTCCAATTTTTGCCGAAACGTCAGTGGAGGCCCTCTGTTGAGACTCAAAAAGATTTTGGGTTCCGTCTGTCTGTCTGTCGTGCGATAGTTGCCACAAAAATCACGCTATTGACTTTAAATTGGGTACACATGTTCACGATCCCCACGAAATTAGCTGTATAGTTTTGGGTGTGCATTCCGTTTGTAGTTCGTGTACAGGGCCACCCCAATTTTTTTTTATCATTACAGCCTATGGGTAGAATTTGTATGTACCGCAATAGCGGCTGCAAAAATTCTCCGATTGACTTGCAAATTGACACACACATTCAGGCTCGGTATAGATATAGCTATATAATTTTTTATGTCTATACTTTCTATGGATTGTGTACAGGGACACGCCAAAATTCTTAACATTACGGCGTATGGGGTGAATTTCGTTTAAACGCATTTTAACATCATGACTTTGCAATCAAGAAAACGAAACTAGCGTACGTGAGTAAGATGCTTAAACTTATGTTGCTTGAAGAAAATACGTGCTCTTAAGCTTTCTAATTAATGTACAGGACCTTACAAAAGTGTTCTGACAATGTCACTTAGTCATCCAAAAGATGTTAAATTTAGAACAATTATTAATTTTAAACGCAAAATAAGCTGAATAGTTTTTACTGGTTTATGCAATGTTTATAGTCCGTTTATAGAGACACGCAAAAGAATTTCGTAACATTAGAGCCTATGGACAAATTTTTAGTTAAGCGCGCACTTTAATGCGTTTATGCTGTATTGAACTTAATAGAATTAACATACATTATAAAGATGATTAAAATCATGCTTACTCTTTAAAAAGGGTATGTATAGACTAAATAATTTATGGGACCAACAAAATAATTCCGAGGAAGTACTGTAATCATCCAAATGGTGTCAAATTAATTTGAAAAATTAATGAGTTATAATTAATTATGCGTATTCTTATTATTGGCGTTTATAATAACTGTGGCTACTTTTCCGAAATACATAAAAGAATTTCGTACTATTACGGTCTATAGTCGTATTTCTTAAAAGTGTATTTTAACAGGGTTACAACCCATTAAATATAATGAAATTTTATTAGAATTTTAAAAGCATGTTTTTCTGTTGAAAATTGTGGGCATAGAATTGGTAATTAGTTTACAGGGTTACGCAAAATATTTCCGATATGCTATGTAATTTTTTTGCATGAAATTTGGTACTTATGAAATTTGGTATTTATGAATTTCAGGGAAATAATTCAAGACCGTCGTTTATTAAGAATACATATATATGATATACTGATAGGTATACAAAGAGAGATACAGCGGGGGGTTGAAAGGAGCGGCAGCCCCCCTCAGGAATGTATCTGATTACGGTAACAAGTCGATCGAATCAATATATACTATTATATAATAAGGATTAAATAAAAATGGCCTATTGAATAATTTCTGATGCAAATAGGAAGTTGAGGCTCCTGATCTGCAGATCCAATAGTTTAGTTTTTTCTAACAATGTAGGATTAAATGGGAAAAGAAAAACGTAAAAATTGTGGAAAACATTTTGCAGTCGAGCCGTTTTTGTGTGATGCTCACTAAAATATAAATTGAACTAGTAGACGTCGGGGTTCAATTACATGCCAATGGAATTTAGAAGAAATTCTAAAAATTGAGACTTTTTTATAACGAGAGAGAAGAGGGGAAGAAATTTTTAGAACTTCTAAGTTTTCATTCATCAATGAACCTCATTTTAATCTTCCTATTATTTATTTATAGTTGATCCAGAAGATCGTGACAATAAAGTGGTAGATCCCAATCCCAGATTTGACTGTAAAGCAAAATATGGTCAGTATGATCACGAAGAATACTGTGATTGGTACTACAACTGCCACGACAGTAAAGCTACTCTCAGAGAATGTAAACGAGGCAAATATTACGACAGTCACAGAAGAAAATGTCAGCACAGCAAAGAAGTATCTTGTGGTCACAGGAAGAAACCTGAAGGTAAGGGAAATAATAGAGATTATTTTAAATAAAGTTATCGCTCCCATTCAAGCAGGCTAGAAAGAAAATTAATATCATGTATAATTTGCAGAATATTTTAATTATGGAAACACATATGAAGAAAAATATTTTTTATTGTACATACAATAATTTTTCGGTTAATATTGAAAAATAATTCAAGTTTTTTTAATACAATTTAAAAGCATTTATAAAAGACTATCAGTTCTGCCCATTCTTCTCACGAGGAAACAGAAATTTTATAAAATCCTAAAAGCAAATTTAATTATTTTGATCCGTTGGTAAGATACTGTTTATTCTGAGTTCTGGTGAAAACCAAGCTTAATTCAAATTTATTGTAAAATAAAGACTTACAGAAAAGACATCCCGAGGTAACCCTTTCATCCCTTTAGTAATTGAATATGAGAAGATCTTCCTATTGTACTTTAAATAGGGCCTAACAGGAGATATTTTGCTCAATTTCAAGCTTATATTGAAAACCAGTGCAGAGATACTGTGATAAGACTCAAAAATTTAGACACACCTTTCACCCCTTATTGGTAAATTTTTGGAAGGTTCGCACATTTTACATCAATTAGTATCTAAGAGAAGACATTTTGTTAACTTTCAAGGCTATATGTAAAACCATGGCAGAAAAATACAGAAATTTTTTTCAAAAATTTCGACATTCATTTTCAACCCCTTAAGTGAAAAATTTCGTTATATCCGTATTATATCGTTATATCTCCAAATGTCATGTTTTTAGCTTCAATAATTTGGATTTGCCGTAGAGATGAACCAATGGATGAATCAGTGGTATTTCGCGTATATATATATATATATATATATATATATACCGGGTGTCCCATAAATATGTAGAAATTTTAAAAATTCATAAAAACTGAAGGAACTGGTAGAATTGAATGCAGCTTTCGAAAAAGTTATTCTCGCAGCGAAGGTTTGTTTATTTATTTATTTTATTTATTTATTTATTTGTTTTGGTAAAGGAAAAAGTATTTAAAACATTCGTCGATAGAGGGCGCTGCACGGACGCGTACGAGAAACATGCAAATCAGACCCCTATAAATTGCACTTTTTTACTATTAATCGCTCATTTCTTAATTTCTGCCCTAATTGCGTGTACATGAAGTTTTAATTGCGATGCTGACTTGGTGGATAAAGTGTTATTGTACGTGAAGACGTTTTACCTCAACTAAGACTCGCCGACTGAAGCTGCAGTTAGTGATGTTGTAACTCGTTTGCAAACATTAATTTGTGGTGATGGCAGATTCATAGTATAGGAGTGATATACTTGTAAACATACGCGGAAATGTGTGATTTGATCACGTACAGTGCCTCTAATGACAAAAATTTTAACTATTACTTTTTCTACCGAAAAAAAAAAAAAAAAAAAAAACTCCTTTCATGGGAATAATTTTTTCGCAAACCACGTTCAGTTTTTATCAGTTCTTTCATTTTTTATGAATTTTTAAAATGTCTTCAGACATATGGGGACACCCGGTATATATATAGAGCTGCTAACATCCTAATTAATATTCCGTAGTATTATTGTTTACCCACCCCTTTTTCCACATCGACAAAATGTAAAAAAAACGAAAATGTTTCCATTATTTTATCCAACACCTGTAACTTCATAGCACTATTAATTTTTTAATGTTACCCTTATCAATAGATTGTTGACAAATTTTTTAACTTCTGGAATAAAATGAGCGACTTACAATATACATAATGTCTAGTCAATATATTTTATAAAACAAAAAAATTCAAAGATTAAAATAATTTTGCTACAAATCAAGTTGTAAATAGTGTTTTTTTTTTTTTTTTTTTTTTTTCAAACATTTTTCATTCAACATTGCAAAATATCGTACAGTCTAAAGTAAATAAAACAAAATTAACAAAATTTACATTTTTGATGAAACATCTTTTATAATGTTCAATATTTATTATGACAACATAGTCAAAGGTAATACAGCATAAAAAAGTTAACAAACAGAATAAAATTTACATTTTAAATTAAGCGCTATTAAATTTATTATATACAAGTTTTATTTATTTTACTAAATTATATATACATATTTTAAAACTGTTTTAACATATTCTTTGTAATATTTATTAAATCTCTCTATGACTCAACATTGTTATTTGAGTTTTTATTAATCATTAGCTACATGATTCTAATTATAATTTGAATAATGTTAATAATAGGATGAAAATTAATACAATATGACTAAGGAATTTAAAGTATCAATAAGAGTTTAGTATACATATTATTAGCTTATTAATATGTAAAAGAAAGAGCTATCGCAGTTATATATTAAATTAAAGGTGATTATATGCGAGATAATCTGGTGTAATACTCACACGACTTCCTGCATTTCAATACCATAAAGACAGATTGTCGATTAAAGGGTAAGATAACAGGTACTTTATATATAGACCTACATTTAAATTATTCAAACTAAGTTCAGGAACAGTTTTATTTGATTGTGAGGGAGGGGGATCCATTTGAATGCAGTATCTACAGTTACAGAGAACTCAAAGATGTTATTAAATTTCAAAGTTTATTCTAAATTATTCAAGCAATTTTCACTCGCACCATTTCTTGAAACTTATCAATTTTGATCGAACTTTTCATGCAACAGCCTCATATGTACTACAGAATACACTGTCTACCAATAAGTATTCGGACACTTTCGAATTTAGACGTTTTGTCAAATATCCAGAAAAGTTCGTCACGAATCATCTTCAGTAAAAATTTTGTCCTGAAAAGGAAAAGATCAGCAAAAAAAATTAAAGAAAAGTCAAAATGTTTTGCATCACCCTGTAAAAAGTAATTCTTGAAATGAATTTTGGCTGCAGAATGTTGTTATGAGAATTTTTCTAATATCTGTATAAATTTTCATGTGGCGACCACGTATATTTATGCAGATATAAAAATTGCAAAAACAAATTCCGCTTTCTAAATTATAACGCGTAGAGGACTAGACCCAATGCAAAGCCATTTTTATGAAACTTGGTGTATTACATTAGACACAGCATACTGCAATCAGAATGCAAAAATGTTATATATAATATATATATATATATATATATATATATATATATATATATATACACTAAGCGACAAAAAAAAAAAAATATATATATATATATATATATATATATACAGACACGACATTATTTCATTATTTAAAACATGAAAATCTGACATTGACAGATTTTAATTTAGTGCCAGAGGCCTACTGCTAAACTTGTTGATATCGACAAATTCTTCTTTAGTTAATTCGTGACGATCTAAATTCCATGATAAAGTTTTCATTAAATCAAACCAATGTGTTTCAGCTGCAGATACTGTAACAAATAACGTTGGAAGTCCAAACTGTCTTATAGCCGCAAAATAACGGTTTTTCTCTTTTTCCCAATGAGGGGGAGGTGTGCCTTGGGGGGGGGGCTCATGTCAAAGGTGTGCCTTGGGGGGGACTCATGCCAAAGTTGTACCTTCGGGGGGGACTCATGTCAAAGTTGGGCCTTGGGGGGACTCATGTCAAAGTTGGGCCTGGGGGGGACTCATGTCAAAGTTGGGCCTGGGGGGGGACTTCATTCAATAAATCCCCATTCAATAAACCGACTGAAATAGGCCCTTAGCACTATTAAGTGTGACGTATAAAAATTGAACAACGCTGTACCGACTGAAATAGGGGTACCTTGGGAGGGACTCATGTCAAAGTTGGGCCTGGGGGGGGAACTCATGTCAAAGTTGTGCCTTGGGGGGACTTCATTCAATAAATCCCCGTTCAATAAACCGACTGAAATAGGCCCTTAGCACTATTAAGAGTGACGTATAAAAATTCGACAACTGTACCGACTGAAATAGGCCTCTAGCACTAAAAAAAAAAAAAAAAAAGCCGCACTGCAGAAAAAATGACTTATACCTTTTTTTAGTGCTAGAGGCCTATTTCAGTCGGTACAGCGTTGTCGAATTTTTATACGTCACTCTTAATAGTGCTAAGGGCCTATATCAGTCGGTTTATTGAATGGGGATTTATTGAATGAAGATTTTGTAAATAATTTGATTACTCATAACGAAGGTTACAAGTTTTTAAAAAATATAAAAAATTCTCCCAAGGTACAACTTTGACATGAGTCCCCCCAATGCACAACTTTGACATGAGTCCCCCCCCCAAGGTACAACTTTGACATGAGTCCCCCCAAGGCACAACTTTGACATGAGTCCCCCCCGGCCCAACTTTGACATGAGTCCCCCCCAAGGTACAACTTTGACATGAGTCCCCCCAAGGCCCAACTTTGACATGAGTCCCCCCCAAGGCCCAACTTTGACATGAGTCCCCCTCCAAGGCACACCTTTGACATGAGTCCCCCCCAAGGCACACCTCCCCCTCATTGGGAAAAAGAGAAAAAACGTTGTTTTGCGGCTATAAGACAGTTTGGACTTCCAACGTTATTTGTTACAGTATCTGCAGCTGAAACACATTGGTTTGATTTAATGAAAACTTTATCATGGAATTTAGATCGTCACGAATTAACTAAAGAAGAATTTGTCGATATTAACAAGTTTAGCAGTAGGCCTCTGGCATTAAATTAAAATCTGTCAATGTCAGATTTTCATGTTTTAAATAATGAAATAATGTCGTGTCTGTATATTTTTATATCTGTAATAACTTTAAAATTAATGGTTAAAACAAGTAAAACTGTCATGTTTGCATAAGACCAAAGGGATGAAATGATATCTATGTGCATTTTGGATTTAATAATTCGTTTTATTACACTCTACGAAGTACTTTATAAAAATCTACATAAAATTTTCTTTTTGAGCATAATGCAATAACCATACACTTTGTATTCTATTGTGGTTTATTATATGAAATAAACAAGTTATATTTTAAAATATGAAATAAAACTATTTAATTGTTAGATCTAAGCAATTTTTTAATAAAAATATGTATTCTGCATTGGGTTAATTCCACCTTTATATGGAATTACTGCTGTAATGCACAGTGGCATAGTATTATACCGTTTTTTGATATAAATCTCAAAATTTCCCTGTGCTAAATATTGTACATAATTTTTCTAGTTCTTGCAAAGTTTTAGGCTGCAAATTTCGAATCCTCCTCTCTCACCCCGCGCCTTTTTATGACAAAACATTTTCGAGCGAATTGAGATTAGGACTGTTTCCAAGTCCAATAAAGAAGAAATTCTACGATATTATTTGTGGTATTTAACTTGAAAAAAGATATTATTACTTATAGAGTGAAAAAAGATATTATTACTTACAAAATTATAGGTGCTCATGGAAATGGATACGTAATTTTAACAATTTGATTCAAATTGACGTACCCCAGATGCCGTACAGCAAGGTGCATTATCCTCTTGAAATGCTGTTTGAAGAGAAGTCTGCAATACCTCCAAAATAGTCGGTCAGGAGCCAATTTTATAATCAATGTTTTTTATTTTGAGTTAATTGATCCCTTGAGCATGAAAATTTGTCTGATTCTTTGAAAAAGTATGCACCTCCGTACCATAATGTACGGAGAATGTGTCACTATTTTAATAGAACAGTTTTCATTAAATGAGTCCCATTTTTACCGTCCTAGTAGTTTTTTCATCAGCTCGAAATAAATTAAACTTGACTCATCAGAGAAACTCAGTTCAGCCCAATAATTAATTGCTAATTTTTTTTTTTAATTTTTGGTCAACTGATGCCTTGTTTTTTTTTTTAATATTTGTCCTTAATAATGGCTTTTCAGCAGATCTTCTTTTTTTTTAACCTGCCTTGTTTAATTGCTTCCGGACTATTTTTGAAAAAAGTATTTTTATATACACTTTTTTTTTTTTTTTTTTAAATCTTTTTTAAGTTCTGAACAGGATACAAATCGATTTTTTAAACATTTGCTTTTTAACTTGCGGTTATCTTGTTTGGATGAGCAACGTGGCCGCCTAAAGCCAAATTTCCATTTTAAACGGCCAAAAAATTTTATATTTTGCTAAAAACCATTTTACCAATATTTCATTAACATTTAATTATTTTGCCATCTCACGTATTAAAATATTTTTTTTTGATTTTCATTCAAAAATTAATACTTTTTTGTGGCATCGTTAACTGCCTTATTCTTACCATTTTTGAAATAATTTCTAAAATTATAGTTTTTCTGACAATTGAATTTTGTTTTGAACACTAGACTCAATGCTAAAGTGTATGTGGAGGACAACATAATAAAATCTGTTCGAAAATTTGCTTTTTAAGCGATAAAATTGGCGGTTGTAGAAGGGAAAAAGGAAAATATCCAAGTGCAGCTTTTTTTTTTTTTTTTTTTTTTTTTTTTGTCGCTTAGTGTATACTAGCAGGCTACGCCCGCTTCGCTGGCCACTATATTTAAATGAATCTCCAAAAGAATTGGATCATTATTTATTTTTCACATCACATTATAAATAAAAACTAAAATAATTACATTGGAATCGCTCTAGACCTCGCATCGGGTACACGCTGACTCCGGCAGCTCTTTCTCTGTCGGCACTGTATCGGGAGCAGGTTCCCACTGCCTACAGAAATCTCTTTCCTATGTATTTCAGTATGGGTATTTATTGACGATAGGTGTGTCTGCCATTATTTAAGAACTACGATTTTAAAGATATATGTATCTCAGCGTCTATTAAATATTTTAGTTTTTGAACCAAGTATTTTATTGCTCATGCTATTTACACTGTACTACAATTTGATTCCGACCAATGTAATGAAATAAAATAAAAAGTAGATTTTCTTTTACAAGGAATTAAATACATAAAAAACAAATAAATTCCAATCAGTTTAATCCTTTCTACTATATACTACCATTATTTCCTGACAAATACTATAAATTAGGGGAAAAAAAAAAAAAAAAACTTTTAAAGAAATTAAATTAACAAATGAAAAATAATTGTTGTTATACTACAAAAATTATACATAAACATAACTGTTATAAATACGTTTTTAAATTTAATATATTTAATTTTTTCTACTACATTACCATTTTATTTTCAATAAATATAATAAATTAAAAAGAGAAAAAAGATTCGCCCTCAAATAAATGTATTAAATAAAAAATAAATTGCATAATATAGCCGTTGCTAAGATACGCAGACGATTACAATCGAAGAATAAATTCATGAAAAATGAAACATAAAAGCCAATGTTTAAAATCGAAAAAATATTAATTTAAAAAATTCAAATTCGAAAAAATCTCGCTGACCACCTGCAGGGTCCCAGGTACCTATATGCCAAATTTGGAAGCTCTGCGATCAGTAGTGTGTAGTATTGTTCGTGTTTAGATAAATGTATTTATGTTCCTGTTGAAAAAAAAAAAAATAAATAAATAAACTCCGTTTTTTTTTTTTTTTTTTGGCAACAATTAAATTATGGATTAAATTTAAATGGCTAATTTTTTGCTATTATTAGCTTATTATTTTCATATTTTTATTAATTAAAAGAAAACTAAACAGAAATTCGAAATTCTGACTTCGATGTGCACAATGATCCTTCGGGGGGCACCTTTGTGTTAAATCTCGTGACTGTCCGAGCTACCGTTTTCGAGAACAGTGAAATATATATACAAATATTGCTCACTTAATAGTATAAGATGTACGTTTTATTTATTTATTTATTTATTTATTTTAATTGTTATTATTTTGTCGAAAAAAAAATTGGCAACAAATAATTATGGATAAAATTTAAAAATTTAAATGACTTATTTATCAGAAATTAGAAGGTTATTATTTTCACATTTTAATTAATTAAGAAAAAACTAATCATCCGATTGATAAGCTGTTTTACGCATCGGATTTACAAAAATTTTCCCTTTCATTTGGTATTTTATTTGTAACGATGCTACTGATATTTCTAATTTATTTTCTAATCTTTATGATTTATTTTCCTCATTTTAAATAAATGTACGTTTTTTTTTTTTTTTTCTTTTCTTTTTTTTTTTTTATTATTATTATTTTGTCGAAAAAAAAAATTGGCAACAATTAAATTATGGATAAAATGTTAAAATTTAAATGGCTTTTTTATCAGAAATTGGAAGGTTAATATTTTTACATTTTAATTAATTAAGAAAAAACTAATCAAAAATTCGAAAATCTGACTTCGATGTGCACAATGACCCTTCGGGGGGCACCTTTGTGTTAAATCACGTGACTGTCCAAGCTACCGTTTTCGAGATCAGTGAAATATACAAATATTGCTCACTTAATAGTATAAGATGTACGTTTTTTTTTTTTTTTTTTTTTTTTTGTTTGTTTTTTTTTAATTATTATTATTATTATTATTTTGTCGAAAAAAAAAATTGGCAACAATTAAATCATGGATAAAATGCTAAAATTTAAATGTCTTATTTATCAGAAATTAGAAGGTTTTTATTTTCACATTTTAATTAATTAAGAAAAAACTAATCATCCGATTGATAAGCTGTTTAATGCATCGGATTTACAAAAATTTTCACTTTCATTTGGTATCTTATTTGTAACGATGCGACTGATATTTCTAATTTATTTTCTAATATTTCTGATTTATTTTCCTCATTTTAAATAAATGTACGGTTTTTTTTTTTAATTATTATTATTTTGTCGAAAAAAAAATTGGCAACAATTAAATTATGGATAAAATGTTAAAATTTAAATGGCTTTTTTATTAGAAATTAGAAGGTTATTATTTTTAATTTTTAATTAATTAAGAAAAAACTAATCAAAAATTCGAAAATCTGACTTCGATGTGCACAATGACCCTTCGGGGGACACCTTTGTGTTAAATCTCGTGACTATCCGAGCTACTGTTTTCGCGATCAGTGAAATATACACATATTGCTCACTTAATAGTATAAGATAAATATATATATTATGAAATACGAGAAATTTTAATAAAAAAAAAAAAGGTTTAACTGCGCATGCCAAGCTTTATAAAAATTTCCTTTGCATAATTTAATAGTATAATAAGTTAATTGCATAAGTTAATTGCATAATTGAGCTATCTATATAAAAATCCTAAACAAATACCGTGTAAATTCAAAAAGTTATGAGAGATAGAAGAATGAACCGGATTTTAGTTCTTCTCAAAAAAAAAAAAAAAAAGATGATAGGGAGTTTTATCAATATTTATTTACAATCAGCGAATACTGTATTACGATTGGGGCACTGTCGGAATCAAAATAAAAATGCAAGTATAGTTTAGCGTTTACTTTGAGAGGAACTCAAATTTTGTTTCATATATCGCTCATGATTTTTTTTATTTACACGACATTTTTTGGGGACTTTCATATAAGTAGCTCATTACCTTTAGCTATTAAATAATGCAAATTAAATTTTTATAAAGCTTGCGCATGTGTAGTTAAAAATTATTTAGTAAAAATGCTCATATTTCGTAAGATATTTAACATTTTTTCATTCTGATTGCAATATGATATGTCTAATGTAGTATGGCAAGTTTCCTAAAAATGGCTTTGCACTGGCTCTAATACCCTATGAGTTCTAATTTTAAAAAGTGGGAGTTTTTTAAAGAAACCGTTATATTTCCATGAATATATGTGGTAGCCTCATAAAAATTCATACAGATAATTAGAAGAATTCTCATAATCCTATGCTACAGCTAAAACACATTTAAAGCATTACTTTTTACAGAGTGATACAAAACATTTTGATTTTTCTTTCTTTCTTTCTTTTTTTTTTTTTTTTTTTACTGATCACTTTTTTCTTTTGGGACAAAACTTTTGTTGAAATATATGAGGTATAACATGTTCTTTTTACTCCTAAAGGTTCAAGATGGTTCCTAAACAAGTCTTCTAGATATTTGCAAAACGTCTAAATTAAAAAGTGTGCAAATACTTATTGATAAATAGTGTACAACACTTGAATTGAAATTAATTATATTTAAGTTCCGCTGATAACAGACATACACAAAAATCAACCGTTAAAAACTTTCCTTTAGTAATTAGGGAACCTCAAAGCGCGTAAATATACATACAAAAAAAAAAAAAAAAAAAAAAAAAAAAAAAATCGCTGAAAATTTAATCTAAAAAATACTTTATTTACCGTATAGGTAGTATGAATTAATTTTTATTACTGAGTAGTTCTTCTAGACAGGAGAAAAAATAATAAAGCCATCCACCAATTATATTCGATAAGGAAAAAAAAAAAAAAAAAAAAAAAAAAGAATATTTTTGATTAATTATTGGTAGCCTTGTATGTCTTCTATAAATTATGTACATACAACTTTGTTTACTTAAATATAGTCTTGTATTTAAGTAATAACACACAGTACAACCTGAAATGCAATTCCGGCAATTTCGAAGTGATATCTCACTATATTCTCATTCTTTTGGGTCGCCCTGTAAATAAATGGTGAATGCTTTTCATACCATAGTCTAAAAGAAACATGCTTTTATGCAGATAAAAAAATATATGTTCATTTCATTTTGATTAATGCAGCATATAGATGTTAAGCTGTACCTACTAAAAATTTCCCACACAGACGTAATGTATTTGAATTCTTTTAGATGTTCCTATACACGAACCACTTGCTTGATCTCAATGAAAAATTTAGTGTGATGATATACATGATACAGATTTTAAATATTAAGTTTGGACTTCTTATTACTACTTGTTCTTGAGATATGTTGATAACAGACACCCAGACCAACAGCTAAAATCCTGATTTTCAGATTCAGAGAGCCTCAAAACGCGTAAATATAATAAAAACTCAATTTCGAAAATTTGACCCAAAAACAATAGGTTTTCTGTCGTTTACATTGGTAAGAGAAAGAAAAATTAATGGAGCCGTGTTCATCCAATATAATAACATTCCTTAAAAAATTTGAAAATTTTGTGGGAAAAAAAAAAAAAAATATATATATATATATATATATATATATTTATATATATGTATATATATACAAGTCTTTTAAATGTAAAATTCTGCTACCGAAGAAATGAAATTTATTGCAAAAGTTTTTTATAACAAATACGAGCGAAATTATTACACTTATAAACGAATTTATAAGAAAAAATACAGTGAAAAGTTTCGGATATTTTGAACAGGACTAGTAGAATGACATTTCAAAAATTGTAACAGGAACACGCACACACACCAAAAAAAAAAAAAAAACATCAATAACGAATTTTAAATACTATTTTAGAAAACAGTGTTTATAAGGTAAAAGTTATACTACGTATCAATATTCAAGGTAAAATGAGTGAGTATTTTCTTCATTTCGTTTTAAATGGAAATTCACAAACGACAAGCAAGAAATTGCTCGTTGAAACTTGACGTGATTCTGGCAACTGAAGGATGAATGTCGAGTTCTTAAGATACATGGTAACTGGTAATTTAAATTTCTATTTCCGAGTAATAATAGCTATGCGTGAAAAGGTAAATTAGTGGTAATGTAATTCTTTTCAAAGAAGTAGAAAATTATCATATATTTATACAAAGGAAGCCTTTAAGCAAGTAAATTTCCTTCAAAGAAATAGTTTTTGTTTTCTTAACGTGTGACAGCAAAATACGATGATGTCACATTTTCTTTTTCTTTTGCCTTTCACTGAAATGAAAGTATAATTTGAAAAGCAGAAAATCAAAAGAAAAATTTGCATTATTATAACAATCTCCAGGATATTCTTCCTCTATACATAAATAAAACTAATTATGATAAAGTAATTCCGTAATTTACGTTAAATGCAACACACTCTGTCTGTCAAAGTATATTTTGATGGTCAAAAAAAAAAAAAAAAACATATGAGCCAGGAAAAGTTACAATTCCAGTTCTTTGTCCTCTATTTTAAACATAATTAATAGCAAGCATGACTAAATACAAAAAAATTGATTAACGACCCCACATTTCAAAGATTGATTGACAAAAAATTTAATTGACAAACACGATATTTGACTGACTGTGTGATATAATGAGATGTCCTTATCAATTACAAGGAAAAGTTTGATGTCCGAAGGTAGTTACATTTGCTGAACATTGTTTAATATAAAAACATTTTTTTTTTTTCGTGTATTAATTAGATCTCAAAAATAGGTAGCGTCAATCTATAGAAATATAAACCTCAGATGCAAGAAATAAAGTTCATGTAAACTCTAACAGCTATAAGATTTTTCAATTTTATATTCTATAAAAAAAAAAAAAAAAAAGCTATAATTATCTTAATTATAATAAAAGCCAAGTTTCCATATGTTAACGCTCTAAATTATCATCATAGCTACAAAAATGTTTGAAATAAAGGAAATAAATTTTTGTTTTTGGTTTGGGCGGAATGAATCAAATAATAAAAGAAGGATGAATTAGAGGTGGGGGGGGGGGGATAACTGCAAAATCGCAACAATGTACTGAGAAAAATAAATTTTATTCCTGATTTGAAACAAATAATATAAAAGATAATTTAAAAGAATAAATGTAATACTGCATAAGCGCCCCGCCCCATCTCTAACCGCCATTTAGAGATGTGGTGATTTTTATTTTCGGTCCCTGATATAAACTGTCGAATTATGGACAAAACATTTAGGAAAAGCTTAAAAAAAAATAGTTAAAATGATTATAATAAATAATTAATTATTTAATAATAGGTAAAATAATATAAATGATGATAAATTTAAACCGAAAAATAAAATAAAAACGTGGTATTTTTTGTAATCAGGATCAGATTCAGGCATTGCCAATTCGTCACCATTTAGCTAAAATTCGAAGAAAAAGAAAATTTGAGACGAAGTATTTACGATATGGTTAAATTCATGGAAAGTCCATAGCAAATATTCAAAAAATTAGAAATTTTTAATTAAAACTAAACAAATAGATTGGTTTGGAAATATTGACCGCTAGGTGTATGAAGGCCGACTAGTTATCTAATAACGGTATTATAAAATATTACAGTATATATATTGCTGATAAATGGTAACTAAGCTATGTTATTTCATGTTTTGAGAAAAAAAGAGTCTTCTGAAAGGAAATACGGGGTTTAAGTGACATACTCTTGGTGATATTCCAATTGTTGAAAGGAAGTGTATTTGTGTTTCCCTATAAAATTAAATGAAAAATTACCATTACACCATCTAAGTGTGAATAAAAAAGATAAAGTAACTACAAGGTACAAAAAAGAAAAATATTTTAAAAAAATTACCCACTGCTAAAATACACTATATTTTCTAAGAGTGCATTACTTTTTGTAATGTTTATCACATTACGCTAGTCGAATATATGTATATTTCTAATTTCAATTTGGAACGTAATTAGCGTTTAATACTTTAAAATTTAATCTTCATGATTAATTAAGGTTAAAAGTACACTAATATAAGATTTTAAGACTCTAACCATTAGAGAAATAGTTTTAACAATTAAATTACTATTTATTTATTTATTTATTTATTTTATTTTTATTTCTTGGTTAAAAAAAATTTTTACGTTAGTTTTTAACGTTCTTTATTTGGTAAAATCAATTACAAATCATTACAAATTTACTTTAATTGCTTTAACGTTTTGCAAATATTATATTCATCTCCATAAATATGACCCGGTAAATAAATATTTCATAGACACATATATATGTTCTTTGCAGATCATTGTATAAAAATGATACTAGTGCGAATAGATTTTGAATTATATAATTGGTCGAAGTGAATAGAAATTTGAAGGCTATTTACATATTAAAAATTAAATTCACTTTTGAGTTTTTAATAGCAACAATCAATTCGGGCATTTTTGCTCTGCATTCCAATTTTAGAACAGAAACCAAATTTTATGAATAAAAGTTTGGAGTAAAACTGTTGAACTTTAACTCTAAACTTTATAGAGAATTAAAATTCTTAAATTTTAAATCTCTACTAGTGAATTACTTTAATATATATATTCCTGTTTGTATTTTCAAAAATAATTAGAATTTCTAACTGATATTTTTGTAAGAGATCACTGTTTATAAAAATTAGCATAACTATTTTTGTAATTGCTATACTTTTATAAGAAATAAATTTAAAAAATTGTATTTTACAAAATTATGAATTATTACATATGAATCATTTTAAAGAATTTGATGCAAAAATACTTTTTATATGCGTATAAGAAAAAAAATCAACTTTTCTTTGTTCTTTTTCTTTTCTGTAAAAGGTGTTCTAGTTTTCTTTTTAAAAGATTACACACGATTCCTAACAGAAGAATACAGTAATTAAGAAATAATAATTTTGATGCAGTTATTTTAAATCTAATTTTTACGCTTGTGAATATATCATCGTTATAAAAACAGAATAAGTAATATATTTCAATTAGAAGAGGTTTTTTTTTTTTTTTTTTTTTTTTTACTTTTTCTTACTTATATATGGGTAGAAAATGTATCGTTTTGGGGTCAAATTTTTGAAAAAATTTTCCTATATTTACATGTTTTAAAGTCCTCTGAATCCGAAAATCGGGTTTTTAGCGGTTTACCTGTCTGTGTATCTATGTCTATGAGAACCTGTTATGAGCCCCAGCATTATTAAAAAATAAATTATCGGAGAAAGTTACTTGATGTCCTAAATCTGTATCATATGGTGATGTTGCATGAAACGTTTTTATAGGTCAAATAATTCGTGTGTAAGCGCATTCAAAAGTAATTAAATGCATTATGCCTATAGAGAAAATTTCTTTTTGTTACCTTAACAACATACCTTTAGACTATACTAAACAAAAATTAATAAATAGATAATATATATATAGGGTAGGTGCTCCAGTGATTGGTATGCTCCAGTAATTGACATCTATCGCGAAATAATTAATAAATAAGAAAAATAATAAAATCATATATTTTACTTATAAGAATTTTAACATTTTATGTCAAACACTGGAGCATAGTGTGCTAATAACTAGTAAAATGAATAACTAGAAGTGTCAAACACTGGAACATAGGGTGACAATTACTGATAAAATGAAAAACTGGCAGTGTCAATTACTGGTACATTGAGTGGGTGTCAAATAAAAATTAATTAAAAAAAATAATTGTTATCAAATGTATATATTTTAACATATATGCGGTTCTGATTGTCTTTCATGCCATATGTACTAACTTAAGATTTCTAAAAATATTTTCTCATGACTAGAACATTAAAAACATCAGAGATTGCTCTAAAAGTGTCAATCACTGGTGCACTTACCCTATATATATATATATATATATATATATTCCTTAGAAATACGTTAGCATGTACAGTCGGTAACAAAAGTGTCCGAACACTTGCAAAAATTCCTATGTAAAAAAAGTACACTTCATACGGTTTTACTAAATAAATCCTTGTCGAATCCTGTTCTTAGTCAGTGTAAGAACATGATTCGACAAGGATTTATTTAACAAAACCGTATGAAGTGTACTTTTTTTACATAGGAATTTTTGCTAGTGTTCGGACACTTTTGTTACCTATACTGTATAGCATAAAATTTAATACAAAAAACAATCACCTTTCTTCCAAGTGCCACCAAAAAAAGTGGCCGAGTGCTTCTGCGCTCAAAGCTGGTGGATAGGAAGTGCCAAATTCGATCCTAGATTACGCTTATCGACCTAGCCGTTCGAGTTTTCCGTGGCTTTCTCCGAAACTCGCATAAATACGGGCTAGAACCTCTTAGAAAGACCCCCACGTAGGGCATTCCAACCATAGGCCGAGGACCCCAGCGTAGTTAGTCGGCCTTAAAAACCCTACACTAACCAGCAATTAAAAAAAAAAAAAAAAAAAAATAGGGATTGGAAATACATTATGTGGTGCATATACAATTTACAGAAAATATACAAGATTATCCCAAATTAAGCTAATATAGTCCTTTCGTAGTGGATGTAATTAATAAAAGTGCTTTGGCAATCTATACCATGTCATTGAAATTACAGTAATGATAATTACTTTTTCTTACTTATATGGTAGACAATATATTATTTTAAAGTCTACTTTTTCGACGTTGAGCTTTTTCCATTATTACACAGTTAGTTTTTATGTCTGTTATCATTATAACTCAAGGACAAATAAATGAAAGAAGTTAAAATTTTACATCTTGAAGATCATACGGCTCTGAGCTATTTGAAAATTTTGATCAAGGTCGCTAAGTTTTAAACAGTGTATGAATAAACATTCTGTGAATGATTTGAAATGAATTTTTGAATTTAATAAGAACCTTAAATATTTTATGTATGTTTGTACAGCATTCAAACAAGGAGTTGAAGGGGCGCTATCCTCCCCCTTATCCTGTAATATATACCCCATGAAAGTGTTTCTGTTATAACTAGAAAAGAGAGCAGAATGAGAGCTACGTTAGATTATTATTATTATTTATCTCATTTCATTTCATTTATCTACTTACTTATCTTTGAAATGATTTGAAGTAAAGTAACTACAATAATAACTAGTATGTTGTGGCCACCACAAGACTTTCTTCTATATTTACCTATACATATTCAATCAGTAACAATATTAAAAAAAAAAAAAAAGTACGATTTTTTTTTTCTAAGTTTTTTTTTTTTTTTTTTTTTTTTTGTTAAAAGTGAAAAAAATCGATAACTTTGTTTTAAATTATCACAGATTTATAGTTCAACCATTCGTTTTAAAGGTATTGACGAGACCTTTCGAAAGATACCCATCTTGAAAATTTATCCCCCCCGGGGGGGTACTTCCCCCCCAGGGGGGAAGCGATGCCCCCCATGCAGAAAATTTTTTTCCTAGTTACATACTACTATTATCAATAATTCATATTAATTTTACAATCACAAGTTTAAAACAACTCTAATTATGCACATTTATACGAATTTTTGTCCTATGCTGCCATGTTAAAAATTTAGATAAAATGCTATCACAGTGCCACCTGTTGAGCTATTGATCCCCAAACATAATCAGCACCAGTTTATGTCGGGGACCAACTAAATACCAAGTTTGGTTAAATTTCGTTAAAAAAAAAAAAAAAAAAAAAAATTGCGATATTTTTCTGTTTTTTTTTTTTGTTAAAAGTAAAAAAAAATCGATAACTTTGGTTTAAATTATCACAGATTTATCGTTCAACCATTCGTTTTAAAGGTATTGACGAGATCTTTCGAAAGATACCCATCTTGAAACTTTGCCCCCCCGGGTCGGAACTTCCCCCCCCCCCCGGTGTGGGGGCAACCGATGCCCCCACATGCACAAAAATTTTTTCCCAGTTAACTATTACTATTATCAACGAGACCTTTCGAAAGATACCCATCTTGAAAATTTACTTCCCCAGGGGGGAGATTTTCCCCCTGGGGGGGGAACCGATGCCCCCCCCATGCACAAAATTTGTTTCCTAGTTAACTACTACTATTATCAATAATTCATATTAATTTTACAATCGTAAGTTTAAAATAACTCTCATTATGCCCATTTATACGGTATTTTGTCCTATGCTGCCATGTTAAAAATTTGCATAAAATGCGATCACAACGCCACCTGTTGAGCTATTGATCCCCAAATCTAATGGGCACCAGTTCATGTCAGGGTGCAACTAAATACCAAGTTTGGTTAAATTTCATTCATTGGTTCGTGAGATACAGCGTCCACAAAAAAATGATACAGACACACAGACAGACTGACAGAAAGACAGACACACAGACAGACAGACAGGCAGACACACAGACAGACATTTTTTAAAAACTATCAATTCGTGTTCAGGACATCCCAAAACGTGTAGATCCGTCAAAAAACGGAGGTCGAAAATTTTCGCGAATCCAATACTTTCTCTATATTACATATAGAAGAAAGTAAAAATCATTATACCAATAAAATATAAATTCTAAAATTCGATTACGATGTTAATATCCCTATATACTGTGTGTCTTAAAAGTTCCAGTACTGACGCTAATGTATTTTTTATTTACAAAACAACAAACCTTAAAACGATTATTTTTACGCTAATGATAAAAGGCACATTTAAAATAACGGAGGAAAAAAAACAGAACTTACATTTATAATAAATGTGCAAAATGGCCACCCTTTTCTAGAAGGCAAAGCTAAACTCGTTGGCGCATGTTTTTGGAAACGCGTTTTGGCATGCTGGGAGTGACTTCTTGTATCCTTTGAGTAATGCCGATTTTTAGATCATCTATTTTCTGAAGATTACCTGCATAAACTTTGTTCTTTAAATATTCCGACAGAAACTAGTATGTTGTGGCCACCACAAGACTTTCTTCTATATTTACCTATACATATTCAATCAGTAACAATATTAAAAAAAAAAAAAAAAAAAAAAAAAAAAAGTACGATTTTTTTTTCTAAGTTTTTTTTTTTTTTTTTTTTTTTTGTTAAAAGTGAAAAAAATCGATAACTTTGTTTTAAATTATCACAGATTTATAGTTCAACCATTCGTTTTAAAGGTATTGACGAGACCTTTCGAAAGATACCCATCTTGAAAATTTATCCCCCCCGGGGGGGTACTTCCCCCCCAGGGGGGAAGCGATGCCCCCCCATGCAGAAAATTTTTTTCCTAGTTACATACTACTATTATCAATAATTCATATTAATTTTACAATCACAAGTTTAAAACAACTCTAATTATGCACATTTATACGAATTTTTGTCCTATGCTGCCATGTTAAAAATTTAGATAAAATGCTATCACAGTGCCACCTGTTGAGCTATTGATCCCCAAACATAATCAGCACCAGTTTATGTCGGGGACCAACTAAATACCAAGTTTGGTTAAATTTCGTTAAAAAAAAAAAAAAAAAAAAAAAAAATTGCGATATTTTTCTGTTTTTTTTTTGTTAAAAGTAAAAAAAAATCGATAACTTTGGTTTAAATTATCACAGATTTATCGTTCAACCATTCGTTTTAAAGGTATTGACGAGATCTTTCGAAAGATACCCATCTTGAAACTTTGCCCCCCCCGGGTCGGAACTTCCCCCCCCCGGTGGGGGGGCAACCGATGCCCCCACATGCACAAAAATTTTTTCCCAGTTAACTATTACTATTATCAACGAGACCTTTCGAAAGATACCCATCTTGAAAATTTACTTCCCCAGGGGGGAGATTTTCCCCCTGGGGGGGGGGGGAACCGATGCCCCCCCCATGCACAAAATTTGTTTCCTAGTTAACTACTACTATTATCAATAATTCATATTAATTTTACAATCGTAAGTTTAAAATAACTCTCATTATGCCCATTTATACGGTATTTTGTCCTATGCTGCCATGTTAAAAATTTGCATAAAATGCGATCACAACGCCACCTGTTGAGCTATTGATCCCCAAATCTAATGGGCACCAGTTCATGTCAGGGTGCAACTAAATACCAAGTTTGGTTAAATTTCATTCATTGGTTCGTGAGATACAGCGTCCACAAAAAAATGATACAGACACACAGACAGACTGACAGAAAGACAGACACACAGACAGACAGACAGGCAGACACACAGACAGACATTTTTTAAAAACTATCAATTCGTGTTCAGGACATCCCAAAACGTGTAGATCCGTCAAAAAACGGAGGTCGAAAATTTTCGCGAATCCAATACTTTCTCTATATTACATATAGAAGAAAGTAAAAATCATTATACCAATAAAATATAAATTCTAAAATTCGATTACGATGTTAATATCCCTATATACTGTGTGTCTTAAAAGTTCCAGTACTGACGCTAATGTATTTTTTATTTACAAAACAACAAACCTTAAAACGATTATTTTTACGCTAATGATAAAAGGCACATTTAAAATAACGGAGGAAAAAAAACAGAACTTACATTTATAATAAATGTGCAAAATGGCCACCCTTTTCTAGAAGGCAAAGCTAAACTCGTTGGCGCATGTTTTTGGAAACGCGTTTTGGCATGCTGGGAGTGACTTCTTGTATCCTTTGAGTAATGCCGATTTTTAGATCATCTATTTTCTGAAGATTACCTGCATAAACTTTGTTCTTTAAATATTCCGACAGAAACTAGTATGTTGTGGCCACCACAAGACTTTCTTCTATATTTACCTATACATATTCAATCAGTAACAACATTAAAAAAAAAAAAAAAAAAAAAAAAAAAAAAAAGTACGATTTTTTTTTCTAAGTTTTTTTTTTTTTTTTTTTGTTAAAAGTGAAAAAAATCGATAACTTTGTTTTAAATTATCACAGATTTATAGTTCAACCATTCGTTTTAAAGGTATTGACGAGACCTTTCGAAAGATACCCATCTTGAAAATTTATCCCACCCGGGGGGGTACTTCCCCCCCAGGGGGGGGGAAGCGATGCCCCCCCATGCAGAAATTTTTTTTCCTAGTTACATACTACTATTATCAATAATTCATATTAATTTTACAATCACAAGTTTAAAACAACTCTAATTATGCACATTTATACGAATTTTTGTCCTATGCTGCCATGTTAAAAATTTAGATAAAATGCTATCACAGCGCCACCTGTTGAGCTATTGATCCCCAAACATAATCAGCACCAGTTTATGTCGCGGACCAACTAAATACCAAGTTTGGTTAAATTTCGTTAAAAAAAAAAAAAAAAAAGTTTTTTTTTGTTAAAAGTAAAAAAAATCGATAACTTTGGTTTAAATTATCACAGATTTATCGTTCAACCATTCGTTTTAAAGGTATTGACGAGATCTTTCGAAAGATACCCATCTTGAAATTTTGCCCCCCCGGGTGGGAACTTCCCCCCCTGGTGGGGGGGCAACCGATGCCCCCACATGCACAAAAATTTTTTCCAAGTTAACTATTACTATTATCAACGAGACCTTTCGAAAGATACCCATCTTGAAAATTTACTTCCCCGGGGGGGGGATTTTCCCCCCCAGGGGGGGAACCGATGCCCCCCCATGCACAAAATTTTTTTCCTAGCTAACTACTACTATTATCAATAATTCCTATTAATTTTACAATCACAAGTGTAAAATAACTCTCTTTATGCCCATTTATACGGAATTTTGTCCTATGCTGCCATGTTAAAAATTTGCATAAAATGCGATTACAACGCCACCTATTGAGCGAGTGATCCCAAAATCTAATCAGCACCAGTTTATGTCAGGGTGCAACTAAATACCAAGTTTGGTTAAGTTTCATTCATTGGTTCGTGAGATACAGCGTCCACAAAAAAATGATACAGACAGACAGACAGACAGACAGACAGACAGACAGACATTTTTTAAAAACTATTAATTCGTGTTCTCCATATCCCAAAACATGTAAATCCATCAAAAAGTGGACTTCGAAAATTTTCGCGAATCCAATACTTTCTCTATATTACATATAGAAGAAAGTAAAAAGTCCAGAATGCTCAGATCAGGGTATCGAGGTGACCAAAGATTTCTTGAGATGAGTCGATTGCCAAAAAATTCTTCAAGCACATCATGGTTTTATCCCTCTTAAAGCATGTTGCACCATCTTGTTGGAACCAAGAATCTCGTTCATTCACTTCTAACAATACAACGAATTACTGAATAAGTTCCCTGTATACAGAATCATCAACAGTTGATTCGAAAAACAGAGGTCCAATAATCCTTTTACGTGATACAGCACACCATATGCCAATTTTTTGAGAATGTAAAGGTTTTTGCATTAATGAATGAGGATTGGACCTTGCCCAAATGCCAGAGTTTTGCGTGTTCAGGTAATCGTTTAAATGAAATCATGCCTCATCGGAGAAAATGTTTTATCTAAAATGTTGATGTTTTTGCGAATAAACCTACGAAACCACTGGCAATAATGAAACTGCTTTTCAATGTCTGGCGGCATTATCTCCTGTAACATTTTTACACAATAAGCACGGAAATTCAAATCTCTTAAAGCCTTATGTGTTGATCCACGAGATGCGCTCCTTTCTTGTACCAAACGCCTAACGAATTTTTGAGGAGTTTGCAATGTTCTTCGTGGAGTGTTTTGCAGAAAGGTTGGTGTAACAACTTTAGATCTTCCACACCTGTGCTTGTCTTCCACAGAACCTGTATTACGAAATCGTCGAACGAGCTGATAAAGCGTATTTTTACTCAGTATTGCATGATCTGGATATTTATATCACCAAACATCTTTGCCTCTTTCATACGATTTACATTCAAAATAAGCCTCAATCAGCTCAATTCTCTGAATGCGTAATAAACTAATTTTACTATGAAGAACAAAATAACATAAAATTTTATTCTCACGCAACTTGAGAGAGAAAAGAAGCAAACGATAAAAATTAAATAATTGAGGCAATGATAAGCAGACGATAAAATTTTATATTTAAAAAAAAATCATGGACAATGAGTTCTTTAAGTTAGAGTACTGGAACTTTTAGGACACACTGTATATATATATATATATATATATATATATATTATTTCAAATAATATGGAATAAATAAAGAATAATATTCAGAAATGAGTAATACAAATATGACGCTGAGGCTCCTGATCAGTGGATCCACTAGTTAAGTATTTATTTATAATACAGAAAAATTTATTTTTCAAACAATTTCCCGATTAAAAATTCCATTATGTGTTATTTCATAAAATATATAAACAGATTTTTTTTTTTTTTGTAATAATACTAAGAAAATATAATAACAACGCAGTAATAATATAACGTAACGGCATTTCTTGATAACATAACGATCAAAATGTGTAAATTAATAAAACTTCATTTGTGAAAAAAAAAAAAAAAAAAAAAAAAAAAAAAAAATTCTAAATACTTAGGAAAAGCAAAATAGATGTTATATAGAGTAACGTTAAGATTTCATAAAAAAACTGTAGCAATGTACGAGGTGTGGCTATTAAATAACGAGACTATTGCGGCTACAGATGAACTACATATGCGCCAAATCCGAACGACCGACAGCTGTGTAGCGTAAAGCCTTCTCTTTCGATTGCAGTACCTCCCGTGTTTGTAGAGAAATCAGTCTGGCCGCAACCTTCATTTGTGTAAGAGGTGTTTGTTTCGTTTTGCCGAAAAAACAGGATAAGTGTAAAAGTAGAGTAACGAATTGTCGTGAAATTTCACGTGAAACTTTGTAAAACCGCTAGTGAAACTTATCTTTCATTAAAACAAATTTATGGCGAAGAATGTTTATCAAGTGCGCGAGTATATGAATGGTTCAAGCGTTTCCAAGATGGCTGAGAAGACTTTGGAGATGATGACCGAAATTCAAAGCGATGATTATCCTTTTTCTCGACATTCATGGTATTGTGTACCTTCACTGGGTTCCTGAATGTCAAACTATTAATCAACATTACTATCTTGACGTGCTTGCTCAACTCCGTGAAGGGGGTAAGGAAAAAACGGCCCGAATTGTGGAAGAACAAGTCATGGGTTCTCCATCAAGACAACTCGCCGGCTCACACGTCATTGTCTGTCAAGGCGTTTCTATCCAAAAACAACATCCCAGTTTAAGACCATCCATCTTATTCGCTTGACCTGGCCCCATGTGACTTTTATCCGTTCCCCAAAGTAAAATATGCATTAAAAGGAACACGATTTGAGTCAGTTAAAGCTGTGAAAGAAAAAGCGGCACGCCTCATGCAGAAGCTTACAGGACAAGACTTCCAGCACTGTTTCGAACAACGGAAAATTCGCATGGAGCGTTGTAGGGACAGAGGAGGTGTGTATATTGAAGGTGATAATAATTAAATATGTATAAATTTAAAATAAAATGTTTTACAGCAATAGTCTCGTTATTTAATAGCCACACCTCGTATATTGTTAATGTACTAATTCAATAACTACTCAGAAATGAAACATAAAATGGTTTTGATTTTCTTTTTCAGAAAGAGAAAACCCTACAACAACAGAAAAAAGTAAGTCTTTTAATTTTCTTTTTCAACATTATGTAATTATTAAAAGCATTTTTTATCTTTAACTATCTGATCGCCGCTAACGGATATATCCGGTCACTGAGCTGTTCTTTTTTTCCCACAAATTTTTACAAATAAAAGACAAAATAGTGTTATTAAGAATTTTTAGCTTGTTTTTCAATTTTGTAGGTCTTAATAGCTATAAGGATTGTAATCATTTACACAGTTATATTTTAAATTTAAAGCTGAAATTACTTTTATTTTTATACTTTGAAATGATATGCAATAAAAGCAACATTACAATTTTACCCTTTTCATAGGCGGTCAGTTGGTTTTCGGCCATGAATTCATATAAAATTTTCAATCCTTATGATGTGCCCTACCACCCTCAAAAGTTTGTACACTGACATTTGAATCACCCTGTATATGCAAGATTGTGTTTTATATAGATTCTATTTAATTAAAGTTAATCAAAAATGTATAATTACTTTCAATGCAATATTAATTTTTATAGCTATTACTACAAGCAGACCAGAATTCCGGTGTCCGCAGTCGAATGGCAAATTTCCTCACTGGAGAGATTGCAGCAAATTTTACGAATGCAAGAAGTGGTCTCACAAAGAGCATAAGTGTCCCAAGAAAAAACTTTTTGACTCAAGACGGCAAAGTTGTGAAGATGACGACCACGTTATTTGCGACGAGCGAATACACCCAGACAGTACGTACTTTCTTTCTGATATTAAATATTTGTCATTACACAAAAAATTATGTTAGTAGCTTAAGTAAGTGAATTTATATTGCTAGTGGGTGTAATTAAGATCGAGGGAGAAAACACTGTACCTGTAAATCAACAAACATATAACATTTCAGGACAATACTAGTTGACATTCATAAACTCTGCTTATTTCCCCATAATTTACTTTTTTAATTAGAAGGTCTCATACACTACTAATACAGGTCATATTACATTGATGATAAAAATAATGATCGCGTCTGATTGCCAGGATCCGTCAGAGAAAGAAATGTGCCTACCTACTAGGCTACTCTTCCGCTGCTTTAATTCATAAATTTTATCTTAGTTTGCTGCATTGCTGCATAATTTTATTGGTGTCAGCTCCTTATTTTAGACTGCATGAAGTGCTATGCTATTTACCATGTAGTTATTCCGGTAAATGAAGATTATTCGCAATATTCTGTAAACTTGTGAAAATCTATAATTTCGAAAAACTGAAGAAATTTTTAATGTAATATGATGATATTCAATAATATTCATACCAGTATCAGAAATGACATTTTACAACACTTCGATTGCTTTACGATGCAGATAATCCTCATGGTTATGCGAAGCTTTGCTCCCCGTTGTCATATTAAGGAGAAGTCGTATATTTCGAAGTTCTTAAAAATAGAATGTTGAACTCCAATACACAGTAAAAAAAATAAACATGAAATTCAAGCCAGATTACGGACAACGCCCGGCAGCAGAGATTCCAGGCAAAGCCCGTAAAAAAACATTTGGACCATAAATGATGTACTTCGCCCCCCCCCCCCTCTAATTTTACGTTGTGACAAACATACAACTTTGAATTAAATTCTTTAAGTTAAATTACAAAACAATAGCTCTTTTATATCAATCGCTACTTGCATGAATGTATAAAAAAACACTCTCAAACTACAATTATATTTTCAGTTTCAAATATGAAGTGATTCTTATATGACGTGAATGAAAAGCTTACACTTTACATTTGAAAAGATTTGACGGTAAAAATACAGTTTGATGGCAAATTTGAACAAATTACATAGATTAACGGCTTTTCTCCGTAAAAAAATTTCCAGTATTCTAAAATTACGCTTGCATGACACCCATTTACGGGCTTTGACCATTTAGCTAGCAAAACGGTCATTTCCCGTAGAATTATACGGTCAAATCCCGTGACTTTACATTTTTTTTTTTTTTTTTTTTTTTTTTTTTTTTTTTTTTACAGTGTAGGGTTCTAGTTAGAATCATAGATAACATCTTCAAACTAACCCGACTTCTTTACAGTAAAACATTCATGAGGCAATGTATACAAACATTAACAAACAAACAAATTAATTAAATGACAAACTAACCTGCAGACGCATATACACTGATTTTGTGATTCCTCATACATGAGAAATCCGAAAATTTCCGCTAAACATGCTTTAAAATGTATAAAAACTTTAAAACACTGACATCGAAAACTTTTACAAATAAGAATGTTCCCCATACCTAATGATGAGACACTAAATTCATAACATTATTTAAATAATGCACTTACTGCTATAAAAAATTAATATAAGAAAAGGTATCTCTGCTTTAATTCTGGATAATAGTAATATGCTTATCTGTTAGAGTGTTTGACTACTTTTTGTAAAATTTCCATTGAAAATACTTTGATACAAAAAAATAACGATAAATAAAGGAAATGTTTCAAATATTTTTCATTTTTCGCCGAAAAAAGGGAACACCCATGTAAATATTTTCATTAATTTAGACAATGAATATTTCGATATAAATAAGATCATGTTCATTTATTTTTCTTGGACTGATTACGGGAAACAATGCACTGAGAAAAAAATCTGTAACTGACATCTAGAATCTAAATTGCGGCTCTAGAAAAAATAATTCCACGTCATCTTTATAAATTCTAGTCCCCTTTCAAAGCGAGTTCTAGAAACCCCTGATAGCATTCTAGAGCGTTTGTCTATATTCTCGAGAGCAAAGTTATTTAAAAATCTCTGCAAATAAATGCGAATATAAGAGGCAGGTTTCAGCAACTATAATCTTGGTTTATTACACAATTCTAGAAAATCAAGCGAGAATTTCTCGCGATACAAAAGATTCAGAATATTGTTTCACCATCTACAAATGTGTAGACTAGAGATTCTCGATCATTTCGTCTATTCAGTTTATTGGCGTGCCTTATGTGCATAGCTCGGAAATCTATATTTCTAGTTAAGGGATTTAGAAAATGACTATTTATTCATTCTAGATGAAGGCGGTATATTTTTTTTTCTCTGTGTGGTGGAAGAGAACTGGTAACTATTATTCTTCAATAATTGAGATTAAAAGCACTTTAAAAATTGAAAAATAACTTACATAAATATTTATACATTTAAATGCATTTTTTTAACAAACACAACCAAAAAATATTTTAAAGCATATAATGTAGAGTCTATCTTAACATTTTCTCTACATTTACTGTTCCTTTCGCCTTTTTAGCAATACAGGACGATCGCAAATACTGTTACTTTTTACTTAGTTTGTAATTAGCACTCCATTTTTTGTAGTAAATAAATTTTTACTAAAAAAAAACATGAAGACAATCATCTTTTTAATTTTTCAAGTGTTTAAAACCTTTCAACAAGTAAAAAATCAATAAATTGAAAAAAAAAAAAAAAAAAAAAAAAATTGCTTCGTGGTGCTGAATTATTGAAGATGAGTACACATGACATATAAACTAAGGATAACATGTTTTTATTATTTTTTTTTTTCAATGTGTTTAAAAATACATGATATAGTAACAATTCATCAGGAGATGAATTTTACATATTTAGTTTTCGAAAACTGGCGTTTTTTGCGAAAAATATTCCTTATTGTTTACTTTAATTTTTTATAAATATTGTAAATCTGATTATATTGTATGTTGAGTGTTTCAATGCAGTTAATAGTTTTATTGTTATGTTAAATTTTCATTTTACAGTTTAAATATTTATTCAATTACGAATATCTCTTTAATTTACTTGTTCATAATAAAATTGATATTTAGTGGATCCTGACGAACCAGAGGACAAAATAGTAGATCCGAACCCAGCATTTTCTTGCAAAAATAACTATGGTCGCTTTACGCATGATGAATACTGTAACTGGTACTATAACTGCCACAACAAGAAGGCCACTGTTAGAGAATGTAGACACGGACGGTATTATGATAGTAAAAGAAGAAAGTGTTACGATTCTAAAGACGTATCTTGCGAAGGAAGGAAAAAGCCTGATGGTAAGTATCCAAAAATCCAGCTATTCATATCTCCATTTATCTATATGTGTTTCATAGAAAGAGCACCATTTAACTTTTCAATATTGAACATCTGAACGAATAATATAATAAGAACAGTAATAATATTAAAATAAAATACTTTATACACAGTTTATTTTTTTAACTTAGATTGTTTCATTCAGTTTGAAACAACATATTATATATTATTATCTCCTGTTAATTGCAACGAAAAACGTTGTTTAATTAATTAATTAAAAAAATAGCTTTTAATAAACATTAAAATCAATAACAATCAAAGAATTAGGCGAAAAACTTATTGAACAGTTAATCTGATGATAGATCAGTTTCACACAACATTTCTTTTAACAAAAATGATACTATTTAACATAAAGATTTTTAAAGTAAACTAAGACATCCACAACTTCCTATCCTCGTAAAATTTTATTACAAACATTTTGATTAATTCTCTGAAATTATAGTTAACTAAAACTCTAGTAGACTTTTGCCACCACGAAATTTATTTTATATCATTTTATATAACAACGTCATATAACGATTAACATGCACAAAAATTTAATTAACATACGTAATACAATAAAGATTTTACATATGCAATTTGGTTCGTTTTTAACCGTCAAATGCTAAGAAATAAATCATTTAGAAAATGGTAGAAGTAATATCAGAAGCACTTCTCTACCGATATACACTTAAATTAAACAAGCATTTATATTTTTTAAATGTTTGGCATATTTTTATATCATAAAACCTGAGGTAGACAGAGTGATCGTAATTAAACTTACAAGGAAACATTCAAATTGTGTCGTCTTCAAATAATATTGAAAATATATATATATATGTTCATTAAACACCAGGAAGTGAAAAAATTATTGGCTGAAATGAATTACAGCGGCCACAAAAAATTATCAAAATTAAGCATATATATAAGGCTATTTAGCGTTGTTAGGCGTTCAGTTTGCTAGTACCGAGATTGCCGTGTACGAACAGAACCGTTTTGTGTTTCTCAGCCAAGTACTCAAAATCAATCGCCTAACAATGTGAAATCGCCAAATATGCTTAAATTTGATAATTTTTTGTGATCGCTGTAATTCATTTCAGCCGATAATTTTTTCACTTTCTGGTGTTTTAGAAAGAGTAAAATCACATATATTATTTTTTCAATATTTTTTTAAGACGACACCTTTTGAATGTTTCCTTGTTAATCTATTCAGCGCCCTCTGTAGCTGTAACTAAAAATTGGATTGAATCGAAAATTTGTATATAGACAACTCAAAGGATGCATTCAAAGATTCTGCAATAAATAAATAAATAAAATAAAATATTATGCTAGGTTGATCATACATCAAAATACAAACAAGCTACAAATATCAATACAAACAATTCAATACAATACAATTTATTTATTACAGACATTTTTGTTATTTATTACAGACTGTTTAGAGATGTAAAGCACATTGTCTAATGTGGGGCCTCATCATTTATTTGCGTGTGAGAGATGAACAGTGACAGATCAACAGCCGACCACAGCTGATCTCTAGTCATCTGTTGCACATTGTCCTTTATGTCAGCCAAGTTTTCGTTAAATAGTTCCAAGATTACCACATTTTTTGTTAAACTATCACTCATCGTAATTGAAAGAATGTTACTATCTTGATGTCCTCCTTTTATATCCAGAACTTACTTTGAATCCATTTGCTTATGCAAACTAGATTTTTTTCTACTTCACTTGCAATGCCACAATTATCGTTCTTTGTACTGTCCTAACGCTTCAAAATGTGAAAATACATTTTTAAATGTCCTAATGTTTGAAAATGTTAAAATAGACTAGAGTTATTTATAGCGTATCATTTCAAGCGATTTGACTGTCTGTGCCACCTAGCGGGATTTTATTTTTATTTTTTCATGATGTTTAAGCACATCCTTTGAAATGTCTATCTACAAAGTTTCGACTCAATCCGCATTTTAGTTACAGTTGCAGAGTGCTCCGAATAGTCCAAGTTTAATTACGATCACCCTGTAGTTTTCCCGTAAATGGGGAATTTTGCATCATCGCAGCACCACTTGTCGTCCGATATGCATCCAACATGAATAAGCATAATTTAACATAATGAACAACCCACGTATAAATTTTTATACTTTTGTGCACTATAGAAGTTGTAATATAGCTTTCTTGTAAATAAAAGAAATTGAAATGGCATGGAAGCGTCACCTGTTGAGCGATTTGCTCCAAATCCTAACCATCAAATTTATGTCTAGGTCCAACCAAATATAAAGTTTAAAACTTTTATGTGTATATTCTTCATTTTAAAAGCAAAATTAATTGAAAAGAATAGATTGACAATATAAAATGCAGTGTATTTGTTATTAATATAACAATAAAAAAAATTATAAGATAAAAAAAATTTTATAAACCATGTTTTTAAATTTTCTGCTGAATCATATAAACGCTACTGAAGGCAGCCGGGACCCCAGCAATTGTATAAATGTATTAAAAAAAATTCCTTTCTATCGTCTTTTGAGCTATTATAAAAGTTTCAAATAGCTATCTAGCCGGGAAGTTATTTAAAAGTTTATTGCAAGCTTTGTACTGGAAACGCTGCCGAAGGCAGCAGGGTCCCGAAGCAATTGGATAAAAATATTTTTAAAAAGCATTTTCACCGTATTCCGAACTATTCTGAAAGTTTCAAATGTCTAGCTAGTCAGGAAGTTAGTTAAATAAAATTTCTGTTGAATCATATAAACGCTGCCGAAGGCAGTAGGGACCTGAAGCAGTTGACTAAAAGTATTAAAAAAATGTATTGTCACTGTGTTTTGAGCTAGCCTGAGAGTTTCAAATATCTAGCTAGTCGGGAAGTTGGTGAAAAATCGATTGCAAGCTTTGTACTGATAACGCTGCCGAAGGCAGCAGGAACCCGAAACAGTTGACTAAAGGTATTAAAAAAAAATGCATTTTCACCGTGTTCTGAACTATTCTGAAAGTTTCAAATGTCTAGCTAGTCGGGAAGTTAGTTAAATAAATTTTCTGTCGTATAATATAAGCGCTGCCGAAGGCAGTGGGACCTGAAATAGTTGTTTAAAATTATTAGAAAAATGTATTGTCACCGTGTTGTGAGCTGTCCTGAAAGTTTCAAATGTCTAGCTAGTCGGAAAGTTAGTGAAAAATCGATTGCAAGCTTTGTACTGATAACGCTGCCGAAGGCAGCAGGAACCCAAAACAGAGTGCTAAAGGTATTAAGAAAATGCAATTTCACCGTGTTTTGAACTATTCTGAAAGTTTCAAATGTCTAGCTAGTCGGGAAGTTAGTTAAATAAACTTTCTGTCGAATCATATAAGCGCTGCCGAAGGCAGCGGGACTTGAAATAGTTGACTAAAATTATTAGAAAAATGTATTGTCACCGTGTTGTGAGCTGTCCTGAAAATTTCAAATATCTAGCTAGTCGGGAAGTTAGTTAAAAATCGATTGCAAGATTTGTCCCTGACAAACAAACACACAAACAAACAAACAAACAAACAAGAATCGAAGTTAATAAAAACATGGTAATAAGTGAATTAAAAATTTTACGTACATATAAAACTTTTCTAAATACTTTAACACAGCACAATACACAATAATAAATTTTATTGTGTAAATATTAAGTTTGAGAAGAAAACTTTAGCAAAATTTATTAGTAGTATATAAATTTAATAATTCTTTAGAAACGAAAAATAACATTCGTTTTATTTTATTTTTCAGGAAGAGAAAACCCTACAACAACAGAAAAAAGTAAGTTTACCTAACAAGATTTTTGACATTATTTAATTATTAAGCAGGCATAATTATCATTAAAATGTTTTCAAATGATTTTAATTATTTTTTGGGACCAACTCTAAAACAGAAAAGTAGTATTAGTTACTACTAGTACTACTTTTACTAATTTAGTAGTTGCGTTCGTCAAGTTAGCGGTTCGGAGTTTTCTGTAATTTTCCCAAGACATGCGTGGTTGCGGGCTAGGATTCCTAAGAAAGACATCTCATGCACACACGGAAGACATACCATAAAAGCCTGGGACCCACCCGTAATCGATTGACCTAAAACCTAACACGAACATCATTTATTATTATGTGAGGTCAAAAAAAACAATTGTATTCATCTTTTAGGAAGGATTTCCTTAAATGAAAACTCTTTTGCGAATATGTGTAATTCAGAAAATTATGAAGCTAAAAATGATATAAATAACCAAGGAAAATGTTATATTGGAATTAAAAGAAAAATGGAAATAATGATCAGATTTTTATGCGGGTCACCAAAACTTTTTCAGCAGACTGCTGGGTGCCAGTTGGTGACCACTCATCTGGATAACTTTACGTATAATCATTCGAAAATTGAAAGAAGGTCAAAATTTGATTAGCTTTGCAGAAGAATTCGATATCTCACTTTGAATCGTTCCATGAATCTGAATATATTTCAAACAGGAACGCCCAAGCGTGCAGGATTGTTGTTCAAGAGCATCAATGGCAACTAATAACGGGTATATTACTTTACAAGCAAGAAAATACAAACAGCAGACGACGAGAAAAACCGCGATAGTACGTGTAAATTATTACAAGACATCCAATATTAAATTGATAATTGCACGTATTACAGAAGGCTATATAAACGTGAGCTATTAGTACGATAATCATTATGGTGTGTGTCATTAATCTTTGCTAATCAAATACGCTACTTTCCACGGTACCAGGAACACAAGAACTGGACATAACAAGACTGGAGTAGAATTCTCTCTCGAGGTGACAGCAAATTCATATGACAAAAGATTTCGGAAGTATTTTACACCTGAAGAGTGATAGAAATTTGTAAAAATAACCCCTCCAACATACTTAAAAAGAACCTTTATGAAGTATCAGAGTTCGTCTGAAGGACATTATCATACTTGATAGCCATACTCACTTTCTTATCTTTCAAAAATTTTTTTTTCTTTGCCAAAGTTTTCATGCCTCCCGTAAGTCTGTGTAGAGGAGATATGGGTCCGATATTTCTCTTTTTGAACAACATAAGCTACACTCCATCGAGTTCAGTTAATCACGAGTTCATCGAGTTCAGTCACTCTCATAGCTCTTGGAGAGTTAATATATATGCATTACGAATAGTAACCTGCAAAATCACAGGAACTAAGTTCTATAAAATACTTCTGAGATGTTCTGGAGTGAATCTTAACAACACATAACTAGATGCCAATATTAATTCCGCCTCTTCAATAGGCGCTTTAAGAGGGATGGGCTGGGAGCCTCAACAACTCCTTGGTAACCTCGTCCTCATCCTCACCATTGACAGATAAAGTCCTACCCCATAGTCTGGTATAAAAATATACCCTATTGAAGATTACATTTCGGCCTCTTTTAGCCTGCTGCATAGACGTTTCTGTCTATTGTCCAGTTTTGCTTGAATATATATATTTTTTAAGTACCTTTGTACCTTTTTCCATTTTTTATTTAGATACATTTTCTCACTGGTCTCATATTCTAATATACTAAAAATCTTATCTATATATATATATATATATATTTTTTTTTTTTTTTTTTTTTTTTTTTTCCTGTCAAAAATTCTGAACGACGCTACATTCTAAAAAAAAAATGTCTCATTCTTAATTTTTACAGATCAGTGTATAGTAACTTATTCTGAATTTTGAATAATTTAACAAATAGGAATATTTCACTGAATAATCTTTTTTTGTAGCTAGGTCATCCTTTAAGGAATTATATTATATTTATATTCATATTATTATCATTCTTTCATATGCTTCATATTTATTATCATTTTAAATATCTCGACTAATGGTGGAGAAAATAATTTCTTTGCAACGGCACGTTAAATTGATTAAAATCATAGTATAACCATAACAACATCCTTTGACTACAAAGAAACAGCTTGACAGTAGAGATGAGAAGATAAGAACAACGAAGTGGAAAGAATCACAATACCATCTGTTATTCTAGATGTGCATCTTAAGAAGTTTTCTCTGAGAAATTATAAGATAAACTTTACTTAAAAAAAAAAAAAAAAAAAAAAAAAACACTTTGGAAAATTCAAAATTGGTGTTGCCTGGACCGAATTCAGAGCAGATGACTGCCTAAATGTTTCTTGGAAGTGTATCATCCAACTATCTTTTATTGCCAGAAAAAAATGGAACAGGTTTAGATCAGATATGCAAAAACACACCTACACAATTTCATTTATAGCAGACTAATGGAATCTGACACTGAATATGATCACGATATGTCAAACGGAATGTAATACAACAGGTGCAGACAACCAGAGGCTTTTCATATGTTACAGATTACTACTAAACGGAGAAGTTTTCAGGTGATCATGAATTGTATTTTGCATTTCCAAAAACTGAGCTGAAGGAACGCATTTTCTGACCGAAATTTTGGAAGAAGACCTTGATGTGATAAAGAATCACGGACGTTTTACCGTACGATATAAGTTTCGTATACCGCCAAATTTGAATCATTCAGGACGATTTTACCCCTATGGCGTTGAGCCGAAAGGATAAGCTGTATTTCATAAAATGTATTTCTCTTGTAATGTTTCATCTTCATTGCTAAATATTAGCATATTCAGATTAATATTATGTACAATGTTATCTGTTAAAAAATATCGAGCTTAAAAGAATATCAAATGCCTCTCATCTCTTGGTTATTGTCCTCATTTCAACACCATTGTCCAATGTCAGTTCAATCTGGATAAAATTTGAACGAAAGAATTCCCAGGTTAAAAAAAAAAGGGGGGGGAGGTATTGAAGAGACCATAATTTCTGTGTCCAATTTTCAAATCAGAATGTAATAAAATTATTAATTGTCAGCATTTTCAGATGCGTTGATACGATAACTACACTGGGTGATGTTACAAAGTACAGAAAATGTGCAATCTTTTTCATTGCAACAATTCGTATTATTCTTTAAAATTGTTTTTTGTATCAATTACTATAGAAAATAATTCAAGTTTTTATATTGTGATGCAGTAATTTAAAATAGTATTTATGTTTAAAAATTTATCAGCATTTAAACTAAATTATTTCAAAACACCTCAAATACTCCAGAGTCTAAAGTGGTATGCTATCATTGACTATTACTGTATATAGTGATAAAATAGCGATATTATATTCTTTATGCATACTCATACGCACGTATACACATACATGCATAACTATGTTTTTTTAATAAAAATTATTTTTTAAAAATGATGTTCAAATGAAATTTAAAATTTTACAGCTATTACTACAAGCAGACCAGAATTCCGGTGTCCGCAGTCGAATGGCAAATTTCCTCACTGGAGAGATTGCAGCAAATATTATGAATGCAAACAGTGGTCTCACAAAGAACATAAATGCCCCAAGAATAAACTTTTTGACTCAAGACGGCAAAGTTGTGAAGATGACGACCACGTTATTTGCGACGAGCGAATACATCCAGACAGTACGTACTTTCTTTCTGATATTAAATATTTTTCATTACACAAAAAAAATATGTTAGTAATTTAAGGAAATGAATTTATATTGCTAGTGGGTGTAATTAATATCGAGGGAGAAAACACTGTACCCTTAAATCAACAAACATATAACATTTCATGACAACACTGGTTGACATTCATAAACTCTGCTCATTTCCCCATAATTTACTTTTTTAATTAGAAGGTCTCGCATAAACTACTAATACAGGTCATATTACATTGATGATAAAAATAATGATCGCGTCTGATTGCCAGGCTCGGTCAGAGAAAGGAATGCTCCTACCTACTAGGCTACTTTTCCGCTGCTTTAATTCATAAATTTTATCTTAGTTTGCTGCATTGCTGCATAATTTTATTGGTGTCAGCTCCTTCGTTTAGTTTGCATGAAGTGCTATGCTATTTCCCATGTAATAATTCCGGTAAATGAAGTTTATTCGAAATATTCTGTAACCTTATGAAAATCTTTAATTTCGAAAAACTGAAGAAATTTTTAATGTAATATGCTGATATTCAATACTGTTCATACCAGTATCAGAAATGATATTTTAAAACACTTCGATTGCTTTACGATGCAGATAATCCTCATAATGCATGCTTATGCGAAGTTTTGCTCACCGTTGTCATATTAAGGAGAAGTCGTATATATTTCGAAGCTCTTAAAAATAGAATGTTGAAGTCCACTACACAGTAAAAAAAAATAAAAAAAAAAGGAATTCAAGCCATATTACGGGGAACGCCCGGCAGCAAAGATTCCAGGCAAAGCCCGTAAAAAAACATTTAGACCACAAATGATGTACTTTCCCCCCTAATTTTACGTTGTGACAAACATACAACTTTCAATTAAGTAAATTCTTTAAATTAAATTACGAAAACAACAGCTCTTTTATATCAATCGCTATTTGCATGAATATATAAATAAACACTCTCAAACTACAATTATATTTTCAGTTTCAAATATGAAATGATTCTTATATGACGTCAATGAAAAGCTTACACTTTATATTTGAAGATATTTGACGGTAAAAATACAGTTTAAGGGCAAATTTCAGGGATGGAACACGGGCGCAGAATTCATACCGGAATCCGTTTAAGAAATTTCTCTACCTATAATATCGTTGATTTAAGAAGTAGAAAATTTTCTTACATTGAGAGTGGTATGAATTCTGCGCCCGTGTTCCATCCCTGAAATTTGAACAAATTACGTAGATTAACGGCCTTTCTCCATAAAATAATTTTCAGTATTCTAAAATTACGCTTTCATGACACCCATTTACGGGCTTTGACCATTTAGCTAGCAAAATGGTCATTTCCCGTAGAATTATACGGTCAAATCCCGTGACTTTACATTTCTTTTTAGGTTGATTTCTTTAGAAATCGACCTATTGCAATCACTTCGTTTATCTATATATATATATATATATATATATCTATAATGAAAATTTTGTCATCACGATAACTCCCGAAATAATACTCGAAATGGAACCAAATTTGGACAGTAAACTGATCTTATAAATATCTTGGATGAGTTCGTTAACCAAGTTGCTCCGACGTTTTGTTTTCAAGTGGCAGCCACTTGAAAATTTCAAACCCACATTGTAAAAAGCATATTTGAAGCAAGATTTCCTTGAATTTTGTTGTAAATACAGGCCACATAAGGGTCTCAATGAAGTTTATTAATGAAGTTTATCCGCCATTTTTAATAAAGTGGCAGATATTTTAAGTTAAGTGGGACCACTTGAAATCAGGCTACCACTTGAAAATTTAAAATCACTATAACTTCCGAAATAATACTCCAAATCGATCCAAATTTAGACAGTGTCTTAACTTTTCTTATAAATATCTTAGATGAGTTTATTAACCAAGTTGCTCCGCCATTTTGTTTTCAAGTGGAGACTACTTGAAAATTTCAAATTCAAATTGTAAAAAGCGTATTCCGAATTTGTTTGAAATTTGATGTAAATATAGACCACATAAGGGTCTCAATGAAGTTTATTAATGAAATTTATCCGTCATTTTTAATAAAGTGGTAGATATCTTAAGTTAAGCGGGGCCACTTGAAAATTTAAAATCAGAATAACTTCTGAAATAATACTCCAAATCGAACCAAATTTGGATAGTGTCTTAACTTATCTTATAAATAACTCAGATGAATTTTTTAACCAAGTTGCTCCGCCATTTTGTTTTCAAGTGGAGACTACTTGAAAATTTCAAATTCAAATTGTAAAAAGCATATTCCGAATTTTTTTAATTTTGATGCATACATAGATTATACAAGTGTCTCAAATAACTTTATTAATGAACTTTATTCGCCATTTTTAATAAAGTGGCGGATATCTTAACTTAAGCGGGACCACTTGAAATCAGGATACCACTTGAAAATTTAAAACCATGATAACTTCCGAAATAATACTCCAAATGGAACCAAATTTGAACAGTGTCTTAACTTATCTTATAAATATCTTAGATGAGTTTGTTAACCAAGTTGGTCCGCCATTTTGTTTTCAAGTGGAGACCACTTGAAAATTTCAAATTTAAATTGTAAAAAGCGTACTCCGAAATTGTTTGAATTTTGATGTAAATACAGACCACATAAGGATCTCAATGAAGTTTATTAGTAAACTATGTCCGCCATTTTTAATAAAGTGGTAGATATCTTAAGTTAAGCGGGACCACTTGAAATCAGGCTCTCACTTGAAAATTTAAAATCACGATAACTTCTGAAATAATACTCCAAATCGAACCAAATTTGGACAGTGATATTATCATGTAATTAACTTGAATGTTTTCACTGGGCAACTTGTCCCGACATCTTGTTTCTAAGTTCCAGCCACTTGAAATCACACTGCCACTTGAAATTATGCCATCACGATAACTTTTAAAATACTAAACGGATTCAAATAAAAGTTGGATAGTGAACTTATGGTTCAAGTATCTAGGATAAGTTCACTTGGTGACTTGATCCGCAATTTTATGTCCAAGTGGCTGCCACTTGAAAATTTGTCAATATAGTAACTTTAGTAATACAGAATCGATTCGCATCAAATTTGGGTAGTGGATTTATCCTTCAAATATCTCAGATAAGTTCGCTTGGCATCTCATTCCGCTTTTTTTTCCCACGTGGCGCCACCTGAAAATTTCTTATGACGATAATTTTTGAAATACTGATTTAATTTGAAATAGAACTGGACAAGGAACTTATACAAGTATACTGGATGATTTCACTGGGCAAGTTGTTTTGCCATTGTGTTTCCAAGTTGCAACCACTTAGAGTACCACTTGAAAATTTGCCATAAAATTAACTTTTGAAACACGGCACTGATTAAAACCACAATTGGACAGTGAACCCATGCTTCAAGTACCTTGGATATGTTTGCTGGGCAACTTGTTCCGCTGTATTGTTTCCAACTGGCGGCTACTGGAAAATCTGTTATCACGGTAACTTTAGAAATACTTAATCAATTCAAATTAAAGTTGAAAAATGGATCTATCTTTCAAACAACAAAAATCTAGAAAATTCAAGTAACTCGTGAACCAATCAAGTTATTGCGTCCATCTTTGGTATATCGATTATAAGTATTTTCTCGCCAAAAATCACCAAAAAAGTCGCCATAGGGGAAAAGTCGCCAAATTTGGTGCCAAATCCATTACCTGCGTTGCTGGATCTTTTTAATGCGTTTTTAAGGAAAAATTAGGCTATTTTAGGGCTAAAACAAGCTAGAAATGCAGAAAACTAACATTTTATCAACTTACTAATTGAAAGAATTTCTACAAAAAAAATTATTTTTAAATTTGAAACGATATTTTAGATGAGGAACTTCTCTGCCATTTTGATCGAAGTGCCAGCCACTTAATTTTTCAACACGATGACTTTTGAGATTTTGAATTAATTTGAACTATATGTGTACAGTAGACTTATCTCATAAATACATTTCATATATTTGTCAACTTATCTCACCATTTTGCTTCCAAGCGCCGGCCACTTGAAAATTTTAAATTCACATAAAAAGGTATTTATGAACCGATTTGCTTAAAAATCCATATGTGCATAGCCTTCATCAATATTTCTACCAAATGCATTAATAATTTGTAGCCGCCATTTTCAAACAAAATGACGGTACTTGATAAGGAAAAAGAAATCAACCTACCCTTCCGAATAAGCCGGAAGGTCTTGTTTTTTTTTTTTTTACAGTGTAGGGTTCTAGTTAGAATCATAGATAATATCTTCAAACTAACCCGAATTCTTTACACTAAATCATTCATGTAATAATGCATACAAAGATTAACAAACAATCTAATTAATTAACTAACTAACTAACCTGCAGACATACACACAGATTTTGTGATTTCTCATATATGAGAAATCCGATAATTACCTCTAAATAGGATTTAAACTGTATAAAAACTTTAAAACATCGACATCGAAAACTTTTACAAATACGAAAGTTCCCCCATACCTAATGATGGGACATTAAATTCGTAACATTACTTAAATAATGCGCTTATAAAGAAATTAATATAAGAAAAGGTTTGAAATGAGATCGCTGCTTTAATTTTGGATAATGCTTATCTGTTAAAGTGTTTGACTACTTTTTGTAAAATTTCCATTGGAAATACTTTGATACAAAAGAAAAAAAAAATGACGATGAATAAAGAAATTGTTTCAAATATTTTTCATTTTTCCCGTTAAAAAAGGGAACACTCATATAAATATTTCAATTAGTTTAAGACAATGAATACTTCGATATAAATAAAATCATGTTTATTTCTTTTTCTTCGACTGATTACAGAAAACGTACTGGTGGAAATGTATTAGTAACTATTATTCTTCAATAGTTGAAATTAAAAACGCTTTAAAAATTGAAAAATAACTTATTTAAATGCATTTTTTTAACAAACATAATCAAAAAATATTTTAAAGCATGTAATGTAGGATCTATCTTAACATTTGCTCTATATTTACTGTTCCTTTCCCATTTGTAATAATACAGGACGATCGCAAATACTATTATTTTTTACTTAATTTGTAATCAGCACTCCAATTTTTGTCGTAAATAAAATTTTACTAAGAAACAAGAAAACAATAATCTTTTTCCTTTTTCGGATGCGTAAAAACATTTAAACGGGTAAAAAATTTATAAATTGTAACAAAAAAGGAAAAACACTTCGTCTTGCTAAACTTTTGAAGATGAGTACACAGGACATGTAAACTAAGGATAACATGTTTTTTTTTTTTTTCATGTGTTTAAAAATACATGATATAGTAAAAATTCATCAAGAGATGAATTTTACATATTTTGTTCTCGCATAACTTGCGTTTTTATCTAAAAACATTCCTTATTGTTTTGTTTAGCTTTGTTTTTTTTTTTTATTTATTGTATGTTGAGTGTTTCAGTGCAGTTAATAATTTTATTGTTATGCTAAATTTAAATTTTTATTTTACAATTTAAATAGTTATTCAATTACGAATATTTCTTTAATTTACTTATTCATAATAAAATTGATATTTAGTGGACCCTGATGAACCAGAGGACAAAATAGTAGATCCGAACCCAGCATTTTCTTGCAAAAATAACTATGGTCGCTTTACGCATGATGAATACTGTAACTGGTACTATAACTGCCACAACAAGAAGGCCACTGTTAGAGAATGTAGACACGGACGGTATTACGACAGCAGAAGAAGAAAGTGTTACGATTCCAAAGACGTGTCTTGCGAAGGAAGGAAAAAACCTGATGGTAAGTATCCCAAAATCCAGCTATTCATCCCTCCATTTATCTATATGTGTTTCATAAAACCATGTAACTTTTCAATATTGAACATCTGAACAAATAACATAATAAGAACAGTAATAATATTAAAATAAAATACTTCAAACACAGATTATATTTTTAACTTAAATTGTTTCATTCAGTTTCAAACAACATATTATTTTTAATCTACTGTTAATTGCAACGAAAAACGTTGTTTAATTAATTAATTGAAAAAAAAAATAGCTTATAATAAACATTTGAATCAATAACAATCAAAGGATTAGGCGAAAAATTCGTTGAACAGTTAATCTCATGATATATCAGTTTCACACAACATTTAATTTAATAAAAATTATATTATTTAATATAAAGATTTTTGAAAGTAAACTCCACTTCCCATCCTCGGTAAATTTTATTATAAATATTTTGATTAATTCTCTTAAATTATAGTTAACTAAAACTCTTGTAGACTTTTGCCAACACAAATTTTATTTTATATCATTTTATATAACAGCATAACATTTTATATACCGATTAACACAAAAATTTAATTAACATACTTAATACAATAGCGGTTTTATATATGCAATTTGGTTCAATTTTAACCATCAAATGCTAAGAAATAATCACTTAGAAAATGGCAGAAGTAATATCAGAAGCACTTCTCTACCGATATACACTTAAATTAAATAAGCATTTATATATTTTAAATTTTTGGCATATTTTTATATCATAAAAGCTGAGGTAGACAGAGTGATAGTAGTTAAACTTAGCCTACTCAGCGCTCTCTGTAGCTGTAACTAAAAATCGGATTGAGTCAAAAATTTGTAAACAGACAACTCAAAGGATGCATTCAAAGATTCTGCAAAAAATAAATAAATAAAATAAAATAATCCGCTAGGTTGACCATACATCAAAATACAAACAAGCTACAAATATCATACAAACAATTTTATTTATTACAGACATTTTTGTTATTTCTTACGGACTGTTTAGATGTGTAAAACATATTGTCTAATGTGGGGCCTCATTATTTATTTGCGTGGGAGAGATGAACAGAGGCAGATCAACAACCAACCACAGCTGATCTCTAGACATCTGTCGCACATTGTCCTTTATGTCAGCCAAGTAAACAGTTCCAAGATTACCACAATTTCTGTTAAACTAGCATTCATCGTATTTGAAAGAATGCTACTCTCTTGATCCTTTAATGTCCAGAACCTACGTTGGATCCATTTGCTTATGCAAACTAGATTTTCTTCTACTTCACTTCCAATGCCACAATTTTCATTCTTTGTACTGTCCTAATGCTTCAAAATGTAAAAATACAGTTTTAAATGTCGTAATGTTTGAAAATGTTAAAATAAACTCTTATTATTTATTGCATATCATTTCAAGCAATTTGAAATGTCTGTCTACAAAGTTTCGACTCAATCAGCATTTTAGTTACAGTTACAGAGTGCTCTGAATAGGTCAAGTTTAATTACGATTACCTTGTAGTTTTCCCGTAAATGGGGAATTTTGCAGCATCGCAGCACCACTTGTCGTCCGATATGCATCCAAATTGAATAAGCATAATTTAACATAATGAACAACCCATGTATCATTTTTTATACTTTTGTGCACTATAGAAGTTGTAATATAGCCTTCTTGTAGATAAAAGAAATTGAAAAGGCATGGAAGCGCCACCTGTTGAGCGATTTGCTCAAAATCCTAACCATCAAATTTATGTCTAGGTCCAACCAAATATAAAGTTTAAAACTTTTATGTGTATATTCTTTATTTTAAAAGCAAAATTAATTGAAAAGAATAGATTAACAATATAAAATGCGGTGTATTTGTTATTAATATAACAATAAAAATAAGTGAATTAAAAATTTTCCGTACATATAAAACTTTTCTAAATACTTTAGCACAGCACAGAATAAATTATATTGTGTAAATATTAAGTCTGAGAAGAAAACTTTAGCAAAATTTATTAGTAGTATATTTATTTAATAATTGTTTAGAAATGAAAAATAACATTCATTTTATTTTATTTTTCAGGAAGAGAAAACCCTACAACAACAGAAAAAAGTAAGTTTACCTAACAAGATTTTTGAAATTATTTAATTATTAAGCAGGCATAATTATCATTAAAATGTTTTCAAATGATTTTAATTATTTTTGGGGACCAACTCTAATAAACAGTAAAGTAGTATTAGTAACTACTAGCACTACTTTACTAATTTAGTAGTTACGTTCGTCAACTTAGCGGTTCGGAGTTTCCTGTAATTTTCCCCAGACATGCGTGGTTGCGGGCTAGGATTCCAAAGAAAGACACCTCATACACACACGGAAGACACACCATAAAAGCCTGGGACCCACCCGTAATCGATTGACCTAAAACCTAACACGAACACCATTTATTATTATGTGAGGTCAAGAAAAAAATTTTTATTGATCTTTTAGGAAGGATTTCCTTAAATGAAAACTCTTTTACGAATATGTGTAATTCAGAAAATTCTGAAGCTAAAAATGATATAAATAACCAAGGAAAATGTTATATTGGAATTAAAAGAAAAATGGAAATCATGATCAGATTTGTATGCGGGTCACCAAAATTTTTTCAGCAGACTGCTGGGTGCCAGTTGGTGACCACTGATCTGGATAACTTTAGGTATAATCATTCGAAAATTGAAAGAGGGTCAAAATTTGACTAGTTTTGCAGAGGAATTCCGTATCTCACATTGAATCGTTCCGTGAATCTGAATATATTTCAAACAGGAACACCCAAGCGTGCTGGGTTGTTGTTCAAGAGCATCAATGGCAACTGATAACGGGTATATTACTTTACAAGCAAGAAAATACAAACAGCAGACGACGAAAAAGATCGCATAGTATGTGTAAATTATTATAAGACATCCAATATTAATTTGATAATTGCACATATAATAGAAGGCTATATAAATGTGAGCTATTAGTAAGATAATCACTATGGTGTGTGTCATTAATCTTTGCTAATCAAATACGCTACTTCTACGGTACCAGGAACACAAGAACTGAACATAACAAGACTGGAGTAGAATTCTCTCTAGAGGTGACAGCAAATTCATATGACTAAAGATTTCGGAAGTATTTACGCCTGGAGAGTGATAAAAATTTGTAAAAATAACCCCTTCAACATCCTTTAAAAGAACCTTTATGAAGTATCAGAGTTCGTCTGAAGGACATTATCATACTTGATAGCCATACTCATCTTCTTATCTTTCAAGATTTTTTTTTTTCTTTGCCAAAGTTTTCATGCCTCCCGTCAGTCTGTGTAGAGGAGATATGGGTCCGATATTTCTCTTTTTGAACAACATAAGCTACACTCCATCGAGTTCAGTTAATCATAGAGTTCAATTAATCACGAGTTCATCGAGTTCAGTCACTCTCAAAGCTCTTGGAGGGTTAATATTACGAATAGTAACCTGCAAAATCACAAGAACTAAATTCTATAAAATACGTCTGAGATGTTCTGGAGAGAATCTTAACAGCAAATAACTAGATGCCAATATTAATTCCGCCTCTACAATAGGCGCTTTAACCGCCTATCCACCGTCAACCTCCACCGCTGGTTTATCAGTAAACCACAGGTTCAGAAGGAAATTCTATTCACCGTTAACTCGCCTCTGTGGTAGCGCCGCTTAAAACGTAACCCAGGTGCATAAACTCAACCTACCTCAAACGGCAGGTTAGACGTAGGTAAGACTACTGTATAACAGGCTGAATCATTCGCCGCCATTTGTACGTCAAGTCCGTCATTACTAAAACTAAGAATATTGTATATGACTATTATATAAGATTATTATATAATAGTTTTAGGTTTGGCAGTGACGAACTACCATATAAGATTATTATATGAGACTATATAATACTATTATATAGTCATCTTAAGTTAAGCAATGACGGACTTGACGTACAAATGGCGGCGAATGATTCAGCCTGTTATATAGTAGTCTTAGACGTAGGTAGAGATGCGAGTTTCAGCTTCGAATACTATCTGACCAATCACAGTGCGTGAATGGTCGAAAGTGAATACGCTCAGATATTGTCCGCCATTTTTTAATAAAAACTGGTGATTTAAAAAATAAAAATGATGCGTATAAGTTATACTTTTTTGAAAAGAACTTTCAAAATTATAAATTTTTTGTGTGAACACTATATACGTTTAATAAATAGTTTTAAAGATATTTGATTAGGAAGTTTACCAGTGACGATTGGTCTGTTGCTTTTATCTTAAAATAATAAAACAAAAATAACCCTAAAATTAAGGACTAAAGAATAACTTTCTGAAAATAATCGATTTTGACGCCCTCAGAGCTATAAATTCTTAGTTAAATCATGTGAATTCATTATTCATAATAAAATAATTGTAAAAATGCTCATTTAAGGACTCTGTTATAAATAACATAAGGACACTGCTATTCGTCTCCTAGTGGCTTGGACGCAGAGCGTTTCATTTCAGAACAACAGTACCCGGGTTCAAACCCCGTTACGTCCTATTTAGTTTTTTTTTTTTTTTTTTTAATTTTTTATTTATAAGTCTGGAAAAAAAGAAGTTTAAAATAAACAATTTGCCAGTTGTAAGTTTTAATCCAGCAATTAATTTCTACTTCATTATTAGTTGAATTTAACTTTTATTTCAGTATAAATTCAAGTAAATATTTCAAAAGTAAGCATTTTAGTTTTAAAATTTAATTGCTTTTTTTTTTTTAAATATTTTTTTAATTTAATTAAAACAAAAAAGTTAAATTTAATGAATAATGAAGTAGAAAAAAATTAGTAAGTTAAATAATACATATATACATAATAACAAGAGATTAAATTAAGAATAAAGAAATAAATAATAAAGAAAAAATATTTCAGTTTAAAGTTTAATTTCTGTTTAATAACTTTTCAAAAGCAGAAAAATGATCAAACATTTTATTTTTAAATTATTTTATTTAAACTAACAGAAAGAAGAGGGGAAAAAAAAAGAGAGAGAGAGAAGTAGAAGAAAGTTCCATTTTTGTTAAATTAAATTAATAACAACAACAATAATAATAATAATAATAATAATAAATTATACATTATCAAATTAACTTAAACATTTTTATTTATTTATTTTATTATTAGTGTACGTGCTCTTACTCTAGCGAAATATTTGAAGCGATAATAATAATTTATGGGCGGAAAATTAAATTAGTTACAAATTGTAGCTTCTGGTATATAATAACTATAATTAAATTTAAGTGTAATATATATATATATATATATATATATATATATATATATATACATATACATATACATATACATATCAAAATATAAGCATTTTATTATGATTATGACTATTATTTTATTTCATTCAGAAAAGGGGGGGGGGATTTTTTTTTTCAACATTTAAATTAAATATTCATATTTTCCTTGTTAGTAATAAGAGATATTAGGGAATTGCTAATACATGCAACATTGCGCATAATATATATATATATATATATAACTGTGGTGCTTTTATCACAAAAACCAAGAGCATTAATTAACAAAAAATAGTCTATTAAAGACTGAAGAATAAATTTCTAAAAATAATCACTTTTGTGTTAACAAAAGCCGAGTGCACATACGCAAATTGTTTTATTTCGTTTGCGCTGTGTTTTTGTTATTGTTTTCTGTTTACGATAGAAAGTGATATTGCATGTATTCAGTAATTTGTATGTACTATATATACGTATACAATATAAAAAATATTGAAATTTTTTCAAAAATATTTAAATAAAAAATATTTTTTTAATTTTTAAACAGGTTTTAACACCACTGATCTGGAATAAAATTTATAAAAATAATAATGACATCTTGTGGACACACCCGCCTATCTATCATAGTTTTTGTTTTGATTTAGACTTAAAACCTAATTAAAAATATTTTAAAAACCTGGAACTCTTATGAAATTTCACTATTTAAACATAAAATATTTCTTTTTAATGGATCCATAAAGCAATATCTAAATACGTTTGGGATATATATTTGAACAATAGCGATATAAAATTAAGGAAGCACACATCCACACTTTTTTTTCTTTCTTTCTTTCTTTATTTTTAAAGTTTAATTACTAATTTTTATCATCAACTTACTTTTTTATAAACAGCAAAGGACTAAGATTATGACTCGAGAAATATTTACTTAACAAAACAGATTTAGGTATTTATCTTTTAATTACGAATTATTGTTAACGCTTCGATGATTTTGATGCCGATTGTAACTACTCTAGGTTCCTAAGCCAGCAGGTGGAGTGTCTTTCGTAGGAATCTTTCTAAGGGGTCCTGGCCTGTATTCATACTCGTTTCGGAGAAAACCACGGAAATTTTAGAATAACGAGGTCGACGAGCAGGACCTGGGATCGAACCTGGCACTTCCCATCTACCAGCTCTGAATGCAGAACCACTCGGTTACTACTGGGGCTTTAATTTAAAATTAAAGGGAATTTTTTTTAACTGAGCAAGGCGTTGAACGATTACACACACATACACACACGCACGCACACACACACACACACATATATATATATAAGTTTTACTTTCTAATTTAAATAGTTTTGAAGAAGATACGATTAACACTTATATTTTAATAGATATGTATGCAAATTTTCTTAATTTGACAACTGTAATAATAATAATAATAATAAAAAGCTTCGTAACGTCCCCCTTCCCTTTAAAAAATTAAACATGCTAGCTAAACGCGAATATTTCAATAATTTGAATGTATGTATCTTTTTATCGTTTATAATATGAATAGAAAATAGAAAATCTACAATATATTTTTTTTTTTTAATGCAATTCTAATATTAAAAAAAAAAAATTTAAATTTAAAACATCATGATGGGAGAATAAAAAATTCCCATTAAATATATAAGATTCACATTTTTTTTTTTTTTTTTTTTTTTAGAAAAATAAATTATTTCTCACAACCCATTAAATTATAAGATATTGTCTAATGTTTGTTCAATTAACAGTTTATATCCTTTGTCATTTAAACATCAAAAGATAAACTTATTTATTGACAAGACATTTTTCTGTGTTTTCCAATATAATTTTATTCCGTGCAATTTGTTTTTATTAAAATTGTAATCAATAAAATTATTTTCCATGGTGAGTACACATGATTTCATATCTTGTAACTTAATTTTGAAGAAAAAGAAAATCGCTAAAATGGTTCCTACAGACATCCTAAAAGCGCATTTGATCTGAATTATTATTATTTTTTTTTTTATTTAAAAAAAAAAAAAAAAATGATAGCATTGTTTTAAATATATCAAAATATACGTTTCAAAAACTCGTTTAAAATATTTTTATGATTTCTTTTAAAAAATACTCATTAATTTCCCACTTATTCACAAGAAAAGCAATGTTCTTAAATATACAAAATTTTCATTTTGGTTCACCATTACTATTACAAATTGTTTTATTTCTTATGAAATAATAAATAGTTTTTTTTTTTTTTTTTTACAATATCTATATATAAACGTTTCGGATTCATGAAATAAAGAAAAACAAATCTTAAACACGCGCGAAGTGTCTTCTTATAGGTATTAAATCACGTGCTTTCATTCGACCAATCAACTTTCAGCAGTTCAATCTACGCTGAAAACCTTCAGGTTCAGTAACCAGCTTTCCAAGTTAACGGTGAATAACAAATATTCAACCCAGGTTTTGAGTCGCAAGCCTAGAGTTTTTGCACCTGGGGTTGAACTAGTAGTTGAAGGTTATCGGTGAATTAGCCGGTAAGAGGGATGGACTGCAGTCAAAGCGTTGCCGCTTTGACTGCAGCACTCGTGCTTACTTTTATTCGCCTGATGAAGGGTCGTGTGTTTTTTCGACCCGAAACAATTGTTGCGAGTTTATTGCATTTTATGGTGTTTATTCAAAGGTTGTAAGTAATAACCAGTGTCTATTGTCAGTTCAATCTGGATAAAATTTGAACGGCAAAATTCCCAGATTTAAAAAAAAGGGGGGAGGGGGTTGAAGAGACCATAATTTCTGTGTCCAATCTTCAAATCGGAATGTAATAAAATTATTAATTGTCAGCATATTTAGATGCGCTGATACGATAACTAGAATGGATGGTGTTACAAAGTACAGAAAATGTGCAATCTTTTTGATTGCAACAATTCGTATTATTCCTTAAAATTCTTTTTTGTATCAATTGCTATAGAAAATAATTCAAGTTTTTATACTGTGATGCAGTAATTTAAAACAGTTTTTATGTTTAAAATTTATCAGCATTTAAACTAAATTATTTCAAAACACCTCAAATACTCCAGAGTCTAAAGCGGTATGCTATCATTGACTATTACTCTATATAGTGATAAAATAGCGATATATTATTTTTTTTATGCATACTCATATGCACGTATGCACATACATGCAAAACTATGTTTTTATGTTTTTTTAATAAAAGTTATTTTAAAAAAATGTTCAAATGAAATTTAAATTTTTACAGCTATTACTACAAGCAGACCAGAATTTCAATGTCCACAGTCGAATGGTAAATTTCCTCACTGGAGAGATTGCAGCAAATATTATGAATGCAAAAAGTGGTCTCACAAAGAACATAAGTGCCCCAAGAATAAACTTTTTGACTCAAGACGGCAAAGTTGTGAAGATGATGATCATGTTATTTGTGACGAACGAATACACCCAGACAGTACGTACTTTCTTTCTGATATTAAATATATTTAATAACATTAATACTTATGTTAATAGCCTAAATAAATAAGTTTATATAGATGGCAAGTGCAATGAATAAATGAAGAAAATGCTATACCTGCGATATGAACGGATTTATTAAAAATAGAAATTCATAAAAATACTAGTTGTCAGATTCTACTCAGTTCCATTCCTTAATAACAAAGATTTATGCATTTTTACTGTAGGTACTACATTTATAACAAAAGTAATGAACTCGTTTAAAAGGCCAGACTCAGTCAAAAACTGAAATACTTACTCACTAAGCTTATTTTTTCCCGTTTTTGATACATTAATCTTATCCTAATTTCTTGCATAATTTTATTGGTTTTAGTATCATATTTTAGTTTTTATGAAATTCCATGTTTTTTTCCAAGCAATAATCACCGCACTGCAAGCTTGTTCGAAATGTAAATTTAATATTATTGTAATTTGTATGTGTCAATGTAGTTAATAATTTTCTTGTTGCCTTAAATTTTAAATCTACACTTTAAATATTTATTCAATGACGAATATCTTCTTAGTTTAATTAGTTATAATGAAATTAATATTTTAGTGGATCCTGATGAACCAGAGGACAGAATAATAGATCCTAATCCGAAATTTTCCTGCAAAAATAACTACGGCCGTTTTGTGCACGATGAATACTGTCACTGGTACTATAACTGCCACAACAAGAAGGCCACTGTTAGAGAATGTAGACATGGACGATATTATGACAGTAGGCGAAGAAAATGCTACGATTCCAAAGACGTGTCTTGCGAAGGAAGGAAAAAACCTGATGGTATGTATCACGTGATCTGCCTATTCATCCATTAATTTACCTTACTGTTTATTAGAAAGAGCATCACTTAGCATCTGTATCTGAATATTGGACGCATGAGCAGATAATGCAACGACCACAGTGCTAATGTATAATAAAAGAAAAGGTTTGTCTATCTTTCTGTCTGTCTATATACGTTCAGCCCTCCACTCAACATAGAAGTACAGAAATTGACATACGGGTGCAAGGAACGTTTCGGAGGGAATAGTGAAAAAAATTTTCAAAAATTTTAAGGAGTTGCGGAGGTATTAATTAAAACGTCAACGTAAGTCAATTAATAAATGAGTCGATTCTGAATTTAAAAAGCATCTAAGGATTGTTAAATAGCCAAATAAATTAGATAGAAATATCGGTAAACAAATATGATACCAAATTAAAGTTGCAATTTTTCTGAATCCAATTAGAATACGATTTTTCTGAATCCAGTGGAGCAAACCTCTTATCGATGAAACAAACATACAAATGTGGTGTAAAATTAAACGGGCGTTTTTTCTGAATCCAGAGGCAGAAACCTCTTACCGACGCAACAATTCAGAAATTTTCCATTTTTATTTTTTATTTTTCTTTCTGTTTATTTTATTTTTTCTTTTTATTTATTTTATTATTATTATTATTATTATTAACTAAAGTGAAAAATTCTAATGGCAACACTTCATTTCGATGCAGACTATATCCTTAATTTTTGTGCCAATTGACAGGAAATACTTTTCCCTCATTAAGAAATCATGTGACTATGAAGTGTAATAAAAATTGCAATTTTCAAACTTTTTCAAATTTTAACCGATTTGCACACAAATTAATAATCAGTCAGGATGACACAAAATAAGACTGCAGTTCTATTTACATAACAGTCGGGCAATAAATAAAAATGTTACAATTTTATTACGAATTTAGATTTATTTTGATATGATGGTGATCACACGACCAACAGAGAATATAAGATTAATTTTTTTTTTTTTTTTTTATTTTTTATTTTTTTTTTTCACAGACTTTAAATTCAGATACTCCATTGAAATTTCGTATTAAGATGTGATCAGGATTAAAAAATCGATTGCGAATACTTTCGAAAGTGCTAAATTATTAGGAGGGAAAGCGGAGAATAGAAATAGATTAAGAATAGAAACAGATTAAGAGCGTTGAAAGTTGGTACTATTCGGTTTTGAGGGCCAAAAAATCGACGGCAGATACTTTTGAATGTGTAAAATTATCAGGGGAACATTACTTGGTGCGCAGGACAAAAATTTTAATATAAATACAGTATTAAAAATTGATATTATTAGGTTTTGGGGTCTGAGAAATCGATTACGGATATTTTCGAAAGTATAAAATTATTAAGGGAGGCAGAAGAGGGAGCACATGGGCAAAAATGTAGAAATAGAGTTAGTGCGTTCTAAACTGGTATTATTAAGTTTTTATAGACAAGGAATCGATTGCTGATATTTTCGATTGTGTAAAATTGTTGCGGGGGAAGGGGGGGGGGTTAAAATAGAGACGAAGCCTTAAAAATTAGCATTAGGTATTTGTGTGTGAGGAATCGATTACAAATACTTTCGAAAGTGTAGAATTATTAGAAGTACAGTGATTCATTAAAAGGTTCGAATTTAAATGGGCTCGCGCAGCCCGCATGAGCATGCACTACCGAAGGCAATGAGACCCAGAACAAATTTTTTCCCGATCATTAAAGATTTTTTAAAATTAATTTTTATTTATTCATTTATTTTTGACTTATAAAAGAATAGTGATTCATTTAAAAATACAGACAAGATGTTGTATGTTCCGAAACGGGAAGAGAGCACCACAGGCGCCATCACGCAGAAGTTTATGGGGACAGATTTTTCAAGGTTCGTGAACCAGCTGATCATAGAAGGTGGCTAGCATTAAAATAAAATATTTATACTACAGTTTATGTTTTAACTGAAGTTATTTCAATAAGCTTAATATATATATATGTATATATATATATATATATATATATATATATGTGGGAAGTTCCTTGCACAGCCAACAGATGGCGCTGTCTCTGATGCTTATCTATGAACGAGATGACGAACGGGAGTCAGTGGAGATCTGGCTGCAGTGGAGATCGGTTGAGACCGTCAGCGCGAAGGCTGACATGCTCATTTTTCTCCTAATTAGAGCTTGTTGTGCTCTTAATAAGTGTGTAGAGCCATGGAGGGCTCATTACTTCATTTTCACTATTTGATAGCACGCGTAGGTGTTTCTGTGTATATAAGTACGAGTAGGTGCTTAAATGTTGTCTTGTTACGGTTATACTGATCAAGAGAGTTTATTATGTGCTAAGCCTCGAAACCAGCAGTTGGTTAATAATAGAAAGTCTGCTATTATCATTTTTTCTTTGTGTATCTTGTGTTGTATGTGTGTTACGTAATAAATGTTTAGTCTTCTAAGTCGCAACTCATCATTGCCCCACCCCTAGACGCCCAGCCAAGATTCTACAAGTGGGGACTCTGCCGCGATATTATGGATACACCAACAAGTTATAAAAGGTAACTGTTATATATTTATCATTCTATTTGATAATAAATAATAATGATTAACGCATAAATTGAGAAAAAGGAATTTAATACAGTTTTGAATTAGAAATTAATGGTGAAATATTTTTTGAGAACTGTTTTGGTTTCACTGTGTGATGAAATTAAATAAATACATTACTTGAGAAGAATGAATAAAAATAGGAATTATGATTGAAAAAATATTCTGAATAATCATTTAGTATTTTGCTTATTACTGTTTGCAATAATATTTTAACAATATTATAACAATATTATTTTAAAACGAAAGTGATAACAGTTATTAAAGAAAGAATAATGATAATGATGATATTATATGAAATATGTGTATATAGTAATAATTAAGAAATATATAAGATGTTCTAAATATTCTGTTGTATAATACAAATTGTTCTGCATGTGGTTATTTAAAAATCATGATAATTTTGGTTTGAGAACAAAAACCATAGAATCATTTTTAAGAAAAATGTTCTCATATTGTTTTGTTTCTATTTAAGTATGATATTAATTTGGTAGAAATATTGAAATATTTTCTGGTATAAGTAATTATTTAAAGTTATAATGGCCCAAAACGTGTTACAAGGTATTAGAAAAGCCGATTTAAGAACAATTGCTGAAGAATTAGGCCTAACTGTTCCGGCGGAAGCTAAGGTACTTGAAATTAAAACTCCCAGTTAGAAAAAGAAATAGAGTTACAGAATTTAAAGTTACAGGCTGCAGCAAATAATTCTAGTAATAATGTTGAGCAATCAAATTCAGAAACTACTTCACAATCATTAGAAAATTTAATTAGAAGTATTCGAACATTAACCATTTCAGTACCTGAGAAACCGGAAGCTTTGCACTTATTTTTTCAATCCCTTGAAAAAGCATTCGTTTCTAAAAATGTACCGTCTAAATTTAAATCGGAAATATTGATTAATTTATTGGGAGATAAATGTAATCAGGTTCTTGCGTACGTAACCACCGAAGAAATTAACGATTATGAAAAAGTTAAGGAATTAATTTTAAGACAATTTCAACCAACGCCGCGTGAATGTTTAAGTAATTTTAAAAATGCGCTGCGTAATCCGTCAGAATTTCATGTCCAGTTCGCTTCCCGTCTAAGCGCTTCTTTTGATTACTATTGTAGATTGAGAGGGGTTAACGACGTTAAGCAATTGTGTGATCTTATAGTTTCTGATAAATTATATGAAACGTTGGATTCTAGAACTAAGGAACATATTAGTGTTCGAGAAGGTCAAAATTGGTTTAAACCCAACGAATTAGGTCGGGAGTGTGATTTATTCTACTCTTCTAGAGGGAAATCGTTAATTGAAACTAATAATAATACGCGAAACGAAAGTTCAGAGAATAAGCGGTTTGTAAACAAAACTCATTTTAGAAAGACACATTATAATAATAAAGATCCCATAGTACGTAATTCGGTATCTAATCAAACTCACGAAAAGCATGAAAGAATGTGTTACATTTGTGGTGCAAAAGGGAAAACATTTCATTTCGCTAGAGTCTGCCCTAAACGTATTTCAGAGAAAAAAGAATTCCGTGAAAATCTTCCTACGAATTCAGTAGTTCAATCCGAAACAAATCCGATTAACCTAATTGTTAATGAGCTCGAATATGTTGATATTTTAGTGGATGATATTCCACTTAAAGGGTTAAAAGATTCGGGTTCTTCGATTCTAATTGTAAATAAAAATAGCATTCCAGAGACTAAAAATGTTATTTCTTCAACCACTCTAGTTAGCTGCTTTAATGAAAAGAAAGATGCAAATCTGACTGAATTTAAAATATCTTTACCTAATCATGATTCAATAAATGTAATCGGTGCTTTTTGCAACAATTTGTCATGTGACGTAATTCTGCCTGGTAATATCTTTCATATTTTGAAACGACAAAATAAAGAGGAAACACATGTTTTGAATTCCAGCGACGTAGTAGGGGGGAAGATAGTTTTCTGAGTTCGGGGGAAAGCTATTTCGATGGAGCAAGTGAGTGTACTTTTTCTTTATTTGATCGAAAGGAAAATGAAATAGATTCTTTTTTTTTTCAAATATGTGCAATTTTTCAGAAGAAGAAAAATTCGATGTCAGTTATATTTTAGATAAGTCGTTAAAAGAGAGATTAAGCGAGTTAATAAAAAGTTATAAGCCAGTTAAAACAAAAAGTACTGATTTAAAAATGTCCATTATTTTATCTGATGATACACCAGTATGTTTACGCTCTCGCTGATTATCATTTGTTGAGAAATCAGAGGTGGACAGACAAATTGACCAGTGGTTAAAAGATGGTATAATTAGAGAAAGTACGTCAAATTATGCTTCGCCAATAGTGGTGTGTAGGAAAAAAGATGGAGGAATAAGGTTATGCTGTGATTATCGTGCTTTAAATAAGAAAATTATTAAAGATAAATACCCGTTGCCAAATATTGAGGATTTATTTGATAGATTAGGGGAGGGTAAAGTTTTTTCGACACTAGATTTAAAGAATGCGTTTTAACAAGTTGATGTAGAGGAAAAAAGTAGGAAATATACAGCTTTTGTGACCGATAATGCCCAGTATGAGTTTCTAAAAGTTCCCTATGGATTATGTAATAGTCTCTTAGTATTTCAAAGATATGTAAATTATGTGTTTAAAGACCTATTAAAAGATGGTACTGTAATTATTTATTTAGACGATATAATTATTCCATCTAAAGATGAGAATGAAGGGTTAGATAAATTAAAACGTGTGTTAGAAACGGCATCAAAATTTGGTCTAGAGTTAAATCTAAAGAAATGTCAGTTTTTGAAACGAAAGATCGATTTCTTAGGTCACATAATTGAGAATGGCACCATTAAACCCTCAGTAGAAAAAACTCTTGCAGTCCAAAATTTCCCAGAACCCCGTAATGCTAGGGAAGTGCAGAGTTTCTTAGGTTTAACGGGTTACTTTAGAAAATTTATTCGTTCATATGCCAACATAGCAAGACCACTCAGTGACTTATTACGTGCTTCCACTCCATTTAAATTCGAGAAAGAACAGAAATTGGCTTTTCAAAAGCTGAAAGACATTTTATCTAATACGCCTGTCTTACACCTTTTTAAACAAGGCTATAAGTTAGAAGTTCATACAGATGCATCTAAATTAGGATTCGGTGCAATCCTATTACAACAAGATGACGATGGACAGTACTATCCAATCCATTATATGAGTAAAAAGACCTCTGTACAAGAAGAAAAATACTGTAGTTATGAGTTAGAAGTGTTAGCGATAGTAGAAGCCCTTAAAAAATTTAGGAACTATTTGTTAGGTAGTAAATTCAAAATTTATACTGACTGTCAAGCGTTCACTAAAACTTTAGATAAACGTGAATTGACACCTAAGGTAGCCAGGTGGTCTTTCCTGCTACAGGAATTCGACTACGAAGTAGAACATCGACCTGGTAAACAAATGCAGCATGTTGACGCGCTTAGCAGACACCCTGTAATGAATGTAACAACTGATACTCTCACTCATCGTATTGCTACTGCTCAAGAAAATGATGAGTTTATCAACACTATGAAATCTCTTTTACAACAGAACCAAAATGACGAATATGTGTTAAAAAATAATGTTTTATATAAAGTGTTAAATGATAGGGATGTACAAATTGTCCCAGAGATCATGCAAATTGAGGTCGTAAAGAAATGTCATGCCTTAGGACATTTTTCGGCTAATAAAACTGAAGAGTTAGTTAAACGCGACTATTACTTTTCTAATATGAAAAAATGCGTAGATAACGTTGTAAAAAGTTGTGTAGAATGTATTCTCGTAAATAAGAAACAGGGAAAAGGAGAAGGTTTTTTGAACCCTATCCCTAAAGGAGATATACCATTATCCACGTATCACATCGATTTTGTGGGTCCATTAACAACCACTAACAAAAACTACAATCACATTTTTACTGTCATCGACGGATTTAGTAAATTTTCGTGGCTATATCCGGTGAAATCAACTTCTTCAGCAGACGCCTTGCAAAAATTAAAACAGCAAGCTGCTATTTTTGGTAACCCCGCAAGAATAATATCTGATCGTGGACCTGCGTTCATATCTAAGGAGTTTGCAGATTACTGTGTATCCGAGGGAATCGAACATGACACCATCACAACTGGAATCCCAAGAGGGAATGGTCAAATTGAGAGACTTCATCGAACAATCATTCCTGTATTATCCAAGTTATGTATAAATGACCCTAACAAGTGGTACAAGTTTGTTGAGGCTGTCCAGAGAACAATTAATTCCACCGTATCGAGAAGTACAAAAAGAACTCCTTTTGAATTACTCACTGGAGTAACAATGAGAAGGAAAGAAGATAAGAGAATACTAGAACTCCTCGAAGAGGAAAGGATAAATTCCATGCTTGATAATCTTAACATCATCCGTGAAGAAGCAAGAAAAAACATTCTTAAGATTCAAGAAGAAAATCGCCGATGTTACAACAAGAAGAGAGAGAAAGCCCATGTATATAAAATTAATGATCTAGTTGCCATCCAGCGAACTCAGTTTGGAACCGGCATGAAATTAAGACCAAAATTCTTAGGTCCTTATAAAGTTGTGCGAGTAAAGACCAAAGACAGATATGAAGTCGAGAAGATAGGTGATCACGAAGGACCTATACATACTAGTACTTCTGCAGACCATATGAAATTATGGTCCACAAACTAAACTAAAATCAATATGGACTGATAAACTTTAAAGAAAAAGTTAACTGTGAATTTTTATGTACATAATTGTTTTTAATGTCTGTTTCTCTTTTTTGTTTTTTGTTTTCTTTTAATTGTATTTTGCAGATATCCTTTAGTATCCCAGGCTGGTTTACGGTGAGGTCACCGGACATCAGAATGGCAGAGCGTTGTGGGAAGTTCCTTGCACAGCCAACAGATGGCGCTGTCTCTGATGCTTATCTTTGAACGAGATGACGAACGGGAGTCAGTGGAGATCTGGCTGCAGTGGAGATCGGTTGAGACCGTCAGCGCGAAGGCTGACATGCTCATTTTTCTCCTAATTAGAGCTTGTTGTGCTCTTAATAAGTGTGTAGAGCCATGGAGGGCTCATTACTTCATTTTCACTATTTGATAGCACGCGTAGGTGTTCCTGTGTATATAAGTACGAGTAGGTGCTTAAATGTTGTCTTGTTACGGTTATACTGATCAAGAGAGTTTATTATGTGCTAAGCCTCGAAACCAGCAGTTGGTTAATAATAGAAAGTCTGCTATTATCATTTTTTCTTTGTGTATCTTGTGTTGTATGTGTGTTACGTAATAAATGTTTAGTCTTCTAAGTCGCAACTTATCATTGCCCCACCCCTAGACGGCCAGCCAAGATTCTACATATATATATTAATTATCACTTCTTTAATATCAACGAAGCTTGTTTCTTAATTAAAGAAACTTAAAACAACAACAACAACAACAATAATAATAATAATAATATGGTGTGGCAGTCACACTACTTTCTCTTCTAAGGTATGAAATATTGTATTTTAACATTTCTTGTGCACTTCTAAAACAATTTAAAATAGTTTTATCGAACGTACATTTCTGTGTCATTACATTTCTGTTCACACACATGAAATTATAACTACACTCATAAAATATTTAATATTTTTTAATTTATTTAAAAATATTCAGAGAATTGTCACTCAGAAAGCTTATTTGACTAATTTTGAATAGCTCTGTGTGTGTATATATATATATATGTATGTATGTATGTATGTATGTATATATATATATATTTATATTATCCGCATTAAAGTGAGTACTGAAATTTAGCACAGAAAGTAATTGCATGACACAATTTGAAGTGTTTTTCAAACCATTTCCAACCACAAAAAGTAAAAATCAGCTTCTAAATAACATCGAAAGTAACAATGATTAAGAAATTAGGCATAAGTTGAATAACAGTTAATCTGATGACATTCCAATTTTACAAAGCATTTCTTTTAACAGATAATTAACAGATAATAAATAATAACACATTTAACATTATAATATTTTTAATACACTAAGACATCCCTCTCCCGGTAAATTCCTTATTAATATTTTGATTAACACTCTGAAATATTCATTAAGTCAAACATACATTTATGTAGTGAAAATAAATTTTACTTGGAAAACATAATCATGATCACTGCTAGCGTAGTTTTCACTTTTGATGTGTTAATAATAATAATACAAAGGTAAGATCGACGTCTCATTGGAATAGATTTTACGTTTAAAGTCGTGACATATCGAGAGGGTAAATTAAAGATGCCTCTGAAATTTTAGTCGTAGACGTGCTTTACTCTGGGAAAGACAGATAATTCCTTAAAAAGGCACATTCATTTTTACGTTTTTACATTAAATATAAGAAAGTATTGAATTCGTAAAAATTTTCGGTTTTCGATGATTTACACGTCTTAAGTGATCTTGAACAAGATTTGACCTTTTTTAGAAAAGGTCTGCCCATTTGTCTGCTTATGTAATAAAAATTTTGTGGCAACTCTAGTTCAACAACTAATGCATGAAATTTCATATAAATTTATATTTAGTTTCACCTTAACATAAATTTATGCGTATCAACTTTTGGTGCAAATTCCCTTATAGGTGGCACTGCTAGGCCGTGATTTCTCCCATTTAAGGGAAAACTATTTCGCAACTTCTGTTGTGTATAACTGCACAAAACTTGATATGCGAGAGGGTCATTTTGAAACACTATGCTGACTTAATTTGGGTGTATATCGACCGAAAAGCTGTAATTCTCCACATGGCTAAATCTCACCAACATTGGTTAAAATTACTCCAAACTGCATCTATAAAATCTTTGTTGAGAGAAATTCTGATTAAATTTTTGTATATGTTAACCAGTATATGGCGCTGTTATACAGAATGGTATAGGAGAAAGTTTTGTGTTGGTTTATTATATATAGTTTCCAATATATATATATATATATATATATATATGTATGTATGTATATATATTGCGTTTGTGTCATACATACTACAGCACCATAGTTAGTACTAAAAATTTTCTTTGCATGTTTCACTTCCTTGGTTAATTAGTATTATAATTTTCTTGCATTCCTAAAAATAACTATTTTCAGCTTTGTAATATTACGCGAGGAATATTAAATAAGCTCTAGGCATTTCATTTAAGGACGACTACGAATCCGTTTACCTAAATAGCTTCTCGTTTGCAATCGCATCATATACCTATTTCACTTAAAACAGCTCTTATTTTCCTCTTAAATTCTCGGTAGAAAACTTAACTCATCTGTTTTAAAATTGTTCTCACGTTTCTTTTATCCTAAAAAATGAAATGAAAATATGATAGAAAAAACCACTGATAACTTTCTTATGATAAAGAACACAACTACAAGTTTTATGAATTGCTTATAATTTTTGTATCAACTTCATGATTCTTTTATTATCATTTTTCAGATTATGATAATTTAAAAACAAAGGTGTGTTATTGTTGTTTCTTTTAAATACTTTGTGTTTTAGAGTACTTTATTTGCATTTTTAGAATCCACGTACATTTGTAATAGTGTTTTTAACTTCAGTAAGAAAACAAGAAATTTTAATGAATTTTATTTAAACCAAACTTTGTTAATTTTAATTTTTAAATTTTATTAATAAGCAGTACTTAGTTCAAAATATTACATATGTTTCTCAAAAATCTAAAATTAGTTTTAAGTAAAACATTGGTGTTAAAAAAACACTGGTCTAAGATGGTAAAATACCATTTCAATACATTCTATGTTATAAATTGCGTTGTCTTGAAAATTGAGGTATAAAAATACCTAATATAAATAAATTATATTTAACCTTTTATTATTATTATTTATTTATTTATTTATCGCTACCTCTGAATTTCAAAGACAAAGAAAAGGAATAATTACAATGGTTAATGGTATCAATTTTAATTAATTTAAAATTGATACCTTTTTAAAAATGAATTTTCTATTTTATTGAATTAAAATTATTTAAATTTTCATGCACATTAAATTTACAAAGAAATAATGTTTTAATACTGATTTTATAAAATTAAATATCCTGTGTATTTTTTTTTTTTTTCTGATATTTAAATAGAATTTTATGCAAACTCAAAATATTGAAAAATAACATTATTATTTTGCATCCACAATTTAATTCTCTGGTATATGCCTTCCATACGGTGCGGTGATTAGCCCCTAACTCCCACACAACAGGGCCCGAATTCGAATACCGAACAACTCATAGATATTTTATTCGTTTTCTCTTACAGATTACGTAACTCCAGTACCGGAATTTCAATGCCCGAAAGCTGATGGAAAGTTTCCTCATGAAAGAGACTGCGGTAAATATTACGAATGTGTACAATGGCGCTACAAAGTTTCCAACTGCGCTAGACGAACTCTTTTCAACGAAAAGTCACAGCGATGTGAAGATGAAGAGAGAGTCACATGCGGCAGAAGAATACATCCTGATGGTAATAAGAATATTATTTTAAGTTCAATCTAAAATGAAGAATAATGTAAATTTAGCCCCTTGAACTGCAATTTATTTTCAGTCAGCACTGCTCATGCAGACAATTTAATTTTCTTAGTTTTAAGAGGAGGTATTGATATAGAAACTTACGGTTTTATTCCTCAAATAATTTGTTATTATTAAAAATAATATTTGTTTCACACATTTATTGTTTCAAACATCACGAGTGCAGCTCGTCATGATCAGTTTGATCAATAAAGTTCATGACGAGCTGGACTCGTCATTTCAGTTCAAGTGGTTAATTTCCATATTCTTTAACCCTTTAACGTTCACTAGATAGAACTGCAAAATTAATTTCAGAAATAATTATTCAATACATAGCAGATAATAAATATGTAAAAAAAAACAATCAGCGTTTTTAATTTTCGAAAAGTTTTTGGTTTGAAACATTTGTATATTTATCTGTTTAAATTCAAGTAATAATTAATTTAATTAATAAATAATTTTTTAAGTAAACATTGTAAATTGCAAAAACTCACATCAGTTGTTTCAGGAAAAAATAATAGAATGAGCTTTAACCGGGTGAAAAAATTAAACACGAAAGCATCATCAAATCAACAATGTGCACTTGCGCCTACTAAGAAATTTAAAGTGACTCCTGCATATGGATTCCTCTGAAACATCATTTATTAAATTTCAGAGTAGTGCTGTCATCTAACGAACAAAGAAGGAACAAACGTCTAAAAACCGATTGAAACAGGAAATAATATTGAAAATTTATTAACTTAAAAAATGTTAAAAGTTTGGTTTCAGTGCGAAACTAATGAATGCTCAGGGCTTGATTATTGCAGGGACATGCGAGGCACGTGCCCCGAGCCTTGATTATCAGGGGAGTGTATAAAACCCATTTCTTGCATATTTTATACAACACACTCTGCTTTTAATATATAAATATCGTAATAGAAAATTTTGTCTTAGTGCGAAGAGAGAAAAGTTTAACATAAAAATTACTAGAAATAATTCTCAAAATTCGTTTTGAAATATTTAATATCTACGCGTAACTTTTTTTTTTCTTCTTAATTGCAAAAATAATTTTAATAAGGTAGCATATTTCCTTTTTATTTATTTATTTATTTATTTTAAACTTGAAAAAATATACATATATTCAAATCAGACACATTTAGGAATAAGAATGCTTTTAACAGGATTCATACTCTCCGCACTTTTTACAGGTGACTTTATGGGATGAGAAATTTTCGCTTTTTATGTACCACTAATTTTATTCAGAAATCTTTATGGAATTTTTATAGTAATGTATCGTGATTAAATAGGGTAGAGATTGTTATGTATAAATAGTGGTAGCAATCAAGGTGAAAATTTCTCATCCCTGAAAGTGATCTGGAAAAGGGGCGGGGAGTACGAACCCTGTATAAGGCCCTGTGTTATTGCATTTAATAATTTCAATAAACAATAAATTACATTAAAAACAATTTGTTAATTCTCATGAGATTAAAAATATACAATTTTATTATGATATTAATTCCAAAACATGAAATATATTTGCATATATATTTGAATATTTAACCACATTTAAAAATTAAATCGTCTTTTTATTTATTTATTTTTTATTTTATTTTATTTATTTATTTTATTTTACTTATTTATTTATTTATTTTATTTTTTCATTGGTAATAAAAACTTTTTCACAGGAAGAGCAGCTGTTTATAGTTGAATTTTTTAAACACATTAAAGTAGAATCTATAAATTATCTACTGTGAAACGCCAATTATGAGAAATTGTTTTATTCCATCTTTTGCCTTTATTTTTGAAACGATAACATAATTTATAACAATGCTGTATCCATTATTATATACATAAAGTTATAACAACTTTTTGGCAACTTCTTCATTCCTTTAATTCATTCCTTTTACTCACAAAAAATACTCATCAATTGTGATATACCGATAGTAATAAAAATTTCCAGCTAGTTAAAGGGTATCGAGGTACATATCTTTACAAAGTTTTAGAGTAATTTTCACTTGAGAACAGAAATATTGGAGTTCGAAAAATTCATCGTTCAGTTGAAATTTATGATGCTATTCATTTTATCTATTTATTTCTTTTCTTTTTTTTTAACTTCCCCTTTATTTTTATTTTATTTTATTTTATTTATTTATTTATTCATTTATTCAAATTCGAGTTGTTTATTTGTTTATTTAAATTATACTTCACATTGCCTGCACAAAAAATATTGGTATATGTTTGTAAAATTCCACCTAAATAGACCTGTCACTATACACTGGCAATGTGACGACTAAAAAAAAAAAAAAAGAAAAGAAAGAAAGAAAGAAAAAAAAAAAACTGAATTATTTAAAATTTCTTTTATATAAAAATACAATTTTGTTTTTCAAATCACTTCTTAAAGGAAATTTCTAAAGAAAGAAAATTATATACGCGACTTTCGTGCAAGAAATGTGAAATGCAAGATTAAATAAGTAAATAGATCGAGTTTGAGTGTGTGTGTGTGTGTGGGGGGGGGGAGAGAGAGAGAGAGAGAGAGAGAGAGAGAGAGAGAGAAAGAGAGCTAAGTCAAGCAGATAAAATGATGTCATAACTTCCAAGTTAATGACATTTTTTTCGAACTCGGCGATATCTCTTTTCTGAAGTAAAGATTGCTTTTATAAATTAATAAGGATGTACATCTTGATACCCTTTAATTATCTGAAAAATTTAATCACGATCTGTATGTCACTGTTTGTAAGTATTCCTTATCAGAAAACTTCTATATACTTCTTTTTTTCTTTTATTCCTTCACGTTTGCAGAGCAATATAGCGCAAAAAACGCTTAACTAAATGTTTGCAAAAAAATTAAAATGCTCTGTCATGTCTGTTTACTAGAATGTACAAAACGGATTAATATACGCACAGCTTGCTCTATTTTTAACGTCTTCTTATTCTCTCTGCAGATGATCCAGATCAGCCTGAAGATAAAATTGTTGATCCTAACCCCGATTTCTCTTGTTCATCTTACTTTGGACGATATGACCATCGTAACTGCGATTGGTATTATCATTGCAAAGACAGAAAATCAAGTATTCGAGAGTGTCGAAGGGGAAAATACTACGATCGATATAGTAGGAAATGCAAGAATTCTGAAGACGTGAATTGTGAAGACAGAATAAGACCTGAAGGTAAATAAAAATTTATTAATTATTATTCATAGGAATAATACAAATATGATGCTTAAAAAAAAAAAAAAAAAAAAAAAAATGCTGCTGATTGCAAAGGTGATTCTGTCTATAAAATTAAAAAAAAAAATTAAAGCTGTCTGTCCAGAAAAGGAAACATTTAATGATTTCCACATTTTGTTGAAAATAGCTTGCTTCTGACGTATAAGTGTGTACGTACATACCTATATTATGTGTAAAAAAAAAAAAATACATATATATATATGTTTGTATGAAATTGTGCTACAGAAAATTTCATGTGTAGTTCAGAAAATTTTGTTTTTTTCATTCTCCTTGGCTGACTGTTTCAACAATGTAAATTAAAAACCTCCAAAGTATAATGTTAATTTAATAATATTAATATTTAAATTTTGTAGCAAACTAATTGAAAAACGGGATATATATATATATATATATATTTATTTATTTATTTATTCGAGATGTCTGGTACTGCTTCGAATTTTATTGTGTTTAAATTTGATATATCTGATTTTGTCATCTGCTATTAAAACAATTTTTTAGATGTTAAGAATATCAACAAAGTTATAAAATATTTATTCTAGCAGCATATTTTGTAAAATAATATGTATATATATATATATATATATATATATATATATATATATATATATATATATATGTATATTATTGCATTATAAATACATTATACTACTAGAATTGGGACTTTCTGATGATTCGAAAAAATGATGAATGAAGAATATCTTACTTTTTTTCCCCTCATTTTTATATTTTTACTATAATAACTATAAATGAGCTTCTATATTCACTATAATGAAGTATTGGATTCATAAAAATTTTCAATTTCCTGTTTTGAATGGATTTACACGTCCTGAACATAATTTGACCATTCTTCGAAAATGTTTATCTGCGTATACTAAAAATGTTTTACCAATTACAGCTCGAAAACCAATAAATAGATAAAAAGTTAGATTCACTTGTACCTTGACATAAACTGATGCCTATCAATTTTTGGTGCATATCTCTCGACAGGTGGTGCTGTCGTATCATTTTATTCTAATTTTTAACATGGCAGCCTACGGTGGAATTAAGTATAAATATACTTATGTTAGAATCATTTTTAACCAAGTATTGTAAAATTAAAATAAAATTATATATAATGGTATAAAAGATTCAAATTTTTGTTATGAAGGAGTATCCTCCACCCCCCCCCCCCAGGTAAAAAAAAATTCATATGAGTACTTTTCGAAAGAACTCCTCAATACGTTTAAAACGAATAGTTGAAATATCGAGCTGCGGTAATTTAAAATAAAGTTGTTGTTAATTAATTAATTTATTTATTTATTTTATTTATTTATTTATCTATTTACTTTTTTATTTTAACTGAAAAAATAAATCTGCTAAGATGTCATTTATCAGGCACAAAATTAAATTTATTTCAATATTCAGGTTTATACCTTTCTGAGATGAAAATCAAACACAAAAGAAAATAATTTTGATAAATACTTTACAGTTCAAAATTGTACAGGAAAATATGTAGAAGAAAGTTTTGTGATTCCCACAATAAACTAATCTATTTATGTAATCATCTAGTAAAATAATAATAATAATAACAATAATGCTCTAAGTTTCCTGTTCTATACAAACCTGTCCTTATTAAAGAGTTTATACATTGAACTATATAAACGTACAGTTTGAATGTAAATTTGTGTATGTGTGTATCTAATCGAACCTTCTATCTTTCTTTATGTATCATATGTATGTGGGTGTGTCTGTGTATTATTTATCAATGAAGTTGTAGTGAATTATTTAAAAATAAATAATATTATAGAACTTAGCCACTCAGGCAAATAAATGCTTCCGACAATAAAGCTGTTTCATTTTTATTTTTTTCCCCCTCTCCATTTCTTTCAGATCGAGCTACTTACAAACCAGAAGAAACAACCCCTTCTCAACAAAAGAGTAAGAATTTCTTTTACATTTTCAGTAGCAGTTCTCTTAAAAATTCATTAAATTTCATATTACTTAATAATTTTATAGAACATTATTGTATATTTATTCTTATCAATCTTCGCTATAAATCATGACTAGTTATTATTTTAATCAAAGTAAAAAAATTTAGAAACTAATATTTTAACAACATTACATAAAAAATAAATAAATTTAGCAAAATTTCTAGAACAGTATCAATTATTTATTAATAAATGATTCATAATTTCATTATAAAAAATTGCATTATAATTTTTGTAATTTCTAATGTAGACTAAAGTTGTATCCATTACAAGAGACCATATATTTCTCTACAGTATTTAAATTTCTTTATTGTGATTAATTAGAATCATATTCTTAACCTGTTTTTCTCATTTAATTTAGTTTTATAAGAATATTAAAACTGTAAATTTACTTCAGTAAATAATCTGGTCGGTAATATTTTATTTGGGATTTGCGATGTTGCTCTACAGTCATTTTTAGTACGTGAAGGCTGATGACACCGGGGCTTACTGCCTAAAGTGAATTCTGAATCACTACGAAAACCCATGCTCCAGCCGGGATTAGAAATCAGCATCTGGCAATTAAAAACAATGCACTAATCATTCTGCTACTAGATGGGTTGATCAGTAGTAAAATGTTAACTAGTTATGAACAATGTGAGTGAAATTATTAAAAAGAAAGAAAAAACTATATCAAAAAAGAACAAATGAAAGAAAAATGTTAACAAATACGGCCGTTTCACAACTTCCAAAAATTCTTTCCTCGGTATTAGTGGAAAAGGAATTTAAAACATGATAAAAAGTAAAAGAATTAAGAAAACGAGAAAAAACTCTTTCTGGCACAGGTCCTGGACTTGGTCCATATACTTGCTTGACTAACTCCGGAGTTTGAATTTTTTAATTTTAATTTTTTTTTTTTTTTTTTTTTTTTTTTTACTTTTTATCATGTTTTAAATTCATTTTCCGTTAGTATTAAGGAGAAAAGGAACTTTTGGAAATACTAGTTAACAATTTTCCTTTACTTGGCCTAGGTTTTTACTTTTCCCTCTTTCTGGCCCAGGTCTTGGACTATACTTGCTTGACTAACTCCGGAGTTTGAATTTTTTAATTTTCGTTTTTGTTGTTATTATTATTATTATTATTTTCCCATTAGTATTAAGGAGAAAATGAACTTTTGGAAATACTAGTTAACAATTTCCCTTTACTTGTGATTTTTCCCAGCACAAGATATCTTCACTTATCTCCAATGAACTTATTGCCTCGCATATTTTTTAAATATTATGTAATTAACTTTCACACATTTTTGATAATATTTTCCTTCACATATTATTTGTAAAATAATGCTTTATTTTTTTAACATCTTATTCATAAAATGGAAGCAACATAAAAGTAGCAGACAGGATTTTTCTTTCTTCTTAATTCATTGGTTATTCTTGTTGATTTATTATCGAGAGATTACCTATATAGTTGTACTATTTAGCAACCTTCAAGAGAAAAAGAGGAAAAAAAAGGAACAGAAAAGACTCCATCAAACTTTAGCTGTTTTTAGCAGTTTAAACCATACATTTATAAGTTATTCATATTCATTTGCAGGCACTTAGATTTGATTTACATGATTTACATATATTTCTGTTTGAAACTCAACGAAAATTCGTTAAAACCTAATATAATCTACTTCAAATTTAATTATTTGAATTGTTTTCTCTAGGTACTACTACAAAAGATGAAATAACAACTATGAAGCGACCGGTCACAGAGTCTCAAACAACAGAGGAAGATCTGACAACAACAACAACAACGTATCCCGACGTAAGTACTGGAAGAACAGAAACTGGGGAAACTACAGTTAAATCTACAACAATATCAACCATTAATACAAAAACTTCGGTAACAGCGTCTGAAGAAATACCAGAGATGACTTCAAAAACTGAAATATCACCAAAAACAACAGAGGAACCTACTACTGAATTTGGTAATTTTATTTCTTCTTCCATTTTAGTAATAGCAAGAATTCAAATACCGCGAAAAGGTCGTTAGGTTTATAATAAAATAGTATTTCTATCTAGGAAATTGAAACAACAATTGAAAAGTTTAGAAAGGGAACAAAGAAAAATATTTTAAAACGTGTTTTTACTAAAAGTTACGTGATCTACCGAGAGAAAAATAAATCTTCAAAAGTAAACAGCAAAAGAAATTTATTAATATTAATTAATATTGTAGCAGTTTAGCAAACTAATTCTGAGTGGCTCATAAACATATGCACCAATTTGCAAGTCAATCGAATGATTTCTGCGGTCACTATCGCAGTGCATAAAAATGCTGTCCATAGGCCATAATCATAAGAAAAACTTTGATATGTCCATGAATATGCACCATAGACAACAGAGATACCAAAAATATACAGCTAATTTTGTATGACCCATGAATATGTGTAGCAATTTGCAAGTCAATCGGGAGATTTTTTTCGGCCGCTATCGTGGTGCAAACAAACAGGCACAAAGACAGAACCTAAAAACATTTCGAGTCTTAACAGATAGGCCTCCACTGACGGTTCAGCAATTATTTTACTATGAAAAGTACTAAAATAGTGTTAGAAACTTAACTTAAGTATTACTTATAAACTAATAACATCGGTTTCAAATTAAAGTAACTTATTTCTCCTCTCTGTGGATGACAGAGTACTTATAGCTATTCTGTCTACTCCCAGATGTTTAAAAATATATTCTTTGAAATTTAGATGAAAATCACATTATAACATTTTATTATGATTTATTAAGTTATAACATTTATTATGATTTATTAAGTTTTCTATGTAATCATGAAAAAAAAAACTATTCTTCGACATTTCTAATTTTTATAAAGTCTGACTATATTATATGTTTAATTTCAAATATATTCTTATTAGATGACAATCCGGATAAAATAATCAATAGAGAACCAAACTATGATTGTTCTGGGGACGAAGGAAATTTCGCCCATGATTCATACTGTCACTATTACTATAGTTGCCAAAAGAACAAGGTGACTCTACGAGAGTGTCCCGAAGGCAAGTATTTCGATATCGAAAGAGGCTACTGTGAAGACTGGTACATGGTTTCATGCGGAGATAGACTGACTCCAGAAGGTAAAACTGCTCATTGTAGTTTTCTTATTACAACTTAAAACATACAACCAATGCCTGTATATCTATATAAGCAATTTATTTATGCATTCAAATCTAAGTGGGGACTTTTCTTAAATATAAAATAGTCATTCTTGTCAAATTAGTTAGTCGAATAGCAAATCTTTCAAGACATATAAAAAATGCAGGCCTGAAGGATCTAAATTAGGTGGTCCCTTGCCCCTAATCTAGATTTGCTCTTAATTTTCCATTGTATAATTATTTTAAGGTAACATTATACCTTACATTCAATTATTCTCCCTACCACTCAAAATTTTCTTAATTATTAAGTTAGTTAAACACAATTAGTTAAAAAAAATAAAAATAAAATAGGTTTCTTATTCCTATATCCAAATAGTGACACCCTCCCCCCCCTCCTTCCCTAAGTTTCTAACTTTAATTTACTTACTTATCAACATGACCATACATTACAAGTCTGAAAAAACAAACTTTAATAAAATCAAACATTAGAATTGAAAAAATCCTCTCGCCACGTGGCGTCTAAACAAAGTACAGTGGAGACTTAGAAATTAAATAACTCGCCAGTTTTTTATTTTTATTCTTTTCCGTGACCAACATAAAGAATGATTACCATTAATAAACGATGCATAAAAATTGAGGATTTTTGCAATTAAATTTAAAATGATGACGAAATAATACAGCATTTCGTAAACAGCCGGCAAAAATATTTCACATTTTGGAAACTAGGCATCTAAAAAGCAAAAATGTATACGTTAAACGATAAAATTGCGCTTATTTCAGCAATTATTGGCGAGAAAAAAAAATCTTATTTCAGTAATTAGCTACGATTAAATATAATTTTTAATCTTGGCGAACTAGTTCCGCATTTTGCGAGTCGGCTGCAAAAATTCGTGTTTTATTACTAAGCGACAAAAAGGTTTTATCAATTGACTATGAAAAACATGGTCTTCTATGGCGTCTATCTAATAAAAATTTGGATTCAAATGTTAACTTGATACAAAAAAGAGGCGATCTTAAAACAAACCCGTCACAAAATTAGCAAAGTTAAAACGAAAACTTTATAATCGAGTTCATAAAAATCGGACAATTTAAAAAAGTATCTTTAAAAAAAAATCAAACTAGAAAATTATTTATTTTGGCAATTAGCTGAAAAATTTATGAAAAAAAAGAAGCAAGTAAATCTGAAGTATCTACTAGCCGCTGGCGAATAATTCATAATTGCAATTTTCAGATCTACTAAATATAGTAAAGACAGACCAGTATCGATCCAGGTTTTAATTTTCGGGGCCTATTTTTTACAATAATTTTATTTATTTTTGTGAAACTTTATTTATTTGTTTATTTACTTATTGTGTGTGAGTGTGTGAAGAAATGTTTAGCCTTCCATTCACCTTCTATTTTAGCAATCATTCTATATAATATTAAATATCAAGCCAATGGAGTTTCGTTAAACCAAACAATTAGCATTAATTAAAAATAATGCTGAAAACAAGGGGAAAATTTTGTAAAGGGATCATTTTTATAAACAAAATCTTGTGAAGGTACCATTTTTATGAATTTGATTTTGTGAAAGGACCTTTTTTATAAATTTGAATTTTTTGAAAGAGCCTTATTAGGGATTTGAATTTTGTGAAGGAGCCTTTTTATAATGTGGAATTTTTATTGCATGTTTTGAAGGATTTATTCATTAATTCAAATGATAAATTAAACATAGAAAATTCATTGGTACATTTACAGAGATATCTTATTTTTAAAATGTATTACAATATAATGTGTATAGTCGTTACGATCGCAGAAATCAAAGCTTGAATAACCTGATATTTTTCCAGAATTTATTCATCCCTAAAACAAAGATTTAATAAAACAATACAATAAATAAATTACTTTCGGTACTATGCGGAATTTTTATACCTCAATCAAAGTAATAATAATTAATTAAATATGTAGAATTCAGCTACGTCACAAGAATTTAATAATACAAATAAATAAATAAATAGAGACGTGAGGGTTATAAAACTTGAATTAAAGGATTATGGTGTCATTTTTAATTTCATGGAGCCGCTTGCACTCTAAATCATGTAAATATTATGATACAAAAGCTGTCATTTAAATATATATATATATATGATATATATATATATATATATATATCATGTAAATAAATGTTTGGTAATATGAACTGGCAAGAAGAAATAAATTTGGAAATACATGAGTAAAATCAAGCGATAGGCGTGCGTAGACCAACTAGTATATTAAATATTACATATATAAAAATTTCAAAACGCACATATAAAAATTAGTCTTCGTTGTCAAAAACGTAGATTTACTTAAATAAAAGTGGTTGAAAATCCCTTTCATCGATTGAAAATTATATTTATTATTTGTTGAAGGTTGACATTTTTGATGGTACAAGAATGTAGCCGGTTTTCAATTTTTATGGCGACATGCCGATTGGTTAGCCGCTTGTATATGTCGTATTAAAAGTAAAGCCCTGGTTTTTAAGAACACAAGAAGCAACGTCAACGTTTCCGACGCCGCGATGCTCCAATCACAGTCTCCTTGATATCAGCGCTGGCGTTGAAACCGCAGAACAGAGCGTCGTGACGCATGCGCAAATTGAAAATCTCGACACCGAATACGTTGACGTTCGCGTTTTGTGTTCTTAAAAACCAAAGCTTAAGCCAGATATATAAACTTATTCTAGAATTTTAAAGTTATTTATATTAGTATCGGTTGCAAGCTTTACAATTTCATCCATAGCTGAAGCTTAGCGTAGATGATGTTCTTTTCAATCACAGAAAAGGGTTCTTCCTTGTCATCAGTAGGATCTGTTACCTAATTCATAACGTCACTGACACTTATGGATTTGTCTTGATTAATTTCACAGATATCAATTTCACTGAAAGCGTTAACGAATTCGCCACCGATGTCATGTCACACAATTATCTCTGATGATAATATTGAGGTGTTTTCGGTTGCAGTTCTTATTAGTTACATTTTAAGCAGGTTGCTTTCCAACATGAATTTAAGTTGTGCTGTATTATTTCACTAATTGCCTCGAAAACTTTTTTCGAATTTCGGTTTTATGTTATTGCATTATTTTCCATTTTTTTTTTTTTTTTTTTTTTTTTTTTTTAATTCTTTAAAATTTAGCTTCACTTACGGCAATATTCACCATTAACTTCGACTCCTGGTTCAACGCGAAAATCTGACAACTGCCTAAAAGCAGGGTGCAACTTATCAGCAAAATTTATCGCAATGCTTCTATCATCTAGCAATATTGTTATTTTAAGATTTTTTTTTTTTTTTGAGATTAACAAATCTCACAATATTCGAAATCTTTGTTTCAAGATAGTGAGAGCACAGCAACAAATTTTGTTGGAAAGCAGCACCCTATCCCTAGAAACTTTTCAAGCTCTCACGTTAAACCAGGAATCCACGTTAATGGTGTATACGGTCGTTAGTGCTTCGTAAAATCTGTGATTATTCTCCGATCCAATTGTTGTATAAGATTTATGGTATTGGGTGGCAAAACATTACTTTTGCATTAAAGTGCTTTATGCAGGTATGAGCGGGTACATTTTGAACAATTACCAATACCTTAAAAAAATGATCTATCTCAGTCATATACAGTCGGTAACCAAAGTACCCGAACACTAGCAAAAATTCCTATATAAAAAAAGTAGAGTTAATACTGTTTTGTTAAATAAATCCTTGTCGAATCATGTTCTTAGTCAGTGTAAGAACATGATTCGACAAGACGACAAGGTTTTATTTAACAAAACAGTATTAACTCTAGTTTTTTACATAGGAATTTTTGCTATTGTTCGGATACTTTTGTTACCGACTGTACATTGCAATTTCTAGAATGTGAAAAAACGGGGTAAATGTCAAAAATCTATAGAAAATAGCATGAAAAAAAAAAACTCACAATTACAAGTGTGTTGAAAAAAAAAAAAACTAACCCAGTGAGGAGATGCATGAAAAATAGACCAGAAAAAAAAAACGGAGCAGTAGTCTCATAAAACATAAAGGGCCTGAAATTATCATCGGGGTTTAGCTACATCTCGCCTAATATGTGATATAGAGAATAATTAAGGAAAGGTTATCGGAAATTGTCAACATTTTAATGAAAAAAAAATTCATACTTTAGACTTGTAAATTTTATTTTAATGATTCAATTTTGCTTTCAGTCTATGAAAAAACGATATAGATAGATTCTATATACTTACAAATATAGCAGTTAAATTTACTTAATACGGTGTACACTTTTTTATTACATAATCTAATTTTTCTACTAAAATTTATGAAGAAACGCATAGAAAACACAGTAAAACGTTACTCTAAATATTGCTGATTTTTGGACATTTTTGATCACACAATGAATATCAATTCAATTCAACAAATAATAATTCTTATTTCTTCATTTAGAACTTGGCTCTACTTTCGACGACTTTCAAAGCACTCCATACATTGAAAGAAGGCCTACTAAAGTAATACCAGACAAAACAACTACTGAAGGTAACGTTATATGTATTCTGTTAACACTTAACAAATTTAATTTAAGTCCATAAGTTTTTACTACATGTCGTAGACTTTATCACTGCTCTGATAACCCAATACTTGAAAAAAACTAAAATAATGGAAGATACGACCTGACAGATTGTACTGGCATCCTTGATATCAGCAAAATTAGAGATGCTGGTCAGCCTGGTCGGTGGAGTTGCAGCGTTGGTGGCTTGCAGATTCAGGTCGGACGTTGCAGGATCGCTGTTGTCCTGAGCAGGGTTCGAACCTGATGCCTGGTCACTCTCAGGAGGGGGTTTCACGCCCAGAGCTGTTTCACTGTTCGGAGGAGGTTGTCTTCGCTCCATACTCACACATTTGAAGGTCCTGGAGGGCTTATAGGCTTTAAGAGTTTTTAGTTCATTAGAGGAAATTACCACACTGTCTTTTACTGTAGGCGGCGTGTCATTTAAACTAGCGACCCCTTTATCTGATTTTTTCGTTCGATGTACGACTTTATCGTTGAATTTATGCACTGGATGTGCCGAACTAGAGTTGGTTAACATTGCATTTTGAACTGCATTGCTTTCATTTACATTAGCTAGTAGATTTTCTTCAAAATTAGTTACGAGATCTTTAGAAACACAGTGGTTAAACTTTTTACTTTCTTTTACCCTAGCTTCAGTTACGTTTGATATTTCGTCTTGAACCGGTTTAGCATTTAAATGCGAATGAGGGATATGCGAGGTTTGAACAGTAGAATTTAGCGGAGCATTCATTTCACCTAAAGCAAGGGATTCATTTACAGAGTTAGGTTCAATCGTATTTTCCTTTTCCATCGCCGTCGCTACGCTAGATATTTTATCGGATTTTTCGTCCGTAGCTAAATTTCGGATAACAGACGTAAATTGGTCTGTATCGCTGTTTGCAAGCGAAGTTTGTTCATTTGGTTTAACTTGCGTTTGACTTTTGTCACAAGGATTAACGTTTTTATCACCAGTTTGAGGTTGATTTAATTTACTCGAGCTTATTTCCTGCGACTTAATAACTTCTTGTGGTTTTTCTACGTCCTTCATTACCGCTTCCCACTGACGTTCTTGAGGGGGAAGGGAACGGTCATGCTGCAATCGTAATCTATCAGACCGAGTGGCAAAAAGATCGATAACTTTGCGTTTTAAATCATCATACGTTGGATTTGGGCCAAGCGAATGGCAGGCGATTAATCTATGCCACTGTCTCGGTTCTCCTTCTAGGGAATAGGCTAACCATGAATATTGCTTTTTAACATTGATTTTATGAAAATGGAAAAAATATTCAAGCTGCTCAAAGAATTGCAGCACGCTAGTGGTGCCGTCAAAAAAGATTTGCTCGGGGGGGGGGGGGGGGGATTCGAGCAAAGTTGGGCGCCAATGTGGAGAACGAAACTTCTCCATACTCATTTAACTTTAACTTGGAGCTGTAAATGAAATACTTAATTTATGAAGAAATGACAGACTCCAAATATATAACATAAATGAGCTTTAATTGAGCTTAGATAAGAAGGGGGACGCTGGACTTTGATTGGATTTAGTACGTTTAAATGGGCGGCCCTCTTAAATACTTTGATATTAATAAATAACCACCGTTACTTTACTTTACTTTACTTAATTTACTCGCAAATGATCTCAACTACTTTTAATAACTTTCATTAACTTTTAAGACCAAGTAGTCTTTCGCATGTAGGAGGATTCCCTGACGCTACAATGCTACAGGACTTACTCTCTTCTATCCTAAGCCGCTAACAGCTCCCTCAACTCTCATACTTTCCTTCACACTAACTTTCTAACTACCATCCTTTAACTCACTCGCCTTCCAACTAACGCTCGTACCAACTCTCCACTAACACTCCTTCCAACTCCTTTTATCTATCTTACTTTCCCAAAATATTTGCATATTTCAATTTACAATTTTAAATTAGGATAGGAACTAACTCCATTACTCAATCGACTTGAATCCTAAAACAGCAGATTCACGTTTTACCCGCAAAGTGCGAGTTTTAATTGTAGCACTTTGCTATACCTGACAGTTCCTCCCCAAAAAAAAAATTTCGCGAAAAAAATCCCCAACGGGTTTTTACCCGTGCAAATTTTAAATTATTGCAATACTATGCAAAGAAAAGTTAGCTGCAGTGACTTACTGTTTAAAATTCAACTATATAATATTTTAGAAAAAAGAAAAAAAAAGAGGGGGAACTTAAATTAGACTGCCCAAGAATAATTATTGCTTGTAAAATATAATAAGGAAAAAAAGTTTAAGAGTACAGGGCCAAAAACTGGACACTTGGCTTTTTAAAAAAAAATGTTTCGTATTATGCTCAAACTAAGTCGCTTTACTCCAGAAACCGTTTGTACTCAATTTAGTTAACTAGAAGTCCAGCGTAATTACAGCGGGGAAATACAGGCACATCTTTCCTTAAATGGAAAGGAAAAAATTGTATGAATTAAAAAAAATGTAGTACAAAAGGGATCGCCTAAACAGAACGTGCGATCAGTCAGCATTCAATATAACTTGTGTAAAATGATTCTGTAAAGAAAGTCTTTATTTCAGGTGTTTATAAAAAAAAAAGAGTAAACAGCAGATTCACATTTTACCCGCAAAGTGCGAGTTTTAATTGTAGCACTTTGCTATACCTGACAACCGCAGTGGGAATGCTTCTAAGGGATCCTAGCTGGTATTTACGAAAGTTTCGGAAAAAATCACGGAAAACTCCGAAAGGCTAGGCCGACGAGTGCGACCTAGGATCGAACGCGACACCTCACGTCTATCAGCTTTGAGCGCAGAGCCGCTCGGCCGCTGGTGGACATTTTTATTTGAGAGTCTCTTGTATACAGATATATACTTTTCCTTTAATCTCTTTGACATATTTTAGTATTGCGAATGTCTGCGATTTTAACAAATTTGACACAACACATACACGCATGCACATACATATATATATATATTCTTTTTTGACAGAACCTGCTTCTATGAAACCTGAATTTGATTGTCCAAGTGACGGTCTCTATCCCCACGAAAAGAACTGTGCAAAGTATTATTTGTGTACCAATGGTGTAGCAGAAGAAAAGGTTTGCCCTTCGGAACAACTTTACGATGTGGAGAAAAAAGCTTGTAATGAAGAACAAGAAACAAATTGCGGTCAAAGAGTGCATCCAAATGGTGAGTTTGTTGTTCTTTTTTACTTTGTTTTTATTATTTTTATTATTATTATTATTAATGAGAAGTTTGTGGTTCATTGCATAAGGTTAAATGGATATAAAAAAAGAAAAATACATGAAAAAGGAATTATAAGATTTTAAAGGTATTATCATTCTTTTAACTTTCCGTGAAAATACTTTTAAAATTATGTATAGAAATAGTGGTTATTATAGCAATAAAATTCAATTTAGGAAAAGAAAATTAAAGATATTTAAACGTATAAATAAATGATCTAAATTTCTTCGAGGTTTGGAAAAAATATTGAAACATTTTAACTTATTATTTTCTTTACAAAATCTGTATACAGGTTCTCATATAACTGTTCGATAGATTGTCCTTGAGAAGTTATTTGTTGATGTGCGGTTTAAACATTTTTAACAGTAAATGAAATTTTTGTACTGCATTTAGCATTTACAGTTTCTAAACAGAGTTTTTAAAAGACAATTCCTTCACGTTACAGTTGGTTATTGAAATCCTTTTCTCTAATGTTACGCACTATTAAGCTGAATAAAACTTTATAAAAATGTATAAGGAAAGAAGCATTTTTACTATATTCTAGAAGTTGTCTTACAGGTATTTATGAATGACAGTGTCTTATACAGAAGCCGACTCCAGTTTCTTCGTATGGCCCTAGAAAATTTCTAAAGCAATTATCTGAAAATTTTAGTTGGGGGGGGGGGGACTATAACTTGTGCAGATTTATGTTTTTTTTTTTTTTTTCTTTCTTTTTGCCTTAGTTAGCAGAATATCAGACACATATTACTGGGAAGATAAGGATGATTTAAATACTTTTATTTCATAAATTAAAATTCAGTTTTTTAATTATTAACAGTACTATACATTTATACGATACAAAAGTAAATAGTAAAAATTTTCCTTTTTTCTTTACGCAGACGATCCAGACAATCCTAACAGAATTCCGGACAAGGTAATTGATCCGAATCCAGAATTCAACTGCTCTGTGCGCCATGGCTGCTTCAGTCACGAATTGTTCTGCAAATGGTATTATTATTGCCACGATAAAAGGCCAGAAGTGAGAGAATGCGCTGGAGATCAGTATTTTGATTCGGTGAGAAATAAGTGCTTGGACTGGTGGATGGTAATATGTGATAAACCACTCTTTCCGGAAGGTATGCTGAAGGTTTTTTATTTTTGAAAATCATTAACTTTTTCGGACCTGAAGTTGTAATAACGTTATAAATATCCTTGCGTGGTGTTTATTTTACACATATTTAGTGACATCATAGATTACACAATAAAGAAGTATTTTTCTGAAATTGACATTTTAGGGGGATAATAATTTAAGGTCCCTGTGTGTAAATCTTAAATTATTAAAAACTGAATTACTAAATTCATCCTAAGTATGAATTCCTAAGTAGTAATTTTAATTTTATAGCTTTAAATAAGCTAATATGTATAATGCCAGAAATTTTAGTTTTGTTAAGTGTCTGATTATTTTAAATAACTATGAAAACTAGTTAGTTTTTCTATCCCTCACTGTCAGAAAACATTTTGCAAAATCTGGACTTTTTATTGCGTATAAGTGAATTTTGTTTTCATCTGAAATATATTATGGTATCGATATCGTTATAAAGCCACATTATACAGCCTTCTAGAAGTCTAGTTAAAATATCAAAATTTTAAACAGTTCATGTTTTATAAAGCAAAGAAGAATTGAGTGTAATATGGGTTTTAGGATAAAAGAGGTTAAGTAACTTCAAGTTTATAGAAAAGGAAAAGAAAGAAAACGACTAGAATTCACACCACAAATGAAATTTAGTGGCCCAAAAAGCCTACCATCTTTCTCGTTTGGTGGTCTAAAAATGTGAAATTGTAGGCAAATATTATTATAAACAAACGCTTTTAATATAAATTTTATACAGCATATATCAAAAATTTTGTACCAGAACAGCACCAACATTTATTCTAAACAAACTGTCTATGTGTTTGTTTTATGAATATTAATTCTGACAAAGGTAAGAAAGTTTAATTTCAGTAATTTATCTAAAAATATAAATTATGTGAGAAGAGCTTTTTAATTTCTCGAAAAATTGACACCGAAAATCTTGCCTTGGAAGATGAAGAAAATAACCAAACTCAAAAAATTGCAAAAGCATTTAAAAGTGTTTCAGATAAAAATAATTAAAGTGTTCTTTCATCAGGTAAAGCAATGTAGGCAAGAGTGCAGTGTGAAAGAAACAACGAAGACTCAAAATACCATTGGTATAGAATATATATGTTTAGAAACTAGAAAAAAAAATGGTTTATAAAAATATTTTAGGCTTCAACTTCGCCAACCATATTTGTGATATGGGCAACATTTCTCGATGATTAACAGACAAATGTCGCTAAGCCTTCATTCTGGTATGAATCTTAAAAAATGATCCTCGTTGCTAGTAACGAATAGCAAAACAATATTCGGTGTAAAATTAAGCATAAGAAAGTTGTACAGAACTTTAAACATTTAATTTTGAATTTATATTTTGGTAGTTTAATAAAAAATAAAAATAAAATTATTTGTTTTTACACAATTTTTTATTTTCCGATAAAAGTATCTTATATTTTTATCATAAAGAAATTTATTGCATTGAATTTACTTTACTTAAATTACAATATTCAAGGTAAATACTACCACAAAGAAAATATGTTAAGCAGAGCTGGCCAACCCGCGACTCCGTGGGCCACAGGTGGCCCGCCGTGTAATGTTCTGCGGCCCGCTACAGAATTCGGGAAATTTCTAATTTGACGTCTTCGGCTAAAACATCTAAAATTTATAAATTGTTTCAGACTTTTTTTTTCATGAATATATACCGGTTAAGGTAGCAAAAGAAACAAATATCGGGCTCAATATTATCAGGTCAATAACTGGTTCTTATTATTATACATATTAATGTATAATCATAAGTTTTAGACTGTTTTATAGTTATTTTAAGAATAAAAATATACTTAATATGTATATTTTTTGTTTTTAAATCCTCACAAGCTCACTGGAAAAGTAATTACTGTATGTATATGGTTCATGCATTTATACACAACGCGGCCTGCTTGGGCAAAACAGATTTCTAATGCGACCCGCATGTGTAAAATATATTTCCAATGTGGTCCGCGAGGAGTATTGGGTTGGGCGGGCCTGTGTTAAAGTGTCAAAATATTAAAAATAAAGTCACATTAAACTTCTATTTTAGACTGATTTGTCCCGCATGATTCACTTTGCTGTTTTCCTAAATGTAATTACCGTGAAAAATTATCAGGAGCCGATCAAAAAATAAAATCTCTGTTCAATATATTCACTTGGATATAAATAATTGTATGTAATATGCCCTGGTATGTCATTTTAAGGTGATTTGGCACCTTTGACGGTGCCACTGAAGTAGGTTTCATATAAAAGTTTATATTTCCATTTAATATTTTTAAATTGAACTATATTAATTTTTTTTCAGTAAAATATATAATATTCAGGCACCAATTCTTATGGGTTTTGGTATATTTTTTAGAGATTTGAGTTTTTAAAATTGAATTTTCTCAGTTTGCATTTTGTCATGAATTCATGATCTTCAATATGCTTAAACTTCTACACATATATATATATATATTCGGATGTTTAATGGAGCCTACTTAAAGAATTAGGGATGGATTTTGAAATTTATTAATTAAGTTTGAGAAAAACAATAAAAAGTGCACGTCTAGTCAAAAGTTTGGGTGGGTGAGGGATATGCTTTTTGTTATTATTATTAATTTTTTTTTTTTTTTTTTTAAGATGTTGAAAAATCCATTTCTAATTCTTTTATGTGGGTTCTAATAATTAAAAAAAAAAAAAAAAAAAAGTCTTTTATTAAGTATCTGTAAAAGTTTTAACATTTTGTAGATCATGAATTCCTGAAAAATTGAAAACTGAGAAAACGCAATTCAAAGATTTAAAATCTGTAAAAAGTATATCAAAAAGCATAAGAAATGTTGCCTGAATATATATTTTATTGAACAAACCTATTACAGTTTAATTTATAAATATGAAATGGAAATATAAGCTTTTATATGAAACCTAATTCAGTGGTGTGCCAAGTCCCATTAAGTACCTATATTTTTGATAAGATTGTTTATTTTTGTGTAAAAATTAAAATAGAGAATAAATCTTATATATTTATTTATTTATTATTATTGTTATTATTATTATTATTAACAATTTTGTAGTCAAAATTGGTTTTTTGATTTTAAAACTCCCTTTTTTAGGCGTATGTTAATTCATTACTCCTAAATTACTAAAGTTTATCAAGGGAATTCAGCATTATTAGACTATTTGACCCCTATTGAAAATGTTCAAAGAAAAAATTACAAAGTATATATTTATGAGAAGAGGATTTAACTTATTCAGTTTAAATAAATATTCCAACTATTACCATTTGGGTGTTGGTGGTAGGGTTAAAGCCAATTGACTACACAAGATTCCTAGGCATTGTACTCTCCCTGGTTGTCTTTCTAAGGAGTCCAAACCCATATCCGGGCAAAAAACGGAAAACTCAGAGCGACTAGGTCGATGAGATTATCATTTGCGAGAAACTAAATACGAGAGTTGCCTTTTAAGTTTCTACAAAAAGTAGGAAGAAAAAGAATTTGTAGGGAACAAACTGTTTTATTGTTTTTCAAAATATTCGCCTTTAAGATTTATACACTTTTCCATCCGTTCAAACCAATTCTTGAAACAGTTTTTCCATTCTGAAGTTGAAATCTCAGAAACATGGTTTTGGAAGGCATCAACAGTTTCTTGAGGTGGTGAAAATCGCTGATCACGCATTTTTTGTTTGACATAAGGGAACAAAAAATCCTCTAAAGGAATGGTTGCGATATGTCCTGTAAGGCCGAAGATATAAGCAATAATTTTCTTGGCAGTGCTTCGTGAACGAACAACCTTCGTAGGATTCGGTTCATCCGGAAACAACCAAACAGTAGATTGTTGTTTAGTTTCCGGTTCATACGAATATATCAAAGTTTTGTCCCCTGTAACGATGTGTGTGTGTGTTGTATACGGATTTTGCTGTTCCCAATTTGAATTTTTTTAGCATTTCCTTGAACCAATTTACACGAGCCTCTTTTTGAGCTTCTCAAACTGTGCGGAATCTATCTCGAACAAATCTTTTTAGCAGCTAAATATGTAAGCAAAATCGAATGTATTGCAGTCTGTGACATGCCAAGGAATGCTTCTATCTCTCGATACGTGACATGCCGATCTTCTTCAATCATCTTGCGCACAGCATCGATGTTGTTTTAAACCACTACCGATTTTGGTTGACCTTCACGAGATTCATCACTGATGGACGCACGACCACGACAAAATTCTGCAAACCAATTGTAAACAGTCTTTTATGATGGTGCTTCATTACCAAAAGTTTTACGAAGCGATACTATGCAATCTTGTTGAGTGAGGCCTTTCTTAAAATCATAAAAAATCATCCAACGGAAACCTTCATGAGTTACTTCCATTTTTTTCACTCACTTGCTTCTTTTAAACACTCACTGTAAACAAAATGCTCAGACGATTTCTAAGATGCCACTGATTCCAAGATTTAAAAAAAAAAATGTGAATTTTATAAATATCCTGAAGGCAAATTTCAGTAGCTCCTTCTATTGGCCGTTTGTAAAAACATAAAAGGCAGCCCTCGTAAAAGATTAATCAATTTCTAGCATTTAAAGATTTCTTATACAAAAGTCTATATAAATATTTGCACAGCGTTGAAAACGTCAATGTACAAAATATTGAAAACAAACTGCAGTTTCGAAAGCGTTAAGCGTACCGTCATCAGTGCAGAATGACAAAGGTGGATTAGTACCCTTATATATAGATAGAGAAGTGAATTTCAGAGTGAGAATAGCAGCCAATAGGAATTTAAGGCAGTGAAGGTGTTGGCCAATAGGAAATTGGGATATACAAAGCTATGTAGATGGAGATCCATTTACATAGCTTTGTATGTCCCTCCATTGACATAGCTTTATATATATATATATATATATTAATTTTTCATTGGCCAACACCTCCACTTTTTTAAATTCCTATTGACTGCTATTCCGACTCTAAAATTTGCTTCTCTATCTATATATAAGAGCACTAATCCACCTTTGTCATTCTGCACTGATGAAGGTACGTTTAACGTTACCGAAACTGTAGTTTGCTTTCAATATTTTTTACATTAATGTTTTCAACGTTGTGTAAATATTTATATTTCTGTTCAACGTCAAGTCTGGTTTTATACACAAAAACCTATTTTCGCAGTTTTAAGAAAATATTTATAATTATTGAATAAATGAGAAACACTTTTTCATCATTTTTCTACATTATGTCTCTCATATTCAAGCATAAATACATAGCTGCCAATATTTTTAATTTTTAAATCAGATTTAACACCAGTATCTTTTAAAAAATAATCTATCACAAATTTTTTCGGTGAATAAATGAAAATACATAAACTGAAAACATTTATAAAAACTTTCGGATATGAAGTCTCCGTTGAAATCTTGGCACCTATGTATATAAAATCATTAAATTATTCTTGCTCACTTTGCTGACAATCATGTCCCTTAGATGGCAACATCTCTGAAACTTCCAAAATTTCAGACCGTATGGCTTACTTCCTCATTTTCTTTCAACTCCCCCTCCCCACCCGCATTTTCATCATAGTCTAATTGTGGTACCCTCGCACATTTACTTCAGTAACAAATATAAATACTATACTTTTGTTTATACTGAATATGATAACATACATAAACATCTAAAAAAGATTTAACATCACATTCTTTATATACAATTTTTTCTTCTTTTTAGATACGACAGTAATGCCAACAACTGACAATGATGTAATTAGCAGCAAAAATACACATGGTGAGTATTCGATATATATGCATAAAATGTAGAATAAAAAAATAAATTATTTATTCATTATTTCGTCATATAAACATTTATTTATTTATTTATTTTTAGTTATTTATTTTATTTATTTATTTATTTTTTTCATTTTTCTAGATATAAAATCTACAAAAGATTTCTATGCTTTAATTTTTCATGATTATTTTAAAAAAAGACTACAAATTTACATTGACATTTTTTAGTATGCCTGTCTTATTATATGTGATTTCGGTTTTCACAAGCAGCAGACAATTACAGCAAATTTTTCTCTTAACACTTTCACGACCGGCATATTTTTCTCTTTTCAAATACTGATTGCCGAGGAATATTGAAGTAAACTCTAGCTAGTTGCCGCAAACTTTTGATATTTAAAGATAGATAAAATTTAGATGTAATGTTTTGAAATGTTATTCTTGTAATTATTTAAAGCTTGAAATGAACATTTGTCAGATAATATTAGAACGAACCTATAATACTATCGAAGAATTAATACCCTAATAATACTATTGTATTGTTTCTATAGAATTTCTTTAAATGACGTGAATTCACTTTAGCGGTAACCAGGAACAGAATCTGAAAAGGCGTAAATTTGCGTCAGCGGCAACTAGCTATATAAGTTGAGATGACGTGAATAACGGTTTGCAGTTGTTAGCAGAGAGTGCTAGGTTTCATTTGTTGTTAATTTAAATGTTTATACTATCAATTTATGTTCTCAAAGTATGCCTGATCTTGATCAGTGGATAGAGATCGCCAAAGAATGCAAATATTTGCCTGAAAATGATCTAAAGAAATTGTGTGGCATTGTGTGTGATCTGTTTATTTAGGAATATAACATCCAGTCTGTTTATACTCTTGTTACCATATGTGGTGATATTCATGGTCAGTTTCATGATCTTGAGGAGCTATTTCGAACTGGTGGACCTGTTCCAGAAACAAATTACATATTCTTTGGTGATTTTGTAGATAGGGGATATTACAGTCTTGAAACTTTCACTAGGCTTCTAACTTTAAAAACTAAGTGGCCTGATAAAATAATTTTATTGAGGAGAAATCATGAAAGCCGCCAGATTACTCAGGTTTATGAATTTTATTATGAGTGTCAGACAAAATATGAAAATTCAAGTGCATGGCGTTACTGCTGTAAAGTGTTTGATCTTTTGACCATTGCTGCTATCATAGATGATCAGGTTTTATGTGTACATGCAGACTTATCTCCTCTTATTCGAACTTTAGACCAAATTAGAACTATTAGAAGAAATCAAGAAATTCCTCATAAAGGAGCCTTTTGTGATTTAGTATGGTCTGATCTAGAAGGTGTTGAAACACATAGTCAATCAGTCCAAGAGGAACTGGTTGGTTATTTGGGGCAAAAGTTACTCATGAATTTATGCATGTATGTGAAGTGATAATGATTTAAAGTTAATATGTCGAGCTCATCAGCTGGTTCATGAAGGTTATAAATATATGTTTGATGATAAGTTAGTGACAGTGTGGTCCTTACCAAACTATTGCTATCGATGACGAAACATAGCTGCTGCGCTTGCTTTCACAGACGAGGATACGCGAAAAGCTAAGCTTTTCAGTGCTGTGCCTGACTCAGATCGGGTGATTCCACCAAGTGTGACTGTTTCCGTTTGCATCGAAAAAAAAACTATTTTTTTTTTTTTTTTTTTTTTTTTTTTTTTTTTTTTTTTATCAGTGCATTGTTTATTTCTACAGCATGGCCATAATAATATAAATAATTGAAGTTTGGGTGCATTTTTATTTTTATTTATTTTTTAATTATTTAGTTTATTGAATTCAACTCAATTAATGCATCTGTTTTTTTAAGGAAATTGGTTACAATTAATTCAAGTTACGTTGATTCCTTTTTTTTTTTTTTTTCTTTTTTAAACGTGTAATTCTCTCTTTAAAATATAGCCCCATTACTTTTACGAGTACAATAGGTATTACACCACGCTGTATATAAAAGCAAATTCATTTGTTTCACATTAAGTTAAAATAAAATCTTCATAATATTTAAAATGCTATATTTAATTGGGGACTACAAATATTTTTGTCCTATTTCAGAGATTACTTAGTCCGGGATTTAGGTCTATAATCTATGGATTAAAACTGAAAATGTTAGTGAGAAATTAAATATTGATAATTCTATTGATTTTTTCGATTTAAAGAACTTGAATACATTCAGAAACCCTCTACATGGGTTGGGTTCTGCATGTTTTGAAACAACAGAACGAACTGAACTGTGTTTCCAATGTTTCTCTCTTTGCTTATCAACAAAATCATTCTTTTTTCCAATCAGGTCATAACTGGAGATAAAATACGGGTTTAGCATAAAACTGAATCGAATGAAAGTGTGCATCGAATGGAAGTGTGTATTGTGGGAGAAATTAAAGAGAAATCGAGTTTGAAATATATCCAAATAGTTTAAATAGTGAAAAACAATAGAATTATCAATATCTAGTCTCTTAGTAATCTTTCAGTGGTAATCCATGCAATATAAATAAATCACAGATAACATCATCTATGAAATCGGGTACAAACTTTTGCAATCATATAATATAAGAACTTATTACATTAAACTTATGAACTTAAAATTTTTATTCTTAATCATAGGTCCAACAGAAGAGAATACAAAAGTTACTAGTGTAACAGACAATGGTTTAGTAACGGGCAATGATCAACGCACGAAATCAACCACAGATAATCCAGACGCAAGTTCCACAAAGGGAGAAGACAAGAGTACACGTTTCACCCCAATCGACAGAGTTACAGGCTCTACTGAAGGAAGAACCAGAACTTCAGACAGTGATACTGGATCTCATTCCACCAAAACTGGTGATCAAGACAGCTCTACACCGAATGATAGATTTACAGGTTCTACTAATGGAAGAATAACAGACATTGACAAAAGCACTCTTTCTACAAGAGAAGGAGATAAAAGAACAAGTTTTACCCCAAGTGGCAGATTTACAGGCTCTACTGAACGAAGAACTACATCTTCGGATGATGATACTAAATCTCGTTCAACCAAAAGTGGCGACAAAGACACAACTACACCGAATGATAGATTTACAGGTTCTACTAATGCAAGAATAACAGACAGTGACAAAAGCACTCTTTCTACAAGAGAAGGAGATAAAAGAACAAGTTTCACCCCAAGTGGCAGATTTACAGGCTCTACTGAACGAAGAACTACAACTTCGGATGATGATACTAAATCTCGGTCAACCAAAAGTGGGGACCAAGACATAACTACACCGAATGATAGATTTACAGGTTCTACTAATGCAAGAATAACAGACAGTGACAAAAGCACTCTTTCTACAAGAGAAGGAGATAAAAGAACAAGTTTTACCCCAAGTGGCAGATTTACAGGCTCTACTGAAGGAAGAACTACAACTTCGGATGATGATACTAAATCTCGTTCAACCAAAAGTGGGGACCAAGACACAACTACACCGAATGATAGATTTACAGGTTCTACAAATGCAAGAATAACAGATAGTGGCAAGGAAACTCGATCCACGAGAGGAAGAGACAAGAGTACACGTTCTACTCCAAATGACAGAGTTACAGACTCTACTGAAGGAAGAACCAGAACATCAGATAGTAGTACTGGATCTCGTTCCACGAAAAGTGGTGATCAAGACATTAGCTCTACTCTGAACGATAAATTTACAGATTCTACTAATGCAAGAATAACAGATAGTAGCAGAGAAACTCGTTCCACAAGAGGAAGAGACAAGAGTACACGTTCTACTCCAAGTGGCAGAGTTACAGGCAATACTGAAGGAAGAACCAGAACGTCAGACAGTGGAATAGGATCACGGTCTACTAAAAGTGGAGATCAAGGTATCAGCTCTACTAAAAGTGATAGAATTACAGGCTCTACTAACGCAAGGATAACAGATGACATAAGAACTCGTTCTACTAGAGAAGGAGATAAAAGTACTACTCCAAGTGACAGAGTCACAGGCTTTACTGAAGGACAAACCAGAACGTCTGACAGTGGTACGGGATCTCGTTCTACCAAAAGTGGAGATCAAGATATTAGCTCTACGCTGAATGACAGATTTACAGGGTCTACTCTCGCAAAAATAACTGATAATGACAGACGAACGCGTTCTACAAGAGGAGGTGATAAAAGTACAAGTTTTACTCCGAGTGGCAGATTTACAGGCTCTACTGAAGGAAGAACCAGAACTTCGGACAGTTATACTGGATCTCGTTCCACCAAAACTGGCGATCAAGACAGCTCTACACCGAACGATAGATTTACAAGTTCTACTAATGGAAGAATAACAGACAGTGACAAAAACACTCGTTCTACAAGAGAAGGAGATAAAAGAACAAGTTTTACACCAAGTGGCAGATTTACAGGCTCTACTGAAGGAAGAACTACAACTTCGGATGATGATACTAAATCTCGTTCAACCAAAAGTGGGGACCAAGACACAACTACGCCGAATGATAGATTTACAGGTTCTACTAATGCAAGAATAACAGATAGTGGCAAGGAAACTCGATCCACGAGAGGAAGAGACAAGAGTACACGTTCTACTCCAAATGACAGAGTTACAGACTCTACTGAAGGAAGAACCAGAACATCAGATAGTGGTACTGGATCTCGTTCCACGAAAAGTGGTGATCAAGACATTAGCTCTACTCTGAACGATAAATTTACAGATTCTACTAATGCAAGAATAACAGATAGTAGCAGAGAAACTCGTTCCACAAGAGGAAGAGACAAGAGTACACGTTCTACTCCAAGTGATAGAGTCACAGGTACTACTGAAGGAAGAACCAAAACGTCAGATAGTAATACCAGACCTGTTTCTACAAAAGAAGGTAAAGGTAATTTCTATGATATTGTATGAGATAACCATTTTTTTTTTTTTTTTTACAATATATGCCTATATCGGAATATATTTGTACACATGTTAGTGTTTTGTGCATTACTATTTATTATTTTACACAATTATGCATGCATAAACTTAATATCTGTTTAGTAATGATTAATTACAATCAAATCAAATCGCTAGAATATTGTATAATTCATCCATTTTAAAATATTCATTTGTCCACCATCATTCCATTTTTTCATAATATTTAACAGGACAGTTTCGGACAAAATTTCGTGTAATTGTGCACAGTGATAATTATTTTTGACAAATAATTATGAAATTGAAATAATTATTTATAACAGGAATAGTCAACTAGGAAAAAAGTTTGTACATTAGGAGCATGGCTCCCCACCTCAATTTAATAGAAAAATATCAATTTCTTCTTTCTTTCTTCACCCCCCCCCCCACTAAAAACCACTATTACACGTATTATATGCATTTTTGAAAGATAATGTGATCAGAAAACATAAAAGTGACCTAAAAAGCAGAAACTTAAAATTTTTCCGGTAAGAAAAACTTTATACACATATAAAGGCATATAAAACGAAGCTTATATATACCGAGGTAAAATATAAGAGAAAAAAAAATGGTAGAGTTATTTTTTGAAACACAAATTTCCGAGATCTAAAGATGACCTATATAAGCAGGATGACTGTTAATTTTCCTCTAACAACCACATGATACATAAAGAAATGGATTTATATAACAATTTTCAAGAAAATCGTTAGAGCCGTTTTTGAGATACCAACTTTTACAAAAAAAAATCAATTATTGACCTGAAAACAATAATTAAATACAAAAGTATATTTAAACATGAGTTAATATGGCGAGTTTGAAAAAAAATCCGTACAGCCGTTTTTAAAGGAACCCGCTTGCGAGGCCTGAAATTGGGCTATTTATACAGGACGTCTATCAATTTTCCTGAACTAACCAACTATATCATTCGAAAGGACATCGAATAGAATGTTTTTTATAGCGAATTTGAAGAAAATCGTTAGAGCCGTTTTTGAGATACGGATATTCGGTCCCACTTCCGGTTTTTCAATTTTCACCAAAATTTGAAAATTCATCTGTACACCAGACCTGTTTCAATTCTAAAGTTTTGTAGTTCTATCTTTATTAGTTTCCGAGATATAATAGCCAGAATATTCCCCCACACACATACATACACACACACACACATACACACTGACCAATTGCCAAAAACCACTTTTTTGGACCCAGGGAACCTTAAAACATGTAAATCAGGTGAAATCTCGATATCGAATTTTCAGACCGAATACAATACTTCTATAGGTCTTCGTGGTGATTAACACATTGATGAGTCGTTCATTACCAAAATAAACTCTTTAATAATTAACAATCATAAATGAAACAAGCACGCATTACTTAGCGCGCGGCGTACTACTCACTGACATTGACATACTACCGGACCTTTTTACCGGCAAGGCAGAAAAACAGAATGTTCTGTGAGTTGAAGTTGAAGTACATATTTGTAAGTGAAAGTAGAAGTACATATTCTGAAAGTGAAACTAGAAATACATATTCTGAAAGTGAAAGTAGCAGTTGTTGTACATAAATTATAGATATCACTACGATCACTACAGGAGTATCCCCCCAGTGAACAAGGAGAACGATAAAAATTTACAAAATACTAATACAAATACAATTATAAATGCAATTATGTATGTAAAATAATAATACAATGCTAATACAATAGAATATTGATGCTAATACACTTAAAATATATATGTACACAAATGCAATAACAGAATGAAATATATGAAAAAGTATTGCTGAGAACAGAATTGTTTAAAATATATATACATAGATACACATGCGCACATGAAAAGTTATATTACAGTAAATAAACAAGGAATAAGTGCAATATATAAAAGAATAAATGATAATATAAACAAATACAAGATTTTCAGTGATATTAAAAATAATCTGTTACTAAATGCTTTGGAAAATGAACTTTTCGACCAGATCTAGTTGTAATTATTTTCTGCTGTTGTGAATTTTCTTGTGCAGCAGAAGTATTAGATCTAAGTTCATTTAAGTAAGAATTTGTGTTGTTATGACAATCAGGTGGTGAAGATAAGTTGGCGTTATCTGAGAACAGAAATGCAGGCTTTAACCTGTCTATAGGTACTACTGTAGGTTTTCCATTAACTTTAATAACAAAATTTTTATTATTTCTTTTAATTACAATATGAGGTCCTGTGTAAGGAGGAGTTAATGGTGGTTGAATACTATCTATGCGCAAAAATACATGACTACATGTCTGCAAGGATGGATTTATGTAAACATTAGAAGTACCATGACTAAGGGGATTAATGGGAGAAAGTTTTCTCATGGATTCACAGAGTTGTGAGACATATGTTAAGTCAGGTGATGTTTTGTAGTTATCTATTGTGAAAAAATCAGATGGAAGTCGAAGTGTAGTACCATAGACTAGTTCAGCACTACTCGCCATAATGTCATTTTTAATAGCAGTTCGAAGACCTAATAAGACAATTGGCAGTGCTTCAGTCCATTTCATATTGTCATGAGATTTTAATGCAGTTTTGAGCCATCGATGGAATCTTTCACAAATTCCGTTTGATATTGGATGGTACGCTGTTGTGCGTGTACGCGTGGTTCCAAGAATATTTGTTAATTTACGGATAAGTGTGGATTCGAAGTTTCGACCTTGGTCTGTCGTGATGGTAACCGGACATCCGAAACGCGAAATCCAACCATTTACAAGTGATTTAGCTGTTGTTAGAGCTGTCATGTCAGATGTTGGGATTACTTCGGGCCATCGAGTGAAACGATCGACAATAGTCATGCAATATTGATAACCGTCAGATGGAGGAAGTGGACCAATGAAATCGATATGTATGTGTGAAAATCTTGCATCTGGAAGGGCAAAAGTTCCAAGTGGAGCTTTCGTATGCCGATGTATTTTGCAACGTTGACATTTATCACATGACTGGACGGAATTTTTAATGAATTTTTTCATGTTTGGCCAATAATATCGCTTAGTTATTAATTTAGTTGTGGCAGAAATTCCGGGATGAGAAAGATTATGAATATGATTAAATATGTTAGATCGAAAAGATTCTGGGATGAAAGGACGTGGTATGTTTGTTGACATGTCACAGTATAATGTTACATCCTCCAAAGAAAAATAATGCTTTTGAATATTACATGTATTGTCAGTAGAATTTAAAATGTTTTTTAATTCAGGATCCTCGAGTTGTGCAAGAGATATTTGTTTGAAATCTAAAATTTCTGTTGAAATTGAATCAATTTCAATTCTAGATAAGGCATCAGCAATGGAGTTTCCTGTACCATCAATATGACGTATATCTGTCGAAAATTGAGAAATAAAGTCGAGATGGCGCAATTGACGAGGCGAACATTTATCTGGCTTTTGCTTAAAGGCATAAATTAGAGGTTTTTGGTCAGTGTAGATGGAAAAATATCTACCTTGAAGCATGTGCCGAAAACGTTTAATTGAAGTATATATAGCTAAAAGTTCGCGGTCGTAAGTAGACCAAGTGCGCTGACTTTTAGTAAGTTTTACAGATAAAAATGCTATTGATTCCCATGAAGAATTATTATATTGCATGAGCGTACTGCCGACAGCAAAATCCGAGGCGTCACACCATAAACGTAAACGAGCACCAGGAATGGGATGTTTTAACAAGGTGGCATCCGCAAGTGCCGTTTAAGCGGTGGAAAAGGCAGTTTCTGCTTCGACAGACCAGTCAAGAGGTGCTTCAGATGTTTTTGAACGTGAAGATTTTTTTTTTTTTATGGCCTTCCAAAAGTTTTACTAGGGGTGCTGAAATGTGGGCAGCTTTCGGTATAAATCTTCGATAAAAATTGTACATGCCAAGAAAGCGCCGCAATTGGGTAATAGTTGTTGGTCGGGGAAATTTGTTTATTGCTTCAACTCTGTCAGGGAGGGGTAAAAGTCCTTCGGCAGAGATATTATATCCGAGAAATTTTATATTAAGTACACCTAGAGTACACTTAGAGGGTTTAATAGTAAGACCATAGTGACTTAATCGTTCAAAAAGGGCTCTGAGATGTTTAAAATGCTCTTGTTTATCTTTAGATGCAATAAGATTATCATCAACAAATGCGTAAACACCATCTAAACCTCGAGTCACTTCATCAATGAATCTTTGAAAAGTACTAGACGCATTGCACAGACCAAATTGCATCCGAGTGCTCTCGAAGAGTCCGAAAGGTGTACAAATTGCAGTTTTATGGATGTCTTCGGGAGCAATCGGAATTTGATGATAGGCTTTAACTAAATCAATGTGAGAAAATATTATTGTCCCATGAAGCTCGCTAGTAAAATCAACGATATTAGGGATTGGATACTTGTCCTTTTTGGTTTGAGCATTAAGAGCTCGATAGTCACCAACGGGACGCCAATCATCGCTTCCTTTTTTAGGGACCATATGCAAAGGGGAAGCATAATTACTTTTGGATGGGCGAATATGGCCTAAATCCAACATGTGCTGAAATTCTAATTTTGCAATTTTTAAACGATCGGGAGCAAGCCGACGTGGTTTAGCAAAAACGGGAAAGCCAAATGTTTCAATATGATGCTTAACAGAATGTTTAATAATTTGGTCTGCACATGGAGGTTTAGTAATACTAGGAAATTCATTTAACAATTGAGAGAAATTATTATCATTAAATACAGATTTTATAGAATAAATATGAGCTATCTTAATCGTACCATTAGATTTTAATTTTGTATTGGCGTCGATTAATCGACGATTTCTAAGATCTGGCTGTAAGTTAAAATAGTGTAAAAAATCTGCACCAATTATAGCTGTAGACACATTGCATACATAAAAAGGATAAATAAAAGTTTTCTTAAACCTAAATTGAGTGATAAAAGTTTCTGTTTATATACATTAATAGAAGTGCCGTTAGCAGCTTTAAAAGTTTGTATAGGAGTGCTTACCTTTTCAACTGTGGCAGCTGGTATAATAGAACAATCGCTACCAGTATCAATGAGAAAATTAACGTTTGACCAACGATCTCGCACAAAAAGGCGACGAGAACTATTAGTGTACCAGGCGTATGTCGCCGCTACTCCTGGGGTGAGTTTTTTTCCTGGAAGGTGCACGGTGGTGAACATTTATTGGCTTTAGAGCCAAATTTTTTATGATACCAGCATATGGCATCGTTCTTTAGAGACGGGCTCCTTGGTCGAAAAAACCGACGACTACGAGAAATACTTCTCGAACGCCTTAGCGATGCTACTTCTTTACGCAGAAGTTTAATCTCTTTCAGCAATTCTGAGTCATTGTTGCAGGAAGCGTTCGAAATGGAACTAGTCTCTATTGCACTCACCTGTGCAGGTGTGATGTCCAGAATTTTGTCAGCTATTTCAGCAGCTTTTTGGGAAGTGAGAGGAGTTATAGACGCCAAAATTGATTGCACGTTTGAAGGCAGTTGTTGCAGGAAAAGCTCAAGTAGCAGGGCATCTGTGACGTTATGGTTCTCTGCACGCCGTTGCATAAGACGAAGCAGGTCAGAGGGCTTCCGATCTCCCAGTTGTTCTCCTGTAAGCAACCGTCTAATTTCTTGAGATTTACTCTCTCCACACCGAGATATCACTTCCTCTTTTAGCTTTCCGTAGGGGTCATTACTGTCAGGGGAAATAATTATGTCCCGGACAGTCATTGCAACAGCTGGCGGAAGATTTGCTACACAGTAATTATATTTAGTTTTGGATTCCGTTATGGCCTTTGGAGGAGCTAATTCAAATGTAGATTCGATCATGGTGAACCACAACGAGGGGTCTGCTGGAATAAAGTTAGGAATTTTGACTGCAGAAACATCACTCATAGTGAATCCTTAGCAGAAGAGATTCAAAACAGAAGCAATAAAAAGTTAAGATTGGTTTCGATTTGAAACCGAAACTCTAGCTGCACGTAAACATTACACAGAAGGATGAAAGTTTTCTAAGTCCAAAGTCACCATTTATAGGTCTTCGTGGTGATTAACACATTGATGAGTCGTTCATTACCAAAATAAACTCTTTAATAATTAACAATCATAAATGAAACAAGCACGCATTACTTAGCGCGCGGCGTACTACTCACTGACATTGACATACTACCGGACCTTTTTCCGGCAAGGCAGAAAAACAGAATGTTCTGCGAGTTGAAGTTGAAGTACATATTTGTAAGTGAAAGTAGAAGTACATATTCTGAAAGTGAAACTAGAAATACATATTCTGAAAGTGAAAGTAGCAGTTGTTGTACATAAATTATAGATATCGCTACGATCACTACACTTCCATTACGGTAGTAGGGTAATGGAAGTAAAAAGCCAAAAGCATTTCCTCAGATGATGTCTGCAGGGCACAAAATTAACTTTCTTTCGACATTTACTTCTCTGGGGTGAAAATCGTCTGAATTTATCACGTAAAATAATTTTAATAACTTCATAAACAATTTATAGGCATTGTATGTCGGAAAATATAGAAGAAAGTTTTGCGATGGCCACAACATATTACTAGTTTTAAAAATAATATGGTTTCATTTATTTTTAAAGTTGAATTTTACATTGACTTATTACAAATTCTGAAGTTGTTGTTTCCTCGATAAAAAAGTAAATACATAAAATGTCTTATAGATTATTAAAAGGTTTTAAAAGCAAGTTTTGGGTTTTATTTCATATGGTAAATAAATAGATGTTTTTTTAACAATGGGGCTATTGAATGTCAGTGACACCACATAACCTTTCACTTATCAAATTTCCAATTAATTATCGGAAACTTAAAAAAAATCTATTTAATATTATTATTAAATAATTTTACTTTAATTTAATCTATTTGTATAATAATAATACAAAACCTTTTTTTTTTTTTTTTTTTTTTTTGAAGCAACTATTTATTTATGAAACATATTTATAAAATTATAAACTAAAGTAATAATAATATTAATAACAGTACACATAGTAAGAAATTTTAAAAATGGCCTTATTTGAAGTTGTCAGGAAATTTTTCTTCTGGGGCTTCGAACCTCATTAGCTGAAGAAAACAGTCAGAATCAGTGCAAGCTACAACATGAACGAAACAGGGCAAAAAATTTCCTGTCAACTTCAACTAAGGCCATTTTAAAATTTTCTTAATGTTTGTATTAATTAATTAAAGCTTTTTAAAAGTTATAAATTAATAATGATAATGTTTCCTAAAAAACAAACTATCTAATTATGTGAAATATAGCTATCTATATTTATTTTATTTATTATTATTATTATTTACTGAAATCTTTTTCTATCACCTTTAAATAAATTTCTTTTTTATGACAGATGTCAATGTTCGTCTGTAATTACAAGAGCAGGACCAAAACAGCTGCTACCCTATTCTTGCAAAATTAGTGCTGTTTTAGCTCTTGTAATAGTTGCATGTGTTTTGGTCTATTTTCGTCGTCAACCAAAGCCAATGTTATTCTGTGGGGAAATTTGTTTATAGAATTACTCATTACATAATATATATTTTTTAATTTCGTTTTCTCATTCAAAAAATTTACAACCGTTAAATTTGCACATTTTCTAAAAATTGGTTTGTTGTTGTTATTATTATTATTATTATTATTATCTCACTTTGAAGCTGAAAAATGCACTTGGTTAATTTTTCTCATTTTAGAGTTTCAAATGGAAAGGAGCAAAAAATTTTAAAAAATGAAATTTTAGAAAACAAAAACAAATTTAAGGATTGGGAATTTTTGTATGTGGAAACGGAATTTAAAAAACTGCATAAAGTTATGAGTAATTCTATAAATTGCCCTATAAGAATAACATTGGCTTTGGCTGTCGGCGATAATAAAGTATTCTACGCAATCTATTTATTTTTATTTATTAATTTAAGATTGTAATCTAGAATAGATAAGTTTCGACAAAGTGAAATTGTTTTCATGTTTTATTTCATCTACAGGCACGACCACAGGAATATATACCACAGAAAAACCTATTGCTGATAAATGTAAAGAAGAAGACGGGGATTTCCATCATCCAGATGACTGCAGTAAATATTACATTTGTAAGGATGGAGAATATAACATCAGTGATTGTCCCTCAGGAATGTTGTTTGATAAAAACTTGCGAATATGTGCCAGAGAAGATCGTGTTGATTGCGATAACAGAAAGAAGCCTGAAGGTTAGGGACTTTTTCTATTTTTAAATTCAAAACATTAATTTAAATAAGGAAATATAATCATTGAAAACTTCGTATAAAAACTGGTATATGGGATATGGGAAGATGGATGCTTTTATTAGTATTGATTAATAAACCTGATACTAGTATAAATTTTACACGATGTGATACCTGTTCTTTGCCTAAAACTTCAGTTAGACTTTCATCGATTTGCGAGCCCCATTTGATATACAGTATCAATCAATAAGTAAAAATCCTTAACATACATTCATTTATTTTCAGCTATTTATGTTTCTCAAATTCTTAACATCTACGGTTTTTGAGAATTCTAACTGGAATGCTGAAATCACTACAACTAAACAAATGAATCCCGATATCATGAATTTATAGCTCTTTAGTTTTGTTCCTTCTTTAATTATACAAATTAAGCTCTATATAAATTATTTTTTATCTGCTAATACTGTATAAAACTGGAGTTAAAATTAAAAAAAAAAAAAAGTTAAAATTTGCTTTTAATCAGAAATTTACAGGAAATCAAAAACAAGTCTGTAACTCTAAAATTTTAATTGTCGAGAAGTTCATAAATAAAATATTCATTGGGTTCTAATTTTACTAATTTCCAGGTTTACTTTTTAAGCGTTTAACGATTTTTAGAATAAAATTTTTAAAAAGCTAAAAGATACCCATTAGAAACACTCCCCCCCCCCTCCCCCACCTTCCATAGGAAAGACAATCTCACCTAGGCCCAAGCATTTAGCGTAGATAATTGAGCCCATAACTCTTACACCAACACCTAAAGATGAATCTATAAATATGTTTCATTGTTGATAATACAATTTTTTCACATTTTTTTTAGTTCCCCATCATACTATAGGTATGGGGAACTTAGGTAATCGTGAAAATTTTAGACCTCGGTTTTTTGATATTTTTACACGTTTTTAGGTGTGATGAATCCAAATATATCAAAATGGGTACGGTGTCCGTCTGTAGGGTGTCTGTTAGTTTGTTAGTCCGTTAGTGTGTTAGTATGTTAGTCTGTGTACACGATATATCCCGAACAAATTATCGCAAAGGTTGGACCAGTTTTAAAGTATTAATTATGACACTGGCAAGAACCCTATTCATTTGCAACATTCTAATTAAAAAACTTCAGAAGTTATTCGAAATTTACGATTTTCCTAACATGGGAGAATAGGGCAAAATTTCATTTAAACCTGCCTGAAAAGAAATTTTTTTACCGTAAAGATGTAAAAACAGCTTTTAAGTATTAGTTTTGATGCCGGGATGAACATCATTAACCAGAATTATGCTACTTTAAAAATTTCGTAAATTATTTGAAATTTACGAATTTCTTAACATGGCAGAATACAGCAAAATTTCGCATAAATGTCTCTTTTGAGGGATACTTTCATCGTAAAGATGTCAGACTACTTTTAAAATATTATATAAGATGCTAGTATAAACATCCTTGTCTAAAAATTTTCCAATTTAAAAATTTCGTAAGCCACTGGAAATTTACGATTCACTTAACATAGTGGAATAGGGCAAAATTTGGCATGAACGTCCACTTTGAGGGATATTTTCATCGTAAAGATGTCAGAACACTTTTAAAATATCATTTAAGATACTGGCATGAACATCCCGGACTATGAAATTTTTAATTTAAAATTTTTGTAAGTTATTTAGAATTTACGATTTACTTAACATGGCAGAATAGGGGGAAATTGAGCATAAACGTCCATTTTGAGAACCATAAATATATCAGACAACTTCAAAATAACATTTATGATACTTGTTTGAACATGATTGACTACAGATATTCTAATAGGGAAATTTCGTACGTTATTCGAAATTTAAGATTTTATCAACATAGCAAAATGGGGCGATATTCCATATAAATATGCATTTTGGGGATTGTTGCACGGGAAATAGTAGCATGAAAACTAAACACAAAACTGACCCCAATAAAATAAATTAATAGATTAGAATAAGATAAATATATCGAACTGTACGGTGGGTAGCCTATTAGGCGAGGATTTCGTTCTATTACTGTGTCAAGTGTTTGGCCAAATTAATTTCTCTTAACATGAATATAATATGTTCTGTACTAGAAATTTATGAGAACATACATATGATGGGGAACTCAGCAGAGTACACCTATGCAAACTAGTTTTTTTTTTTTTTTTTTTTTTTTTTGTGCAAATTATATTCAAAATATTAGAATAATTGAGAAAAGAATAAGAAATAAATTATTTTCCATTTTTTATTTTTGATACTAATTAAATGCAATTAAATTTCGTATAAATTAAATCTGGAATGTTTAGATAAGATTTTAACATTTACAAAATATAAAATACAATAAATTAGGTATACAATAACTTTCTGAAACACATCAAAATATCAGAATAAAATTTAGATTGGTTCAAAATATTAGAGTATTTTATTTTACGCAAAAATATTACCTTATAATTATGAAGTAAATGGTAGTAAATATTTTGTAGCATTCCCTTTAGCTTTAATAACAGCGTACAATCGACCTTGCATACTTACGTGTTTACAAACATTTCTATCAATATTAGCCCAAATAGACTTTATACGTGCCACTAACTCAGTTTTACTTGAAAGAGGATTTTCTTGGAATTTTTTCGTCATTATACCCCTTAAGTTTTCGATTGCATTAATGTCTGGTGAGTTTGGTGGCCAAGGAAGTACCTTAATGTTGCGTCGGTGGAACCAATTCTTAGTTGAAACCGCGCTAATCTTAGTGACGCTAAATCTTGTTGGAAGATGAAGTCATCTTCAAATAAATCTTCTGATGATGGAATCATGTAATATTCCAAAATTTCTTGATATATCTGAGAGTTAGCCTTTTCGTAGACGATGCATAACTTTCCAGGTCCTTCTGCACTCATGCAACCCCAAACCATGGCACTAGCAACAAATTTTACCGAACGTTTAAGTCATTCTTTATCAAATGTTTCTTGCTTCATTCTCCAAACTTGAATACCTTGATTATCATATGAAACACAAAACATACTTTCATCACTAAATAATATTTTTTTCCAATCTTCTTCGCTCCATAAGATTTGCACCAATTCAATCTTATACGCTTTTGTTTTGCAGTCATGAGAGGTTTTGTTTTCGGTACACGAGATTCAAACTTAAATTTATGGTGACGTCTTAATGTTGTCGATGTAGAAACTTCAACTCCTTCTTCTTTCTATTTTCAGTTCAAGAATCGCACACTTTTAAAACGGTTTTTCTTAACTATACGCTTCAGTTTCCTGTCATCTCTAGCAGATGTTTTTGGTTTTCGGCCGCCATTTCGGCGATTACTTTGAAATTTTCATTCTTTTTTTTTTTTTTTTTTAGTGCTAGAGGCCTATTTCAGTCGGTACAGATGTCGAATTTTTATAGGTCACTCTTATTAGTGCTAAGGGCCTATTTCAGTCAGTTTATTGAATGGGGATTTATTGAATGAAGTCCCCCCAAGGCACAACTTTGACATGAGTCCCCCCCAGGCCCAACTTTGACATGAGTCCCCCCCCAAGGTACCCCTATTTCAGTCGGTACAGCGTTGTCGAATTTTTATAGGTCACTCTTAATAGTGCTAAGGGCCTATTTCAGTCGGTTTATTGAATGGGGATTTATTGAATGAAGTCCCCCCAAGGCACAACTTTGACATGAGTCCCCCCCCCAAGGTACCCCCATTTCAGTCGGTACAGCGTTGTCGAATTTTTATAGGTCACTCTTAATAGTGCTAAGGGCCTATTTCAGTCGGTTTATTGAATGGGGATTTATTGAATGAAGTCCCCCCAAGGCACAACTTTGACATGAGTCCCCCCCAAGGTACTCCTATTTCAGTCGGTACAGCGTTGTCGAATTTTTATACGTCACTCTTAATAGTGCTAAGGGCCTATTTCAGTCGGTTTATTGAATGGGGATTTATTGAACGAAGTCCCCCCAAGGCACAACTTTGACATGAGTCCCCCCCAGGCACAACTTTGACATGAGTCCCCCCCAAGGCACAACTTTGACATGAGTCCCCCCCAAGGCACAACTTTGACATGAGTCCCCCCCAAGGTACAACTTTGACATGAGTCCCCCCCCCCAAGGCACACCTTTGACATGAGTCCCCCTCATTGGGAAAAAGAGAAAAAACGTTGTTTTGCGGCTATAAGACAGTTTGGACTTCCAACGTTATTTGTTACAGTATCTGCAGCTGAAACACATTGGTTTGATTTAATGAAAACTTTATCATGGAATTTAGATCGTCACGAATTAACTAAAGAAGAATTTGTCGATATTAACAAGTTTAGCAGTAGGCCTCTGGCACTAAATTAAAATCTGTCAATGTCAGATTTTCATGTTTTAAATAATGAAATAATGTCGTGTCTGTATATTTTCTTACTTCTTAATCTCCAACCTGTATTTATAGTATTAAATTTCAGGGTAAGATAAAGTAGTATGACTGAAACACCAGATTATTTTTATTATTGGTGCAGGGGTAATCTTTCTTCTATGACTGTTGAAATCTACTTGCATAGAAATGTAATTTTTTACAAGGTATTCTTTATAATACTGTTTTCTTTTTTAATCCTAATCTACCTCATTCATACCAAACGAAGTCAGCGGGTATGTAAATATGAACACAAATGTAAAATGTTATATCATTCGACCGATCTCCATGAAAACTGGTATATTTCATAATCTAGCTAATGTTGTATTTTTTAATTTAATCGGATAATTGGTTAAAATATATTAAAAAATGCCTACTTTCAACTAAAGATTGTTATCGTTAGCTAACTTTTGGTTAATTTTTTTTTTTTTTTTTTTATTGTGTTAGTATTTTACTAACGCTTGATTGTGAACAATGTAAATAATTCGCTATATAACATTGATTTTTACCGTGCCGATACAAATCAACCATACGAAGTTTTACAGATTCAGGAATATCGCTCACACGACCCATTTTAACACTAAACCTACCGATACTTCATGTATACCTATTCCTACCACAGCGGGTCAAGTGACCCGTCTTTAAAATGTTATATATATTACTATGTATAGCAAAAATATATCATTTAGCACAATTTGGTACATGAAACATGGGCGATGTAATAATGTTATTTGCGAGAAATTCTGACAAAAATATTAAAATGGGTCATTTGACCCGTTGTGGTAGGTTTAGTGTTAAAACGAAAAAGCAAACAAACTGCAAAAAGAATACTGATTTTAAATAAAATCGTCTGAATTTAATCAATGATGCCACAAGTTATGAATTGATGATAATTAAAGGAGAATTAATGCGAAATATTCTAATGTTTTTAATCATTTGAATAAATATTCCAATATTTTGACTTTTCAATATATATATATATATATATATATTTTTTTTTTCAATTAATCTTTTCAAAAAAGATATTAATTTTAAGATAATAAATAAGTTTAATCAACAATAAGTTTTTAATAAAAATATCGTTTGCATATTTGCATTAAAAGACATTAAATTACCAAACGATATTTTCAATTTGTAAAAAAAAAATAATTATTCTAATATTTTGAATATGAGCTATCCGCGTTTGTAATGATCGATAGGTGGCGCTTTTTCATCTCTTGTTGTTAGTAAATATAATTACCACGTGCATTTATTATTGTTCTTTTTGTTATCCGCGTTTGTAATGATCGATAGATGGCGCTTTTTCAGTTTTTGTTGTTAGTAAATATTATAGCGACGTGTTTTTATTATTGTTCTTTTTGTTATTGTACTTAGTATTCGTGCTATAATTTCTCCGCCATTACATCATGGAAAATTGATTGCTTTTGGAAAAAAATATTTCAGTTGATTCAAAGTTTGATCGGAAGTAGATTTTTAACTGAAGTTGAACAAATATTAGTTTCAAATCATCTGATTAATTCTTTACTTCCATTAGCCGAAGCAACTGAAATTTTAAATTTGTCATTTGGAAATAAATGGAAGCTTAATTCTGGATTTCTTGGTCCTTTGGAGTTACACTGGAGCACACAACAGTATGTGTTATCTTTTTTACCGGATTTATTCAATTTTATTCATAAAATATATGTGAAACTAAACATCGGCATGCAATGGCGGCTGGATGGAAGCCGAATTAAAGCATGTTTATTGTAATTTCACCTTAGCCCACCAGAGGGCGAGCATTTCATTACAATCGCGGATTCTACTTAATATTCGTACTATAATTTCTCCGCCATTACATCATGGAAAACTGATTGCTTTTGGAAAAAAGTATTTCAGTTTATTCAAAGTTCGATCGGAAGTAGATTTTTAACTGAAGTTGAACAAATATTAGTTTCAAATCATCTGATTAATTCTTTACTTCCATTAGCCGAAGCAACTGAAATTTTAAATTTGTCATTTGGAAATAAATGGAAGCTTAATTCTGGATTTCTTGATCCTTTGGAGTTACACTGTAGCACACAACAGTATGTGTTATCTTTTTTTGCCGTATTTATTCAATTTTATTCAATAAATATATGTGAAACTAAACATCGATAAGCAATGGCGGCTTAATGAAAGCCGAATTAAAGCATGTTAATTGTAATTTCACCTTAGCCCACCAGAGGGCGAGCATTTCATTACAATCGCGGATAATTGTTTTTATGTGCTTCATATTTTCTTTGATGTTTTGTAGCTTCGCAATTAAAAGAATAAGTGCATTATAATTGCCATTATAAACAAGGAATAATAAATATAATGAATTAACAAAACCATAAAAATTTAAGAATTATTTAACTTTAAATGACTTATCTTCTTTCACTGAAATAAATAATTTATAATATTTCTTTTATTCTTGGATTTATTGGATTAACTTGGTAAAATACGTTTCTAATGAAAATCAGAGTGTTGTGGTGCAGTGGCGGATTTAAGGGGGGGGGCGCTAGGGGGCTGAAGACCCCCCCCCAAAAAAAAAACACTGTCATTCATAACTGAATTTTGCAATTGTAAATTTTTTATTGGTCTAGAATAACACTTTGAAAAATCTTAGCCCCTCCCAAAAGTCAAGTTCTGGATCCGCCACTGCTGTGGTGTGGGTTAAAAGACAATTGACTATGTTAAGATGTGTGCCTTCCGTAAGGGTCTTTCAAAGCGGTCCTAAGTCGTATTCACGAGAGTTTCGAAGAAAACCACGGAAAATTCCAAACCGCTTGGCCAATTAATACGACTTCGGTTCGAACCAAGGGCCTCCTGTCTACCAGCTTTGAGAATACAACCTCTCCTCTCAGCTATTGCAGAAACATAAAAACAGGGACAGTTGAGCATTTTAAAGAAAAATAACTTGAAGAAAAATAGTTTATATATAAAAAAAAATCTGGAGTGACTCCACTCGACTTTCCGAACATTGAGTAATTATCAGTTTTGTAGATAAAGTAAAGAAAGAGGAGTTGTTAAACAAGCAAAAGAGAGAAAACCATAATAGAGTGTTTGAGTATTTTTCTCCATATATTACACGATGTTTTATTTAACGCTACTGAACTTTGAGCCCATAGATCATAATGATAAAGAATTTTTCGTTGTGTCCCTGTAAAAACCTATAAATGCTAGATTCACGAAAATGCTTATAGTTAGTGCAACAGTTTAATAAGGCGCTTAGACGCTATCATACTTTTAAAATTTTGGCCCCATAGGCATAATGATAAAGAATTTTTCTTTGTGTCCCTGTAAAACAACTATAAGTGCTAGATTCTCCAAAATCTATACAGATTGAGTATTTGTGACCTATAATATGTGTATAAATTTTTTGCTCAATGGACCATATTCCTCCTTTGGGTTCGAGACTATAAAAAATCAGCTGTTTTCGGTAAACAATTCTCAACTCTACCATAGCAAAGCATTGTGGCTTGCAAATTTTTATCTTGCAATATTATTTCTAAGAGTTACAGATTATATGAAACTGAAGTAAAAGTGATATAGTGATAACTTTGTTTTGTTTCTAATCCAGTTTTAGTAATATACTTTAATCTTAATCAACATATGTAATATTAAAAGATGTCATGTGAACTGTGGCGATGTTAACAAATTTAAATGAATGTTCCATCTAATAGATTCCTTTATTAAAATGATTGAAATTCTAATTATTTAAGCTTTGATGTCTATATATGTGTGTGTGTGTATAAAATATTCTTATTAATCTTTTATTCATTATATATATGTATGTGTGTGTGTGTGTATACATAAAATGTTCTGCAATTTTACGATATGGAATAGTCTTAACTTTATCATTCGATTCAGTTGTTTACATTTCTCTTTTGTTCTTGTTTGAACATTATTATTAAGTTTCACTGCAGAAATATTTACGAAAATGTTATGCGTAACAATAAAATGGCATGTTGAATCTAATTTGTTTACAAAATATCGGCCACGTGTTCGGCGATTTTACCTACGGTGACGTCACAGGAATATTGTCCATTGAATAAGGCGTTTAGATGCTATCGCATTTTTAAGATTTTGCACCCATAGGCCATAATGATAAAGAATTTTTCTTTGTGTCCCTGTAAAAAAAATATAAGGGCTAGATTTACCAAAATCTATAGGGTTCGTACTATGGTAACTTACAATATACGTACCAACTTTCAGGTTATTCGAACAAAGCGTTTAGACGCTAGCGTGTTCACTCACAGACATACACACTTACATACACACATACATACACACACACATACATACATCATCGCAAAAATAGTGAAAACGGACTCATTGGACCTCGAAACGTATAGAAAAATCAAAATCTCAAATTCGGATTTTTGACATGATTACAATACTTTCCTCACTATAGTGTTCGGAAAGTAAAAATAAATAAGTAAAATAAAATCTAAACAAACATTAAAAGTCAATCCTTTTTATTTTATTTAACTCTGCAAATTCCAAAGAGTAAAACTACTTCTTTCAGCAAACTTTAGCTATACATTTTGATTTTTTAATTGTAATAACATATTTTTTCGTAGGTTTCCTTAAAGGAGGTTATCACTGGAATTTTGTTATAACGATCAAATATGTATTGCTATTCTTTCATCACCAGTCAATTGCAGTGTTCTAAAATTTATTTTATTTATTTGCAGTGTAGTTTTTTTTTTTTTTTTTTTTTTAATACTTAATACATTCTATAATATCTGTATTTTTTTCTATTAAAAGTGACAACTGATGACTGTGATGAATGGCTACGGACAAGCACTGTCGCTGATGATCATACAATACCGCAAAGAAAAGGTACAAGATGATGCTGTTAACCTTCTTCTATGCCTTTATTATTTTTAATGATACGAGTATTTATATTAATATTTGAATTTATGCTATGTTCTATAACTATTTGTATTTATATAGAGGATTCAAACTGAAGCGATATTTTTATCTTTATAATTATACAGGGTTTTTATAAAGTCCCGGACCCATTTTGATGTTTAATAACTCATAAAATAATGAAGATACAAACAAACTTATGACATTTATTGATGGAATAGCTCATATATTTTCTTTTCAGGTTTGAATATTTTTACTTATGTAAGTATCGTCTGCGCGTGTGGTTAATTTCAGATAATTTCATTTTCCAATCTAAATATCTGTACTTTTCTAAATATCGTCTGCTTATTAATTGCATTTTTCTCTCTTTTGTTTTTGGCAACTATTACAATGTTATGTTTACTTTTGTTCTATGTAGTACTTTTGTATGTGATGTTTTATTCGAGCGGATATTAAGGAGAATGCATACATCACAAGAGAAAGCACAGATTTTATGGTGGTACATAGATACGAAATCGATAGTGCAAGCACAGAGAAATTTCAGAAATTTCCACAACTAGAAGAGCTTCAGCCACATGTCTTTTTGCAAGAAGATGGTGCACCACCTCAGTGGGGTACCATCGTTCGTAGTTCCTTGAATGACCATTTTCCAGGAAGATGGATTGGGCGAGGAGGTCCAATTCCTTGGCCACCCAGATCACCTGATATAACGCCGCTGGACTTTTTCCTTTGGGGATTTGCAAAGGACAGTGTTTACAGGCGGAGAGTGTCGAATATTGATGACCTAAAAGTCAGAATTACAACCGCAATAGCCTCTGTGGATGCCGACATGCTTGCCGCTAACTGGCGTGAAATTGACTATCGACTTGATATTCTCCGTGCGACGAAGGGGGCACACGTGGAAGTTCATTGACAAGGGTCATGAAACTTTTTCAGTCTTTCTAACCATTTATGTTATTATTTTTAATCTATCTTTATTATTTTATGAGTTATTAAACATCAAAATGGGTCCGGGACTTTATAAACACCCTGTATATTTTATGTGGTTTCTTGATTATCTGATTTATTCACGGATTTAAAACAAGTTTTTGAATGTAAGTTACAGAATTGGTGTAGTTTCTGACCTCATGAAATGTAACTGATTTTGACAAATATATTAAGTTTGAATATGCAAATATATATTTCTTTTTCTGATACTTCACCACTACAGCATAGATAAATTTTTGCTTTAGAGTAAATGTTTTTTTTTTTTTTTTTTTTTTTTTTTTTTTTAAGAAAAAGAAAGAAAAACTTAAAAAAATTCTTTTATTCGCTTGCCATAACTGATGTTTGCGGATTTCAGATATGTATTAAAACACTGTTTGAGGTTCAATATGTGGGGGAAAAAAATATGGATTACTATGTTAAAATTACTTTAGTATAAATGATGCAAGTATAGCAAAGACAATTTAGTTTACCCATGTAGCAAAAATAGTTTATATTTTCCCAACTTAGGGAGAGAAGGAAGATTTAATTAAAAATACAGTGGGTAATTTATCGAAATTTATTAACACATTAACTGTTTTAACAGTATTAAGGACTGGAGTACCATCTATGGATTTTGAACAGTTTCATAAATGGGACATCTACAGAGTGGTGCAAAAGTTTAAGCACAAGCTGAATTCTTTAATAAAATGAAAAATATACACTAGAATTCTTCGAAAACTTTACTGTATTTAGCCAATTGGATTATAAATTCATGTTTCGAATTCGAAAATAATTAATTGAAAGGGAAATAATAAATTTAAAAAAATCAAAATTGTGATGTCGCAAAAGTTTAAGCACAAATAAGGTTTTATGCAAATATCTCTTTAAACGTGATTGATGGAGGATAGGTGAGTCTTATCTCCGAGACTATAAAGTGTGAGAGATAAAGACTCACAACTGTACGAATAATTAAAATGTCGAAATCGCTGCAGTTCTTGCCTGAAGAAGTTGCGAAAGTATGAAAGATGAAAGCGGAAAGTAAATCTGTTTTGCAAATGTCACTTATATTAAATCGTTCCAAATGTGGTATTTATAGTGTTTTGAATTGAAACGTGGAGAACAATTCAAAATTGTGTATCAGGAAGGCTGAGAAAAACTACATTTCGTGAGGATAGAAGAATTTAAAGAATGGCTCTAACTGACAATTTGTCTCTTAATCAGATAAAAAATCGACTTGATCAAAAATATCACGTGACACCATAGGAGACGAATAATCTAATCAGGATTCATCAAAAAATAAAAATTAGCTATTAAGCTTTTTTTGAAACAGTGTCACAAACAAGCAAGTGGGCAAAACAGCACATATATTATCGTAACGAATGGCTTAGTGTTATATTCTCTGATTGGGGGGAGGGGGGGGGGAATGGAATTCGGATGGTCCAGATGGATTGTCATTCTATTGACGTGACTTGAGGAAATATCCAAAAAACATATTCAAGCAGGCAACAAGGCGGCGGCTCGCCCATTGTATGGGATGTTTTTGACTAATATGGACAAACGTCTCTTTGCTTCTTAAATTACAGACGAAATGCAAAGAAGTATCAGGAAACGCTGAGTGAATATTTGGTGCCATTCAGTGAAATCCTAGGTGGTCGCAACTGGATCTTTCAGCAGAAGAATGCGTCGATACACACTTCCCGTTGTACAAAAGAAAGGCTTAGATCACAAAATAACAATATGATGCACTCAGCCCAGATCCAAATGTGATAGAGAACATCCGGGGAATCCTCTCACGCGACGTCTACAAGAATGGAAAGCAGTATTACTCATTGCAAGAGTTCAAATCAGCGATCAAGGAAGCCTAGTACAGACTACGGAAACCCTCCAAAAGTTCGTGTTATCAATGGAAAATCGAATATTTGATCTCATCAGGTGCAGTGGAAACATCGTAGACCACTAAAAAGGACTTTAGTGCTTTGTGAAATTTAAATACTTTGGTTTTGTGCATAAACTTTAGCGACATCACAATTTTGATTTTTCTATAATTTATTTTTTTCCTTTCAATTAATTGTTTTCGAATTCGAAACATGAATTTGTAATTCAATTGTTTACATACAGTAAAACTTTCGAAGCATTCCGGAGAATATTTTTCATTTCATTAAAAAATTTAGCTTGTGCATAAATTTTTGCCTCACACTGTCTTGTTTAATACAAAATATGGAATTTCTTATCAACCCAGACATTATTTTGTTTGTAAATGAATAATAATAATAAAAACAATAATAATCTTTATATTAAACGCATAAGAAAAAATGTAATACTTATAATTAGGCTTCATGCCAGTATGGAATGATGCGACAATTATAGCCAAGTCATCAACAAATATCACTAAAATCATACACATGGACAACAAGTTTGTCCTTTAATATCTTTCAAATCTATTTTTTATTTACTATTTGCTTTTTTTTCTTTTTTAATAGAAACAGTTCTATTTTGACACTTACAAAATACCAATAAAAATATTCTTTTAGAGATCGAAATTCGCATACAAAAAGTATTTAAAACAAGCTTCTAATTTCAATTTTCGTTATTTGTTTGGCAGGCATCGTTAATATTTCTCTGTCTACAAAGACGAAGTTCTGTACCAGCATTACTTTGAGCCTTCTATGTGTTTGTTTCTTTCACATTGCACTCGTACCTATACATATATATACTTTTTTTTTTTTTTTTTTGGCTAAGGGTGGTGCTTATTTCGACCTGAAACAATAATTGTGCGTTTTTGAAATTTATGGTATCTACTTACTTTCTTCACTTTTTAACACCAGTTTTTCGATACATTTTACTACAAGTTGTTAAAAATTTCTCTTGTCTAATTCATATGTTTAAATTAATTTCTGAAAAATAAACGTTGTTTTTGCGAGAATTTATTAATAAAATAAACCCATAAATATTTTTATCTGGAATATCTTAAAATAAAAACATTTGGGCTGTTATAACTTAAAAGCATTGAAATATGAAATAAAAATATGTATGAAAAGTGTGCCTTTGTATATCTTAGTTTGTCTATCATCTTTTTAATAATAAAAGCTTAAGTTTCCGGAAACTAATCCACGAAACTACCGTCACTACTACTAAAATATATTGAAATTAAAAATAATAATAATAAATTTTTATCCTTGGTTTGGCACTGTTTTCAATATTTTACATTCTTGTAAGATATAACTTTGAGTAAGTTTCAAAAAATACGCCAAAATGCATTATTTATTTATTTTTTTATTTTTATTTATTTATTTATTTATTTTTCAAGGCACACTTTTTCTTCGGAAGATCTGTAACTTTTGAAACATAAAAGTTAATAAACATATATAAATGTATAAAAATTTCTAAATTAAAAAACATGTATATATATATATATATATATATATATATATATATATATAGCATAATGTAAGAAGAAATAGTTGTTGTATCTTTGAAAAACAACTTAAGATTTAAGTTCAAGAAACTACACATGTATAAGTTTTTCTTATATTTAATAACATAAAGTTTCATGCAGTTGTAGCTTTACCTACCAGTGCATACTTCAGAGAAATGACAACTCACTCAGTGCCTCCAGTTCTTTTGAAAAAAACCTGAGATCAAAGGATATATTTCATTTACTATCCGTCCTGCAATTTGCTTAAGATACACATCAACAGAGAAAATTAGTTAAAAAAAAAAAAAAATACAGATGAATTTTACCAATTTTTAGAGATTTAGGAAAACTGATAAATGATACCTTTCAAAAATTTTTAGTACGTATATTTTCTAACATTGTACTCTATTTGTTTTTTTGTTTTTTTTTTTATAATTTTCAAAAGTACTTATAATATATGCAAAATCCTCCTATGAAAGTATAATACTTTTTAAGTTTTTATAATTGTAAGTAAGAATTTTAATATTCGAAAATGAAAATTTAAATTAATAAATTCCTATACATATTTTTCGATAATTTTTTTTTCGGTTAAAATATTTAGTTATGTATCCCCCAAGTAAAAAAAAAAAAAAAAAAAAAAAAAAAACTTGATTTATTTCAATAAAACTCTATTAATGCAAGGATATATTCATTTATTGCAGAGACAACAGGTCCAACTGACAAAGGAACTGGAGGCACTGCAACAACTAAAAGTGGAAGGAAAGAAGATTCAACTACAAATAACATATCTGACAGAACAGATTTCTATACCGAATCTAATTCCCAAAATCCATCTGACAACAATATAACTAATGAACCAACAAAGAACACAGAGATACCCACAGAGACAAGCATTACCAGTGAAACTACTCCTAATAGTAAAACTGATAATACAAAAGAAACTGAAGCAACTAAAATATCATCAAACAAAGAATCTGAGAGCACAGTCGAAAATTTAACAAATTCACCAACTACAGAAATCACAAGAGATATCTCGGGAAAACCTACAGTTTCAACAAGTGAAGAAATCACTGCAGATACAACTGAAGAAAACTTATCAAAAGAACCAACAGATGAAACAGAAGAAGGGCAAACTATAAGCACAAATTCAAAAACTGAAGAAACTACTGAAATCTCAGATTTTAAAACCGATATTACTGATGCAACAATTTCAACTCATGATGACAAAGGAATAACAAAAACTACATACACTACAAAAGATAATGAATCAGAAGATAGTACAATTACAACTGTAACTATTCTTGAGCCAACATTCAGCACCACTTCAAAGACAGGGAACAATACAGATTCATCTGACGCACCATCATCCACTAATGATGATACACAAAATACAAAAACTACTGACACTACAAAAGACAACGAATCTGGGGAAAGTACAATCCATGGAGTTACAAATATCAAACCAATAGTAAGCACAATCTCAGAATCTGGAGAAAATACAGACACAACAGACAGAGGATCTAGTACATCTATTGAAACTACCTCAACTGATACTAGCACAGGAACTGAAAATACAGATTCATCTGACGCACCATCATCCACTAATGATGATACACAAAATACAAAAACTACTGACACTACAAAAGACAACGAATCTGGGGAAAGTACAACCCATGGAGTTACAAATATCAAACCAATAGTAAGCACAATCTCAGAATCTGGAGAAAATACAGACACAACAGACAGAGGATCTAGTACATCTATTGAAACTACCTCAACTGATACTAGCACAGGAACTGAAAATACAGATTCATCTGATGCACCATCATCCACTAATGATGATACACAAAATACAAAAACTACTGACACTACAAAAGACAGCGAATCTGGGGAAAGTACAACCCATGGAGTTACAAATATCAAACCAATAGTAAGCACAATCTCAGAATCTGGAGAAATTACAGACACAACAGACAAAGGATCTAGTACATCTATTGAAACTACCTCAACTGATACTAGCACAGGAACTGAAAATACAGATTCATCTGACGCACCATCATCCACTAATGATGATACACAAAATACAAAAACTACTGACACAACAAAAGACAACGAATCTGGGGAAAGTACAACCCATGGAGTTACAAATATCAAACCAATAGTAAGCACAATCTCAGAATCTGGAGAAAATACAGACACAACAGACAAAGGATCTAGTACATCTATTGAAACTACCTCAACTGATACTAGCACAGGAACTGAAAAAACAATCTCAGAGGAATCAACAGATAACGAACGTATTACTAACGATGAAACAACAGAAAGTACTATTATTTCAGAATCGGAACCTACAACTGACGATAAAAGTGAAACAGGCAGAGATACAACGACAGAAAATACTTATACACCAGAGAAGAAACCAACGAATGAGAATACAGACAACATTAGAGAAGAAACTAGTGCTAATCCATCGGAAAGTACAAGTTCGAGAATAACAGAACCGACAGTAGTTTCAGTAAGCGAAATCACAACTACAAGTGAGAACCCTATATCAGAAACTACTAATGAGGCAACAAAAGATGATAATGAAACTTTAGAAACGAGAATTGTCAGTGATAGGACACATCCTGAAACAGAGACGACTATTTTTACATCAACACAGAGCACCAAAAATGATATAAGTACTAAAGAAGCTTCAAGTCCAAGTGAAAATATCAGCACAGATGATAACAAAACAAGATATTCGAGTACAACAGAATCAGAAATTGATAATTCAAGCAAAGGTGATTTGACAACAGAATCTAACACCAATAACAATGATAAAACTTCTGAAATTTCATCAACTGTAAAGAATGAGGAAACAGCATCAACTCAAACAAAGCCAAATGAAAACATTTCTACAGACACTGAAACCGAAACTACAGAACATACAACAATGCATCCTTGTTTGACTCATACACACAGCACAGCTTTTCCGACGGAACCGACAAATATAGATTGTGATAATGATGATATTGACTGTATTGAAAGAAAAACGGGTGATGTAGAAAAATGGTACAGATGCCCTAGGAAACAAGGGAACTACCCCCATCCTCATTCAAATAGAATTTTCATAAGATGTAAAAACTGGAGACCAAGTACAAAACGATGCGGTAGAAAGGAAATTTTCTCCGCAAGGTCTATGAAGTGCATTCATATATAGTTTTAGTATCTGAACTACATCAATGGTGATTTGAATAAAAGCATTTACAAAACAAACTGAGATAACAACAACTAAAAACGTTTTAGTGCTTTAGTATTTTGTAAATAAAAATTTTCATATATACAAAATGTTCCATGTCTTTATAAATAACAACAACAAAAAGAAACACGCTCCAAAATTTAAATTTAATTTAGTTCATAATAAAAAACATTAAAACCTCTACAAGCAATTATTTCTTTTATTTTTATTTTTTCCTAGATCAAACAATTTTCACATAAGTCTTGCTGACAAATATATTTAACACATATGGATTTTTTTTTTTTTTTTATTACAAAAAATGATGATAATAATAATAATAATCTTTCCAAACATGGATAAGTTGAGACATTTTTATCAAATAACTGAGGTGTCTTATTTCTATTCTATTTAAACTCTCCCAGCAATAAAATTTCAAAAATCATCTTCATTAATATCAAGGAATTAATAACAAAAAGAAGACAGTAAAGTAATCCTATAATCCAAGGACAAGAACAAAAGCATTCAAACAAATTTGAATCATTGAATAATTTTGTAAATATTCGAAAGTGAAAAATACAGAGTGTTGTTTTTTAAACTGGCGTTATTCACAGCCCATATTCATTGTAGCTCTATCTAACAACTGGAATGGCACCAAACTTGGTATGGATACTAATGATGACATGGGAAGTAGGATTCTGTGAAAAAAAAAAGAATAAATAAATAAAAAAAATAGTTCAAAAAATCGCCGATAGGGGTATTTGATGCGCTATTGTAGCTCACCAAACTGATAATTAGCATAAGTCAAAGATATCAAAATAAAATGCAAATTTATGCTTTAGTAGGCAACAACAGTGCCAGTAATTTGGGCTATAAGAACATGTAGACAGTTCCAAAAGTGGGAGTGAACCAGTGCAAGGGAATATGCGACTCACATTAACAGAACGTACATTATTAGTGAAACTGTATTATCTTAATCAGTGCTATGCACCCACAGCTCTTCGTCAGTTTAGAACTCGACAGAAGCTACGTAAGGGGCCTTTATCTCCTAATGCTTGGAAGGGAATGATTAGGAAGTTCGAGGAAACAGGGTCACTGAGAATTCGTGTAGGCAGAGGACATAAACTTGTGTTAGAAGAGGTGGTATTAAATGTTGGAAATGCAATCGTCGATGGATCATAGGGAATATTGCTAGTAGTAGCAGTAGCAGCGCTCAGGGTTCTACAATTGAATATGATTTTTTCTACGGTATGGAAAGTCTTGCGGAGAGTTCTCCTCTACTAACCATACAAAATCAGTCGCTTACATGAACTCAAATACAATGTTCTGATAAACGACTGACATTTGCTCTGTGGTTTCTTTCACGATAGAGGCTGACAATAATTTCTCATGGAAAATTCTGTGGGGAGATAAGGCTCATTTTCATCCGAATGGGTCTTTTAACACGCAAAATTGTCGAATTTGGGCCTCTGAACAGCCCCACGCTGTGCAAGAAATTCCTTTGCATTCCCCAAAAGTCACCGTTTGATGTAGCTTCACAGCCGAATTCATAATTGAACCATTCTTTTTGTTTTTTGAGAACGTCACTTCAAAAGGACCAGTAACGTGTACCGTTACTCCAGAAAGATATCACAACATGCTGACTAATTTTGTCATTCCACACCTTCAGTAAAGAAAATGTCTCAATCAGACAATGTTTATGCAGGATGGTGCACCATCACACATTGTTGGTCAGGTACAGCAGCTCTTGCGCAATCACTTCAATGATGAAAGCGTCATTAGTAGCAGTTTTACAGCTGCATGGCCGTCTCGTTCCCCTGACCTAACTCCATGTGAATTTTGGATTTGAGGTTATAAACTCAAATTATTTGAAGTACATTCTACATTTGATTAAGATAAAATTAGATAGACGTGTTGTAGGTTGCAAGAACTATATAATTTTTTATGAACATAGGACATAGTATTTCTCATAGTGATACAAAATAGAATTTCAACATTGTGATCTTACAGACCCAAATTAATTTTATTTTATTTTAATAAGTAAATATTTAAAACATAGTTTAAAAAAATCTGGTGTGTAACAACCTCGTGACTTCCATTACCCATTACCGCTACACATATTATTATAAACACTTTTTGGTCAATTTCATGTCTTATGAAAACACAAACAAACCAAACAACAGGGTTTAAACTGTCATTAGTTTTTTTAGCATTTTTCTAAAAGGTATCATATTTTGCTAAAACATGTTGGTCAGAATTTCGCTAAAAAGCTAAAACTGGATAACTATATAAAATATCTCTATATAATAACTCAGATTTTTTTTTTTTGTAATATTTGCAGGCAAAAACTACGAAAGAACTGAAATTTTTGGGAATCATGATTTATATAGTAATTTGGATTTATTTTTTATTTTTAATGATTGAATTTAAATGCAAAAATATTTAAAAGTATGTCAGAATTCAGAATTTGCTTCACAGAAGCATTCTTAGCACTAGTATTTCACGATTACCTACCACTACACTTTATTTAATTTTTAAATTGCTTTTTCATTTTACACGTATGATATGAGTACCTCTTTTTCTATAGTTAAAATCAAAACATAGTTTCCCTGATTCATATTTTTAAAGTCACAAATATGGATGCTTGGTTAAAATCATCAATGAACAAAAGGAATAGAAAACGAAACTGAGGATAACAAAGCTAACAAGGAACATCGTGTCTGGCTGTGATTTTAATGAAACTTTAATTTCTGATAGAGGGCATGTACCAAATATTTTTGATCACAGAAATTTTTACTATCATCCATGTTTTCTCTATTTATTGAATTTTTAAAATGTTAAAAACCACATCAGCCACATATCAACAGTAAGCTCCGCCTTTTGGGTGTGACTTAAAAATACTAAATGATTTAGCAAAATGATTTTTCGCTTTCATGCTTAAGTTACAAATGAAAATTTATAGTGGTACTCAAAATTATTTCAACTGAATTATTCATTTGAGTATTCACTTGCTGTATAAATACAAATTTTTCGCACACTTTTGAGTAAAATTTGATAGCATATCAAATATGAAAGAAACGTCTCTAGAAAAGAAACACCTCTCTCATTGAAATCCGAGCCGGACACTTGGGTGATGTTCCTTGTAAGTAAAAGAAATCAATGGTATCCAAAGAATTAATTAACTTTCAAAATAGTGCTTGCCTATTTTCGCTAAAATGCTAAGTAATTTTTTTGCCAGGTTAAACTCTGCCAAACACCTAACAATTTTCCTGTAAGAGCAAACTAATACATACATTGCAAAGATATATAAAAGAAAGTATACATAATGAGTTTTAAAAGACTGGTAAAGCCATTTTTTTTGTAACACCAATTTCCGAGATCTAAAACTGCTCTACCTAATTAGGAAGCCTTGCGATTTTCCTATAGCAACCAAGTTGTAGCAAATTGAAGAAAATCATTAGAGTCATTTTTAGACACTGACATTTAGTCCCACTTCTGATTTTCTCCAAAACCTAGCAAACTCATTTGTTCACCCGAAACAAACTATTATATATGAAAGAATATCTAAAAGAGAGTTAATATGACGAGTTTGAAGAAAATCTGTAGAATAAAACAGCTCTACGGATATAAAATTGACTTACTTATATAGGACACCTATCAATTTTGTTTAAGTAACCAAGTAATGAACAGAAAAGACATCTAAAAGGAAGTTTATATAGCAACTTTCAAGAAAATAGTTAGAGTCGTTTCTGAGATACAGACTTTTGGCATCAGATCTACATACAGTTTTCCAATTGTCTCAGAAATTTGGCAAAATTATCTGACATTGATCAGTAAGTTTCATCACTTTACCCTTATTCGTTTTGAAGATATGATAGAAGGTTCACACACACAGACCAATATCCAAAAACCACTTTTTTGGATTCAGGCAATCTTAAAACATGTAAATCATATGAAAACTTGATATGAAAATTTTTGTCTGAGCATAATATTTCCATTACCTACATTAGTTGAGTAATGGAAGTTGGCCGGGAAAAAAGCAGATATATAATACATTGCTTTGTTTCTATATGATCATCGTGGAAAATGATGCATGAATTACTTAAAATTCTTTTACAGGAAAGTATGAAATAATTTACACATACAGTGTAGCGCAAAAGTTTGTGCACGAGCTAATTTTTTTAATAAAATGAAAAATATTACACCGGAATGCTTCAAAAGTTTTACTGTATCTAAACAATTGGATTACAAATTCATGTTTCGAATTTGGAAACAATTAATTGAAAGGGGAAAAAAAAAACTACGTAAAAATCAAAATTGTGATGCCACAAAAATTTATGCCCATCAAAACCGAAATATTTTTCCCAAAGAACAAAATCCCTTAGTAGTGTATGGTTCCATTGCACATGATGAAATCAAATACATGATTTTCCATTGATAACACGAGCTTTTGGAAGGTTTCAGGAGCGAGTCTGTATCAGGCTTCCTCGATTGCTGATAAGCTCTTGCACTGAGTAATACTGCTTCCATTCTTGTAGACGTCCTGATGTGAGAAAATTCACCAAATGTTCTCTATCAGATTGAGATCTGAGCTGAGTGCTGGCCAGTTTATCACACTGATAGTTTGAGATCTAAGCCATTCTTTTGTACAACAGGAAGTGTATATCGACCCATTGTTCTGCAAGGTAGAGTTGGGACTAGGAGTGGAGTGGGCGATGTCACTATTTCAATATCACGATACATTGTCAAGGCAAAATCACGATATTGGACTTAAATATTTTTAAATCGTAATCGATATTTTCATCGTTAAGATGTCAGACTACTTTTGAAATATTATTTAGGACACTGGCATGAACATTAATGGCTATGAATTTTCCAAAAAAAAAAAAAAAATATATTCTCAATTTATTGGAAATTTACGAATTTCTTAACATGGCAGAATAGAGCAAAATTTCACATAAACGTCAATCTTGAAGGATATTTTCATCGTAAAGATGTCAAACCACTTTCGAAATATTATTTAAGATACTGGCATGAATATCATACACTATGATTTTTCCAATTTGAAAAGTTCGTAAGTTATTTGAAATTTACGATTTACTTAACATGTCAGAATAAGGCAAAATTGAGCATAAACTTTCATTTTGAGGATCATAAATACATTAGACAACTTCAAAATTACATTTATGATATTTGTTTGAACATGATTGAATACAAACATTCTAATAGGAAAATTTCGTAAATTATTCGTAATTTACGATTTTATCAACACAGCGAAATTGTAAATTTTTCATATAAATACGAATTTTGAGGATTATTGCATTGGAAATATTAGCATGAAAACTAAACAACGGAATTGACCCTGATAAAATAAATTAATAGATTAGAATAAGATAAATATATCGAAGTGAACGGTGGATAGCCTATTAGGTGGGGATTTCCTTCTGTCACTGTATCAAGCTTTGGTCAAATTCATTTCTATTAACATGATTATAATATGTCTCGCACTAGAAATTTATGAGAACATAAATATGATGGGGAACTGAGCAGAGTCCACCTATGCCAACTATTTTCCCGTGGTTTGGAGGAATGAATAAAATAACTGAAAAAGGTTGATTCAATAGAAAACAATTGGCGTCAGAATTGAAACAATGTATTGAGAAAAAATAAATTTTACCTGCGATATGAAACAAATAAATCGAGAATAAAAGATAATTTAAATGAATACATGTAATTCTATGTAAGGACCATCAGTTAGTGATATAACGATTTTCTTTCTCGGCCACACTGTAAATTGCTAAATTGTCATAGCATAGTTTTTCACAATATCCATTTTACATTCTAAGTTTAGTGCATTTATATATAATAGAAGTTGATATATTGCTTTCCCGTAAACAGGGTTATATTGCATCATAACAGCATTATTTATCAGCCAATATGCACACTAATTGAATAAACATAGCATTTCGTCACGACTCTCATTCCTATAAAGTTTCGTGCCTTGATACGCTATAGAAACTGCGAAAGAAATATAACAAAAATAGTTGTTTTAGTAGCCTAGAAGCATTAAAATAGTTGCCTAAATAGTAGCCTAGCAACAAAAAAACTAGCTTAAATATCGCATGCTAATGATCATTAAAGGATAAAAACCATACACATTTTCTTACTATTCAATTTAAATGTACCATTTAAGAAAAAAAAAAAAAAAAAAAAACCTGATTGTTAAAACTGAATAATAAAAAAAAAAAAAGCATTAAGAAATGAGTCATTGTGGAAACAAATTTTCCCATAAAATAACATGGGATTTGGTTGTTGAAACGATTAAGTATTGTCTGCTCTTCAGAGCTTATGTATATATATATATATATATATATATATATATATATATATATATATATATTTTTTTTAATGTAATCTTCCTTTTCTGATTTACTAAAAGAACTTTCTTTTATAATTTTGTTATTTTTTCTTACATTAAATCAGGGTGGGGAAGGACATAACAGGTCACAGGAGTGTACTATTAGTCATTTGCAATAAGCAAATTAGCCAGCTTAATAGGTACATACAGTTGCGTGCAAAAATTTCGGGCCAAACACTTTTTCGTTAATCTTATACTATTAAGTGACCAATATTTGCATATTTCACTGTTCTCGAAAACGGTAGCTCAAACAGTCACGAGATTTAACACAAACGTGCCCCCCGAAGGGTCATTGTGCACATCGAAGTAAGATTTTCGAATTTTTGATTAGTTTTTTCTTAATTAAAATGTGAAAATAATAACCTTCTAATTTCTGATAAATAAGCCATTTAAATTTTAACATTTTATCCATAATTTAATTGTTGCCAATTTTTTTTTTTCGACAAAATAATAATAATTAAAAAAAAAAATAATAACGTACATTTATTTAAAATGAGGAAAATAAATCAGAAAGATTAGAAAATAAATTAGAAATATCAGTCGCATCGTTACAAATAAGATAGCAAATGAACGGGAAAATTTTTGTAAATCCGATGCATTAAACAGCTTATCAATCGGACAATTAGATTTTTTAAAATTAACTAAAGTATGAATTTTAGGTGGCAATAGCAGATTGCATGGAAACCGTTAGGAGAAAAACAATGAAAAATCTGCTTCACATTAAGTCACATGATTTTTAAGTGGGATTAAAAATTGCAGTTTTCAAATTCTTTTAAATTTTCTCAAAAGTCCCATCTGCATGTGCTAGGGCTACGTCGTGGCTCATCCTCTGCTGAGTTTTATCTCCTTCCTCCTCTTCTTCACTATCTTCTGAAACTGGGTCTAATGCTTGGCCCACAATTTATTCAACTGTAAGGTGTTCAATACCTGGATCACTGGCGTCACAATTAATCCACTCTTCAGTGTTTCCTTCATTGACTTTTTCTCCTCCAATAACAGATTTAGCTAAATTTGCCAAATCATGAGCAGAAATTTATTCCTCCTATATAAACTCTACCAAAGTATTTTCCACATTTGGCAAAATTTGTCTCCAAGACCTTACCAATGTAGACTGCTTAACTGCCTCCCAAGCAGTGTGTATGCCATAAATGCTATCAAGAATCGTGTAATATTTCCAAAAGCCTTGAAGGTCATTACTCTTTTCGATCTTTTTTTGTAATAAGTTTGTTCTGTATTTTTAAATTCCCTTTCAAATTCAGGCCCTTGAGGACCGCGGATAATCCGCAAAGCGGATAATCCGACCGCCGATAATCGGGAGTCTACTGTACTGACACACAAGTGTAAAAAAACTCAATCTCCTATTAGAGTCGTGTTTCTTCTTAAATGGACCAATCATTTCCGGGCATTAAGGTTGCAGTGAACTTTTAATTGCTTGGACCGAAACTTTTGATTAACGGATTTATATATATTTCACTATATATTTAAATACCTTCATTGCAAAAATTTGCTTGTTATATATTTTCAGTGTTATATTTGATAAAGTTTACAGTATAATATTTAAATTCTTTTTACCTTAATTTATTCAAACGCTATTGGTAAAAATTAGTTTGGCCCGAAACTTTTGCATGCAACTAACTGTATGCCATGTCTGGTGATATTTCTACATTCTCACTGGATGTTCCACCTGTTTCAAGGTCAGCATCAGGGATATACCATACTTTCAAGGTGGTTAAAAAAAAAGGGGTGAAAAGGTTAAGACATGGGATTGTTTATAAAATGAATAGAAAATACTTCTTTCTGAAAGATTTTCCTGATATTTCTGGAAGAATTTTGCAAAAGGTGAAAAATAGTCTCCCAATATTGCCTTTTTGTGAAAATAGTTGCTTTTTCAAGCTTTTTGGGTCAAAAAAGTTGCCATAGTCTCCTCAAGCTGAAAATAGTCGCAAATAGTTGCCTTTTAGTAGCCTGGTTGCCACAAAAGAAATAGAACAAAAATAGTTGCTTTAGTAGCCTAGAAGAGAAGCATTAAAATAGTTGCCTAAATAGTAGCCTAGCGACCAAAATACTAGCTTAAATATCACATGCTAACGATCATTAAAGGATAAAAACCATACGCATTTTCTTACTATTCAATATAAATATACCAATAAAAAAAAAAAAAAAAAAAACCTTCTGAATGTGAAAACTGAATTAAAAAAAAAAAAAATTAGGCAATGAGTCATTGTAGAAACAAATTTTCCCATAGAATAAGATGAGATTTGGTTGTGGAAAAGATTAAGTATTGTCCGCTCTTAAGAGCTTATGATTTTTTTTTTTTTTTTTTTCCTGTATTCTTCCTTTTCTGATTTACTAAAAGAGCTTTCTTTGTTATTGTAATTTTGTTATTTTTTCTTACATGAAATCAGGGTGAGGAAGGACATAATAGGTCACAGGAGTGTACTATAGTAGTCATTTGCAATAAACAAATTGGCCAGCTTAACAGGTACATATGTCATGCCTGGTGCTATTTCTACATTATCATTGGATGTTCTACCTGTTTCAAGGTCAGCATCAGGAATATACCATACTTTAAAGAGGTAAAAAAAAAAAAAAAAAAAAAAATAGCCCTCTTCAGTGCTTATACATAAAATGTATAACAGTTAAAATCTAGCCATAAAAAATCAAAATTAAATTAAATACTCAAGAGAAACCACTTTAGTCTTAAAAAAAAAAAAAAATCTGTCATGTTAGTCCCATGTACAGTTGTATGTACTTTTGTTGATTGTTGCAAAGTGCGAAGGGGCCCACGAAAGCATATGTGTCCTGGGCCTCACATGAAGTTAATCGGGTCCTATCTGAGATACGTGTAAAGTGGAATAATATTCTTTGTCAAAATAAATTTAAGCAGACATAATGATGTGCATGTGCATGTTTTCACAGTAGCAGGGGCTTTAATTAAATGACAGTATTAACATGCTTATTAAATATTATAAATTATTTTTACATACAAACAAATATAAATTCCATCCAGTGACTCTTTTTATTATTATTTTTTTTTAATCTATGTGCATATTGTCGATAATTAACTGAATATACACATATTAATATGCTTTTTTTTTTCTTTATCTGTGTGCTTAAAAAGAAATGACTGTCTCTGTGCTCTGGAGCTCAGTCTACTGATCGCAGATCTGCGAACCTTGACAAAGGGTTACCTTGAACTCTGCCGGGGTGCACCTCATCAATATTTTTTACGAATCTAAATATTTTTTATTCTATTTTATCCTAAATTTTTCTTAAATATTTGCATTCATTTCGATCATCTGCACCACTTACGGCTGTCAACGATTTTCTAGTAATTTATTAAATTCCGTTGGAAGGGAAATCTTTTATTGCTATTTATTGTATTTATTAAAAAAATAACCTGGTAAAAGCTTTAAAAATGGACATTTAAATTTTTAATTGTTGACAAAAAAAAAAAAAAAAATAAATAAATAAATAAATAAATAAATAAAATAAAATAAAAAAAATCTGGTGTGAAACAACCACACGACTTCCATTATCCGCTATTACATGAATTATATGCATTTTTGAGAGATAATGTGATCAGAAAACACAAAAGTGACCTAAAGAGAAAATCGTTAGAGCCGTTTTTGAGATACCAACTTTTACAAAAATCAATTACTAACCGGAAAAAAAATAATTACATACAAAAGCATATTTAAACGTGAGTTAAAATGGCGAGTTTGAAAAAAATCCGTACAACCGTTTTTAAAGGAACGCCTTGCGAAGCCTGAACTTGAACTATTTATACAGGACGCCTATCAATTTTCCTGAACTAACCAACTATATCATTCGAAAGGACATCTAATAGAGTGTTTATATAGCAAGTTTGAAGAAAATCGTTAGAGCCGTTTTTGAGATACGGACTTACGGTCCCACTTCCGGTTTCCGATGTCCTACTTCCGGTTAAACTCAATTACTAACAGGAAAACAATAATTACATACAAAAGCATATTTAAAAGTGAGTTAAAATGGCGCGTTTGAAAAAAATCCGTACAACCGTTTTTAAAGGAACGCCTTTGCGAGGCCTGAAATTGAGCTATTTATACAGGCCGCCTATCAATTTTCCTGAACTAACCAACTATGTCATTCGAAAGGACATCTAATAGAGTGTTTATACAGCAAGTTTGAAGAAAATCGTTAGAGCCGTTTTTGAGATACGGACTTACGGTCCCACTTCCGGTTTCCGATGTCCCACTTCCGGTTTTTCAATTTTCACCAAAATTTGGAAATTTCATCTGTACACCAGACGTATTTCAATTCTAAAGTTTCGTAGATCTATCTTTATTAGTTTCTGAGCTATAATAGCCAGAAGATTCTCCACATACATACATACATACATACATACATACATACACACATACATACACACTGACCAATTGCCAAAAACCACTTTTTTGGACTCAGGGGACCTTAAAACGTGTAAATCAGGTGAAAACCCGATATCGAATTTTCAGACCGAATACAATACTTCCATTACCTACGGTAGTAGGGTAATGGAAGTAATGTTTTTTTTTTTTTTTCCCACTTATAATCTATGATTCCAGGAATTATTTGGTTTATATGTGTTGTAGCAAGTATAGTGAATGCTAAATACTTATTAATTACTGCTTCGCTTGAATAATCAAGCTTATAGTAAGCTGGACTAGCATAAATTTGGATGATTTGTCTTAGCTAGCTTGAATTAAACTTGCAGAGATAGAATGTTCAGTTTGACGAAAGCTCTTTAAGCTCCCTGGGTATACCTTGTTTTTCATGCATTTAAAACAACAACAACAAAAAAAAAACAATAATAATGATAATAAAATTAGAAATTCTAACTTCTTTGGTTTGGTTTGGTTTGTTGAGTACTGAGATTTATTGCTTGCCTCGAGGGCCGCTTATATCTCGAAAAATCCACACCACAAGGGTTTGCAAGAACAAGAACAGATACATGAATCACATAAACAAGGACAATACACTCATGCCTTATCCGGGATTTGAACCCGGGCCCAACAGTATAGAAGTCAGGGCCGCTAACCACTATACCGCTTGGGCGGCTTCTAACTTCTAAACTTTCATTAAATTATTTATTTTAATTTATAATTGTTGCCAAAAAAATTAAACTTTAAATTTTACATCTACTTTTTAAGATAGCACGCAATCTTGTTTATATAAAAATTAAACCATTAAATTCATTTTTTTACTTATTTTTATTTCACATTGCTCGCGCACTTCTTATTTCCTAATTCAAAATTATTTAAAAAAAAAAACTTTTTCGATATCGCTTGTAACGATACTGATTATTATTAATTTTCTTTTCTTTTTCTTTCTATAATAATAATAATAATAATAATAAAAAAAGATTTTGATGAAATTCTGGCAAAAGCAGAATTTAGTTTAGGACGGAGGACTATTAGTTTCTTTTTTTTTTTTTTTTTTTTTTTTTCTCTTCTTCTTTTTTCAAATTACAACATCGTTTTCAAATTATTCAATTATATTTTCGATAAATTTTAGATTTCGACAAATGTCCAACTATCGAAAACGACAACGCAAAAATCCCAGATTGAGACTAATAGGCCCTCAGTCCTAATAAATGAAGAGTGAAAGGGTTAAGATATGGGATTGTTTATAAAATGCATAGAAAATATTTATTTCTGAAATATTTTCCTGGAAGAATTTTGCAAAAGGTGAAAAATAGTCTCCCAATAGTTGCCTTTTTGTGAAAATAGTTGCTTTTTCAAGCTTTTTAGGCAAAAAATGTAGCCATAGTCTCCTCAGGCTGAAAATAATCGCAAATAGTTGCCTTTTAGTAGCCTGTGGCAACCCTGGATATAGCCTTATCTTACATGGCGGAAATTGCATATAATGTATTTGGGCGGTATATTTTAAAATCTAATCAACACCAGCTTAAGTACAAGTTGAACCAAGTATAAAGTTTTGTTGAATTCCGTCCTTTTGTTAATGAGATACAGTATCTACAATATTGTGCTATCGCACGACAGACGTTTTCTAATAATGATCGAATCCTGTGTTAAGACACCTGAAAATGAATCAATATTCATTGAAAACTGATAATCGAAAATTCTCATGAACCTAACATTTTCGTCTTTTGTAAACAGAAGACATTAATAGAAACATGAAACCTAAATTCAAACACACACGAAATAAGTAAATAAGTGAATGATCATATAAAAATATCGATATAAATTCTTTTATTATACACTAGCTCGCTTCGCTGGTCATTATGTTGAAATGAATTCTCAAAATACCATATCATTAATAATAATAATAATAAAAATCATTGAAATCAGACAAAATATAAGTTAAAATTTCTCGCTACCTTCGGTAGCGGTTTTCCCACTCACCACACTTCACAAAATCCCTTTATTGTGCATGTTGCATACACATACCTAACCGACACATTAGAAAATCGGGATCTTGAGATTATTTGAAGTAGAGTAATGTTTTAAAACGTGTTTTTTACCCCCCCCCCTTCCTGCTCTTAAAGGTAAGAAGCAGGAGGGAATTTCGCAAAATATCTTTACATTATGAGTTAGATAAATATAACTGACCCATACATCGGAAATCTCCTTCCTAAGATAATTTACTGCAGAGTTACGCATGAATATATGTTTAGCCCCCCCCCCCCCGCTTCCTAAGGGGCGGTAGGGTGGAATTTCACAAAATCACTTTGTAGTGTGTGTTGAATGCGCATAAGCAATCCACACATCAAAAATTGCCATTATAAGATAATTTAAAACAGAGTTACACATGGAAACATGTTTTGTACACACCCCCCCCCGTTAAGGGGGAGATAGTCCAGAATTTCAAATAATATCTTTGTAGTTTGTGTGTGTTGAGTACGCATAACCAATCAACATATCAAAAAATCGCTATCCTGAGATAATTTGGAGCGGAGTTACTCTTTAAAACGTGTTTTTGCCACCCACCCTTAAAAGAAGGAAAGGGAAACTTTCACAAAATCCCTTTATAATGCGCGTTGGGAGCGCATAACCAGCCCGCACATAAAAAATCGCCTAAGATAGTTCAGAGCAGAGTTGCGTACGGAAACATGATTCCCCCCCCCCCAACCACAAGGGGAATAATGTGAAATTTTACAAAATCCCTTTGTAGTGTGCGTCTTGAGTACGTATAACCAATCGACATATCAAAGCATTGTTATTCTGAGATAATTTGGAGCACAGTTTCCTGAAATTTAGTTATGATGAAATTTTTCGTTGTGATATAGTTGCAACTGATGAAGTTTCAAAATTGCATACCATCTGGCAACAGATTTTCAACAGCATGTAATAAAAAATATCAGGAGTTTTAATACTTGCAGCAACCCAGTTTATAGAATGATTCCTCTATTTGACATGATATCATTTCCTGTTAACTTTATCGTTATATTATTGACATATTTTAATTTGATCGACATTTTCAGATGACATGGAATACAAAATTAATTTTCGTGTTATACAAATGTTTGCCATCATTTGTTTTTTAAACAATGTATCCAATATTTCAGTTTAACAACTGAATGAACAATTGCAACTATTTAATAAAAAATAATTGTATATAATATATATATTTACAACAATGAAAAGCTTCTCTTTTTAACAATTTTCTTCATTCTAATTACTGACCCTCATCTGAGAATGATGTATCTTTCGTTATTGGGAATTTTCTTCGTGAGTTACTTTTTAGAAAAGTTCCTCATGTGGTTTATTTTTAAATTTTTCGAACATCATCCTATGGATGATGCTCGGGAAAGGTATGCGAGTCCAGTGACTTCCATCTTTGATGGACGTTATTTGTTAATGAATAATGATAATCAAAAATTTTATAACCCAGCTTTATATAAAGCTCGTATTAGCAAGCATTCAAAGTTGGATATAAAAAAGCTGCCAAAAGTTGATAATAATATAATTTCACTGCAAGATACTGTTAATGATGAACCTCCATTCCAAATCGAAGTGGACTCAGTTCAGTCTCAGGTAGTGGACACACTCGATGAAAAAGAAACAGTTTCTACTGCACTGCCTGATAATTCTACTGACGAACCTCCGTTTCAAATCGAAGTGGAATCAGTTCTTTCTCAGACAGTGGAAATGGTGATTGAAAATCAACCAGTTTCTGTTTCTCCACAACATCATAAAAAAAAAAATCCGAAAATTGAGGGATTTTCTAAAAATATGTTGTTATTCTTGCATTCGTAGTGTAAAAGACTAGATTATCTCGGGATGCTTGCTGGCAGTAGGCAAGGGGCAAGGGGGCCTGCCTTATCAAAAGTCCCCATGAGAAGCGATGCATGGCGACCTCCCCGTGGTGTTTCTCAGGTAACGCTGACAGCCATGCGCATGTAATTTAGATAAAATTGTTATTATAAGGTTTCGTTCGCGCGTACGTGCGTGTGTTATTGTTATAACATATACCCAGTTTTTTTCTATAATGAATATCTGTTATTTAAATTACAAATTTCGGAAATTTCCATTTTTCGTATATTTATAACCTACTTGAAACTCGATATTATAAATTTTAAAGTAAAATTAAACTCCCACATTACATTTTTACATGGAAAAAATATCATTTATTCCAATAAAACTACTTCAAAATTTATTTTTTGAGCATGCTTAAGCTGAATAGTTCACGTCAAAAAAGTTCAAAACTTTAAAATATGTTATATCAACCAAGTTCTATAAAAGTAGTACCTGTAAGAAATAATTAAAATCGTATTATAGTTTAATATTAGAGAATATTTATAATTTAGGATTTATTTTAAAATTTTCTGAGAATTATTAATTTTCTTTCAAAGCCGCCAGTGTAAACAAACAAGATAGAAGTACCATATTATCCATTAAAACTTTAAGCACGAGAGAATTTAGGGAACCAATGATAAACAAATTAAGAAAATAATTATTTGTAGTCACTCAGTTTCATTTAAAAAAATTGAAATGATTTGTATTAATGTGATGTTATGTGCAAGGCCATAGGTAAAGGGAGGGTCCACTCCCCCTCCCACCGAAATAAATGATAAATGATTGTTTTCGTGTAGTCTCATGTATAAAGCAAACATCGCTGCCTAAAAAAAGGTTTAAAAAATACTAACCCACATGCAAATAATTTTACAAAACTCATTAATTCAGTTTAAGGGACCTTCCCATTATGTCCTTTTTTTTTCTGTATTTAAGCTCTAGAGCGTACTAAAAACCCATTCTTACTTAATCTTGCTATATTTATTCGCTTAATTTCATCCACCTTCGTACTATAGCTATAATATAATATATTATCCTACGTCATGAATTCAATCTTTTTACTTTCTTCTATACCCAACAGAAGAAAGTATTGGATTCATAAAAATTTTCAACTTCCAGTTTTCGATGGATTTACATGTTTTAAAATATCTAGAACACGATTGACCATTTTTAGAAAATGTCTATCTGTGTGTGAGAAAAATTTTGTTCCAATTTTATCTCAGGAACTATTACACTGCACAGAATTACATGTAAATTTATATGCAGTTGCACCATGACATAAAATAGTGCCTATTGCTTTTTGGTGAAAATCGTCCAATAGGTGGTGTTGCCATCCGGATTTTTCTAAGTTCTTAACTTGATGATATAGACCAAAATTTCTTATAAATGCACACAATGAGAATTATTTTTAACGAATCATTATGAAATTAAAAAGAATTTTTTATAATAGTAATAATCAAGTAGAAAAAAAAGATGGACACACAGGAGCAACGTATTTCTCCTGGGGGTAAGTCCCCTCCGAGAGAGCAAATTTTCGATATGGGCACTTTTTACAAAATTTCGTCAATATCTTTAAAACGAATAATTGAACTATTAATCTGTGATAATTTAAATAAAATTTATATATTTTTTTCTTTTTTTTTAGTTTTAATAAAGTTATTTGTTTTCAGGGAATTTGTATAGGAAAATATAGAAGAAAGATTTGCGTGCAAAGGCCGATTAACAAGAGACATGCGGGGCATGTGACCTGAGTAACAGAAGGCCATAAAACTGGCCATAAAAATGCCATTTTGCCTTTTATGCCTAAAAATTGGAAAAAATGGTGTCATATAATGCAATTTCTGCCATAATAGTCCTATAAACAGGTATATGTGTGCTGATTGGTGCACAGAGCAAGAGGGAGGCGCAGTCACGAAAACCTGTGTTCTCCGGGGCCTAACATGCAGTTAATCAGGGCCCGTTTGTGTATGCATATGTGCTTTCCTTTGTGTGTATGTGGGTACATTATTTTATCATTCTCTTTCGGTGACCTCCCTCTGCAATTTCTTCACCGTGAGGCAATTTGGAGCCGAGTTATGCTTATAAAGGTGTTTTTGCTTGGGATAGGAGAGGGGCGGGGGATTTCGCAAAATCCCATCTTAGGGGATCCCGTCAGGGCCCTAAAACCAACGTGCTCACAAAAATTTGCAACTTCATCTTCCATAGAATCAACACAGCTATATTGAGTCAGTGAGTTTACTCTATTATATACATAAATTATACTATAGAATATTAAGATTTCTAAAATAAAGGCACTTCCTTCCTGCCGTCTCTGAAATTAGATTCACAGTAGAAAACAATCAGTATCCTGAGTAAAGAAATTGCTTTGGTTTGTTTAACAAAATAAAAATATAAATAACACCAAATTTTTGCTATATTAATCAGATATAATAAAATATTTGAAAGAAATTAAATAATTGTTAAAATATTAAAACAAATTCAGTATAAATTAATGAAAAAGCTTTTAAAAAATTATTGAAATCAAAACAGTTAAAATCTTAAAAAAAAAAAAAAAAAAAAAAAAAAAAAAAGAATATTAAAACTTTTTATATTTTTGTAAACAAATATGGATGTAAATAAATGATGAAATCATTCAGTTATTTCTTAATAAAATTAATTACATCAACTATTGTTAATTGTATTTATAGGCAATAATAGTTTTGTATTAATATTGTAATGGCGACAATGAATATTCATATCGTAGCAGCGAATAAAGAGATCGGATGACTATCACACAGTGTCTCAGTCATATCAGAGTCTGATATCACGCATGCGTTATTGCTCAGCTGATAATCGATTCCCAATAAAGCAAGATCATGATCATAAAAGGCGATAACGAATATTCAGATCGTAGCTGTGAGTAACAATTTCAGATGAAACTAATATCTAATATCACGCATCATGCGTTATACGTGTATCATCCATTCTCCTTCGTATCAACGATCACCGGCAATCACAATATGAAAAGTTGGGCTCATGGAAACTCATATAGTAGCTCGCAGTATGTTCACAGCTAAGTTCCTGAAAATCGTGGCGCTTGCGATATATCGCCAACTGAAAGATTTCATTATCGTGCATACTTTAAATCGATGTTTTGCGATATATCACCCAGTCCTAGTTGGGACCACCTAGGAGTTCAACAAATGCTCACTCAGAGTTTCCTGATACTTCTTTGAATTTCGTCTGTCATTTAGGAAGCAAAGAGATGTTTGTATATTTTAGCCAAAAGCGCTCAATACCATTAGCGAGCCACTACCTTGTTGCCTGCTGAATAAATTCTTCAGGTCTTTCCTGAAGCACGGCCCTACTAGATCACTCCTCGGCGCCAACGTCGTAAGCGGCCATAACAAAACTGCAAAAATCAATGCATGCCGCGGAATCAAGTAGATGGCGCTCGCTGCCAACCCTGAAAATCAGTTTGTGTTATCGATTCCAATTGTAAACAAACGTGAAAATAAGCATTGTATCTTGTAAAATGGTGTACTATTGTGCATCATGCTATTTATCAAGAAGGGGTAGGGATCTGTATCCTCTTATTTTTTTTCCTTTAAAAAAAATCTTAAATGACTGTTTTCTTTTCTTTTTTTTTTTTCTTTCTTTCTAGTCCTTATTTCATTTCTTTCATGCAAAACAAAAATTTGAAGAAAAGTATATTTTATTTAGGAGAAAACAACTAATATCATTTATTATTTTTCAATGAATTGGTTTAAAATTATTGCCACAATTGTTTTTAGGATTCATAACATATATTTTTGCGTATCGGAAGACTGCATTTTAAATTTAATTAAATCAATTTAAATGCTCTGCAAACGGAAAAAACTTATGCAGCTTCATGTACAAAACTAGGTTAGTTCTGCCGTGGCGGCGCTGTGTGCCAACCCTAACTTCCAATGGATTTGATTCCGGAAAAATCGTCGATTGTTATGGCCGCTTTCACGACGTTGGCGCGTTGGCGCCGAGGAGTGATCTAGTAGGGCCGTGCCTGAAGCCACGTCAATAGAATGAAAACCCATCTGGACGAGAATGTAGCGCTAAATTCAAACTCTTACGAACATATTAAATAGCCTGTCGATATTGAGCCATCTTCCCTATCTTTTTAAATAATATAGACGGCGCTGTTGCCATTCTCGGCAAAATATCTAATGATATTTTGCCAATCCATAAAGTGAAGTGAAAACATTTTGATTTCAGAAGTCAGCCAGAAGTTCGTGAGTTCTTGCTGAAAGATGTAATCGTTTTTCATGTAAGATGCCTGTGTGGCCATGGGCCACAGGCAGTGGCCTGTAAGAAGTTATATTCGTCTTATGTATCCTGCATTTATGTTCTGTTTACTGCACGCGATGTATATAGTTATTGTAACTGTGTTTTATTATAATTAAAATATTAAATAATAGGATTCCAGAGTTCGTTCTTAAATGTTCTATTGTGGAATTCCGTTATAGTGTTTATTTAAAAGGTTATATGGATTTCAAAGCTAAAAAAGGATTTTCTCTCTTTCTCTCTCTCTCTCTATATATATATACTAGCAGGCGACGCCCGCTACTCTGGTCCCTATTTTTAAATGAATCACTATAATGACTGAATTCTCAGAATTGCATTAATTTTTATCAAGTGAAAAAAAAAGAGAAACAAAATCTGATTAGGAAAAATGCCGCACCGGGTTCTCACTGTCTTCGGAAAAAATTCCCAAAATGCTCTAACTCTTATTTCTATTATTTTCCCCCTTCGCCCCCCCCCCTCCCGTCTACCCTAATAATTTTACAAATTCGAAATTATCCGCAATCGATTTGTAAGTATCAAAAACCTCTATGCGCCAGTTTTGTACGATCTATCTCTATTTTATTTTTTTGCCCCTCCAAATAATTTTAAAAATTCAAAAATATCCGCAATCGATTTGTAGGTATCGAAAACCTCTATGTACCAATTTTGAATGATCTAACTCTATTTTTATTTTTTTGCCCCCCCCTCCCCTCCCCCTTCTCGCCCCTCCTAATAACTTTACACTTTCGAAAATATCCCCATTCGACTTGCAGGCCTTTAAAACCTGTCTGTACCAATTTTGAACGGCCTAACTGTATTTCTATTTGTTTTTGCCCATAGCCCCCCCTTACCGCCCCTCCTAATAATTTTACAAATTCGAAAATATCCCCAATTGATTTGTAAGTATCGAAAACCTCTATATACCAATTTTGAACGATCTAACTCTATTTTTATTTTTTTGCCCCCCCCCCCTCTCCCCTCCCCGCCCCTCCTAATAACTTTACACTTTCAAAAATATCCCCATTCGACTTGCAGGCCTTTAAAACCTGTCTGTACCAATTTTGAACGGCCTAACTGTATTTCTATTTGTCTTTGCTCCATAGCCCCCCCCCTTGCTGCCCCACCTGGGGGCTGAATTTCTAAAATTCCAGAAATTGGTTTTTAGATAGTTGCATTAGCTACATTTTAGAGCAAAAATTTCACGTATATCTATTTTTTTTGTTTGAGATATATGAGGAGCAAACATTCAAACCGTGTTTTCTCCAAAAATAAAAAAAAATGAGTTAGCGATTTTTCTGTGAACTCAACATTAAATAGCACAAAATTATACTATTATTTTAAACCAAAATAATTTTTATCACATTATAAATGCGCTTAGAAAGTTAGGGTTTCAATCAAACAGTGTTTCCTCCAGAGCCTGTTTTCAGTCAAACTGTGATTTCTCCAGCTAACCAGTCAATACTGCTCTTTCTGGTCGCGTGACTCGTACATGTACCAGCTTTTTATGTTTGTTTTTTCGTTAGTTCTATCTTGTTTTCTTCATTTTAGAGGAGTGTCCTTTATTATTATTATTATTATTTATTATTTTTTTTTCAAATGGAAGAATTAATAGATGGTGTATTAGTGAGTACTTCTAATTATGGAACTAGAAAAATACAGAGAATTGGTGGAAAAAGAAAAGAAGCGAAAAAGAAACGATATTCAGCACCTTTAGATAACAACATTTATGCCCCATGCAAACATTCTATTAATAAATACTTTTTCATGCACTGATGTTAGACCTAATGAGGTTAAGAAGTTTCGGGATAGACTTTACGAAATTCCGGACAAACAGCGACAAGGTTGTATTATAGCCTCATTGGTTGTTACAAAAAATGTAACTCGACGTAGACCTAATAACCCCCCCCCCCCCCAAAAAAAAAAAAAAAAAAAAAAAAAAATCGCAATCATCTGGCTTACAGCATGCATTTTCTGCTTCTTATTTTATTACTAGTAGCAGTGGTAGGAGAATTCCTGTGTGTAAAAACAATTTCATGGCTATAACTAAAATAGGTCGTACAATGCTAGCCAATATTGTTACTAAGGTACATGCTGGTGAACCTATTGAGGAAAAGAGAGCAGGGGATAGAAAAGCCACTTAAGCATTAATAAAAAAAAAAAAAAAAAAAAACAAGGTAAGAGAATTCATCTTAAACTTAAAGGCATCAGAATGACATAGACAAACTTTTACAATTGATGTATGGTGAAGAGTGAAAAAATCAGCCTGTTTTTAAATGGTATAAAGATATCATTACTAATAACTTTCATGTAGAATATGAAGAAACAGAGGAAGCATGAAATTGCTTAAGTGAAGATATTGGTTTAAAAATTTAAATTTCAAATTGGCTTAAAAATTTTAGTTCTTCCCTACAATTTCCATGATGATTTTTCACGCGTAAATATTTAATTTCACTTTATAATTACATAACAAAATCTGTTCTGTTAATTACATTAAGAATGTTATTTCATCAATATTCGAGCTACATACTTTTTCATTCAAAAAATGTTTTGTCCACATTGGAAACATTCGAAACATGTTTTCTCCTCTGTGTTTCGGTCAAAACATGCTTTCTCCACATTGGAAACATTCAAAACATGCTTTCTCCTCTGTGTTTCGGTCAAAACATGCTTTCTCCAAATTTCAAATACATTTTTCTAATTAACTCTAAATTTATTAGGTAAAGTAGGCCTACAGATCTTCCTAGTAACCAATAATACAACTAAACAAATGATAATTAGGGTCTAAGAAGGGTTATTTTTTAATTTATCAGTTTTTTGTGTTTTCTGAAAAATTGCATTTGAAGGAGAAAACACGGTTTGAATGTTTGCTCCTCATATAGGATTATGCAAAATCACGTTTTACGCATGTGAAATCACGTTTTTTGCCCCCCCCCCCCCCCCCGCCCCGTTGGGGACCGAATTTCAAAAATTCCAGAAACCGATTTTTAGACATTTGTATTAGCTATATTTTAAAGCAAAAATTTTACGGATATCTGTTTTTTGTTTGAGATATGAAGGATTTTGTGAAATCACGTTTTGCCCCCCCTCCCCCCTTGGGAGGCAAATTTTTTTAAATCGCTTGTGGCGTTGTCTTTCTCGGGTCGTAAACATTAACCGTGCCGAATTTGGTCCCGCTCGGTGAAACGGCCTAGGATTCTATAGCAGACAGACACACACTCTGCTCTTTTATATATATAGATGTATAATGAATTATTAAACGTAGTAAAAGCTAAGCAACAGATACAAGATCACTGAAACCACATAGACCAATAAGAATGAATATTTTTCAAGTAGGAGAAGCTCAGAAAGGTGAAAAAAATTCATCAGGGGAGACCTTTCTCACCCTTGAGAACCAATGTACGATTTCGTTGACTAGTGGCTATAATAGCAAATCACTAGCAGGCTCCCTACCGTACATGAAAATAATTGTAGTGAAATTTAAAGTGGAATAAACTATTAAGTTCAGAATAACAGAGAACCTAACAGAAAATAACAATAAACAAACAATACTCACAGGATGATACATTTGGAGTCGCATGGACAAGCAAAAACAAGCAAAATAATTCAGGGGTTTAGTTGATCATGGAGTAAAACAAGCAAAATTCAAGGTTTAGTGGTTCATGGCTGATAAAGAAAAACGAAACTATACAGCAACATGGATATTGATTGATTATCATGTGTGTAATAGTATGATTACTAATTTTAAGACTCGTTGACAATTCAACAATGAAGAAATAGAACATTTAAAGCAAAAAAAAAAAGAATGCATAATAATACCAGGTAAATGCAACAGGCCTTCTGTTTTTTTTTTCTTAATATATATATATATATATAAAATTGCACATTCCCACCCAACCATCCAGCCAAACACCACCACTAATTCTCCGTAATCAAACACCTGCCCACCCAACCTCCACCTTTTTTATTGTCTTATAATTTTTTAGGTTAAGATACACAAAAGTGCACTCATTTATTTATTTATTTTTTTAATAATAAATGTACTGACAGAGACATAGTTATGGATATAAAATAGAAAATACAAAGTTTTTAGGAAAACCCACTCTAGCAGTGGCTGTAATCAATTTTTTAATATTCTAGTTTTTATATTTTGGAAAGTATCAATTATTAATTTGAAATAAATGGTTAATGATGATGTTTTGAAATACCAAAAGATGCAGACAGGAATTAAAATGTGTAAAAAAGTTTACTTTAAAACTAAAATCTTTTTGTTTGTCATAGATATGTGTAAATTATATTGTCATTGAAGATTATTTTTAGATCTAAAAAGTTGTCAATTGATTGATTATTTAGAGTATTTTGAGTTAGCTTTAGGTTAGATGTATAATTAAAGGAAAAGGAAAAGGTATTTTGTGATTTCTTGTTAAGATAAAATACATTAATATCATCTATGCAACGATAAAGTCGGACATCATAACAAAATTGCTTTTCATAATAATAACGGTATAGATCTGCCAAAATACTGGAGCTACATCCCCCTTGTGGGATTTTTACTTTTTGCAAATAGATTTTGTTGTTGTGGCAGATATAATTATTAAGGATGACAAAGTTAAGAAGTGTTTTGAATTTTTCTATTTATTAAAAATTTTTAACATATAAAAGAACATTTAAACAATTTTATTATTATTATTTTCATTAAAAAATTTGAAAAATTCAGTCAGTGAGCCCTGGTTTCCGTGGAGCCTATAGAAAAGTGGTGGACAGGATTTCTCTGAAACTAATGCACTGATCTTATTGGAATTTCTCACACTTTTTTAAAATAGAATTGACTAGCGCTTAATTTAATTTTTTTTTTTTTTCTTTTTTTTGAAATTTGAATTTTTGGCAGAGTTGTATGCAAAAACAGTACAATTTTCAGTACATCTTACCCCACATGTAGTCCTGTAAAATTAGTTGTAATGAAAAAAAAAAAATCCTTCGTTCGAGCACTAATCAATTCTATTTTGAGAAGTGTGCAAAATTTCACTAAGATTGGTGCATTAGTTTTTGCGAAATCATATGTACTGCTTTTCTGAAGGATCTCCGAGCATTAGAATCCACCGGCTGAACTTTTCAAAATTTTTAATGAAAATTTTATAAAATATTGATTTAATGTTGCTCTTTTATATGCTTAAAATTTTGAATTAAAAAAATTTATTTACTATATTAAATATATATGCATATATATATATATATAGAAAAAATGTTTTTTTTTTAGCCTTTGAAACATATGTAACCACTGAAAAAGTTTTAAATAAACACCAGAGTAAGTATTACACATTAAATTTAAATGATAAAAAATTTCTCATAGAAGAGGAGTAAAATGCATTTGAGAACTCAAATATTTTAAACTAATTAATTATTCTTTGTCCGCCTAGCAGTCAATATTACAAATAAATCTAATTTCAAATTTGTGCTACATTCGCCAAATCAAAAACAGTGGCCAAATGTCATGATAAATAAACAAATAATGAAAAAATGTTTATTTAAAATTTTTTCTTATTTATTTTAATCAAAATGATGAAAATTCAGTAATGAAATGTAATTTTAATTATTAATGAAAATTAACTTCAGTGCAAATTCATCAAAATCATCGCAAGTATAAACTAGCAATTGATATTTCAAAATAGTTGTCAAAGGGATGATACCTAAATACCTCATATTTATTACTTTATTTATTTATTTATTTTTTTTTTTTTTTACTATACCTGAATCTCACCCCAATAACAGAAAAGTGACATTTTTTCTTTGGTTTGAATTTATTATAATTTTATATTCTTTTCAGTATTATTAATATCAGTAATTTTTTTATTATTTATTATAACTTTTTTTTACAGTTTCCTCTAACTTAGCTAAATGTTTTGACCATAATTTGGCAGTTTATAATGGTTGCCAAGAAAAAGAAAATCACAAAATCAACAATTTAACATTTAACCAATTTAATATTTAATTTGGTGATCCAATTATTACAACCCCGTTGCAAAGCATCCTATTTTGTGAAAAACACTTTATGAGTTTGTTACAAAGATAATTTTATTTATTTACGGGAAACACCGATAATCCAAAGACCTATAGTCTGGCAGCATCTATAATTCGGCACTGATGACCTTTTCTGCTTTCATCCCATTTTTTCTCTGCCCACAAGTCGTAGTACTCAACAGGTTATTTGCAGATGACCTTGGGACAATACATTTGTCCACATTTTTGGATTGTCAGTAAAGTTTATGGATTTTCACTTAATTTTACTGATTTATGGACTGACGGGAATTTTCTAAAATGCTTGCCGAAAAAGACTTGACCATATGAAAACGAACCACCTTACTGAGAAATGAATAAGTATAAGGATCGAATTGCATTGTTAGCGTGCTCAAATGCAGCAGGAACACACAAATTCAATATTCTTGTGATCGGCAAGAGTAAAAAGCCACATGCTTTTGCCAGAGTAAAAGTGTTTCTTGTGCTTATTTCAAATGTTTTTTTGTTTTTTAATTTTTTACATTTTTAATAGGATATCCACTAGTTGTGATTGATTGACAATTTTGATACATTTTTGGAACATCTATAATCCAGAAAAAAAAGGGGGTAATTTCGCAACATCTATTTCCCGCCAGATTACCGACGCTAACATTTGTGAATTCAAAACGGGTTTTTTACAAAAGAAAAGAAAAAAAAAAAAAAAAAATTCCGTAATGTGGGTAAAATATTGAATCTCTAAATTAAATATGCGGTATGTTAAAAAACCTTTATGAAACTTCAACACTGGAAAATACCTAAAATTTTGCTCATAGTTCTGATGATAATTAGCTTAATTTTTAATCTATATTCAAATAAATTTTAAGATGTTGCCCAATATGCAGTCGAACCTTGTTAATGTGAATTACTTTTGATATGAACTGTTTCCACAATATGAATAAGTATATGGATCGAATTGCATTATTAGCGTGCTCAAATGCAGCAGGAACACACAAATTCAAAATTCTTGTGATCGGCAAGAGTAAAAAGGCACATGCTTTTGCCAGAGTAAAAGTGTTTCTTGTGCTTATTTCAAATGTTTTTTGTTTTTTAAATTTTTTACATTTTTAATAGGATATCCACTAGTTGTAATTGATTGACAATTTTGATACATTTTTGGAAAATCTATAATCCAGAAGAAAAAAAAAAGGGGGGAGGGGGGTAATTTCGCAACATCTATTTCCCGCTGATGCCAGATCACCAACGCTAACATTTGTGAATTCAAAAGGGGTTTTTTACAAAAAAAAAGAAAGAAAGAAAACAATTCCGTAATGTGGGTAAAATATTGGATCTCTAAATTAAATATGCGGTATGTTAAAAAACCTTTATGAAACTTCAACACTGGAAAATACCTAAAATTTTGCTCATAGTTCTGATGATAATTAGCTCAATTTTTAGTCTATATTCAAATAAATTTTAAGATGTTGCCCAATATGCAGTTGAACCTTGTTAATGTGAATTACTTTTAATATGAACTGTTTCCACAATCTCCATCAAAATACAGATTACATTAGTTATATGAAGATTAGTTACTGATAGCATGAACTACTGATAACTTGAACAATTTTTTTTTTTTTTTCCCTTTCTTGAGATTCATAATAACGAGGTGAGACTGTACATATCATTCAATCTATTAAAAAAATAAATAAATAAAATCTTTCATGCATGCACCGTACAAAAATATTTACTACAAATACTCGCATCTCAACGAAAATTACGTGTGTGTAATTTTGTTTCAGAATAATGTTTCTCTAATTTTTTGTCAATTTCTCTGCAAGTTCTGTTAAATTTTGTTGATATCCATTCTTGTTATAAGCAAACAACATACTGAACTTTTTTTTTTTTTTTTTTTTTTAATCTATCTAAATAATTATTCGATTCCTAGTATTTATGCATTTCTTCAATTTGTAGTTGGTCCCCTAACTGCACTCATGACTAAATTGATAATGCAAAATGTAAGTTTATAAACATTCTTTCTATTTCTGAAATTCAAAGTCATTTCGTCCAATATTTTATTTTTAATAGAAAAATTGTAAAAAAAAAAAAAAAAAAACTCATAATTTGATCATTTATTGTATTTTAGGAATCATGGAAAATAAAGGACTATTTGGGGGAGTAGATTTCAGTAATTAGCTGTGATTAAACAACATATTATTACTCTCTTCAATATTCAATAGAAAAGCATGTTGGATTCTTAATTCTTAATTTTTTTTACTTTAGGACATACTCAGGGTTGCTACACAAATCAGGGAAAAAAATTCCCTGAGTTTTCCCTGTCCCTTTTAGAAGTAAAATCGACGACACACAATCATACAGCATTAGAATCCAACATGTTTACAAGTCAATTGAACACACTTAGGGTACATTAATTTTATTAACTTACTGTAGTTGGGGGAAAAAACATAATTGATTCATTATAAAGCACTAAAAATTTTAAAAATATTTGATTATGAAAAAATTTTCCAATGTTTTTCCAAAAAATTTCAAAATTCCCTGAATTTTCCTTGTTTTTGCAATAAATTTTGAAAATTCCCTGAGTTTTCCCTTTTTTAATAGATTTTCAAATTCCCTGAGTATTCCAGGTTTTCCCTGTTTTCCAGGTGCCATAGCAACCCTGATACTTTAGGATTTTGGAGATCTAGAACATGATTTAACGATTTTTAGAAAATGTGTTTGTACGCAAAGATTTTGTGTTAACTGTATCTCAGGAACTACTGTACAGAATTTCATACAAATTGACATGTACTTTTGACATGGCAGTATAAAACCCTGTATTATCCTATGGGGAAAATAATCCTTATTATTATTCATCACATAATGCATTTTTTTTTTTTTTTAATTTCATATTCAGAAAATTCATGTCTAGTATGTATCATTTTTCGCAAATTGATTTTATTATATATATATATATATATATATATATTATTATGAGGTTGTAAAATATGAAATTTCACAAGGTGAAACTTTGCATTTTACAACTTAAAAATATATTTGGAAAACTTTAAAAAAAAAAAAAAAAAAAAAAAATTGGAAAATGATTTTCATTGTAAAAATTTTAACAGTTATAAATTTTCTGAATGTGAAAACGGAACTTAAAAATACGTTAACATGGGATATGGATGATCTTGATGTTCACAGATAGAGTTTTAATCCCTTAGCAAATTCCATTTTTATATCTTTCTATTATTATGATTTTAGGAAGATTATCCCAATTATCATAAATACCACTGCTTCGATTTAAAATCCACACAATAATTTTGTAGTCATTTATCACATACATTCGAACCTCGTTAATGTGAATCTCAAGAAGGATAAAAAAATTTGTTCATGTTATTGGCAGTTCATGTTAAAAGTAATTCACATTACACGTGTTCATGTTAACGAGGTTCGACTGTATACTCTAAGAAGGGGACATAATAATTTTTTGCTGTTATGCCCCTTTCTGTTTGGTAGTTGCATGCAGCTATTCTACTAGCAGATTGTGTTGCTCTTTCGCCTTGGGTTTTTCCTTGTCTTTCAGTCTCATACCTGCCAACATTGAAGAATCAAAATATCGGATATTTTATAAGCGGCATTTTCTGGCCTAGAAAACATTGAGTATTTTCGACATATGACAGTATTTTAATAGTTTAATCCATGACTTAAATTATCGAAAAGTTATGTCGGTACCTTAAATTTAATTATTTAATAAAAATTAAATAATTATCAATTAAAAATAGTAATATATATAGAGATTCATGAGAATTTTTTTCAGCAAAAGCAAAATTTTGCTTAAAAAAAATGAAGGTTTGTTGAAGTTTTGAATAAATTATAGGTATAAATTTTTAAAATCTTTAGAATAATGGAGAAATGTTTGAGAATAACGGAGAGTGGAAGACAGTCCCAAAACAACGGAGTCTCCGTTGAAATAATGGAGAGTTGGCAGGTATGCAGTCTTGCTTTTGCCTCCAAGGTAGTAGCATGTATTTTTTGCACCTGAAGAAGAAAAGTCCCATCCTTTAGAAATCAGTTGTGCTTCCATTTATTTTATGATGTATAAAGAAGTTTTTAAGTTTAAGTATGTTTAAATACTCCAAGTTCATTAATATTTTGTATCCTGATTAAAATGCTATCTTGTTGAAACGTAGGTTGCGTTTTTGTCGAGAAAATCATTACTATACATAAAAATATTTTGTGTTTAGTTAACTTTACAGTTCAGTTGCAGTAAACAAAAAATCTTAAAATTCTTTGAAAGAATCTGTATGGCTGTAATTTAAACTGTGTATTAAATTTGATTGAGAAATTGGATTTTCAGACATTTTAACCTACAAATATAGACTCTTAAATTTAAGATAATTTTCTTGTTTACACCCAAGAAATTGTACAGATTTCAGATGTTTGCAAATTCTAGCTCCGGCATTCTATATTGTTCATATAAGTGACAAGATCATAAATTAAAACAATCAGATTTAAAAATGCGTAAAATGTTCTTAAAAATAACAAAATTTAATAAAATATTTTATTTATTTATAGCACTTTTTACAATTCATATATATAAATCTATAAATCATTACAAAAAAATTGCAATAATTTTATCACATTCAATCGAATTCAATAATAAGCCGATGTTTCAAGAAATACAGTAACAATTACACATTCACACATCATTTTTACTTCTTCACTTCAAGTGTTTTGCTTGCAAGTCACAAATTACTAAATGTTTTTTTTTTTTTTAAAGAAAGAAAGAAAAATTAAATTTTTAATTTAATATGAGGCTTTCACAAAGTGGCCCCAAATTACAGAACTACGGTCCTCAAAAGCACAGGGACCACAATTTCAGATTATTAATTAAAATAAATAAATAGACCATTCTAATAAATGAACAGAGATCCTTTAACCCTTTGCCGGGTGCAATGTGCCCAGTTAAAAGACCACATTAAAAAAGCGAAAAAGTATTTTTTACTAAACAAAATTGATATTTTATATAAAGGTATGACTTCACACAATTTGAAAAGATAAAATTTATAGAATAAGAAAAAATAAACAATAATTAACTTAATTTGAACTAAAAAATTTAAGCTATGCCTGACAGAAATACATTTATTAATATCACACAATCAGCAGATTGGGAAGAATATCATATATATTGAAAATTTATTTTTCCAACTGAGTGAAAATAATGCCCAGACCGGGAGTCGAACCCCGGATCATTGACTTACAAGGTCAACGCTCTACCAACTGAGCTATCCAGGCCGACAACCGGTGGGCATTACTCACTCAGACAACCTTTAGGCAGAACATCTGGTCTATCATGTAGATAGCTCGACAGAATAAGCCACAGGTAATTGCGTTGACCTTGTAAGTCAATGATCAGGGATTCGACTCCCGGTCCGGGCATTATTTTCACTCAGTTGGAAAAATAATTTTCAATATGCCTGACTGGCCTATTGCACCTGACAGAGAGTTAGAATTTGAAGGATGTAAAATATTTTTTTTAATTTTTTTTTGGTCATCTTATTAATAATATTATAAAAAGGATAAAATTTATTTTTGATTCATAGTATAAAAAATATTAATAATTGTAATTTAAAACATTATTATATGCGGAAATTTAAATCCTCCACCCTCTTTCATGCACTTTAAAGTAAAAGAGAGTGAGAGAAGAAATTCACTAAATAAATTTGGAGTAAAAAAATCTAAAATCCTCTGTTGAACTTTGAAAAACCTATTTTTGAAGAATGGAAATTTTCCAATAATCTAGAATTTCAAACTTGATGATAACTTAAACTGTGATGTAAAATAAATAAATAAATAAAAATATATTATCAATGCAAGTGTTAGACATAAAGAATACATTAAACACCATTGCCAATAAATAAAGGATATAATATCAAAGCATAAAAATTAATATTTAAGCAAAAACAAAAAATAAAATAATAAATGATACATTGAAATAGAAGTAAAAAAGAAAATAAATAATAAAACAGTTTGTAAAACATAAATTAATACTGCCAAGACAGAGGTTAATCCAGAACAAATTTAGTGCCGCATTGAGGCACTTTCACAAAGTCAACTTTTGGCAATGAGGTATCTTCACAAAATCAATTTTCAGCAATGAGGCACCTTCACAAAGTCAATTCTCAGCAATATAGCAATACACTAAAAAATTTTTATCAGATTCGCTGCATCGAACACATACAAATACCCTCAATTTGAATATTTACTGGATACAGTGGCAAATAATATTTAAGTAAACACCTTATCTTATACATAAGAAATAACTCACCTACATATTTATTTTACAACTGCTCCCTTTTATTTTTTAAATATAATTTAAAATTTAAAAAAATTCTTTGTGCATTTCAGTTAATTGTTCTGAAGCATTATTAACACGTTCAGCGCCATGTCAGCCATCGGTAACTAATGTAAATTAGAATTTATTTATTAAATTGTGCAATTATGAATAGAAATTTATGTTTGTTAACTAAATGAATGAATTTATTTCAGATTGTTACATTTATCATATTATATACAATAGCTAAAAGGTATTTGACATAAGGAATGATATTTTTCTTTTTAAAGATAAATAGGTTATTTTAATGTCAGAATTAAACATACACGTATATATATATAATTAAATAGTGTATAATTAATATTATTAAGTAGCAATAAATTGAAATTATGTATCCTAAAATATAACACACAAGCATAGTTATCAAATACAATTAATAAAGAATTAAAAATAAATTATGGGGGAAATTATAGTTTAAAGATAATAAATTCAACAAATTTTCTATATTTTATTTTATTTTAATAATATCAACATCCTACCCAGCCAACCAACCTACACCACCCATTTTCCTTAAACAAAAATCTGCCCCCCCCCCCCCTCTTCCTTAAAAAAAAGTGTCTATTGAATTGTGGCAAAAATTCATGACCTCAAAAAAATTTCCATGACCTTTTTTATTGATATGTACCAACATAATGTTATATACTATGTACTATATTAAAAAATTCAATTTATCAATCATAAATATTTTCTTCTAGTTCTTCTTTGATATTCAACAGATATCAGTATAACATTATACATATTATTTAATTAAATTATAAATTAAAAGGAGACTTGGCATTGGATAACTAAAACCAGGAAAAACTTTAAGGTCTTAAACGACAAGAAAAAAACTGGAACTTACACAGTTTTTTTTCTCTTTGGCGTTCAAGACAATGAAGTTTTTCCTGGTTTTAAATTATATGTTACTAGATGTACATAAATCATGTTATTCATAATAGCAACAGCCAAATATACTAAAGAAAACGAACATTTTATCTCAAAACCCAATCACATGAAAAAACAAATCTTCTTTGCTTTGTTCCATAATATGACAAATAAGTAATAAAGGTGAATGAATTTTTAATAATAATTAATGAATTTTTCTCTTTTGCATGCCAAACAATTGCTGAAAAACATATCAAAATCAAAATGGAACTTCTCAACTATTTTTTTTTTTTTTTTTTTTATAGGCATAAGATAATAAGTTTTTTTTTTTTTTTTAATTATTTCTATTTATCTTTAGGTACGAAATTTTTATTTTCGATAGATCTGATTTTTACTAGCACTTACTATATTTAACAAGCGGTTCTGATGTGAGGTGCCACGTTTGATCCCAGGTCGCACTCATCGGCCCAGTTGTTCGGAGTTTCTCATGTTTTTTTTGTTTTTTTTTCGAAACTTGTGTAAATACGGGCTCGGACCCCTTAGAAAGACCTCCACAGAAGGCACTCCCCCTGAGACCTAGGATCCTAGTGATGTCAATTGGCCTTAATCCTCATAACAACAACAACTTGCTTATTATATTTATTAATATTACACAATCAGCAGATTGGGAAGCAAATCATATATCTTGAAAATTTTATTTTTCCAACTGAGTGAAAATAATGCCCGAACCAGGAGACGAACCCCGGATGGATCACTCAGTTGGAAAAATAAAATTTTCAAGATATATGATTTTCTTCCCAATCTGCCGATTGTGTGATATTAATAAATGCATTTTTTCCTCCCATTGTTTAACAGTTTTTTCCATTACCTGCAGCTTATTCTATCGAGCTATCTACATGATAGACCAGCTCCTCTTCCTAAAGGTTGTCTGAGGGAGTAATGCCCACCGGTTGCTCTTTATAACCCAGTTCTCTATAAATTTTAATGTTTATATAATAAAATACTAATCACAAAATCAAAATTTCCTAATCTCTAAAGCTATAAGAATAAAAAGAACAATAACAGAGACAAAGGACACACTTGTATGAATGTCAGTAGATTTAAAAAAAAAAGGATAGAGAGACCTTTTGCATAAGGCCTGTCTATGAGGATTTCCCCATGTGACATAATGAGATAACAGCCTCGCCTTTCAAAAGCACTGTACATGAGGAATAAACAATTTTCCAGCCCGCATTTGGTCATGAGTAAAAAACAACTTTAGAAGCAACTTTCTCTCTGATCATAGAGTCTCCTGCTAAATTGTCTGATCATAAATCAGACAAAATTTCAGTATTGAATTTTTTGACAGTATTGAATTTTTTGACTGAATACAATAAATACTCCCATAAAATTCGACAGTCGGGTAATGGAAGTGAAAATGCAGTGAAAGTGCAAAAAAAAATTGTGGGGGAACAATTTTTTATTCAAAAATAGTGTCAACTTTCCTGAAAATAGTGCTGACTAATCTGAAAATAATAGCTTTTAAGCCACTTTTACACAAAAATAGTTGCCACAGTAGCCTAGGGCTGATTTTAGTGGCAAATAGTTGCTTTTTAGTCGCCGCTGGGAATCCTGTAATAAAAATATAATGCAACTTTTACTATTTTACTTTTTTATAATAAAATTTCTTTTTTTTTTTTTTTTCTTAGTAATATAATTAAGTAATAAAAAATTATCAGTCTTTTAGTAGATTTACTAAGTGATATTTGCTAAATGATTTAATTTTTTAATGATATTTCCTAAAACATGAAAAAAAAATTATTACTTGGCAGCAAGAACATATATCATAATAATACTAACAGCATTATGATTTTAAAGATTATGGCAATATATTACAATGTAATTTATAATAAATCATATCTGTTTTGAAATCTTATCGCACCTGACCTACCTGTTAAAAAAAGTGACACAAGCTAAAAAATGGTAATTTTGAGGTTATATTATTGAAAAATATGTATGAAGTGCCCCAATGCCAACGTACACAAGAAACATCACATCTCTATTTCACAATTTGTACACCTGAAAGCATTTGTGTCAATTTTATTGTAGTTCCCGTTTTACAGTAGTCTTTGATTTTTCTCAAGTACTGCATTTTTTAATTGTGTCACTTTTCTTGCCTGAGTGTGATACATGAAAACATATTATTTATAATTTTCCTAATAAGGCACATTAATAAAATCAGATTTCGATATAAAAGTGTAAAAATGTTTTGTTTATAGTACTTGGAAGAATTAAACATAAAAATGGTTGATGAAATGTTGATGAGAATTTGTTGATGGCAATGTTGGTGAGATCAATGTCAACAAAAGTAAAAAAAAAGGATGAAACTATTATACATTCTTTAAATATCTGAAAAAAAAAAAAAAATAATAATAATAATTAAAACACTGAATAAATAGTTACTTTCTTAACAGAAAATAAATAGAATAATAAATATAAATATATGTATATAATGAATAACGGAAATGAAATGCTACATCCTAATATTTTTTTTTTTCCTTAGCTTAAATATAACTGTTATTACACTAATTAGTAATATATATATATATAAATTATTATCTTAGTAAATCTTTATTAATTATCTTTTTGTTGTTGTTGTTGTTGTTACTTTACAAGTTATAATAATATTTCAAACTACTGCTTGCTAAGTAGTTAAACTTTACATTCATCTTGTGAAATTTTATTTATTTCATTATTATTATTATTTTATGCCCTTTCATGTAAGATAGTAATTTTTCTAGTGTCTATTTACCCTCCATTTAATCTCTGTATTAAAGTTATCTTGCTTTCATTTTCAATGGTTCTTTCTGGTTTAGGTAAATTGGGCATTCATAACTGTAATTTTTTTTTTTTTTTTTTTTTTTTTTTTTTGGCTGTTGTGTTTTCTTTCGACTCGAAACAACTGTTGAGAGTTCATGCATTTTATGGTGTTTATTCAAAGTTTTGTACTTATTTCCATCCAGATAGTCTAAATAAAAATCACATAAGGAAAAGCGTAAAAATTAAAATGTATCTATAATGAAAATCAGATGCCATATTAAAAACCTGCCTCTTTTAAACAGTTCGTCAGTTAATAATGTTGATTAACACCCAAAAATTTAGTCAGATTTGGTGATGATGAATTAAAATAATATCTATATAATTATAAGATAAAAAAAACTTCTTATATACCATGTTTTTAAATTTTCTGATGAATCATTAATAAAATACACGAGGATAAAAAATAATATTTGAGCATGCGGACTCAGTTCAGTGAAATAATAATATTAAAAAAAAAAAAAAAAGTTGGTTTTAAAAATAAAATATTTCTCCTTTTAGAACAACGTGCATTAGCACTTAACAAAAGCGACATTAGCACTTATCAATGTCTATAAATTTTTTTAATTATAATGACGTCAATTTTTGTGAGATGCATAATTTAACTTTTTATCATTTTTTAACATTCACGTTGAATTTAAATGTATTTATTTTTATGTCCAAAGAAAATGAACTCTTAATTTGTTTTTTTTGTTTTTTTGGCAACAATTAAATTATAGCTAATATTTTAATGGCTATTTTATTGCTATTAAGAGCTTATTATTTTGATATTTTAATTAATTAAAAGAAAACTACTTGAAAATTCAAAAATCTGACTTCGAAGTATTGTGTTGTCACTGGGTTCTGAGCTACTGTGAAAGTTTCAAATGTCTAGCTAGTAGGGAAGTTAGTTAAAAATAGATTGCAAGATTTGTACCAGACAAACAAACAAACAAACAAGAATCGAAGTTAATAAAAACATGGTAAATAAATGACAAATGCAGGGACAATCAGTTAAAATATGATATCAATAGTAAGGGAGCTATAATAGTATTTAGTGCATACTTGCCAACCTTAAAAAATGAGAAATAGGAAGATTCATGTTCAAAATTAGGGAGATTTTTTTTTTTTTTAAATATACGAAGTACACATATTTCCATACTTAATTTTTGGAAACTTAACTATGGATAAAATTAGAAATTAGCAGAAAAAAATTTCAATAACTCTTTCAATTCTATTTCTATAATCCGCCAAAACAAGTTTAAAACAAATATTGTCATTTATGTTGTGGATAGAGAAAGATTGCGAAACAAAAGGCTTCTGCAGAACACTTGATTGCCGATCGCTACTTGGAGATGTGAAAGGGGGGGGGGGGCAAAAAATAATTAGATGTATTAGAAATATTTAACATTTCTATTTCTTTAAAGGTTCTAGAATCTCATAAAGCAACTTTAAAATGAATATTGACATTCATGTTGTGGATGGAAAAAGATTAAAAATCGGGAGGCTTTCGTAGAACATTTGATCGTCGCTTATTAATGTGGTTTCTTTTTTATAAACGAACGATATCCGCGATTTTTTTTAAACGCGGCAGAAATTAATTCGTGGAATTGAATGAAATATGAAAAAGAAAAAAAAAAAAAAAAAAAAACTGCGGATTTCTGCGAATTCGCGAAAAAATTACATGCCTGATATTTTTTGTAGTAAACATTGTTTAATTTTGCTATATTATGGGCTATTTTGTAAGTAATTTTCTCTCTTTTATGATAAATCAGAAATTTTTAACTTCCGATCGGAAAATCAGGAGATAGATCGTAAATTCGGAAGTCTTCCGCCGAAATCGGGAGAGTTGGCAAGTATGTTAGTGCATGAGGGCTCCTGATCCCGAAGTGGTTGTGTGTTAGCCTGGTATGCCCAATTCTGAGATGAATAAAAATGACGTATTTTCTTGGAATGTCTGAAGGTTAAATTGTTATACATGACATTTGGTGATTTTGTACTTTTACAATTTCCCCTCCTCTGGTCACCAAAATCCCATGCAATTCTATGGAGAAATTTGTTACAAGGATTATGTATGATGTTTTTTCCTTTCTTTCTTTAATCTAGATTTCCCATTTAAAAAATTCACATCTATTAAATTTGTTCTAGTTTTCTAAAAAAATATTTTTTTTTTACTTTAATAATATTTTATTTTGAATCTATGAAGTTCCTTTAGTTCATTTTTCCCATTTTTTAGATCAACATATATATATATATATATTATAAATTTTTGGAAAACAAGAAGAAATTTAATGATTGTGAATTTTCTGAATATGAAAACAGGATTTTAAAATATATATTAGGTAATGAACAATTCTAATAACAAATTTTTCCATAGAATAAACATGAACTCTGGCTTCCAGCAACAAGAGTCTCCGTAAACAAAATAAATATACATTAATTGGTAAAATTCATTAGAAATGAATGCTTACAATTATGATTCAAGTAGAGCTATAACTCCCCCAACAAGATGTAAACTTCCCGTCACAAGAACCTGAATATGATGAGCTCCATGTAAAAGATTTAGAAATGCTTCACTCTTATCACAGCACGAGCAGTGTTTGACATGTTTTTTGTAGACAAGCCAATCCACGGCATTACTCAAGCAGCAGAACAGCATACTGTTGTCTTCTTTTAAAAGAGATGTTTCAATATCATGTTGTATAAAAACTGGACTGGCCTGACTAACTTTATTTGATATATTTTCATTAATACTTCTTATCATATGGCCCCATACTTCTTTGTTTAAAATGCACTGGCGAATTTCTTGCTCCGGGTCTATTGTAAAATTACTTTGATCTATAATTAAAATGTAGGCACTCATGTACATTTCAAAGACTAAAATTACAACAAATGCATTCACTAAGTTATAATTTAAAAAGTACAGAATGAAAATTAATGCTGTTAGACATTTAAAGAAAATTATTTGATTTTTTTTTTTTTTTTTCAAATTTTGATAATGGTAAGCAAACAAATAATTATGAATTTTATAGTGAACTGCACACCAGTAAATGGTGATAACAAAATACAGTGGAGCACCATTTATCTATTTTTCAAGGGACCATTACTAAAAAGCATATAACTGAAAAAAAAAATGCACAATCAAAAGTTTATTTTAACACACTAATACATAAAAGATGTCACATAATAATAAAAATCTAATATATTTATATATATATATATATAATAATGATTTATTAAGCGTAGTAAAAGCCAAGCAACAGATACAAGATCACTGAAACCACAAAGACCAGTAAGAATGAATATATATATATATATATAGGAGAAGCTCAGAAAGGTGAAAAAAAAAAAAAAAAAATATATATATATATATATAATAATTTAACTAAATCAATTAATAACTATTTTAAATTATATTCAATTGTATTTAATGTTAATACAGGAATATTCAATTTTTTCTCTAAATTTTTGTCAATTTCCCTTAAGATCCCAATATTATCTTTTAAGATAAATCTTTAGTTTCCTTAAATGAAAAAAACATAATTACAAACAACTAAAAGTTAAAGGAAACTTTGTTTTTCCAAAAATAAAATGTCATGTGAACACATGAGAAAATCTTTCAGTATTCTGTTCAAGTCTACTGTATGGAAATAAGCAATAAATCAGCAAATTTACAAAATACCTATAAAGCTGTGAAGACTTCTTTTAATTTAAACTCTTTCTTTTCCTGAAAAGCAATTAAAAGAGTGAGCAGAAAGTCACAGCAAGCAGTTACTTTCCTTTCTCACAAAGAAATCCTAAGCAATTGTGTATCTGTCAATCAACTCTGTCTACACCCTCTTTTATTTGAATATTCCCCTAAACTTCCTTAAACTACTGATTTGGATTGCACTCAGTACTACAGTTCCCAGAAAAAATAATCAGAAAAGATAAGAAAAAAAAAATTAGAGTATTTATTTATTTTTTTTTTTACTATGGAATGAATCTCAAACTTGGAATTCCTAAAGGGGGGGAAATGTATAAGTGGAATAAAGAATTTACTTGTGCTGTATTAAACAAAAGATTATTAACATTAGAATGAAAGGAAATGACTTGGGACCAAAGTTAAAAAACAAATTATTGAAAAACATATAAAAAGGTGCTCTGCTCTTAAAAAAAAAAAAAAAAAAAAAAAAAAAACAGGGTTTATATTCACTTGCCTTTTATGCAGAAATTCTGAAAAATGATTGGTTGGGGACTTACAAATTTTAGAACAGTGAGTCCGTAATTAACTGACTAAAGTTTTCTCTATTCAAAAATAAATAAATAAATAAATTCTCAAAACAGAATTTTATGAATTTAGTTTATTTATTTATCTTTGAATAGAGAAAATTTTAGTGAGTTAATTACCGACTCACTGTTCTAAAATTTGTGAGTCCCCAACCAATAATTTTTCAGAATTTCTGCATGAAATACAAGTAAATACAAACTCTAATTTTTATTTAAATCAAATTGGAGTGTAAAGGTTGATATTTTTATTTATTACCAACTATGCGAAAAATACCAAAGCCGGGAATCGAACCCGGGCACCTTCACTTAGCGCACCGATGCTCTACCACTAAGCTACCCTGGCTGACAACCAGCTAGGCACTTCTCACATAATATTTGTTGGCAAAGTCACCGAGTCTGCAAACACAGTTATATCAGGTGAGACAATAATAATCGTAGCACAACTCCACAGACCACGAAATTTCAATTTAGAAATTTTTATTCATGAATTCATCAACCGTGAATATTTATTTAAATCAAATTGGAGTGTAAAGGTTGATATTTTTATTTATTCCCAACTATGCGAAAAATACCAGAGTCGGGAATCGAACCCGGGCACCTCCGCTTAACGCACGGATGCTCTACCATTGAGCTACCCTGGCTGACAACCAGCTAGGCACTTCTCGCATAATATTCATTGGCAATCACCGAGTCTACAAATGCAGTTATATCAGGTATTACGCTCATATATATATTATGCGAGAAGTGCCTAGCTGGTTGTCTGCCAGGGTAGCTCAGTGGTAGAGCATCCGTGCGTTAAGCGGAGATGCCCGGGTTCGATTCCCGGCTCTGGTATTTTTCGCATAGTTGGTAATAAATAAAAATATCAACCTTTACACTCCAATTTAATTTAAATAAATATTCACGGTTGATGAATTCATGAATAAAAATTTCTAAATTGAAATTTCGTGGTCTATGGAGTTGTGCTACGATTATTATTGTCTCACCTGATATAACTACGTTTGCAGACTCAGTGACTTTGCCAACAAATATTATGCGAGAAGTGCCTAGCTGGTTGTCAGCCAGGGTAGCTCAGTGGTAGAGCATCGGTGCGTTAAGCCGAGGTGCCCGGGTTCGATTCCTGGCTCTGGTATTTTTCACATAGTTGGTAACAAATAAAAATATCAACCTTTACACTCCAATTTGATTTAAATAAATATTCACAGTTGATGAATTCGTAAATAAAAATTTCTCTAATTTTTATTTTCTTTTTCATTTCTCAACTGGCACTAATTTTATTTCTCTACAATTATTTTTTAACCAAAAAAGCAGTAATGGATTTTTTTCTTCTCACAAAACTTCATATTTTTATTTCTATCTTTAACATAAAAAAATAAATAATAATAATAATAATCCCACGAGGAAAGTTATTCATTATAAATTAATAAAATTGGATAATTTTATAATATTACTGTATTTTTAGAAACATATTTTACCTGATGAAGAATCTTTTGTAACAGTTTTTCTGTTAGGACTAAAGATAACTAGATCAAAAGACATGTCTGATAAAGGATCCAATAGATTTTCAACATTCCTCATACCTGTGCAATTAAACAATAGGACACGCAATGCAGGTAGTCTATAACAAAAACATTTATGTGTAAGAAATAAATTTTTCTGCGAAAAGTATAAAGCATAAATTATATTAATAAAATTGTTTTTTAAATAATATAATTTCAGACATTTTTGAGAGATATTTTTAAAAATAAGAGAAACATGTTCTAATAATCTATAAAGACAATGATATCCCATGGTAAGTAGCAGCATGATCACAATAGGCTTCTTATCACAACAGTATATAAGTTGATTCTATAATTTGAATTAGGGCAATTCAAAATATTAATTAATTTGAATTTATAGAAATTGGTTAATTTGGATTATTAGAAGAGGAAATGTCAATTTATTTAAAACAAATAAATGTAAATTAAGAATATACAGGGTGATTCTGAGGTCATGGGACAAACTTGGAGGGGAGGTGGGAACTCATCACAAGGATTCAAAATTGTATTGGAACTCATGGGTGCAAACATCTTTAAGAACTGGATGTTTTGGGCTGCTGTGTGCTACTAACTCCATTGACTGTGTAAATCTTAAAATCATATATTTCACAAAATCATACACTATGTTCATACTATTGGAATCTCTGCAATAAAAAACATCAATAAAAGCAGAATTTATTTATTTATGTAAACATTAGCATGTAAAAACTCATTTAAAAAATGCAACATCTGAGAGCCATGCCCATATTCATGCAAAAACATCTGCTTCTTAAAGGGTTAAAATGGTGTTTGGGCCCCATAGGTTCCAATACAATTCTGAATCCTTGTGATATTCTTCATGCCCCCTCCAAGTTTGTCTCATGACCTAAGAATTACCCTGTATATATGAAAGACTATAAAACAATTTTAATTTAAGAAAAAAACAGTCAGAATTTAAAGATCAATAATTGTGAAAATTTTTAATTTTGTAATATAAAATTAAATTTAAGGTTTTATTTTAGACAATGACAGTTGATTTTTACAGAGCTAAACTTACACATATGCATAGAAACCTTTTACAAATTAGAAATCAAATATTAGCTTCTTGGGGAGATACAGCAAAGCACATCCGATTATTCAGGCAGCCTGTTCGATCCATGGAAGATAAGTTTTCAAAATGAAAAAGATTTAGCAAAGGTCTATTTTTAACGAGAAAAATTTTGTGAAGGGTCTTTTTTTTAGGATATAAAGTTTTGTGAAGGGTCCTTTAACGGACCCAGATTTACCTCTGGACAGACTCCTGAAGATGTACAAAACTAGTGTGCATTTCATTATGTACATATAAATATTAATTAAATATAATATATATTAAAGTTAAATAAAGAATTTCTTTAAATTCTCATTTAAAAAAAAAAGGGGGTGGAATTTTGCTTACTGCAGTTTTGTTCTTTCTTCCTCACTGGCTTTTTCAAACCACTTGGCGCAGTGTTTCAAACTTTGTTTTGTGTGAGCTCCATCTAAATACAATGTAACACCACTTTTTTCTATTACTTGGCATCTACCAGGCCATATGCAAGATTGCAAACCTAGTGAAAGTGACAGGAGAGAAAATATTATTCATATGCCCTTATAAAGGTGTTTTTTTTTTTTTTTTTTTTTTTTTTTGTTTTTCCATTTTCTTTTTTAATTAAAGCACAGAAAAAAATGTTTTTAGTTGTTTCAAATATAAGACTAACATTTGAATCAAAATGCATACAAACATAATTTTCTTTTTTAAATAAAATGTGGCAAATTAAAAAATAAAGTTTTTTAACAAAAACATACCTTCTTTAAACTTTGAATTAAGAGGAAATGATGGTGCCATAGGTACAAAAACTGATTCACCTGAATGGTTAACTTCATAATCCATACTTTTAATTTCAACTGAATTTCTACCTAAAAAATGTAAAATATATCAATGTATAAATTATCTAAAAAGTAACAACTTTCTTTTAAAAAAAAATTCCAAAATACATTGATTAAGATAATAATAAAAATAACACATGTTTGAATTCAGATCCCACTAACAATCATCAAAAATTTTAAAACTGCAAACAGGATTAATATACATAAAAATTATAAATTTAAAATAAATAAAACAAGAAATTTATTATTAATTTAATGAAATAAAATTTAAAAAAATAAATAAATGAATAAAATAAAATAAAATACCAAATCTTACTTATATCCTTTAAGATTAAGATCCATTTCGTTTTTACATAAATTGACAATAAAAAAAATTTTACACACGTTTTAATATATTTATTAGTAACTTCAAAATTTGGGAACCCCAAAGTCCAGATCCTTTTATTTTAACAATATTATTTCTTTTTTGAAAACTTAAAAGCAGTGACGGCTCGTGCACCGAAAATTGGTGAAGAGGCACACTGTATTTTACGCTGTATTCATTTATAGGATATAAATTTACATTTAAATAAGTATTTTTAGTTAATTTAAGTTAAAACCATGCTTAATAAAAATTATGATTAAAAATACTTAAATATTATTTTTGAGCTCTTCACCTATTTTCAGTTCAGGAGCCGCTACTGCTTAAAAGCACTTTGTATCTAAAAGCAGAGCTCTATTTACTAACCAAAAAACCACCCTAAAAAATATCAAGTCTCTCTTCAGAAAATTTAAGAATCGAAATAAAGAATTATGTTGGGAAAAACCATGAATTACAAAAACGAGAGAGATTATAAATCAAAGTAGGATGTAGTCTACATCTTATTTAATTTACATGGGTAATTTTCTGTATGTTGCTTTTTTTTTTTTTTTTTTAATTTAATAAATAAATTGACATCTGTCACTCAAAATTAGATTTTATTGTAAAAATCCTGCCACTTCTTAAAAGAGAAAATAGTATAAATAAAATTATTTCACGACAATCAATAATAATTTAACCTATGAAACATGTAAAACTAAAAGTGATAGCATAACCTCATTTAAGCACAAAAACACAAATTTATAGTCATTATTCTACTTATGTATTGCTTTATATTTTGCTTCATTTTGTTTCCTACTAAACAATTGCTTTTATGCATTACTAGAATAAGCTTAATATATATGTATATTAACGGGGGGGTTTCAAATAATCATAACTTAAAAAAAAAAAAAAAAAAAAAATGGGTGTTTTAAGATAGAAGATAGATGCCTGCTTTGGTGACTAGTTATTTTAAATAAAAGTTTTATCTGTGATATAAGAAAATATTATTTCCTTTTTTTAAAAATTTAATACCTTTGAATATCAGATAATGATTTCACAATTTAACTAACATCTGGGATTAATTTGCATGGGAACGCAGTTCATATACTTCTTTTATTTCAGTGAATTCTTACACATTAGACAGAATGCATGGGAACTCATGATTATTGCATACTCATACTGGAACTCGTCAGTGCATCATTTCTGTACAGCCAAAGTTTCTAAATTATTTTTTTTCTCCCCTACAATACTTACTATACTTTTCTTATTGAAAACACCCATAGCTGTAACTTAACTTCGCACACAATCTTTCTTCTATTTACCTTCCACAGCTATAGACTAGCAGTTTTTTCTCACTTTTTTTTTTTTTGAACACACTGAGGCCTGGATTTGTTAGAATTAACCATAAATGAATACAGTTTGTGATTTTATATTTTACTGGGCATTCAATTAAAACCATAATTTTAAGTTGTATCTATATGAAAGGAAATTCCAAAAATAGAAACTTAAATAATAGAATACAAGCAATTTTCTCTACTACGAAGGATCATCAATTTAACTGAACATTTCAAATGAGAAATAAGACTATGTATTGTTTATTTTTGTAACATTTGATTTAAGACTTTAGAAACTGGAGCAAACCTTTTCAAAATTTATCTACAGACTCATAACAGGAGATAAGTACGAACATAAATTCTGCAAAAAATTAATATTCCCATACTTTGTTAGAAATTAAGCCCTAGCTAATATGAAGGCTAATAATCTGAATTTCTTAGTATAATTCTCGATCAAGTAAATACAAAACATACAAGTAACAAATTTCATTTAACAAGAAAAATGGTGAATTCATTAGAAGTCTCAAGAATATTTAAAAACATTTTCAACATATATAATGTTAATTGAAATTAATTTTGAGTTTGATTTCACAAGTAAATATAGGGTGGAAAAACGTTAAATGATTTACTATTTATTTTACTATAAATAATTACTATTTATTATTATTATTTTTTTTTTTTTTTTTTAATGCTATTGAGAAACTAAAAAATATTCAAAATAAATACTTACCTGAGTATATTCTAAGCCATGTTGATGCAAGTTGTACAGCTAATGATGCATTTATTGTTTGAACTTCTCCAGGAATGCCTAGTTTCAAGTTGTGTTCATAAATTTCCAATGGAGGGGCTATTTTCAAAGGACACTGCAACAGATAAATCAAACATTACTTTTGTATTAGAAATTGTTTTCTTTGAGTAACTCACTTCATTAGTTTTCTCTGATTTGAACATTTACCAATTATCACTAGAGATGGTTATATTCCATTGCATAGTGCACATTCATCACATATTAAAGCTCTATAATGAAGTAATTTACCTTTTTGAGTGAAATGCACTAAATTATTTAAAAAAAAAAAAAAAAAACAGTTTTGCAAAATTTGCATTACTGCAACACTAAATATTCATTAAAAAAAGAAAAATAATAAAAATAAAAAAAAAAATAGTGAAAAATGCTACATTGCATTATTAAATAATCTGTTAGTGATATATGCCAAAATTAAGTAGACATAGTTTCTCAGAATAAGCATCTTATACGTTAAGTTTGTTTTGATTACATGTCATAAAAGCTGAGATACAGCTTAGAGTTCTGTGCGGGTCGAGGAAACTTAGCCTGCACCTGACCCAAACCTGCAGACTTCAGGCCCGAGGCCTGCACTATATAAGTTATGAGCTCTATTATAAGAAATTGAATTAGAATTCTATTACAAAAATATGGTTGGTTGGTGTCGTGTCAGTCATGGACAGAAAATAATTTTAAATGGGACCAAAGGTCCTATATACAGCATCTGCGATTTGAAGGCAATTTTCTTCATATAAGTCCGCCCACGGATTGTCACTTATTTGCTGCAGTTGCACCAGAATAGCAGGACAGTTGAAAAGATGTTTGAGGGTTAGTTCTATGTCTGGGCAGTTTTATTAAAAAAATATAGTTATATTATTTAACAGATATTTCAGAAAATTACATGTTACATAAAAACTCACAAGTATATATATATATGTCTAATTAACCGACTTCAAAAAAGAGAAATTCAAACCATAAGGTTTTTTTTTTTAGCTCATAACTTCTTAACGGATTTTTTATAAACAGATTTTATAGACAAATTTTTTATAAACAAAACTTCAGGAAATAATATAACAAAATTTCAAATCTTTAAATTTTTAAATTTGAGATATTTTTATTGTATTAGAAAAGAAATAAAACAAGCAAGTAAATATTAGGGATGAAACGGATAGTGATTTTGCCGGATACCGGATATCGGATATCCGGAGCTCTTGTGCCTGCCGGATACGGATATCCGGACCGGATATCCGTCGGATATCCGGCATTAGTTTTGTTTTTTGTATATTTCTTTTCTTTTCTTTTTTTTTTAACAATAAAATATAAACAGATTTCATATACTATTCTTTTAAAAACATTTTAAATATAATTTACTTAAACATATTTAATGTTTTATTTATTTGTGCAAAATCACCAAGAAGATTAAAACTTTAAGCCTAACATACTCATTCCTATACTTGCAGCTTGTCATGAAAAGCATTGTCTCAAAAAGATAGTTTTGTTCAGAATTACAAGACTAAAACTTATTATTTACATATTTTTTACATTACTAGTATTAAAAAAGTGAAATAAAATATTTTACTAATATAATCATAGGTGAAGGGTTATTTTCATAGGAAAACTAATATGTTGTGGCAATCACAAAACTTTCTGTTATATCATTCTATATAACAGTGCCACTTACTGTTTACGTTGTACAAAAGTTTAACCATAGCTTCTCACAATAAATATTTTGCATATGGAGTTCGATGCAATTTTAATAAACAGATGCTGAGATATAGGCTTGTGAAAAATCATAATAGCAGCTCCACCTATCGGCTGATATATACCTAAATAAGGTCGACATTCATTTTCATAATGGTTGTCTTACATATCAAGTTTTATGCACTTATGTCATAGAAGTTGAGACTTAGCCCATTTATGAGGTAAATTGCAGTGCAGTATTGCCTCATGTTGACCAATATACGCCCAAAATAAATTACAATAGTGTTTCATAATGGCTGTCTCACTCACATACCAAGTTTGGTGCAATTATACACAATAGAATCTGAGGTATAGCCTTCTCGTTTTTGGGGGGAAATTTCCGTATAGCAGCATTACCTATCGGCCAACATGCACCCAGATTGTAACAGCATAATTTCTCATAATGCCCTTCTAACATAAAGTTTCATGTAATTATATGCAATAGAACCTAAGATATGGCCTTCCCTGAAATTGTAAAAAGTGCTGTATAACCTGCTGAATGATTGGCATCAAAATTCGATAGGCACATTATATGCCAAGGTGCATGTACATATATATTTCTATGAAATTTTGTGCAGTAGTTCCTAAAATATAGCCTTTCTTTAAGTTGCATAAATCGCAGTATGGTATCATCACCTGTTGAGCCATATGCACCAAAAGTTGATAGGCACTGATTTATGTCATGGTTCAACTACATATAAATTCATATGTAATTATATGCAGTAATTTCAGAGGTACAGTTGGACAGAATTTTTGTCACATATACACAAACAGATATCTTTTTAGATTGATCAAACCAGGTTCTGGACTTCTTAAAATGTGTAAATCCATCGAAAACCAGAAGTTGAAAATTTTTATGAATTCAATGCTTTCTTTTGAGACATTTATAAGAAAACATAAAAGAAAGAAGTAAAAAAAAAAAAAAACTAAAAGCTTTAAACTATTATGTTATGGCCATCACAAAACTTTCTTCTATATCACTCTATATAACAATGCTACATGTTGTTTAACGTGCACAGAAGAAACTTAATCATAGCTTCTCACAATAAAGATTTTAAATATAGAGTAAGAGTTTAGTGCGATTTTAATCAAAAGATTTTGAGACGTAGCCCTGTGAAGAATCATAGAAGGTGAGGAACAGCTGCGCCACCTATTTGTCGATATACACCAAAATTAAGCCAGCTTTCGTTCTTATATTATTTATCTTGCATATCAAGTTAAGTGCAGTTAAATATTATAAATGTTGAAATTTAGCCTTCCTATTCACAGAGTAAATTGCAGCATAGTATAGCCACCTATTAACTGGTATGCACCAAATTTTGTGCAATTATACACAAATGAATCTGAGATATAACTTCCCCAATCACGGGAAAACTGCAGCATAGCAGCACCACCTATTGGCTGATATGCACAGAAATTAAATAAATGTGTTTCATAATACCCCTGTGACATAGTTTTTTTTTTAATTATAAACAGTAGAAGCTGAGATATAATAGTCTTCCTTTAAATAGTAGAAATCACAGTATAGCAGCACCACCTGTTGAGTGATTTGCACCAAAAGTTCATGGACACTTTTTTTGTTAAGGTGTAACTATGTATAAATTTATATGAAATTCTGTGTATTAACTCTTGAGCTAGAGCTGCTACACAAAATTTTTGTCACACAGATTTTTTCTAAAAATGGTCAAATTGTGTTCTGGTTCTCCCAAAGTGAGTAAATCCACTGAAAACTGGAAGTTGAAAACTTTTACGAATCTAATACTTCCTTCTATTTAACATAGAAGAAAATAATAATTCAAAATGAATTTTTTTTTTTTTTTTCTTTGTATAAATTTTACTTATTTTATATTCTGTACAGATAAAAAAGAAAAGTTTATATTATTTAGTAAAATTCTTTAATTAAAAGTTAAGTTTTTCTAATGTTCAAAATCAAAAACTTTAAATAATTGAACATTAAAAAAAAAAAAAAAAAAAAAAATTCTTCTCATTTAACAATCTGAAAGTCAAAGTACAGACTTTCTGAAAATTTAAATACTTTTATTTGAAGTAATGTACTTTTATTTGAAGTAATTTTAATTTTGGGGAATATATCTACGCAATGTAATGGGAATTCTTAATTCAGGTGCTTTAGCAAGACAGGGGTGGCGCCAGCTAGGGGGCCGGGGGGGCACAGGCCCCCCCGTCGGGGAGTCTGTGACCCCCCATCGGGGCATACTCCTAAAATATCTCTGGGGAAAAAATACAAAATTTTCAGTTTTTCTATTTTTGGTAGCATTTTTCTTTCCTTGTACAAATTTGGAGCATTCTAGTTTTTCCATTCTGTATTCAATAGAAGAAAGTATTGGATTCGTAAAAATTTTCAGCTTCCAGTTCTCCATGAATATACACGTTTTGAGAGTTCCAGAACACGTTTTGACCACGATATTTTTAGAAAATGTCTGTCAGTGGCACGACGATCTCCAAAACCACGAGGAGTACTAACAAATGGAATGATACAAATATTAACAGTAATATTATTAACATCATTGCAGTTTTTGATAAATACTTAAATAATAAACTCTCTTTATGTAGTGCCCCCCTGTCGGGGAGGTGGTGTCCCCCCGTCGGGGAATTTCTGGTGCCGCTAATGTAGCAAGATATTCTATTAAAAGCGTAAATTTATATAAACTGTTTCTTTTTCTTTCTTTTTTTTTTTTTTTATACAAATCGAATAGGTAGATGGCACAGGGAATGTAGATGCTCTGCTAGTATAAATATACGGTCACAAAAACAAGAACTTTCTAATGTATGAAAAAGTGGATTGTAAATAAACAAGCAGGTACTAGTCAATAAATGTGCATTATTTGACTCATTTTCGAAACAATGTAATAACTTTTATTTCCAATACTAACAATATTTCTAAACAATCTAACAACATGTTAAACAAAAGTCATAAAAGCAGAGTTATATGCACTGCACAGATTGAATATCATTTGTTTAGGAACAGCTCTTTTTATTGTTATGGGGAAGATTAGGGGGAATGATATAGATCACTCTGGAAAAACCTAGCTAACTCTGTATAAAATTAAAATAGGGCTTCTATATTTCTTAGACCTGAAGCTACTTGTGTCTAAATTTGTTTGCTAAAGAGGCTAATTTCAAATTTCTCAACGGCTTACTTTTTTTTTTTTTCCTTAAACAAAACAAAACAAAAAAAAAAAAAAAAAAAAAACTTTATGCTACAGCGGATCTAAAAAAATAAAATAATTGTCGCAAAATTTTCATTTGATGAGAGTTTAAGCCTGAATTTTCTGTTTCGGATATCCGGCTTGAAATTGCCGGATATCCGTATCCGGAGAGCTGATATCCGGTACCCCGTCGGATATTTAAAACTCAGCCGGATAGGCCGGATACCGGATAGTTACCGGATATCCGTTTCATCCCTAGTAAATATACATTGACAGACAAATAATTTTCATAAATGAAGTTTTAAGCATTAAGTATTGATATTTATGTGATTGTAAATAAACAATAAACTCATGTTATGAAACATGTTCTTCCTCTAAATTACTGTGAAGGGAGAGAATATCATCCAATCTTTGCATTCAAAAAGTTAAATTCGTTTAAAAAAAAAAAAATTCTTTAGAGATTTTTTTTGTTGTTGTTTGTTTGTTTTTTGTGGGTAACCACCGGGTTTACCTGTTCAAAATTTGATGAAAATCTGACCGGCAAAGCACATAACCCGCGGGTACCCAACCCAATGCAGGACTCTAATGCCGCTAAGAAACACATCATAAAAAGTACAACTTTGTCAGTTTTTTTTTTTTTTTTAACAGTGCCATTTGTCAACAAAAATGCATAGAAATTCATTGAAATAGTACAATTTTTTTATAATCGTTTTTTCATACAGAGTTTTCCCCAGACAGTTTCCATCCTACCTACTCTTTGGTTAAAAAAAAAAATAGCACCCTTCATGCAAAAAAAATTATAGCCTTCTTGCCTTTCATCTAAAGAAATAATCTGGTGTGTCACTCACATGACTTTCTCTTACCCTGAAATTTAATACTATTAACACAGGTTGCAGAATAATAGGTAAGATAACGAATACTGTTATGTAAACCTATGTTAAACAATTCATATTAGGCTTCTGAAGAGTTTTATATGATAATTAGTTCTGTGTGAGGGGGCAACCTCTCGTTTCATTAATGCACCTACATTTATATAGAACTTAATTAGGTTATTAAAAATAATTCTCTTTTTTAAAAAAAATTATTAAAATTATTATTGAAAAAAATTATCTTTTATGATAAGGCAGACAATTTCCATATTAGAGAAGTAGTATAACCATAGACCTATTATAAGGAAAAAAGAAACATATACAAGATACCACACACTTCCATAAATAAACATGGAAAATATATAGAAGTAGATTGTTAGGTACATCAAAAAATAAAGGAAATATAACAATAATAAAGGTGAAGAAAGAAACTTTTCAAATGTATAGAATTTTTGATAGTGTACATGAATGTTAATATAATTTTGCTATTATAAATAATTAAAGTAAACCTTACTTCTACTCCTCGTGTACGCCTGAGTACTTGTGGTCCACGAAAGGAGACAATCACAGAGCAAGCAAGCCGCCGCAAAGCTGCCTCTGACGAAGGGGGGGGGGGGGGGGGAGAACCCTCCCGCAAGTACTCAGGCGTACACGAGGAGTAGAAGTAAGGTTTACTTTAATTATTTATAATTGTATGCTTCTTGCTTCAATGTTTTAAATGAATTTGCTATTATTTAAAAATCTGAAAATTTATGTCAAAATTTAAGAAAAATATAAAAATTCTACAAAAGTCAAAAGAATCTTATCTTTAATATTAAGTTTGATACTCTTATACACAATAAGAATTGAAATATCGAATTCCCGTAAATGGGGAAAATATCAGCATTATGCCTGTAGAATTATTATATGCTATATGCCAAAATCTAATGGCCACCAATTTACGTCAAGGTCTAATCAGATACAAAATTTTGTGCAATTCTGCAGATTTTTTTTTTTTTTTTAGACCATCCATAAAATTTGATAACTCATTGTTAGTTTTTCTATTTTTATTATACATTGTATTTTATTGTTTTTACATCCATAATCAAAAGTTTCATGAGAAACCGGAAGTATAATTCATTAAAAAAAAAAAAAACATGGATGAATAGAATTATTACTATATATATAAATTCGCAATTGAAATTGTGAAAGAAAACCAAAAATATCTTTCCTTTTTTTGTAAGAAAAGAAAGAAAAAAATTAAACACCTCTTATTTTTAAAGCATTTTTTCTCATGTACACAGACAGTTTCTTTCTTTTCTTTTCTTTTTTTTTAATGCACTTTACAGTTTATTATAAACCTACAAGAATATATATATCTTCACATACATTCACTTCTTTGGCCTTGTCATATAAAATTTTCATGGCACTTTCATGCTGAGGAACAGTAAAAGCAGGAACACCAGATTTAAATATTCCAGCCTTCTGTTGAGCTATAAGTGGTAAAGTATTACCCAACATTTGCACATGATCTATTCCTAGAGATGAAATACCAACCACCACTGGCTTCCTAAATTAATTCAATAAAACATAAAAACTTAATTAAACATATGCTGTATAATAGATATTAAAAACATTAAGCTTTTTTATTTATTTTTTAAAGATTATAATAATTAAAAAAATAATAATAATTAATAAAAGCACACACACGCACACAGGAAAGGAAAAATCCCTTTTTAGTTTTTATGCCTCTAATGGGCTTTTCCCAGTTTTGTCTGCTCAATCATGTGATAGAGGAAAACGAATAATCGAATTCTGAGAATCAAATTCAATTAAATATTGTTCTTAAGAACAAAAATTTTAGTATTTAATATAAAATAAAATAAAAGTAATATTGTGCATTTATAAACAGTAGAATAATTGTATTTGTAAATTTAATAATTTTTAAAAAACATTTTATGTGTTTATTTATTTTTACCTATAAGAATCGATTTTTGTATATTGTAGTGTAACTGTAACATTAACTGATCTAGCAATAAATAATAGCTTCTTGTGGAATGTTTATGGATTATAATTTGAAATTTTAAAATGTTTTCATTTAATTTAATTGCATAAAGGTGTCACAACAAGTTAATTAACTTAGTTACTGGTCTAAATGGATTTACGCAGTACAATATTGCACTGTCACTGATTTAAGTACCAAAAATCAGAGTATTAAACATGTTCTTAATGAACATCAATAACAAACATAAACTAAATGATGATTGTAAATGTATACAGCAAACAAAAGATGATGAATAATGATATAAAATGGATTAAAAATGATGATTTATAAAAAAAATAACACAGATTAAATACGATTGATCAAAAATAAGAATAGAAAATATGTTATTTCAGCAATCGCTATAGATAAACAAGACTTTGTCTGCTATTTGTTTTTCCTCTATCATGTGACCTCTAACGTCAGGTGGGAAGAGCCCATTGCTATTTTTATTTCCCTGCAAAATGTCAGAAAGTCTTCCAATATCAATGTATGATTTTAATTTCTTGCATCTCTCAGTTATATACAAACTTCATTAGATAACTCAAGAAGACAGAAAATTGTGCTTTTTATTTCTTCTTTATACACATAATTTTGAATCTCTTCAGTTACACACAAAATAATTAACATATTTTACACACCCTATCAAGGAATTCAATATGAATATGGTTAAAAAAATAGAACAGTTCTACAGTTTATGAATCAGTGTCACGCTCATCCTTCTGATCTCCCATATACATAATATACATATATACACAAACTGTATTAATTTGCTACAAACTGGCTCAGTCACTAGATCTTAACATAATACAGTCAGTAAAAACAACATATTATAGGAAAGATTTGGTACCAAAAATATTCATATTATTTAAACAGAAAAAAAAAAATATTATATAAATTCTGGATGCAGGTTTCATTTTATAGTAAAGTAACATTCCCAACAATTTCCAATTGCTTTTGAAAAGGATATGATTTTTCTTAATATGATGCTTGCACAAATTGTCCTGATAAGGGGACCTGGAACCACTGAAGTGGGTTTCATATAAAAGCTTATATTTCTATTTAATATATATAAATTGAACTATATGAGGTTTGTTTTATATATATATATATATATTCAGGCAACAATTTTTATGGGTTTTAACATGTTTTTTACAGATTTGAAATATTTAAATTGAGTTTTTGCTGTTTGCATTTTATCATGAATTCATGATCTTCAAAATGCCAAAACTTTCAAGGCTATTTAAGAAAAGACTATATATATTGTTTTAAAGTTTAATAGAACTTACTTAAATGAATTAAGGATGGATTTTGCAACATCTTTAAAAAGAAAAAATATTAAAAATAAAAATCTAGCTTTTTTTTTTTTTTTTTTTTGGTAAATTTTTACATAGGCATGCGCTTTTTAGTTTTTTTTACAAAAATTAATTAAATTTTAAAATCCATTACAAATTCTTTTAAGCAGGTTTTATTAAACATCTATATATGAATATGAAGTTTTTTTTTTTAAATATCTGTAGATGATTTTAAATATCAAGAATTCATGAAAAAAAAAAATACAAAATTGAGAAAACACAATTTAAAGATTTCAAACCTGCAAAAATGTATAAAAAAACATAAGAATGAATTGTTGCCTAAATACATATTTTATTGAACAAACCTAACACAGTTCAATTTATAATTATTAAAAATGAAATATAAGCTTTTATATGAAATCTACTTTAGTGGTGCCAGGTCCCTTTAAAGTGTAATGAAAACATTGCAGCATGAGCCCAGATTCTTTGACTTGTGAACATGCATGAAAATTCAAAATGTCTTTGACTCTCAATAATGTAATGAATTACTATACAAGAAAAACTCTTGGTTATACAAGATTCTCAATTGTTTTCTTCAAACATATGTAAATGAGAGATGACTTTACTACTTTTCTTTCTTTCTTTTTTCCTTTTCCATATAACATTCATTTAATCATTCTTTGACTCTCTTTTACATTATTACTATATTCCATGTAGAAAAAATTTTCATAATCTATGAGTGATATCTGATTTTTTATACACTCTGAAAAATTTTATACACACTTAAACTGTTTTCTTGTTGACATCTTTTTATTTAAATATGCAAAAGCATTTAAAAAATCTTATATTTTACTGCATGAATGATATTATTCTTTTGTTACAAGGAAGGTCTCCTTAAAGCGCATATGTGAAGGTGTTCACATATGTTTGGTTAAATTTTAATTGAGTTTTTATTTAAAACAAAATCTAATGATAAAATAATGCATTATCGCAATATAAAATAATTAAATTTCATGTGTGATATTTTATTCACATAATTTGTTTTCAGACATTTGAAGAAAGAATTGTTTTTTTTTTTAAGTGTCATTAAAAATTGCACAATTTTAATTATACATACGACCTACACTATTTATTAACATAAAACATTAACACACATCATTCAGAAATCTAATTTGTATATGTTTTATATCTAAATTATAAATAAAATGTTTATCTTTTAAATAGAAAAGTAATTTATTTTATGGGATAAAAAGAAAATAAAATAATAATAATATCTAACGGAAATTCTGACATTAAACGTAATTATAAAATAAAAAGTGTTCTCAAATAGTCATAAAACAAGGAAACTCATTGTCAGAATTTATATTATTTCAACACAGGATGTAATTTATTTTAGATTGCGCAATATTGATGACTGCATTTCTTAACCGTCTCTTTCTCTTGTCTAACGGTAGTTTGGCAAAATGTTGGCGATTAAAGGGTTACTACAATTATAAACCGTCATTACAAATTCAAAAATTAACATTGTTTTATCCGATAAACAATGAAAGTATTTGGCACTATAATTTGGCTGTTTTTCTAAAATTTGGCTCTTTTTCTTCAGACATCTCAGATCTGTTCTGGTGTAGGGATCTCAGAACTGCTCCAGATCATAGGATTGTAAACATGTAATTACTTCGCTCTCTCCCCCATCTTATGCGACAATCTCAACATTTAACCATGGGTTTATGTACTTCATTAGTAAACATTTTACAACGCTCTGTACAAATTGTTGGAAATATTCCTAGATTTTGTTGGACGAATTATTCAATAAAGACTTCCTGATGACTGCCATTGGACTCCTTATTGAAATATTGTTAATTCAACTTCTCTTGCAGATATCTCCATTAAATAACGATCACCAATGCGTCAAGAAACTTCGTAATATATCTTGGTGCCAAAGCACCAGGAGTTGAGATTGGTCGACATGGGGGAGAGGGGCTGTATTTATTCTTATGTATATTTTGTTAAATATTTGTCGCAAGTTGCTATTTAAACTTATTATGGAAAAGCTTCAATATCACGCCTTTGGTTTTTAAGAACTTTCAGACTGTTAAATTTTGCTTAGATTTTGCAAAAAACTGACATAACTACTCACACTTTTAATACAGAAAATTTCAAAGGGCCTAAAGAAGAGGTTTATTGTTTTACGAATTTAGCTAAAGAAAAATTCCAAGAATTATTCCAAGAATTAAATGAAAAGGAGAAAATAGATGTACGTGGAGTGTACATTTCTTGCTTTGGTGACACTTCTTTACCTGCTGACGTATAGAGACAATGCATTACTTTTCTAGATAAAAGATTTGTCAACTCCTGTCTTCCAGTTCGAGCGATAGCACTTTGGAGGGTTTGCCGTTCTCTCGATTTGATGGCAGTTGTTTCGGACACGGTATACCCTTCATCATGTCCGGATGTTTTCCGTTCAAGCAATCCTGTTCAAAATTTATGCCGAACATTATGGTGATATTATACATTTTTGCCACTCGTGGTTTTCTCCTACAAAACTTAAGAAAAATAATTTCTGCTTCACATGTGACACCTCCACAATCAAGATTTGTGAGCGAAAAATCTACGTTAATAATAAAACAGAGTTCACGATATTTTTCCGTTTTCTAGTGATCGTGCATTTCCATCGCTGGCAGGGGCTGCAGTGTTTGCATGCCTGGATCTTCTCCCTGTGTGCTGTTTTATACGCAAGTATAAAAACCATACTTTTGTTATTTGCGTTAAGAAATTTTCTATTAAAAATCGTCATTTGCGTACAATCACAAGAGAAAAATGTGGCGTTTCCGTTACTATCTACGAATTCATAAAAAAAAAAAAAAAAAAAAAACCTTAAACATATAGGAGTATATTTTTTCTTTCCTCCTTCGTCCAAAAAGAGAACTATGTACTTTTGTATTTGAAACTGTTTCTTCAAAATTTCGCTAGTTAGTGTTATTTTTAGGAATACAAATTATTTTGTCATGAAGGAGCAAGTTACTGTAATGAAGATAAGTTTTCGTTTCGCCAAATATACGGATTCGAATGCTTCAAAAAAAATTTTTGATTTTTCAAGATATTCGTAAGTACTTTTTCTTTTGTCTTGAAGAAAATAAATACAGAAAATTACTTTTCAAAGTAAAGAGTTATATTTCTTTTGTATTTATTTGTATAGTTTATAATGCTTGATTAATTTTTGAGTAAAGTTTTAAATAATTATAATTTAAATAATTAGGTTGGTAATAATTTGACTTATTATATATATGTTTCTCAGATATTTGTAAATATACACAGTTTGTCGAGTATGTTTACATATTCATATTTTAATTAAAAAAAAAAGTTTATATGTTATTGAATTTTATTTACACAATATGTGCAGAGTGCTTCTGTACAAATAATTATACTTGTTTAAGGTAGTTTAATTTTGCATTATAAATACAAAATATTTGCAATAAAGCAAATTAAATTTACATATTTTTACTTCTATTATTATTTTTGGAGAAAGTGTTCACATTCATTGTTTTTTTTCTTCAGTAAATACAATGATTAAGATAAAGAATTCTGAGAACATAATTATTTTTTTCATATGAACTTTTTCTTATATGAAAATATTGATTTTGTTTTTTAATTATATGACTGTGATTTGTGTTTTATATATTTCAAAATATTCACATGTTTAATCATATATTTGTTAGATTTCTCAGTTCTTTCTATATTATATATTGAAATAAACGATTTAATTTTTCCAATTAAATGTACTTGAAACTTCATTTTAAATAAAAATATATTACTTTTTGTTCTAAAATAATGATAATAATAATTATGTAGTTAAAAATAATTTAAATTATAATATCTTTCTCTGCAGTCGTTTGAAATTAAAAGTTTGGTGGCAGGTGAGCATTTCCCACATTTCTCACACTTACAAACACATTTTTTACAAATATTTTATATTTACACATTTCACATTTTTATAAACATTGATCTTTCAATTCTTGTGGGGAAATTTTGTAATTAATCATTAATAGATTGATTGATTTGGTTTATCCTGAAACTGTAAAAAAAAAATACTTGTTTTCGGATGTTTGCATGAAATTTTTATCTTTCATTAACACATTTGCACACACGCTTTTATGCATGCACTAATCCCAAGTTTTAATAAATTATATAATGTTGTAAGGTTTTTAATGATAATTTATACATAAAGTCTTTTTCTTCATTTCAAGAGTTTTGCATTCTTTTCCTTCTAAGATCTAAATTTTTGTAATGTTGTGCGCCACTGTTGCATTTAATGACGTCTTGAATGCGATAGTGTGTGTTTGGCATTCGGGGTGTATTTCTTTCTCTGGAAATTCTGGCCAAATTTCAGTTGAGTGGGAAATCTGCCTTGATTACCTTGCATTGCACAATTTTACTTTTGCTAGAATTTTATTTTCATTTATACAAAATATTTACTTTGCTAAATTTACAGTTCTGCATTTGTTTTTCATATACATATGTAAATAAAAAAAATAATAATTAAATGAAGGCAATAAGGTAATTAAATTGATAAACATTGATTCTTTCTTTATTAAATATTTTTCTCATTTTTTTTTTTTTTTTTTTTTTTACATTTGTTCACTGCATGTAGATGTGACGGGATTACGTCATTACAGTAAAACAGCTGTTGTTCATAAAAGACTTTCCCGCCCATAATATTTTACATGCATGATGTTCTTATTTTCACACATTGCTATAAATTTACACATTTCATCTTACACGAACATTCAAAATTCACTTTCTTTTTAATTTGCTATGCCTATATATATTTTTTACACTGTGCAATAACAGATTTTTATATTTTTGTTTACACTTTTTACACACATCAAGTTTATTTATTTTTCTTTTATATATTACAAGAACTTGATTATGCTGATTGAACAAATTTATAAACAAAGAAACTGCGAGACTAACAAATAGATAAATAAAGAAAACGAAATGAAATAAATACACTCTTTTTATTCATACAATAGTGAAAATATTTTGTTGAGGCATGTTTTTTTTTTTTTTTTTAAACTTTTACTTTTTCTCAAGGACTCAGATGCATATCTATCACTCACCATGCATAAAATAATATTAAAAGAAATAGTAATGAGAAGAATGATAATATTTTTATGTTTTTTTAATGTAAATATAATTTAACTGTGTTAAAGCATCATATATACTTATTTACTCACATTTTATCATAAATATTTATTTGTTGGTTTATATTCTTATTCGTATGTGTATCTTTTTATTTTTGTTAATATGTATACATTAATATTAGTATTTACATCTAATTGCTAGCAAATTTTATAACATCAAATATCAGACCTTGTGTATTCGATGCATCTTTTTTTTTTTTTTTTTAGAACAACAGCGTTGCGCAACTTTTGAGCAAATATTTTTTGCTTTTTTTTTTATAGATGTCAGCTGATTTTGATTAATTTTTTTAGTCGACTTGATGAACAATTTGAATTCATCTTTTATTGAGAAGTTATTTATACTTCCTTTACTCGAGTTTTTATTGAATTTGATATGAGCATTTATGATAGCCCTTGTAGCTAGTCTTTATATTGATTTTAAGCTCATTTTAAGAGGCCTCGTTGAACTCATTAGAAGTTTATATTGTCATGACCTTTTTTTAAACAATTTCATGTGCACATTTTTTTATTTCATTATTAATTAAAGAGCTGTCATCAGAGATCATAAATAATAATATTGTGGCTATTTTTTTTTCATCAGTAATACCATTCTAGAATGTTTACGGACATAATTGAAAGTTATTGAGAATTTTAATCTCGCATTTAAAAAAAAAAAATTAAATTAAATTAACTATGTTATCACAGCTTCTTGTTAAAAAATAAATAAAATAAATATACATAAACACACACTCCCTGTTCACACAATTGTGTTGCTTTGGTCTATATATTATGCAGATTGTTTTTATATAATGTGCTGATATTTGACTATAAGTTTAAATTTTCAACACCGAAAATTGTGTTGGGTAAACCACATATTACATTTATCTTATTATTCAAACATTTTTTTTTTTCAAGCATTCGCTAATTGTTTTACAAAAATATTTATACACAAAAAAAAAAAATAAATAAATAAATAAACACACATTGTATTGATTATTTTACTGCATGTACTTGAATATAAAATATGTACACTTTCAACATATGCATACTCATGCAATATTCATACATGTAAAAAAAAAAAAAAAAAAAAAAAAAAAAAAAAGAGGAATTTCAAATTTGGAAATATTTGATTTTCAATTTTGATTATTATATCATATTTTCCATTCAGAATTTTTATATAAAATAAATTTCATGTGTTCAAAGACTCATTATAATAGAATCATAATTACTAAGTTTTTGCCAGTGTCTACATATGGTAATTTTTGAATTTTAAAGATAAAAATTATATTTAAAAAAAAATTATTGTCTTTATGTATAATATATACAAATTTACATATTATAATAATTTATTACATTTCAGTGTATTATTTTTGTTTTCATATTCAAATATTTTAGTATACATGCACTTTGTTTTTGTTTGTCAAAATTTAATATACAAATTTTTGTTGTTGTCAAGTTGTGTAATGTTTCCGAGGGAAGGCTTGTACACTGTCTCCGAGTGCTCTTCAGTGTATCGGTTTTTTTTTTAGGGTGTTTTGTTGTTCAGTGTCTAGACAATATTTCGGCTGGACCGATATATTTTTATTTTGGGACAGTGAATGATGAAGCATTTTTGTGAAACATTGCAGTCTCTTTCAGAGGACATTTTCAATTAATTATTTGTGGCCTTATGTTTAAGATTTTTTGCTTGTATTAAATTTTTTTTAATTTCTTTACACACACACACACACAAAAAAAAAGGATAAATAAATAAATAGATAAAGTTAAAGAGTCTATCACACAATTTTTCTCTTTAATTATGCAGAATGTTAATTATAAATTTTTTTACTGTTTCATGTTATGGGTATAGAAAAATTATTTTTGCACTTGAATTTTTATTTCTTTCTATGGTATATTTTTACAATTTGCAAACACTGTGAATCATTTTTTTAATGATTCACATGAATGTGTAATTTTTCGAGATACAGATGTTTTCTAACTGTACACATATACACTTATATTTTATTTATTTTATACATACATAATACCACATACACAATTACAAAGGGTTTCACAGATACTTCAATTTTTGTTTAATATTATTGTCCATTTTGAATGTAAAATTCCTTATATAAAAAAAAAAAAAAAAAAAAAACAGGAACTATTCAATTTTTATACACTATATACATACACTTTTAAGGTAACCTGCATGTAAATCTAGTCATTCTAGTCTTGCAATAGGGTTACTTTTGTTAAATGCACATAATTTTATCCATCTTACACATTATTTCACATGGCTTACCTTGCAGTATTGTATAAAAATAAATAAATAAATATAAAATATATAGGTTCTAATAATAAATAAGTCATTTACACATCTTCGTCCAAGACATAAGTGATCTAAACACACACACACACACACACAAAAAAAAAAAAAAAAGTATCATATCATGCATACTTAACAAGTTTAACATTTTGTATTTCTCAATTATTTAATCATTATTCAATACAACTATCACGAATAATGCATATTATTAATAGAATAAAGTATAAATATTATTAAAATATTATTAGAATTTGTCCATGTTGACAATTTACACTTTTCAGTTGTGATTCATGTTTTATAAATTATTGTATTTCTTAGGGAAAAGGGAATTGATAGCATATTGGTATCATTCTTCATTATTTTAAACCACGTAATGTTTGAAAAATGAACTTACTTCATGTTTTTTTTAGAAATAATTAATTATAATTGAACAAAAAAAACTAATTACATTTTCTATTAAAAATTTTCCAGACTTCATACTTGTGTCCTATTACTTTATTGATTGGGCTATTTTTTTTTTTTCATTTTCGCAATTCACTTTACACAAACAAAAGGCATTTAATTATGTCGTGTTGCAGAATGCTTGCTGTAATTTTATTTACACACAATATATGCCTCTTCTGCCTCACACCCTAACTCAGTAAGTTATTTTTGGCTGTGGCCTCACAACCCATAATGTCAATTATAATTTGTATACTGATTCACACACACTGGCTCAATTTGTATAAATTTTAGGTCTTCACATATTGGCGTTCTGGTACTTTCTTTATATTCTAAAAAAAAAATTTTCATACCAAAATATCTCATCAAAATAATGTTTTATTGAAATTAGTAAATAATAAATAATTTCAGGCAAATTAATAGATTGCATAAACTTGTGAATACTTAAAATATTTTAATTTTGTAATTATTGATTTCCTTTTTCCTTGCCTTCAATTTGTCATACATTTTCAAGAAAAATTTGTTGAGAATGCATTGTCATACAGCTGTGAATTATTATAAATACTACATTGCATTGCTTATTTTATAGTTACAATGTCATGATTTCAATATACATTGTTGCTTCTTATGAAAGATAACTATGTCCAGTACAAACAAGTTCTAATTAATTATTGGTATTATATATATTTGATGTTTAATTTTACATTATTAGCCACTTTGTAATATGAAAAGTATTTTTAAAGTAATATTGATTTTATATCGAAAGTTATTTTGAAATTTGTAGTATGTATTTGTCTTGATGCGAGAGAGAGCGATTTTTTTTAATTACCTTTCGATTTTTTTTATTTTTAGGCGAAGGGGAGAAATATGTGAAGGTGTTCACATATGTTTGGTTAAATTTTAATTGAGTTTTTATTTAAAACAAAATCTAATGATAAAATAATGCATTATCGCAATATAAAATAATTAAATTTCATGTGTGATATTTTATTCACATAATTTGTTTTCAGACATTTGAAGAAAGAATTGTTTTTTTTTTTAAGTGTCATTAAAAATTGCACAATTTTAATTATACATACGACCTACACTATTTATTAACATAAAACATTAACACACATCATTCAGAAATCTAATTTGTATATGTTTTATATCTAAATTATAAATAAAATGTTTATCTTTTAAATAGAAAAGTAATTTATTTTATGGGATAAAAAGAAAATAAAATAATAATAATATCTAACGGAAATTCTGACATTAAACGTAATTATAAAATAAAGTGTTCTCAAATAGTCATAAAACAAGGAAACTCATTGTCAGAATTTATATTATTTCAACACAGGATGTAATTTATTTTAGATTGTGCAATATTGATGACTGCATTTCTTAACCGTCTTTTTCTCTTGTCTAACGGTAGTTTGGCAAAATGTTGGCGATTAAAGGGTTACTACAATTATAAACCGTCATTACAAATTCAAAAATTAACATTGTTTTATCCGATAAACAATGAAAGTATTTGGCACTATAATTTGGCTGTTTTTCTAAAATTTGGCTCTTTTTCTTCAGACATCTCAGATCTGTTCTGGTGTAGGGATCTCAGAACTGCTCCAGATCATAGGATTGTAAACATGTAATTACTTCGCTCTCTCCCCCATCTTATGCGACAATCTCAACATTTAACCATGGGTTTATGTACTTCATTAGTAAACATTTTACAACGCTCTGTACAAATTGTTGGAAATATTCCTAGATTTTGTTGGACGAATTATTCAATAAAGACTTCCTGATGACTGCCATTGGACTCCTTATTGAAATATTGTTAATTCAACTTCTCTTGCAGATATCTCCATTAAATAACGATCACCAATGCGTCAAGAAACTTCGTAATAGCATACTCAGAATATTGTGAAAAAAAAAATTACAGAGATACTACTAACATAGGTAATAAAAGATCAGTCAAATTTATCGACGGAATCCCACTAAAAAATCCACAAAAACATAAAATACTTTTGAATAATTAAATACATTTAAATAAAAAAAAAAAAAAAAAAAAAAAAACTAGCTTTACTTTGTGCGTCATTTTAGATCTTTCAAACCGGGTACGCGGTCCTCTTCCGAAACGGCAAACTTCTGTGCTGGAAACTTGAAACTGAGTGATCCTCTGTTGACTCCATCACAAAGTTTGCCGTTTCTGAAGAGGACCGGGTACCCGGTTTGAAAGATCTAAAACGACGCACGAAGTAAAGCTAGGTTTTTTAGTTAAATATATTTAATTATAATTATACTTCGTTTTTTCTATTTATTATACTTTTGAATATTTGGCACAAAAAGACAAAAAATGCACGCAATTTGGCGAGCAACCTCCTTTCCGGCCAAATGCAAGTAATTTTAATGAGTTTAAGAATTTTTTGCAAATTGCAAAACAAATCTTTCTGAATAGCGTTATAGTAAATATAGTTCAAAATTAATAGATGAAAGAGTTGCCCATTTCTCATACAAGCTCGTATAGTATATGCATGTGGCTTTTTATTAAAAGTATTTCATTTTAGCTTGATTTTTTTTAAATCTTGCAAGTAATAAATATTTAAATTGCAATTCAAATACACATTTAAGCTATATATATCTTTAATTTTTAAATTGGTATTTGAAAAAGCTTTTGTATTTTACAAATTGGAAATATTTATTTTTACTATTATTTAATGTTTAAAATGAATTTTATAATTTGAAAAATTAAATTAATTTTAATTTTTTATTAAAGACAATGTCTTTGAAAATTAACACGTACAATGTTGTTTGGATGTTGCATAAACAATACATGCAAAAAAAATATGTTATTCACAAATGTTACAGAAGAAGAAATTTAAAAAACGCATTGTTGAAATATTACAAAAAAAATAAGTGTGCAAATTATGAAAAATTTGAAAGCATTTGTGATGATGCATATCCTTCACCAACGAAACAACAGAAAATTCTGATGAAAATGAGTATACTACCCAATTGCTTTTTCAAATTGTGAAACATCAATAAATAAATAAACAAATGTATAAATATATATATATATATATATAATAAAGATGATCTATTAAGCATAGTAGAAGCCAAGCAACAGATACAAGACCACTGAAACACCAAGGACCAATAAGATTAAAAAATATATATATCAGTGAATGAAATACACTAATGTAAAGAAATCAGATCTATTAATTAACAGCCTGCAAAACAAACGAATCAATAAAGTAACACAACAAATCTTAACTTAAAACCATAAACTTATCAAAATTAATGAAAAAATAACCTAAGAAACACAAGATAGGAAGGAAGGAGGCAGGTCGGCAGGTGGCAAGACTTGTGACTTGCCTGTGGGGTTAAACTAGTTTCATGCCGGCAACACTCCCCCAGCCTGCCACGACCAGAACAGGAACCATATGGATTTAAAAAAGCAAAATTTCAAAGCAGATGAATAACAATGAAACCACAAAGCAACAATGAAATTCACCGATTGATTACATTGTTTAATAGTATAATTAGAATTTTAAATATAGTTGACAACTCAAAAAGGAAGAAACTGAAATTTTATTGGAAAAAGGAAGTTTGCATAGTAATACAAAGTAAATGCAACAAGCCTTCTGCTTTTTTTTTTTTTTTTAATTTTATTTCACAAACCCACCCAACCATCCAGCCTTACAACACCACCCCACCTCCGTAATCAAACATCTGCCCACCCAACCGCCACCTTTTTTATTGTCTTTTATTATTTTATAATTTTTTTTTTTTGTTGTTGATATACATAAAAGTGTACACAGCTTTTTTCTTTTTTTTTTTTGGACTGACAGAGACATGGTTAAGGATATAAAAAAGAAAATACAAAGTTTTTAGGAAAACCCATTTTAGCTGTGGCTGTGATCAATTTATTAATATTCTGGTTTTTAAACTTTGCAGAGCATAAATTATTAATTCGAAATAAATGGTTAATGATGATGTTTCTAAATACCGAAAGATGCAGACATGAATTAAAATGCATAAATAAGTTTACTTTAAAACTAAAATCTTGCCGTTTGTCATAGATATCTGTGTAAATTTCATTACCATCGATGATTATTTTGAGATCTAAAAAGTTAATTGATTGATTAGTTAGAGTATTTTGAGTTAGCTTTAAATTAGGTGGATAATTGAAGGAAAAGTCATTTTGTGAGTGCTTGTTGAGATAAAATACAATAATATCATCGATGTAACAATAAAATCGAACATCATCATTGCAAATTTGCTTTTCAAAATAATAAAGAAAGAGATCTGCCAAAATACTGGAGCTACAACCTCCTTGTGGGATGCCTAATTGTTGCAAATAGATATTGTTCTTGTGGAAGATATAATTATTATGGATGACAAAGTTAAGAAGTGTTTTAAATTTTTCTGCTTTAAAATTGTGAGGAAGATTAATTTGAGCTTTATATTCTTGAAAAAGACTGTAAATGATATTACTAAGATCTGATAACTCAATATTATTGAAAAGATCTTGAAAGTCAAAAGTCATAATATTGGCTATTGAATTGAGCGATTTGATGTATTGAATTAATTGAAAGCTGATTTTAAGACAGTGTAAATTATCTACTTTGCAAGTACAATTGTAAATTTGTTTTAGAATATCCAGTAGAGCTTTATTAGCATTGTTGTTATAAGTGTTACACCCAACAGTGACAGTGGGAAATTTAATTGCAGATTTGTGAAACTTAGGTATGAGAACTATATAAGGATAATTAAAGTTATTGAAGGGAAGTTGAAGTAGATTATAGTAATATATATCATGGGACTATAATAAAAAAGCTGTAAATTGCTGTCATAATGTGAATTCTTGAAATTCATGTTGCGGTTTAAAAGGTGTCCGAACAGAGTTTAAATATGTAAAAACAATTACGTGAATTTCTTTATAATTTCCCATTAAAATTTGGTTTAAAGTTTGAATAAATTAACAAAAGATACACGGTTCAAAAATGTCAATTATATGATACATATTTTTTTAAGTTAAACTTATTTAAATTAATTTGGTATGTAGAGTTAAAAAAGTTATTTGGTAAATTTTATCTAACCAGTGTAATAAAAAGTAAATTATAATAAAAAAGGTGAAAATTTCCAATATTAATGTGCAGGGATGCAGAAAATGTTCAAACCTCGGAAATTTCCCCCAAACACAGTATAAATTTCCCTCAATAATGCAAAAATCTACTTTGCTATACAAAGTCATTTGTTCTATGTAATAAATCTTTAAGAGAATAAATATACAGTCTATCATAAAAATATCGCTGTTAGTGTATAAGCACTTCAAAGTAGCAAATTGTTATTTTTGATTTACATTTTTATTTTCTCTTAAAAAAAAATATTCAAAATTTCCCCCGAACCTCGTTCGGGCATATTCTGCACCCCTGTTAATGTGTAATCTATACTTAAACTTGAGAATTAAATTTATGTTTAAAATAATTTTTATCAATTTAAATTTTGATCTAAATTACTAGTTCTAAACAGTATTCTTCGAAAACACAAAATAGCACACTGATAAGTGATTGTTATTTACCATTGTTTCATTTTCAAACAGTCATGTACGTTCTTTTTAATTTATTATGCAATACAAATAAATGTATGTACTGTTTTACTTTAAGCTATAATATTTAACGCTCAAGTAAAACTTAAACTTGGTTTAAGTGTTTCACATTTAACTAAAGGTTATATAATTTGATCGTTAGGTTTACTCATAAATATGTGTGATAAAATTGTAGCTATAGAAATTTATTTATTTAAAATAAACTTTCTTAAACTAGTTTGATATGAAAAGTATGGGAAATGTTTTCCTGTAATAAGTATTTAAGAAAAAACCATTTTGCATCATTTTCTTTGTGTTGCCAAATGCCAATGAACGATAAGTAGCCAAGAATAAGACATATTCAATATTTTTTTACAGACAATATATAATGATTCTGCAAGAATTTTTTTAGAAACGTACATAACCTCATGAGGAGAGTATTCTGTAATATTTTCAAAATTTTTTGTCCCCCCCCCAACATATGCACCTATGCAGACCTTCCTTGTTAGTACTAATTACTATATATATATACACATTTTTTTTTTTTTTTCAACTTTTGCAATTTTAATATAGAATTCCTCCAGTTAAGACATTCAGTTGGGAGTTATACCACTTATTTTAATCTGTTTCATTTTCTTTTCAAACTACATGTTCTTTCATATCAGTCATCTGACTGTGCCCTATAGCAACAATTACTACTATATTAAATTAACAATGTATAAAGTATGATGTCTCATTAATTTATTAGCAGATTAACACAATATAAATTGAGACACAGTTAAAAAAATTTAATTATTAAAATAAAATGTTTACTAAATATATTTTCAAATTAGCTGAATGATTGCTTAGAAGACTTTGGCCTTTTTCAACTTTATCTTTTTTATGAAAATTATTTTTAAAAGGCATTTTTTAACATCCTATCTTTTTAATACAATTCTAAATTTCAAAGACAACACAAAATTTTTAAAAAGCATGTAATGCAGCAAAAAAAGTTTAGATATTTATCAAGATAAGATTCACGAGTTCAAAAAATAAATAGATGGTATAATTAACAGAAGCAAAAAAAAAAAAAAAATGTAAAAATATATACAAACTTTACAATATTAGTACAGTCATAGAGACCACCAATTCCTACTTCTATTACTGCAGCTTCAACCTAAAGGAATAATAATTATGAAATTTTCAAAATCTATTAAAATAAATTATTATAAATGAAAGGAGAACAAAATATTTATTAAAATAATAATAATACACAATCAAATTTTACACTAATTTTGTAAAATAGAATAATTTGTAATATTTCTTTTTGATTAAAAACATGTTGGTCTTTATAAAGATTTTTTTTTTTTTCAATAATTTATAAAATCATACGATTTTTATTGTTTGCACCGTCAAACTTAGAATGAAATTCAAAAGAACTTTAATCAAAATCTGCTATATTAACTATTTGGCTTTCGCACATCTAGTAAGCGATATTTATAAATTGAATCCCCTAAAATTTTAATCAATTTTGTAGCTTTTATGATACATTTTAGTAATTTGTTATATATGCTAAGGTAAATATCAAAGAAATTACAGTTAAACATGTGTTTTTTTTAAACACCCTATAGTACATAAAATCTAGTCTTTAATTACTATTCGATTAAAATTTAATTCAGTACTATATAATAAAAACAGTGCATGTTTGTCATTAAAATCATGGGGGTTGTGGGGTTTTTAACATAAATTCGAATATTACATTTTAAAATAAAAGAAATAAAAATGCTTAATTTCAATACCTGTTCCTTGATGAAAACATAGAAAGCCATTATTGTGAGGAACATAAAATAAGATGGCATGGATTTACCATTTGTCTGCAAATAGAGGAACAGAGATATATATAATTATATATAAAATTTAACCATTTATAATACAAAAAAATTATTTCCCATTGAGCATATACTTATACAGAATTTCTGATGCCTAAACTTTGTAACAAGCAATAAATGTTAGTAAATAAATAAAAAATAAATGTTTGAAATTACCAAACTTTGCTGCAAAGGATTATAAACTTCCCAAAAGTATTTCACAAAGAGATTTTTATCAATAGGTACACCATTTATACGCATCCTTTCATTAACTGACACAAGATGGGGTGAGCTGAAAAATTCATAAAAAGAAAACATATATACAACATACATTAAATGAATGAATCCTACAAATTAACAGCAATAACATACATTTTATTATTTAATAATCATAACAATCATCTAAAGTTATCTTTTCATTACATTTAACATTTCAGTTATGCAAAAATTGAACCTTTTTAATGCAATAATATTGGACTTTATACTAATCTGCAATAGATGCATGCTAATCAAGATCTATAAGAAATTTATTGTTTTTCTAGCCAAACTGAAACAGTATTTGTATATATTGATGAATAATAATATAATAGAATAGCAATTGAATAAACTGTGATAGAAAGTTATACATATCACACACGAAGCGAATGAAACACGAATATAAAATTTTTCAATAAAAATAATTCAAGTTTTTTCATGGATTTTACATTAAATTCAAGTACTTTGTATCCCTTGAAAATGAAATTCAAGTATACTACTTTTTAAGGACTTTCAAGGCCCATAGAAAACTTGTTTATTGCATGTCAATACTTACTACATCACAGAAATTTAAATACTTGATTTAATTAACTTGTATTAAACCTCTTACGATTGTAATTGTTTATAAATTAAATCAAATGCTTTTTCGTAAGAAAATACATGATTTTCCTACACTCATCAATTTTATAAGTATGTGTAAAGATATAGGTATGCAAAAATGTCCATAAATCTCGTGTTTAATTAGAGAATATAAATAACAGATATGCTATGTTGGGAAAAAAAAAAAAAAAAGGCTTAATCAAACCTATAAAAACCAGTTTTAAAATTATGTCTTCTCAAAATTGATTCCACAAAAGCACAAGTTGAACCTTTTCCTTTTGTTCCAGCCACATGGATAATGTTGAGAGAATCTAAATCAGATACCTGTAAAGAAAAGAGAAAATACTGAAAACAGCACAAAATACATACATTTATAATTCTAAAATGAAAATTAATAACAAGACCAGTGTATGTATTCTCCGATCCCACTGCCATAGCTACCGTCCTTAAACGACGACAGTTGTCAAATCAAAAGTCAGAATGTGACGTCACATGATCAAAATAACAACTGCCACCTAGTCGGAATTGAGGTATAGTCTAGTCGGAGAATAGATGCCCAGTTTCAAAGTTTGCTTATAATATTTTTCTTTCACAGTATCAAGCCTGTTACCATAGAGCTAGTATTAAAATGATACATTTAGCAATTTTATATACTATTACTAAACTAATACCAGGGGTGCAGAATATGTCCAAATGTGCGAACGATGTTCGAGGGAAATTTTGATTATTTATTTTCTTAGAATAAAGTAAGAATTAAAATGAAATTTTAAAAAATCTACTGAAAAAACAAACTTTCTAATATTAAACAAGAAATTAACAGCTGTATTCTTCTGTTATAGCATATATTTCTTCTATTACATAACTCCTTCTCTCTTACATAACAAAATACTTTTCTTCTCTCTCTCTTTTTATAAGAAAAAGTTAATGAAATTACTTTTTATCATTAATGTAACATACAAATGATTTTTCAACATAATCTAACACTTTTATTTAAGAAATATATGTATATATATTTTATAACAATGAAAAGGATTTTAATTGCGTAAAATATGAAAAGGAAAAATATTTTTGCTTAGAATCATATCTTAAAAGACTGACATCTAAAAACATTTTACAAATTTTTAAAATATTTAATGCTAGAAATTTCAAATATAGTCATCTTTTTTTAATAAACAACTGAAATTAATATAACATCAATTTCAATATTGACTTTTAACATAACATTTGCTTTAAATCTTCTCTTTTGTCCACCAGGTCAATATAAGCAAAACTTGAAAGCGGCCCGATAATAAATACAACTATTTGAATATAATAAAAACAAATACTTAAACTATTATATACTAAAAATACTACAAAATCCATGCTAATATAATCTCAATTTGTGACAGAAGTTCAAAACTTCCTCCAATTCAAACATGAATACAAGAATATAAGATTTATAGTGCAAACAAAATTATATTTCATGTAATACTTTCCATTATAACAATTTGTTTTAAAGTCTTTACAATGTTGGATTGGGTTTTGCACAAAACTAGGGCAGAGTCCCTCACTGTTCTGGTCGGAACCCAACAGAAAAATTTTAATTCAACCTAAAACCCAACAAAATATTCTTCATCAACTCAAAAACCGACCTGAACCTGCAATAGAGAATTTTTGTGACCCAAACCCGGTTTCTTCACACCCAAACATTAAATGAACATTATTACTAATTCATCTAAATATGATGCATAATTTTTTAAATTATAAAATAAGGTAAATTTTTGTTGTCACGCAGTTGGTAAATTATTTTTTTTAAAAATTAAAATGTAATTACTAATTATGTTAAGGTAAAAATTTAGAAATCTGAAAAATGGATTAATAATATTTGTTTACCATTTACATGAGTTGTGAACTTCAAGAGTAGGAAAATGTGCTTCAAGTTAAGTGTTATCTAAATTAAATTAAGTGTTAGTAGTTTATTGTTTAACGCTAGCTTTGTCCAGTTGCAATTTTGGTGCATTGTTTATTTGTTCCAGAGAAGATGATGAAGAATGTTATATGCCTTGATGGAATATCTTTCCTAAATACATTTATTTTACATTACTTTTTTTTTTTTTTAATGAAATTACAACAAGTATTTCCTCTATACTTGTATACACAAGTGTAAATGGAAGAAAATTCACAATTCCGTTCATATAAAAGCAAGGATTCTAATTCATTGAAAATAAAGGTATCTTTAAAAAAAAATGTATTTAAGAAATCTTTAATTCCAAGAACGTAAAACAAAGGTTATACTGTATTTATTTTATATTAACAATAGTCAATAAATATTTATAGTACTTTCTAATTTGTATACAATTTCTACAAAAGATACATATTAGATTCGTTGAAGAAAAGAAAACAGATATTTTTTCCTTGCTTATATTGATCCAGATATGAATACAGATCTTTTTTTTCTGGCGGATATCTGCGGATGCAAATGCAGATACGGATATAATGCTCTGACACATGTCTAGTATATATAGTATGTTTAAACAAGTTACAGAGTTATAACTAAGTCTACAAATCAGGGCTCGAAATTAGCAGTCATTAGTTGTATTTTGTAACTGAATATTTCGTTTTGAATTTTGATGACCACAATTTTATACCTAGTCATCACTTTAACGTCTAATATTCTTTTCCCCCTTCAGTATGCAGTTATAATGTGCAATGAAAATAAAAGCACACCCAACAAAGTAGTAGAATTAAATTCACAGCTTTCTTGTAAAAATATTAGCACTAGCACATTTTTAAAATGGAAAAAACTAACTACATAAAGTATCAGTGTTTTAAGCAGGGGTCGATCCAGGTTTTAATTTTTGGGTCCCTTTTTTGTGAAAAACAAAATAGTTTTGTGACATTTTTATTTATTTTTGTGAAATATAAAATATTTTTGTGAAAAAGTAAAATATTGTGTAAAATCTTCAGCTTTTAAATCACTTTATGTAATGTTTAATATTAAGTTAATAGTTTCGTTGAGCCAAATTACGGCATAAATTAAAAATAATAGTACTGAAAATATGAAACATTTAATAAAAGGATCATTTTTATAAAACAAAATCTTGTGAAGGGACTCATTTTATAAATTTGAATTTTGTGGAGGGTCTCTTTTTATGGATTTGAATTTTGTGAAGGGTCCCTTTTTATGAATTTGAATTTTGTGAAGGGTCCCTTTTTACTACAGTACGAAGCCGAAAATCCGGACAATTTCGGCGGCGTTAATCATCATCATCAACAGCGATTTTTTTTTTTTTTTTTGTATGTATATCTAAATTAAGAACCAAAAAAGTATTTTATTTCTTATTAATCTTCAAAACCGGCAATTGCAAAGTCTTAAAGAAGAGGAAGAAGATTATAATAATAGTAACAATTCTTAAACATTTATCTAATTGAGAGCGAAATTCTATTATAATTTCAATTATACTCAAACTTTTAATTAAAAAACCTGAAGTACTGAAGAATAAAATTAAAAAAAATTGCGGAAATGTTTTAAAAATGGTGTGCTTTTCTTATTTATTTTCTTTTATTGTAACTTGTACTGATTTTTGTATGCAAATATTTCAATAAATCTGTTTTGTTTTTTAAGTTTAACTTTTAATTTAATTTATTTTAATTTATTTATTGTTAAAAGTTGATAAAAAAATTATTACAGAATATATTTAAAAATTGTTATATATATTTTTTTACTTGAATTTGCATATTATCCAAGTACTTAACCAAAATATTATAATCTTTAGGCATGACCAAAAATCCGGAAAATCTGGAATCGCCGCGGTCCCAACGATTCCGGATTTTCGGCTTTGTACTGTATAGGGAATTTTGTGAAGGGGCCGCAAAAGGGACCCAAATTTTGTCTGGATTGACCCCTGTTTAAGTAATTATAATTTATGTACAATGTTCATGCACATGTTTCTATGCGTAAATACAGGGTTGCCAAAAGAGAAATAGAACAAAAATAGTTGCTTTAGTAGCCTAGATGCATTAAAATAGTTGCCTAAATAGTAGCCTAGTGACCAAAATACTAGCTTAAATATCACATGCTAACAATCATTAAAGGATAAATACCATATGCATTTCCTTACTATTTAATATAAATATACCAATTAAAAAAAAAAACTTCTGAATGCTAAAACTGAATTTAAAAAAAAGGCAAACAAAAAGCATTAGGCAATGAATCATTGTGGAAACAAATTTTCCCATAGAATAACATGGGGTTTGGTTGTTGAAAAGGTTAGGTATTGTCCACTCTTTAGTTTTTTTTTTTTTTTTTGGCTGTATTTTTCCTTTTCTGATTTGCTAAAAGAGCTTTCTTTTATAATTTTGTTAATTTTTCTTACATGAAATCAGGATGAGGAAGGACATAACACAATAAGCAAATTGGTCAGCTTAATAGGTACATATATCATGTCTGGTGCTATTTCTATGTTCTCATTGGATAGTCTACCTGTTTCAAGGTCAGCATCAGGGATGATATACCGCACTTTAAGGAGGCGAAAAAGAAACAAATAAAGGGTGAAAAGGTTAAGATATGGGATTGTTTATAAAATGCTGAGAAAATACTTCTTTCTGAAAGATTTTCCTGATATTTCTGGAAGAATTTTGCAAAAGGTGAAAAATAGTCTCCCAATAGTTGCCTTTTCAAGCTTTTTGGGTCAAAAAAGTAGCCTTAGTCTCTTCTGGCTGAAAATAGTCGCAAATAGTTGCCTTTTAGTAGCCTGTGGCAACCCTGTAAATAACAATTTTAAACTTAAAATGGCATCTTTGTACAACACAGTGGCAACTAAGAAAACAATGTAGTTGCCATTTGGCACCCAACTTGTTAATTCTAATTTAGACTCCTGCTACAAATTTATGCTTATAATTCCCAAAACTTTTTTGAAAGATGTTCTCAAGTCAACCCAGACTTGTTGAAAACTAAATCCGACCCACAAGAAAAAAAATTCACCAAACCCAACCTGCGACCTGAACTGTAAAAAAAAAAAAAAATCACTCCATCCGACCTGCAAGAGAAAAAATTGTGAACACGACCAGGTAAAATCGGGATACCCAACCTGATGCAGAACTGTAAACTAGGGACTGATTAATGACACATTTAAGGCATGATGAAAAAGATGCCCAAGCATCTTTCAGTAATTTTAATTATTTTTTCTGCATATGTGCTTAGAAAATAGACGTACATTGTCGTTTTGATGCTGCACTCTTACCTATCTTTTAGATCTTATGAAATGTTGTACTATTATTTCGGCCCCAAAAATTGTTGTTAGCTTTTGCAATTTATAGTATTTACTTACAAAGTTTCAGAAAGAGAAAGAAAGATCATTTTGACGTATAAAGAAATAAAATCCATAGCTTATTGAAACATTTAAAAATAAAACAGTAGTTTCTTTTTAGCTCCCTATTATATTAATTATGAAGAACATTGGTAAATCAAAAAATTTTCAATCTCGCTTTGATGGGTTTTGAGGTATAAGAAATCCAAAAATAACTAAATCAATCTGCTGCCCATTGCAAATTAGTCAATAGTTTGTGCAGACATTATCTGAAGAATAAAAGTTGAACCAGTTTTATGATATTTATGATACTGGCCAGAACCCAATTAAATTTCAACATTAACACTAGAATTACGGAAGGTGTCATTTTGACCCCAAGCAAACTTTTTTCTTCAATGGTTCTTCTATTTTTTCACAAATAGCTTAATCCTTTCTTGACTTTTCCTAAATCAATGTGCTTTTCGAAAAAATAAAGTTTCAAAGAAAACCTTATTTAATTTTTAGTCTTAACGAAGGCTTATACCTAGATATACGGGCAGGTGTCATTTTGACCCCTGTGAGAAAGAAAGGTATCTGAATATTTTTTTCGGTGGTAAACTATTTTTGTTTTCACCTGCTAAACAAAAAACAAATAAAAGAAAAGGAAATGGTGTGTTTGTGTAATCTCTCACCTGCTAGTCACGTGATTTGAATTTTCGGAATGCATTTACTTGTCAAATGAGAACAGATAAAAGAGCTTATGTTCGAGAAAACGTTTGTAGATTTTGTTAGGGATTTTGTTTGTTACATATAATAACACTTTTTGATAAATTATTTTGTTATATTTATGTGAGTTTATTATATACTAATGGCTCATAGAAGAGGACTAACGCAAGACGAAACAGTTAAATTGATGCAAGAAATCTCTGATTGCGATTCTGGTTCTGAAATGGATAACAATTCTTCAAATAGAGATGAAAATGGAACCTCCAGTGATTCAAAATTTGTTATAATGAGAGATCATGTGATATCATCTTCTAGTTTATGTGAAAGTGAAAATGAATAAGTTCCCAGTAATTGAAATTCTGACATAACTAAGAATGCCAAAGCAGGAACTAGCACTATATGCTCAAAAGGAAATAATAAGAAATTCAACGATATTCAGCCAGCTATTTGTCCATACTAGGGATGAAACGGATATCCGGTAACTATCCGGTATCCGGCCTATCCGGCTGAGTTTTAAATATCCGACGGGGTACCGGATATCAGCAGTCCGGATACGGATATCCGGTAATTTCAAGCCGGATATCCGCAGGTGAAAATTCAAGCTTAAATTCCCCTCAGTTGAAAATTTTGCGACCTTTTTTTTTTTTTTTTTTAAAGATCAGTTGTAGCTTGTAAAAGTAAAAAAAAAAAAAAAAAAAAAAAAAATGCAAAAGTCGAATCTGGCCACTTTAGCAAACAAAGTTAGCAAAAGTAGCTTCAGGTTTAAGAGATATAGAAAACCTATTTTAATTTTGTGCAGAGTTAGCTAGGATTTTCCAGAGTGATCTATAACATTCCCCCTAATCTTCCCCATAACAATAAAAAGAGCTGTTCATTGTTGTTCCTGAACAAATAATATTCACCCTCTGCAGTGCATATAACTCTGTTTTCATGACTTTTGTTTAATAAGTTAAGAATCTTTAGTAATATTGTTAGTCTTAGAAGTAAAAGTTGTTAGATTGTTTCGAGAATGAGTCAAATAATGTGCATTTATTGACTAGAACCTGCCTGTTTATTTACAATCCATTTTTCCCTATACACAAGAAAGTTGTTTTTGTGACCATATATTTATACTAGCAGACCCTCTGGCATCATTGTCTGTGCCACTACCTATTCAATTACATGCGTCATCTACCTATTCGATTTGGATTAAAAAAAAACACTCCAATATATATAAATTTGCACTTTTAATGGAATATCTTGCGAAAACACCTGAATTTAGAATTTCATATTGCGCTGCATAGATATAATCCCAAAAATTAAAATTACTTCAAATAGAAGTAATATTTAAATTTTCAGGAAGTCTCATTTCAGGAAGTCTGTATTTTCATTTTCAGATTGTTAAAGAATTTAAAAAAAAAAAAAAAAAAAGCTCAATTAAAGTTTGATTTTGTACATTAGAAAAACTGAACTTACTTTTAATTAAAGAATTTTAATAAATAATCTAATTTTTTTTTTCTTATCTGTAGAGAATATAAAAATATAAAATAAGTAAAAAGCATTTAAAGAAACAAAAATATAAATTGTTTTGAATCATTACTTTCTTCTATATTCAATAGAAGCAAGCATTTTATTCGTAAAAATTTTCAACTTCCCGTTTTTGGTGGATTTACGCATTTTGAGTGAACCAGAATTTTGAATTTGACCTTTTTAGAAGATGTCTGTCTGACAAAAGTTTTGTGTAGCAGCTCTAGTTCAAGAGTTAATGCACAGAATTTCATATAAATTTATACATAGTTGCGCATTAAGGAAAAAAAAAAGTGCCCATCGACTTTTGGTGCAAATTACTCAATAAGTGGCGCTGCTATACTGTGATTACGCCCATTTAAAGGAGGACTATATCTCTTCTACTGTGTATAATTAAAAAAAAAAAGACTAAATATGTCACAGGGCTATTATGAAATATGTTTATTTAATTTCTGTGCATATCGGCCAATAGACGATGCTGTTATGCTACAATTTTCCCGTGAATAGAGAAATTATCTTGGATTTATTTGTGTATAATTACACAAAATTTGGTATGTGAGAGGGCCATTTTTATGAAACATGTTGATTCAATTTTGGTGCACATTGGTCGATAAGTGGCTATACTATGCTGCAATTTACCCTGTGAATAGGAAGGCTAAATCTCAACATCTATAAAATTTAACTGCACTTAACTTGATATGCAAGATAAATAATAAGAGAACGAAAGCTGGCTTAATTTGGGTGTATATTAACCAACAGATGTCGCAGTTGTTCCTCACCTTCTATGATTCTCCACTTGATCTCACAATCTTTTGATTAAAATTGCACTAAACTCCATATCTAAAATCTTTATTGTGCGAAGCTATTATTAAATTTCGTGTTAAACAGCATGTAGCTTTGTTATGTAGAGTGATATAAAAGAAAGTTTCGTAATGGCCATAACATACTAAGCCACTGAAGCTTTTAGATTTTTTTTTTTTTTTTTTTTTTTTTGCTTCTTTCTTTTAGGTTTTCTTATAAATGTCTCAAGCGAAAGTATTGGATTCATAAAAATTTTCTACATTTGGTTTTCGCTGGATTTACACATTTTAAAAGGTACAGAACCTGGTTTGATCAATTAAAAAAAATTTGTGTTTGTGTGTGTGAGAGAGAAAAATTCCGTTCAACTGATGTAGGCCTTATTTAGGTGCATATCAGCCGACAAGTGGATCTGCTATTATGATTTTTCACAAGCCTATATATCAGCATCCATTGATTAAAATTGCACCAAAGTCCATATGTAAAATATTTATTGTGTGAAGCTATGATTAAACTTTTGCACAATTTAAACAGTAAGTGGTGTGTGATGGCCACAATATATACGTTTTCTTATGAAAATAACCAACCCTTCAACTATATTAGTAAAATATTTTGTTTCATTTTTTTTTTTTTTTTTTTTTTAAATACATATCAAGCTTACATTTTTTAGTACTGAAAAAAATGTGTAAATGACAAGTTTTTGTTTTATAATTCTGAACAAAACCTATATTTTTGTGACAAACTGCAAGTGTAGGAATGAGTATGTTAGACTTAAGTTTTATTCTTCATCGCAATATTGCACAAATAAATAGAATGCTAAATAAATATGCTTAAGTAAATTATATTTAAAATGTGTTTAAAAGAATAGTATATGAAATATGGTTATATTTTATTGTTTTAAAATAAAGAAAAAGAAAAGAAATATACAACACAACAAAAAACAAAATTAATGCCGGATATCCGACGGATATCCGGATCCGGCAGGCAAAGGAGCTCCGGATATCCGATATCCGGCAAAATCACTATCCGTTTCATCCCTAGTCCATACCCTTTAAAATATACTTTAATCATTGTAATTTAGTTTACTTTTATTAGATTTTCAAATATATATAATATTATATAGGGAAATATACAGATTTTATGTACAGGGATACGGTATACAAAGATCGCCGTAATTCTAGTGTTAAACTTTTAAATTTTCATAAGTTATTTTAAAATATTTTTGCTAACTACTATTTAACACTTTCGAATATTACAAAAGCACTTTTTGTTACTAATCACACTTGGGATATGCATAAATTCTTTTAAAACATTATATGATTTTTTTTTCTTTTACAGAAAATTAGAATGTTTAGTAATTTTTTTTACTATTCTTTTATTTATAATAATATTTACATGTTCCACAATATAGAACACATTCATCATTAAATTTAAAATTCCGTCTTTATAAATAAATTTGAATGTTTTACATAATTTGAAGATATTTTCATAATTGAACCAAAAGACAGTGATACGGGGCAGGCAAGGCCCATAGTCGAGGAAGGCCTGAGGAATTAAGGGTTTGCGGCAGAGGACCAAAAAATGAGATTTTTCACAACTATATATTTTAAAAAATAACTATGCCAACCATAATGTCACAGAAGTTTTTTACTGTAATCTTTAATTGTACCAGTAGTGAAGAGTTCAAAATAAAAATGTCAAAAAATAAACTATGTAACTTTGATTAATTTTGTCATGTTATTCTTTAATTAAAAATAGAGAAACACTTTCTTAATAAAATTGTATTAATTTGTTTATTAAAAGATACATATAAAATTGAATAAATTATAAATAGATGGAAGTGATCTACTAAAAAATGTCAGGCGTTTTTTTTAGGAGGGTCACCCTAATTGTTAGCAAAACCACTAATTTTAGGAGAGTAAAAATTTTTAACTCAATGATAGGCATGTCTACCATGCATATGGTAAGCTCTGATAAGCTCATTTTAATGTTTATAAAAGAAATAAAATTACTTGAATTCCTAATGTTTTGAGGTGTTCTCCTACTTCTGCTAATTTCTGAATAGCAGTGGCTTCTCTTTCAGCATAACTTTTTTGTAGTGCACATTTTATATTTACAGCATTACTTTGTAGTCCATTAAGAGCATATACAGCTTCCTGTAATAGAGTAATATAGTTTTGTTATGTTTTTTTATGTCTTTATGTTTTCTTCAGATCATAGAAGTATAACTGTGTTTTATTGCAAATTCAACATATTATTACTATTTACGTACCTTTCCTGGCTCTATAAAATCAAACAAAGCATTTAAAAAAAAAAAAATTCATCTTAGAATATACTAAAATATTTTTTTACACGGCTTGGTCAAGAAAAAAATTGAAGGTTTTTTTTTAGCTGCCCTTTCATAAAGAAGGCTTTTTCACAAAATTCCATGTGTTATAAAGATTAACTCTGCCATATATACTTATTTTTATACACAAACCCTGTTCAATAATAAAGCCAATTACAGTACATATAAAGTTCAGTGAAACATTACAAGTTTGGTATTAAATATAAATACCTTAATAATATAGTTTTTTTTTTTTTTTCCCTTCCACAAAAAACATATATGTTTCACAAAAATGGACCCCAAAATATAAACTTTAATTGACCCCCATACACATAATTGGTACCTAAATTTCAACTAGTATTAATAACAATATTCTAATACTTTTTAAAATAAATTAAATATAAAACATATAAGTATAAAGAAACAAAAATAATTCATCTGCAAAGAAACTTTTTCGCCATCTTTGTAAAATATTTTCTTGATTAAAAAATTTCTAACAATATTACATTTATCAGCAATTTGTTACAATATTATTGTACAAGTGTCAAATGTTATAGCACATTCCATTAATCAGTTCAGCTGAATAAATTGTAAATAAAATCTTGATGTATTCACAGAAAAAGAGTGTGGCATTAAAACAAACAAACAAAAACTTTATCACCTATAAAATTCATTACTTTAACATTTAAATAATTGTAAACTTTAAATAACCTTTAAGTAAATATCAGATATATGTAATGTAAAAGACACTAACTATAAATTCCATTGTATGAACTGCAGCTTAGATGTATTTATATTTACATCAGTATAAATTTTTAAATGAAGTGTAAACTGTGATAAGTGTTATCATGATTCATAAAATATCAATTTCATTCATGGAATTTTTGAAAAATGAAAGTTGATAAGATCATCATCAGATAAGTGACACAAATAACATAAAGCTACAATTCCATTATTTAAGATAATTTCTTGAATAGAATAATACTAAGAAAAATGAGAAGCGAAAAAAAAAAATAATAATAATAATAAAATAAAAATAACTTAGAATTTTCATTTTACAAGACAAATGCTAAATATTTTTCTAATGCTTGTCAGATTAAAATTTTACAAACTAGACTTAATACGAAATTTTTATCAATCAACATTCTATAATACAGAACTAAACCTTTAAAATAAGAATAATGTGTCTTGAAAATTTTCACTTTACTCCTTTTATTATTAAAATATTATCAAAACAAATACAAAAATAGTACCTCATAAAATGACAACTTATCACACATATTTGCTGTTTGCCTTTTAAATACAACACAATAATTTACACTCTTCAGAGAAACCCGCGCGCGGGAAAATCCACCCAAAGCAGACAGAGACAGCATTATTCAGCCTTTATCATGTGACATTTAAAAAAAAAAAAAAAAAAAAAAAAAAACCCTTCCAAACAAAATGAAATCAAGTAAACGACATTCTTATTTTAAAACTCGAGCAGCGCAAACCAGAAGGGGTAAAATAAAACAATCAAAAAACGGTTCACTTAAAATTATTTTAATAATCAGATATACAGAATTCAACAAGTTTTTAATTAGTATTTCTTAAAAAATTACTCATGCAAACTGCAAACAATCTAACAAACAAATCCTTCAACAAAATCCCTACAGCTATAAAGAAATTTCCCCATTGTTATGAAATCCTTTATTCTCTGAAAGTGTTTATTTTAAATACACTTCCTGTTACAGGGAAAATAAACACGTGTTTTTGTTTATATTTGTTGGTCATAAAATAGTAAGAGTAGAAGTACTTATCTCGAATTAGAAAAAAAAAATTCAGTGGTTGATTGAGTGCAGTGGCGTATCCAGCGTATCAAGCCATAAGAAAGACTACCATAAGCATGGGCAGGTGACGTCACTACGATAAACATTGACAGACAGATGATTCCTCACGTGCATTATAATGTAGATTGTAGGCAAAAGGTGGGATAACGTTACAAGCTTAGCTGCTTACAGTCGGCTGCAAAATTATTCGAGCACTAGCCAATAATTCCTATATTTAAAAAGTACACTTAAGACTGTTTTGCTAAGTAAATCCTTGTCGAATCATGTTCTTAGACTGATTAAGAATATGACTCGACAAGGATTTATTTAACAAAGCTGTATTAAGTGTACTTTTTTTTGGCAAGGATTATTGCTAGTGCTCGAATAATTTTGCAGCCGACTGTATTTCCATTTCTCCAAAATGTTTAACATGTTTTACATTTCTCCTAAAATTTAGCCATTGTTATTGGCTAAACATAAATGGATGAATTTATGTTACATAAATGGATGAATGTATATAGATGCTTTTAATTGAAAAATCTGTATTAAAATACTTTTAAAACAGAAAAATTTTTATGGAAGATTACAGAAAACAAAATAATTAAAGAATTATGTAATATACAAATTTAATTAAAAATGATTGCATTTATTAAAAATAAAAATGTTTAATAATAAAATTAATTTGTTTGATAGAACTATTTGAGATTTTAATTGAAAAAATCTACTATTTCTAAGTACTTTTAATATAAAAATATTTTATTTTTCCTATAAATAAAATAATTAAAAATTAAAAAAGTAATTAAAAAGTCTAAAAAACTAACTTAACTAATAAAAAAAATATTTTTTAATAATTAAATTAAATTATAGTTGAGCATTGTTTAATATTATTGTTTCGGCTTTTAATAGAAAAATCTACATTAAAAGATTTTTAATATTAAAAGATTTTATTTGCATGAACGATAATAATAATAATAATAAAAAGCTAGTTTAAAAAAAAAAATCATTCAATAAAGTATTCTAATTGAAAAAAATATATAATTTATTTATTAAAAATATAATTTGTTTATAATTAAATTAGTTGAAATTACTTAATACTATTTTTTTTTCACTTTTAATTAAAAGACCTATTTCAGTAGCCGAGCGGTTCTGCTCTCTAAGCTGATAGATTGGAATTGCCGGGTGCAATTCAAGGTCCCGCTTGTGAACCTAGACATTCGGAATTTCCCATGGCTTTCCCTTAAAATTGCGTATATGCAGACCAGGACTCCTTAGAAAGAACTCTGATGAAAGGCATTTCACCCAGGCTTAGGAACCGTATGTTGTCAATGGGCTTTAACGCTTAAACCCCAACCACTATTATATATTTAACTTTTAATAACAAAAATTATATATAATATTTATAAAAATATAAATTAAAACATCATTTAATAATACATTCTAATTAAAAATAATTTAATTATTAAAAATATAAAATTTTAATAATTAAATTAGTTGAGATTACTTAATACTATTGTTTAAGCTTTAAAACGAAAAATCTAATTCAAAATGCTCTCAAACATAAAAATATTTTTTTTTTCTATAATTGATTATGGAAATAAGGATCTAATTAAAATTATTTTATTTAAAAAACTTTAAAGGAAAGAGTAAATTAATTATCTAAGAACTAAATGAATTATCAAAAATATAAATTTTAATAAGCAAGTTAGATGACATCTCTTAATACAATGGTTTCTGCTTTCAATAGAAAAAGTTTTAAAATACTTTTAATATTAAAAGATTTATTTTCTGTGAATAATTATGAAAAAAAAAAAAGAAAGAAAGAAAGAGTTAAAGATCCAATTAAAATTCTTTTATTTAAAAAATTCTAATAGAAAGACTAAATTAATTATCAAAAGTATAAATTTTAATAATTAAATTAGCTGATATTGCTTAATACAATTGTTTCTGCTTTGAATAGAAGTATTTATTTTAAAATACTTTTAATATTAAAGATTTTGTTTTCTATAAATGATTATAAAAAAAAACTAGTTAAAAATTATTGAATTAAATATTCTAACTAAAAAAAAAAAAAAAAAAAAAAAAAAAACTGATTTATTAATTAAAAATTTTATCTATATTAATAAAATTAGACTTTTGTCTGTAAATTTGTCAGAATCAAAAAATTTTGCGATATCTCAGTTTCACACACCATGAAAGCCAAAAATGACTTCAGAAAATTTTGTCTGTGTGTGTGTGTCATGATGTCCGTATGTCTGTAACGCTATTTTTGTCTGGGCATCATTTTAAAACGGCTGGATAGAATTCAACGGCGCTTGGCAGAAACTTAGATCTTTACCCAACTTAAAATTATATCTATCAATATTTTCGAAATTCCCTCCGTTCTCCCCTGGGGGAGACAAAAGTCAAAAACACGTTTGTAAGCATAACTCGACCCCAAATTACTTTACAGTAAAGAAATTGCACACGGAGAGACTAGACATGAGTACAAATAAAACGCTATCTGCGATAATTCCGGACTTTTGAGTAAAACTCTACCAAAAATGGAACAAAAATGTTTAAAAGAAAAAAAAAACTATCCGACTTCCTTAGAATATTTCCAAAAACACAGGTTTTTTTTTTTTTTTTTTTTTTTTTTTTAGTGCTAGAGGCCTATTTCAGTCGGTACAGTTGTCGAATTTTTATAATGCACTCTTAATTAGTGCTAAGGGCCTATTTCAGTCGGTTTATTGAATGGGGATTTATTGAATGAAGTCCCCACAAGGCACAACTTTGACATGAGTCCCCCCAAGGTACCCCTATATCAGTCGGTACAGCGTTGTCGAATTTTTATAGGTCACTCTTAATTAGTGCTAAGGGCCTATTTCAGTCGGATTATTGAATGGGGATATATTGAATGAAGTCCCCCCAAGGCACAACTTTGACATGAGTCCCCCCCAGGCCCAACTTTGACATGAGTCCCCCCCAAGGTACCCCTATTTCAGTCGGTACAGCGTTGTCGAATTTTTATAATACACTCTTAATTAGTGCTAAGGGCCTATTTCAGTCGGTTTATTGAATGGGGATTTATTGAATGAAGTCCCCACAAGGCACAACTTTGACATGAGTCCCCCCAAGGTACCCCTATTTCAGTCGGTACAGCGTTGTCGAATTTTTATAGGTCACTCTTAATTAGTGCTAAGGGCCTATTTCAGTCGGATTATTGAATGGGGATTTATTGAATGAAGTCCCCCCAAGGCACAACTTTGACATGAATCCCCCCCAGGCCCAACTTTGACATGAGTCCCCCCAAGGTACCCCTATTTCAGTCGGTACAGCGTTGTCGAATTTTTATAATACACTCTTAATTAGTGCTAAGGGCCTATTTCAGTCGGTTTATTGAATGGGGATTTATTGAATGAAGTCCCCCCAAGGCACAACTTTGACATGAGTCCCCCCAGGCCCAACTTTGACATGAGTCCCCCCCAAGGTACCCCTATTTCAGTCGGTACAGCGTTTTCGAATTTTTATAATACACTCTTAATTAGTGCTAAGGGCCTATTTCAATCGGTTTATTGAATGGGGATTTATTGAATGAAGTCCCCCCCAAGGCACAACTTTGGCATGAGTCCCCCCCCAGGCCCAACTTTGACATGCGTCCCCCCAAGGTACCCCTATTTCAGTCGGTACAGCGTTGTCGAATTTTTATAATACACTCTTAATTAGTGCTAAGGGCCTATTTCAGTCGGTTTATTGAATGGGGATTTATTGAATGAAGTCCCCCCAAGGCACAACTTTGACATGAGTCCCCCCCAGGCACAACTTTGACATGAGTCCCCCCCAAGGTACCCCTATTTCAGTCGGTACAGCGTTTTCGAATTTTTATAATACACTCTTAATAGTGCTAAGGGCCTATTTCACTCGGTTTATTGAATGGGGATTTATTGAATGAAGTCCCCCCAAGGCACAACTTTGACATGAGTCCCCCCCAGGCCCAATTTTGACATGAGTCCCCCCCCAAGGTACAATTTTGACATGAGTCCCCCCAAGGCTCAACTTTGACATGAGTCCCCCCCAGGCCCAACTTTGACGTGAGTCCCCCCAAGGTACAACTTTGACATGAGTCCCCCCCAAGGCACACCTCCCCCTCATTGGGAAAAAGAGAAAAAACGTTGTTTTGCGGCTATAAGACAGTTTGGACTTCCAACGTTATTTGTTACAGTATCTGCAGCTGAAACACATTGGTTTGATTTAATGAAACTTTATCATGGAATTTAGATCGTCACGAATTAACTAAAGAAGAATTTGTCGATATTAACAAGTTTAGCAGTAGGCCTCTGGCACTAAATTAAAATCTGTCAATGTCAGATTTTCATGTTTTTTTTTTTTTTTTTTTTTTTTTTTTGGGGGGGGGGGGATTACGAAGGAGCAAAATCTGGTCATCCCTTTTAGCGCTGAATTTGTCTTGAGAAATCTACGAGAGCTGCGGTCATGAATTTTGGTGCTTGGACTGTTTATATGTATATGACACATAAAGTAACTGAATTTATCGAAATTTCCCCTGTTCCCTTTGGGAGAACAGAAGGTGAAAACACCTTTGTAAACATAGCTCGGCTCCAAATTATTTCACAGTGAAGAAATTGCACATGAGGAGACTACACATGAGTACAAATAAAACATTATATGCGATTTAGTAAATTTTGATTTTTATAGGGAGTAAGGCTCATATAATACGAGCTGACTCACAGTCGACCATTGTTGCCCAGCGGAAATATAGTTTGGCGACGTTTAGCTGCAGCCGCATTACTCGGCGTCTTTATCGCCTAAAATGGCGAGTTTGCGTAAACAGGACAGCGAATTATTGTTTGTATTTGATAAATTTGGCGGTAACATTTGGCGAAATTTTCTTATAAAACTAGTAAAAAGTTGATCTCACTGCTACTGTTAAATTAATAAATTTTAAATCTTTATACACGTTGAAAAATAATGTGTTTTGTAAAATGCAACATTTAGATAATCAATCAGCAATAAAAACAAATAATTAATACAAAAACTGAAAGAAAACATATCATCTGCATATTTGTGGTTGAAAGCTAGGCGTATAATTTTCTCTTCGACAATTAATGCCCATTTCTTTCGCCTTTATTCATCTATTGGAAATCTAAACATTCTAAAACCAGTTCTAGTATCATTTGAGCAATTTTAGGCTGCACAACCCCCATTTTATGCAATTTGATAACACGAAATTCGGACCGCGTGGGCAACAATCGCTGAGTGGGAAACAAAATGCCTGATGAGTCAGCCTGTATTGGAGGAGCTCTAGATGCAAGAAAAAGATTTCCTGTGTTAATCGCCCATTGGATTTTTTGTAAAAAATTATTAAAAATCAAGAAAAATTATTTCCCGATTTTAATCCCCATATTTGAATATAGATATGTATTAGTTATCGTGTACATGCTTCAGATTAAGTTGTTTTTGCTGTAAAATTGATAAAATTTGAATTTTAAATTTCAAAACTCTAGAAAAGAAAATGGCAGACTTCAATATTCGATTGAAAACATAAACATTTCATTTCAAACGATGATATTTGCACAATAAATATCTAACTAATTTACTAATTAAAAGGAAACTTATAAATATTCTATCAATTTGAAGTCAAATTTGTTTTCAAATGTCTAAATAAAGTGTCTGATTTAAGGTACTCATATGTTGCAGCGGAATAAATTTCATATCTGACATCCTTGGCGGAAAAAAAATATCGTCAAATTATCTGGCGAAGATATTTAATTTCTTTCAAAAATCTTTGTTATTTTAACAACTTATACGAATAATATGAAACAATATTTCGTACAATATATATTACGAAAATATACATCTGTATATTTTCGCATTACGTTTTTGATCGCCAAATACAAAAAAAAAAAAAAAAAAAAAAAAAAAAACGCCAAGGATGACAGTTTGAAATTTAAAATTAATATTTTATCAATTTGACAGCAAAATAACTCAGGGAGGTATACTGTTGTAACAATCGCAGCTATCGTAGATCACAAGTCGGATCGTACACTCCGCAGCAAAAGTATCCGAGCACTAGTAATAATCCCTGTCTAAAAAAGTACACTTAATACTGCTTTGTTAAATAAGTCCTTGTCGAATAATTTTCTTAGACAGACTAAGAACATGACTCAACAAGGATTTATTTAACAAAGCAGTATTAAGTGTACTTTTTTACCGAGGGGATTATTAATAGTGTTCGGATACTTTTGCTGCGGAGTGTACGAACCGACTTGTGATCTACAATAGCTGCGATTGTTACAATAGTATGCCTCCCTTAATCTAACACATGCATGCGATAACTATTACATATCTATGCCCAAATATGGCGATTAAAATCGGGAAATAAATTTTCCTCGATTTTTAATAATTTTTTACAAAAAATCCAATGGGAGATTAACATTGGAAATCTCTTTCTTGCCTCCACGGACGGTCAGTGACGTCACACTTCACTTGCGTATAGTAATAAGATGTACCCCAGATTCAGATGTCCGCTGTTAATGATCCTTACACTGTAAAAAAAAACATATTACCAGCTGCAATCTGTTATTTATTTTATCCAATCACAGAGAATTTCTTGCAGGAAATTCTCTGTGATTGGATAAAATAATTCACAGATTGCAGCTGGTAATAGGTTTTTTTTTTACAGTGTAACTAAAGATCTTTAAAATGATGCATTTTCATATCGAAATGTAAACAATCTTTATATCCGACTTTCCCCGACCAGATCTTAAAATAGCAATTCAGATGTCCGTTTAAAGATCTTTAAGGATCCTTAAATTCTTAAGGATAGCTCTACACCTCTCCTTAAAATTAAAGATCGGCAGCCATCTTGTTTTTTTATGTGTACTTGTGATTTTGTATTATTATTGTTTTCGAATAAAGTAAGTAATAAGGTATTTTTCTCAAATCATAATTTATTCTGTTGTTCCATATTAGATATTATAGATGCATTTGTGCTGTCATAATTAAAAAAAAAAAAAAAAAGATTTTATATTATAAATCTCAGCTTTCGTAGTTTCGTATGCACTGAGAAAATACAAATATTTTTTTGTGCTTCATATTAATATATTCATTAATATTCAGTTTTCTTAGTCATTACAGACCCCTCTCTTTAAATTTAAAGGTCGGTAGCCGTATTGTTTTGTTACTTGCTTAAAATTAAGGCATTGTTTCTTTCTTTTTTTCTTTTTTCTTTCTTTCTTTCTTTTTTTTTTTTTTTTTTTTTTTTTAGAAAAATAGCTTTTATTTTTAATTTATAAATCAAGCCTTGATAAATATCAACTTTTGCTTAGCATGTATTGATTCATTGATATACCTCAATAGCATATCTTTTTTTGTGTATTTGTAAAAGATTTTAAACTTTATAATAGTAAGAGAATATTTATTTGTATGTTCGATTAAATGCTGTGGCTATTTTCATATTTTTACTTTATTTAAATTTTTAAGTTTCCATCTCTTCCTTTCTATTTATGTGTAACTCAACTACTGTTTTAAAAGAATGAATAATTAAAAAAAATAATAGGATGAGATTTGAATTGCATGTTTATGAGTTATAACTTATTTATTAACTTATATAGAAAATTTTCTTTTTTAAATTTTGTAATAACCATGTATTAGGGTTTCTGAATCATTTTTATGCTTAACATTTTTGTGAATCATTTTTATGCTTAGGCATTTTTAAATTCATGTAATTAACTACAAAAGATTGCTTACATATTCTGAATTATGCTTTTTTATTTTTAGTGTTGATAGATTTGTTTAGGCATCTGTTTGCATACTTTATACTTTATTAATCTAATATACTTTCTATTTTAAATTTTGTAATAACTGTATACAGGGCCCGACTACCTGGAGCCCCGGGGCAAGCCTATTTGGGGGGGCGGCTTGCAGTGGCATAAGAGCTCTTTAGGTTTCAGAATTTCTGTATACGCCTGTAGGGGACCCCCTTCTGAAGGGGGCCACAGGGCATTTGTCCCGTATGCCCTGTCGTTAGTCAGGGCCTGATTGTATATGAATATCTGAATCACTTTCATACATATAAGAAGCATTATTCAACCTGGTCATTTATGCTAGCTAGTATCATTTTGGAAGGCATTTAATGTTACTACTATGCCATCCAAGATGACTACTTGCTGGCTTTTAAAAAAACGTTCAGAATTCGATGTTGATAAAAATCAAAGTAAATAAATAAAGGTATGTATTCTGCATTTTTATAAAATTTTGTAATTTATTATATGAAAGTTTGCTCTCATGTTGTGAATTCTTCTTTTTATTTTTACTTTGCATGTGTAAAAGATAACTTAGACCCTGTGTATTAATTATTCCACATTAAAATTCATATTTATATTTAACAGGCGTGTTATGTATTGCAATTACATAAGAATATAATTGTCAAAAAAAATTAAAAAAAAAAAAAAGTTTGTTCATGATTTTGTTTTGTTGTCGATTGTGAAGAATTTCTCATCCAAACGAAAATACTAAAAGATAGAGATTTTAAAATATTAGGTAAAATCTTTAATAAAGAAAAAAAAAATATATATATATATATATACACACATATATATGTACATTTATTTTTTTCTTCTAAAGCTACTATTTTTCATAAAAGGTTAAAGTGAGTATTTTGACATATTTTTTATTTAATATTTTGTCATAAATTCTCTTTTAATTAAAATAAAGTGTTTATAAAATCACATCTTAAAAAAAAAAAAAAAAAAAAAAAATCTGACAAAAATATTAACTTTTTTATAAATCTGATGAAAACTTGAAAAATCATTTTATTTAAAAATGTTTTTGAGAATTTTTCTGTTTCTCGATAATAAATGAATTAAAGAATTAAAAAACTATAATAAGAAGGGGTGGAAATAAATTGAAAATACTGCATGAATCATGTTATCACTTCCTTGTAAAGTTTGCAGTACAACAATACCTAACCGTGTAAGCCCAATTAACTACTCGAGAAACATAGGCTTGGGTATTGGGTGGAGGTCCATGGAAGTCTTTTCATTTATTATTATTATTATTATTTATGCGGAGCTGTGGTTGTGTAACGCCAGTTGAGTACTTTGAGAGTCCTTAGGCCTGGGTGGAGTGCCCTCCATGCGTGTATTCCCACATTTCACAACCTCAAGTGATCGATGAGGATTAATGGGTTTTTTTGCCCTTCTCTTTAAAGAGATAATGGATTTTTAACGGAGAAGAACCTATCCCTATACTTTCTCCTTTTAAAGCTACAGAAAACCCCTTAACATGGTGCGTTCTTAGAAAAATGAAACAAATACGAATCGCCACATGCATGAAGATGTATGAAGGATAACAGAGACAAGTTATTTCTTTAGTTTGAAATAACTATACACATTTTTCAAGGAATTGGAATAAAACGATATTTAAAAAGACTTAAAATCAAAATATACGTGTTTATATTTATTTTATTTTATTTATATATTTATTTTATATATATATATATATATATATTAAGATAGTAAATAAATTTTAAAATAAAAGTAATTATGATTGCTTAACTTGAACGCGAATAAAAATATATTATTAATAAATATGAAACATTGAAGATAGGCATTAACCCCTTCCACTCCAGGGACGTACGTGCGTACGTCCTAGTGTTAATGGCCATTAATACCATGGACGTACGTGCATACGTCCAAAGAAAGTATTCGATACAATAAGCCCAACGTTGTAGTGGTATCAGAGAGAGTTATTTTATTTGTCATATGGTTATTTGAAATTGTATTTTCATTACTGACAACAAGATGGCATTAGTAGTCTCGGTGAATTATTAGTTTTTGTCTACGCCAGTTGTTTCGTGATTTCTCGCGGCTGCGGTTTTGTATAATTTTCGCTCCTCAATTTTGTTTATTTTGCCGGTGTTTGAAACTGTGAATAATGTCTGATTCTAGTTATTCGGATAGTGATTACATCCCTGATTATGACGAACTTGAAGATTCCAATGATGACTTTAGAAGTGAAGACGGTGAAAGCGATGACTGTGATGATGAACCACTTACAGCAGGTGACTGAACATTTATGTCGTATCCTTTTGCCGATGTACGTCCTGAACTGAAAAGGGACCTCACAACAAAATGCACATTGTTACTTCGTTATGTATTGCATTATTTCAAAATTATAATCTGGTATTTCACATATTTACACTACAGCTAGCCTGGAGCGGAAGGGGTTAATTGCAAAATATCTTTAATAAACAAATATCTGAATCACTGATTTTCTATGGGTATTAAATTTAGCATTACGAATAAAGTTATTGCTTTTTTTTTTCTCCTTAGAGCGACTTAAAAAGAATAACAATAATAAACATAATAATGAAATTTCTCACAAGATTTAAGATAATTAATAACTGAAGAAATGAGAAATAAGGACTTACGTAGAAATTTTACTAATACTAGAAAAGAGAAAAAAAAGATTTATAATCGATATTCGCATCGTATAAACCAAACAATTTTGTATTATATTCAACAGGAAAGAGTTTTAACTATACCTGTACAAAATAGATATATAAAACGTAAAAGACTAATATATGAAAGATGTAGAAACGATATTTAACTGTGTATAAATATATACAGTAATCTCTCTCTTTTTTTTTTTTTTTTTCTTCTTCAAGACAGACAGGAGGACTGAAAGGCATACATATTGAGATTGAATTCAGACTCTTAAATATTGTTGGAAAATGTTAAAAATGTTTGACGCGAAAGAAAATGCAGTCTTCGGATTTTAACTGCAATCTTTAATAGATCTGAACACTTTTATGCAGCCCTGAAAATTTCGAGGTCAACCATATCATATTGTATACAAAGCATTATTTTAGTATACTGGCATTAAATGTTGATTTCTTTATGATTTTTACGGTAGAAAGTTATTTAAATGGGGTTTATAAAAATTTGTCTTAAAACGCAATACATTTTTTTTTTGGGGGGGGGAAAGGGGGGGGGGGGCGGCCTTGTACACAAACCTATGTACAGAACCTATTAATACCATTTTAAACGGGGAACATTCCATAGTGAACTTAAACAACAAATTAGAGTTATTTAAAATTTTCAAAAATATTTATAGAAGCTTGGAACGGACAGGTGGACAGTCAGATGGATAGATATACAAATTAGAATCATATTCACACTTAAGAATTGTTAGAAAGGGTTAAACACGCTTAATGTTTAACGGAAATGCAATTCCAGTCAATTTCCAATAATAGCCCATAATCTAACTGAATATTTTTGTGTGGTCCTACAAATCTAATGCGGATCATACTATACACCAGGCCTGTCCAACCCAAAACACTTGGTGGGCCGCATTAGAAATATATTTTATTCATTCGGGCCACACTGTGTATGTACAGTCATAAAAAATCCCCCCCCCCCCGCCTGCTTTACCGACTAATTCCGCTGTAAATTAATGTAGAGACTTGCGACTGGTGCCAATCGATTAGTAATAAGGCCTAGTTTAGACGGTTTAGTTAGATTTTGCTTAAGGGATGTATACATATTAAAACTGGCATCAACTTCTTTTTTTTTTTTTTTTTTTTTAAGGCAATCCGCAATTTTTACAAGCTTTTTGGATTAAAAATTAGGTGTCATTACCAATCGTTAGGCATCAGCTGCTAGTTTCTTCGATGATTTACGGCGAAATTAGTCGGGGAGGAAATTATTACTATAATTATTATTATTATTTTATGACTGTACATATGCATATGTGTATATATGTTTGTGATTATATGATTCATGTATGTATATACTTTTTTCGGAGAAGGGCAGGGTGAGAATTCAGAGAAGAATACATTAATTTAAATTATTTTCATTCATAAATTAACAATAGAATTGTAAAAAAAAAAATTACGACTATATATAAAAACTATAATAAAAAGAATGAATAATGGATCTAATAACATTCCATTACAACAGTTCCTTATCTACCATAATCGTTGAAAGGTATTTTCACTTCGAAAAGTCAGAACGTATTTATTAATTTTTGATTCGTTAACCAAAGTTGTCAAACTTTAAATATCGTTAGTCTCCTCGCGGGCCGCAAGAAACTACGCGGTGGGCCGCATGCGGCCCGCGGGCCGCGGGTTGGCCCCCCCTGCTATACACTATAGAAAATATTTTTGTGTACATATGAATAATATATTTCAATTTTATTATGATATGTGAAAAGTAAAGTTATTAAAATTTGGTGTATAGAAATGCCTCTCATAGAACGGAATGCTTTGGGATACTTTCGGGTATTCTTGTATTCAAATCAGTGGTGGTATGTACTCCACTTTTTTTTTTTAGGAAACATCTGATGGTAAACTTGAATAACATATTTCAGTTTCATTAAGATTTGTGCAAAGTAATTAAAATATGGTTTTTAGAAATACCTATCATAGAACACAATGCTTTGGAATGTTTTTAGGTGTCCCTGTAGACAAACCAGTAGAGATATTCACGCCATTTTAAATAAGAAATATCCAATAGTCAACTTAAATAACATATGTCAGTTTCAAGAAATTTCATGAATATTTTCAAAAGTTAGAACGCGGACAAAAAGTCGGACACAGAGAGACAAACCGAAGTAATTAACACTTTTCAAACTTGTTGGGAAGTATTAAAAGACAGAGAGAGAGAGAGAGACAGAGAAAATACATAAACATCTATAATGCTATTTATTTATTTATTTATTTTTCAAGAAATGAAATATAGATCTACTATAATCGCACTGTAGGTATTAAATTAAGGCGAACACAGACATTAAAATTTTAGTCTCTTATTTTATGTGTGCGTTATTTCTCCTTTTTATATAAAACTATCAGGCTACGCCCGCTTCGCTGCTCATTATATTTAAATGAATTTTCAAAAGAGTTGGATTAGTATTTATTTTTTACATCCCATCATAAATAAAAATTAAAAAATATATATTGAAATCTCTTTAAACTTCGCTTCGGGTACCTGCTGCCTGCGGCATCTCTTTCACCACCCGCACTACAGCAGGTCCAGGTTTCCACTACCTGCAGAAATGTCTTTCTCGGCCATTTCCTTTTGGATATTTATCGACAACAGGTGGATCTGCTATTATTAAAACCAAAAATTTTAAAGGTAAATGTATCTCAACATCTATTAAATATTTTAGTTTTTGAACCATGTATTTTATAGCCCCCTCTATTTCCACTATATTATCATATCATTCTGAGTAATATAATAAATGAAATAAAAAGTATACTTTCTTTTAAAAGGAATTAAATTCATAAACAAGTCCTTCCGGCTTATTCGGAAGGGTAGGTTGATTTCTCTTTCCTTATCAAGAAGCCGTCATTTTGTTTTAAACTGGCGGCTACAAATTATTAATGCATTTGGTAGAAATGTTGATGTAGGCTACGCACATATGGTTTTAAGCAAATCGGTTCATAAATACATTTTTATGTGAATTTAAAATTTTCAATTGACCGGCACTTGGAAACAAAATGGTGGGCTAAATTGACAAATATATGAAATGTATTTGTGAGATAAGTCTACTGAACACATGTAGTTCGAATTAATTCAAAATCTCAAAAGTCATCGTGTTGAAAAATTAAGTGGCTGCCACTTCGATAAAAATGGCAGAGAAAGTTGCTCATCTAAGATATCGTTGCAAATTTGAATTATTATTTTTTTTTTTTAGAAATTCTTTCAAAGAGGCTTAGTAAGTTGATAAAATGTTAGTTTTCTGCATTTCTAATATGTTTTAGCATTAAAATTGCCTAATTTTTCCTTAAAAACGCATTAAAAAGATCCATTAACGCAGGTAATGGATTTGGCGCCAAATTTGGCGGCTTTTCTTCTATGACGACTTTTTTGGCGACTTTTGGCGAGAAAATACTTATTATCCATATACCAAAGATAGACGCAATAACGTGATTGGTTCACGAGTTACGTGAATTTTCTAGATCTTTGTTGTTTGAATGATAAATCCGATTTTCAACTTTGATTTGAATTGATTAAGTATTTCTAAAGTTACCGTAATAACAAATTTTCAAGTGGCCGCCACTTGGAAACAATACAGTGGAACAAGTTGCCCAGCAAACACATCCAAGATATTTGAAGCATAGGTTCACTGTCCAACTGTGGCTTAAATCAGTGCCGTGTTTCAAAAGTTATTATTATGGCAAATTTTCAAGTGGCAGTCTAAGTGGCTGCGACTTGGAAACAAAATGGCAAAACAACTTGCCCATCGAAATCAACCATTATATTTGTATAAGTTCATTGTCCAGTTCTAGTTTAAATCAGTATTTCAAAAAGTATCGTCATAAGAAATTTTCAGGTGGCACCACTTGTAAAAAAAAGTGGAGTGACATGTCCAGCGAACTTATCTGAGATATTTGAATGATAAATCCACTACCCAAATTAGATGCGAATTGGTTCTGTATTACTAAAGTTAGCATAATGACAAATTTTCAAGTGGTCGCCACTTGGAAATAAATTGCGTATCAAGTCACCAAGTGAAATTATCTTAGATATTTGAGCCATAAGTTCACTATCTAACTTTTATTTGAATCAGTTTAGCATTTTAAAAGTTATCGTGATGGCATATTTTCAAGTGGCAGTGTGATTTCAAGTGGCTGGAGCTTAGAAACAAGATGTCGGGACAAGTTGCCTAGTGAAAACATTCAAGATAATTATATGATAATATCACTGTTCAAATTTGATTCGATTTGGAGTATTATTTCAGAAGTTACCGTGATTTTAAATTTTCAAGTGGGAGCCCGATTTCAAGTGGCCCCGCTTAAATTAAGATACTGCCACTTTATTAAAAATGGCGGATATAGTTTATTAATTAACTTCACTGAGATCCTTACAGGGTCTGTATTTACATCAAAATTCAAACAATTTCGGAATACGCTTTTTACAATTTAAATTTGAAAATTTCAAGTGGTCTCCACTTGAAAACAAAATGGCGGAGCAACTTGGTTAACAAATTCATCCAAGATATTTATAAGATAAGTTAGGACACTGGTCAAATTTGGTTCCATTTGGAGTATTATTTCGGAAGTTATCATGATTTTAAATTTTCAAGTGGTGGCCTGATATCAAGTGGTCCCGCTTAACTTAAGATATCCTCCACTTTATTAAAAAGGGCGGATAAAGTTCATTAATAAAGTTGTTTGAGACACTTGTACAGGGATGGAACACGGGCGCAGAATTCATACCGAAATCTGTTTAAGAAATTTCCCTACCTATAATATCGTTGATTTAAGAAGTAGAAAAATTTCTTACATCGATAGTGGTATGAATTCTGCGTCCGTGTTCCATCCCTGCTTGTATAATCTATGTATACATCAAAATTAAAGAAACTCGGAATACGCTTTTTACAATTTTAATTTGAAAATTTCAAGCGGTCTCCACTTGAAAACAAAAGAGCGGAGCAACTTGGTTAATAAACTCATCTAAGATATTTATAAAATAAGTTAAGACACTGTCTAAATTTGGTTTGATTTGGAGTATTATTTCGGAAGTTATAGTGATTTTAAATTTTCAAGTGGTAGCTTGATTTCAAGTGGTCCCGCTTAACTTAAAATATCTGCCACTTTATTAAAAATCGCGGATAAACTTCATTAATAAACTTCATTGAGACCCTTATGTAGCCTGTACTTACATCAAAATTCAAGCAAATCATGCTTTAAATATGCTTTTTACAGTGTCGGTTTGAAATTTTCAAGTGGCTGCCACTTGAAAACAGAAAGTCGGAGCAACTCGGTTAAAGAACTCATCCAAGATATTTATAAGATTAGTTCATTGTCCAAATTTGGTTCGATTTGTAGTATTATTTCGGGAGTTATCATTATAAGCGACTTTCATAGAAAACCACGGAATAATAGCAGCAATTAACATCCGATAAACTTCAATATTGATTGCCCAGGTAAGGCGCTGCCGCATGTAGTGGTGACCGAGATCCGACATACCATAAGCGATCAAGACGCTGAAAAAATTAACGGTTATCAGAATCGAGGTTTAAAAACAATATCTTTCTTTCTTTTTAAGCTATTATTACTTTCTTCTGTCTGCATATATAGAAAAAGTATTGGATTCGTGAAACTTTTCGATGTATTTTCATGATTTGGGATGTCCTAAACACTATTTGACTGTTTTTAAAAAATGTTTGTCTGTATGATGTTGTATCTCAAGGACCAATGAATAAAATTTAAACAAATTTTGCATATCTCAGGAACTACTGTACAGAATTACATATAAACTTGTATGTAGGTGCATCTTAACAAAAATTAGTGCCTGTCAACTTTTGGTGTAAACCGCTCAACAGGTGGCGCTGCTACACAGCGATTTCTGCAATTACGAGGGAGGCTATTTCTCAGGTTCCATTGCGTATAATCAAACAAAACTTCATAAGTGAGAAGAACATTATAAGATACTAGTATATAACCCCGTCAAAAATGACGGAATGTGTAGGATAAATCTTGAAAACAATGTTTAGATCATGATGGTTACCACATGATCATTTAAATGTATTTTCAATTTTTGTTTATAAATCAAATGTGTTTCGATATTTTATAATTTTCGTTCTGAAATTAAAAAAATTCTACCCGATCAATAAATATGAATGACAATAAAAAACTGCTGGTGGACAAAAAATATAGGCCCGACAACACAACAGCAACAACACATCCCAGTGTTCCATTAAGTGCTCTATACGCAAGAGAAGTGTGACGTCACTGACCGTCCGTGGATGCAAGAAAATGATTTCCTATGTTATTAGCCTATTGGATTTTTTGTAAAAAATTATTAAAAATCGAAGAAAATTATTTCCTGATTTTAATCCCCATATTTGGGTATATATATGTATTAGTTATCTCGTGCATGTGTTAGATTGAGTTATTTTGCTGTCAAATTGACAAAATTTTTATTTTAAATTTCAAAACTCTGTTGTCCTTGGCGTTTTTGTATTTGGCGATCAAAAACGTACTACGAAAATATGCATGCCAGATGTATATTTTCGTAATATGTATTTTGCGAAATATTGTTCATATTATTCATTACTCTCTGAATATAAGTTGTTAAAATAACCATGATTTTTGAAAGGAATTAAATTATATTCGCCAGATAATTTGGCGATATATATCTATATATATAAAAGAGCAGAGTCTCTGTGTGTGTGTGTGTGTGTGTGTGTGTGTCTGTGTGTGTCTGTGTGTCCGCTATAGAATCCTAGGCCGTTTCACCGAGCGGGACCAAATTTGGCACGGTTAATGTTTACGACTCGAGAAAGACAACGCCGCAAGCGATTTTACAAAATTCGTCCCCCAAGGGGGCAGAGGGGGGGGGGCAAAACGTAATTTCCCAAAATCCTTCATATCTCAAACAAAAAAAACAGATATCCGTAAAATTTTTGCTTTAAAATATAGGTAATACAAATGTCTAAAAATCGGTTTCTGGAATTTTTGAAATTCGGTCCCCAAGGGGCCGGGGGGGGGGGGGGGGCAAAACGTGATTTCACATGCGTAAAACATGATTTCGCGTAATCCTATATATCTCAAACAAAAAAAATAGATATTCGTGAAATTTTTGCTTTAAAATATAGGTAATGCAACTATCTAAAAACCTATTTCTGGAATTTTAGAAATTTAGCCCCCATGTGGGGCAGCAAGGGCAATGGAGCAAAAACAAATAGAAGTACAGTTAGGCCGTTCAAAATTGGTAAAGATAGGTTTTAAAGGCCTGCAAGTCGAATGGGGATATTTTCAATTGTGTAAAGTTATTAGGAGGGGCAAGAAGGGGGGAGGAGAGGGGGGGGGGGGGCAAAAAAATAAAAATAGTGTCAGATCGTTCAAAATTGGTACGTAGAGGTTTTCGATACTTACAAATCGATTGCGGATATTTTTGAATTTGTAAAATTATTAGGAGGGGCGGGTAGGGGGGTGGGGCGGTAAGGGGGGGCTATGGGGCAAAAACAAATAGAAATACAGTTAGGCCGTTCAAAATTGGTACAGATAGGTTTAAGAGGCCGGCAAGTCGAATGGGGATATTTTCGATTGTGTAAAGTTATTAGGAGGGGCAAGAAGGGGGGAGGGGAGGGGGGGCAAAAAAATAAAAGTAGTGTCAGATCGTTCAAAATTGGTACGTAGAGGTTTTCGATACTTACAAATCGATTGCGGATATTTTTGAATTTGTAAAATTTAGGAGGGGCGGGTAGGGGGGTGGGGCGGTAAGGGGGGGCTATGGGCAAAAACAAATGGAAATACAGTTAGGCCGTTCAAAATTGGTACAGATAGGTTTAAGAGGCCTGCAAGTCGAATGGGGATATTTTCGATTGTGTAAAGTTATTAGGAGGGGCAAGAAGGGGGGAGGGGAGGGGGGGCAAAAAAATAAAAATATAGTGTCAGATCGTTCAAAATTGGTACATAGAGGTTTTCGATACTTACAAATCGATTGCGGATATTTTTGAATTTGTAAAATTATTAGGAGGGGCGGGTAGGGGGGTGGGGCGGTAAGGGGGAGCTATGGGGCAAAAACAAATAGAAATACAGTTAGACCGTTCAAAATTGGTACAGATAGGTTTAAGAGGCCTGCAAGTTGAAAGGGGATATTTTCGAAAGTGTAAAGTTATTAGGAGGGGCGAGAAGGGGGGAGGGGAGAGGGGTGGAAATAAAAATAGTGTCAGATCGTTCAAAATTGGTACATAGAGGTTTTCGATACTTACAAATCGATTGCGGATATTTTTGAATTTGTAAAATTATTAGGAAGGGCGGGTAGGGGGTGGGGCGGTAAGGGGGGGCTATGGGGCAAAAACAAATAGAAATACAGTTAGGCCGTTCAAAATTGGTACAGATAGGTTTAAGAGGCCTGCAAGTCGAATGGGGATAATTTCGAAAGTGTAAATTTATTAGGAGGGGCGAGAAGGGGGGAGGGAAGAGGGGGGCAAAAAAAAAATACAGTTAGATCGTTCAAAATCGGTATATAGAACTTTTCGATACTTACAAATCGATTGCGGATATTTTCGAATTTGTAAAATTATTAGGAGGTGCGGTAAGGGGGGGAGGCTATGGGCAAAAACAAATGGAAATACAGTTAGGCCGTTCAAAATTGGTACAGATAGGTTTTTAAAGGCCTACAAGTCTAATGAGGATATTTTCGAAAGTGTAATGTTATTAGGAGGGGCGAGAAGGGGGAGGGGGGAGCAAAAAAATAAATATGGAGTTAGATCGTTCAAAATTGGTTTATAGAGGTTTTCGATACTTACAAATCAATTGCGGATATTTTCGAATTTGTAAAAATATTAGGAGGGGCGAGAAGGGGGGGTGGGGCGGTAAGGGGGGGCTATGGGCAAAAACAAATAGAAATACAGTTAGGCCGTTCAAAATTGGTACAGACAGGTTTTAAAGGCCTGCAAGTCGATTGGGGATATTTTTGGAAGTGTAAAGTTATTAGGAGGGGCAAGAAGGGGGGAGGGGAGAGGAGGGGGGCAAAAAAATAAAAATACAGTTAGATCGTTCAAAATTGGTACGTAGAGGTTTTCGATACTTACAAATCGATTGCGGATATTTCCGAATTTGTAAAATTAATAGGAGGGACGGTAAGGAGGTGGGGCGGTAAGAGGGGGCAATGGGCAAAAACAAATAGAAATACAGTTAGGCCGTTCAAGATTGGTACAGATAGGTTTTAGAGGCCTGCAAATCGAATGGGGATATTTTCGAAAGTGTAAAGTTATTAGAAGGGCTGGGAAGGGGAAGAGCAGAGGGACAAAAAAAAAAATAGAGTTAGATTATTCAAAATTGGTACATCGAGGTTTTCGATACCTACAAATCGATTGCGGATATTTTTGAATTTTTAAAATTATTGGGAGGGGCGGGAAGGGGGGAGGGAGCGGTAGGGCAAAAAAATAAAGATAGAGATAGATCATTCAAAACTGGTGCATAGAGGTTTTTGATACTAACAAATCGATTGCGGATATTTTCGAAATTGTAAAATTATTAGGGCGCTCATATATATGCATTCGCGCACGGGTCTACGCTGCCGAAGGCAGTGGGGACCCGGTGCGACATTTTTCCCGATCAGAGTTTTTTTTCTTTTTTTTTTTTTACATGATAAAAATTAATGCAATTTTGAGTTCATTAATTATAATGATTCATTTAAAAATAGTGACCAGCGAAGCAGGCATAGCCTGCTAGTATATATATATATATATATATATATATATATATTCTACCAAGGATGACCGATATCAAATCTATTCCGCTGCAACATATTAGTATCTTATATCAGATACTTTATTTAGACATTTGAAAACAAATTTCACTTCAAATTATGATAGAATATTTATCATTTTCCTTTTAATTAGTATATTAGTTGGATATTTATTGTGTAAATATCATCCTTTGAAATGAAATGTTCATGTTTTCAATGGAATATGGAAGTTTGCCATTTTTTTTTATCTAGAGTTTTGAAATTTAAAATTCAAATTTTATCAATTTTAGAACAAAAACAACTTAATCTAACGCATGCACATGATAACTAATACATATCTATACCTAAATATGGGGATTAAAATCGGGAAATAATTTCCCTCGATTTTTAATAATTTTTTACGAAAAATACATTGGGTGTTTAACATAGGAAATATTTTTCTTGTATACACGAACGGCCAGTGACGTCATCACTTCGTTTGCGTATTTAAAGTCCTCATAATAAGAAAAAACGATTCACTTCATTTTACCAAAATACTCTTTTAAGACGATCGTAGATCCTGTTTTCAAATTTTCCAACTAACTATCCAATAACTACAGACACTCCATGCTAACCCAAATTCACCTCTACTCGATACCTCCAACCAGCTATCTCACCCACAACATCGCCAAAATATCCAGGATCCAGCTAGGGACTTTCTCATTCTCAACCGAACATTTTACCTTGACTCGACATTATCACCTTAGACTACTCTACTTTCAGTGCTCATTTCAAATGGTGACTTTTACTTGCCCAACCAAACATTCTATCCCAACTATCACTTTACACTAATTTCAAAGTTAAAATCAACTGGCGGCATTTACGTACTAAACTCGACGCCAATCGTACCTTACAATGTAAACAAACAATGAAGCTTGATAAAAATATTTAAAGGCTTTAATACGTTTTTACAAGTATTTTAAGATTTTTAAGGCTTTAATATGTTTTAGAAATATTTTAAGCGTTGATTTGTTTTTATTTGGCATTGCGTTGTTTATAAAATGAAGTTACATAATTATATTTATAGGTTCATGTTTATAATAGCCAGTGATCTGTTATATTTAATTTAGAGATTTAAACATTACAATTGAATAGTTTTTCAAGGTTTTACAGGAAATAAATAAGAATATGTGCGATACAAAACATGTATGAAAATGATATATATGTTTCCGTAAGTTGAATTGAACAAACGGGAAAAAAAAAAAAAAAATGGCTGCCAAAAGTCAATGTTTTGAAACGGTGTAAACCGGAATCGTTCATGACAGATGAGGGTCATTATTATTATTAACTAGTATATAACCCCGTCAAAAATGACGGAATGTGAACGATAAATCTTGAAAACAATGTTTAGATCATGAAGATTACCACGTGATCATTCAAATGTATTTTCAGTTTTTGTTTATAAATCAAATGTGTTTCGATATTTTCTAATTTTCGTTCTGAAATTAAAAAAAATTCTACCCGATCAATAAATATGAATGACAATAAAAAAACTGCTGGTTGACAAAAAATATAGTCCCGAAAACACAACAGCAACAACACATCCCAGTGTTCCGTTAAGTGCTCTATTTAAAGTCCTCATAATAAGAATAATCTAGTGTGTCACTCACACGACTTTCTCTTGAACCCTGAAATTTCTTTCTCTGACCCTGAAATTTAATGCTATAAGTACAGGTTGGAGATTAAGAGGTAAGATAACGTGTACTGTTATGTAAGCCTATGTTAAACAATTCAAATTAGGCTTCGGAAGAGTTTTATATAATAATTAGTTTTGCCCCCCCCCTCCCCTCAACCCCCCGCTTTATTAATGCACCTACATTTATATAGAATTTAATTCGGTTATTAAAAAATAATTCAGTTTAAAAAAAATAATTTATTAAAATTATTATTTAAAAAAATTATCTTGTATGATAATACAGACGATTTCCATATTAGAGAAATAATATAACACTAAATATCCAAAAAAAAGTTGAATTTATTCTTAATATTAAAGTAAAAAAAAAAAAAAAATGTTAGAAATGAAAGAAATCAATAACTTTATTTTAAATTATCGTAGATCGATGGTTCAACCATTCGTTTTAAAGGTATTGGCGGGCTCTTTTGAAAGATACCCATCATGAAAATTTACTCCACTCGAGGGAGGACATCTACCCCCAGGGGGGGGGGGAGGCGAGGATCCTACATACACAATTTTTTTTTTCCCAGTTGACTATCTCTATTACAAAAATATGTATTCGTTTCATTTGGTTTAGTGCAGTCTATAGATGTTAAATTCTACTTACCTGCAATTTCCCCCATAGACGTAATGTATTTGAATACTTTTGAATGTCCCTGTACACGAACCATTTGCTTCATCTTAACGAAAAGCTTACTGTAGCATCCCTATATGATACACATTTAGAATACCGAGTTTGGAATTTCTGCTACTATTTGTTCTTGAGATATGCTGATAACAGACACACAGACAGACAGACAGACACAGAGACCATTCGCTAAAAACGTGATTTTCGTATTCAGGGGACCTCAGAACATGTAAGTATAACAAAAACTCACGTTCGAAAATTTGACCCTAAAACAATACTTTCTCGACCCTATGGGTAAGAGGAAGTAAATAACGATTTACTTCATTTTACCAAAATACTTTTTTTTAAGACTATCGAAGATCCTGTTTCCAAATACGTAAGCGAAGTGTGACGTCACTGACCGTCCGTGGATGGAAGAAAAAGATTCCCTATGTTAATCGTCCATTGTATTTTTTGTAAAAAATTATTAAAAATCGAAGAAAATTATTTTCCGATTTTAATACCCGTATTTGGGTATAGGTATGATATCGTATCCATGTGTTAGATTGAGTTATTTTGCTGTCAGATTGGCAAAAATTTAAATTTCAAAACTGTGTCATCTTTGGAGTTTTTTGTATTTGGCAATTAAAAACATACTACGAAAATATATATGTCAGATGTTTATTTTCGTAATATGTATTGTACGAAATATTGTTTTATATAATTCATCGCTCTCTTAATATAAGTTGTTAAAATAGCCATGATTTTTGAAAGGAATGAAATATGTTCGCCAAATAATTTGGCGATATATTTTTTCCGCCAAGGATGACAGATATATTAAATCTATTCCGCTGCAACAAATGAGTATCTTATGTCAGACACTTTATTTAAACATTTGAAAACAAATTTGACTTCAAATTATGATAGAATATTTATCATTTTCCTTTTAATTAGTATATTAGTTGGATATTTATTGTGTAAATATCATCCTTTGAAATGAAATGTTTATGTTTTCAATCAAATATGGAAGTTTGCTATTTTATTTTTCTAAAGTTTTGAAATTTAAATTTTATCAATTTTACAGCAAAAACAACTTAATCTAACGCATGCACACGATAACTAATACATATCTATACTGAAATATGGGAATTAAAATCGGGAAATAATTTTCCTCAATTTTTTACAAAAATCCAATGGGCGATTAACATAGGAAATCTTTTTCTTGCATCCACTGACGCCCAGTGACGTCATCACTTTGCTTGCGTATTTTCTAACTAACTATCTAATAATTACATACACTCCATGCTAACCCAAATTCACCTCTACTCTATACTCCCAACCAGCTATCTCACCCACAACATCGCCAAAATATCCAGGATCCAGCTAGGGACTTTCTCTTTCTCAACCGAACATTTTATCTTGACTCGACATTATCATCTTAGACTACCCTACTTTCAATACTCATTTCAACTGGTGACCTTTACTTGCCCAACCAAACATTCTATCCCAACTATAACTTTACATTAATTTCAAAACTAAAATCAACTGGCGACATTTACGTACTGAACTAGACGCCAATCATACCTTACAATGTAAACAAATAATGAAGCTTGATAAAATATTTAAAGACTTTAATATGTTTTTACAAATATATTTTAAGATTTTTAAGGCTTTAATATGTTTTAGAAATATTTTAAGCGTTTTTTTTTTTTTTTTTTTTTAATGAAACAGTCAAAGAGTCGTTCATTCGCAATTAAAGAGTTGTCCATTTGGAATTTGTATTTTCTGAATGGCAACAAATTATGTTTGTTTTTATTTGGCATTGCGTTGTTTATAATCATGAAGTTACATAATTCTATTTATAGGTTCATGTTTATAATAGCCAGTGATCCGTTATATTTAATTAAACATTTAAACATTACAATTGAATATTTTTTCAAGGTTTTAGAGGGACTAAATAACAATATGTGCGATACAAAACATGTATGAAAATGATATGTATGTTTTCGTAAGTTGAATTGAACAAACGGAAAAAAAAAAAAAAAAAAAAAAATGGCTGCCAAAAGTCTCTGTTTTGAAGCGGTGTAAACCGGAATCGTGAATGACAGATGAGGGTCATTATATATATTAATAATGGACAATATTCCTGTGACGTCACCGTAGGTAAAATCGCCGATATTTTGTAAACAAATCAGATTCAAGATGCCATTTTATTGTTACGCATAACATTTTCCTAAATATTTCTCCCGTGAAACTTAATAATCAGATATCTGCAGAGCCTGATTAAGGGGGAAGCACACATTATCTCCGCTCTCACCGGAATATTTTTACAATTATTTTTTACTTCATGTCATAGGAATTCCACGCTTTGACGAGGAAATATTTTTTATAAAAAATGAACGGTGTAAAACAATCCAATTTACTCACCGTTATTAGGCACCAGAATTCTTTTAAAATAATTTTTAATGAGAATTTTCTGTTTATTATAGGAGGAAAGTATTTGTTAAAAAATAACGGTGTAAGTATAAATAATGTGTGCTTCCCCCTTAATCAGGCTCTGGATATCTGTTCAAACAAGAACAAAAGAGAAATGTAAGCAATTGATTCGAATGATAAAGTTAAGACTATTCCATATCGTAAAATTGCAGAACATTTTATGTATACACACACACACATATATATATATATATATATATAATGAATAAAAGATTAATAAGAACATTTTATACACACACACACATATATAGCCATCAAAGCTTAAATAATTAGAATTTCAATCACTTTAATAAAGGAATTTATTAAATGGAACATCCATTTAAATTTGTTAACATCGCCACAGTTCACATGGCAACTTTTAATTAATATATATAATGACCCTCATCTGTCATGAACGAATCCGGTTAGTACCGCTTCAAAACAGAAACTTTTGGCAGCCATTTTTTTTCCGTTTGTTTAATTCAACTTAGGAAACATACATATCATTTTCATACATGTTTTGTATCGCACATATTCTTATTTATTTCCTATAAAACCTTGAAAAACTATTCAATTGTAATGTTTAAATGTCTAAATTAAATATAATGGATTACTGGCTATTATAAACATGAACCTATAAATAGAATTATGTAACTTCATGATTATAAACAATGCAATACCAAATAAAATCAAACCAAAACTGTTGCCATTCAGAAAATACAAATTCCAAATAGAAAACTTTTTAATTCCGAATGAACGACTCTTTGATTGTTTTATTAAAAAAAACGCTTAAAATATTTCTAAAACATATTAAAGCCTTAAGAATCTTAAAATATTTTTAAAAACGCATTAAAGCCTTTAAATATTTTTACCAAACTTCATTGTTTGTTTACATTGTAAGGTATGATTGGCGTCGAGTGTAGTACGTAAATGCCGCCAGTTGATTTTAGTTTTGAAATTAGTGTAAAATGATAGTTGGGATAGAATGTTTGGTTGGGCAAGTAAAAGTCACCAGTTGAAATGAGTATTGAAAGTAGAGTAGTCTAAGGTGATGTTGAGAATAGCTGGATCCTGGATATTTTGGCGATGTTGTGGGTGCGATAGCTGGTTGGAGGTATCGAGTAGAGGTGAATTTGGGTTAGCATGGAGTGTCTGTAGTTATTGGATAGTTAGTTAGAAAATTTGAAAACAGGATCTACGATCCGCGTTTGTAATGATCGATAGGTGGCGCTCTCTGAACTGCAGTTGTTAGTAAATATAATAGCCACGTGGATTAATAATTGTTCTTTCTCCGCCATTACATCATGGAAAATCGATTGCATAATATCATGATATGCAGTGGTGTGACAATTTCACCTTAGCTCACCAGAGGGCGAGCATTTCATTACAATCGCGGATAGTCTTAAAAAAGAGTATTTTGGTAAAATGAAGTGAATCGTTTTTTCTTATTATGAGGACTTTAAATGCGCAAGCGAAGTGATGACGTCACTTGCCGTTCATGGATACAAGAAAAATATTTCCTATGTTAAACGCCCAATGGTTTTTTCGTAAAAAAATTATTAAAAATCGAGGGAAATTATTTCCCGATTTTAATCCCTAAATTTAGGAATATATATGTATTAGTTATCATGTGCATGCGTTATATTAAGTTGTTTTTGTTCTAAAATTGATAAAATTTGAATTTTAAATTTCAAAATTTTAGATTAAAAACAAAAACAAAACTTCCATATTCCATTGAAAACATAAACATTTCATTTCAAAGGATGAAATTTACACAATAAATATCCAACTAATATACTAATTAAAAGGAAAATGATAAATATTCTATCATAATTTGAAGTGAAATTTGTTTTCAAATGTCTAAATAAAGTATCTGATATAAGATACTAATATGTTGCAGCGGAATAGATTTGATATCGGTCATCCTTGGCAGAAATATATATATATTGCCAAATTATCTGGCGAATATAATTTAATTCCTTTCAAAAATCATGGTTATTTTAAAAACTTATATTAAGAGAGTAATGAATAATATGAAAGAATATTTCGCACAATACATATTACGAAAATATACATCTGGCATGTACAGTAGGTGCCGCTTAATGTGATCACTTTGGGACAGATACTATTTGATAACAATAACCGATTGATAACAATAAACGAAAAGTATCAGGAATACAAAATTTTAATTTTACTACGTACGTAACATTTATTTTTGGAACTACAAATAAAAGACAATGATTCATTTAAACGCTATATTGAACAAATCGTGAAAATAGGTCAATTAAAAAAAGTCTTCTAAAGTTGTCTGCCTTGTTGTTTGTGTCAGCAAATTATTGATAAAACTTTCATACCTGTACTGTAATGTTCGTGAAAGTCTTCAGAAGTGTCTCTGTGTTGCACTTCGAGGTCCAGAGACATGGAGAACCTGTCTCATTTCAGTAGCAGTTGGAGGATTCTCAACAAAGTTTTCAACATCGCCATCCTCTTCATCTGATGCTTTTTCATAGTTTTTTTTTTTTTTTTTTTCGATAGAACAAGACACAGCCCGGCGTTCCGGTCATTCCTCCGAAATACATTTTTCTGCAGCTGAAAAATCAGCATCTTTTTCTTCTCCATAGGTACGTTTGAACACAATATTCTCTCTTTTTCGCCAACGATTAAATCACCGTCTGTTGCGGTTCCTTTGCCAATTTCCTTTGCCCATTTTAGAAGCAAGATCTTCAGCTTTCTGCCGCATTAAAGGACCGTTTATGTGCGCATCATTTTGCCTAACATTGGTAAACTTCAGTTTCCAAGCAGATTCGACTTCTCCATCTTTTTCAGTACGTCTTTGCTTACAGTTCAAACTTGCATTCATCTTCACTTTATTGTCAATCTCGTAGCGATTCTTTATCATATTTTACAGAGTAATGGCTGAGAGATTTTTAGTGCAGCAGCAGCAGCTTTCTGTGACTCATCTTGGGTAAATTATCAAAGCGTTTCAAAATGTCAATTTTGTTCTTAATAGTTAAACCCTTGTGTTCTCTTTCCATACCTAAAATGCTTGGATTATAAGTGCAAATGGGCAGAGAGAAAAAATTCAGAGAGGCTTTCAATTCTTTTGGGGATTCTCCCTTTGATATTATAGTTTGAAAATTTTGTTGACTATGAAAAAAAGAAAAAAAATCGAAAATGGTACTTGAAAGTGATAACAATAAACGAAGGCGCTGATTACAAAAACCTATTTCTTTAACATGTGTTAATATACAAGCGTTCGGGACTTCGTGATTCTGATAACATTAAATGAATGATAACATTATCCGCGATCACATTAAGCGGCACCTACTGTATATTTTCGTAGTACGTTTTTGATCGCCAAATACAAAAACGCCAAGGACAACAGAGTTTTGAAATTTAAAATTAAAATTTTGTCAATTTGACAGCAAAATAACTCAATCTAACACATGCACATGATAACTAATACACATATATATATACCCAAATATGGGGATTAAAATCGGGAAATAATTTTCCTCGATTTTTAATAATTTTTTACAAAAAATCCAATGGGCGAATAACATAGGAAATCATTTTCTTGCATCCACGGACGGTCAGTGGCGTCACACTTCGCTTGCGTATAGAGCACTTAATGGAACACTGGGATGTGTTGTTAGAGGTCTGCACGGGCCGAAATTTTGAGGCCCGGGCCCGGCCCGGCACGTACGGAAGCTTTGCTTACCCGGCCCGGCCCGGTATGAAGTCAAAAAATTCGGCGAGGGCCCGGCCCGGCCCGTTTATTTTTTAACCGTGACAAAAACCGATAAAATAAGGCCCGGCCTGATTCAAAAATATGTAAAATAACAAAAAAAAAAGTAAATAAATAATAATAATAATAAAAAAAAAAACATGCCTTTCTATGAAAAAGATTTTTAGTATGTATTTTGCAGCGGTTTTATATAACCAAGCAATAGTAAGTTCTTTAACAAAACTGCTGAACTTTTACAAGATAAGATAATTATATATAAACAGAAATTCATTATTATAGACAAGGCACAAACAGAAAATCAAATCGAAAATATTAGCATTCATCAAACAATACAGGAAGGTATATAAAATGGTTAATACTACTAAAAATGCACTTTCCTCTTATATACCGTGATGTATTCGAACCTTTCATGTGATCCGGTTGAGAAAACTTTAATGTTAATCCAAAAGTTGTTTTTGACCATGATAAGAATGATGCTACTTTCATCCACTGGAGAAAAGAAAAAGGAGCCTTAGAGAAAAAGTTACAACGGAAGGATTTTTATAGCCGTCATACCATCTAAACTCAACAGATCATAGGAAACAAAGCCTTATACACAATAACGTATCTAATTTATTTTGTTATGTACATGTACGCAAACTGGTAGTGACATGCATACTATTATGAATAGGAAACCATCTAATATTTCTTTAAATAAAATATATTAATTTCGAAGCATGCTAAAAATATTTGCGAAAAATCAGATTCCGAACAGACAGACTGATAAACAATTAAATTGAAGTTACAGACATTTTTTAACAAAATAGAACTTTTTGTGACATACCAGCCTGTAAAATTATGTAAAATAAATGACTGAAAAAATATTTTTATCATTTTCCTTTTTCGTTGATTAACGAGGAAACCAGAAAAAATTTCGGCCCAACAAGGCCCGGAGAAAATTTCATTCAGGCCCGGCCCGGCCCGAGTATATACACAAAAAAACTGAGCCCGAGCCCGGCCCGGCCCGAGAACAAATTTAAAAATTCGGCCCCAACCCGCCCCGTGCAGACCTCTATATATTGTTGCTGTTGTGTTGTCGGGACTATATTTTTTGTCAACCAGCAGTTTTTTTATTGTCATTCATATTTATTGATCGGGTAGATTTTTTTTAATTTCAGAAAGAAAATTATAAAATATCGAAACACATTTGATTTATAAACAAAAATTGAAAATACATTTAAATGATCACGTGGTAACCATCATGATATAAACATTGTTTTCAAGATTTATCTTTCACATTCCGTCATTTTTGACGGGGTTATATACTAGTATTACATATGTTGATTAATATTAAAGTACATTACTAAAACTGGATTAAAAACAAAACAAAGGTATCAATATATCACTCTTACTTCAATTTCATATAATCTGTAACTCTTATAAATAATATTGCAAGATAAAAATTTGCAAGCCACAATGCTTTGTTATGGTTGAGTTGAGGATTGTTTCCCTACCCAGCTGAAATCCTTGTAGCCTCGAACCCAAAGTGGGAATATGGTCCATTATGCTTATTGTGGAAAAGAGTTTCGATTCTCAGACGAACACCTGCCAGTATTGTGCGAGAAGCGCATGCGCTGGTTAAGAAAGAAGAGAAAAAAGTTTATTTTTACGTTCGGTCTCCGGCGGGAAGAGCTGAGCTACGCTGGTATCTGTAATAATGTTACTAAAAAGAAAGATGCCTTTACTCAATTATATTTTTATTGTTACTACGTGTGTATATATGTACATAGCGTATTTTGTATATAGAAAATGAAAATAAAGGATTCGAAAATGTAAGAAAGAGCCCTGTTTTATTCGAGTTCCTGGCTCCTTGATTTTAAATATCTTTTATTTTATTTAAGTATTAAGAAATATTTTATTCTATACGTAACATTGTTGGCGAGCCAGCCAGCCAGGATTCGTAAAATATACGATTTTAAAAGGGCTCTTAAGTTATCTTTACGACAAAAGAGAAGAATTACGTTTACATCAAGAGTTTTAAGAACAGAAGTTTTCGAATCAAGTTTTGTTTTGGAATTGAAGTTGAATATACAAGAATGAAAAACTAGAATACGATTATCACGTAAGCTCTCTCTCCCCTTTATTAAAACATTGAATAAAATATACATATTTCATTATGAGATTTATTTACGAATACAGTATTATTTTGAATTATTGTTTAAAAATCATTACGAGTTCGTACAGTATTATACACAGCACTTAAATGAAGGGTGCCAATTCATGTTCTTATTATTAAGAGAATTTAATATATTAACGTGATTTTTTGTGTGAATTATATTATGATAAGAATATGATTATTATTATTGTTATTATTGTGAATATTATGTGAAGGTAATCGAAAAAAAAAAGTTCATTTGAATTGAGATTTCAGAACAATAAGAATAAAAATAATAAAACAATATAAAATTTTGTATTTTATTAAAAATTGTTAATAAGATTTTATTAAACATGGTAGATTTGGAAAAATTAAAACTAAAAAGAACTGTAATTAGAAGTTCCAGGTGTAAATCGGGTGAAATATCGAATTCCATTTTCGATAATGTAAAAGTACTTTAAAATGTGTATCAACTCAACAAAGCTTTCAAATGATGTATTACTTATGAAAATTTTTTAATTAATAACTGAGATATAAAAGAAAACTGATTCAGGATACCTCAAAACGTGTAAATCTGGTGAAAACTTTCGATAATTTTAAAGAACTTTAAAATATCTTTCGAATGATGTATTAAAAATAATTTAATCATAATTAAAAATTGAAAAATTGAAATTTTAAAATATTACAGCGCCATCTGGCGGTACAAATTTCTGTATTCCACTGTTCGATTCCAAATCAGAAAAGCTTTCTAATGATGTATTACTTATGAAATTACTTTAATTACTAGCAGAGATACAAAAAAAAGCTATTAAAAATAATTTAATCATAATTAGAAATTGAAATTTTTAAATATTGCAGCGCCATCTGGCGGTAGAAATTTCTGTAATCCACTGTTTGATTCCAAATCAAAAAAGCTTTTTAATGATGTATTACTTATGAAATTATTTTAATTAGTAGCCGAGATACAAAAGAAAACCTAATAAGGACACCTGAAAACGTGTAAATCGGGTGAAATCTCGAATTCCATTTTCGATAATGTAAAAGTACTTTAAAATGTGTATCAACTCAACAAAGCTTTCAAATGATGTATTACTTATGAAATTTTTTAAATTAATAACTGAGATATAAAAGTAAACTGATTCAGGACACATCAAAATGTGTAAATCTGGTGAAAACTTTCGATAATTTAAAAGAATTTTAAAATATCTTTCGAATGATGTATTAAAAATAATTTAATCATAATTAGAAATTGAAATTTTGAAATATTACAGCGCCATCTGGCGGTAGAAATTTCTGTAATCCACTGTTTGATTCCAAATCAAGAAAGCTTTCTAATGATGTATTACTGATGAAATTATTTTAATTAGTAGTTGAGATACAAAAGAAAACTGATTCGGGACACCTCAAAACGTGTAAATCTGGTGAAAACTTTCGATAATATAAAAGAACTTTAAAATATCTTTCGAATGATGTATTAAAAAGAATTTAATCATAATTAGAAATTGAAATACGCTTATTAGAATAAAATTTAATTTGCAATTAAAATGTAAATTTTGTGAAAAATCTATGAAATTTGAACTGCAACTATCCCCTGTGCTGTAAACTGCGCACACAAAGTTTTAAAAAAATTTAGAAGAAAATTGAAGAATTTTGAAATTTGCAATTTTTATTCCTAGTAGGAAAAGCACGTGATCTCAAGTGGTAAAATATTTCCTTCGTTTGGGCGGATATGGAATGGGGAAGTTGCACACGGAAGGAAAAACAATTTCTTTTAATTGTAATCGATAAAATCAATCTTGGGAATCCGAAAAATCCAATTAAAATCGTAAAATTATTTCAAATTAACTTTTAATTAACGTTTTAAAATCGCTGAAAACCAAAACAAAACCACGTGATCCGAAAACGCTCCGTGAGGGGGTTGACGTCACAGTACACGAAGTGTGAATGTTTACACTCTTTTACCGCTTGCTTTCCTTTTTGTTCGCTCTATTCTAATCTGTATTTTATAGTTTATTCTTAAAATTTTTACCTTTTGTAAGAAATAACTTAAATCTTCTATAACTATACTATATCTTATATCTTATATATATATATTTCTATTTTTATTTGTATAATGTCGATTTTGGATTTGTAAAAGAGCAATCGGATAATGTTCCGAAAATAGATGCTCTTTCCATATTTTCATTTTTGAGAAGAAACCTCGATTTTATTAGCGCATAAATATAAGAGTAGCTAAAGCTAAACGATCTAGATTTGTTCTGTATTCATATTTTGAAAATTATAAACGTCTTCATAATAGAATTTTAGCATTGCTTTTAATATATTAGTAGTATTTTCTTACATTTCTCTAATTTTTTAGATGCTTGTATGTGAGAATATTTCTTTTTTCATAATGTATGCTTAAAGATTTAATTATAATTAAAATATTCATTAAAATTTCATAGTACATAAAAATATATTTTACGGATTATTTATTTTATTATTATTTTTTTTTTAACCAGAATTTTTCAATTACGTTATTTTATAAATTATATATGATTATTTTATAGAGCAGTCATTAATTATGTATTTAATATTTACTTCATGTTTTTGCAACGAAAAAAAAAAATGTTATTTTCAAATTGCATTATTTATTTATTATTTTTATTTTATTTTATTAAAAAAAAAAAAAAAAAAAAATTACTTTTTATAATTTTTTAAGTAATTTATATATATATATATATATATATATATATTTCATTCAATTTTATCCATTTATTTTTCCATTTAATTTTCTTAAATTTATTTGAATTATATTGTTCTACGTTGTTTACATTAGCAACGGCTGTTACACAACTATTTATTTATTTAATTAATTCATTTCAAAAGGAAAATATAATTAAATGTTTTTATCGGGAAAATGTTAATATCGCATAAAGGATTAGTCTTATTAAAATTTAAATTCAATAAAAACTTATTTATTATTTATTTAATGCCTTTGAAAGGAAAATCTTTTGTTATTTATTTATTTATTGTACTAATCGAAATGAAATGGTAATATAGCAGAAAAAGTGATTGCAATAAAGTACATGGTGCCAAAATTAAAGTATATTTAATAAATGCTGAGATACAGCTATCCTTAAAATCTTAGTTTTTGAATAATAGCAGCTTTCGCCTCCCGATATGTACACAAATTGAAGTGCCCACGAAAGACATTGCTGCGGGCAATAAGAACCCAGATCCAAAAAAGCAGGGTACACTGTAGGGAAAGAAGTTGCCGCAGGCTGCGAATAACCAAAACGATGTTAAGAGCGATTTCAATGAATTTATTTTTTAATTATCTATTTATTTATTTTTTGTTTATAGAATGATATAAAAGAAATAAAAGTTTATTTTTTTTATTTTTTATTTTTTCGTTAATTTATTAAATTTAGCGACCAGCGAAGCAGGCGAAGACCGTCAGTTATAGTATATGCAAGGGTTGTTCCAGGTTTACTTTTGGGGCTCATTTTTGTGAAAAACATTTTTTTTTTTTTTTTTTTTTGTGTGTGTGTGTGTGTGTGTGTGTGTGTGTGTGTGTGTGTGTGTGAAAAACAAAATAATTTTGTGAAAATTTATTTCTTTTTGTGATAAAAAGAATTATCACACGAAACCTTTCACTTAAGAAGTTACTCTACCTAATGTTCATTATCAAGTTAACAGCATATTACTGAGCCAAGTATACACACTCATTAAAAATAATATTGTTAACGTGGAAAACTTTTACAAAATCATCATCTTTTTAAAAATAAATCTTGAGAAAGGCCTGTTGTTATGAATCTGAATTTTGTGAAGAGACCCATTTTATGGATTTGTATTTTCTAAAGGGGCCCATTTTAGATATTTGGATTTTGTGAAGGGGAAGCAAATGGGTCCCAGTTTTTACCTGGATCGACCCCTGATATATTCTAAACATATTTGGATTTTACATTAAGGCTTCATTGATAAATGAATTTAATATATATATATATATATACACTGGTGGACGATTGCTAAGGACGGATGACAATAGCTTAGTTATTGTCATCCGTCCTTAGCAATTGTCCATCAGTGTATATATTGAGTTTGATTGCTGAAATTTACTGCAAATTTTTAATTAATTATTTAATACCATTCATATTTATAACTAGATCATGTATAACTTATAAGGTATTAACATTTAACATATATTTCATGTGTTTATTTTATTTTAAAGTACTTTATATCTTTCCTATTGGTAAATGTTGTTATTATTATTACTTTCTATTTCTATTAATCTTTTCTTTCTATTTTTAAATTTTTCCAAATAAAAAAGTAATTACATTATAAAAATAACTAAACGCGTTTCTATATATATATATACATATATAAATAATATTAATATTTTTGTACGGAGACCTTCTTTTAATTTTATTTATTTATTTAGAATAATAAGCGCATGTAATTTTCCTTAAATACTTTTCAATTTCTCAAACTGCATCACTATAATATTTTTAATTATTCAAAATCTTCAGCTGCTATTTTAATAGAAATATTGTTAAGTTATAATATTAAAATGTATTAAAAAAGTTATATATATATACAGATATACTGGCATCTCATAATTATAAAAGTAATCTAATTTAGGTTAATTTAGAATAAACTATTCTAGATTATTTAAGCAATGAAAATATGCATATTATTCAGTTAAATATTATTACTCAATCCCAATATTTTATTTCTGTACTCAGTCTATAATAATAATAAAATAATAATAAATCTATAAAACATAATAAAATGAAACAAAACAAGTATTTAAAAGATACATCTTTGGCATAGCATACTAAAAACATTCTTTAAGAAAATTCTATTGATCAACTATTATTTCGATTATAGTTTAATTTGGATTAATAACAGCAGGCGAGTGCAAAAAAATATCATTGAAACTTGGTGTCATTTATAGAATGAAGTGATGTTTAATGAGTTCAAATAGTTTTAATATATTTTTTTTTAAAGAAAGAATTCAAAATTTCGCTGAATGCACGATTTTTCTTTACAATACAAGAGGGAGAAATTCAGCCGGCAGTTCATTTCATGGATAGTGACGTCACGATAGGTTTTATCACGTGACGCAGCGTTTTCCCGCCAACATGAGAACTACGTCTTTTAAAGTTAATTTATTAAAGCATCCGGTTTTCAAATATGCATAAAAATGGTATCAAAATGTTTGTATTTTCATGCTCTATCATTTACAAGTCAAAATGAAAAATGTGCAATTTCCAGATTCTCTCTTCTCTGTCAAGGTCAGTTGCCATGGTAACCCACCCCATGAATCAAGATAGCAAGCAGTATTCAGTTCATTACGGAATGACGACGGCAGTTTTCAATGGTTTAATGCCTAAAATTAAAAAAATTATAACTCATTCAGTTTTTGAAATTTTCTCTCAATCTTTTGGGAATTGAACTGTTGAAGCGAGATCTATATACAAAAAAAAAAAAAAAAAAAAAAAAAATGATTTATCTCTAAACGCTTTTGAGTTATAAAATGTTTTGTGAAAAAATCGATGTTTCGTAAAATCTAAAAATATGAATCGCTAATCCGTATTTTGTAAAACTGTTTATATGGTTCAAAAGAGGATTAAATGACCTTTTCAAATATACCAGTTGTTAAGAAATGGAACAGTTACACGGTCGTACAGGGCGTTTCAAAAAAGACGATCGAAAAAAAGAGAAATTTTCGACCCTTTTTAAAACTTTTTTTTTAAATATAAAAAATCCGTATTTTTCAAAAAAAAAAAAAAAAAATTGTACCGTAAGAATCGGTAATAAATGTTCTTTCTCGTGGTATAGGTGTATTTTCAATATCTCCAAAAATTCTGCAGCGATCGCTTTAGAAAAACCCGCGAAATTTTTCTCTCTCTGCTACCTCTTTTGAGGAATACGCTGAATTCTACTTGAAGGGCGGAAATTACGATCCGCTCGCTTTTTAATTAGACATTGGTCGACGTTTTAATTAATATCTCCGGAACTAATTAAATTTTTTAAATTCTTTTTTCACTATGCACTCGGGCAGGCTTCTGAGCACCCGTATGTCAAATTTTGTAGTTCTGCGTTCAGTAGGGGCTGAACGTATAGATGCTCAGACAGAAAGACAGACTGACAGACAGACATCTTTTATTATTATAGATTATTATTTAGGTGTAAAAATAATTATTTTATAATTATTGATGTTTATAAAACAACTTTATATGAAATAAATCAATTATATATATTATGATTTAAACTAAGTATCGATAGTAATAATTCAATTTTATTGAAACTAAATCAAACATTTATATTAATTAAAAAAAATATTATCCACTAGCCGCCTTCGGCGACCAGCTGGTTCGCGATCCCTGAAAAATCCGACTTTACGAAACTCCCGCTCGGTGGCGCCTGCGGCGCCTTTTACCCGTTTCAGGTCTAATAACAGCTTATTGATATATCGTGAAAATAGCTTATTGAAATCGCAGTAAATTACCGTGCGGTAGCGCCTTCGGCGCCCTCTTCTCTTTTCAATATCTGAAAAAGCCTGTTCGCTCACCATGTTATGATCTTTCAAATTTCTGACTTTAGCTAAGTACCGCTCGGTGGCGCCTGCGGCGCCTTATCCCCGTTTTAGAACTAATACAAACATTTTTTTAAAAGATTTGTGTCTGACTCATCTGTGGTTTTCTCCAAAACTTGCTTAATTCCGGGCTTTTTTCCGTTAAAAAGTATTAGTACGAAATGTGAACGAAAATCTGAATTTGAAACTCTGTAAAATATAAAAGAAAAATTTTCTGGTTTTTCCGTAGTTTTCTCCGAAAGTTTCGTACAGAATTTCTTTCTGGGTTTTCCGTGGTTTTCTCCGAAACTCCCGTTCCTTTTCTACACCTTTGCCCCTCCCCCCCCTTTCCGTTCCTACTAATAATTTTACACTCGAAAATATCCGCAATCGATTTAACTTGCTGTAAAACCTAAATATACGAATTTCAAACGCTGTAACTATATATATTTTTGTCCCTTTCCCCCCCCTCCCTAATAATTCTATTCTTTCAAAAATATTCACAATCGAATTATCAGGCATTAAAACCAAATACTACGAAATTTCAACGGCATATCTCAATTCAAAGTACTGCAAAATAAAAGAAAACTTAATCTTTTCCCAATAAAAATGTAGTTTTTTTGTTTATTAATATATTTTCATGAAAATTGATCAGTAGCTTTATAATATGCTGTGTAATCCGAATATTAATTTAAATGTAACATAAATGAAAATCTGAAGAATTTTGAAATTTGCAATTTTTAATCCCACTTCAAGAACATGTGATATTAATGATTTCCAGATGTTTTGTTGTTTCCATTCCAGACAGCGAAAAAAATCGTCTGCTGGTAGAATGTTTTTTTTTTTTTTTTTTTTTTAAAGCAATTAGCCGTTGAATCCCGGTCAATTTCGAGACATACATGGGTCGACATTTTAATTAATATCTCCGGAACTAATTAAAATTTTTTAATTTTTTTTTTCACTATGCACTCGGGCAGGCTTCTGAGCACCCGTATGTCAAATATTGTAGTTCTGCGTTCAATAGGGGCTGAACGTATAGATGCTCAGACAGACAGACATCTTCTTTTATTATTATAGATTATGTATCGCTATACTTAAAAAATAAAAGATCATAAGCTTAATATATATATATTGGTTCTTACTCTGTATAGCAACATTTTTGTGTAAGCCTTACCTATATGTTACAACCAGTTAACCAGTTCTATTTTTGTTGTGTTGGTATTGTTTTGTATCTATTAATTGCTAAATATTAAGGTTAAATTTTATTACGATAACTATAATTTATATATGTTTATATATATATATATATGTGTGTGTGTGTGTGTTCATAATATTAATATTTAGTCAGGATAAACAAAAAATTTGTTTACATAGAGCATTCTTTTCACCTGGAGAAGGGCTACCTACTTAATTTTCAATATGATTATTTTCAAAAAGAACTCGTGAATATGCAACAAGTGGTTAAGCCAGCTATTTTTAATAATTTTCAATAAAATTATCGATTTCTTATAGACTATATATATATATATATATATAAACCTACTTATATACTTTGGCAACAGAAAGTAATTCAGCAGAACAAGATTTATTTTAACCTTTCTTCCATATAAAGGCATGCTGTACCTGCGTTTCATTCCCTAGCATTGGTCACTATGTTCATTTCTTAACATTCCTTTAGCATAGCTTTAGCTTAAGAGCACCTTGGTGGCTTTTAAATTTTTGTAGTCATGAAATTTTTATTGTCATGTTTTACTGCAATGTATTAAAATGGCTATTGCAATTGAGTAAGTAAAAACCTTGGCAAGAAACGTTGGAAATATTTTTGTACTGAATTTCAAATTTCGCAAAGGGGTTTTATACTGAAGCTGTTCTATTTTTTAAGCAAGATCTTTCTCATTTTTTATTTTAATTATTTGGAAAAAAAAAAAAAATGACACGCTCGTTTTTCCATCTCTATGAATCTTATACTATTAAGTGAGCAATATGTGTATATTTCACTGATCTCGAAAACGGTAGCTCGGACAGTCACGAGATTTAACACAAAGGTGCCCCCCGAAGGGTCATTGTGCACATCGAAGTCAGATTTTCGAATTTTTGATTAGTTTTTTCTTAATTAATTAAAATGTAAAAATAATAACCTTCTAATTTCTGATAAAAAAGCCATTTAAATTTTAACATTTTATCCATAATTTAATTGTTGCCAATTTTTTTTTTCGACAAAATAATAATAATTAAAAAAAAAAAAAAAAAACCCGTACATTTATTTAAAATGAGGAAAATAAATCAGAAATATTAGAAAATAAATTAGAAATATCAGTCGCATCGTTACAAATAAGATACCAAATGAAAGTGAAAATTTTTGTAAATCCGATGCATTAAACAGCTTATCAATCGGATGATTAGTTTTTTCTTAATTAATTAAAATGTGAAAATAGTAACCTTCTAATTTCTGATAAGACATTTAAATTTTAGCCAGCATTTTATCCTTTATCCATGATTTAATTGTTGCCATTTTTTTTTTTCGACAAAATAATAATAATAATAATAATAATTAAAAAAAAAAAAAAAACGTGCATTTATTTAAAATGAGGAAAATAAAATCAGAAATATTAGAAAATAAATTAGAAATATCAGTCGCATCGTTACAAATATGATACCAAGTGAAAGGGAAAATTTTTGTAAATCCGATGCATTAAACAGCTTATCAATCGGATGATTAATTTTTTTCTTAATTAATTAAAATGTGAAAATAGTAACCTTCTAATTTCTGATAAATAAGACATTTAAATTTTAGCATTTTATCCATGATTTAATTGTTGCCAATTTTTTTTTTTTTTTCGACAAAATAATAATAATAATAATAAAAGAAAAAAACGTACATTTATTTAAAATGAGAAAAATAAATCAGAAATATTAGAAAATAAATTAGAAATATCAGTTGCATCGTTACAAATAAGATACCAAATGAAAGGGAAAATTTTTGTAAATCCGATGCATTAAACAGCTTATCAATCGGATGATTAGTTTTTTCTTAATTAATTAAAATGTGAAAATAAGAACCTTCTAATTTCTGATAAATAAGCCATTTAAATTTTAAAATTTTATTCCATAGAATAATAATAAACACGTACGCTCCTTCTTCCTTTATTATTATTCTATGTTTTATCCATAATTTAATTGTTGCCAATTTTTTTTTTCGACGAAATAATAATAATTAAAAAAACTGAACTAAAAAAACATTTTTAACTTTACTGAGAATAAATACGAACTGAACTGAAAAAACATTTTCAACTTTACTGAGAATAAATACGAACTGAACTGAGAGGAGTCTGAGGTTAAAAAATGTGAAAACGAAAGTGTTGTTCTTTTTGATAAAAAAATCTTTTTGTTTTGTGATTGAGTTAGTATAAATTAAAAAACCTTCTGATTCTTTTAAACAGGGAGTTATTAGTAAGTCTTTAAAATCAAACTACAACATAAACATTTTATTTCAAAGGATGATATTTAAACACGTTCATTTTAAAAACTCTGAAACACTGATATGTGGCATCAAGTTATATGCAAGAAAATCAAAAACAACTTTCATTTAAAATTTAAATACGAGTTTTTAGAAATCAAAAAGTTTAAATAAATATTCTTAAGATGAAACGATCAAATGATGTGATACCAGTTAATCCAGAAGAACAAAGTACTTCAAATGCAGACCAACTAATTAATCGTACTTCCTTATATCAAGCTAGGCCTATCCGTGCATCAAAATTAAAATGTCGCCAAAATATAAGGGAAATAGGACAGATGTACAGAAAGGAACGTTCTGAGAGTATATCTAGGCAAGCTTTTCAGCATCGAGCAAGGGAGAGCACGGAAGACAGAATCCAGCGACTTGAAGATCTAAGACAGCGAGCTTCTCAGCGTAGGGCATCAGAGAGTACACTAGAGAGACGACAACGCCTAGAAGAGAAAAGACGTCGACAAGCAAGATATGAAGTGGCATTGCGAAATCGGTGCCCAACATACAAAATAGCAGTTTGTAGAGATGTGAACTATAGTACTTTAGGAGAATTCAATGTGAAATGCGTTCATTGTAAAGCATTACATTTTCCAGAGGAACGTGTTTGCAATCGTCTTCATAGAGACTCTTTTGGTGATTGTTGTCTTCATGGACGATTATTACTGCCAGCACCATATTTTGCGAACGAGTTAGCAAGACTGTTTTTGCACTGCCATCCACTTGCTGAAGAATTTCATAAAAGAATCAGAAACTTGAATTCCTGTTTTGCTTTTTCTTCTTTCAATGTGTCAGAAGACAGAACCATCAACAGTCATGGCATATACAGTTTTATTGCATATGGACAAGTATACCACAAAATGAACTTGGCTGCTCAACCGACTCAAGACATACATGGAGAATTTGAAAAACCTCAATACGGTCAGATGTATTTTTTGGATCCTGATAATGCTGTTGACGAACGATTACATCATCCTCTGAATTATGGAATAAGTCGTGTACTCATGGAATTATTAGAGCACGTAATAAGGGCACAGAATGGTTATGCACATAGGGTTATATGATGATGCGAGAAGTTCAGTATGAAGTTGAACAGCAAGCTACTACACAAGGATTATCTGCACCTGAAGTTCAACTTTTGTTCAGAATTCCTCAGGAAAGTGATTACAGAAGATTTAATACACCATCCATTAATGAAGTTTGCGCTGTCTTCACACTTAATGCCGATCAGAGTTTCCCAGAAAATGAAATGATTGTACATCGGCGAAACAAGGAAATTGTTATTCTAAAAAATATTGATAAACGTATTGAGCCATTCACTTATCCACTGTTTTACCCACAGGGTACGGATGGTTTTTCTCTTGATATACCATTAACTACACCTTATTCTTCGCGGCATCATGCAACGCGCCTTGAGTTGGCTCAGAACAGACTTGCTTTTCGACCTGAAGTAATAAATTATTTGTCCACAAGAATGAATTCTACAGGTCATGACTTGCGACAAATACAATTTAATGCATTGCATTTTGGTGGCAGATTTTTTCAACAGTATGTTGTCGACACTTTTATTAGGGTCGAAAGAGATCGTATTCAGTGGATTAAAGCAAATCAAAAGAAGATTCTTGCTGATAATTATACAGAAGTCACACGTTTGATAAACGACTTAGTAGAAAAAAAACAAAGCTACAGTTGGAGAGAAAGTCATTCTCCCATCATCTTTCCCAGGGTCAACACGCTATTATACTGAACAATTTGAAGATGCTATGGCAATTGTTCGCCGTCTTGGTTCTCCAGATTTCTTCATAACAATGACATGTAATGCAAACTGGCCTGAAATAAAAAACGCTTTGCACATTCAGTTACAAAATGGATCTTTTATACAACAACTTCCTCAAGACCGACCAGATGTTGTAACTCGAGTTGCAAAATTGAAATTTGATGAAATAATTGAAGATTTTGATAAGAAGCAGATATTTGGAAAAGTTGCTGCTTATGTATATTCAATTGAATTTCAAAAGCGAGGTCTTCCTCACATTCACCTTCTTCTAATTATGTGTTCTCAAGACAAGATTCATAATCCTGAAGAACTGGATGATCTCATTTCTGCAGAGATTCCCGACTTTGAAGATACAGATCTGAAAGAACTTGTAATAAAGTGGATGATTCATAACCCCTGTGACGAACAGAACCCAAACGCTGCATGCATGGTAAATAAAAGTGGACGTATGAAGTGCCGCTTTCAATTTCCAAAATCATTTGAGGATGTATCTTCATTGGCAGACAATGCAAAACCAAATTATCGAAGGCGTTATGATCCCAAATTGGACCCTCACAGTCGAGATTTCTCTCATGAAAGTGCAGTGTATCGTAAGAGTGTTGATGGCAGCCGCATAACAAGAGATAATCGTCATGTTGTTCCTTATAATGCATATTTACTGAAAAAGTACAATTGTCATATAAACGTTGAATATGTTGGAAGCATTATGGCTGTGAAGTATCTATACAAGTACATATATAAAGGGTTTGATTGTGCTTCACTTAAAGTTGTTGAAGGAGGAAGACAAATCATGTACAATGAAGCAAATACTTATGTTGAGGGTCGATGCATCACTCCACCAGAGGCATGTTGGCGTTTATTTGGAAATGAAATTCAGAAGAAGAGTCATAGTGTGCTACGATTATCAATTCACCTTCCTGGCCAGTACAGAATTGTAAATTTAGATCAGGCTCAGGAAAATTTAGCTGATACAGGACAAAAAGGTTCGACTCTGGAAGCATATTTCAAGCACAATAAAAAGGCTAAGGAAGAACATGAAATTAGACAATCAAATGGAGACACGGAGGAAGAGCCAATCTATTATTACTACTGGCAAATGCCTGAACACTTTAGATGGGATGCAAGAAACAGTGAATGGATTCAAAGAGTACGACAGAGAAAAGTTATTGGAAGAATACATAATGTCAATTTTGTTGTACAGCCTGAATTATATCACTTACTACTGTTATTGTATCATGTAAAAGATGCAACCAGCTTTAAGGATTTACTGACAGTGAATAATATTGAACATGCGACATACAAGCAAGCTTGTCTAGCACGAGGATTATGCTATGATGACCAACAATGGATTGAAGGATTGTCCGAATCTGCAAGCTCAAAACTGCCAAGGGCAATGAGAACACTTTTTACACAGATTTTGATTCTAGGCTCACCAGAAAACCCAAAACGGCTGTGGGAAATGTTTAAGCAAGATCTCGCAGAAGATTTCATTCATGAAGGTGAAAGAACTGGAATTTCAATTGAAGATTCTATCAAGCGAGCATACCGTGTAATTGCCCATAAACTCGACTCAGAAGCGACAGAAGGTAGAAATTTTCAATATTGGGTTGAAAAGTTTTCATTTGATGATATTGATGATTATGAAACTGAATCGAATCAAGAATTGTCAAATGTCAATGAATCAGCAGCTATTGGTCAACAAATGTATCAACTTCTTAGAGGAAAACAAATTGAAATGTGGATGCTATCTTTCGTTCAGTCAATGATGAGAATATTCAATCAAATTGCTTTTTTATTGACGGACCTGGTGGTACTGGAAAAACTTTCATATACAAGACTTTGTATTACCTTCTGCGAGGAGGGAACTTTAATGTGCAGTGTATGGCTTTTACAGGCATTGCTTCGATTCTACTTCCCGGAGGACGCACATCACACAAAACATTTAGATTGAAGGTGCCCCTTTCACCAGAGTCAAGTTCCACAATCAAACCGGGCTCCTGTAAAGCTCAAAAACTTTCTAAAGTTCAAGTATTTCTCATGGATGAAGCACCTATGCTTCCTAAATATGCATTGCATGCAATGGACGAAATTCTGCGTAAAACTGGAAATGCAACTTTGCCATTCGGTGGAAGAATTATGGTTTTAGGAGGAGATTTCAGACAGTGCCTTCCAGTTCAACCGCGAGCGAATAAACAAGAACTTATTGACTTATCAATTAAAAAGAGTCTGCTTTGGTGTAAATTTAGGAATTATTCACTGGATGAGAATATGCGGGTTGATCCAGAACAAAGAGACTTTGCAAACTATATTTTAAAAGTTGGTAATGGAGAAATACCGATTAGGTCTTTAGATGAGATAGAGGTACCCGAAGACATAATTTCAAATGGAAATCTCATTGATGAGGTTTTTGGTTTTTGCTTTGTCAATGAAAATTATGAAGAGATGAAAAATAGAGCTATACTTGCTCCTGTTAACAAAGATGTTGACAGGTTAAATACTGAAATTATTTCGAAATTACCCGGAGAGTACAAAACTTATCACAGTTACGATACTGTAAATAACCAACCCGAAGGAGGACTTCAATTTACTGTTGACTTTTTAAATTCTGTTGAAAATTCCGATTTACCACCTCATGAACTTAAACTGAAAAAAATGCTATTATTATGTTGATGCGTAATATAGATGTATCAGAAGGCCTTTGCAATGGTACAAGATTAATTGTTACTGAGCTGTGCAATAATATTATCAAAGCAAAAATAATAACTGGTGAACACTGTGGCCGAGATGTACATATACCAAGAATCACACTTCGATCATCAAAAGGTCAACTTGGTTGCGCAATATCTAGACATCAGTTTCCTGTAAAAGCAGCATTTGCTATGACAGTGCATAAATCACAGGGCCAAACTTTTGACTTTGTAGGTGTTGATCTGAGAGTACCAGTTTCTATGCATGGAATGCTTTATGTAGCTTTTTCAAGAGTTAAAAGAAAAACATCATTAAAAGTACTTTTGCCGATAGAAAATCAACGCCATACTCGTAATATCGTCTGGAAAGATATCTTAAACCATTCAAGAACTACAGAAATGGATTACTGTTTTAATGAAAATGCAGAAGATTTAAATTTCAGCTTCGATTTGGACTAATGCAATTCAGGCACTGTTCTTATGCGTTTAATGTGTTAATAAATTTTTCTTATGCGTTTATAAAATGGTAGCACATTTTTTGTTTGTTTGCTGCAATATATTTTAATATTAACAGTTAAAATTCTTTAATTTATAGCATTGCAGTAGAAAGTTATTTAAATGTGATGATTTATTAAAATGTCTGATGATTTATAAAATATATGTATAGTTATAAATTTGTAAAAATAACATAATTATTCAGCCTTAAACTTTTATATCCCACAGTGTACTCACCCAACAACAAATTTATTATCATCTCTAAGTGTTTTTGTTCTTATATATTTTCTTTTACGTGTTTTATTTCTTAAAAAATAAAAGAGCGATACAAATGTTCTAAGAATAGGGGAAGAAGTTACGATTGGCGCCACAGGCACCCAAGAGTTAATTTAAAATCGTTATATTTTTAATATTTTAGTATTAAGCCACTTTTACAGAGAACAAGTTATGATTGGCGCCGCAGGCGCCTAAGATTTTATTTAAAAATATTTGAATTTTCAATATTTTTATATTATGCGACTTTTAGAGAGAACAAATTACGATTGGCGTCGCAGGCGCCCGAGAGCTTGTTTTTTGGTAAAAATTTTCTTGGGTCTCTGGCCAGCTAGCTGGTGAAGCCAGCTAGTAGATATTAATTCACTTACTTATTAATGTTAAAATGTTGTTTTTACTTAATATTTCTTAAAACAATTATTCGATTGAAATAAAAAATATAGCTTTAGCTAGATTTTTGCCCTTATTAATAAATGTACGAATTTTTAATAATGTATAATAATCCGGACATATACAAAGATATACATTCAACTTTATAGATTTTAAATAAAAAAGTTTGCAGTTTCATTCAAAGAGTAATACAATAAATGGCGACAAGTAAAATCGCTGTCTAAAAGAAATAGTACGAGGTGTCGTACTAAAAAACACATTTTTAAAATAAATATTTGTAGAGAAAAAAAAAAATACGTTTCTACATAAACATATACATATATAGACACACACACACATGTATATTATTTATTCCCATTAAACTGTTTCGATTTTACATAAAGAGAAAACGCTGTTTCATTTCAAACTATTTGATGGATGAAGATCACGTGCATTTTGTAGATTTTAAAAATATTAAACTTGAAAACGAATATAATGTGAAACTGCGAGTTTAGATTTAAGAAAAGACTCAATCATCGTTCTTTATATAAGTTACCAAGCCAGTTGCTTGACCGCGAGTCTGGCGCCACTAAGACGTTCCATCTTGTTGAGTTCGCTGGACATCGGAATCATCAAAAGACAGCGTGAAATGAAGTTCAATATTGTCGGTATTGCATTAAGAGCAAGCAAGGATTCATAGTCTTTAACTGAGGCAGACAATGTGTCTCTCCTGTCCATCAAGTCTTTGTTATCCAGAAGCGAAGATTCCATGAAGAAATGAGGAGTCATTACAAAATATTCATTTATTCTAATTGCAGGTTGGGCAGGTTTTAAACATTTGGCAGGCAGATTTTTTTTTTCCTTTTTTAACCTTTGGGTGACTGTTAGCGTTAGACTAAAACTGTTCTATCTAGCATAGCAGTGTATGACAATATTTACTAAGTTCCCCCTAATTCAATTTTAATTCTTTTTCTGTTTTGTTAAGATTTTGGTAATCAGCATTTTATTAGGGTACATGACACTTTGGTCCCGCCGTTTTGGTCCCGCCACTTTGGTCCCACCGAATCGGTCCCGCCACTTTGGTCCCGTGGAAATTTTGGTCTCGCCGCTTTGGTCCCGCCATTTTGGTCCCGATATCAGGAATAATCAAAGTATTACAGTAAAAAAGCGAAATTATTTTTCATATTTCGAATTTTAGTCATTTGACTTGAAAACATGGGTGTAGAAAAATTATTATCATTATCATTATTATTATTATTATTATTATTATTATTATTATTATTTTGCAACAGAATGTTGTAGTAACAAATAAAACTAAAAAATTTTGAGATTTAGATTTTTTCTTAGTACGATAGAGAAAAAAGGACAGCAAATACATGGGGGAACTTCGGGCAAAAGAGAACATAGACGAATGTTTTCAATTGGAGAGTTGAATATCTACAACCTTTGTTCAAAATGATGTAACTATAGGACACATAAAACAGAAAATTTATTATTTCGGATCGAATTTTGAATGATAAAGGTATTAGTTATCAGCGCTGATCTAAGCATTGTTAATTTATCTAAGTCTGCAAAATTTCAGTTTAAATGAAATACAAGGTTTTTAATATAAAACACTGTAATGCGGCTCTTAATTATTACATTCATATTTAGAGTGCTCGAATACAATATTTGTAGGAAATCATTGCTTTGTCGAAGCACCTCTTAAATGTTAGTGTTTAATAATAAAAGAAAATGCGAGGAACCTAAATAATGATCTCAGGAATAATTTGTACAGATGCTAAACTTAAGTCATTTTCTTCTCTGTCAATCCGGATATATTTGCCAAACACAGGAAATGGTTACATATTACATAGAATTGGAAAAGCATTTTTAATCCATTATAACCCTTTACAATATAGTTTAAGAAAATGTCCATTTAAAGCCATTTAATTGAAAAAAATAGCATTCTGCCACTAAAAGTAAATTATATTTAATATCGCAAGGTTTTCTTTCTTTCTTTTTCCCTTTTTTAAAACATTTTTTTTTTTTTTTTTTTGTATTTTATTATTTTTAAAATAATTCAAACTTTATCAATAGATATAATCAAATGGGGATTCTTTTTTTAATAAGAAGGCACTGTTGTTATTGTTAACAATACTTTTAAAATCACAGAATTTTGTCACAGATAGTAAATTAAAAATCAAATTACAATTGAAGCAAGTTAAATCGAAATCAAATGAAAAAAAATCTCAATTAAAAAAAAGTGCAATTGCATATATATATATAATTTTCGTAAAAAAAAAAAAAAAAATAGTACAAAATTCTCCGAATCTCAATAGCTAGGCAGCAATTGTAATGTCGAAGATTTATATATTTATCTGTAAGATATTCCTTAATTAACGATATTCTAAGAGCACTTCAATTTTCCCGTATCAATAAATATGTTATCATATTAAAAAACTGATATATATTTAAAAAATTGCAAAAAATTGGCGGGACCAAAATGTCTCGGGACCAAAATTTCCTCTGGACCAAAACGGCAGGACCAAAATGGCGGGACCAAAGTGGCGGGACCAAAACGGCGGGACCAAAGTGTCCTGCTTCGATTTTAGTACTATTAATATCCTAATTTTAGAAAACATGAGTAATGAAACTATGCTATTCAGTATTAACAAGCATTACATTCACGAGGGATATTTATTCAAATTGAAAATTAAACGGGAAAATAGCAGTTATTGGATATGCAAAAATTCTGACTGTGAAGTGAGTGTAACTTTAGATAAAGATCTAAATGTAAAATCAAAAAAGGGCCAGCATTTGCATCCTACAAATTCCGCCGAAGTGGAAGCAGTTAAGCGTGTGGCAGACATAAAAAGGAGAGTGCAAGAAGAACCAACCACATCCATATTAGATATTTACTGGTAAGTATTTTTAAATCTTTTAGTCTCTCTCTCTCTCTTTATATATATACAGTGCGAAGCAAAAGTTTAGACAATGAAGAAATTCATGCAGATTTCGAAAAATATTTAATCAATTTTCCTAACACAGCTTGAATGTAATGTGCTGTGCTGTGCATATAAACAATATTTATAGCAATGAAAAGTAGTACTGTACATATTGCAAGTAATTAAATGGTAACAAAAATATAATACTGTCTCAAAAGTTTAGACAAAAATTAAATAAAATCTAAATAAACAATTTTTAAAACCTAATTGTGCATCCCTGCTTCTGTATTACTTCATAAATACGAGATTCCATCGAAAAAACTAAATCTTGCATAGTTTGGAGACCAATGTTGTACTATGCATTCTCAATGGATGTCTTGAGATCCTGTACAGAAAAGTATTGCCTACCATTGCTATAAACTTTTCGAGACATGATGCCCCAAAGATTCTCAGTAGGGTTAAGATCTGTGTTACATGCTGGCCAGTCGAGAAATCTTATATTATGAGGATTAAACCAAGATTTTGTATTGTTTGCAGTGTGAATTGAAACCTTGTCTTGTTGAAATTGCCACTGAGGGCCCCCTAGAAGCTCAGCAAATGGCATTAGGTTATTTTCTAATATCTTTGTATAATGCTGTGATATTTGACGACCACTGGTAAAGGTCAGAGATACTTGTCCATTATAGCAAATGGCTGCCCAAATAATCACCGAGCCCCCTCCTTATCTGCGACTGAAAAAACCTAGAGGTTCCTTCCGCAATCATGCCAATACGATGACCAGACATCTGGACCATCTAGATCCTACTTTTTTTCATCGCTAAATATGACTGATTGCCATTTCTGTCCATATGACATATGCTTTCGAGACCACAACATTCTTTGTAGCTTATGATGTGGCTTCAGAGCTGCTTTCTTTTACATTTAGCTACAAACTGTTTTTCCTTTTTCCACAATTCGTCTACTAATCGTATCCTTTGATACAGAGAGTCCCGATGACCTTTGAACTCCACGTACACTCATTTGTTGGGTACTCGTTAGTCTTTGTATCAGGCGATCCTCTTGTATATTTCTTACACGTGGCCTCCCAGATCTATATTTTGCTTTATATTCACAACCACGCGATAAAACTCGATGAATAGATTTCTTAGATCTATTAATATTAGCCAAAATTTCTGAAACGCGCTTCCCTTCAGCTTTCAACTGCCAAATCATTGAAATCTCATTCCCTTGAATATTTTTAGCTCGCGGCATGTCGACTACGAAGCGTTATCGTTTGCAGAACTTAAGTACTCAAAATCTGTGACATCATCGATTTCAAATTTGCATATGCCAGCAAATATTTACAGAAACTCATAATTGTGTCTACACTTTTGCGACAAGTAAATTTTTATTTTTATCAAAAAAATTAAAATTATAGCAAATCAAACGATTGTCTTTTGATTATAGCATTATAAAGCATATTTTAAATATATATACAGGTTTTTGTAATTCTGACGTCATAATTCTAAATTTTAAAGATGAATAACGTCATTGTCTAAACTTTTGTGTCGTACTGTATATATGTATATATATGTAGGAAGTTCCGTGCACAGCCTACAGATGGCGCTGCCTCGGATGCGTATCATTGAACGAGATGACAAACGGAGGAGTTGAAGTCCGGCTGCAGTGGAGATCGGTTGAGACCTTCAGCGCGTAGGCTGACAGGCTCATTTTTCTGCTAATTAGAGCTTGTTGTGCTCTTGATAAGTGTGTAGAGCCATGGAGGGCTTATACTTTATTTTAACTATTTGATAGCACTCTGCTTTTGTGAATAAAAGTACGCGTAGGTGCTTAAATGTTGACTAGTTACGTTTATACTGAAGAAGAAAGCTTGTTATGTACTAAGCCTCGAAACCAGCAGTTGGTTAAGAATAGAAAGTCTGCTATTATCATTTTTTCATTGTGTATCCTGTATTGTATGTGTGTTTCGTAATAAATGTTTTTAGTTATCTTAATCGCACCTCTTCATTGCCCCACCCCTAGACGCCCAGCCAAGATTCTACAAGTGGGGACTCTGCCGCGATATTACCACCAACAAGTTAAAAAAGGTAACTGTTATTGTTATATATTTATCATTGTGTTTGATAATACATAATAATGATTAATGCATTGAGCAAAAAGAGTTTGAGTTACTATTTTGAATTAGAAATTAATGGTGAAATATTTGAGAACACTTTTGGTTTCACTGTGTGATGAAATTAAATAAATATATTACTTGAGAAGAATGAATAGAAATAAGAATTATGATTGAAAAAATATTCTGAGTAATCTTTTATAATTTTGCTTATTACTGTTTGCAATAATATTTTAAGAATATTATAACAATATTATTTTAAAACGAAAGTGAAAACAATAATTAAAGAAAGAATAATGATAATGGTGATATTATATGAAATATGTGTATATAGCAATAATTAAGAAATATATAAGTTGTTCTAAATATTCTATTAAATGGTATAAATTGTTCTGAATGTGTTTATTTAAAAATCATGATAATTTTGATTTGAGAACAAAAACCATAGAATCATTTTTTGAGAAAATTGTTCTCATATTATTTTGTTTCTATTTAAGTATGATATTAATTTGGTAGAAGTATTGAAATATTTTTTGGTATAAATAATTATTTAGAGTTATAATGGCCCAAAACGTGTTACAAGGCATTAGAAAAGCCGATTTAAGAACAATTGCTGAAGAATTAGGCCTAACTGTTCCGGCGGAAGCTAAGGTACTTGAAATCAAAACTTTAATTGAGAGTTCTGATATTTATAAAAATGATTTAGAATTTGTTAGAGGTGTTATTAAAATGTTACTAGAAGAACAAAAGTTGAAATCTGTAGAAGAACAAACCAAAATTGAGATAGAAAGAATTAAATTATCCCAGTTAGAAAAAGAAATAGAGTTACAGAATTTAAAGTTACAGGCTGCAGCAAATAATTCTAGTAATAATGTTGAGCAATCAAATTCAGAAACTACTTCACAATCATTAGAAAATTTAATTAGAAGTATTCGAACATTAACCATTTCAGTACCTGAGAAACCGGAAGCTTTGCACTTATTTTTTCAATCCCTTGAAAAAGCATTCGTTTCTAAAAATGTACCCCCTAAATTTAAATCGGAAATATTGATTAATTTATTGGGAGATAAATGTAATCAGGTTCTTGCGTACGTAACCACCGAAGAAATTAACGATTATGAAAAAGTTAAGGAATTAATTTTAAGACAGTTTCAACCAACGCCGCGTGAATGTTTAAGTAATTTTAAAAATGCGTTCCGTAATCCTTCAGAATCTCATGTCCAATTCGCTTCACGTCTAAGCGCTTCTTTTGATTACTATTGTAGATTGAGAGGGGTGAACGATGTTAAACAATTGTGTGATCTTATAGTTTCTGATAAATTATATGAAACGTTGGATTCTAGAACTAAGGAACATATTAGTGTTCGAGAAGGTCAAAATTGGTTTAAACCCAACGAATTAGGTCGGGAGTGTGATTTATTCTACTCTTCTAGAGGGAAATCGTTAATTGAAACTAATAATAATACGCGAAACGAAAGTTCAGAGAATAAGCGGTTTGTAAACAAAACTCCTTTTAGAAAGACACATTATAATAATAAAGATCCCATAGTACGTAATTCGGTATGTAATCAAACTCACGAAAAGCATGAAAGAATGTGTTATATTTGTGGTGCAAAAGGGAAAACATTTCATTTCGCCAGAGTGTGTCCTAAACGTAGTTCAGAGAAAAAAGAATTCCGTGAAAATCTTCCAACGAATTCAGTAGTTCAATCCGAAACAAGTCCGATTAACCTAATTGTTAATGAGCTCGAATATGTTGATATTTTAGTGGATGATATTCCACTTAAAGGGTTAAAAGATTCTGGTTCTTCGATTCTAATTGTAAATAAAAATAGCATTCCACAGACTAAAAATGTTATTTCTTCAACCACTCTAGTTAGCTGCTTTAATGAAAAGAAAGATGCAAATCTGACTGAATTTAAAATATCTTTACCTAATCATGATTCAATAAACATAATCGGTGCTTTATGCAACAATTTGACATGCGACGTAATTCTGCCTAATAATATCTTTCATATTTTGAAACAACAAAATAAAGAGGAAACACATGTTTCGAATTCCAGCGACGTAGCAGGGGGGAAAGAAAATTTTTCGCGTTCGGGGGAAAGCAATTTCGATGAAGCAGGTGGGTGTTCTTTTCCTGTATTCGATCGAAAGGAAAATGAGATAGATTCTTTTTTTTCAAGTATGTGCAATTTTTCAGAAGAAGAAAAATTCGATGTCAGTTATATTTTAGATAAGTCGTTAAAAGAGAGATTAAGCGAATTAATAAAAAGTTATAAGCCAGTTAAAACAAAAAGTACTGATTTAAAAATGTCCATTATTTTATCTGATGATATACCAGTGTGTTCACGCTCTCGCAGATTATCATTTGTAGAGAAATCAGAGGTGGAGAGACAAATTGACCAGTGGTTAAAGGATGGTATAATTAGAGAAAGTACATCAAATTATGCTTCGCCAATAGTGGTGTGTAGGAAAAAAGATGGAGGAATAAGGTTATGCTGTGATTATCGTGCTTTAAATAAGAAAATAATTAAAGATAAATACCCGTTGCCAAATATTGAAGATTTATTTGATAGATTAGGGGAGGGTAAAGTTTTTTCGACACTAGATTTAAAGAATGCGTTTTTACAAGTTGATGTAGAGGAAAAAAGTAGGAAATATACAGCTTTTGTGACCGATAATGCCCAATATGAGTTTCTAAAAGTTCCCTATGGATTATGTAATAGTCCCTTAGTATTTCAAAGATATGTAAATTATGTGTTTAAAGACTTATTAAAAGATGGTACTGTAATTATTTATTTAGATGATATAATTATTCCATCTAAAGATGAGAATGAAGGGTTAGATAAATTAAAACGTGTGTTAGAAACGGCATCAAAATTTGGTCTAGAGTTAAATTTAAAGAAATGTCAGTTTTTGAAACGTAAGATCGATTTCTTAGGTCACATAATTGAGAATGGCACGATTAAACCCTCAGTAGAAAAAACTCTCGCAGTACAAAATTTCCCAGAACCCCGTAATGCTAGGGAAGTGCAGAGTTTCTTAGGTTTAACGGGTTACTTTAGAAAATTTATTCGTTCATATGCCAACATAGCAAGACCACTCAGTGACTTATTACGTGCTTCCACTCCATTTAAATTCGAGCAAGAGCAGAAATTAGCTTTTCAAAAGCTGAAAGACATTTTATCTAATACTCCTGTCTTACACCTTTTTAAGCAAGGCTATAAGTTAGAAGTTCATACAGATGCATCTAAATTAGGATTCGGTGCAATCTTATTACAAGAAGATGACGATGGACAGTACTATCCAATCCATTATATGAGTAAAAACACCTCTGTACAAGAACAAAAATACTGTAGTTATGAGTTAGAAGTGTTAGCGATAGTAGAAGCCCTTAAAAAATTTAGGAACTATTTGTTAGGTAGTAAATTTAAAATTTATACTGACTGTCAAGCGTTCACTAAAACTTTAGATAAACGTGAATTGACACCTAAGGTAGCCAGGTGGTCTTCCCTGCTACAGGAATTCGACTACGAAGTAGAACATCGACCTGGTAAACAAATGCAGCATGTTGACGCTCTTAGCAGACACCCTGTAATGGCTGTAAATACTGATACCCTTACTCATCGTATTGCTACTGCTCAAGAAAATGATGAGTTTATCAATACTGTGAAATCTCTTTTACAACAAAACCAAAATGACGAATATGTGTTAAAAAATAATGTTTTATATAAAGTGTTAAATGATAGGGATGTACTAATTGTCCCAGAGATCATGCAACTTGAGGTCGTAAAGAAATGTCATGCCTTAGGACATTTTTCGGCTAATAAAACTGAAGAGTTAGTAAAAAGAGACTACTATTTTTCTAATATGAAAAAATGCGTAGATAACGTTGTAAAAAGTTGCGTAGAATGTATTCTCGTAAATAAGAAACAGGGAAAAGGAGAAGGTTTTTTGAACCCTATCCCTAAAGGAGATACACCATTATCCACGTATCACATCGATTTTGTGGGTCCATTACCAACCACTAACAAAAACTACAATCACATTTTTACCGTCATCGACGGATTTAGTAAATTTTCGTGGCTATACCCGGTAAAATCAACTTCTTCAGCAGACGCCTTGCAAAAATTAAAACAGCAAGCTGGTATTTTTGGTAACCCCGCAAGAATAATATCCGATCGTGGACCTGCGTTCATATCTAAGGAATTTGCAGATTACTGTAAATCAGAGGGAATTGAACATGACACCATCACAACTGGAATCCCACGAGGGAATGGTCAAATTGAGAGACTTCATCGAACAATCATTCCTGTATTATCCAAGTTATGTATAAATGACCCTAACAAGTGGTACAAGTTTGTTGAGGCTGTTCAGAGAACTATTAATTCCACCACATCGAGAAGTACCAAAAGAACTCCTTTTGAACTACTCACTGGAGTAACAATGAGAAGGAAAGAAGATAAGAGAATACTAGAACTTCTCGAAGAGGAAAGGATAAATTCCATGCTTGATAATCTTAACACCATTCGTGAAGAGGCAAGAAAAAACATTCTTAAGATTCAAGAAGAAAATCGCCGATGTTACAACAAGAAGAGAAAGAAAGCCCATGTATATAAAATTAATGATCTAGTTGCCATCCAGCGAACTCAGTTTGGAACCGGCATGAAACTAAGACCAAAATTCTTAGGTCCTTATAAAATTGTGCGAGTAAAGACCAAAGACAGATATGAAGTCGAGAAGATAGGTGATCACGAAGGACCTATACATACTAGTACTTCTGCAGACCATATGAAATTATGGTCCACAGACTAAACTAAAATCAAATTGGACTGATAAACTTTAAAGAAAATGATAACTGTGAATTTTTATGTACATAATTTTTTTTAATGTCTGTTTCTCTTTTTTGTTTTTTTTTCTTTTAATTGTATTTTGCAGATATCCTTTAGTATCCCAGGTTGGTTTACGGTGAGGTCACCGCAACATCAGAATGGCCGAGCGTTGTGGGAAGTTCCGTGCACAGCCTACAGATGGCGCTGCCTCGGATGCGTATCATTGAACGAGATGACAAACGGAGGAGTTGAGATCCGGCTGCAGTGGAGATCGGTTGAGACCTTCAGCGCGTAGGCTGACAGGCTCATTTTTCTGCTAATTAGAGCTTGTTGTGCTCTTGATAAGTGTGTAGAGCCATGGAGGGCTTATACTTCATTTTAACTATTTGATAGCACTCTGCTTTTGTGAATAAAAGTACGCGTAGGTGCTTAAATGTTGACTAGTTACGTTTATACTGAAGAAGAAAGCTTGTTATGTACTAAGCCTCGAAACCAGCAGTTGGTTAAGAATAGAAAGTCTGCTATTATCATTTTTTCATTGTGTATCCTGTATTGTATGTGTGTTTCGTAATAAATGTTTTTAGTTATCTTAATCGCACCTCTTCATTGCCCCACCCCTAGACGCCCAGCCAAGATTCTACATATATATATATACAGGGTTGTAATTAAATCCGGAGAAAATTTAAAAAATCCTATCCGGTGGATTTTATTGGTTTTAACCGGAGAAAATTGGAGGTTTTTGGAGATTTTTGGACTTTTTATTAATTGCTGATAAAATTTAATATTTGTTATTTTTAGATATCAAAATTATTTTAGATTATGTTCAGAGGTATATGCGGGATTTTTTCCTAGGATCCTATCTCCTATTTAATGTAAAAATATTTATATTGTGTGAATTTTTAAAAAGAGTTAGAAAGAAAAAATAAGTCAAATAAATTGATAAAAGGAAACAAATAGTTTTTGTTATTTCATCCAATGAATTAAAAATATATAAAAACTTTTATTCTTTGAAGATCATCTTATATAAATGCAAGTAATTTTTTGCCTTAATTAAATGTGTAACTAGTTATTTCCATAAGCTTTGCTAATAGAAATTGTTGTAATATGAGTTCCATTAAATCGAAATTCTTGAATATATATAGCTAACATTTATTGTAGACGATAAACAAGACGATTTACATTACACACATTCAAAATAAGTAGAATTAAAAATATTTAAGTGTACATTGACTTCGTACATTTTTAGTTGTTTAACCACACAGGTTATAATAGATAGCCACCAAGGCCAGCGCACACAGCTACATTTTCTTTTCTCAACTGGCGCGCCCGCAGCCGGGAGCATTTGGAGAGCTCTCTCTCACGCGCATGCGCAATTAAAGGCGCATCTGTTTTATTTATTAAAATGAGTCGTTCGCTGCTCCAACAGAAATTTATGTTTCTTTCAATTATAAATCAAATATTTTCTCTAAGTCTCCATTCATTCTGTAATACAACACTAACACCCAGCAGTTTTTTCTTTTATTTTTTCCAATCGTGCACCACCTGTATTGGCAGGTGCATCTACTTACTTAAACTGCCACCTGCATTCTTCTACCATCATTCCTTTGCAAACCATAGCCCAATGCGCAACGTTAATTCAACCAACCAACCTTTGCAAACCTGTTTTAAAAGTGGTTCTTTAAGATGATTGGCAGAAAAAGGCAGGTGCTAGTGCTAATGCTATTATCAGCTTCACACTTGTGGTCAGTCTCAGTGCACTCTGGGAATGAGTTGCAGTGAAATAGGTAATAGTTTGCCATAGTCAAAAATTGTTATTTAGTTTTATATAGTCAAATATGCCATTATATTAATAGTGGAAATAGAATATTTTTCCTCAATACTAATCTTACAAATTTTTGCTTGAATTTCCAAAGCATGTGTTAAGGTTGGAGCAATAAGAAGAATTTTGTTCTTAAAAAAGTATTGGATCACTATACCATTTGGAAGTGGAAGAAAGCCAGCACCAGAGTGGGGTGAGGTTATTGATTCTGGAACTAAAGTGAAATGCAAATATTGTGGTATTACTATCAGCAAAAGGATAGAAAGGATAAAACAACATCTAGAAAAATGCAAAAGAATTAAATTGGATTCTTCTCATTTGAGTGATGAAAATACTCTTCAGCTTGACTGCAGTGAATGGGAACCTCCATTAAAAATAACTAAAGCTAATCCTAATACTGATATTTCTTCACCAAATACATCTACAAGTACATGTGAACAGGTTTCTCCTAAGCAACAAATATTTCCCTCTACTTCTAAAACTAGGGATCAAGCATCAATTTTATTATATGGAATCAAAACTACTGCAATTCAAAGGTCAATGCTTGATAAAAAGATTGCCAATTTCTTTTATGCAAATAGTATTGCATTTAATGTTGCAGATAACGTAGAATTTAAAAATATGATTCAAGAGTTAAGGCCAGGATATATTCCACCAAGCAGAAAACATTTGTCTGAAAAATTGTTGTGTGATGCATATGATGAACTTGAGAACAAATTAAAATCAGAAATTTCAATCGAAACATGTCTAACGCTAATATTAGATGGCTGGTGAGACATAAGCAATGACCCCATCTTCGCATGTAGCATTCATACAAGTAAGAATTCTTACCTTTTTAAAACTGTTGATTGTGGAGCAGCAAAAAAAGATGCAGAATTTTGTTCAGATTTTGCAGAAACAGCAATAAAGGAAATTCAAGAAAAATTTGGCAAAGATATTTTTGCTGTTTGTTCTGACAATGAAAATAAAATGATTGCTATGCGAAATAACTTAAAGTCAAATCACCCTGAATTATTAACATATGGATGCTCCTCTCATATGTTAAATTTATGTGCAAAGGACATAACTCCGGCTAATATAATGAAACATATAATTGAAGTTCAAAAATATTTTAGAAACAAGCACAATGCACATGGTTGGTTAAAGAATAAAGATGGCATGATGCCCCAAATTCCAAATGATACTAGATGGAACTCACAAAAAGAATGCCTGAAAACTTTTTTGAAAAATTATCACAAATACGTTGAAATAAAGTTAGAACACATTGAAGATTTCAACAAGGAAATAGGAAAGTATCTAATGAATGTTGGCCTGTATTCAGAAGCCTTGAATTTGTGTGAACAATTATAAGTTATAAGTAAGGGTTTAGATGCTTTGCAAGATAACAAAGCCACATTGTCTACAGCTGTTGAGGTATGGTTAGATATTTTAGAAAACCCGTCTCTTAGCAGTTATTTACCTATGCTGAAAAAGAGATTTTCTGAAAACATGGAGCCATTTCATTTCCTAGTGAATATGACTGATCCAAAGTATTTTGGAAAACGACTAACTTCTGAACAAGAAGAAATGGCAGAGCAGTGGCTTGCGGACATGTATCCGAATTTTCTACCTTATGTTTTAAAACTGAAACTAAAGGACAGTGATTTTTTTTCAGCCACTATATTTTCAAATTCAGTTATTGAAAACTTTTCTGCAAAAAAGTGGTGGCATCTCATTAAGTCAAAATCAATTAAAAAAAGCATCATTACTGTACCTGAAGCTGAAGAATTTTGTGACTATTTTTATAAAACTACATAGCTGTCCACCCAGTAATGCATCAATTGAAAGAATCTTTTCCACTTATCGTTTTGTTTGGAGTAAAGTAAGAAATGGTTTAGGAAATGACAAAGCAGAGAAGTTGGTTAAAATATATCGAGACTATAGAACAGAACCAAACGATTGGTGACATTTTTTGTATTTCCTTTTTTCATTAAAAACTGTTCATTTACCAGGTGTATAAGCTTAAATCCGCTGTTTTTTAGTAATAAAAACACATTTATTTTTTATATAAAGCAAAACAAAATTTTATTCAAAATAGTTTCCCTCGCTAACTATACATTTTTCCCATCTTTCGGGCAATTGGTGAATTCCACGCCAAAAGAATTCCTTATCTTTTGAGGCAAACCACTCGTCCAGCCATTTTCGAACGTCTTCGTAAGAAACGAAGTGCTGTTCGGCGAGTGCATGGCCCATTGATGAAAACAGGAGATAATCAGAAGGAGCCAGGTCTGGTGAATTAAGCGGGATGGGGTAACACCTCCCAGTTAAGTGTTTTGAGATAATTTTGGACCAATTTTGACGTGTGTGCTGGCGCGTTATCATGAAGAAAAATCAGTTTGTCATGTCTTTGTTGATAATAAGGCCTTTCCCATGGCATGTAGACGGATAGAAATGGCTGGTTGAGTGACACCTAACTTCTCGGCAAGCATGTTTTGCGATTGGGTATCATCTTCGTCCAAAAGAGCCTGTAATTCATGGTCGTCAAACTTTCGGGGCCGATTTTCACGCTCTTTGTCATTTCAGTCAAAATAGCCATTTTTGAACCGACGAAACCAGTCTTTGCAAGTTGTTTCTGACAAAGCACTGTCACCATAAGCTTCCACAAGCATTCTATGCGATTCTGCAGCTGATTTCTTCAAATTGAAGCAGAAAAGCAGAGCTTCCCGCATATGCTCTTTTTTTGGTACAAAACGAGACATGTTTACACGAAGAAAAATTAATGTTTTTATACGAAATCACTAACGATTTGCACTGATTTATGTGAACAGACGTCAAACTAATACAAAAACAATAAGACATTTAAATGTCCGCGGTTAATACACTCACTAGCGCCATCTATACGCAAACAGCGGATTTAAGTTTATACACCTGGTATAAGCAATTATGCAGCAGCAATCAAAAAACAAAAAATACTGTTTTTAAGATTGAATTAATTATAGATTCTTATCTTATACTATGTATTGAAATTCATTTAAGTTCGTTTTTAAACATTACGCTTTGTAATCATCTATTTGTTTAAGGCAACTGTTTCTTTAATGTTATTAAAAAAAATGTTTGGTTTTTTTTTCCTTATTCAACAAAATTACAAATTCAAATGATTTCATTTTCATAAATAAATTAAGTCATAAAATTTGCTTGTCTTTGTATGCTGAATTAATATTATACTATATACCATAATGGTTCATATTCTTTTCCAGCTTTCTATTTTAAAAAAAAGTTCAGATTCAATTTAAATGAACTTTTTTCATCTTATTTATCAGTTACTTACATATTTATATTTTCTCCAAAAATCTCCGGATTTTTTTGGAGTGGATAAATCCGGTCAACCCTGTATATATATATATATATATACACACACACACAACTATTATTACTATTATCATTATGTCTATGTATGTATGTATTTATGTCCGAGTTACACCAAATATTTGGATTGTATTCAGTATTCTGCTTATTCGGCAGATAACACCAAATATTCGGTTCAGCCGAATACCTTGATATTCAGCGACTGAACAGTGGAGTAAGTAGAAGTAAAGAAACAGTTATAATATCATCAGAGATACTTACACTTACAACTGTTAGAGTGGAAAAATAACATTGTTTCTGTAATGTAATGGTGGAAGCTTTTAGCACCTTAAAAATTTCTCTCAACTTCTTAAGAAATACTGTATTTACAGCGATTGTCGACTTAGTTCCAATTGCAATATAAATATTTATTCACTGGCTTTTCCCACACAGAACAACTGCGTACTAGTACCTGCATACTTAATATGGTTTTCAGAAAAAAAATTTTAAATTTCAGTTTTCCTCTCCAACCCTTTCCTTTCTTTAGATAATAAAACAGATTTAAATCTTTGAGATTTGGATTATAATTACAATTTTAGAAAATAATTCTTTTCGTAGATAAGTTAAGACTAGTTCCCTTAAAACCCAGTACTTTCTTGTCCCAAATTTTGCCCAGAAAGTTTAATATTATTTTACTTTCATTAAAGGTCCATGTATAGTTGTGTAACACTCTTAACCCTTTCAGCGGCAAACAGATTTTTTATCATTTAAAATTAACAGCCACCAAGTTATTAAAAAAAAATCAAAATTTTCCGGGGTTAGTTTTTGCAATTTTGGATTAAAATTTGCATTTGTACTATGCAAACAGCTAACCTGAAAAGGTTAAGGGTCATTTACGAACAGATTATTATCATTTTATTATTATTATTTATTATTTATTTTTTGTCGCATTACCTTCTTCTCCTAAAGTTACATTAAATGTTTAAATAATTATCCTTGCGACAAAGAATAAAAAAATAATCTGGTGTGTCACTCACACGACTTTCTCTTACCCTGAAATTTAATACTATAAATACAGGTTGCAGATTAAGAGGTAAGATAACGAGTACTGTTATGTAAACCTGTGTTAAACAATTCAAATTAGGCTTCGGAAGAGTTTTATATGATAATTAGTTCTGTGTGAAGGTGGGGGGGGGGCTACCGCCCCCCCTCAACCCCCTGTTTCATTAATGCACCTACATTTATATAGAATTTAATTCGGTTATTAAAAAATAATTCTGTTTTTAAAAAATAATTTATTAAAATTATTATTTAAAAAAATTATCTTTTATGATAATGCAGACGATTTCCATATTAGAGAAGTAGTATAACACTAAATATATATATAAAAAAAAAAAAATCTAATTTATTCTCAATATTACATTAAAAAAAATGTTAAAAATGAAAAAAATCGATACTTTTGTTTTAAATTATCAAGATAGATGGTTCAACCATTCGTTTTAAAGGTTTTGGCGAGCTCTTTTGAAAGATACCCATCATGAAATTTACTCCCCTCGAGGGAGGACTTCCCCCCCCCTAGAGGGGAGGGGAGGCGGGTCTCCCACATACACAAAAAACATTTCCCAGTTGACTATCTCTATTACAAAAAATATATATTCGTTTCACTTGGTTTAGTTCACTCTACTTACCTGCAATTTCCCCCATAGACGTAATGTATTTGAATAATGTTGAGAGTCCCTGTACACGAACCATTTGCTTCATCTCAACGAAAAGCTTACTGTAGCATCCCTGTATGATACACATTTAGAATACCGAGTTTGGAATTTCTGCTACAATTTGTTCTTGAGATATGCTGATAACAGACACACAGACATCCATCCACACAGACAGACACACAGACCATTCTTTAAAAACATGATTTTCGTATTCAGGGGACCTCAGAACGTGTAAATATAACAAAAACTCATGTTCGAAAATTTGACCCTAAAACAATACTTTCTCGACCCTATGGGTAAGAGAAAGTAATAAATAGGGATGGACCGGATATCCGGTATCCGGCATATCCGGCTGATTTTTCAATATCCGAAATATCATCGGATATCCGGATCAAAACCACCGGATATCCGGTTTTTTAATATTTGTTTTATTTTCTTGTTTTCTTTCATTAAGATATAGTGAGAAATGCGAGAAACGACTTTTGTCCTTCCGTTTCCGGAGAAACTTCAAAAAACAGCTTTTTAAATCACGTCACTAAGGAATAATCTCATGAAATTCCACATTTGTGTCTCCATTAGTTTGACTCGGCATTGCTGAGTGAGCAAGCAAGTAAGTCAGGAAATCTGCCTTTATAGATGTAGTAGATTCCTGCAATTCATTACTTTTAATTAAAAACAAGTATGCTGTGGCCATCACAAGACTTTCTTCTGTATTTTCCTATATAAATTCACTAAGGGCAAAAAATTTATTAAAACTATTATTTATTAAAATTATCTAACATGACGAATGCAAATGATTTTCCTCTTAAATAAAACTATCACTAAATATCCAAAGAAAGATATCATTTTACTGTCTATAAACAACATCTTTAAAAATGCATTTTTATAATGGTTGTCTCATACATCAAGTTTTGCACAGTTATATGCCACACAAGTTGAGATATATTCTTTCCGTTATCGAGGAAATTTCCTGTATAGCAGCGCCATATATTGCCCTATAAGCATCCAACTTGAATCAGCATAATGTCTCATAATGGCCTTCACATACATCAAGTTTTGTTTGATGATACGCAATAGAACTTGAGATATAGCCTTTCCTTAAACTGCAGAAATCGCTGTGTAGCAGCACCACCTGTTGATAAGTTGACATTAAAAGTTTATAGGCGCTAATTTAGGTCAAGGTGCATATACATATAAATTTATATGCAATTCTGTGCAGTAGCTCCTTAGCTACAGCCTTCCCTTAAATTGCGGAAATCGCAGTATAGCAGCGCCACCTGTTAACCGATAAGCATTCAAATTGAACTGGTATAAGGTCTCATACTGGCCTTCTTACATATTAAATTTTCTTTGATTGTACGCAATAGAACCCGAGATTATAGCCTTTCCCTTAAATTGTGGAAATCACTGTATAGCATCGCCACCTGTTGAGCGGTTGACACCAAAAGCTGGTAAGCACCAATTTAAGTCAAGTTGCATCTACACATAAAATTATATGCATTTCTGTGCAGTAGTTCTTGAGATATAGCCTTCCCTTAAATTGCGGATATCGCTCAACAGCAGCGACACCTGTTGGCCGATAAGCATTCAAATTGCACCAGCATAATGTCTTATAATGACCTTCTTACATATTAGTTTTGTTTGCTTATACGAAATAGATTCTGAGATATAGCCCCCCTTAAACTGCGGAAATTGTTGAATAGCAGCACCACCTGTTGAGCAGTTGACACCAAGTGTTAATTGGCACTAAATTAGGTCAATTTACATGCATCTTGCATATTTATATGCATCTGCATATAAATTTATATGTACGTTCTGAGCAGTAGTTCCGGAAATACAGTTGCCACAAAATTTTTGTCACACACACAGACGGACAGACAGACAGACATTTTCTAAAATTGGTCAAATCATATTCTAGACCTCTCAAAACGTATAAATCCGTCGAAAACTGAAGTCGAAAATTTTTACGAATCCAATACTTTCTTCTATTAAATACAGAAGAACGTAATAAAATAAAATAAAACTATTATGGCTTATTATGCGAATGGTATTTAAAATTTTACTTTATTCTATATGTATATTTAGAGAAAGTTTGAATTCGTGAAAGTTTTTGAACTCTAGTTTTCAATAGAGTAACACGTTTTGGGATGTCCTGAACACAATTTGACTGTTTTTAGAAAATGTCTGTCTGTCAGTTTGTGTGTGTGTATCACAGATTTTGTGGACGCTGTAACTCACGAACCAATAAACGAAATTAACCAAACTTGGTATTTAGTTGAACCCTGGTATAAACTGGTGCTGATTAGATTTGTTTAACAACTGTTCAACAGGTGGTGCTGTGATCGCATTTTTTCTAAATTTTTAACAAGGCAGTATGGGACAAAATTTTGTATATAAATGTACATAATGAGAGTTATTTAAAACATGTGATAGTAAAATTAATACGAATTATTTATAATAGTAATTGTTAACAAGAAAAAAAATTGTGCATGTAGGAACATCGACTTCACCTCCTGGGGGGGGGGGGACACCCGCCCCAAAAGTAAATTTTCGGGGGAAGTAAATTTTCAATATGGGTGTCTTTCGAAAGATTTCGTCATTACCTTTAAAATAAATGGTTTAAGTATAGATCTGTGATAATTTAAAACAAAGTTATAGATATCTTTATTATCTTTTAACGAAAAAATCTTATTTCTTTTGACATTGGCAAAAAAATTTACTTTCTTTCGGCATGTACTGATATAATTCTTTCAGATAAAAATCATCTGCATTTATAATGGAAAATAATTCAATAATTTAATAAATCATTTGTATTCAATGAATTTTGTGTAAAATTATATAGAAGAAATTCATGTTGTGGCCACATCATACTAGTTATGTATGTGAATGGAATTCAGTTGTATAAAAACAAAAACGATATGCAAATTCCTTTTTATATGCAATAGAAGAAAGTATTGGATTCGTATAAATTTTCGACTTCCGGTTTTCGACGGATTTAGACGTTTTAAGAGGTCTAGAACATGAATTTACCATTTTTAGAAAATGTGTGTGTGTGTGTATGAGAGAGAGAGAGAAACAAAAATTTTGTGGCAACTTTATCTCCGAAACCACTACTGAGAATTCTATATAAATTCGTATATAGATGCACCCTAAATTAGTGCCTATAACTTTTGGTATCACTTCTCAAAAGGTGGCGCTGCTATGCAGGGATTTCCTCAACTTAAGGGGAGGGTATATCACAGGTTTTATTGCGTATGATGAAACAAAACTTCATATGAAAGAAGATCATTATGAGACATTATGCTGACTGAAGTTAAATGCTTATTGTCTAACAGATGGCGCTGCTATACAGCAATTTCCGCAATAAAAGGAAGGCTATATCTCAGGAATTACTGTACAGATTTGCATATAAATTTATATGTAGATGTACTTTAACATAAATTAGTATCTGTCAAATTTTGGTGTCAACCGCTCAACAGGTGATGCACACACAGCAATTTCTGCAATTTAAGGAAAGGCCATATCTCAGGTTCTATTGGGTATAACCAAACAAAACTTGATATGTGAGAAGACCATTATGAGACATTATGCCAATTCAATTTGGATGTATATCTACCAATAGGTTGCGCTGCTATAGTGCAGTTTTTTTTAGATTGCTGTAAGATGAAAATTGCCTGCATTCATCGTGGTAGGTAATTTTAATACATTATGCTTATCGGCCAACAGGTGGCACTGCTAAATAAGCGATTTCCGCAATTTAAGGGAAGGCTATATCTCAGGAACTGCTGTACAAAATCGCATACAAATTTATCTGTAGTTGTATCTTCACATAAATTAGTTTCTGTCAACTTTTGGTATCAGCCGCTCAACAGCTGGGCGCTGCCACACTGAGATTTCTGCAGTTTAAGAAAAGGATATATTCAGGTTCTATGGCGTATAATCAAACAAAACTTGATATGTGAGAAGGACATTATGAGACATTACGCTGATTCAAGTTAGATGCTTATAGACCAACAGATGGTGCTGCTATACTAGAAATTTCCTCGATAACGGGAAGGCTATATCTCAACTTGTATGGCATATAACTGTTAGAAACTTGATATGTGAGATGACTATTAGAAATACGCATTTTTTAAGATGTTATTTATAGGGATATTTGTTTTTAGTTTTCTTTAAGATAAAAATCATTTGCATTCTTCATGTTAGATAATTTTAATAAATAATAGTTTTAATAAATTATTTGTCCATATTAAATTTGTATAGGAAAATATAGAAGAAAGTCTTGGGGTGGCCACAACATACTAGTTTAGTTATTGTGTGCACTAAAAATCTGAAATTTTCATGTGTACTGGGAAAAGGGACTGCCGGATATCCGATCGGATATCCGGATCCGGCAAAGTAAAAGAGTATCCGGAATGCCGGATATCCGTATCCGGTAAAATCTATATCCGGTCCATCCCTAATAATAAATAAATGAAAAACCTGCTCCTTCTTTCAAACAAGCTTACATGTACAAGATAAGTAGTTGAAATTAATAAATGGACTTTTATTCCTCACAGGAATGGTTGAAGAATATGATTTAAGCTGTAAATGAATTCTTAGAAAACGGTATTATTGACAAAACATATTTTAAAAGCTAAAGAAACTACTCTTAATGATGCATTGTCAAGTTGTATAGAAAAACAACATAAATTTGAGAATTTAAAAACACTTTATTGATATTATTCTTGCTTGAATGGTAATTTTCTGCTCATCTTCGATTAGAAGGCTGTCTCTCTAAAGGGCTAATTTTCTGTGCTAAGATGGATGACCCTAGGGCGTTTCAATGTATTCTTTTAGATTAATTTGAATTTTATACTTGAGCAGGTGCTTTGCATTTTTTAAAGCAATCTGTTACAGTCGAAGATATTATATGCAATTTTTCATACAAATCATAAAACTATATACCACCGATCTTCTCACAGAGCAGTTCCTTGTTTAGTTCGGGTCAAAACTTATGAATATCTTCTTTTTTTCATTGCATTTTATTTTATTTATTACATCTTTTGGATGTACCGTCTCTCTGAAGCTGAAATTTACCATTTGAAAACAGAAAAGTTAATTTTGATTCGGCTGAGTGAGTGAGGAGGAAAGGCTATACGTATAGGAGAGCAATAGAAATTTTTATTTTAGAAACATAAAAAAGGAGAGTTTTATTATTTAGGAAGATTTTGTTTTGCACATTGGTGAAAATTTATTGAAAATATACTTTTGTAATAAAATGTTTTTTTTTTTTTTTTTTCTTTCTGAAATTACACATTTTCTGAATGCAAAAACATAAAAGATATAATTGATACCTATTATACACATACAGCCTCGAGACTGGTGCAGTGCGAGACCCCTTCCTGGCGCGAGGCCGTGGGCTGTGGCTCACGTCGCCCACGCCTTGCCCCGCCTCTGTGTGCAGTAAAAAAATATTTACTACAAAGTACAAATGTTCATATCTCAGCGAAAATTATAAGTATGCATGTTATGTTTCAGAATGTGTTTCTCTAATGTTTCTGCTATAATTCTTGTTATAAGCGAAAAACTTGGCGAAAAAGCTAATAATTTTTGAAATAATAACAATAAAAATAATAATATATCTATCTAAATAACCATGCGATTCTTAAAGCACACAAATATTGTATAAATCATATGTTAGAAATCATTTGTAGCTTTTTATGATACAGGGGGATTCAAAGTATTTGTGCTTTTCTTTAGTTTGTGATTGGTCCACTAATTGCAGTCATGACTACATCGACAGGGGAAAATGAAAGTTTGTAAATGATCTTTGCATGTCTGAAGCTCAAGGTCATTTCGTCTAGTATTCTTTTTAGAAAACAGAAAAAATGTAAAAAAAAATTATATATATATTTTTTATATGTATTACAAAATATATTTTTTTACCTTTTCATTATAAATAATAAATACAACCTAACAGGGAATTTTATAGAAAAATTAAACAAAAACTGCGTCGACTTCCCACAATCTACCCTACCAGTGGCGGCCCGTGCCAACTTTCCCAGGTGGGGCCCGGTCCATTGCACGACATGTGAAATATATTCATAATTCAAACGCAAAATGGGGAAAATTATTATTATTATTTTTTAATATATATATATATATATATATTCGGGGAGTTCTATGTATATTATTATTATTATAATTCGTTGTGAATATTATAAAATTTTACAATGTTACAATGCCAAAATTTTTAAACGGAAATTCTTCTACATGCACTTTTTTTTTTCTTTACTTTTGTGCATAACAACTCTAAATCTCTTAAGTATAAACGAAAACATTATAAATTTAATATATATGTTTCTTGTACGTTTTTTTTTTTTTAAAGCACAGCCAAAATATAAGAAATTAAATTAAAATCAGAAATTTCATAAACGGTACTTTAAAAATGTATACACATTTTTAAAATGTCGAATTTTTAAATGAAAGTGTTTGTGATTTAACTTTTTTATATTCTAGCTTATTTAAAAACAATGATGTAGGCGAAATGTATGTAAAATTAAAAACCTTTAGGTGATTTTGTAATGTATATCAAAATTAAAGTTAAGCCTGTACAGAAAATTTAGTTTAAAATTTTATATCCCTTCAACAATACAGAATTTTATAACTGTCCCAATAAAAAATTAATGCCTGACATTTTATTTTTTTGCAGTTTTTTGCATAATGTCGAATTAAAAATACGCAAATAAAGACACTTTAAAAATACATCGCTATATTAAAAAAAAAAAAAAAAAAAAAACAAGAAGAAAAACAAGAAGAAAAACTTATGCGGTTCTCATGCATTATAAACACTTTCTATTGTTCGTACCCGTTGTATCGTTTAGCTTTCAATGTATTTGCCTCCATGATGAAACCTTAAAAGGCATTTTGTTTTTAATTGAGAAAGAAGAAAACACGCAAAAGTTATTTTTAAACCTTATTCCTTATTCTTAAAAAATAAATAAATAAATAAACAGTATGCAGTTTCCCATATAATATCGCAAATAGTCCAGAACGACATCGTTATAATTCAAATGGGCGCCAAAGAAAAATCGCCAAATTCAGCTGTGGGAAGATGCTATAGTTGTACCGGAACGGCTTTAGTAAAAGACTTTTTGGCGATTTTTCATATTTCGGAGGCGAAGTAGTCTGCGTATTTTTTCGAGGATCTAGTCAAGAATGAGCAATGAGCGACGGACTTGACAAACTTTCAGATTTCAACGACGTCAACAACACGCCGTGTTGTTTCCCGCGTATGCGATTTAGCGAGAAAAACACCACTACATATGGCGCGCTTATCGCCTATTTCGCGACCGTCACTCATTCTTGACTGGGCCTTAAAATATCGCAAAAAACTAACGAAATAAAAACAAAAACCCTATAAATTATTTATTTTTTGTACAGCTTTAGCATAGAACCTCCTTGCCCACTTTTAAATTTTTGTCAGCATTTTTGCGATGAATTAAAATGGCTATCGCAATTGGGTATGTAAAACCTAGGTTAAAAACATACCAGCTATTTCAGAACTTAGGTGATACATTTCTAATTTCTTGAAAAGACCCATGTATTAAAGCTGTGACTTATTTTTAATGTGGCATTCTAGAACACACCATAGAAATATTGCATTTCAAATATTGGAACCTTACATACTTCCGCAAGCCTCATTTTAATGTAGCCGTAGATATAAGAAAATATGAAATATTGTTGAAATAATTGAAAACTAGTATGTTGTGGCCACCACAAGACTTTCTTCTATATTTTCCTATACAAATTCACTCAGTAACAATATATTTAAAAAAAAAAAAAAAAATCCAAGTTTTTTTTTGCGTTAAAAGTAAAAAAAAAATCAATAACTTTGTTTTAAATTATCACATACTTATAGTTCAACCATTCGTTTTAAAGGTATTGACGAAACCTTTCTAAAGATACCCATCTTGAAAATTTACTTCCTCCGAAAATTTACTTTTGGGGCGGGTGTCCCCCCCCCCCCCAGGAGGTGAAGTCGATGTTCCTACATGCACAATTTTTTTTTCTTGTTAACAATTACTATTATAAATAATTCGTATTAATTTTACTATCACATGTTTTAAATAACTCTCATTATGTACATTTATACGAAATTTTATCCTATACTGCCATATTAAAAATTTAGAAAAAATACGATCACAGCGCCACCTGTTGAGCGATTGATCCCCAAATCTAATGAGCACCAGTTTATGTCAGGGGCCAACTAAATACCAAGATTGGTTAAATTTCGTTAATTTTTTTTTTTTTTTTTTTAATTACCGATTTTTTTTTTTTTTTTTTCAAAGTTTTTTTTTTCGTAAAAAGTAAAAAAAAAATCGATAGCTTTGTTTTAAATTATCACAGATTTATAGTTCAACCATTCGTTTTAAAGGTATTGACGAGACCTTTCGAAAGATACCTATCTTGAAAATTTACTCCCCTCGAGGGGGGACTTCCCCCCCAGGGGGGTTGACGAGGCTCCTACACATACAAAATTTTTTTCCCAGTTGACTATCGCTATTATAAATAATTCTTGTAAATTTCATAATGATTACTAAAAAATAATTCTCTTTATGCACATTTATACAAAATTTTGTCCTATATCACCATGTTAAAAATTTAGAAAAAGCGGGATGGCAACGCAACCTGTAAGACAATTTTTACCAAAAGTTGATAGGCACTAATTTATGTCAAGGTGCAACTACATACCAATTTGTATGAAATTCTGTGCAGTAGTTCCTGAGATATTTCTAAAAATGGTCAAATCGTGTTGTACAGCTCTCAATACGTGTAAATCCATCAAAAACCCGAGGTCGAAAATTTTTACGAATCCAATACTTTCTTCTTTTGAATATAGAAGAAAGTAAAAACATTAAATCATTAAATTAATTTTTTTACTTATTTTTATTTCATATTATTTCACGTGCTCTTTTTATTTCCTAATTCAAAATTATTAAAAAAAACTTTTTCGATATCGCTTGTAACGATACTGATTATTATTAATTTTCTTTTCTTTTTCTTTCAATAATAATAATAATAATAATAATAAGATCTTGATGAAATTCTGGCAAAAGCAGAATTTAGTTTAGGACGGAGGACTATTCTTTTGTTTTTTTTTTTCTTCCCAATTATAACATCTCTTTCAAATTATTCAATTATATTTTCGATAAATTTTAGATTTCGATAAATGATTTCGACAAATGTCCAACTATCGAAAACGACAACGCAAAAATCCCAGATTGAGACTAATAGGCCCTCAGTCCTAAAAAAAAGAAATCAAATAATTTGATCACTTATAGTGCTTATTTCTCATTTTAATATTTCCTGTATTTTTCTTTGTATTTATTCGTTCATGATTGTTGTTTTATGTATATATATATTTCCACAATCTACTGTGGTGACCTTGAATGAAAGGAAATATCAATTTCACAATTCGTAATTGTGGCATTATCTGAGTCAAAATTTTGTATTTTCTTTGAGGGTTTTCTCGATTGATAAGGACGAAATACAAATAGCATTGTATAAGTCATTCTTATCTTTTACGGGAATGGCACACGTTCGGAATGGGTTAGATATAAAATATAAAAGAATAAATGAAAATAATAATAATAATAATAATAATAATAATAATAAATAAAAATCGTGTCTTATCACTATAAAATGTAATTTAAGTTATCATCATAGGGTCGAACTCAATAGAACATATGGAATTTTATTTGGTACTTGAAATGTTTTTTAATACTATTTTCTACAGTCCAACAATTTTTTCCAAAATACATTTAAGATCCAAAATTAGAGTTACAGTTTCTAAATAATTAAAAATACTTGCCATAACAGAACAGTATTAAGATGGCTATCGATATTTTGTATGCGCATGATGTTATCTTCGATTGAATAAAAATTAAGTAGATAAATAGGAAATTGACGCGTTTTAGCAAAAATCGATTTAAACTGGCTCCATCATTTGCCGAGAGGTAAACTGATAGACAGAGTTGCCTGGTTCAAACTCAGGTAGCGTTCGCCGGCCTAGCTGTTCAGTGTTTTCCATGGTTTTCTTAGAAGCTCGAGTAAATACGAGCTAAAACTCCTTAAAAAGAACCCCAGATAGGGTACTCCACTGAGTTGTCGGAGAGTCTGGCTGTCTTAACTCTAACATCAATACCGCTTTCCATAGCCTCCGAAATTGCAGGTATTTCTGTAAACTTGATTTATTTAAAGCTTACCTTCATTTTTGTGTTGACGAGGATAGCAGTATGATACAAACTATTTCAACTCATCGTGGTACATATCGTATGCATAGACTTTGATTTGGAATTAAAACAGCCCCAGCAGAATTTAATCGCATTCTTTCTCAAATTCTCAAACGTATAAAGAAAACGGAGACTTATTTTGATGATATAATCATACATGGAGAAACAATCGAAAAATGCATTGAAAATTTAGAAGATTTCTTACAAAAACTTTTCGATTTTGACTTGCATTTAAATAAACAAAAATGTTCTTTTTTTTTTCAAAAGAAAATTGAATATTTGGGACATGGTGTCGAATATAATAAGATAAGTAAATCTCCAGCAAAGATTCGTGCGATTCAGAAAATGCCACGCCCATCAAATGCTGAAGAAGTTAAGCGTTTTTTGAGACTTGTTACTTACAGTCGGTAACAAAAGTGTCCGAGGTTTTGTTAAATAAATCCTTATCGAATCATGTTCTTACACTGACTAAGAACAGGATTCAACAAGGATTTATTTAACAAAACCGTATGAAGTGTAATTTTTTACATAGGAATTTTTGCTAGTGTTCGGACACTTTTGTTACCGACTGTACTACTCTCATTTTATTCCAGATTTTTTAACTATTTCATATCCACTCCGATGTTTGCTTCGGAAAAATGAAACGTGGGCATGGACAGCCTGTTGTAAATCCGCATTCATAAAGTTAAAAAATGAACTTTGCAGTGATCGAGTTCTTGTACCATTTGATCCTAGTTTATGTCTTGTCCTGACTACAGATGCAAGTCCCCACTGGAATTGCAGCAGTATTGAGCCATTCTACAGAAAATGTTGAAAGACCAATTGTCTACGCTTCTCGTGCACTCACCTAATCTGAACAAAATTACAGCAAGTTAGATCGGGAAGCTTTAGCTATAATTTTCGGCGTTACGCATTTCTTCAATTATTTATTTGGAAAGGAATTTAAGCTTGTTACTGACAATAACGAGAATTTTTCATCCTCACAAGGCACTTCCTCAAATGACTTCAGCTCGATTGCTCCGTTATGCTTCCTATTTATCAAGTTTTAATTATGCTGTGCAATTAAAAAAAGGTACAAACAATTAAAATGTAGATTGCTTGTTTCGAGCTCCAATTAAAAAGTCTGAGACGTCAATTGATAAATTTCTAGGCGAAGAAGCAAATAAAATATGTGCTGAAAATATTTTTCAGATTTTAAATGAACAAATAACATCGTTGACAATTCAGTCTGAAGCAAAAAAAGATTCGGAACTTAATGACATAATCCAGAAGTTGAAAAACAACTCTGAAGATTCAGCATTCACATTGTTTGATGGCATACTCTTTCGGAAAGAAAGAGTCATAATTCTAAAAAGTTTACGCTGAAGCATATTAAATGAAATTCATGAGACCTATCTTGGAATAACTAAAATGAAACAACTCGCCCGACAATATGTATATTGGCCAGGCATCGATCGTGATATCGAAAAATTAGTCAAAGGATGTGAAAGTTGCGCATTGACGAAGTCCTATCCACCGAAGGTAACTGTCCATCCGTGGGATCCTCCGGAAAACAACTGAGACAGAATTCATATAGACTATGCTGGTCCATTCGAAAATTGCTATTTCTTGGTGTGTGTGGATGCTAAGTCCAAATGGGCAGAAGTTGAAGTTATCAGAGATGCACCTACCAGTTCACAAACTATTCTTTCGCTTGAAAAAATCTTTACTTTTCGTGGCTACCCACAAATCATTGTATCTGATAATGTTTCAATTTTTTAAAGTGGAGAATTCCGTACTTACTGTACCGATAAAGAAATATTTCAGAAATTCATTGCTCCGGAACATCCAGCAACAAATGGTCTTGCAGAAAGAAATGTCCAGACTTTAAAACAAAAGTTAAAAGCTTCGTCACTCGAACAAACGTCAGTCCCATACAAAGTTCAAAACATATTGTTCCGTTATAGAGCAACACCCCTAGCTTGTGCTCAATCACCAGCTGAATTATATCTCAAAAGAAAATTTCGTATTCGATTGAACTCACGATCTTCCCATATAATCCAACAACCTCAAAAATTTCCGGTAAATGTGTAAGATCTTTTCAAATGGGGGAGAATGTCCAGGTTGACTCTTCCTAAACAATCAAAATATCTGGCAATTTGGAGAAGTTAAAAAAAAAATTGGGTTCACGACATTATCTGATTATGCTAGATTCGAGTCTACAATTGAAGAGACATGTTAATCAACTAAGTGCAACGTTGGTTCCTCAGAAGTCCGTCTCTTTTGGTCCTAGCCAAACTTTTGACATTCCCAGACCATCTGTCGCTACTTTTAGCGACGTTATTAAAATAAACATTTCAAAACCATGTCGCTACTTTGGCGACGTTATTTAAAATAGCAATTTGCATAAATAAGCATTTCAGTATTTTAACTTGAAAAAAGGTAAATGGCTTACCTTCATCGGTCCAGAGAGTCGTGGGGACTGGCGGCCACATCATGATCCATTATTATTCATAGATGACGAAGAATACACATGATTCATAAATATGAGGAAGCCAATACGGTCACAAACATTTATTAAGACGCTCACTACAACGGTACAAAAACGAACTACACAGAGAAGAGGAAACAAAAATTAATAATGGCGTACAGCGCCATCTACAGTTTTCATATTGAGGAATGATAATCTACACATTGGCCCCCGGATGAACATTAATTATATGTTCATTTTATAATTGAATCTATATCAATAAGAAAAATTAAATTTTACACAAATGTCATTGTTCTGAATGTCATTGTTTGTAATAAAAGTTCTTTTTTTTTTTTTTTTAAGTTTGCATTAGTCCCTTTCATAAATTTCTACTGGATATAGCAATTGGAAAGGTCGACGTAAAGTTCCATTAGCTGTTTTGAGCTCACATGAGCGTATTTTACCATCCCTACCGGGGAACACTTGCGTGATTAAACCAAATTTCCACAAATGTCTTGGTAGCTTCGAATCGTGAATTAGAAGAACGTCATTTACCGCAAACTCTCGAATACTGGAGTGTCGACTTGTCATGGCGGTTTTCAACTGAAGAAGATATTCATTCGTCCATCGTGACCAGAACTGGTCCAATATACGTTCCTTTAAGTTGAATATTTTTACATACGAGTGAGAAGTTCCTGGAAGCACATGGGGTTTCATATGAACGATAGGTAGGGCAGTTAGTCGTTGGCCTACCAAGAAGTGTGCTGGCGTAATTGGTGTTGGTTCACCAGAGTCAGAATATACAAATGTAATCGGTCTGGAATTTATCGAAGCTTCTATTTCTGTCAAAACGGTGTGTAGTTGGGTATGTGTTAAGGTGGTTTTGCCAACTACCTTTCTTAATGCAGTCTTAACAGAGCGAACCAACCTTTCATAGAATCCTCCCCACCAAGGCGACATTTCCATGATATAGTTCCAATTTATTTTGTTACTACTGTAGTAATCTCTTACATCAGGATCGCTAATTATTTTCCATATATGCTTTAACTCCACATCAGCTCGATGAAATGTTCGTGCGTTGTCGGAATATATTGTGTGACAAAGACCTCTCCTTGCAACTATTCTTCTGAAGGCCAATATAAATGTTTCAATTGATAGGTTCTCTACTAATTCAAGGTGCACTGCTCTTGTTATCGCACATGTGCACAACAATATATAATATTTGCTGACACTATTTCTAACGTATAAGAGGCCTGCAAAATCAAGGCCAATGACTGAAAAGGCCTTTGTTCATTAATGCGATCTGCAGGTAACGGAGTTGTCATCTGGGCTCCAGATCGAGCATTAAATCTTATACAAATTGTGCATCTTCTTAATACGCTTTTTACTGCCTGTCTTCCCTTGATTACCCAAAATTCCTCCCGCAATTGAACTAATGTATCATTAATGCCAAAATGAAAAACTCTTTCATGCGCATTTTTAATTAACAAATCAATTAATTTACCCTTTGAAGGCAACAGGATCGGGTGTTTTTCATTAAAGAAAATTTTGATTTCTGAAGCCTTCCTCCGATACACATTATTCCCTCGGAATCCAAAAACGGCGAGAACTCAATTAAATTTGAATTTTTCGAAATAGGTTCCCCATTTATCAAACAGTTTAATTCATTCGGAAAACTAATTTTCTGTGTATATTTAACCCACATAGTTTGCGCACTACCAATTTCTTCTGCCGATAATGGACCCCTAAATTTCTCGTTTTTAAGATTCGCGTTATTAAGAAATCTCTTTATCCATGCCGTAATTCTGAGGACTCTTAAAATGTTACTATATTTTTCAAGATCTAGTATTGGTTCAACAGTTTCTATAGAGATTTTAAACTGAATTATTTTTTCAGGTGTTTTCCTTTTTTCTTCGGTAATATATTGCGTGTCTACCTCTTCCCCAATATCATTGCCTTTACCATTTATCTCAGATAACCAATTTGGACCTCTAAACCAAAAATCATTATTAACTAACGCATTTGAACTAATACCACGAGTAACTAAATCTGCGGGATTATCCTTTGTATTACAATATGACCAATTTTCGGGTACTGAAAATTCCTGAATTTCGACTACTCTGTTTTTCACAAAGGGTTTCCATTGTTTCGCCGATACCTTCACCCAGTGTAAAACAATAGTAGAATCTGTCCAATAAAATTTCTCTATGTCAATTTCTTTAAATATATCACAAATATATTTCGCTACTCTAGCTGCTATCACCGCTCCCATTAACTCCAATCTTGGTAACGTTAGTTTCTTTAGCGGCGCAACTCTAGCCTTCGACATAATTATACTTACATAACATTTTTTATCATTTCTGATAACCCTAAAATATGCAACACAACCATATGCAAGTGGTGAAGCATCTGAAAAAATGTGTAGTTCTACTCGCGAATTTTTCAAATCAACATACGTGAAATAGCATCTATCTATTCGAATTTCTAATAAATCCTTAATTTCGTTACACCACTATATCCAAATTCCCTTAAGATCATCCGGCAATTCGTGATCCCAATCCATACCTCTTTCCCACATTCTTTGAAGAAAACACTTTATCCTAATTAAAAAGGGAGATATAATCCCAATAGGATAAAAAAAATTTCGCAGCAGTATGCAATACATATCTTTTCGTACGTACCGATATATCCAAATTTTCAACTATAGATTTCAAAGCTAATCCCAATTTATCACTATCTTTATCCCACACTAATCCAAGAATATTTATTACACTATCATCAATTACCTCCGAAAAACAATCATTTTTATCCCACATGGTCTTTAATTTCTGTGAATTCGTACTAAACTTTCTCAATTTCATTCCAGCCTTTGCTAAAATATTTACCGCAGTAGAAGTTAATTCATAGGCACCATTTAAGGTATCGGAGCCATATAGCAAATCGTCCACAAACAGAGCTGAATTTAACATTTTATAACTATTCGGATAAATTTCCCTATATTCCTTAATGTGTTTCTTAATTGTTGCCGTTAAAAAGAAAGGAGAAGTTGTACAACCAAACGTCGCTCTCGTCATTCGCATTATTTTATAACTCTGAGTGTCCTCGTCAAACCATAAAAACTTAAGAAAATTTCTATCGGGTTCCGCGATTTCTATCATTAAAAACGCCTTTTCAATATCTGCGCAAAACGCAATCTTAAACATTCGAAATCTATTAATTACATCCAAAATTGGTGGTGTAATGCATGGCCCTTTTATGAGACAATCAGTTAAAGATTTACACCCCGAAACTCTACTGGAACAATTAAAAACAATTCGTACCTTTGTTGTCTGTTTTTCCTTTCTAACAATTTCACGATGTGGGGTGAAATACTCTCTTTCTGACCGACCGCATTCCTCTACGATGCCTAGTTGTTTTTGTTCAGCTATTATCTGCCTATATTGCTCAAAAATCCATTTATCCGCTTTTAATCTTTTCCTCAAATTATTGAATTGCCGTTTAGCATTTTCAAAATTGTTCGCAAAGTTGTTAATACCATGTTCATTCCATAATAAATGAGTAACATAATGACCCTGTTTATATTCTAACTGTTTATCAAATTTATTTATTATTTCCAGATCAGAAGTAGAAATCAATTTATCATCATTTATTCCTAAACAATCTAACGACCATAACCTTTGCAGATCATTAGCCGTACAATCCGATGATTCATTTTTTTTCATGCATGGACGGTTTTCATGTAAACAAATAGAGTTACAACATTCAATCTTTAACACGGAGGCGCCAGTAATTAAGTGGTCTCGTTTGTTGCTGAATTATTATTCCCTGATAACGTCCATCCTAATGCTGTGTTAACCGCAAACAACGAACGATTAATTTCCTTTTCATTTTTTTGGAGACTCCAATATAAACCTGCGCCGATTAATATGTCTGGCGCCTTCGAATGCAATTGAGAAAAATAATTTCTTTCCCCCTCATTAAAAACCAAAACTTTTCGAATTGTTGCGTCATCAACTATTTTTAGCTTCGTAAACGATATCTGATTCACGACTAATGCCTCTACATAACATTTTTGTTTGTGGTTTTTTAAATGAGACACTTCGAAATTTACGACTGAATATTCTTTTTGATGGGGTTCATTACAAGAAAACAGGTATATGATTAGAGTTTCTCAACAGGCAAATTTAATTCATGAGCGAGTGATATATTAATGAAGTTTCGTTGAGACGCTTTGTCAAATAATATGACACACGTTAGAGAATTTAAATTTAAAATATTTGTTATTCTTGCGAAGCAAGTTTGTAAATATATTTCATTATTCTCAAGCGGATTTTGTACTGGACATTTATATGACACTACAGAATTATCATTTTCGTAAGCACTATTCTCGGAAGAACTTGTTTGGGTATGTTCGATTTGATTTTTATTTCTCATTGAGCCGTTGTTGGAGTTTCCGATTTTTGCTTAAAGCAACTTAATGTATTATGTTTTCCTGAACATGTGTCACATTTGAGACCCGATAAACAAAATTTAGCTGTATGTTTACCTCTTTTGAAACATAAATAACAGATTCCCTGTTTGCGTAAAGACAATTTTTTGTCCTCTAAATTTAATTTGCACATTTTACTATCATGATCATTTACTGCATCAACACAAAATATACATTTACTAACAGTTAATTTAAAGGCTGATGCCTCTTGCATTGTGTTAGAATTTGTATATCCCGATACAGATTTCCGGAAGGAAGCATTATTATTTTCCGATGATTTTGAATCAAATCTGGAATTTGAGTTTTTGTACCCGCTATTGTGAGTTTCTACTTCGCGTTATAAAAATAAAAAGTTTTTTTCTCTAGTTTGAACTTCTAATTTTAAATGTTTTAATAAATCTTGTACATCCCATTCCTCGGATTCTGTTTTCATTTTATTATAGTCTATCATAATACTGGTAGGTATTAATTTAGTAACAATCGGAAATAACAAATTTCCGTAGGATTTTAAATCCACACCTAAATTTTCGAGAGATTTTATATTAACATCAAGGGCGTCGTGCAGTAAGCGTAATTCTTTAATCTGATTTGCAGATTTAACAGGGCATAAATTTAATAATGCATCAATTTTATATCGAATTACTATATCTTTTTTACCAAATCTAGATTTTAATAAATCAATGGCAGCAATGTAATTTTGATCTGAGAGTGCTAAACCCTGAATAGCTGTTAAAGCTTGGGGCCTTTAAAAAACTTCTTAAGTAAACGAATTTTTGTACGTTAGACAAATCGTTGTTATTATGTATGGTTATCTCATACTGATTCCAAAACTTCATCCAATTTTTAGGAGATCCCTCATAAACTGGAACTGAGATCTTGGGCAATCTAACGGAACTTGCATTAATTCTTTCTAATCCTAAATTATGTGTTTGTTCATTCCTTGGCTCAGATAAGATCTGAGTGACATTTAAATTTTAAATTTTTTCTATTTTATTCATAATTTGAGCTTTTACGTCAATTATTTGATCTCGATATTCTTGACGCGATTCTATTTCAGCTTGTAACTCGTTGAGATCCGTGATTTTCGATTCGATTTGTTCTTCAACTTCTATGATTTCGCTTTGTTTTACCTGCAGCTTTTCTAACTGCGATTCAATTTCAAAAACATTTAACCCTTCCTCGGGTTCAATTAACTTTGTATTTATCGTGTTAATTAATTTTGTGCACAATTCCTTTAGGGTAGTGCGTTTTCTTTTTAATTTATCCAATTCTGATGCCATATTTGACCAATCTAGAAAATTGCACTATAGAATAAAGAACAAATCAAATTCAAATTTTAAGGGCCTGGCAGTCCCTGTTATGGGCGCCAAAAATTTGTCGCTACTTTTAGCGACGTTATTAAAATAAACATTTCAAAACCATGTCGCTACTTTGGCGACGTTATTTAAAATAGCAATTTGCATAAATAAGCATTTCAGTATTTTAACTTGAAAAAAGGTAAATGGCTTACCTTCATCGGTCCAGAGAGACGTGGGGACTGCCGGCCACATCATGATCCATTATTATTCATAGATGACGAAGAATACACATGATTCATAAATATGAGGAAGCCAATACGGTCACAAACAATTGCCTGCACGCTTCAAAGACTTTACACTATTATCTTAACTCTAAATTTTGTAATATGTTTTCTAATTAAGTGGGGGAGCCTGTTGGGTTTTCCCCCTACGAATTCGCTTACTGGCGCTAGTGTCGCAGACAGTTGACTCTCTATGTGCAGTATATATGTTTATGTTCTATGCAGTTTACCAGTTACCGCCGGGATGTAAGCCGCGTTCAATCATTCTATTTCTTATATGTGTGTGTAATAAAGTACAGTCGGTAACAAAAGTGTCCAAACACTAGCAAAAATTACTATGTAAAAAAAGTACACTTCATACGGTTTTGTTAAATGAATCCTTATCGAATCATGTTATTAGACTAAGAGTAGGATTCTACAAGGATTTCTTTAACAAAACCGTATGAAGTGCACTTTTTTTACACAGGAATTTTTGCTAGCGTTCGGACACTTTTGTTACCGACTGTATGTTCGTGTTTTCAATAATGGAGTACTCATCATCTGAATTATCTAATTGTACGCTATTTAAAAGGTCACAACAAAATAATAATCACATCCCGTTAAGAAAAATGACATAGTTAAAAAATGCAGTATTTGAGAAAAATCAACTTAAAGATAACGATAAAGCATTCACTAACCTACAATAAAACTGACACAATTGCCTCCCTATTTTAAAATATATTCAAATTTCGAAAGAGAGATGTAACCCTTTACGTGCACGTTGATGTACTTCACACACATTTTTAGTAACATAAACTCAAATTTTCCAATTTTTGACTTGTGTCATCTTTCATGCTGTGGTGTAAGAATGTTCTTTTAAATATGAAATAAAACTATTTATTATAGAACATTACAATTTCTTTTTTTTTTTCTTTTACAAGAAAATTGCAAACGCTTTTTTAATCATAGGTGCATAAAGATTGTTCAGTTACAATAAAATATTTATAGAGTGAAAATTTGAACAATATTTATAAAGTTTATGTTATTAGAATTCAGATGAACGGTTTAACTGCAATGATAAATTGGTTTTGTCATACATAAAACTATATTTACATCTATTAAGTATGCTGTTACACTATGAAACTCTTCAAGTAAGAAGTTATTAAATTTTGTAATATACATTTAAAACTTTTCAAGAGTTAGAATAATATGGTAAAATTTAGATTAATCAATGGAAATGCGCTTGAAAAGATTTAAATTTTGTCGATAGATACTTTGTTTCATTTTTCCTCTTCTCGCGTATCTAGAATATGAAGTTTAATGTTAATTTACTAACCATATTTACCCAAGTGTGGAAAAGCAAATCATTTAAGTTACACAAACAAGAAGTAAAACACACTCTCTCTTTCCCACCCTTTCGTCTTCGAATCCCAGATGAAACATAAACAAGGATGTAAAATCCATAGAATAATAATTAGGAAGAAGGAGCATGGCAATACTCTTAATGCTTACAAACCCCTTCTAGTGAAATGCCAGCGAAAGCTACTTTTGCTACTCAAAACCTTAAAGAAGGGCCATAGAATAATAATAATATCGCTGTTTGTTGTGGCAACACAACAGCTTATTAGAAACACTTATGCTCCTTCTTCCTTTATTATTATTCTATGGTAAAATCTAAACATCTGTTATTGTGTAAACAATTGCCTTATTCAAGGTAAAAAAAAAAAAAAAAAAAAAAAGTTTTATTTATTATATAATGAGGCGGAATTGGGTCTATATCTGTGTTAATAATTATGTTTAAAAGAAATAAATTTTATCCAGCTTTAATATGATTTAATTTATGAAAACAATTGTATATGAACAACATTTTTAATTGATTGGAATTATTCGAATACAAAAATTAATTTAAAATCAGAAAAAGTAAGCTAAAAATACACTTATTGCTGCAACTGAAAACTATATGAAAAAGAAAGTTTAATGCTACGATTGAGAATCACAATAAGTCAATAATTCACTCTGATTAAAAAATATTATTAAACGACTGCTTTAGCAACTTGAACACAAACACATAGAATATTATTAAGAAACGATTACGAATGGAATACAACTAGGCTTAGTAAAACGTGAATAACCTGCAATAGTTATAAATCTTATATTAAAATTCATTAGTACAAATCATATTTAACTTTATTTCACCTTTTAAATTTTATTTTAACAAAACAATATACAAATATAATACACATACCTGTGATACGCAAAGTTAGTAATGGCATTTATAAGTTATTCATATCGGCGGGAAAATGATATTCCAAAACAAAGCAACAAGCTGACGATGTCACTGGTCAGTTTTCAAACGAACTCAAAAATTTCAGCGTTCCGAGGCACGAAAGTGCGTGTAAGTGCAAAATTTCTGGTGTAAGGATCACCAGTGCTGGTGTTTGATGCAATATAATTGTAATTTATAGCATATAAAATGTATTTGAAGGCTTGATTCGGTGTTAACAAAGAATTAGACAATCCGCGTTTGTAATGATCGATAGATGGCGCTCTCTGAACTGCAGTTGTTAGTAAATATAGGTGCCACGTGTATTTATTATTCTTCTTTCTCCGCCATTTCATCATGGAAAATCGATTGCATAATATGATGATATGCAGTGGTGTGATAATTTCCCCTTAGCCCACCAGAGGGCGAGCATTTCATTACAATCGCGGATCACACAATTTTAGGGTATTTTAACACCATTTTTGGAGCGACATTACTCCACATTTTTTTACAGTGCAGTGTAAAGAGCATGGTTATACCTCATATATTTCAGCAAAAGTTGTGTCCTGAAGAGGAAAAAGAGACTAATAAAAAATTAAACAAAAATCAAAATATTTTTGATCACCCTGTAAAAATTTATAGTTTAAATGCGTTGCTGTAGCACGTGATTGTGAGGATTTTTCTCATTATCTGAAAAATTTTTGATGAGGCTACCACGTATATTCATGGAGATATAACGGTTTCTTTAAAAATTTGAAAAAAAAAAATCTATTTTTTAAATTATAACACGTAAGGTATTAAACCCAGTACAAAGACGTTTTTAGAAAATTTGGCATACTACATTAGACACAGCATACTGCAATCAGAACGCAAAAATGTTAAATAACCTTACGAAATATGAGCCTTTTTAACTAAATAATTTTTAACTACGCATGCGCTAGCTTTGAAAAAAATTCCCTTTGCATAACTAAATAGCTAAAAGTACTGAATGACTTATATGAAAATTCCAAACAAGTATCGTGTAAATTCAAAAATTTATGAGAAATAGAATGAACAAAATTTCAATTATCTCAAAATAAAAATTGAACTATAAAAGGTTTTACTCACATTTTTATTTTTGTGGTGTATCGAACTAATTAATCGAACTCTGAACTGAATCGTAATCGAACTCTGAACTGAATCGTAATCGAACTGAAACGGATCGCAGTAGCGTACGATGGGTGTTCGAGAGTATTGACTCATAAAACAATGTTGTTGTCTGTAAAGCTTAGTATCCTTAACTTGTAAATATGTACAGTCAATGAACCCGGATATATATTGTGTGTGTTAAATAGAAAAGTGCGTGAATTATTTGCATGAATCAACAAAACACAACAATGGCGACGAAGATGTTGGAGAACAAGAAAGAAACGCGTAGTAAAAATAGTTTTGATTTCGATTTGGATTAGGGGTTTCCCCGAAGTCGGCTCAAGGTAAAAATTTCTATCTAATTATTTGTTCGGAGGAATTAAATATGGAGCAGCTCGTTGCTGAATTAATGGAGCAAAATAAAGCTCTTATGGAAAAAATAAGTTTAATGATGCCAAAAAGTGATAGTAAAACTTTTTCTCTTCAATTTGAAAAATATAATGAAACTTAAGAACAGTTCGACACTTTTTTAGAAAGGTTCGAAAGCTACTTAGATTTACAATCGGTACCGCTGGATAAGCGTGGGAAAGTACTTATTTCCAGTTTGTCCGGTAAAATGTACAGTTTGTTAAAAAACCTGCTGTCTCCTGATAATCCTTCCGATAAAGATTATGATTTGTTAAAAAATACGTTGCGAAATCATTTAAATCCTAAGCCGCTTATTATACCGAGCAGGCATGTATTTTTAAATCGTAAGCAGCATGAAGGTGAAACCATTAGTGTTTATATAGCTGAGTTAAGATCACTTGCTATACTATGTGCTTACGATCAGAACATGCTTAATACAATGCTCCGGGATGTTTTTGTAAGTGGGCTAAGGGATAAGGCTATTTTGGATAGAATTTTTGAGCAAGATAATATTACTTTAGAGGATAGTTTAAAAATAGCTTTGGCTATGGAGGAAGCGCTAAAAGGGGCAAATGAAATAGTTGGCAAACCAGTGGACATTAAGGAATTTAATGCCAAATATAAGGGTAAACCTAAATCGGTCATTTCGAAACAAAGTGTGGAAAAACAAAGCTTCTCAACAAAGAATGCTAGGAGTAAAATATGTACGCGATATACGGGCACAGATCATGATAGAAATTCTTGTAAATTTAAGAATAGTATTTGCAGATTTTGTAAAAAAATCGGTCATATTGAAAAGGCGTGCTATAACGCTAAAAACGCTGAAAGTAAAAAAGGAAAACAAAAACAACTTGAGGTAGAAAACAAAGAAACAGCCAGAAACTCCTTTCCTCTTTATAGTTTGAATTCACGTGAGATAAAAAACAGAGAACCTCCAATAATGCTTAATGTAAAAATTGAGGGTCGACCGGTAGTTATGGAACTAGATACAGGGGGTGCAGTCTCAGTTATGAGTTTAAAAGCATTCCGGCAAATTTCGAATAACAAAATTCAAAATACAAATTTCGTATTTAAAACTTATAGTGGTGAACAACTGATACCACTGGGGTTTGCAACAGTTAATGTTGAATATAAGGGTCAAAATAAAAACTTAAATCTTTATATTGTGAAAGAAAACCTGGATACAATATTTGGCCGGGAATGGCTTTCAGAAATAAAATTAGATTGGAACTCAATTAAGGCCGTTTCTGTATCTCAAAAAGGTAGCTTAAAGGCATTGTTAGAACAATATAAGGAGGTTTTTGACGGAAAATTAGGGGAGATAAACAATTATGAAGTTAAGTTAGAATTAAAACCAAATGTTTCCCCAAAATTTTGCAAAGCTAGACTTGTACCTTTCGCATTGAAAAACCGAGTAGATCAAGAAATAGATCGCTTGGAAAAGGACGGTATAATCGAAAGGGTGGAAACATCAGAATGGGCAACTCCGGTGGTACCAGTAGTCAAGCCGGATGCCTCAATACGACTGTGTGCCGACTATTCGGTAACAGTAAACCCAAATATTATTACGCATCAACACCCTTTGCCGTCTATTGAAGAAATATTTTCTTGTTTGAGTGGGGGAAAGCATTTTTCTAAAATTGATTTCAAACATGCATATCTTCAGATGAAAGTAGACCCTGAAACTCAAAGACTATTAACCATAAACACTCAGAAAGGGCTCTATAAGTGTAATAGATTAATGTTCGGGCTTAATGCGGCTCCGGCTATATGGCAACGCTACATAGACGGACTATTCCAGGGAATGGAAGGATGTAAAGTCTTCATGGACAATGTGCGTATAACAGGCCCGGATGATAATACACATTTAAATACCTTAAAAAATTTCTTCCAAAAGTGTCAAACGCATGGACTGAAATTACATTTGGAGAAAAGTAAATTTTTTCAGGATGAGATAAAATTTTTAGGGCATGTAATTGATGCCAAGGGATTACACAAAACCGACGAAAAAATATCCGCTATTGCTAAAGCTCCGAGACCTAGAAATGTTCTGGAAATTCAAAGTTTTTTAGGATTAGTTAACTTTTACGGAAAATTTTGTCCGAATTTAGCGACAAGAGCTAACCCCTTATACAATCTGACAAAGAAAAATATAAAATGGGTATGGACAAAGGATTGTCAGGAGGCTTTTCAAAACATAAAAAACGAACTTTGTTCACAGCGATTTTTAATACATTATGACCCCAAATTACCCCTCACGTTAGCAACTGATGCATCGCCAGTGGGATTGGGAGCGGTACTTTCCCACAAACTTCCTGACGGTACTGAAAGGCCAATCGCATATGCGTCCAGAACTCTTTCTGAAACTGAGAATAAGTATTCTCAAATCGACAAAGAAGCATTAGCCATCATCTGGGGAACTAAAAAAATTTTCCTTTACTTGAAAGGCAGGAAATTTACTTTAATTACAGATCATAAACCTCTGGTAGCGATTTTTGGCTCGAAGAAGGGCATGCCAGTTTTGGCAGCTACCAGACTCCTGCACTATGCTTTAACTTTACAGTCTTTTCAATTCGATATTTTATATCGTAAAACCGAAGAGCATGGTAATGCCGATTTCCTTTCAAGATTACCGACTAATTCAGACCAACTTCCCATTCAGGAAGATGTTACTCTATTTCAATTGCAACAAATAGAAACTCTTCCAATTACTGATAGACATATAGCTAAAGAAACAGAAATTGATACCGAGCTTAGTCCTCTCCTAAGAATTTTACAAAGTGGTGGGGAGTTAAAAGGAAGAGAAATGGAGTATAGTTTACAAGACGGCTGTATAATGTACGGTCAACGCACATGTGTTCCAAAACGATACCGTGAGGCTGTTTTAAAAGAATTACACCATGGACACTTAGGGACAGTTAAAATGAAAGCAATTGCTAGGTCATACGTGTTTTAGAATGGTATTGACAAGGACATTGAAAATACTTCAGAAAACTGTATGGAATGTGCTGCACACAAGATTGATCCTCCGAAAGTAAAAGTCCACAATTGGGAGTATCCGAGCGCTCCAATGGAACGTATACACGTTGATTACGCAGGACCTATTTTTGAGCAGATGTTTCTCATAATTGTAGATGCTCACTCAAAATGGCTGGAAGCATATCCAGTAAAATTAAGTACAGCTTTTAAAACAATTGAATGCTTACGAGACTTTTTCGCACGTTTTGGACTGCCACTAGTGCTAGTTAGTGATAATGGGCCACAATTTTCTTCACAAGAGTTTAAGACATTCCTACTGAATAATAGAATTAAGCACAGGCCTACAGCGCCATTCAAACCTTCGAGTAATGGCCAGGCTGAGAGATATGTATTTACAGTGAAACAATCTTTAAGAACCATGCAGAATTATCCAGGAACTTTAAGGCAAAAGCTCAGTACATTTTTAATGCAATACAGAAAGGCTCCAAATTTAACTACTTTTCAAAGCCCTGCAATGTTAATGCTGAAAAGAGAAATTCGCACCCGAATTGATTTGTTGCGACCAGACTTAAAAAACAGTGTTGAGGAGAGAGTACGCAAAGGAACCTACGAGTTTGTAGATCGAGGATTCAAAGTTGGCGATAAGATAGCAGTGAGGAATTATCGTCCGGGGGACAGACGAGGGAGATTTGGGACCGTCCAAAGTAAAGATGGACAATTGCATTATACTATAAATGTAAACGGTCAACTATGGCGGAGACACGTCGACCAAATGCGAGATGGAGGAACCATTGAGGATGATGGTCCTGCAGCTTTTACAGTTCCAACAGAAGTCGATAAAAGTGAAATTCCTGAACCACCCAATGATGATAACCATCAGAATGATGATTCCATGCCTTCTTCCGAAGCTAGAGTTCTACCAGAATCTTCATCTGCAGGATCTGTTGCAACTACATCTAGAGCACCTAAAACGGCAGCTGAGGACCCACCCTTGCGTAGGTCCACCAGAGTTCGGCGACCACCTAACAGACTGGACTTGTAATTAAAGGGGGAGGATTGTGGTATATCGAACTAATTAATCGAACTCTGAACTGAATCGTAATCGAACTGAAACGGTGCGCAGTAGCGTACGATGGGTGTTCGAGAGTATTGACTTATAAAACAATGTTGTTGTCTGTAAAGCTTAGTATCCTTAACTTGTAAATATGTACAGTCAATGTAATTATGAACCCGAATATATATTGTGTGTGTTAAATAGAAAAGTGCGTGAATTATTTGCATGAATCAACAAAACACAACAATTTTGATTCAATCAATGATAATACAATGTTCGCTGATTGTAAATAAATACGGATAAAACCTTCTGCATCTTAGTCTTTCCCTTTCAAGGCTAAAACAAAAGTTCGATGTTTTAAAATAGAATTCTTAATTCAACTATCACACACCTAGTAATATGATTGAAGATAACTTTCTAGTTGAGGCTGCAACGCAGTCATCACAGATATACTGAAGATAAATTTATACATATAAGTAAAACTATTTTGTATGACCTTCAACACTTATTTATTTATTAGTAACAAGCAAAAGCAAAAAAGGTTAAAACTAAAAAATACTTTTTATTATACTATGCATACTTAAAATAGAATTTTGAAATGAGTGTAGATTTTAAATGTCTAATTTGTCCTTAAAATCTTAAAAAATGCCCTTTTCTTATTAGAAACGTTCTGTCCTTTTATAAACCAGGGGAAAGTCTGTATTCGGCTAATTCGAATTAGGTTATTCAGTTTGCGATTTTCATAAAAATCGCAGAATTAAGCAATATTTTCAATAAACTTACATTTTGGGAATTGTTGGATTAGAAATACTATAGAGTTGCGTGCAAACTGTATATAAATTGACCCTAATATAATTAAACAACTACGATAAGAAAAACGTATCGGAAGGAGGGTAGCAAGTGGTTGGGGGCATTTCAATCTGCAGCCGAGCCGAGTAATCGATATGGATTGCATTCGTTTAAACATGAAAATAGTACGAACTAAAACAGAAATTTATAAAAACATATACCTATATGATGGGGGATCCACTTGTATGAATGAGTCTATTTTTGCCAATTATATTTTCATTATACAAAAGTCCTTTATTTCATCTTTTAAATGTATGTTATTTTCATTACATGAATTAATTCCGAAATGTACTTAAATAATATTTAAAGAATGTCTCAGACCATAGTGTATCAAATATATTTTGGGAATCTATAATGCAAAATATTCCCTAATATATCTGAATATTTTAGGATTGTCTCGTAAATCAATCAGTCGTTAATACTAATTATCTTCTAGAGAAATCAGATAGTTGCATAATCTCAATAATCTATGTTGTTATTATTTTTTAATGTAATTTTGAGTATTTTTTAAAAATATGTATCAAAGAAATTCCTTTTCAAGAACTTTCTAGTGAAAAATATGTGCGCTTTCGGTTTCAAGTAATGCAACGCAAGACTCTAATAATTTTTAAACTATTCTAATACGATTGCATGGTTAAATGAATTATTTACAAATAAAATAAAATTTATATATTTACAAGTTGAAATAAATCAAATTAGAAGAAACATTGTCAAAAGTTCCGTAAAGGAACAAGAATTTTAAAACAAACATCGCTATGATGCGATGGGGGGGGGGGGGGGGGTCAAAGATCAAAGGCATGGTAGTACAATCCCCTTTCTACGTTCATGGTCAAAGGTAATCTGCCGAGTGCCGATACTTCCTCTCCGTTCCTCTCTAATAAAAATATCAAAGCGAGAAAGTAAGTCAATTAGAAATGTTTCAGTTTACTGAAGGATTTCTAAAGTCAATGGACGCGCAATGCCATCTAGTGACTTTTATATGCATCTAATTGTTTAGAGGAGATATTTTCCGCACACTCCCCGCCCAATTAGATGTATGAAAATGTATCTAATTATTCTTAGAAAATCAGTAAATACTGATAATCAAAATCTTTTTCAATCTAAATATAATAATTTCAAAAATATTCAGGAAGTATCAACATCAAATTATTATGATAATTATTATTTTCAAAACATTTCTATAATTAATAAGTAAATACCTACTTAACTAATATTCAATTGTAAGTCTAAATTCAAATCTAAGTGGTTTAGCAAAAATAATATGAATTAAAATTCCAGTTATAAAAAAAATAGCATACACTTATCAAAATTTCTTGCATATTTCAACACATTATTATGTATAAAAAATCATTAATTAAGGATGTAAAGTAAATGCAATAAACGTATAATAATGTAAATGTAAACAAACATATTACTATTATTTTTCAAAATTTGAAAATTATTATCTTAAAGGGATATTAAATGTATAGAAAAAATTAAGAGAATATGTAATAATAAAAATTAGAGTTCCAAAAGAAAAAGAGTCTCATAAAGTCAGGAGTTATAAAGTCTCATTAAAAGTCACTTACTATTTCTTAAATCATTTCTTAAAGGATGCAAATGCTGGATAGTTCTTTTTAAAATACCATTACCTGTTCTTACTTCATAGGATTGAATTTAATTATCCCTTCCAATTATCATCTTTTCGATTCTGCCAATTTTCTATAATAGTTTATTTTTTGTATCCTCATCAATTAGAACTACATCTCCAGTTTTTAACTCGGGTTGACCAGTGAGATTTCTTACTGAATGGGCAGTTCTCGCGTCCATGAGATATTGATGCTTACACTTTGATCACAGCTGTTTTAGTAGTAGTGATTGATACTTCTTTCGTCGCAATGCAGTTAACCTAGTTGAAGCATTTCCGATGATATCACTAAAATTCACAGGGTAAGTAATTGGTCTTCCGATGGTCAAAAAATCCATTGGAGTTAAAAGACTCGGTTCATTGTTTTCACTGTATACATATGTGATCAGGGACTGATTTAGACCGGGGCACACATTATTTACACTTACACCATTATTTTTTAAGCAATACTTTCGTCTTATAATAAACAAAAAATTCTCATTAAAAATTATTTTAAAAGAATTCTGGTGTCTAATAACCATGAGTAAATTCGATTGTTTTACACCGTTCATTTTTTATAAAAATAATTTCCAAGTCCAAACGTGGAATTTTTATGATATGCAGTAAAAAATAATTGTAAAAATATTCCGGTGAGAGAGTGCCCCGGCCTAAATCAGGCTCTGTATGTGATGGGATGTAAATTTAGTACGACTTCAACTTCTACTGGCAAAGCTGACATATCTTGATTTACTAGGGATTTTCCAAGAATTTTTCTAATACAGTCTATTTCACAGGCCTCACAAGACGCTCATAGAAAACGACCCACCAGGCTGCTCTTTCAACAACATTCTTCCAAATAATCCTTTCTTTTGCAAAAATTGGAAGGAGCGAATTATTAGCTAATATCTTGTACAACTGTTCAATTTCTTGCTTTGCTCTCTTGAAAGTTTTGGCATTATCAGAATAGATTACGTTATAATTGCCTCTTCTTTCAAAGAATCGTCTAAATGCTAGCAGAAAGGAATCTGTAGTCATATCTTTCACGAGTTCTAAATGAAGGGCTCTTGTAATAGCACAAGTAAATAAGATTATGTAAGTTTTCTTGATATCAGTTTTTTCTTTTACATAAATAGGACCAGCAAAATCCAGTCCATAAATCGAAGAGGGTGGTGATTCAGATACTCGATCCCTTGGTAAAGGAGCACTTATTTGATTCGAATTCTTAGCAGTGTACTTCCGACATATCATACAATCTTTGATAATTTTCTTTACTAGTTGTCTTCCTTTTATGATCCAGAATTTTTTCCTGATTTTCGATAAAGTACAAGCTGTTCCGTCGTGCATCATCTTCTCCTGATCTCGATATACAATCAGTTGTGTCAACCAAGACTCTTTAGGTAAAATTTTCGGATGTTTTTCTTCAAGGGTTAGGCCACTAAAGTTTAATCTTCCTGCAAGCTTTAGGATTTTATCCTCATCTAAAAATGGGAGAACTTTTGTCCAAGGGCTTGTTGCTTTCCAATGCTTTGATTTCTTCTTTAAAAAAGTGTCTTTGTTCATTTTGGACCAGAAAATTCTCTGCTTCAATTAATTCTTCTGTACTCAAAGGATCATGATTCTTTGCCGAATTTTTTATAATGTTTGTAAATCTTCTCACATAAGCGGTGATTCTAACTAATTTTTCTAGGTTACTATATTTTTTAATATCTATAGGATTTTCTGGTTCTTGAACTATGCATTCAGACTGAATAAGACCCCTTAGATTCTTCTTATATTCCAACTCGTCAATACCCACCTTTTGTTCATTATCAGGTTTAGGCCAAAATTCAGAGGGTAAGCTAAGCCAATCTTGTCCATATGACCAAAGACTATTGTTTATTAATTTCGAAACTGCTGATCCTCTTGAAACAAAGTCTGCAGGATTGTCTGCTCCAGGACAATGTTGTCAGTTCTAAGAAGAAGTTAGTCTTTGGATTTCCGCAACTCTATTCTTGATGAAGGGTTTAAATTTTTCAGGCAGTCCCTTAATCCAAAAATAAGTTATTTTTGAATCTGTCCAGTAATAACAAGTTATATCGAGTTTTAAAGCTTTCTAAATATTACTGCTTAATCTAGCAGATAATAGAGCACTCATCAATTCAAGCTTAGGAAGTGTTAAATTTTTTAGCGGGGCTATCCTGTTTCTCGAAGCGATAAAGGCTGTTGATATTTATCCATCATACGTGATAAAGCGAAGGTAAGCCACAGTGCCATAGACTTTGATACTAGCATCAGAAAAAGCATAAAATTCAAATTTTTTTAAATTACTTTTAGAAATTCCAGGAAAATAATAACGAGGAATTTGAAAATCATTGAGTTCTGCAATTTAATTACACAATTTAGACCATAGCAACCCCATTTCTTCAGGTAACTTTTCATCCCAATCTATATCTGAGGGCCATACTTGTATTAAAAATTTCTTTTGCAGCATAAAAGGTCCTAAAGTCCCAATTGGATCAAAGATTCGACCAAGAACCTGCAATATAGATATTTTTGTGTCTATTCTTTTAGTTACAAATTTTAATAAACCTTTAGTGTCAAACTGTAGTAGGTCTTGTTCATTGTCCCAAGCTGTACCTAATACCTTGTAAGGCAATTTTTCTCCTACAAATGATTCAGGATTTGGACTATCGTCCGAAATTATGCCATTATCCTGCCACTCGTTGTATAAAGCCTTAGAATTAGTTTTCCATTTATGGTGCGAAATCACTGTAAAAAATATGTCCTATTTGCTGCCAGAAATTCTCTGTAATTTGAGAAAATACGTTCTGACAAAATTTTTTCGTAAATTACGCATATTTTCTCAAATTACACAGAATTTCTGGCAGCAAATAGGACATATTTTTTACAGTGTACTGGAATTTTGTTGTTTCTAAAGAGATATTTAGAGCCTGGTCTACAGATGGTCGACTACCGATTATATCATCAACATATAGATATTTTCATTTAAAAGTCTACTGTATCAGTATAAATTTTCGAATATTTTTTCAAATGATATTTTATAGTAGCGCACAATAAAAATGGACTACTACTTATGCCAAACAAAACTCGCGTAAATCTATAAACAGAGTGAGGTTGAGATTCATCAGAAGGATTTTCTGTAAATAAGAATTTACTAACATCTCTGTCTTTTTCTTTTAACATTATTTGCAGAAATGTCTGCTTCATATCGGCAGTAAAAGCAACCGCATCAAATCTAAATCTCAGTAGAATATCAAAGATATCAGGGTAAAGATTTGGCCCTGTGTGCAAACAACTATTTAGAGAGGGAGAATTTTCCTTCTGCGCTGATCCATCAAATACAATTTGTAATTGGCTCGTAGGATGATCTTTCCTGATTACTTCACGATGCGGAAGATAAAGTATTATATTGTTAGTGCCAGTATCAGTATTGGAGACTGACTCTACGATATTTTCCTTTAAATAATTTTGTAATATATCCTGATATTCAAGAAACAAATTGGGATTTTTTAAGTATCTTTTTCTAAGTCCGGTGAATCTGTTTTCCGCATTTCTTTTGTTATCATTTTGTTGGCTAGCTTCAAATTTCCACAGTAAATTAAACTCATAACGTCGATTTTTGCACTTAACATTGCATTCAATTTTTTTCAAAATTTCATTTTTCGTGAGATCAAGCTCTTTTCTCTCATCAGTTAAACCAGAAGCCTCTAAATAATAAAATTTCTTTATACAATCTGAAATCAAATTACCTTCTACAGTTACACTGAGTGTCAACAAAACTTCATTTTCACCCTTACGACTTTGGAGACACCACCCAAAAATACTTTCGACAGCTACGAGACTTCTGTTCAAACGTTTAATTTTTCTTGTTATGATATTATAATAACAGTCCGCTCACTAATAAGAAAATTGGATCTTTAAAATCTGTACTGTCTGCAAAGGATTAAATTTTGAAAATCTTTGTTTTCAATTAACTTTATGTCAAGTGGTGGGATATTGGAACTCGTTATTTCTGGTGTAACTAGAGCTGCTATTTGTATTTTAGAATTTGAATTGTGTCTGTTTTGAAATGTTACTGATACTACATCATACTGTTGCGTACTTGGCGGTTCGTAATTTGTCCGAGAATGAAAAGCGAAACTTGCAAAAATTCAGTAATTTATTCACAGAGGGTTCCACGAAAATACAGGTACTTACACTAAGTATCAGCTTCAATTCAACCAGTAAACACAGCTCTTAAACAACAGCCGTTAACAGCAAATCCACAGTACAAACTGTATAGCAATAGCACATAAAGCAAGTCTCATTCAAAGAGGCTCAAAGCAATGCAAGCATTTGATGGAACTCACTGAGACAGATCTGAGACTGAACTGCCTTGGCGAAAAAAATTCTCCTTTTATACTTCTCTATCGAACCCGGATTTTTCGAGAAAAATCCAGAAAGTGGTCAACCAATGAGATTTCAGATTCCATATTTGGTATATCGTTAATAAGGATTTTTTCACCAAGGACGCCAAAAAAATCACCAAGGAGGGAAAAACTCGCCAAATTTAGCGACAAATCCTTTACCTGCCTTATTGAAGCTTTTTAATGCGATTTTAAGGGACAATTAGGCTATTTTAAAACTAAAAAAACCAACTAGAAATGCACAAAATTAGCATTTTATCAACTTACTAAGCATTTTTGAAAGAATTTATACAAAAATAAATACAATTATTTACAATTCCGTTACAATACATTTTGCTACCGTAGGTAAAAACCGGAAGTTTTTTTTGTCTTATAGTTCTTAATTTCAATTTCTTAGCAACGTTTTATCTAATGAAGTTTCGCATTGAGCCTGTGTCGAATAATAATCGTATTAAATGTTCATTCTTTTTATTTTTGATTGTAACGTAACCTGTTTGCAAAAGTATCCTACGAGTGTTTTCAGCATGTGAAACTGCCGTCACTATTTCACCGATTTTGTTTTTATCTAAGTTAAATTCATTTTTATCATTATTCTGCTCGGGGCGAGTGGAATTATACTTAAAACATATATTTTCTTTGTGTTTTCCTTTGCATATTCTACAATTTAGCTTTGTTAGTTTAGAATCACTTACACGGCGTTTTAAGCCTAAGCAGAGCAAACATTTGGCTTGTTTTTTCAATATTTCTCTTTTTTGTTCAATACTTACAGTATTACAGAAAAATGCATAGTGGAATCTCAAAATATGCATTTTTTTTTTTTTTTTTTTTTTTTTTGGTTAAACTAGTTATGAAAGCAGATGTTATCGCTAATTTTGGCTTCAAGGGAAAGTTTTTGTCCCATGGTTTGTCGTTTTATAATTAATTTTCTCTTGAGAATGCGTATCTGTTTCCCTAATGGAAGACTCATTAGTACTATTTATTTCTTTAAATAAATATTCATTTCTTTCGCGACATTCAAATTCTTTTTTTAAAAATTCTAACAATTCCAGAACAGTATTTTCTTTTAGGTTGATTTCGTTAGAAATCGACCTATTGCAATCATTTCGTTTATTTATCTATCTATCTATAATGAAAATTTTGTCATCACGATAACTTCTGAAATAATGCTCCAAATTGACAGTAAACTGATCTTATAAATATCTTGGATGAGTTCATTAACCAAGTTGCTCCGACCTTTTCTTTTCAAGTTGCAACCACTTGAATATTTCAAAACCACATTGTAAAAAGTTTATTTAAAGCAAGATTTGCTTGAATTTTGATGTAAATATAGACCACATAAGGGTCTCAATGAAGTTTATTAATGAACTTTTTCCACCATTTTTAATAAAGTGGCAGATAGCTTAAGTTAAGCGGAGCCACTTGAAATCAGGCTACAACTTGAAAATTTAAAATCACAATAACTCCTGAAATAATACTCCAAATCGAACCAAATTTGGACAGTGTCTTAACTTATCTTATAGATATCTTGGATGAGTTTCTTAACCAAGTTGCTCCACCATTTTATTTTCGAGTGGAAACCACTGGAAAATTTCAAATTCATATTGTAAAAAGTGTATTCCGAATTTATTTGAATTTTGATGCATACATAGACCATATAAGTGTCTCAATCAACTTTATTATTAAACTTTATCTGCTATTTTTAACAAAGTGCGGATGTTATAAACTAAGCGAGACAACTTGAAATTAGGCTACCACTTGAAAATTTATAAACATGATAACTTTTTAAATTCTAATTCAATTCGAACCAAAGATGAATAGTGATCTTATCATATAATTATCTTGGATAAGTTCACTGGACAATTTGTTCCAACATCTTGTTTCCAAGTTGCAGCCACTTGAAATCCCACTGCCACTTGAAAATATGCCACCACGATAACTTTTAAAGTAATAAAATGATTCAAATAAAAGTTGGATAGTGAACTTATGGTACAAATATCTTGGATAAGTTCACTTGGTGACTTGATCCGCAATTTTATTTCCAAGTTTCGGCCACTTGAAAATTTGTCAATATGGTAACTTTAGTAATACTGAATCAATACGCATGAAATTTGGGTAATGGATTTATCATTCAAATATCTCAAATAAGTTCGCTGGTCATCTCACTCCGACTTTTTTTACAAGTGATGCCACTTGAAAATTTTTTACGACGATAATTTTTTAAATACTGATTTAATTTGAATTAGAACTGGACAACGAACTCATCACTCATCGTACAAATATATTGGTGATTTCACTTGGCAAGTTGTTTCGCCATTTTGTTTCGAAGTTGCAGCCACTTAAACTGTCACTTGAATATTTGCCATAACAATAACTTTTGAAACACTGGACTGATTTGAACCACAGTTGGACAGTGAACCTATGCTTTAAATATCTTGGATGTGTTTGCTCGGCAACTTGCTCTACTCTATTGTTTCCAGGTGGCGGCCACTTGAAAATTTGTTATCACGGTAACTTTTGAAATAATAATCAATTCAAACCAAAGTTGAAAAATGGAGTTATCACTCAAACAACTATGATTTCGGGGGCAAGTTTATTTTCAAATTGCTTCCACTTGAACGCTGCTACTTGAGACTTTATTATCGCAATACCTTTTGAAATACTGAGTTTATTCGAACCAAAGTTGGACAGTGGACGTATTTTACAAATATTTTTGCGTACTTGCGGGTTCGTAAGTTTTTTGAGAATGAAAGGCGAAATTTGCAAAAGTTCAGTAGTTTATTTACTAAAAATTCCAGAAGAATACAGGTCCATAAACCAGGTATCAACTTCAGTTTCACCAGTAAACACAGCTGAAACAACAGCTGTCAACAGAAAATTCACAGTGCAAACTGTATCAAAGCATTAATATAAAGCAAGGCTCATTCAAAGAGGCTCAGAACTTCTTCAATAGCAATGCAAGCGTTTGGCGAAACTCAGCGGCGACTGACTGTCTTGGCGCGTTCGGCCACCTTTTATACCCCTTTATCGAAACCAGAAAAATCTAGAAATTTCCCGTAACTGGTGAACCAGTCACGTTACAGCGTCCATGTTTGGTATATCGATAATAAGGATTTTCTCGCCAAAAGTTGCCAAATTTGGCGCCAAATACATTACCTACCTTATTGGAGCTTTTAAACGTGTTTTTAAGGGAAATTTAGGCTATTTTAACTCTAAAACAAACTAGAAATGTGAAAAATTAACATTTAATCAACTTACTAACCTCTTTGAAAGAATTTTAAAAGAAAAAAAAAAGAAAATTGAATTATTTTCAAATTTGCAACAATATCTTAGATTAATTAGTTCACCGAACAACTTTCTCTTCCATTTTGGTCCAAGTGGCAGCCACTTAATTTTTCAACACTATGACTTTTGAGATTCTGAATTAATTCCAACTATATTTGTACAGTAGTCTTATCTCACAAATGCATTTGATATATTTGTCAACATGGCCCACCATCTTGTTTCCAAGTGCCGGTCACTTCAAAATTTTAAATTCACATAAAAAGGTGAAAAATAATTCGCGGTTCAGTGGTATTCACATTTTATGAACATAAAAAATCAAAATTAAAATGAGAGCTTTATCAAAAAATTTGGTATTAGACTAACTCGCACAATGGCGTACCACCCACAATCGAATGGAATTATAGAGAGATGGCAGCGCACTTTAAAACAAGCCATCATGTGCCACACCTCCGTCCATTGGACACTTGCTTTACCTGCTGTTTTATTAGGGTCACGCACTGTCTTCAAAAAAGATCTTAATTGTTCATCAGCTGAATTAGTTTATGGACAGAATCTGCGTTTGCCAGGACAATTTTTTACGGGAAATGACAATATCCACGTTGACAATGACTTTCTCCAAAAATTAAATAATCATTTTCATCAACTTAGTTCCAAGCCCACTTCAAATCACAGCAAGAAACAAGTTTTCATATTTAAAGATTTAAAAACATGTTCACATGTTTTTCTTAGAGTTGATGCAGTTAAACCATCATTACATACTCCATATACAGGCCCTCATGAGGTGATTAAACGTGGAGCAAAAACGTATACCCTCCGCATCAACCACAAAGTAGTCACTGTCTCAATTGACAGGCTGAAACCTGCACATCTTATCTCAGATGATCAGCTTAAGCCTACATCTGTTTCTACGGATGACAAACTGGACACTACACCTGTTAGCCAGGAACCTGATCCCTCTGCAGATGAGACTTTGCCAAAACAATCAGTGAGTCCTCCGGACATACCAAAACCCGTCGTACAGACACGTTGTGGACGTCGTGTTCATTTCCCAAAGAAATATACTGAAACTGTATATATAAACTATTAACTTTTTTATTATTTTTTTAGACTCTGCTTCTTCCAGGAGGGAAGATGGTGTGGGGATCGAATCGCTCCCAATACAGAAACTGAACGCACCCCGAACTGAACTACTGAACACACCTCTGCGTAGGTGTAGCTCTCTTGGCAGCTAACTGTCATATTAACTGTTTGGTATCTAAACGGTTTTGGTTTGTATTCTACTGGCGCAATACCGCCATTGTAACACACATATCTTGTTTTGCGTTACTTTGTTATTAATTAAATATAGTTATGGTTAGTATCTTTTTTATAATTAGTGTGTGATGAATGTTAAAGTCCTTCTGATTACCTATCATAATACGACTAGCCATAGTCCGGTACAAATCTTGCAATCGAATTTTAACTAACTTCCCTACTAGCTAGATGACATTTGAAACCTTCGCAGTAGTTCAGAACCCGGTGACAAAACAATACTTCGAAGTCCGATTTTCGAAATTTTGATTAGTTTTCTTATGATTAATTAAAATATGAAAATAATAACATCCTAATAGCGTTAAAATAGCCATCAAAATATTAGCTATAATTTAATTGTTGCCAAAAAAAATTTACGAGTTCAAATTCTTTCGACATAAAAATGAATACATTTCATTAAACGTGAACGTTAAAAAATTATAAAAAGTTAAATTACGCATTTCACAAAAAATGACGTCATTATCACTCTAAAAATTTTATGCACATTGATAAGAGCAACGAGATATATAAAGTAGAGTGATAAATGGTAACCCTTGAGAAGGTCCAAGATGAGTCATGTGACATGCTCTCCTTGCACCTGCGTATTCGGTGGTTCCCTTGGTAACAGCTTATTTTCAGTAAATTTCTATGGCAACGGTTTGGAGATTCTTCTTCGCATAAGTCATAACTGCCAATGTTTTTGTTTACTTTACGTAGTTTAATATTCTTTTGTTCTAAATCATTTTGATTTTGATTTTACTTCTTTTTTATTTCGTGTAGTTGAACTTTAACCGACAAAATGCTTAGAAATAGTTGAAAACTATTATTTGTTGTTAAATTTAGCTCATTAAAGGTTAATTTTTATTTTATAAACACTTTTAAACTTTGTTGGGAAACGATTGAAAAAAAGGTATTTTATTATTTATTAAAATGTGAAATATGTGTAAAATTATTTTAAAAACAATTTATTTCGGTCATAGGACTGTCATGTTACCTAATAATAATGATAATTTGTCGAACTGATATTTTAAATGCCAAAGTAGCCATAAAGGGCCAAACATAGCAACCTATTACAGCATGCCACGTGATTCATCTTGAACCACGGAAAACTAATCCTTCATCCAATGAATCAGCACTCTAATATATATATCTCGTTGGATAAGAGCTCGATGATTCATCAGAAATTTTGAAACATGGTATATAAAAAGTTTTTTTTTTTTTTTTTTTTTTTTTTTTTTTTAATCTTATAATTATTTTATTTAATTTTGCGCTAACATCAAAAGTTATGATTAATTGTAGTGTTTATGCTGTTTGGGGAAGGAATTTATTTTATACTTTTAGGCGCAATTTACAATTTCATTTTACACCTAGTTTCATTTAATTTTCCTTGTTTGAACAATCCGCGTTTGTAATGATTGATAGATGGCGCTTTTTCAGCTTTTGTTGTTAGTAAATATAATAGCCACGTGTATTTATTATTGTTCTTTTTGTTATTCTACTTAATATTCGTACTATAATTTCCCCGCCATTACATCATGGAAAATTGATTGCTTTTGGAAAAAAATATTTCAGTTTATTCAAAGTTCGATCGGAAGTAGATTTTTAACTGAAGGTGAACAAATATTAGTTTCAAATCATCTGATTAATTCTTTACTTCCATTAGCCGAAGCAACTGAAATTTTAAATTTGTCATTTGGAAATAAATGGAAGCTTAATTCTGGATTTCTTGATCCTTTGGAGTTTCACTGGAGCACACAACAGTATGTGTTATCTTTTTTACCGGATTTATTCATTTTTATTCAATAAATATATGTGAAACTAAACATCGGCAAGCAATGGCGGCTTGGTGAAAGCCGAATTAAAGCATGTTAATTGTAATTTCACCTTAGCCCACCAGAGGGCGAGCATTTCATTACAATCGCGGATAGCTGTTTTTTGGAGTCAGTTCTATTTTTTTACAAAAAGATTTTATTTTAAAATTAATTTTCTTTGACGTAAAACAAATGTTGCACGAAAAAGTACATAATGTAATCAATTATAAATCTAATTGATTTGGAAACCGATAAAGTGTTAAAATTTATCAACATCCTGAATTACGTTAAATCTCAATAATGTTATTCGTTGTCAATGTGATAAAACGTATTTCATGGCTATTGTTAAACGAGATAATAAAGAGAAATATAAGGGACGATCTTATCCCGCGTCAACAACTACTGTGGAAATTTCTTTTTTATTCGAGATATATTCTCACAAGAAAGAATAAACATGAAATATCTACAGCTACTCGTTTGGGGTATGTATATATATTTAATAGCCACATTTAAAAGAAACTTGTAGATTTTTCCCGCTTTGCCTGGTCACTGTATATATTTAACCCTTTAACGTTCATCAGTTTCGCGGTGAAACCAATGTGTATGACATAATTAAAAAAAAAAAAAAATTATTTTAATGCAGCAATGTTTTAATATCCCCCCACTCCCTATTTTAATGGATTTTTGAATTTTCGTTCCTTCTTTGTTCGGTAGATAGCAGAACTACTCAAAAATTTAACAAATAATGTTTCAGACTAAGCTAAATCCATAAGTCACATAAAATTTTCTACTAGGCAGGAGTTTGGTTTGATGATGCTGGGGATGATGCACTCGAGTCCAGTTTTTTCACTTAAAGAATGGATTAGCTATATTATTTTGACTTGAAAGAACTTTTGAAGACTTTTGTAATTTATAATATTTATTTAGAAAGTTTTTTATTTATTAAATTAAATATTATTTGAATTTAATAATGTTATTACATAGGTGTTTACGATTAAAAATTTCTGGAATATAAAAAATGCAGTTTTTTTTTTTACATTTTTATGATCAGTTACGGGTCTAACAGCCATTTTTAATTTCTTCTATATTCAATAGAAGAAAGTATTGGATTCGTAAAAATTTTCAACGGATTTGCACGTTTTGAGAGGTCTAGAACACGATTTTATCATTTTTAGAAAATGTGTGTCTGTATGTGAATGTGTGTGACAAAAATTTTGTGGCGATTGTATCTTCAGAACTACTGCTCAGAATTGTATATAAATTTATATGCAGATGCACCTTGACCTAAATTAGTGCCTTTCAACTTTTGGGGTCATCTGCTCAACAGGTGGCACTGCTATACAGTGATTTCCACGATTTAAGGGGAGGCTATATCTCAGCTTCTATTGCGCATAATGAAACAAAACTTGATATGTGAGTAGACCATTATGAGACATGCTGATTCAATTTGAATGCTTATTGGCCTACAAGTGGCGCTGCTATACAGCGATTTCCGTAACTTAAGGGAAGGCCATATCTCAGGAATTACTGCACAGAATTGCATATAAATTTATATGTAGAGGAACCTTGACATAAAGCAGTGCCTATTAACTTTTGGTATCAACCACTCAACAGGTGGCACTGCTACACAGCGATTTCTGCAATTTAAGGGAAGGCTATATCTCAGGTTCTATTGCGTATCATCAAACAAAATTTGATATGTGAGAAGGCCTTTATGAGACATTATGCTAGGTTCAAGTTGGATGCTTATAGGCCAATAGGTGGTGCTGCTATACTGGAAATTTCTTCGATAACGGGAAGGTTATTTCACAACTTGTATGGATTATAACTGTACGAAACTTGATATATGAGATAACCATTATAGACACGCATTTTTTAAGATGTTGTTTACAGATAATAAAACTGTCTTTCTTTGGATATTTAGTGTAAGTTTTCTGTACGATGAAAATAATTTGCATTTATCATGTTAGATAATTTTAATAAATAATAGTTTTAATGAATTATTTCCACTTAGTGAATTTGTATAGGAAAATATAGAAGAAAGTCTTGTGGTGGCCACAGCATACTAGTTTTAAGCAGTTTAGCAAATTTTAAAAGAAATTAAATATTGAACGGTAAAGGGTTAAATGACTCGATCGATTTTTTCCCGGACATATGGATTACAAGGTACACATTTATCTTTTACAATTATGGGTTATTCTGATAAAAATATTAGGGTAAAATTTTAGAATATTTATGTGATGTAAAGTTTTTGATCTGAAAAAAGACTAGCCCACTTTCTAACGACTTAATAATCTAAAAGTTTCACTCTTTTTTTATTAATTCTACTTTAGCACTTTACCTATACTTACATTATACATAAATTTAACAGTTTTAATTTATTACTCGCTTTGTGTGACTTTTAAATAAAATTAAGGAACAAAAGGTTTAGAAAGCGATCTGATGAAATTTGTCTCCTTCTTTAACCGGTAAAAAAAATTATATATATATATATATATATATATGATATATATCGTAATAAAATTTAACCTTAAAATTTAGCAATTAATAGATTCAAAACAATACCAACACAACAAAAATAGAACTGATTTTAACTTATAGGTAAGACTGACACAAAAATGTTGCGATACAGATTAAGAACGAAAAAAGAGACAAAAACAATTTAAATTACATACGCCGACACGAATGATAATAATAAAAGAAGGACCATTAAACTTAACGACAGAGAAAATAACTAAAGGACCACAGAAATAATAATTGGATAAAAATGCTTAAAATTAGAAGTAAAAACTCATAAGGGGGCAGGTACTTCATAAAGCTGTGAAAGCTGCATCGATTTCGTAAAACAATATAGCTAATCATAGCAATTTATATTGTTCCAGCTCCAATCGAGGCAGCAAAACCAATTTGAATGAGAAATTAAATAAATTATTAAATCAAATCATCAACGAATCCATAGCGAAAACTAGTATGTTGTGGCCACCACAAGACTTTCTTCTATATTTTCCTGTACAAATTCACTCAATAACAATATATATAAAAAAAAAAAAAAAAAAAAAAAAATCAGTTTTTTTCGTTAAAAGAAAAAAAAAATCGATAACTTTGTTTTAAATTATGACATATGTATAGTTCACCCATTCGTTTTAAAGGTATTGACGAGACCTTCCGAAAGATACCCATCTTTAAAATTTACCGCCCCCCCCCCCCGCCGGGGGGGAAGCGATGCCCCCCATGCACAGATTTTTTTTTCCTAGTTAACTACTACTATTATCAATAATTCATATTAATTTTACAATCACAAGTTAAAACTAACTCTCATGATATACCTTTATATGAAATTTTGTCCTATACTGCCATGTTAAAAATTTAGAAAAAATACGATCACAGCGCCACCTGTTGAGCGATTGATCCCCAAATCTAATGAGCAACAGTTTATATCAGGGGCCAACTAAATACCAAGTTTGGTAAAATTTCGTAAAGAAAAAAAATTACAATTTTTTTTCTAAGTTTTTTTGTTAAAAGTAAAAAAAATCGATAACTTTGTTTTAAATTATCACAGATTTATAGTTCAACCATTCGTTTTAAAGGTATTGACGATACCTATCGAAAGATACCCATCTTGAAAATTTACTCGCCTCGAGGGGGTACTTCCCCCCCAGGGGGGTGGCAGGGCTCCTACACATACAAAAAATTTTTCCAGTTGACTATCTCTATTATAAATAATTCTTGTAAATTTCATAATGATTGCTAAAAAATAATTCTCTTTATGCACATTTATACAAAATTTTGTCCTATATCACCATGTTAAAAATTAAAAAAAAGCGGGATGGCAGCGCAATCTGTAAAACAATTTTTACCAGAAGTTGATAGGCACTAATTTATGTCAAGGTGCAACTACATACCAATTTGTATGAAATTCTGTGCAGTAATTCCTGAGATACAGTTGCCACAATATTTTGTCTCACACACACACACACACACAGACAGACAGACAGACATTTTCTAAAAATAGTCAAATAGTGTTCTACAGCTCTCAAAACGTAAAAAAAAATCCATCAAAAACCCGAGGTCGAAAATTTTTACGAATCCAATACTTTCTTCTATTGAATATAGAAGAAAGTAACTAGAAAAAAGCAGAGTATCCACGGTATCCACATATAAACGACAGAATAAGAAGATGCCAATAAATTATTGAAAATAAAAATAAAAGCATTGCAAACATCGATTAATCGATAAAGAATTAACGTCTGAGCTGTTTCATTAACGATTAAATTCACTGAGTAATTATTTATTGAGTTAGTGAAATTTTAATTTTAATATTAATTTTAAGTTTAATCTAGTTAAAATTTTAATTTAAATTGTACGTAAATCAATAAACATTAATACTTTCATAGAAAGGAAATTAATGTTAAAAAACTAAGTCAGCAGTGAGCAAGTGCCACCTAGCGTTTAGCTAAATAAACAATAAGTCAGTTAAATTAAATCAGGTTCAAACAAACCAATGCTTTAAGGAGTATTTTTAAGAAGTTTTAACTTCAGGAATCAAGATAATATGTGGCACAATTTAAATAATTAGATATTTGATTAGTGAATCTTGATAATGTTATACCTAAAATATTTAAACTAAATTAGCTGATCTTAAGCTTATTAATCCTAAATTATTTAATCTTAAATTCAAAGTTATTAGTAAGGATTAAATGTTAACCTCTTCCACTCCAGGGACGTATGTACGTATGTCCTAGTGTTAATGGCCATTAATACCATGGACGTACGTGCATACGTCCAAAGAAAGTATACGATACAATAAGCCCAACGTTGTAGCAGTATCAGAGAGAGTTATTTTATTTGTCATATGATATTTTGAAATTGTATTTTCATTACTAACAACTACATGGCGTTAGTAGTCTCGGTGACCTATTAGTTTTGGCTACAGCAGTTGTTTCGTGATTTCTCGCGGCTGCGGTTGTGTGTAATTTTCGCTCCTCGATTTTGTGTGTTTTGCCGGTGTTTGAAACTCTGACTACTGTCTGAATCTAGTGATTCGGATAGTGATTATATCCCCGATTATAACGAACTTGAAGATTCCAATGATGACTTTACAACAAGTGAAGACGGCGAAAGCGATGACAGTGATGATGAATCACTTACAGCAGGTGACTGGAAATTTATGTCGGATCCTTTTGCCGATGCACGTCCTGAGCAACTGCCTGAACTGAAAAGGGACTTCACAACAAAATGCACATTGTTACTTCGTTATGTATTGCATTATTTCAAAATTATAATCTGGTATTTCACTTATTTACACAACAGCGGAAGGGGTTAAGTTGTAAAAAGACTCAATCACAAGCAATAATCCCAAAAAGCACACATGTAAGGATAAGCAATTCAAGGCAGTCAACAATTATTTAAGTTATTATTATTATTATTATTATCATTGTTATTAATTTGGATTTATTGTTCAAACTAAACATGGGAAACCACTAATAGCCAAATGCACTCAATTAAATTTAACGAAAAAAGAGTTCATAATATCAACCAGAAAAAATAAGAAGAATGCAACTTACAATAGCAATAATTCTTTTTTTTTTTTTCTTTTTAATTTTAATTCAACAGCATATATATATACACACATATATATATATATATATGTATATATATATATATATATATATATATATATATATATATGTGTGTGTGTGTGTGTGTGTGTGTGTGTGTGTGTGTATAGAACGTAAACGTTTTTGACCATTTCGAAGTAAACCAATGTTTAGAGAAATTTGTGCGTAGAAATCTACATTATGAGAGGTTATTATTCCCAGAAAAAAAATCTGATGTGACACTCACACGATTTTTTCTTAGTCTGAAATTTAATGCTATAAAGACACATTGAAAATTAAGGGACAAGATAACGAATACTGTTATATTAACCTATGTTAAAGAAAATTCAAATTAGGCTTTGGAACATCTTTATATGACAAATTATTCTGTGTCAGGGGAACTACTGCCCACCTCAACCGCCTGTTTGAATATTGCACCTACAATTATAGAAAATTCAAAGCTATTATAAAATTTAAAAGTCCATTCCAAATTATTCATACAACCTTCACCCGCATTATTCTTTAAAACATACCAATCTTGATAAAACTTTTCAAGTAACAACCCTATATTAACTTCAAAGTACAACATTTTAATTACCTGAAATTATTTGTTTTTAAGTTACTCTGTAAAGAGACATGGACAAAGATTAAACGTTAAAAATTTGACTTCAGCATTCAGGGAACCTCAAAACATGTAAATAAAGAAAAAACAAGCACTGAATATTTAGCTTAAAAATACTTCATTTACCGTACGGGTATGATGAATTAATTTTAATTCCTGAACAGTTTTCCTTGGCATAGTAAAACATTATAATAAACCCTTTCCACGAAAAACATAAAAAAAAAAGAAAGAAAGGCTAGTTGTTGGCAGCTCTTTATACTTTTTGAAAATTATATACACACCACATTGTACATGTAAATATAATACTATATTAGTGACACACATCACATCCTGAAATGCACTTCCATCAATTTCCAAATATTGCTTCACTATATTCCAGTTCTTTGTGTAGCCCTGTAAACGAACGGTGAATTATTTTCATGCTATATTCTACATGAAACATGCTGCTATGCATATAAAAAAATATGTATACACTAAGCGACAAAAAAAAAAAAAAAAGCCGCGCTGCAGAAAAATTGACTTATACCTTCTTTATTTGTAATAACTTCAAAAGTAATGGTTGACACATGTAAAACTGTTATGCTTGCATAATATCAAAGAGATGAAATGATACCTATGTACATTTTTGATTTAATAATTCACTTTATTACACTTTACGAAGTAATTATTAAAAATCTACATAAAACATTCTTTTTAAACGTAATATAATAAACACATACTTTGTACTGTATTATGATTTATAATATGATATAAACAAGTTATATTTTAATACGTGAAATAAAACTATTTATTTGTTATATCTAAGCAATTTTTTTTTATAAAAATATGTATTCTGCATTGAGTTATTCCACCTTTATATGGAATTACTGCTTTAATGCCCAATGGCATAGTATTATTCAGTGTTTTATTATAAATATCAGAAATTTCTCTGTGCCAAATTTATTCTAGTCATTGCAGAGTTCTAGGCTGCAATATTTTATTCTCGCCCCTTTCCCGCGCTTTTTTTATAGACTAAACATTTTCGAGTGGATTGAGATTAGGGCTATTTCCAAGTCTGATGAAAAAGAAATTCTGCAATATTTTTTGTGGAATTTAACTTAAAGTTAAAAAAGATATGGTTACTTACAGAATTATAGGTGCTCATGGGATAGGATAGGTAGTTTTAACAATTTGAATCGAATAAACGCACCACAGACGCCCTTTAGTATGGTGCAGTATCATCTTGAAAACCTGTTTGCGGGAAAGTCTGAGGTACCTTCAAAATAGTCAGTCAGGCGCCGTTTTTATAATGACCGCGTTTTATTTCAAGTTAATTGATCCCTTGAGCATAAAAATTTGCCCGACTCATTGAAAATTTATGCACCTCCGTACCATAATGTACGGAGAATGTGTCTGTTTTACGAATGCAATTTTCAATAATTCGGTCACATTTTTATAATCTTAAATTTTTTTTAGTAAGCTGAGTATGTTGAGTATGTTGAGCGTGCTGATCAAAATTAACCAATAGGAAGAATAAACAGTATTTTTTCCTGGAATACCTTTAGAGAAGGGAATACATCACGCTATCAATTCGGGGGAACCCTACGGACATCTGAGCGGTTTCTCGTTCGTTCAGCATAGTGAACATGTTGCGTACAATGTTGTGTTGAGTATATATGCTCCCGTGTGATATGGCCATTAGAAAGATCCCCTCCCCCCCCGGAAGGCAATCCAACCAAGCCTAGGACATTTAACAATCAATCAGCCTTAATACTTACAATCTTATATATATTATAAATGTGAATGTCCGTTTATTTGAGTCAGTTTCACGCTAAAACTGCTCGATGGATTTCGATAAAATTTGTTATGGAGATAGCTTATACCCTAACTTAAAAAGTTGGCTACCTTTTATTCCGAAAAAAAATTTGTTTTTGCGATTTTTATGCATAAAATAGCAATTTTGTAAGCTAATAATAGCAAAAAATTAGCCATTTAAATTTATCCATAATTTAATTGTTGCCAAAAAAAAAAAAAAAACGAATTTATTTATTTTTTTCAACAGGAAAATAAATACATTTATCTAAACGTGAACGATAAAAAATTATAAAAAAAAAATTATGCATCTCACAAAAATTGACGTCATTTTTAATTAAAAATTTCTTTTACACATTGATAAAGTGCTAATACGCAAGCGAAGTGATGACGTCACTGGCCGTTCGTGGATGAAAGAAAAATATTTCCTATGTTAAACGTCCATTGGATTTTTTGTAAAAAAATATTAAAAATCGAGGAAAATTATTTCCCGATTTTAATCCCCATATTTAGGTATAGGTATGTATTAATTATCATGTCCATGCGTTAGATTAAGTTATTTTTGTTGTAAAATTGACAAAATTTGAATTTTTAATTTCAAAACTCTAGGGGAAAAAAATGGCAAATTTCCATATTCGATTGAAAACACAAACATTTCATTTCAAAAGATGATATTTACACAATAAATATCCAACTAATATACTAATTAAAAGGAAAATGATAAATATTCTATCATAATTTGAAGTCAAATTTGTTTTCAAATGTCTAAATAAAGTATCTGATATAAGATCTATTATGTTGCAGCGGAATAGATTTGATATCGGTCATCCTTAGCAGAAAAAAAAATATCGACAAATTATTTGGCGAACATAATTTAATTCCTTTCAAAAATCATGGTTATTTTAACAACTTATATTAAGAGAGTAATGAATAATATGAAACAATATTTCGTACAATGCATATTACGAAAATATACATCTGGCATGCATATTTTCGTATTACGTTTTTGATCACCAAATACAATAAGCGCCAAGAACGACAGAGTTTTGAAATTTAAAATTAAAATTTTGTCAATTTGACAGCAAAATAACTCAATCTAACGCATGCACATGATAACTAATCTATATTAATAAAATCAGAGTTTTGTCTGTAAATTTGTCGGAATCGAAAAATTTTGCGATATCTTCGCGTTTTACACCCCATGAAAGCCGAAAATGACTTCAGAAAATTTTGCCTGTGTGTGTGTGTGTGTGTGTGTGTGTCTGTGTGTATGTCATCGTGTCCGAATGACGCTTTTTTTGTCCGGGCATCACTTGAGAACGGCTGGACGGAATTCAACGACGCTTGGCAGGAATTTAGGTCTTCACCCAACTTAAAATTATATCTATCAACTTTTCGGAAATTCCCCCCCGTTCCCCCCCTAGGGGGTAAAAGACTAAAACGCGTTTGTCCGGGCATCACTTGAGAACGGCTGGACGGAATTCAACGACGCTTGGCAGGAATTTAGGTCCTCACCCAACTTAAAATTATATCTATCAACTTTTCGGAAATTCCCCCCCGTTTCCCCTAGGGGGTAAAAGACTAAAACACGTTTGTCCGGGCATCACTCGAGAATGGCTGGACGGAATTCAACGGCGCTTGGCAGAAACTTAGGTCTTCACCCAACTTGAAATTATATATATAGAAATTTCAAAATTATAATTAGTGTTTAAATTGTGGGTAAAAAACCCCTGCGCATGCGCTATAAATATCTTTTCACTAAAATGCTTTGAATGAAAAAATGAAATATAAAAATAAATTTTTAAGTTAACGACTTTTGTATTCGCGTGATTTTCACTACAAATTATGAAAAGATTGAAATGAAGTGTTGCCATCTGAGTTTCATACTTTAGTTAATTTTAAAAAATCTAATTGTCGTATCGAAAAACTGTTTACATCCCAGGATTCAGAAAAATAACCTCTTTCATTTGGTACTGAATTTGTAATGATAGGTCCGATATTTCTAATTTATTTTTCCCTTTATCCGTTTTTCCGTTGCCACTTAAATTTCATACTTTAGTTATTTTTTAAAAATCTAATTGTCTCATCGAAAAACTGTTTGAACCCCTGGATTCAGCAAAATCGCCCCTTTCATTCGGTATCAAATTTATAAATATAGGTCTGGTATTTCTAATTTATTTTACTCTTTTTCCGTTTTCAACCCAGATTCGATATGGAACAGCTTTAGTATTGGATCCCTTTGGCAAAATTTGAAATTGGGCACCGAAGTAGCTCGCACGTTTCTCGCCAAGATCTTTAATTGCACAATTGAGATAGCCAATTCAGTTCATCGCAAAAATGGCTTAAAATATTTAAAGTCACCAAAGGGTTCCGATACTTAAGCTGTGGTTTTTTTATTTATTAGTGCTAGAGGCCTATTTCAGTCGGTACAGTGGTCGAATTTTTATAGGTCACTCTTAATTAGTGCTAGAGGTCTATTTCAGTCGGTTTATTGAATGGGGATTTATTGAATGAAGGCCCCCCCAAGGCACAACTTTGACATGAGTTCCCCCCCAGGCCCAACTTTGACATGACTCCCCCCCAAGTTACCCCTATTTCAGTCGGTACAGCGTTGTCGAATTTTTATAATACACTCTTAATAGTTCTAAGGGCCTATTTCAGTCGGTTTATTGAATGGAGATTTATTGAATGAAGTCCCGCCAAGGCACAACTTTGACATGAGTCCCCCCCCCCAAGGTACCCCTATTTCAGTCGGTACAGCGTTGTCGAATTTTTATAATACACTCTTAATAGTGCTAAGGGCCTATTTCAGTCGGTTTATTGAATGGGGATTTATTGAATGAAGTCCCCTCCAAGGCCCAACTTTGACATGAGTCCCCCCAGGCCCAACTTTGACATGAGTCCCCCCCAAGGTACAACTTTGACATGAGTCCCCCCCCAGGCCCAACTTTGACATGAGTCCCCCCCCCCAAGGTACAACTTTGACATGAGTCCCCCCAAGGCCCAACTTTCACATGAGTCCCCCCCAGGCCCAACTTTCACATGAGTCCCCCCCAAGGTACAACTTTGACATGAGTCCCCCCCAAGGCCCAACTTTGACATGAGTCCCCCCCCCAGGCCCAACTTTGACATGAGTCCCCCCAAGGCCCAACTTTGACATGAGTCCCCCCCAAGGTACAACTTTGACATGATTCCCCCCCAAGGCACACCTTTGACATGAGTCCCCCCAAGGCCCAACTTTGACATGAGTCCCCCCCCAGGCCCAACTTTGACATGAATCCCCCCAAGGCCCAACTTTGACATGAGTCCCCCACAAGGTACAACTTTGACATGAGTTCCCCCCCCAAGGCACACCTTTGACATGAGTCCCCCCAAGGCACACCCCCCCCCCCTCATTGGGAAAAGAGAAAAAACGTTGTTTTGCGGCTATAAGACAGTTTGGACTTCCAACGTTATTTGTTACAATATCTGCAGCTGAAACACATTGGTTTGATTTAATGAAAACTTTATCATGGAATTTAGATTGTCACGAATTAACTAAAGAAGAATTTGTCGATATTAACAAGTTTAGCAGTAGGCCTCTGGCACAAAATTAAAATCTGTCAATGTCAGATTTTCATGTTTTAAATAATGAAATAATGTCGTATCTGTATAATTTTTATTTTATTTTATTTTTTTTATTTATAATACTGTCTATTAAAGACTTCTGTGGTCACGAAATTTGGTGCGTAAATTGTTTGTATGCATCCGGCACTTATTGTAACTGCATTTCACGAAATTCGAAATCCCCCCCTCCCTTCTCGGAGTCGGATGGCAATAAACATGTGTAAAAACATGTTTTTCCGTTTGAATTCGCTTTGAATTATCTTAGAATGGCGAATTTTGGTGTGTGGATATTGATTAAGTGTACGCATTATGTACATTAGTGGGATATTGCAAAACTTCGAACTCACCCGCTGAGGGTGGGGAAGTAAGAAGTGGGTAAGTTGTGCCGAAGACAGTGGAGACCCAGATTCCTCACTTTGCGAGCGAGAAAACCTCTACCACTCACAGCGAGAACTTAGGTTATTAATAAAGATATGGCATTTTGAGAAATCATTTAAGTTTAACGTCCAGCGAAGCGGGCAAAGCCTGCTAGTCTATAATAATATTATAAATGCGAAAGTTTGGATGGATGTTTGTTACTCAATCACGCCACAACGGCTAAACGGATCTGGATGAAATTTTGTACAGAGATAGATAATAGTCTGGAATAAGACATAGGCTACTATTTATACCGGAAAAAATTTAAATTTTTAATTAATCTTCTATATAATATAAATATTTCTTCTATAATAAAACTTTAAAATAATTTATTTTAGTTTTTAAGCCAAAGTGTTAAGCCAAGTAGTGTTAAAGTGTTAAGCCAAGTAGTCCATAAAATATATAAACAAATCTGTACATATAAAAGAGTAAACTCATTGATTCACTGACTCAACACTGCCATGATGATTCTGTGGGAAAGAGGGTCACAAATTTTAGTTGGTTTTCGGAGCCTGACCCCCCAACTAAGACGAAATTTTGCAAAATACCCCCCCCCCCTTGTCCCCCTTGGGGGGCAGAAGGCTTAACTCGGCTCCAAATTACTTAACTGTGAAGAAATTGCAGATGGAAAGACCAGACTTGAGTACAAAAAAATTATTTTCTGCGATTTTGGAATTTTGGATTTTTAAGGGGGGGAGGGAAGGGAAAAGGTTTTGGAGGAAGGGTACTCAACACACGAGGAAATCGAACTGAACACACACTACAAAGGGATTTTATGAAATTCCACCCTACCGCCCTTTGGAGAATGGGGGGCAAAAACATGTATTCATGCGTAACGCTGCACTAAATTATCTAAGGTTGGACATTTTTTATGTAAGGGACGATTATATGTATCTAACTGACTCATAGTATGAAGAGAGTTTGCGAAATTCCCTCCTTTAAGAACGGGGGGAGAGATTAAAAAAAAAGTTTTAAAGCATAGCTCAGCTTTAAATAATTTCATGATCTCAATTTTTTGATGTGTCGGTTAGGTATGTGTATGCAACATGCAATATAAAGTAATTTTGGAAATTTACTTTCCCCCCCCCCCTCCCTCTTGGGGCGGGCGGGGCAAAAACCACATTTTGAAGCTTAAATCCGTCCAAATTACCTAAGAATGGCGAATTTTGGTGTGTGGGTGTTAATTAAGTGTGCGAAATATGCACTTTGATGAGATTTTGTAAAACTTTCAACTGTAACCGCGAGGGAGGGGGAGTAAAAAGCAGGTAAGGGACTGCCGAAGGCATTGGGCAACTTAAAATTAGATTTTGACGGATTTCAATGATTTTTTTTTTTTTAAGATATTTTATTATTATTAATGATATGCTGTTTTGGGGATTCATTTCAATATAATGACCAGCGAAGCGGGCAAAGCCTGCTAGTATATTATAAAACAGAAAGTAAACTATTTCAAATATTTAAGTGAAAAGTTTGGGGAGACTTCTTCCAACAATAATGACATGATCGGAAAAAACAGCGCTCTTCTTATCATGTCAAGCTATAGACATTTTCTCTTCTAACTCATTGAGGTGCAAGGTAAGTATGCTCATTTGAAAGGAACAACCACCCGAATTTACGAACAAAGTGAGAAGAAAAAAAATTACTTTTTCTACTAAGCTAAAAAAATAAAATTATGTTGAGTAATTCCGGGATGAATTTTTGAAGTTTGGGTATAAATAATTAGGTCCTCGAGGCGAGGACGCTGTGCGTTCAAGGGTGACCTTTGTGAGGTCTGTGAAGTTGGCACCCCGACCTTTAGTAAAGGAAAAACTGAATGCACCATAGGATTGAGCGTCGTTTGAGCGCGTTTGAGCGATGAAAATTTTCGTTTGAGCCGTAAATGTAAAAAATCTGGAGTGACTCTACTCGACTTCCGAACATTGAGTAATTAACAGTTTTGTAGATAAAGCAAAGAAAGAGGAGTTGTTAAACAAAAAAAAGAGAGAAAACCATAATTAGAGTGTTTGAGTATTTTTCTCCATATATTACACGATGTTTTATTTAACGCTACTGAACTTTGAACCCATAGATCATAAAGATAAAGAATTTTTCGTTGTATCCCTGTAAAAACCTATAAATGCTAGATTCACCAAAATGCTTATAGTTAGTGCAACAGAGATTTATAATATTCATATAAATTTTCAGCTCAATTGAATAAGGCGTTTAGATGCTATCGCACTTTTAAAAATTTGGTCCCATGCCATAATGATAAAGAATTTTTCTTTGTGTCCCTGTAAAAAACCTGTAAGTGCAAAATTCACCAAAATCTGTATAGTTGGTGCAACTGTGACCTATAACATGTGTACAAATGTTTTGCTCAGATTAATAAGGCGTTTAGACGCTATCACACTTTTAAAAATTTGGCCCCATAGACCATAATGATAAAGAATTTTTCTTTGTGTCCCTGTAAAAAAACTATAAGTGATAGATTCTACAAAATATATACAGATTGAGAATCTTTGACCTATATTATCTGTATAATGTTTTGCTCAATTGAATAAGGCGTTTAAATGCTATCGCACTTTTAATGTTTTGATCCCATAGGCCGTAATGCGATAAAGAAATGTTCTTTGTGTCCCTGTAAAAAAACTATAAGTGGTAGATTTATCAAAATCAATAGGGTTCGTGCTAAGGTGACTTGCAACATGCGTACCAACTCACAGCTCATTCGAGCAAAGCGTTTAGACGCTAGCGTGTTCACTCACCCACATACACACATACATACACACACACATACATACATATATCATCGTAAAAATAGTGTAAACGGACTCAGGTGACCTCGAAACGTATAGAAACATCAAAATCTCAAATTCGGATTTTTGACATGATTACAATACTTTCCTCACTATAGTGTTCGGAAAGTAAAAAGGTGTACTTAAAACAAATTTTTGTGCAAACAGAAATGTGAAGTTGGCACCCCGAGCTTTAGTAAATGAAAAACTGAATACACCATAGGATTGAGCGTCGTTTGAGTGCGTTTGAGCGATGAAAATTTTCGTTTGAACTACAAATGCAGTGGAGATATAATAAAAAGAAAATTGCCGATGCCAACGAAAGTGTGAAGTTGGCACCCCGACTTTTGAATAAGGCGTTTAGATGCTATCGCACTTTTAAAAATTTGGTCCCATGCCATAATGATAAAGAATTTTTCTTTGTGTCCCTGTAAAAAACCTGTAAGTGCTAAATTCACCAAAATCTGTATAGTTGGTGCAACTGTGACCTATAACATGTGTACAAATGTTTTGCTCAGATTAATAAGGCGTTTAGACGCTATCACACTTTTAAAAATTTGGCCCCATAGACCATAATGATAAAGAATTTTTCTTTGTGTCCCTGTAAAAAAACTATAAGTGATAGATTCTACAAAATATATACAGATTGAGAATCTTTGACCTATATTATCTGTATAATGTTTTGCTCAATTGAATAAGGCGTTTAAATGCTATCGCACTTTTAATGTTTTGATCCCATAGGCCGTAATGCGATAAAGAAATGTTCTTTGTGTCCCTGTAAAAAAACTATAAGTGTTAGATTTATCAAAATCAATAGGGTTCGTGCTAAGGTGACTTGCAACATGCGTACCAACTCACAGCTCATTCGAGCAAAGCGTTTAGACGCTAGCGTGTTCACTCACCCACATACACACATACATACACACACACATACATACATATATCATCGTAAAAATAGTGTAAACGGACTCAGGTGACCTCGAAACGTATAGAAACATCAAAATCTCAAATTCGGATTTTTGACATGATTACAATACTTTCCTCACTATAGTGTTCGGAAAGTAAAAAGGTGTACTTAAAACAAATTTTTGTGCAAACAGAAATGTGAAGTTGGCACCCCGAGCTTTAGTAAATGAAAAACTGAATACACCATAGGATTGAGCGTCGTTTGAGTGCGTTTTAGCGATGAAAATTTTCGTTTGAACTACAAATGCAGTGGAGATATAATAAAAAGAAAATTGCCGATGCCAACGAAAGTGTGAAGTTGGCACCCCGACTTTTAATAAATGAAAAACTGAATACACCATAGGATTGAGCGTCGTTTGAGCGCGTTTGAGCGATGAAATTTTTCGTTTGAGCCACAATTGCAATGGAGATATAATAAAAAGAAAATGGCCGATGCCAACGAAAGTGTGAAATTGGCACCCCGTCCCCGACCTTTAGTAAATGAAAAACTGAATACACCATAGGATTGAGCGTCATTTGAGCGCGTTTGAGTGATGTAAATTTTCGTTTGAGCCACAATTGCAGTGAAGATATAATAAAAAGAAAATTGCCGATGTGGGATCAATCCATAAACCTGTACTTCAGCAGGTAGCGCTGTCATCTCACTTTATCATAATTTTTGGTATGGCAGTATAAGACAAAATTTGTATAATAAGATGAGAATTAATTTTAAATTTTCAATGTGAAATTTCTTTATTTCTTTTTTAATTCACACAGTAATACACATAATCTCTTTTTCAGGTTTAGGAGGTGTTTTTCTGACATCTGTATTTGGGGATGTTGCTGGTGAAAAACATCTTTCTTCTGCAGGTAAAATGTTTTTAATAAAATTGGACGTTTGAAAATTAAAAGCCGATAAACTTGGTAAACAGAACCATCATATTTCATGTGAATGATACTTAAGAGGAAAGTAAATAAATATGAAATATCAATTCTTTTTGAACTCACCATAATAAACAGAAATGTTTTGTATTATTAAGAATTCGACTATTGCAAACTTTTCAAACGTTGTTAATGTGTTTTGGCGGTTTTGTGTTACAACAAGAACGAAAAACATGTGGTGCACATTGATTATTAACACTTTCCAACTAAGCATACTTGTTGTATCGTATAACTTTCAATGTTCTTTGTGTACGTTATCACACAACGGATAGACAAAAGGTCTGAGAGGCATACACATAGACTAATTGAATTAATAATCACACTTAAACATCATTGGAAGTGTTAAAATTGCTTAACTCAAAAGAAAATGCAGCCCTTAGATTCTAATTGCATCTCTTAATGTATTTGAATATTTTAGTGCAGCCCTGTAAATTGGTACGTTAACTATATCTTACTCTATACAAAATATTATTTTAGCATATTAACAATAAATGTATTTTTTTAAATGAATTTTACAGTAGAAAGTTAGTTAAATGTGATTTATTTAAATGCCTGTCCTACAACATAACCTATTGGCATTTCTTGAGTGTCCCTGTACACAAACCAATTATACAGGACCTATAATTGCCATTTTAAATAGGAAACATTCCATAGTAAACTTAAATAACACATATAATTTTTTTTTTTAATTCTGAAAATATTCACGGACGCTGGAGGTGGGAAGACGAACGACGAACGGATAGACAGGTGGACAGTCGGACAGACATATACACAAATTCAAATCATATTCACACTTAAAAATTGTTAGAAATTGCTAAAACCGCTTAATGCAAACGAAAATGCAATTTCAGCAAATTTCCAATGACATCCCTCAATGCAACTGAATATTTTTGTGCAGTCCTGTAAATCTTTATGCTAATCCTAATTTATTCTATAGAAAGACTTTCTTTTGTGGATATGAACAACATATTTTAATTTCATTAAGATTTGTGCAAAGTAAAGTTATTAAAATTCGGTTTATAGAAATATCTCTCATAGAACGCGATGCTTCGGAATGCTTTCGAGTGTCCCTGTACACAAACACGCGGTGGTATTTACTCCATTTTCCATAGAAAACATCCGATAATGAACTCGAGAAACATATTTCAATTTTATTAAGATTTATGTAAAGTAAAGGTATGAAAATATGGTTTGTAAAAATACCTCTCGTAAACATAGTGCTTTGGAATACTTCCGGGTGTCATTGTACACAAACCAGTAGAGATATTCACTCCATTTTCAATAAGGAACATCTGGTAGTGAACTTGAATAACATATATCAGTTTCAGGAAATTCCAAGTATATTTACGGGTTAGAGTGCGGACAGATAGACAGACAAATCGAAGTCATAACACTTTTCAACCTTGTTGGAAAGTGTTAGAAAATAGAGTTTATATGCAAAATTTTTAGTGAAAGGGGGAAAAAAGCTACTGTGTGGTAATATGAATCAAGCGGGTAATATTGAATAGTTATGAAAGGAAATAAGTAATAATCATTTCCTTATAGGATAATATGGAATAGGATAATATTTTTACGGAAAATCATGAATAAATTGTAATATAAACATTTCATTTTGAAATTAATATTGAAAATAAAGAGCTAAAAAAAAATTTATCAATATTGAAGTTTTACAAAAATCGCGAATAGTATGGAATAGTGGATATTCCATATTACTCAAAACACCATCTTGAAGAATAAATCAACCTTAGTCACCTATTGGTAGAAATAAGTTCATGGTAACCAGACTACAAACTAACTCAACTCCCCTACTGGAAACGACACTAGATTTTTTCCTCAATTTACTGCTTCGTAAAAAGATTACAAAATTCGTAAAACCTACCTCCAAAAACATCTGAATCTTGATAAACCAAATAAATTGTATCACACAAAAATTACTCTTCGCACTGGCACAAGGTGAACTACCATTCATATTTGAGGAGAAGTGAAGACGTCTAACGTGCTTCCGATAGGTTGCAGCACAGTACAGGTGAGATTAACGGTATTCAATTTCACCCAACTATTCCACATGCACATCATTCATTTATTAAAATCAAATTTACAATATCTAATGAAGCTTTCGCCGTAAGTGAGATGGCATCTTTAGGTCAAAAAGATCATTTTAGCAAGGTACAAAGAGAAAAGCCAGTTATATATATAACGACAACGACTCTTGGTGATGGTTACAGATATAAGAAGCTTGACAATATGTAAGTACATATACTATGAGGAATTCACTTGAAATGTCACTTGTAGAAAAATCTTGTTAATACTTCGTAACATTACTTCAAAACATTGGAGAAAAGAGATGTTGAATCTAAAGGAATGCACTTGAAATGTCACTTTTTGCAGGATCTTGTTAACACTTCGTAGCATTACTTCAAAACACTGGAGAAAAGAGAAGTTGAATAGAAAGGAATTCTCGCACTCGTGGCTTGGTTTGAGAAAGGTTGTAGTGGGTAGACAGGATTAAAAATAACTGTAAAAGGTTTCTCGTTTTCGAAAAGTATACTGAAAAAATATATGAATTAGTTAATTGTTAGATTCACAGATGAAATGCCAGATTTTCTTTAAAATTGCATTTTTAGTCTTTGTGATTGATTTTTTTTTTTTTTTTTTACATTTTAAAATATTTATGGCTTCAGATAAAAGTAACTTTTGACTGCTCTGTGGTGCATGGATTATTTGTGCTTTAGACTTTGAGTGTATAGATTCTGGTTTATTGTAGACAAAGTCGACTAAAGCAGAACTTTTTTCTTCTTTTAAATTATGAATATGTTCGTGTATTTTTTTTTTTTTAAGTGCGTTTAGTTTCACCAATATAATAAAAGTAATATAATATAATATAACAATATAATATAATAATACAATATAAAATCATTCAATTTTACTGGTATTTTGTATACACCTCCAATGAGTCTTATAATCGCAATCGTTAGCACGTAACTGCTTACTAGTAAAGGAAAAATTAAAGGGGATTAAAAGTTTAAATTTTCGGAGAATAAAATGTTTAAAATTATAAATTCATTACAAAATGCCAAACTATTAGTATATTTAATTTTAGTGATTTGGCTACGATGGTTAACTTTATTATCATAGAGCTTTTTTTTTTTTTTTATTGCTAGAGGACTATTTCAGTCGGTACAGTTGTCGAATTTTTATAATACACTCTTAATAGCGCTAAGGGCCCATTTCAGTCGGTTTATTGAATGGGGATTTATTGAATGAAGTCCCCCCAAGGCCCAACTTTGACATGAGTCCCCCCCCCCCAGGCCCAACTTTGACATGAGTCCCCCCCAAGGTACCCCTATTTCAGTCGGTACAGCGTTGTCGAATTTTTATAATACACTCTTAATAGTGCTAAGGGCCTATTTCAGTCGGTTTATTGAATGGGGATTTATTGAATGAAGTCCCCCCAAGGCACAACTTTGACATGAGTCCCCCCCAAGGTACCCCTGTTTCAGTCGGTACAGCGTTGTCGAATTTTTATAATACACTCTTAATAGTGCTAAGGGCCTATTTCAGTCGGTTTATTGAATGGGGATTTATTGAATGAAGTCCCCCCAAGGCACAACTTTGACATGAGTCCCCCCCAAGGTACCCCTATTTCAGTCGGTACAGCGTTGTCGAATTTTTATAATACACTCTTAATAGTGCTAAGGGCCTATTTCAGTCGGTTTATTGAATGGGGATTTATTGAATGAAGTCCCCCCAAGGCACAACTTTGACATGAGTCCCCCCCAGGCCCAACTTTGACATGAGTCCCCCCAAAGGTACCCCTTATTCAGTCAGTACAGCGTTGTCGAATTTTTATAATACACTCTTAATAGTGCTAAGGGCCTATTTCAGTCGGTTTATTGAATGGGGATTTATTGAATGAAGTTCCCCCAAGGCACAACTTTGACATGAGTCGCCCCCCAGTCCCAACTTTGACATGAGTCCCCCCCAAGGTACCCCTATTTCAGTCGGTACAGCGTTGTCGAATTTTTATAATACACTCTTAATAGTGCTAAGGACCTATTTCAGTCGGTTTATTGAATGAGGATTTATTGAATGAAGTCCCCCCAAGGCACAACTTTGACATGAGTCCCCCCCAAGGTACCCCTATTTCAGTCGGTACAGCGTTGTCGAATTTTTATAATACACTCTTAATAGTGCTAAGGGCCTATTTCAGTCGGTTTATTGAATGGGGATTTATTGAATGAAGTCCCCCCAAGGCACAACTTTGACATGAGTCCCCCCCAGGCCCAACTTTGACATGAGTCCCCCCAAAGGTACCCCTTATTCAGTCGGTACAGCGTTGTCGAATTTTTATAATACACTCTTAATAGTGCTAAGGGCCTATTTCAGTCGGTTTATTGAATGGGGATTTATTGAATGAAGTTCCCCCAAGGCACAACTTTGACATGAGTCGCCCCCCAGTCCCAACTTTGACATGAGTCCCCCCCAAGGTACCCCTATTTCAGTCGGTACAGCGTTGTCGAATTTTTATAATACACTCTTAATAGTGCTAAGGACCTATTTCAGTCGGTTTATTGAATGAGGATTTATTGAATGAAGTCCCCCCAAGGCACAACTTTGACATGAGTCCCCCCCCAGGACCAACTTTGACATGAGTCCCCCCAAAGGTACCCCTTATTCAGTCGGTACAGCGTTGTCGAATTTTTACAATACACTCTTAATAGTGCTAAGGGCCTATTTCAGTCGGTTTATTGAATGGGGATTTATTGAATGAAGTCCCCCCCCCCAGGCCCAACTTTGACATGAGTCCCCCAACGCCCAACTTTGACATGAGTCTCCCCCAAGGTACAACTTTGACATGAGTCCCCCCCCCCCAAGGCACACCTTTGACATGAGTCCTCGACAAGGCACACCTCCCCCTCATTGGAAAAAAGAGAAAAAACGTTGTTTTGCGGCTATAAAACAGTTTGGACTTCCAACGTTATTTGTTACAGTATCTGCAGCTGAAACACATTGGTTTGATTTAATGAAAACTTTATCATGGAATTTAGATCGTCACGAATTAACTAAAGAAGAATTTGTCGATATTAACAAGTTTAGCTGTAGGCCTCTGGCACTAAATTAAAATCTGTCAATGTCAGATTTTCATGTTTTAAATAATGAAATAATGTCGTATCTGAATAATTTAGTTTTTGTTTTTTAACTTTATTGATGATTTTTAAGGTATTAGTTTTACTAATATAGTCAGCATTAATTCCTAGTTGAATTATTTTTATTTAATTCTTTATTTTCATTAACAATTAAAATTGTTCATTAAGGTTGTTTTCAAGTAAAAAGCTGAATTTTAAGCTACTTTCTGACATAAGATTAAAATAATTTTCACCTTCACATACGTAAAAAAAAATTAGAACTATTAGTCTAGTTTCTTGAAAATCGAATGACTTTTTTCTTTTTCCTTTAAATCGAATACTTTTGTCAAAAGCAATTGTCAAAATTTGACTTTTTCTATTTTTGCATTCTGCAGTTCTGACATACACTATTCCTAAATTTAAAAACAGATTTAGAATTTTTCTCAAACATTCCACGTATTCGCCAGTGTTTAATTGATGGAATGACATTTTCGTAATTTTAATTTAATCTGAAAAGAAATATAGCTACCAATGGAGAACTTAGATATTCGTGAAATTTTTTTAACTCGAACTTTTGATGCTTTTACACGTATTCAGGTGAGGAATCCGAAAATCACAAAATCGGTGTGGTACCGATGGGTACCCCATCGTTGCTTTTGTCAAATACAATTGTCAAAATTTGACTTTTTCTATTTTTGTATTCTACAGTTCTGACATATACACTATTCTTAAATTTAAAAACAGAATTAGAATTTTTTCCAAACATTCCACGTATTCGCCAGTGTTTTATTCATCGAATGACTTTTTCGTAATTTTAGTTTAATCTGAAAAGAAGTATAGCTAACGATGGGGAACTTAGATATTCGTGAAAAATTTTTAACTCGAACTTTTGATGCTTTTACACGTATTCAGGTGAGGAATCCGAAAATCACAAAATCGGTGTGGTACCGATGGGTACCCCATCGTTGCTTTTGTCAAATACAATTGTCAAAATTTGACTTTTTCTATTTTTGTATTCTGCAGTTCTGACATACACTATTCCTAAATTTAAAAACAGAATTAGAATTTTTCTCAAACATTCCACGTATTCGCCAGTGTTTTATTGATCGAATGACATTTTCGTAATTTTAGTTTAATCTGAAAAGAAGTATAGCTAATGATGGGGAACTTAGATATTCGTGAAAATTTTTTAACTCGAACGTTTGACGTTTTTACACGTTTTCAGGTGAGGAATCGAAAAATCACTATATCGATGTGGTGCCCATCGGTACCAATATCAGTTTGTTAGTGTGTTTATTATTATTTTGTGTGTGCACGATATTTCAAGAACAATTAATTGTAAAGAGTATTACTTAGAAACTTTGAATAAACACCATAAAATGCAATAAATTCGCAACAATTGTTTTGGGTCGAAAAAACACACGACCATTCATCAGGCGAATAAAGTAACAATTGTTGCGAGTTTATTGCATTTTATGGTGTTTATTCAAAGTTTGTAAGTAATATTTTTTAGAACGCCAGTTTTGTGGTGGTTTTTTATTAAATATAATTGTAAAGAGGTCGGTTCAGTTTTAAAATATCATTTATGACAGTGGCAAGAACGATATTTGTTTTCAGTATTCTAATTTGAAAACTTCGTAAAAAGTTATTGGAAATTTACGATTTTCTTAACACGGATGAATTGCAAAAAATTTCGCATAAACGTGCGTCATGAGAATTATTTTCTCTGTAAGGATTATTGCACCGGTTTTAAAATATCATTTATGATACTGGCATGAACATTATTGACTATGGATATTCTAATTTAATAACTTCGTAATTTTTAGGAAATTTAGAATTTTCTTTACATGTGAGAATAGAAAAAAAAATTCATAAACGTGTATTATGAGAATTATTTTCATCGTAAAAATTTTGGGAAAATATCAAGATATAATTTATGATATTCGAAATTTGTGATTTTGGGTAAAATTTCACATAAACTTGTATTATAAGGATTATTGGATTAGAAATATTATGGAGCGGCATAAAACTGAAATATGAAACTGATTGCTTTTATACAATTAAACAAATTAGGTTAAGGTAAGTATATCGAAACGGAGGATAGGTAGCTTAGTGGGTAGAGCATTACATTCTGCTATTGCGACCGTACTGAATGACTAGTAAATTTCATTTTTTTTTTTACATGATTATAATACAAATGAACTATAATAGAAATTTATGAAAACAAATACATAATGGGGAAATGAGTAGAGTCCATGCATGCTGAGCTGTTATGTATCATAGAAAATAGTTATTCCATAATCAGAATGCTAAACTCTTTTTATTTTCCCTCTCGCACATTTAACAAAAAATCAGAACTATTTTACTGTTGCCAAAAGCAACTTACAAATACAATCTATAATCGAATAATGATATTCGATTTGCATTCGATATAATATAAGAAATACTACAGAGTATCCCCCCAGTGACAGAGGTTAATACTCTGGAGCGATATAAAATAGGTATTACAAAACGTATACAACCATCAATAAAAATAATAGTAATTGGTGGTATCATAGATTAAAATCTTACTTGTTTTTTTCTTTAACATTTTGCTTTAAATTATGAAAATAAATATAATGTGTAAGAAAGTAATATAAACATAATACATAAATATATGATAAAGTTAATATGTGATATAGCTTGAGAGTCTGGCTGGGAAATGAACTCGTCTGCCGGATCTAGTTGCTACAGTTATGACTGGCGTGGTTTCATTAGCAGGCTGACTTGTTACTGACTGGACCAACTGATTCATTCTGACTTTCATTCTGTAAATTTAAAGTGTCCTCTTCGTGATTAGAAATGAAGTAAGCTGGCTTTACACGGTCTATAGACATAGTTGGTCTCCGGCCATTCATCTGGATGGTGAAAGTTTTGTCTGTTCGTTTTAAAACCTTGTGTGGACCTCTATAGGACTGGCGTAATGGAGGTTTAACATTGTCATCTCTTAGAAATACGTGAGAACAAGTTTTTAAGGAAGGGTTAAGATAAAAGTTTGTTCGTCCATGTGCAGACGTTGCAATTGGATTCAGTTCACGCATTATACTTCGAAGACGATCAACAAAAATGTCATTGCAAGGTGGAATGGCGGATTTTTCTATCATATCACTGGGAAGTTGGAGCGTGGTACCGTACACTAGTTAAGCACACGATGCTTTGATGTTTTCTTTGACGGCTGTGTGGATTCCTAAGAGAACTACCGGAAGTCCATTGATTGTTCTCACGAGCCTTTATAGATGATTTTAAATGGCGATGGAATATCTCCACAACATCATTTGCAGTTAAGTGGTATGAAGTAGTACGAATTCGGTTTGTACCCAACATATCTGAAAATTCACGATACAAAGATGATCGCATCTATGAGCCTTGATCTGTGGTAATTATTGAAGGACATCCAAAGCGAAATATCCAAGTGTGAAAAATTGCTCAACAAATTGTTTCGGCTTGCATGTCTGCAATGGTAATGACTTCTAGCCACCTTGAACACTGTTAATAGAATATCGAACACTGTTAATAGAAAGCTGTAACCATCACAAGAAGGTAATGGACCCACAATGTCGATGTGTATTTGTCGAAAACGGGCATCAGGCAAACTAAATGTTCCTAATGGAGCCTTAGTATGTCGCTGAAACTTAGATTTTTGGCGCGGTTCGCAGCATCGCACCCATTCTTTTATATTTTACTTCATACTTGGCCAAACATATATGGCACATATTAGCTTACAAGGAAACATTTAAAAGGTGTCGTCTTCAAAAAATATTAAAGAATATATGTGATTCTACTCTTCATAAAACACCAGGAAGTGAAAAAAATTATCGGCTGAAATGAATTACAGCGACCACAAAAAATTTTCAGAATTAAGCATGTTTGGCGATTTAGCGCTGTTAGGCGTTCAGTTCGCTAGCAGCAAGATTGCCGTGTGCGAACAGAACCGTATTTTGTTTCTTCGCCAAGTATTCAAAACCAATACACCTTTTGAAGGATCTAAATCTTCGAACGTCCCTGGCACACGTTTCTGCCCATAGGGGCGTGGTCGGAAACGAATTGGCAGATTCTCTAGCCAAAAGTGCAACTGAGAATGTTAGTGTTAACATTTCCCTGCCAGCACCTCCCTCTTTTATCAAAAGATCACTCAAACAGATATAGTTTCGGGAATGGCAAACCTGGTGGGAGGACTCCGAGAATGGTAGATACACCTTTTCAATGATTCCAAATGTGGCCGTTAATGATTGGTCGCTGCCACCAGAGACTGCAGCCTTCCTATCAGGTCATGGGCCTTTCCCACAATATTTGTATAGATTCCATCGCCGACGCACCCCCCTATGTCCTTGTGGAGAGGAGGGTACACAAGAACATTATTATTTCAATTGCCCAATAACAAGTTCATACCACTTAAGAAATCCTGTACCAAAACCAGAGGGCTGGCTCGAAAATATTATTTCTCGTCCATCCCTCTAAATTAAACTAAAAAGAATCTACAATCTTCTGATGGATATTTCCAACAGAACAGATTAATTTCACGTCAAATCTATCTAGCAGTTTAAAAAAATAAATCACTTCCAGCCCTAACAATCACTTAAAATGTAATTTAAAGTCTTTCTAAATCATTTCACTTTAATTGTAAAGTTTAATTGTAATGTTTTATTTATTTATTTATTCTTGCTTTCTCTCTTCACTCTCTCCTTCCTTCCTTTTGTATAAATGTGTGTTTGAGCTCCTTGCCCACTATGCTGCACTTCATTGATTCGGATGAAAACCTGTCCTGTGAACTTTTCTCCAATGTGTATTCTACCAACGCCCTTTGTCGGTTTGGGACTAAGTCCTGGCGTTTTTGTAAACATTTTTTTTTTTTTAAATAAATGGAGAGATCGCCATTGAAGCGCTCAAAATCGCTCCAAGAGTGGTGAGCGGCGTCCCTCTCCTTGTTCAATCGTTAACAATGTGTAATCGCCAAATATGCTTAATTTTTCTGCCCATAGGGGTGTGTTCGGTAATGAATTGGCAGACTCCTTAGCAAAGGGTGCAACGGAGAATAATAGTATAGACTATTCTCTCTCTTCCTGCACCTCCTTCGTACATTAAAAGTACACTAAAATTCTCAATGCTTCGGGAATGGCAGGCCTGGTGGGAGGACTCAGAAAATGGAAGATATACCTTTTCCTTGATTCCGCATGCGACCGCAAATGATTGGTCACTCTCTCCTGAGTCTACTGCCTTCTTATCAGATCACGGGCCATTTTCAAAGTACCTCCACAGATTCCACTGCCGACGCACGCCCCTATGCTCTTGCGGAGAGGAAGGCACATCACCAGAACATTACTACTACAGTTGCCCTCTTACAAGTCTATACTATATTAGAAATCCCTTGCCAAGACCCGAGGGCTGGCTGGAAAACATTGTTACGCGTCCTTCCTTCCTGAATAAATTGAAAAGAATTTACTACCTTTTGATAGACATCTCAAATAGAACTAATTAATGGAGTTAAAATTTAATCATTTTTAATTTCTATAATTATATTATATATTCTTTTAGTTAAGTTTTTACTGTATGGTCTGAGTGTGTGAGTGTTTTGTCTGTCCTCTAAAAAGCATGTGTGCGAGAATGTGAATTTCTGTACTCTCCCCCTCGGAGCTGCAATCAGCCCAGTTTTTAAAAGAATCTGACTTGAAGATTTCCCACTGCAAATAAAAAGGTTTGTTCTCATCCCTTCGAAAGACTGTTTCATCTCATCTTTAATATTGTAGTGTATATCTTCATTAGAGTGTTACCCACAACTTCAACAACATAAAAATATGACTGCTTATCTGCATTAAGCAGTTTTCTCCATAGCGCTCCTTGTCGCGAAAGGCAAATCCTCGGCGCAACTTGGAAATTGTTCAATTTTCACACCTTCGCCCACTGTCGACTCTAGGCTAGGGCCTGGCGATTTATGTATTTTTTTTTTAATAAATTGCGAGTAGTCCCCTTAGAAGAGCTCAATATCACTCCAAGGGTGATGAGCGTGGGGCTGCTCCCTGTTAAAATATGCTTAATTTTGATAATTTTTTGTGGTCGCAAATGATTGGTCACTCTCTCCTGAGTCTACTGCCTTCTTATCAGATCACGGGCCATTTTCAAAGTACCTCCACAGATTCCACTGCCGACGCACGCCCCTATGCTCTTGCGGAGAGGAAGGCACATCACCAGAACATTACTACTACAGTTGCCCTCTTACAAGTCTATACTATATTAGAAATCCCTTGCCAAGACCCGAGGGCTGGCTGGAAAACATTGTTACGCGTCCTTCCTTCCTGAATAAATTGAAAAGAATATACTATCTTTTGATAGACATCTCAAATAGAACTAATTAATGGAGTTAAAATTTAATCATTTTTAATTTATATAATTATATTATATATTCTTTTAGTTAAGTTTTTACTGTATGGTCTGAGTGTGTGAGTGTTTTGTCTGTCCTCTAAAAAGCATGTGTGCGAGAATGTGAATTTCTGTACTCTCCCCCTCGGAGCTGCAATCAGCCCAGTTTTTAAAAGAATCTGACTTGAAGATTTCCCACTGCAAATAAAAACGTTTGTTCTCATCCCTTCGAAAGACTGTTTCATCTTATCTTTAATATTGTAGTGTATATCTTCATTAGAGTGTTACCCACAACTTCAACAACATAAAAATATGACTGCTTATCTGCATTAAGCAGTTTTCTCCATAGCGCTCCTTGTCGCGAAAGGCAAATCCTCGGCGCAACTTGGAAATTGTTCAATTTTCACACCTTCGCCCACTGTCGACTCTAGGCTAGGGCCTGGCGATTTATGTATTTTTTTTTTAATAAATTGCGAGTAGTCCCCTTAGAAGCGCTCAATATCACTCCAAGAGTGATGAGCGTGGGGCTGCTCCCTGTTAAAATATGCTTAATTTTGATAATTTTTTGTGGTCGTTGTAATTCATTTCAGCCGATAATTTTTTCACTTTCTGGTGTCTTAGGAAGAGTAGAATTACATATATTTTTTTCAATGTTTTTTGAAGATGACACCTTTTGAATGTTTCCTTGTTAGTTGTGTCTGTTATTCCAGGATGTGGGATGCTATGCAGTTGCTCAAAAATTAGTTTCCGGAATGATTAAGGAACGAATGGTCTAGGTGAGTCAGTTGAAATGTCACATATTAGATCAACATCGATACATGGGCAAGGTTTTGGTTCGAGCTAAAGTGAGGAATTTTTGTTATATAGGAATTTTCGAATTTCTGCATCACTTTGTTCAGATTTAGCCAGTTCATGAAAATTCAGAAAAGAAGATTTGGTTGTTGAGTTCATTTCTACGCGTGAAAGTGAATCTGCTACTATGTTCTTAGATCCTTGTACATGTCTGAGGTCAGTGGAGTATTGTGATATAAAATCTAGAGGGCGTAGTTGTACTAGGTAAACATTTATCTAGATTTTGTTTGAAAGCATAAATAAATGGTTCTTGATCGGTGTAAATTGAAAATTTTCTACCCTCTAACATGTATTTTAAATTGTGTGATTGCTGAGTAAATAGAGAATAATTCTCTGTCATAAGTTGACCGTCTTTTTGAGAATGGTTTAATTCCATTAAGTAAAAGGCAATTGGTTCCCATTCTCCCTCAGAGAGTTGCATTAATGAGCCACCTACAGCAAAATCAGATGCATCAATCCATAAGCTAAGAGGTGCACATGGGATAGGATGTCGTAAGAGAGTTGCTTTCGCGATTGCTTCTTTTGCTGATAAGAAGGATTTTTCAGCGCTCTCGTTTCAGTTTAATTGCTCGAATTTTTTAGCATTAGACCGAGATTTCTTTTGTTCTTATGTCCTTCTAAAAACTGCACAAATGGATGAAGTAGGTCAGCAGCTTTTGAAATAATTCTGCAGTAAAAGTTGAACATCCCTAAGAATCTGCCTAACTGTGTTAGTGTTGTGGGTTGGGGAAAATGTAGCATTGTACTCGATCGGGAAGTGGTTCTATTCTTTTTTCTGAGAGCTTAGATCCAAAGAAGTTTAAAAAAAAAATTCCGGAGGTGCATTTTTCGGCATTAATGCAAAGACCATGTTTTTCCAGTTTGGAAAATAAAGCTTTATATGCTTCATATGTTCATTATGATCCTTCGAAGCGATTAAAATGTCGTCGAGAAAGGCATAAACACCTGGCAAATCTCTGATAACTTCGTCTGTAAATCTTTGAAAGGTAGCTGCCGCATTGCATAATCCAAATTACATTCAGGTACTTTCGAATAACCCAAAGGATGTACAGATAGCCGTTTCGGGAACATCATCTGGGTTTATTGGAATTTGATGATACGACTTTGTTAGGACAATGTGACTAAAAACATTTTTACCGTGCAATTCGGTGTGAAATCTGCAATGCAAGGGATAGGGTATTTTCCTTAATGGTTTGAGCATTCAGTGCTCGAAAATCTCCTACAGGTCTCCACTCCAATGTTCCTTTTTGGGGGACCATATGAAGTGGAGAGGCATAATTACTTCTAGTAGGTCTTAAATGGCCCAATTCGCTCATATTTTAAAATTCGGCTCCGGATAGATATCCGGAGCTAATCTGTGGGGCTTTGTTACAACCGGAGGACCTTTTGTTATTATATGATGAACAGTATTATGTTTTACAGGCTGACTAGGATCCGGCAATTTTATAATTGACGAAACTTGGTTTAAAAGTTTGTAATATATAGTGTCACTAGTGATAGTTTTAACTGAATGGAAGTGTGTTTGTTTTATGGAACCTGGCGCTTGAAATTTAGTTTTGAAGTCTCTGAGGCATTTGTTCCGAAGATCTGGTACCAATTCAAAATAATGGAGGAAATCTGCTCCAAGAATTGGTTCACTCTCATTGGCAATAAGAAAAGTCCAATTGAACTCACGTCTTAAATTTAAGTCTAATGATAATTTTTTCTGCCCATAAACATTAATAGTTGAAGTATTTGTTGCAGAAAGTGTTTGTTGAGGTGAATTACGAGCTTGATAATTATTTGCGGGAATCAGAGACACATCGAAGAGACACATATCGACCAGAAATGATACATTTATTTTCCGATCACGAATGAACAGGTGACGTGAAATTTGAGGCGAAGTATAAGTCGCCTCTTTTCTTTGCTGGCATTGCTTCCTTGCCATAAATATGGTTTAACGTATTTTTATTCCTTGCATTTTTTTTTCAAATCGCCAGTGATACCAACACACAAATAGGTCTCTATTTCTGGAGCTTTCCCTAGATAGAGATCTATTACCTCTGCGAAAGGGCGATAGACCACAAGAAAATGAAAGAGAATCGATTCTCTTGTACAATTTTTGAATTTCCTGAAATATTTGTTTTTCGACAGATTGTTCGTTATTTCTGGAAACCGCGAAATTTTCTACTAGCAAGGGGTTACTTCCAATATTTTATCAAAAATTTCAGCCGCCTTATCCAATGATAAATTAGAGACAGCCTCTAAAATAGACTGAACCGAGGATGGTAATCTCTGCAAACATAGTTCAAGCATTAGTTTCTCTGGAACGCTCTCCGCGCGGCGCTTCATATTGCGTAACAATTCCGAGGGTTTACTATTTCCAAACTCTTCACCCGACAAAAGTTGTCTTATTTATTGTTGGGAGGATTCTCCTGATCGAAAAATTAGTTCTCTTTTCAGATGATTTTACGGGTCTGTAGCGTCAGGGGTCATCAAAATATCGCGCAGAAGTTACGCGATTTCTGGCGAGAGATGGGAAACAAAAACAACAAAGATGTATTTAGTAATTGATTTTGTTATAGGTTTTGGTACCTGTGGGAATTTTCAATACATGTTTCCCCATATCATTTGCTAACCAACCAGCGCACACCTGTCATGACGTCAGATGTGACGTATCTGTGTTACGTAATTAACAGAAGAGAAAGGTGCGCCTTCTTCGCTCTTGAGTTTGTCTCTTCGAGAAAGCTGTGCTAAGCGTTCGCCGTAGAAATGCCAGCAATATGTTATTCTTTTTTTCTATATTATTAAATGTTATTGTGAATGTTAAAAAAAGACTCTGCTTTCTCTGTGGTCCCATTTAAACCAACAATGGTTATGGACCCAGAGACACGCATATTACTGCGGACTTTTAAAATTTAAATTTACAGTCACTAAAACGAAAGTGCGACTTACTATTAAGCCTAAGGGCTGAAATCAAAAGTACATGTGAAGTGTCTTTTGATTCTGTTTTTATAACAGAGCTATTATAACTGATTAAATATGTCGCAAATACTAAATATTGAAAAGTTATCAAAAAGTAATTTTTACACGTAGAAATTGCAGATAGAAGCTGTCTTAATCAAGAATGATCACTGGACTTATGCTAACGGAACGAAAATCAAGCCCGATAAAGGCGCCGAAGGCAAAGAAAAATAGCTCGGAAATGATCGTAAAGCAAGAGCCGATATAATCCTCGCAATTAGTCCAAGTGAGTTATGTCACATTAAACATTGTCGTACCTCAAATGAAGTTTGGAATAAATTAAAAGAAGTTTACGAATCGAGAGGACCGGCGAAGAAAGCCACCCTATTGAAACAGCTACACTTTAAGAAAATGACCGATAGTGAAAATATGTCCGATCACCTCAATATTTTCTTTGATATAGTGGACAAGCTAAAAGAAATGGACATTCAAGTAGCGGAAGATTTATTAACAATTTTGCTCTTGTACAGCATTCCTGACAGTTTTGAAAATTTCAGGTGTGCAATCGAAGCAAGAGATGAATTGCCGCAGCCTGAAACTCTAAAAATTAAAATGATGGAAGAATATGAATCAAGGAAAAATAAAAAAAACATCAAGAATCGTCAAAGGCATATTTTGCCATTAACAAGAAATATTTTTCCGAAAAGAACAAAAGAGAAAACTTAAAGTCTGTACAGAACAAGAACACGTATAGAGAGAGAAATTACACAATATTTAAATGTAATTACTGCTCAAAAATCAGGCATAAAGCTTCAGAATGCCGAAATAAGATGTCAGACAAAAAAAATCACTTCATCGAATAAATACAAAGAAAGATCTTTTATGGTTGAAGACTGTACAGAATTTACAATGGCGGCGAGTAACTCTTTCCAAAAACATTCCGAGTGGTGTCTCGACAGCGGCTCAGTATCACATATGGCTCATGACAAGAATCTATTTACAGAGTTCGAACCCAGAAGTGGCTTATTTATAAAATTAGCCGTAGAGGAAACTTCAGAGATCACAGGTGTTGGAACGGTCAAATTAAAAGTTCCCGGTAATCACGGTGTAACTAATTTAAAGTTTTAAAATTTTTTGTGTGCTCCGAAATTAAAGTGCGATTTATTATCTACATCAAAGGCTACAGAAAACAACCGCTGTGTTATATTTACGGAAAAAGAAGCGAAAATTACTGAGCTGGACGGCTCTCCGATTATAAATGTCACGAGAAAAGGTGATTTATATTTTTTTCAGCCGCAGATGGATATCGCTGCAACAACTCCGGTAAGCAATTTTCATAAATGGCATTGAAAATGTGGTCATTTAAATGAAAAAGATTTAAAATTATTAAATCTGAAAATATGTTGAGAGATTTAAATTTTAATGAAAAAGATTCTTTAAAAGATTGTAAAGTATGCATTCAATCTAAACAAACTGTGAAACCATTTTGTAAAGAAAACAAATTTCATAGTAAGGAAATATTAGAAGTAGTTTATTCTGATTTATGTGGCCCTATAAATGTTATATCCCATGGCGGATCACGTTACTTTATTACCTTTTTAGATGATAAATCTCGTTACATTGAAGTAAATTTTCTAAAAACAAAAGATGATGCTAAATATGCGTTCCGAAAATACAAAACGGTAGTCGAAAATCGATTAGAAAAAAAATTAAAATACTGCATACTGATAATGGTTTTTATATTGTGGCGAGGAATTCAATAAATATATTGAAGAATGCGGCATCAAACGCGAGTATTCATCCGCGATGACGCCCCAGCAAAATTCTAGAATTGAAAGGCAAAATCGTACATTATGCGAAATGGCGAGGTGTTTATTAATGCAATCAAATCTTCCAAGCTTATTTTGGGCTGAGGCAGTAAATTGCGCTGCATATATAAGTAACAGGTGACCCACTAAAAAAATTAAGGAAAATAAAACTCCTTTTGAATTGTTCTTTGGTTATAAGCCAACCGTTAATTATTTTAAAATTTTCGGATAGAAATGTTTTGTTCTAAATAAAAAATCAAAAGGGAAGTTTGAACCAAGATCACAAGAACACAGTGGCGTATCCAGGATTTTTCCAGGGGGGGGTTCGTCCTTCCGAATTTTTAATTAAGTTTAATTAGGTTTAATTAAGTTTATTTAAGTTTAAGTAGGTTGAATTAAGTTTATTTAAGTTTAATTAGGTTTAATTAAGTTTATTTAAGTTTAATTAAGTTTATTTTTAATTAAGTTTAACAATCTTTTAAAATATCATAATTACTTGCCGAAAATAAGAGTAAGAAAATGAAAAATAGTAAAACAAACTCACCAATTAGAAGATCAAACTAAAAAATCTTTAATTAGCGACGAATAACTTAGAGCCTGTACAAACTGCTACACAAAACATAAAATTCAATACATAGTTGCGCAAAATATTTCATTGAATTTTCTTATTTACAGAGCGAAGTCTAATCGACGAGAAGTTTTCGCTAGTTCATTTAAAATGTCTTCTACTGTTGGGGTATTGTTTGGGTCACTCCTTCAAGGTCACTACTTCAATGTTCACCCCTTCCCCATATGGACGACCCCTCTTGTCCTTGAGTATGAACTCGTAAAGGCCGGTTTCCACTAGAGTTGGAGCTTCCAGGTCCAAAAAAACCATTAATCACGCTCCGCACACAAAGAGCCAAATTTCTTGTCATCAGTTGTAACCTTTTTTTTATCAGATTGCGCAGTTACTTCAAAGGAAAGCATGCAAAATTGACAAAGCTATCTGCCTCTGGCCCATCAATTATCTCAGCTGGGGGCTGGAACCAGGTCTTCCAACGCCGTTCGAGGGTTTTGAGCGCGGCTGACCACATCAAAAGATTCTGAATAGAAGCCGTCGAAAAAGCCGTAGTTGAAACCGGACTTAAAGGTGAAATCCTTTCAGAGAATTGTTTTCAGGGGAAACATGTTTCGCGCCGCGCAAATGAAGTGGTTTAGTTATTTTCAGGAGTGTTTATCGCAGAGTAATGAAAAAAAAAGTTAGTCATAATTTTAAACCACTGGGTAGAAAAAAACATTCTATGCTGCCATACATTTTTTCTGCCTGAAATGTGAAAAAAAATGTCAGGAACAGCCTAATTTTTCTTATCATACATTTTGTCAAGGGGGGGGTTTAAACCCCCAAACCCCCCCCTTCCATACGCCACTGCAAGAACATATACGCGTTGGCTATTCAAATGAATCACGCGCTTAAAGATTATGGAATAAGGATACCAGAAAATTTGTCATAAGTAGTGATGTTCGATTTATAGATGAATTCCAAACTAGAGATTCAGTTACTAATGATCAATTAGAATTAATTTATCCGTCTGAGAATAAATGAAATCCCTGTAATATTAAAAAAGAAACTCCTTTTATTTCTGAAACTCAGACAACAGACATTCACAGCGATCAAAGGGGGGAAAACTGCTGATCAATTTCTAACCCCCTCGCAAGTAGACAGAGGAGAAAGTTCCTCTTTTTCGAAAAGGGGGAAACGAGCAGCTCGATTTCCCGTCGTCCTGAATTCAGAGAAGAAAGCGACTCTCTTTCCGAAAGGAGGGACATAGAAGGTATGAGTGGAGAGCAGGAGAGAGGGAGAGCGCTGACTTTAATTGTAAACAAGAGGAAGGTATTGATCAAAACAATCTTCCTTTTAAACGTGGTCCAGGCCGACCTAGAAAAATTAAAAGTTGGAACTTCCAAAAGTCTCGTAAGGAATATATTACAGATACAAAATATAAATATGAAACTTCTTAATTAGCTGATAACTCATTTACTGAAATTAATCCAGATGTAATCGATGCGCTAAGCGGACCTTATGCTAAAAATTGGGAGAACGCGATGAAATTAGAATTTGATTCATTAGTTAAGCAAAACGCTTGGCAAATTGTAGATAGACCAAAAAATAAAAAGGTAATTGGGTGTAAATGGGCTTTAAAAACAAAATTCAAACCAGATGGTCAAATTGAAAAATTTAAGGCCAGATTAGTTGCCAAAGGGTGTTCACAGAAACAAGGGATCGATTTTGAGGAAAATTTTTCACCAGTAGCCAGATTAAGTTCTATAAGAATTGCAATCGCGTATGCTATCCAAAATGGTTTCACAGCATACCAGTTAGATTTTATTATAGCATATGTCAATGGTGATTTAAATGAGGAAATTTTTATGGAGCTTCCTGAATTTTTTGAAAATGATATATATGAAAATAAAGTGTGTTTATTAAAAAATATCCTTGTATGAACTTAAACAGTCGGGAAGACAGTGGTTTAAGAAATTAGATGAGAAATTAAGAAAAAAGAAATTTAACCCTTTGAATTCCGACAAATGTGTCTATTACTCAAAATATCCTTTTGATGCCATTATAATCGTCTATGTCGGCGATTTAATTTGTCTCACTAAAAGTGAAGAGCACTATTTTAATATTAGAGATAAATTAGCAGTATCTTTCAAAATCAAAGATATTGGCCTTTTGCATAGGCATTGAATTTAATCAAGATAGGGACAGCATCACTATAACACAAAAGATTTATTAAATAAATTTAGTATGCAAGATTCTAGAGTAGTGAATACACCTTTAGATAATAGCATGAAATTAACTAAAGATATGTCACCAAATACAGAAGAAGAGAAATCATACATGTCAAAAATTCCTTATAGACAATCTATTGGTTCTCTTATGTATCTGTCGGTTGCTACCAGACCAGATATCACCCATGCTGTAAATTACTTGAGTCAGTTTAATAACAATCCAGGAAAACCCCACTGGATAGCTGCTAAAAGCATACTAAAGTATTTCAATGGAACTAGAAACTTAGGAATTGTTTATTACAGAGACAATAAACCATTAACAGCATTTGTTGATGCCGATTGGGCATCGGATATAAATGACAGAAAATCATATACAGGATATGTCTTCAAGTATGCTGGTGGTCCTATTTCTTGGGAATTGAGAAAGCAGCAAACTGTTGCTCTGTCCACTACAGAATCTGAATATATGTCTCTGTCCGAATCCGCAAAGGAGACAATTCCTATTAGAAATTTCCTGAAAGAACTATATCCTGAAATTGTATCAAGCCCGACTGCAATCATGTGCGACAATCAGTCCGCACTGAGATTAGTAAAAAACCCATTTCACCACAATCGCACAAAGCATATAGATATACGACATCATTTTGTGCGAGAAGTTTACAATAATAAATTAATAAACATTAAATATATTTCATCAGATGAACAACCTGCAGACATTTTAACAAAAAGTTTAAATGCATGTAAACACGAAAAATGTTGTGACATGATAGGACTTAATAATTAGGACTGTTGAACTCAATGAATATTTAAACTGTGTGTTATTAAGAAATTAACTACTTATATTTTACATATTTTATTTTATTTTATTAACCATAATTATTTGTTTATAATTTTATTTCTTTACTAACACTTCTCTCATTTTAAGTAATTTTTGCATAAAAATAATTTTCTGTAATTTTTTAATATGCTATTATAATGTATAAATATGTTTTATTTTCAAAACATTTATTAAAAAAAGGGGGAAATGTAGGAATTTTCAATACATGTTTCCTCATATCATTTGCTAACCAACCAGCACACACCTGTCATGACGTCAGATGTAACGTATCTGTGTTACGTAATTAACAGAAGAGAGCGGTGCGCATTCTTCGCTCCTCAGTTTGTATTGGTCCGTACGAGAAAGCTGTGCTAAGCATTCGGCATAGAAATGCCAGGAATATGTTATTCTTCTTTTCTATATCATTAAATGTTATTGTGAATGTTAAAAAAGACTCTGCTTACTCTGTGGTCCCATTTAAACCAACAGTACCGCTAAATTAAATGTACTTTCGCACATAATAAACCAAAGAGCAGGATCTGACCTATTATAGATAGATATTTGCGCAGCACTTACCTCAGGCATTATGAAATAATAATAATAATAATAATAAAATATAGTGTGAAACAACCGCACGACTTCCATTACCCACCATTACACTATTATACGCATTTTTGGGAGATAATGTTATCAGAAGACATAGAATTGACCTAATGAAATAGACACCTAAAAATTTTTCGGTAAGAGAAAGTTAATATACACGTGCAAAAACACAAAACAGAGTTTACACAGCGATTTTTTTTTTTAACACCAATTTCCGAGATCTAAAACTGATCTATCTGATCAGGATGACTATTAATTTTCCTGTGATAACCAAGTAAAGCATGAGAAATGATATCTAAAATAGGTTTGTGTAACAACTTTCAAGAAAATCGTGAGAGCCGTTTTTGAGATACCGACTTTTACCAAATCTTGACATAATTAATTGTTGACCAGAAAAGTACAATTGAATGCAAAAGGATATTTAAAAGAGAGTTATTTGGAAAGTTTGAAAAAAAATTCATTCAGCTGTTTTGAATGTAACGCACTTGCAGGACCTGAAATTCAGCTATTTATAAAAGACGCCTATCAATTTTCCTGAACTAACCAACTATATCATTCGAAAGGACATCTAATAGAGTGTTTATATAGCAAATTTTAAGAAAATCGTTAGAGCCATTTTTGAGATACGGACTTCCGGTTTTGGATGTCCCACTTCCGGTTTTCCAATTTTCACCAAAATTTGGAAAATTCGTCTGCACATCAGACTATGTTTCAATTCTAAAGTTTCGTAGTTCCGTCTTTATTAGTTTCCGAGATATAATAGCCAGAAGATTCCCCACATACATACACACATACACACACACACACACACGCATATGCACTGACCAACTGCCAAAAACCACTTTTTGTGGACTCAAGAGACCTTAAAACTTGTATATCAGGTGAAATCTCGAAATCGAATTTTTTAACCGAATACAACACTTCCATTACCTACGGTAGTCGGGTAATGGAAGTAATAAGTGCTATATTCCTGGCAATCTCGATGAAATAGAAACTCGCTATTTCGAAACCAAAACAACCAACGTACGTGACTGGAAAGGGAAAATCAGATGGATGCTGGCGTGTTCTTTACCACAATATTCGAAAAATTATTCTTTTCAGTCCGCATAGTCACCATTGAGGTGTTACATATCATAGAAAATAGTCATTCTTTAATCAGAAAGCTAAATTTCTTTTATTTGCCCGCTGACGCACTTAACAACAAAACAGAACTATTTTACTGTTGCCAAAAGCAACTTATAAATGCAATCTATAATCGAATAATAATATTTGATTTGCATTCGATATAATATAAGAATACTACAATGCCAAAGGTGTCATCAAGGAGGTAAAATGTATTGCAGTAGTAGGTAAGTACTGTTGGAAAGTATTTATAATCTACGCGAATCGCAAGATTTTTCTTTTTTGTTGTACTCATAAATGCAAAAGAACTATTTTTAAAATTTCCACTATTAATTATGAATGAGATTAAATATATTAGAAAGAGATAACACAGGCCTGCAAAATTTAAGTCGTGAAAAAGTTTTTGCAATATCTAATGACTGATTCTTATATTATTTGGTGCGTTGATTTCAAATATGGCATCCATTTTACTCAATCACATAAGGATTTTTCACAAAATGGGTTTAAATATATGGGCAAGAAAGCCTATTGTACATGTTCTGGGGAAAAGAAAAATTTTCCGAAATCTTTTTAAGTGTTTTATTTAAAAATTAATTAATACATCAAACGATTGGGAATTATTTGCTAAATATATATTGATTTTATATTAATCAGAAATTATATTAATTACAGCAGTTAATGGTTTATCATTCTTTAATACATCCTGAATTCATATATCCTTAATGCTTTCTTTTCCTTTTGCCCGGAAAGTTCTTTTTGGCACTTAGTCTGTTGTAGGCAGTATGAGGGACTTTTCTGTGCAGCATCCAACAGTAGTCCGTCATCATATGCACGTTCCATCTACCTTGGTAATACGCTCCATCTCTTTTTAATTTTCCATTTTATGAAAAACTTATACGTCATGGAAATTTTTGACTATTTTCCCTGAAATCAGCGTCCAAAAATCTATCAGTATCAGCTATTAATTTCTAAATACTTTTTTGATTGTAGGCCTATACAGTTAAAATATTTATTATTAAAATGAAGCAATTTTGTAAGAAATCAAATATTCAACTCCCAATAAGATAACTTTTGCTATGAATGTAAAATTTAGTAAATATGTACCTTATTTTCTTTCAGATCTAGGAGGAGCTATTTACCACGCCAGAAATGATTTCAAATGTCCTTCTGCGTTCGGAGTTTTTCCAGACCCTAAAGAATGGTCCCATTTTTACGCCTGTTTCGCCGGTATTGGAGTCCGCAAGAAATGTGGATTTATGCACAATTTTGATGTCAAAAAAAGAAAATGCTTGCCAAAATTTATAGCTGTATGTGGAAATGGTAAAGATCTGATTTAACCTATGTATATCGATTTTCTTGTGCGTAATAATATTACCGTAAATAACCTGTCAAGCTGGACACCCCTCTAAGTTAGACACTTTTTGGTAGAACAGAATGTATTTATAGGATTAACATTATGTCTAGTGTTGCAAAGGCTGGAAAAAACCCGTTTCTTCCCCGGAAATAAACTGGGATTTTTGGGAAGGAAATTTTGAAAAATTCTGAGAATTTTGAAATAATTTGATGCATAGACTTTTTTTTTTTTTTTTTTTTTTCATTTTTATTACTTTTAATGGTTTCTTATTTAGCATTTTTAACTGTAACTGTGAAAAGCAACTCCCAACTCTTCTTTCTTTTGCAGATACAAAGTCAGTTATTAATATTACTTCATAAATAGACATTAAAATAAAAAGACTATTTCTAATAAATTTCAGAATAAAATATATCTTCAATATTAATAAAATTGTGTATTCATAAGGTAAATAATTTAAGCATACTCAAATACATAACAATAAAATATAAATATACATATTTATTTTAAAAATACTAAGGAAAATATTTTTTAAGTGCAGAAATGAATATTCATCAGTGTATATTTTTATTTTTGTTAAATACTGTAATAGTAGTAGTTTTTCTCACATATTTAACTGCAGATTAAAGAAAGTTGACTGTACTTGTTTGTGAAAGAAACATTTAAAATGAATATTTATTGAAAAAACCTTGAAAAAAAAAAGCCCTCAAAATCATTGCAGTTAAAATGATAATTTTAGTTAAGTAATCTTTTAAAGATCTTTCCGATCAAGTAATATTACTTAAACTATATTTTTAAGTTTAAAATAGAACTTACATAATCGAAATTTATTTGCTTTGCTAAAAATAATTTCTAAAAAAGATCAAATTTTAAAAATTTGTCAGTTTGTTTCTCTTTTGGAAATATATTAAAAAGTATTATGTAACGGTGTCAATGAACAGAAGCAGTGTTGCCTGAAAATAAAATTACTCCTGCACTTAAAACTACTTTATGTAATACTCATTGATATTTTAAGTATTATGTATATGTATGTTTAATGCGTTAGCCCTAACTTCCATTTTGAAAGTGACTGGTTTCGTTTACTTTTAAAATTCTCAATATTCCTCAAAATTCCGGGTTTATTCCCCAAAATTCCCATCTTTCAAAGACTGTGGGTTTTTTGCAACACTAATTATGTCTAACCTCTGCTATAAGTTGGACACCCCTTTAACTTGAAAGTTGAACATTCAAATACTGCCCTAAGTTAGACAATTTTACCCAATGAGACAGGAAAAAATAAATGAAAGAAAAAAAGAAAATACACTCCTACTCAAAAGTTTAGCAAGATTTGCAAGCTATCAGTTTTTTTTTTTTTTTTTCAATTAAAAAACTTATCTATAGATGAAATGTTTTAAAACTTTGGGTATTTAAGAACTGGATCTTACTCATGTTTTTCAGCGAAGATTGGTTAAAGACAACATTTAGGGGATCAGTAACAAACTGAGCAAAATCAATAATGTTTGTGATCACCCTGTATCCTTCAGTAAACGAAATGGTCTGTAACTTTAGGATATGTTTATATAAGCTCAGTACAATTTGTGGATGAATTTATGTGGCTATAGCATGTTAAATAACGGATATATAAGCATTTCTTTTAAAACTGCAAAAGAAAAAATCAGCGTGTTTTTTATGTATAATATACCTACAGAGTTTTAAACGAAAATTATTCTCACTTTCAGATAATTTGAAAAACTCTTTTGAAGCAATATACTGGAAACGGAATACAGATATCTTAAATATCTTATGAAATATGAGCATTTTTATGAAAAACGTTTTCACAATGCTGCGCATGTGCGAAAGATAGAAATTTTTTTATTACATAGGTTGAAAGCTAGATACATTGGGCAACTTTTGTCAAAAGTTCATTTGAATAGAGTACAAATTAAGCAAATTGTCGGCAAAAGAACGAGCTAGGTTTTAGGTATTTTCCAAGAGTTGAAATTTTATAAGTTGTTTATTACAAGCCGCGTAATTAATATGAAGATTCAATTACTTCAAAAATTTTTCAAAAGTTCTTTTTTGTGAAAAACCCCTTATGATCTCACAAATCTTAGTAAATAAACAGAAATATGTTAAAATTAAAAGCTTGTAAGGTTTTTTCTTTTTTTACAAAAAAGTACTTTAGGAACGTGGTTGAAATAACTGGATCTTCAAATTCATTACGTGGCATGTGAAAAACCCCTTATGTAATTTCAACTCTTGGAAAAAATATTTAAAATCTAACTTGTTCTTTTGCCAATAATTTGCTCAATTTTTACTCTATTAAAATGAACTTTTGACAAAAGTTGCCCATTATGTCTAGCTTTCAATCCATACAATAAAATGTTTTATATCTTTCGCACGTGCGCAGTGAAAACTTTTTTCATAAAAATGCTCATATTTCATGAGATATTTACGATATTTGTATTCCGATTGCAGTATATTCTTTAAAAAAAAAATTTCAATTCATCTGAAAGTGCAAATAATTTTTATTTAAAACTCTGTATATAATACATAAAAAATGTGCTGATTTTTTTTTTTTTTTTTTTTTTTTAAGTTTTAAAATAAATGCTTATATCTCCGTTATTTAACATGCTATCATCACACAAATTCATCCACAAATTGTACTGGGCTTGTATTAACATATCTTAAAGTTACAGATCATTTCATTCACTTAACGATACAGGGTGATCACAAACATTATTCATTTTGCTCAATTTGTTACCAGCCTCCTACTTAAAAACATGTGAAAAACACAGTTCTTTAAATTCCCAAAGTTCGGAAATATTTCATAGAGAGATATATTTTTAAATTGAAAAAAATCGATCGTTTTCAAATTTTACTAAACTTTTGAGCATGAGTGTAAATAAATAATAAATAAACAAAACTTCCATTTTCTCATTGTTTGTTTTTAGAAATGTTACTTATCCCTTGTAGGAATAGCTGTAAATTTCTAAAAGACAATGTTCTCTGTTGCAATATATTCACCGCTATCTTATCTTATGAAAAATATTTCTTTTCTTCAGTTGAAATTTCACAAATTACTGTGTTTTAGCGCACAATGCAAGAGTCTTTCTTTTTATTGATTCTCCTTCTCTTCTTTTTTATTCCTCCTTCTCCTTTTCTTCGAGAAATATCCAACAGAGAGCCTAAAGCATATTTTGACTTAGACTGTTTTAAAATGGGCATCAGACAATACGTTGGTTGGTTGGTTGGTTGTTGGGTTAAGGCCGATTACTACTTTAAGCTCCTAGGTGTATGTGTGGAGAGCCCTCCGCGGAGGTCTTTCTGAGGTATTTTACACCGAATTTACGCGAGTTTCAGAGAAAACTACGAAAGATTCCAAACGGCTAGGTCGACAGGCGAAACATGGCATTGAACCCTGCACTTCCTGTCTACCAGCTTTAAGAGCAGAACCGCTCAGCTACTGTTGGGGCACATTAGACAATACATTTTGATTGTCTCAGGATTCCTCTTCATTTGTCCCTTTTATTTTTCCTACTTAGTTTTTCTCGAGTGTATAGTTGCACTAAACTTAATATGAGAGAGAAACGATGCTCATGGGAAAACGATAGGAGGAACATAGGGAAAAACGATGCTGATTCAATTTGGGTGCATATCAACCGACAGGTGTCGCTGATATGCTGCAGTTTTCTTTGTTCGCGGAAAAACTTTATCTCAGTTTCTACAGCGAATAAATTCACCAAACTTCATATGTGAGATATCCATTATGAAAATGAGTGTTAGCTTAATTTGGGTGTATATCAACAGACAGGTGGTGCTACTTTTACTTTTACTCACATTCACCGAATTTTCATATGACTATCTCAGCGTCTATTGGATAAAATTGCTACAAAATGCTTATACAAAAATCTTCATTATGAGAAGCTATACTGATTAAATTTTCGGGCATGTTAATTGACGGTCCTGTTACATAAAAAATATGGAAAAAAGCATTATAGTAGCCACAACATACCAGTTTAAATTTAAATTTTCAGTTAGCAAATTAATTATTTTGTGTACATAAGTCGTGAGTACTTAATTATATTTTATTTAGATGTGATTAAAAGTTAAAAGGCATGCATAGATACAATTTAATTGGTTCGGAGAATATGTGCACCCCTAAAATTTGGACACTTTTTCCTGGAACTGTAGGCGTCTAATTTAGAGAGGTTTTACTCTAATTTATACAACGTAATATTTTCAGGGGAAAATTTTATTTCGAAAACTAATTGTAATACTTGATTGTGAAAATAAAGATTTTGACTTCTTTTTTTCTTGTTTAAAAATAAATAAATAAATTAGAAATTTCAGTCCTATCGTTATAAATTCGGTATCAAATGAAAGAGGCGATTTTTCTGAATCCAGGGGCGCGAACAGTTTTCGACACGACGTTTAGATTTTTTTTAAATTAACTAAAGTACGAAACGTAAGTGTCAACACTTCATTTTAATCTTTTCATACGTTTTAGTGCGAATCAAGCTAATAGAAAAATACTTTAATTTAAAAAAAAAAGGTGGGGGGGGGGGGAGAGGGGCGACGATAGCACAATTGAGCAAAATGCATCGTATGATTTATAAAAGATTTTCTCAATCGAAGAATATCGATTTCGATTGCCTTTGAGGATATATATGCGAATAAATAGGTCGAAAATTGTACTTTTATTTTTAACAATTCATAATTGCAATTATTTAATGCTTAATTTCTAAGAGCGGAAAAAAAAAAAAAATTTCGATAATTTCGTTTCGATACTGTTTATTAGGACTGAGGGCCTATTAGTTTCAATCTGGGATTTTTGCGTTGTCGATTTCGATAGTTGGACATTTGTCGAAATCTAAAATGTATCGAAAATATAATTGAATAATTTGAAAGTGATGTTATAATTTGAAAAAAGAAAAAAAAAAAATAGTCCTCCGTCCTAAACTAAATTATGCTTTTGCCAGAATTTCATCAAAATCTTTTATTATTATTATTATTATTGAAAGAAAAAGAAAAGAAAATTAATAATAATCAGTATCGTTACAAGAGATATCGGAAAAGTTTTTAATAATTTTGAATTAGGAAATAAAAAGTGCGCGTGAAATAATATGAAATAAAAATAAGCAAAACTAGTATGTTGAGGCCACCACAAGACTTTCTTCTATATTTTCCTATACAAATTCATTCAGTAACAATATTAAACAATCAGTAACAATATTAAAAAAAAAAAAAAAAAAAAAAAAAAAAAAAAATACGATTTTTTTTCTAGTAATACATATTCAATCAGTAACAATATATAAAACAAATAAAAATCGATAACTTTGTTTTAAATTATCACAGATTTATAATTCAACCATTCATTTTAAAGGTATTGACGAGATCTTTCTAAAGATATCCATCTTCAAAATTTACCCCCTCCCCGCCCCCATGCACAATTTTTTTTTCCTATTTAAATACTACTGTTATCAATAATTCATATTAATTTTACAATCACAAGTTTAAAATAACTCTTATTATGCACATTTATACGAATTTTTGTCCTATACTGCCATGTTAAAAATTTAGATAAAATGCAATCACAGCGCCACCTGTTGAGCTATTGATCCCCAAATGTAATCAGCACCAGTTTATGTCGGGGACCAACTAAATACCAAGTTTGGTAAAATTTCGTAAAAAAAAAATAATAATAATAATAATAATACGATTTTTTTTCAAAGTTTTTTTTCGTTAAAAGTAAAAAAAAAAAAAAAAAAAATCGATAACTTTGTTTTAAATTATGACAGATTTATGGTTCAACCATTCGTTTTAAAGGAATTGACGAGTCCTTTTGAAAGATACCCATCTTGAACCTTTGCCCCCCCCCCCATTCCCCGGGGGGATACTTCTCCTTGAGGTACAACTTTCACTTTAGTCCCGTCAGGTACAACTTGCACATTAGTCCCCTTTAAATATAGTGTTTAAATACTAATTTGATTTGATCAAATATTCTTTTCAATTCTGTCGAATTTTAATATACATTATCTAATCATTCCGTAGTTATTCAGTATTAAATCAGACATGCTCCTATTTCTAATTTATTCCGAAGCAATTCTAGTAAACGCTGTTTTTAACACAATTTTATTTATTTTTTAATCTTTTTTTTTTTTCTGTCAACAACTTAACGGCATTTTTAGTCAAAGCATTACAACAAATTTTACAAAACTGTTAACAATTTTGCATATCATACAAATTATTGAAATTTTAATGCATCATTTTAAACAGGCAAAATTTTTATTATTATTTTTTTTCTTTTCTTTCTAAGAAAAGAAATAAATAGAAAATACGATTTTGATGAAATTCTGGCAAAAGCAGAATTTAGTTTAGTACGGAGGACTACTATTTTTTTTTTTTTTTTTTTTTTTTTTCAAATTATAACATCGTTTTCAAATTATTCAATTATATTTTCGATAAATTTTAAATTTCGATAAATGTCCAACTATCGTAAAACTGGAATCGTCAAAATACGTAGATTGAGACTAATAGTCCCCAGTCCTAAAAAAAGGAAAAAAGAAAGAAAGAAGAAAAAGCAGAGATGTAAAGGAATTTTTACAATAGGCTTGATTACTTTTGTCGATATTTTAAGCACAAAAAATAATTATTAAAAATTACTGATGATAAAAGTCCATAGAATTTGACAACTATGTAAATCAGATAGCGTACCTAACTTCTTTGACTCGATGTCTTAAAAAATTTAATGAAAAAAGAGTAATTTTTTAAATGATTAGCTTATATTATTTCTTTATTATTTAATAGATGAAACAATCACCACACCATCTGATATAATTACAGAATCAACAAAAGATGGTAAGTTAATAATTTATTATAAAGCTATAAATAAAAGCAGTTTTATTATTATTATTATTATTATTATTATTAAATTAATCGTTACTTTAAATACTAAATTAAGTCTTCTTGAAAAGAATGGAAAAAGTCATGAATTAAACCAAGGATTAAAAAGTACAGTCGGTAACAAAAGTATCCGAACGCTAGCAAAAATTCCTATGTAAAAAAAAGTAGAATTAATACTGTTTTGTTAAATAAATCCTTGTCGAATCATGTTCTTAGTCAGTCTAAGAACATGATTCGACAAGGTGACATGATTCAATACTTCAATTGACAAAATTTTTTTAAAAAAATTATCACTTAATTATTGGACTGAACTGGGTCAAATTTAATTTATTTCAAGTCATTGAAAAAAGCCAGTAAGAAGACGAGAAGGTGACCGATTTAATTAAAATTCCACTCTTAAAAGAGTGACACATTCTCCGTACATTATGGTACGGAGGTGCATAACTTTTCAAAAAATCGGGCAAATTTTCATGCTCAAGGAATGCATTAACTCGAAATAAAACATGGTCATTATAAAAGTGGCTCTTGACCGATTATTTTTAAGGTATCTCAGACATTTCCGCAAAACAGCATTTCAAGATGATAATGCAATTTGCTACAGGGCGTTTGTGGTACGCTTATTTGATTCAAATTGTTAAAATTACTTACCCGTTCCCATGATTACTTATAATTCTTTTAGTAATCATATCTTTTTAAACTTTAAGTTAAATCCTACAAAGAATATTATAGAATTTCCTAAAAATAGTCCTAATCTCAATCCGCTTGTAAATGTTTAGTCTATAAAAAGGTGTGTGTGTGTGTGTAGGGGGGGGGGGGGGCTCGAAATTTGCAGCCTACAACTCTACAAGAACTAGAAAAAAATATTTATGATATATGGCACAGTGAAATTTCTGAGATTTATATTAAAACGCTGTTTAATACTATGCCATTGCGCATTAAAACAATAATTCCATACAAAGGGGAAATTAAACCAATGTAGAATACATATTTTTATTAAGTAATTGTTTAAATCTAACAAATAAATAGTTTTACTTCATGTATTAAAATATAACTTGTTTATTTCATATAATAAATCATATTAGAATACTAAGTATATATTTATTGTATTACGTTTAAAAAGAAAGTTTTATGTAGATTTTTATTAAGTACTTCGTAGAGTGTAATAAAGCGAATTACTAAATCGAAAATGTACCTAGGTATCATTTCATACCTTTGGTATTATTCAAATATGACAGTTTTATTTGTTTCAACCATTAGTTTTGAAGACATTGCAAATAGAAAAGGTATGAGTCTAACTTTTCTGCAGCGTGGCTATTTCTTGTGCCTTACGGCCGTATTCACCATTAACTTCAACTCCCGGTTCAACGCAAAATCTTGAAAAGCATCTAAAGGCAGGGTACAGCTTTCTAAAAATATTTGACTGGCTCCTTCTGCCATCTAGCAACGATGATTTCATATAATCTTTGATTGGTTATTTTCCGCTAAAAAAAATTTGAAAGTAACAATGCCGCTAGATGGCAGAAGCGATGCATAAAATTTTGCTGAAAAGTTGTATCCTGACTTTATGTGCTTTTCAAGTTTTCAAGTTCAACCAGGAGTTGAAGTTATTAGTGAATACCACCGTTAGTGTAAATTTAATTTTAAGATAATATTTTACGCTATAACATCAGAAATAAAATATGACGATTTAGAGGAAGATAAAAAGCTTCAAAAGTTGACTGGTGACTTTAAATTGCCTTAATACAGCGTGCACATTACAGTCGGCAGTAAAATTATTGAAGCGCTAGCAATAATTATTATTTAAAAGATGTACACCTAGTACCGTTTTGTTAAGTAAATATTTGTCCAGACATGATCTTAGTGTTTATGCTGTTTATAAAAAAGTAAGTTGGTGATAAAAATCAACGATCAAACTAAAACAAATATGAAAAATGTGGATGTGTGCTTCAATAATTTTGCTGCCGACTGTATATGTTAGATTACTGCAGCATTTTGTAAAAAAACATTAGATTAAAAAAAAAAAAAAAAAAAAAAAAAGAACTTTTAAAATTTATAAAAGAGAAAATGATTGAACATTGTACTGTTTGTTCTACACTTGTATATTGATTCATTTCTTTTCAAGAAATTCAATTATTACTTTTTATAAAAGAAAAAATACATCTGTTTCGCATTTACAGTACCTTAAACCTAAATGCTAATGTTCAAAATGCCTAAATTCGTTCATGTATTTTTTGTCCCATGTGAGTAGTTACGTTTTATTTTATTCTTTATCACTTTTTAACACGTTAATCGCCATGTCAGTCATATGTGCCTGACGCATTTTTAACGCGCATTTTTAACTAGGAAATAACCCTAAAAGGAATATGATATACGCCGAGTAATTATTAACACGTTAATCGCCATGTAAGTCATATGTGCCTGACGCATTTTTAACACGCATTTTTAACTAAATTGTCTAATAAAGTTACCATGGCCCATGTGAAAAATGTTCTGATATTATCGTGGCGATTAACGTGTTAAAATAAGGGAGGGTGGGGCACAGTGGACCACCCCTATATAAATCTATTAATATTCAACTCTTTTAGTTCATATGGATACACATGTTTGGCAGCATAGTACTAGTTGTATGCAGCCAAAAAAATTCGCATGGGAAATAGTAAGATAACCAGTTTGAGCAGTTTTTAAGTTTTGAGCTGCTCAAAGTGATTTTTTCACATTGAAGTTTTTAAAATTTTACAAAGATCGAACTAGTGACTATGAATACTATATAGTTGTTAAAGGAAGGCAAGATATAGCTTTGAGTCCAGTGTTAAGAACAAAATGCAATTGTCAGGAAAATTGTAATTTTAGAAATTATTTCAAAAATGGTAAGAATAAAGCAGTTAACGATGATACAAAAAGTATTAATTTTTGAATGAAAATCAAAAAATGTTTTAATACGTGAAATGACAAAATAATTAAATGTTAAAGAAATATTAGTAAAATGGTTTTTAGCAAGATATAAAATTTGTTGGCCGTTTAAACTGGAAATTTGACTTTTGGTGGCCATGTTGCTCATCCAAGCGAGATGATCGTAAGTTAAAAAGCCATTGCTTATAAAATCGGTTTGTATTGCATTTAGAACATAAAAGAGATTCAGAAAAAGTGTTTAGCAGTATAATTTTTTTAACTACAGTGCAGCAACTATTAAACAAAGCAGGTTTAAATGACAGAAAATTTGAAAAAATTCCATTCTTAGTGAAGAGAATTAGGAAAGCAAGACCTCAGATGGCTAAAAAAATTAAAAAGTGATTAATTAATTATTGGGCTGAACTGGTTCTCTTTGATGAGTCAAGTTTAACTTATTTCGAGCTAAAGAAAACAAACAGATCTGACAACGAAAATATTACCGACTTAATCAAAATCGCACTTTTAAAACAGTGACACGTTCTCCGTACATTATGGTATGGAGGTGCATAACTTTTGAAACAGTCGGGCAAATTTTTATGTTCAAGGGATCAATTAACTCGGAATAAAACACAATCTTCATAAAAGTGGTGCCTGACCGACTATTTTGAAGGTATCTTGGAAATTTCCGCAAACAGCATTTCAAGGTGATAATGCACTTTACTATACGGCGTCTGTGGTAAGTTTATTCATTTCAAATTGTCAAAATTTCCTATCCATTTTCATAAGAACCTATAATTCTGTAAGTAATCATATCTTTTTTTACTTTAAGTTAAATCTCACAAAGGATATAGTAGAATTTCTTCTTTACAAGACATGGAAATAGTCCTAATAGTGATCCGCTCGAAAATGTTTCGTCAATAAAAAGGCGGGGGAGAGGGGAGAGAATTCGAAATTTGCAGCCTACAATTCTGCCAGAACTAGAAAAAATTATTTGTGATATTTGGCACTTTAAAAATTTTTGAGATTTATATTAAAACACTGTATAAAACTATGCCCTTTCGCATTAAAGCAGAAATTCTAAATAAAGGTGGAATTAATCCAATGCAAAATACATATTTTTAATAAAAAATTGCTGAGATATGAAATAAATTGTTTTATTTCATATATTAAAATATAACTTGTTTATTTCATATAATAAATCATAATAGAATACAAAGTGTATGTTTATTGCATTATGTTTAAAAAGAAAGTTTTATGAGATTTTTATACAGTACTTCGTAGAGTGCAATAAAGCGAATTATTAAATCGAAAATAGACATAAGTATCATTTCATCCCTTTGGTGTTATGCAAACATGACAGTTTTATTTGTTCCAACCATTAATTTTAAAGTTATTACAAATAAAAAAGATATAAGTCATTTTTTCTGCAGTGCGGGTTTTTTTTTTTTTTTTTTTTTTTTTTTGTCGCTTAGTGTATCTTAATGTTATTATAAAATAATAATAATAATAAATTTCTGAAATAGTAAGTATTTGAATAGTTATATAATTATTGTTAATACCTAAATTTATTAACTATTTGAATTATATAGTATTAATAAAAAATATCTGGTGTGACTCCACTCGACTTTCCGAACATTGAATGATCAACGGTTTTGTAGATAAAGTAAAGTAAGGGGTGCTGTTAAATAAACAAAAGCGAGAAAATTATAATAGTGTGCTTGAGTATTTTTCTCTATATAGTACACGAGGATTAATTTAACGCTATTGTACTTTGAGCCCACACATCGTAATGATAACGAATTTTTCGTTATGTCCCTGTAAAAACCTATAAATTCTATAGATTCACCAAAGTGCTTATAAATAGTGCAACAGTGACTTATAATATTTATACTTTTTCAGCTCCATGGGATAAGGCATTTAGACGTTATCGCACTTTAAAGTTTGAGCCCATATGCCACAATGATAAAGAAATATGTATTGTGTCCCTGTAAAAAGAACCATAAGTGCTAGATACTCTAAAGTTCCTAAAGTTCGTGTGATGGTGATCTATAACATGTATATAAATTTTCAGTTCTTTTGAATAAGGCGTTTAGTCGCTGTCGCACTTTAAATATTTTGAGCCTATAGGCCATAATGATAAGCAGTTTTTATTTGTGTCTGTGTAGAATTTTGCAAGTACTAGAGTCACCAAAATCTATACAGATTGTGTGATGGTGATCTAAAACATGCGTATAAATTTTCAGCACATTTTGATGAGGCATTTAGATGCTATCGCACTTTAAATAATTTCACACTATAGACCATAATGATACAGAATTATTTGTTGTCTCTCTGTAAAAAAAAACTATAAAAGCTAGATACACCAAAACCTATACAAATCGTGAAACTGTGACCTACAGTAATATGTATATATATATATATATATATATATACATATATATATATATTTTGCTCAATTGAATAAGGCGTTTAGACGCTATCGCATTTTTAAAAATTTGGTCCCTTAGGCCATAATGATAAAGAATTTTTCTTTGTGTCCCTTTGACTATCTCTATTATAAATTATTCTTGTAAATTTCATAACGATTACTAAAAAATAATTCTCTTTATGCACATTTATACAAAATTTTGTCCTATATCACCATGTTAAAAATTTAGAAAAAGCGGGATGGCAACGCAACCTGTAAACAATTTTTACCAAAAGTTGATAGGCACTAATTTATGTCAAAGTGCAACTACATACCAATTTGTATCAAATTCTGTACAGTAGTTCCTGAGATACAGTTGCCACAAAATTTTGCCACACACACACAGAGAGACAGACTGACTGACAGACAGACAGACAGACATTTTCTAAAAACGGTCAAATCGTGTTCTACAGCTCTCAAAACGTGTAAATCCATCAAAAACCCGAGGTCGAAAATTTTTACGAATCCAATACTTTCTTCTATTGAATATAGAAGAAAGTAAAAACTATAAGTGCTAGGTTCACCAAAATCAATAGGGTTCGTGCTACGGTGACTTACAACATACGTAGCAACTTTCAACTCATACGAGCAACGGGTTTAGATGCTAGCGCTTTCACTCACACACATACACACACACATACATACATCTTTTAAAGCAGAAATTTTAACTAACAAGCAAAGTTGTATTTCTAACAGCCCATATCACATTGCAAAATAACTTTGTCTGTTAATTAAAATTTCTGGTGTAAAATTAATTTATCTGACCTGCAGATTACATGCAAGAAAATAGAGTATTTAATGAACACTCTTGCAACATGTTATTTCCTAACATTAGTTAAAGAAATCTTCTAATGGTTATTCAATTTTACATTTCATAATTACATGGCAAATTTACGTTGCATTGTATGTAGTTATCAGTACAAAAACCCTTAACGGATTAAAAGTTTGTGACGCAGCTACTTTATCGCTATAAAATTTTGAAATATGGATCTTAAAAATAATGATATAAATTTTAAGTGACGCTTTACTATTAGTTAAAATATACATAGATTTTCTTATTTGATCATTTGCTTTTTTCTTTTATTTATATTTACAATGCAAACATAATATTTTTAACTTCAAGATAAGACAAATATATTAAATATACTCACTGATACTTTTTCATTTGCACTTCAATTTCAAAATAACAGTTTTAAAAGGAATGATATAAAAATTCCAGTGACTCTTCGGTGTCATTTTAAAAGATTTGTTTTTTGATTCCATTAAAATTACCTTTGTTTTGTCTATTAAAGTATATTTACACATTGAAACAGTGCTTTTTATTTTCAAATATACTGTCAAATAATCACACTTTCACTGAGTTTGCATTATAAATTGAAATTATTTATTTCAATAAATTGATTTGTCTTTTGCGTCACGCTATCCAAAACTGCAAACAAAATTTGTGCAAATGTATTCTTTGCATCACACTATCACTTTGCACAAATTTTCACTTAGTTGGATACTATGATACAAAGTAACATTTACATAAATTTTATTCACAGTTTTGGATAGCGTGACGCAAAAGACAAATCAATTTATTGAAATAAATAATTTCAATTTATAATGCAAACTCAGTGAAAGTGTGATTATTTGACAGTATATTTGAAAATTAAAAGCACTGTTTCAATGTGTAAATATACTTTAATAGACAAAACAAAGGTAATTTTAATGGAATCAAAAAACAAATCTTTTAAAATGACACCGAGGAGTCACTGGAATTTTTATATCATTCCTTTTAAAACTGTTATTTTGAAATTGAAGTGCAAATGAAAAAGTATCAGTGAGTATATTTAATATATTTGTCTTATCTTGAAGTTAAAAATATTATGTTTGCATTGTAAATATAAATAAAAGAAAAAAGCAAATGATCAAATAAGAAAATCTACGTATATTTTAACTAATAGTAAAGCGTCACTTAAAATTTATATCATTATTTTTAAGATCCATATTTCAAAATTTTATAGCGATAAAGTAGCTGTGTCACAAACTTTTAACCCGTTAAGGGTTTTTGTACTGATATCATTACTTTTTAGAGGTTATTGATCAAAAAATTAAAACAAGTCCTTCCGGCTCATAGGAAGGTTAGGTTGATTTATCTTTTCTTAAGAAGTTGCCACCATTTTTTCAAAATGGCAGCTACATTTTATTAATGAATTTGATGGATTTATTAATGAGGGCTATGTATACATGGAGTTTTAAGCAAATCGGTTCAAGGGTTATTGTGATAATTTTCAAGTGGCCACCATTTTGAAACAAAAGGACAGAGTGACTGAGATGCCCAGTGAACTTATCAAAGGTACTTGAATGATATGTCAACTGTGCAAACGTGATTCGAACTGATTCAGTATTACAAAAGTTATTGTAATAAAAAAAATTTAAGTGGCCGCCACTTGGAAACAAAATGGTGGAGCAAGTTGCCTAGCAAACTTATCCAAGATATTTGAATTGTAAGTTCATTTCCCAACTTTGATTTGAACCAGTTTAGTATTCTAAAAGTTACTATGGTGGCGCATTTTCAAGTAGCAGCCTGATTTCAAGCGGCTGCAACTTGGAAACTAAATATTGGTACAAAATTCATCCAAGATATTGGTGTGATAAGTTCAATGTCCAACTTGAACTGATTCAGTATTTCAAAAGGTATTCTGATGATAAATTTACAAGTGGTATCCTGATTTGAAATGGCCGTACTAAAGATATCGGTCATTTTGTTAAAAATGGCAGATAAAATTCATTAATAAATACTTGGTTGAGACCTTTATGTGGTCAATGTAAACATCAAAATTCAAAATGTGGATTTGAAATTTTCACGTAGCTGCCACTTGAAAACAAACTGCAGAGCAACTTAGTTAACGAACTCATCTAAGATATTTGTACGATAAGTTTGCTGTATAACTTTGGTTCAATTCAATTTTGAGTATTATGTCAAGTTATCGTAATCACAAAATTTCCATTACAAAAAAACCCAATTTATACATCTTTTACATTTATGCGACCTTTTAGTGAAGTCCTGATTCATTCCTATTCATTTGAATGAAAAATTTCTTTGTTTATAAGTCACACAATATTAGTTATGTCTTTTCCACTTTTCTAAAATTCACAAAATTTCTTGACTGGTCATTATTTTACCATTCTAAATATAAATTTTGATGAGTATGTGAACTTTGATATTATATCATGACTTTGGAGTTATTCACAATCTATTAACTAATTAAAAACAAATTGTCTGATGCTAATTTAAGTGATAATGATGTAGAATGTGAAGAAGTTATTCTTAAGAGAGGACAATACCCAATCTTGGCAACAGCTATGGCCTATCTTATGGGAAGATCTATTTTCATAACTAGGGGGCTCTGCCCCCTGCTCGCTCCGCTCACCAACCCCTGAGGGAGGCTTCGCCTTCCCCCGACTCACTTTACTTGTTAACACATGCAGAGCTCTGCCCGCCTATCCGCTGCTTTCCTTTCACTGAATAGGAATGTTAATAGTGCATAACACAAGACAAAAGCAGAAAATTTTGAAATATGTAATATTTAATAGCACATTATTTTATTTTTATAAAAATCATGCTTAAAATCAGTTTTTTTTTTTTTATAGAAAGAAATCCGTAATATCCAGACTATTTTCTATTATAGCTTTAGTATATCACCTTTGTTTTTTAACTATAGATCAGGACCGCGGCACCCCAGTCGATAGCACGCCGACCTTGTAATTGGAAGATTGCGGGTTCGGTACTCGAGCTGGCCAAAGACCGTTGTGTACACTAATGGTGGCTGGTGCACGTAAAATCTGTTGTGGCGACAATATCCTCCATATTCCCATCAAAACTATACCTTTTTGGGTCACCGAAGCGGGGGAGCCATCTCTTCCGTGTAGGATCAAAAATGTGATGGCATGTCTCCGAAACATACCTAGGGGTGTGCCCCAGATCATCATCAATTATCCATAGTGCAGTAATGGCCAATGTCATATCCAACCTATCTAACTACCTACCTACCTACAACCATGGATATTTTAATTTTCCCATGTAAGAAAATTTACTTTCTAAAAGTAGAGAAAAAAAGTTATTAATTGCAACACTGACATTTATTTTTTACAACCATGGTTCCGAGCAGCGGTATAGCCAGTCCATAAAGCACCGAGCTCATAATTGGAAGATTGCTGATTCGATACTTGAGCCGGTCAAAGACCGTCGTGTGCACTAATGGTGTCTGGTGCACATAAAATCTGTCATGGCCACAAAGTCCTCCATGTTCCCATCAAATATATACGTCTGGGGAATCTCCTCCATGGAGGATCAAAATTGTGATGTCTCTGGTGTATGTCTCTGGAACATCCCTAGAAGTGCTTCCCAGACAGTCACCAATTACCCATAGCGCAGTACTTGGGCGATGTTAAATCCAACCTACCTACCAACAACCATGGATCGTATTTTATTTTTCCCGTGTAAAATGACTTCATGACAGAAGACCAACGTCACTGGGAGAAACTTTTTTCAAGGTGGCAAATAGAGTACTTTCATAAATTTGTCGTTTATAGCTAGTAACTTCTTTAATTAAAATGATAGAAATTTCTAAGCAGTTGAAATGTCTTCCTTGAAGTATTCGGAACACATTGATACCTCTCATGATGCGAAAGACCCTGCCCTCCGCGAGAAGATGCTGTCGCAGACAAAAAAAATTTGACGCCAGCTACAGTATTTTTTTTTATATATATAGAGATTACTCATTACAAAATGTAGTTTTTAAATTCTGTTTTCACTTTCAGAAAATTCACAACCATTAAATTGGTACTCATTTTCGAAGAAATTGATTTTTAAAAATTTTTATATATTTTTTTCGTTCAAAAATGCAAATTTTCACACAAATTGCTTTTTTTAACCACAAAATAAAATACTAAAAATTTAAAAAATCAATTTTTGGAAAATAGGTACTAATTTAACGACTTTGAATTTTCTGAATATATTTCTTATTTTAATTTTGTAAAAAAAAATTATTACTTGGTAATAGAAATTCCAGATGAAAAAAATACAAAATTAAATTTTACTTCCACATAGAAAAGTTATTTATTTATTTTTCACAAAAGTAATGTCTTTAATAATATAAATGTGACATGTGTATGACTGTATATATATATATAATCAATTTGATAAATATGCAGAAACTTAAAGAGAAATAATAAAAATGTTGAGTGACTCCAGTCGACTTTCTGAACATGAATTAATTCACTGTTGTTTAAATAAAATAACGTAAGAGAAGTCATTAAATAAACAATCAAGAAAATTATTTGATTATTTGCTCACAAATAATATATTGTTTAATGGAATGGAATGCATCCGAATTATTTTGTGTATATCTGTAAAAGAACTAATAGTGTTAGATTCACCAAAATGTATATAGTTTGTGTGACATATACTTATAATTTGTATATGAATTCAAAGCTCAATCAAATGAGGCTTCAGACGCCATCACATTTTAAATAAATTTAGACTATAGGCCATAATATTACAGAATTTTTCGTTATTTCCCTGTAAAAAAAACTATAAATGCTAGATTCAGCAAAATATATCTATACGATTCATTCAACAGTGACTGATAACATGTATATAAAAGTTTCAGCTGAATTGAATAAGGAATTCAGATGCTATCACACTTTAAATTATTTGAGCCCATAGACTATAATGATAAAGAATTTATCTTTGTGTCCTGGTTAAAATAAATAAATAAAATTGTGCTAGATTCTCCAAGATGTATACAGTTTGTACTACGATAACCTATAACATATGCACCAACTTTTAGCTCATTTGAACAAAGCATTTAGACAATATTGTGTTCACTCTACTCAGATATGTACATACATTATCGTAAAATAGCAAAAATGAACTCATGGAACTTCAAACATGTAGATACACCAACTTCACGTCAAATTTTTGTTATAATTACAATACTTTCCTTACCTATGTATTTTCAGAAAGTAAAAAATTCCATGAAATATATGTGAATCATTCATTTTATCATGCTTAATAACAAATTTTTTAAAGGTGTTTACGACTATGAGGGAGGAGATGATAATGTAGTTGAAAGCAGTGGGAGGGGGGGGGGAAGGAGGGGAATTAAAATTGAAACTATAAACTATACTTTTGCACCCAATTCACCCTTAGAAATAGATATATTTATTTATTAAATATTGTTAACTTTGCATGCCTATTTCAATCATTTATGTCTATTTTGAAATATTTAAATTGATTTTATTTACATACACAGGTTTAACCTGGCAAAAAAATTACTTTAGCATTTTAGCGAAAATAGGCAAGCACTATTTTAGCTTTTTCGAAAGTTAATTAATTCTTTGGATACCATTGATTTCTTTTACTTACAAGGAACATCACCCAAGCGTCCGGCTCGGATTTCAATGAGAGAGAGGTGTTTCTTTCATATTTGATATGCTATCAAATTTTACTCAAAAATATGCGAAAAATTTGTATTTATACAGCAAGTGAATACTCAAATGAATAATTCAGTTGAAATAATTTTCAGTACTACTATAAATTTTCATTTGTAACTTAAACATGAAAGCGCAAAATCATTTAGTATTTTTAAGTCACACCCAAAGGCGGAGCTTACTGTTGATATGTGGCTGATGTGGTTTTTAACATTTTAAAAATTCAATAAATAGAGAAAACATGGATGATAGCAAAAATTTCTGTGATAAAAAATATTTGGTACATGCCCTCTATCAGAAATTAAAGTTTCATTAAAATCACAGCCAGACACGGTGTTCCTTGTTAGCTTTGTTATCCTCAGTTTTGTTTTCTATTCCTTTTGTTCAGTGATGATTTTAACCAAGCATCCATATTTGTGACTTTAAAAATATGAATCAGGAAAACTATGTTTTGATTTCAACAATAGAAAAGAGGTACTCATATCATACATGTAAAATGAAAAAGCAATTTAAAAATTAAATAAAGTGTAGTGGTAGATAATCGTGAAATACTAGTGCTAAGAATGCTTCTATGAAGCAAATTCTGACATACTTTTAAATATTTTTGCATTTAAATTCAATCATTAAAAATAAATCCAAATTACTATACAAATAATGATTCCCAAAAATTTCAGTTCTTTCGTAGTTTTTGCCTGCAAATATTACAAAAAAAAAAAAAAAAATCTGAGTTATTATATAGAGATATTTTATATAGTTATCCAGTTTTTAGCTTTTTAGTGAAATTCTGACCAACATTTTTTAGCAAAATGCTAAAAAAACTTATGGCAGTTTAAACCCTGCACAGGGTTCAGGAATTTATTAAAAAATATGGTCGCCAACAAAAAATTATGGTAGCCCATAAAAAAATATTCTCCAACATTTTCTTTCTTTCTTTTTTTTTTCTTTTTATTCCGTTTCAAAATTTACTTGAATATAGCAGGGGTGCAGAATATGTCCGAACGTGCGAACGATGTTCGGGGGAAATTCTGGCTGTCTGGGGAAATTTTGAATAATTATTATCTTAGAATAAAATAAAAATGAAAACGGAAGTAAGAAAAAATTACTGAAAAAACAAATTTTCGAATATTAAACTACAAATTAACATCTGTATTCTTCTTTTACAAGTGTATTCCCTTTAAATACCCGTTACCCCCTCCCCCCCCCCCCCAAAAAAAAAAAAAAAAAAAAAAAAAAAAAAAACTTTCAGATAATAGGTTGATGCGTTATTTTTGGGAAAATTTCAGAGGTCTGAACATTTTCTGCACCCCTGGAATATAGAAATTAAGATTCTATATACCAATTATTATACCAACTAAAAATCAATTATTTATTAGGCTGGAATGATTTATTTTTTACATCAGGAAACACTTGTTTAAATTTAACATCATGAAACTGGTTTTATTATTTTCACTAAATTAATACACCATCGGCAATGGTACATCATTACACAGGTACAAAAATTCAGCACCAGATCGATAGCATGCACAGACAGGAGCAGTGTAAACCAATTCCCTAAAACGGTGCAATAATTTAACACAGAGTTGTGAAACATGCACGGAGATATGTAAATTCCCTAATTCAACACAGTGTCTCAAAAAGTGGTGAGGGCAAAACAGCGAAAGTAGAATTGGAGCCCGATTTCGGGACCAATTCTTTCACCAAAATATATATATTAAAAAAAAGAAATCCTTAAAGTTGAAAACATTATTACTAGTTTTAAAAAATATTGGTCCCCAATGGCGACCGTATTTCACAAGCTCTCACATACACATAATGATAAAGAATTGTTTTATATATATGGAAAGAATAAAGGTAATTTTTAATTTAGGACTCGCAAATAATTAATAGTGGACAAAACAGTATTTTGTCCGGGGCGATTTTAACCAGGTTTTTTCCACTATGGAAAAAACCGAACAACCCTGACCCAAAGTACCCCATGTTTTAAAATCATTAATTACATTAAAACATAAACGAGGAGCAAACATTCAAACCATGTTTTCACCTTTAGATACAATTTTTCAGACCAAAAAAAAAAAAAAAAAAATAACTAATAAATTAAAAAAATAACACTTTTTTTTTTTTTTTCTTTTTTAAGAAAAAACTTGATTTGAACAGTTGCTCCCCAAATGTTTCAATTCGATAAAATGTTAAAGTAAACATATATAATGTGCAGTATATACCTAAATTTGGAAAATATATAGCAGCATGTTAATTAGCAGCACTGTTTGAAAGTACTTGTTTTGATTGAATTGCCATCTTCAAAAACTAAAATATTTTTTGTGTCAATTTCAATTTCAATGTTGCTAATATATTTTCAGTATATAATTATAGGTAATGATGATGTATATAAATGTGAATTCTTGTAGGCATATGAAATTATTAGTTTTCATTTTATTTCATGAAATATAATTCATACCCAAATCCAAAATTATCCCTATTCTATTAGCAATTCATGAAATGCATAAGATTTGCAGCTACAAGGAAAATAAATTACAAATATACACTTCCATTACTATGATTTAGAGGCAAGTGTTTTATAGTTTTTTTTTCTAAAATGTAGTTATTCATATTTCCGAAAAGTAAATAAATGTTTGTTGATCTGTTGGCTAAAACAAAAATATCTTCAAGTATAAACAAATCACTTGTAACCTCTATTTTTCGAATATGCCTGTTTTAAAGTTCCACACTTCAATATTCAAACATTTACTTGAGAAATTAATCTTCTAAAATACAAAATATTAATTTAAACTAAATGTAATTTAATTCACTTTAATTAATAGTCAATTCTGTTTCTAAACAAAAAAGAAAATGCAGACAACTTATTCAAGCACTATGTTCCAGTGGCGGATCTAAAACTTTTTTTTTTTTTTTGGGGGGGGGGCTAAGATTTTTCAAGATGTTATTCCATATCAATGAAAAATTTCCAATTGTAATATTCAATTATGAATGTCAGTACTTTTAGCCTAGCCCCCCCCTAGATCCGGCGCTGCTATGTTCTTGCATGCATGAGCATACCACAGTTAAAAAGAAAAAAGTGGCAGAATGGCTCTTTTTGCAATGTTTACCGCAAGAGAGTTTTCTGTTTTCAGTGGTGTACAGAATGAAATTCAAGAGGAAAAGAAAAAGTAAAGATATTAACAGACATGTTACTTTTCAGCCTTTTTAAGCTTGAAAATTATTATTCTTGGGATCAATGCAAATCTGCATTAAAACTTTTTGGGCATGTGTAGGGGGGGGGGGGGGGTCAGCCTGAATTTGTGCAATATATTATTAGCAATTTCTATGTGATTGGCTTTCAAGAAATGTCAAATTCAAAGTTTGAGAAAATGAAAAAGAAATAGCTCTCCAACTGCATTTTCCTAATAAACTAGAACTACATTATTCTGCTAATCAATTGCCCCAGCAAACAATGCTTCTACAGAATAAACTTATTTTCAAGTATACGTAATAAGTTTGTCTGTTTTTTAAGCACTTACAACTATTTTAATTATAATTAATATGATATTCAATATGAGATTTATTGTTCTGATTTTGTTTATTGTGTGTGCACGTATGCAATCAAATTTAACATTATTTTTATTATTGAAAAATTTATATTGTGTCAGTTGCCTGATACCACTTTTGAGGGGGGGGGATCGGGAAAAGTTCAGCCTTTTTTTCTGTAAGATTGTACCATGTCTGTATTAATTAAAACTTTAGCTCTACGAAAATAATCAGTTTTAGACACTTTTCATGGTTAATCTGTTTATTTAATGATTTTGGCCGAATGCCGAATATTTGGCCAGCTAATTACTGACAATCAGCTGTCAACTTCCTAATTTTTTTCGAACTATTTAAATAGTACCATTTACATTTAGTAATATTCTACTTTTTTAATTATGAGAAATTAACATAAAAAATTCCTTTTCAGAAATGGTGATTGATTTAAATGTAGAAAATTACTAGAAAATATTACAATACACAGTGGCATGATGCTGAGCTCACAGCAAAGAAAGTTATTAACTGTTAGATTCCTCAATAAATACTTAAACTTTCTTAGATGACAACATCATGTTGCACCCCAGCAATAAAAAATAATCTTTGAGAAAAATCAACTTAAAGATAACAATAAAGCATTGACTAGCTTACAATAAAACTAACAAAAATGCCTCTCACTCAGGTGGATAAACTGCATGATATAGCTTAGGTGGGACACTTTTCATCGGACTGACATAAAATTTTGTAGCTGTCTGCGGCAGGTTTTTAAAATTTCGTAATCTGTACTCAAAAAGCCTGAAAGCTGAAAGCGGCAATCTGGGAGGAGGGGGGGGGGGTGTTAACAACAGTGGTGATCTCGTGCAACAATACACAATACAATTTTACTACAAAATAATATAGTATAAACAATTATAAAATAATAAGTTTAACTCATTCAATTAAATATTTCATAGCAATGTTTGACACAACACAATATAAATAATTATAAATAATAAAAGTATTAATTTTAGTTTTGATACAGAAATTTTTATAAGTGAATTTTGAAGTAGAGGAGAAGTTTTGGAGCAGTTTTAAATGAAATTAGCACTTTTCTACATTCCCGTAGAATCTCAGTAACAGGTAACAGGAGAAAAAGAATACATGCATAACACTGCCTATCAAGGGAGATCTAGGCTCCTAGGTCGCCCTTGTTAAGCACTGTTTTGTGTGTTCCTACCAAGGCACCTATAGGGAGTTCAAGAGTTCCTACCACAGAGCGTCTAAGACGTCATACATCAGTAGCGCATTGTCGTGGGCAAAAATATCTAAATTGCAGACAATTTTTTATGACTGCAGACAAAAACTGTCTTAAAGTTGTGGGAATTTTTTTTTTTTGTAGTACAGACAAAGAGTGTCTGAAAGTTAGGGTCAATTTTTTTTATTAGTGCAGACAAAAACTGTCTGCAAGCCGTTTTTCTGTGTCCGCGACTATGTCGCCGTGTCGCGGCGTTTCTGCCACTGGGCTTTTCATATGACATAAACTCAAATTCACTATTTTTTTACTTGTATCATGTATCACCTTTTTTAACGGGGGTGGACATAATATTTGTTTGATCTCCTAAAATGTCCTAGATGGCAACATTATCTAAAATACGTGCACTCCTTGTTAACTCGATTTTAAAGATATAATCTTTATTTAAGTACTGTTGTTAACAAAAACAACTTTTGTTAGATATTAGTGCTACACCAAATAGCACTTTGACCGAGTAGTTGCTGAGTGCTTGGACGAGCACCTAATACCATGTAGTTGCAAGAAAGAATAATTGAAGCATATATGAAAATTTGCACATCTTAAAATTTAAAAAAAAAAAAGGCTTTTGAACATAAAATTTAGTTAAATGGTAGACAGCACGCTTTCATGCAGAACTTTTGTAGTGTATATACATAATTAGTTCATTGCTACATTTTGATACTTACAGCATAGTGAATTACTAAAACCAAAACTGATAACTTTATTCTTAACATCTTTTTTAGATGCGAAATTATCATCCTCAGATAATTCTTAGAGAATATAAAAGTTATTATGCTCTAAGACTTAATTTAAGATACATGAAATTTACATATGAAAGGGGAACATTAAAATATTTTATAATATGGCCATAATTGGCAAAAATAGCAGATTTAATTATGCAAATACGTTTTAGTGTATTTACCTTTTTTATATATACCGTAAAATACCATAAAATCCTTTACTCAGTTAAATGCCCCTCCTCTTTTCACATTTTTTTTTTTTTTTTTTGTTCTTAAAATACTAAATAAGCACACCTTTTGCTCGACGGTTGACTGTATCTGAACAGATGATAGTTTTTTACATTATTTATTTTATAGTATAAAATTCAAAATCAATCTTTAGATTCATCTAGCCAAATAATTTCATATTCAGCATTACGGTCGAATATCGAATATATATACTGAATATTCAGTACATTCCTAATAACTAGCTAATTATTTTATAAAAGCAAATTTAGTTCTGCATTTTGGGGTAAAATTCTGTTATGCTTGATTTCATAAATAATGCCTGTCTTGAACTGTTAGCGGCAAAATGCTTGTGCATTTTAATAACAGATTACAAAATTATTGCATATTTTGGTAAACAGAACTGAACAAAAAAAAAAGTAAAAATTTTATTGATAGGCAACAAAATAATGATGAATTTTGGCAATTATTTATATTATTAAACATAAAATTTGATGATAGATACAGAAAATACAAATGATTCTGTATTTCAATAACAGGCCACAAAATTATCATGGATTTTGAGAAATAGCTTTGGTGGAAAAAAAAAAAAAAAAGAATTTTATCAATTTGCAATAAAATACTCTATTCTTAGTAATTATTTGTATTGTGAAAAATAAAGTTTCTCAATAAGCAGCAATATGATTCCATATTTTATTAACAAGCTGTAAAATTATCGCTCAATTCAAAATAGTTTTCAAAAAATCGCAGACTTTATAGATAAAACATAAACATAATTGTGTATTATGGCGAAATGTAAGCAAAAAATATTTCAGGAATAGCTTGAAAAAGAAAAAAAAAGTGCAAATTTTATTGATAAGCAGCGAAATAACAGCATGTAAGCAATTGTGATTAAGCTATTAAACTGGTAATCCAAAAAGCATACTTTACTGCTGTCCATAATAAGTTTATCGGAATAATCTGCAGCGCTTGCTGCTAGAAAGCTCCCTCTTAATTATTAAAACAAAAGTATATATTATTATTATTTTCTAGGTTATCGAGCAATACATATACATGGAACTAAAAAACAGGCATATTTTGAAAATTACAGGCGATTATGAGTAATAATTTGTTTAGGCTTGGCAGTGCAAACAGATCAAAGATAAGATATATAAACACATTTATTGACTAATCGAAAAAAAATATGTAACCATAATAAAACACGTACCTCTAGATGCAAACATAGTATTAAATTTTGCTTTTCTCAAATCATTTATTTAAACCTTCCGGTATCAATTAATTTAGGGTTTTCAACTAGAATATCTTCTTTCTTGATTAAATAATGCTCTTCGAAGTAATAAATAAAATAGAAAAACGTAATGAAACTGAAAGCTTGATAGGCGGAATGGGCGGAATAATACAGTGCAAACCTCGATGGTAAACAATTAGCGCCTGTCTACAGCGAGTCAGCGAGCGCCAAAAATTTTGGATGTACGCATGCGCTCCAAAGATCATGAACCATGGTATAAATTTGTGTGCATGAGTGATAAACTTTTTCGCTTTAAAAAGAAATTAATTCATTATAAATAACGATGAAATAGAATATCTATGATTACAAAATACTTCTTTTACTTTAAAAATTATCTAAATAATTTTTTGACGAAATGGGAAATTTTAAAATTAAAAATATTTTCTTCATAACAAAAAGTTATTGACTGCATTCACGTTGGTCAGCCAACCAACAAAGCCTTGCAAGCAAGAAGTAAGAACCGATTTACGGCCATTTTCGCCGAAGAAAAGCATGCAATTGGCGGAGTAATATAGTTCTATTTTTAAAACAACTTTTATAAAAAACAAGAGTTTTCCTGAAAAAAAAACGAAGACGTTACTAGATTAAGAAAGATCCTATTAACAGCATATATTAATTATATGAAAATCCTTCGAGCCGTTTTAGAGATATTTTTCAGAATTTAGTCCATTACACCAATCGTTTTCCCTTTTTGGCTTTAAATTGAGATTCAGATCTCAAAACATACTGCATGTAGAAATGTAAAATTTTAAGGATAGATTAAGACCGTAGATAAAAGACTATTTTGAAAAGATCAGAACAAAATATGGCATATTTGCTGAGATATTAAGTGTCGGCTTTTACAAATCTCTCTGATGTCAAACTAGCCGTATATATCATATGAGTTCGCAGCGTTCAGTTTGGGCTTCCGCTTGCGTCACTCGAAAAACTGCCGTTTTTCATGATATACTAAATAAATTCTTTAAAAACTTATGAATCCCATATGAAAGTTTTAAGCTATCTATTTATCTATCTATATATATATTTTTTTCTAAATTTTTGAAAAATCTGAAAAAAAAAAAAAAAAAATTGACAACTCCTATGTTTTTTTTTTTCATAAAATTTTTTCGAAGCAAAAATTTTTACCCAATTTATGATGGAAAATTGTTACAAAAATTTACAAACGGTTACTCTTAAAAATTACTAGTGTCAAAAACCTGTTGGATTGTGCACGTGACACCTTTGTCCGGATGTTTTAACATAACTTAAAGATGAAAGACTTAATATTTTTGAAATACCAATAAATTTCCCTCTTTAACTCGTTTTGTTTCTTTGTTATTTAATCGATAAAGCATCATATTTAATAGATAAACACCATCTGCAACAGCATCAACTAAAAGTGGTAAGTTAATAACGTTTTAAATAAAATTTTTTTTTTTTTTTTTTTTTTTAATACACTTTTACTTTAATACGTTAAGTGTCGTGCCAGCCATCGGTGCTGACACTGAACTTTCCGTTTAGGCCGCGTCAACCACCAGTGGCTGACAGTGTCAAATATGATATAAAGCCGCGTCAACCACAAGTGGCTGACAATGTAAAATATGATATAGAACTAAAAAAAAATTGCATTGTTTTAAGTAATTGCTGAAAATTTATTCAAAATTTGCTTAATTTTTATTTATTACATGATTATATTGTTAAGGAATTTTAATGGATTTTATTGGAACATTAGCAAACCCGTGCAAAATTTTCACACTTTATTTCTTTTCTTATTTTTAAAATTTTAAACTCATAAATATTATACCAATTTCATTACTTAATTAAAATTTTAATTTACCAGAAGCCAAATTATTATTAGAACCAAATTAATATTTTGCAATAGTGAAGCCAAAATCATTCAAAGAAAGGTTTCAAAATAAGATTCATGGTTGACGACCAAGTTTTCAATAATTTTCGGTAAATTTTCCAGAAAATTTTCTGTTTCAAAATTTTCCGGAAAACCCACATCCCTAACTACATGTGAAATAAATAAAATTAACTATCATGCTTGCTATGCTGAAATGCCAGTAAAAGATTGTAAAAATTGTAAGGTATTAAGATCATTAACAATTCTATTTTTTGTTCTATTAGAATTTACATACACCAACAGAATTTTATAATAGTTTTGCTGTACAGCTTTTTTTTTTTTTTTTCCCTCCTTTCGAAGAATACAGTAATGTCTTGTATTTATATATTATTAACTTGGTATTACGTCTATCTGTTAAACAAAATCAAGATCACTGGCCTATAAAAACTATTTCTACAAAATTTTACCTTTACTCCTTTATATACAGTATAACGAACTATTATGAAACCAATCTGCAAAATTAATTTTTATTTTGCATAGCTCAAAAACGAATAATTCTAATGTGTGTGTGCATCTCACAAAATTAAAAAATGGGTAGATGTAGAACATTAGAAATTCATATGTAGGTTTATTATCACATCTTATCTAGTGGTGTAACTACCTTTTTTGTCTCTCTGTGACTTTCCATTTTGAAAATATCTTTGGAAATTATATTTGTAATGACCAAAAATACAAAATTATTGGCCAATATTGTAAATTAGCATAGGTATATGAGCTGAAAATTCATAGAAAATTGAACAGAAGCTAATAATAAAGCCGATAATGATATTGTTACGAAATTTGTTGACTGTCTTGCATTATAGAAAGTAGTTCATAAAAGCAGCACAAGCAGGTTCTAGTCAATGAACGCACTTTATTTAATGAGTAATCTGGAAACAGTTGAATAAAACTATTATTTCTATCATGAAAGTCAATAATCAATAAATACTTTTGAAACAATCCAATAAAACAGTTATTTGTACCACAAAAGTCAAGTAAACAGCATTAAATATTGCACAATGCATAAATTTTAATAATTCAGGCGGAATGAAAAATTGCTTCAAGAGAAGCAAATTGGATTTCCCCCTCAAACTAATTCCCCCCAACTATTTCCCCCCTTTAAAACCGAAAATTCCAAAATCACAGAAAATTATTTTTTAGTAGTACAATTTCTTCACTGTGAACTAGTTTGTAGCTGAGGCATGCTCTCAAACGTGGTTTTAACTCATGTCCCCCACCCTCGCCTTTTTTTATTCTTCTAATGATGACACATCTACAAACCAAGACCTTTTTCTAGACACCTCAACCAAATTTTTACACCCTGCTGTTCTCTCAATTTAATGGATACAGTAAAAACACGTTTCAAATTAATAAAATAATATTGTGTATATGCTACAAAGATAATTTTGAAAAATTTATTTTATCTATTTCTCATGTATTCTAGGAAATCATTTTAAGTGTCCAAAATTTATGGGCACTTTCCCACACCCAACTGATTGTTCTAAATATTACAACTGTTTTATTCATATGGCTAAACAGAACACATGTCCAGAAAAGCAACTGTTTGACACTGAAAAGAATTCATGTAAACCAGAAAAAGAAGTGAATTGTGGTAAGAGACGAAGACCAGGTAAGTGATTGATTTTAAATCTTTTAAAATAAGAAATATATATGTATACATTGTTGCGTATTTGGGGATTTGTAAGTTGTCCAAAATTCATGAAGCGAAACATGCAAAAATTCGGAGTTTTATTTACAAAAAGTTCCAGAAAAACTAGTATGTTGTGGCCACCACAAGACTTTCTTCTATATTTTCCTATACAAATTCACTCAGTAATAATATAAATATATATATATATATATATATATACGATTTTTTTTTTTTGTAAAAGTAAAAAAAAAATCGATAACTTTCTTTTGAACTATCACATATTTATAGTTCAACCATTCGTTTTAGGTATTTACGAAACCTTTTGAAAGATACCCAACTTGAAAATTTCCCCCCTCCCCGGCGGTACTTACCCCCAGGGGGGGGAAGTGATGCCCCCACATGCACAATTTTTTCCCTAATTCACTACTACTATTATCAATAATTCATATTAATTTTACAATCACAGGTTAAGAATAACTCTCATTATCTGCATTTATACGCAATTTTGTCCAATACTACCATGTTAAAAATTTAGAAAAAATACGATCACAGCGCCACCTGTTGCGCGATTGATCCCCAAATCAAATCAGCACCAGTTTATGTCAGGGGCCAACTAAATACCAAGTTTGGTTAAATTTCGTATATTTAAAAAAAAAAAAAAATCAATTTTTTTTTTCTGTTAAAAGTAAAAAAATCGCCAACTTTGTTTTAAATTATCACAGATTTAAAGTTCAACCCTTCATTTTAAAGGTATTGATGAGACCTTTTGAAAGATACCCATCTTGAAAATTTACTCCCCTCGAGGGGGGACTTCCCCCCCCCCCAGGAAGGATGGCAAGGCTCCTACACATACAAAAAAAAAAATTTCAGTTGACTATCTCTATTATAAATAATTCTCGTAAATTTCATAATGATTACTAAAAAATAATTCTCTTTATGCACATTTATACAAAATTTTGTCCTATATAACCATGTTAAAAATTTAGAAAAAGCGGAATGGCAACGCAACCTGTAAACAATTTTTACCAAAAGTTGATAGGCACTAATTTATGTCAAAGTGCAACTACATACCAATTTGTATCAAATTCTGTACAGTAGTTCCTGAGATACACTTGCCACAAAATTTTGTCACACACACACACACAGAGAGACTGACAGACAGACAGGCATATTCTAAAAACGGTCAAATCGTGTTCTACAGCTCTCAAAACGTGTAAATCCATCAAAAACCCGAGGTCGAAAATTTTTACGAATCCAATACTTTCTTCTATTGAATATACAAGAAAGTAAAAACTATAAGTGCTAGGTTCACCAAAATCAATAGGGTTCGTGCTACGGTGACTTACAACATACGTACCAACTTTCAACTCATTCGAGCAACGGGTTTAGACGCTAGCGCTTTCACTCACACACATACACACACACACACACATACATACATCATCATAAAAATAGTGAAAACAGACACGGGGAATCTCAAAACGTATAGAAACATCAAAATCTCTAATTCGGATTTTTGACATGATTACAATACTTTCCTTACATATGTATGTTCGGAAAGTAAAAATATCTAATTTAATAAATAGTAGGTTGGTTGGTTAGTTGGTTGGGTTTTACGTCACACTAGTGCTGCGCAGATGGGCAATTGGCGACGGTCTGGGACTCACCCCTAGAGATGGTCCGGAGACATGCCATCGCAATTTTGATTCTCCACGGAAGGGATGGCTCTCCCGCCTCAGTGACCTCCAGAGGTGTAATATTTTATGGAAACATGGAGGACGTTGCGTTCACGACAGATTTTACGTGCACCAGCCACCATGAGTGTACACGACGGTCTTTGGCCGGCTCGAGTACCGAACCCGCAATCTTCCAATTATGAGGCCGGCGCTCTACCGACTGGGCTGCCGAGGCCCAATAAATAGTAGGAATTATTCATTATTTTTGTTGTTTTTAGAGATCACATGTGAAAAGCAAAAGAAGTAGCTTAATATATTTTATTTAAATTTATCCTACAAATACAAGGTAAATTAATTATATCTCAAAATAATTACAAAAATATTAAATATTTGAATAGTAGTATAATACTTATTAATATCTGAATTAAAAAATATATTTGATCTATATAATATTAATAAAGGAATAAAAACAATATCTATTTAAACATAATAAATTTTCTTACTGAGATTTGATTTCTTATTTGTTTATTTTAATTTAATTTTGGCTATTTTATTTCATGAAAATGCTATAATTATGTTATTTAGACTAGAATCGTATAAAGAAACTAATTTTAGAGAAAAAAAAAAAAAGTCATTTATATTTAATATACACAAAAGAGGCTGGTCCAATGTACCCCAGTGATGGGGCACAGTGGTCCACTTTGATAGTCCTCACAATTTATTTTTTAATTCGTAATGTATTAGTTGTGATAAAAAAAATTAAGACATGTTAAGAAGGGCTTAGAGATTGTTTCCTATTTTTTTCAAGCACATTGCTTTTTTGTTTTTTGTGAAAAAAAATAATTAAGAGTGTAAAAGTGGTCCACTGTGCCCCGGTTTTCCCAATACAAAAAAATCATTGAAAAATAATTATTTTACTATCCTACATGCACAATACTTATGCATTTCTAAATTCTCTTAAAATGAGATAATGAAAATAACTGAACATGAGGGAATTTTCACTCATTTGCCTAGAAGAAACGTGTCGCGTCCTATCACCTTGAGTTAAATCCCCTAAATTGAATGAGTTAAAATAATGTACTCAAACTTTACTTATTTGGGTTAACTTAAATTTGAGATGACTTCAGTTGATTCAGATTAACAATCGGAAGTACTTGAATGATTTCAATTAAATCCTACTTGAGTTAATTGTAATCTTTTTTATCGATATTAGGCAGTTGCTAGAGTGATTCCAGGTAAATCATACTTGAGTTAAAAGTAATCATTTTTTATCAGCATTCCGCAGTACTTGAGTGATTTCAATTAGATCTTACTTGTGTAAATTATAATTATTTTTTATTACTATTCTGCAGTACTTGAGTGATTTTAATTAAATATTACGAGTTAATTATAATCATTTTTCATCAATATCCTGCAACACTTAAATTGTTTCAATTAAATCATACTTGAGTTAACTTTAATGGTTTTCTATTATTATTCTGCGAAGTTGAGTGATATAAATTAAATTATACAAGTTGATTTTACTTACTTTGGTCAATATTTTGCAGTATGGTTTAACCATATGGATCAAGTACAGCTAAATATTAATAAACTAGTATGTTGTAACCACCACATGACTTTCTGTTATATTTTCCTACACAAATTCAATTAGTAAAAATAATTTATTAAATTATTATTTAATAAAATTATCTTCCATGATGATTGCAAACGTTTTCCATTCTAGAGAAGTAGTATTATAACATTAAATATCCAAAGAAATTTAATTTTATTGTCTGTATGACATTTTTTTTTTTTTTTTTTTTTTTTGTGTGTCTGTGTGTGTTAGGTATTGATATACATTTGCCTCACTAGAGGGCGCCAGAATTCCCGTTGAGATGAGATTCGAAGAACATTTTTGTGGTCTCCCGGGAGCGTATCTCCGAAATGTTGGCGCGTACAGGCGAACCTGGCGAATTTTTGTAGCTCTCGCCAAATCCCTCTCTGCCGCAAAGCAACCGTTCTTTCCACTTCATTAACGATTCGTTAAGGATTCGAGCAATCTTTTTTTTTTTCCCCAAGAGAATAAACTATTAAAAATGTGTCAATGGAGTTTTAGTATCGTAATTCTTAAATAATATATTTAATGCAAAAATTTATTAGCAATCCTCCACCCTTTAAATTTAATTTAGCAAGATTAATGAAGAAATAAAATTGTAATATTCTAATTTTAAAGCTTTTAAAATTGTTCTTGAAATACATTTATTTATTTATTTATTTTACTTTAGCTTACCAACATATATGGTAGAGAAAGTATTGTTTTGGGGTCAAATTTTCGAAATTGAATTTTTGTTACATATACACGTTTTGAGGCTCCCTGAATCATAATTGTTAAAAATGTGTCAATGGAGTCTTTGTATCGTTATTTTTAGATAATATAATTTAATACCAAAATTTATTAGAAAACCCTTTAAATTTATTTTATTAAAATTAATGAAGAAGTATATTTGTAATATTATTATTTTAAAGCTTTTAAAATTATCCTTGAAATACATTTATTTTATTTTATTTTATTCTGTTTTATTATTATTTTTATTATTATTATTATTATTTACTTTCTCTTCGTCAAATAAAATTGTTTCTAAACCTATTTTAGATTATTTGAAAAGTACATTAAACTTTACATTCTTACGCTATTGATCTTAAGATTTAATGTGCAATCTGCCATTATAATATTGAAATGCAGGGTAAAAAAGAAAGTCGTGTGAGTGACACACCAGATTATCATTATTATGATCATTATTTAGTTTATTTTACCCATATATTGTAAGAAAGTTTTTATTTTTGATTCAGATTTTCGAAATTGAGTTTTTGCTACATTTGCTTAAATATCCTGAAACAAAAAATTAGGTTTTTAGCGGTTGCCTGAATGTGTCTGTGTGTTTGTTATCACCATACCTCAAGAATAGATATTGGGACTCGGATGAAATATTAAGTAATTCGTGTACAGTGACTAAGAAAAGAATTCAAATTCATTAAGTCTATGTGTGAATTTTCTGGTAAATACAATTTAATATTTTTGGATGAAACAAAATAAAATAAATTGAACTTATATTTTATGTGCATGAAAGAATGTTTCGTATACAATGTAGCATGTACACTCCTTCTCATATTTATAAGGACACTTTATATTTTGAAATAACTAATGTAAAAATAATTGTGAACAAGATTATACTAAGTGCACTTAATATATCTAGTATTCTAAAAACCAAAATTGCTATAATTTTTTAATATAAAACAAATTAATAAAAAATAATGCAAAATGTGTTTTTCTCCACGTTTTTAGATGTTCATAATTATAGGGACAATCCAGATTTTTTTCGTTTTATTTAACTTATTAGCGGATAAATTACAGTTGACATGCGAATTTGTTAACTACTGGGCTAGATTAATTCATATATAAGCCTTCAATTTTTCTTGGACGGACATTACTGATAATTCCTCTAAAAAAAGAACGTTCAAGTAGTGAAGTATGATAAATGTGTTTTTTAAGTGGAAGGATAATTTCAATCCTCCGAATTTCTAATAAAATTCGAAGGTCTAAAATTGCTGAAGGAAATGTGATCAAACGTTGAACTGCTGGTTCGATAGGAGAGAGATCTGATGCAAAATCAGAGTTGTTTTACAGAGATCGAAAACTCATAATTCCTCTTACTGTTCTACTCATAATGACTGCTGCTGAATTTGCTCGTAATTTTTAACGAAAGGTTAGGTTAGGATCCACATTTATGCATGTTTAAAATATATAATAATATGTTAAAATGAATAAAAAACCTGTAATAATCAATCAGCATTTAATGGGGGGAAATAACGTCTGTGTTAAAGTTGAATAAAGACAATATTAAATGGTAAAATGCTGCATTTTCGGATGAAAAACATTTTATTATTGATTATCCAAATGGTTTTAATAGTTACTGGAACGATCTGAAGATAGCGAAAGACAGAGGAGATTTTTTAAAGGCAAATATTAATCGGGCATTTTAAAGGAGGATCTATGGTGCACTTGGTAGCTGCTTCTACTGAAGGCAGAATGAATTTAGTAATTTTTTCTATTATTATGAACATCAAGAGAATATCCGCAAATTTTAAACGTGGAATTATCAGGTTTTTGTTAGATTTTGGGGGGTAATAATGTTTTTTTCAACAAGACTTACATTTTTACTCTACTTTTAGAGCAATAGGAAATAGTTTGAAGAAAGAAACTTCTCTATTATTGCCTTTCCCATGGCCTAAAAGTTGAAAAAACCTTAACTTATGATATTAGAAAAGTGCATGCAAGCGGAAAGCAATTTTAAATAGTTTAAATGTATTAAGAATATCATATATGCTATACGAAATGGTATTGAAACTGAATATATATATAAAAAAAAAATGTATATATATATATACTAGAGAGAATGTCTGACTGTTTCACCCTAAAAAGAGACCCCATAAAATATTAATTTAAAGAATAACCGAAAAAAATTACTAAAATTCGAGCTGTCCTTATAATTGTGAACACCTGAAAAATAATCTTTTTACCATATTTAAAGTTTTTTAAGATAGAAAAACGATAAAACTTTTTAAATATAGTCTATTAATGAAATTCAAATTAATTAAAAATATATTTGTTTAAATAATAGTGTTCAGTGTTTAGTTAATATAGAAAAACGTGTGTCCTTATAATTATCAGAAGGAGTGTATATCCTTTATTAGAAGTTTACACAGAACCCCACAAAAGAATTCAGATATATTCATACTATGGAATTGCTGAAAGGTCACTTCATGTCGTGCTATGTGTTTTAAATTCTGTGCTAAATTAGTACACTATATTGTGTTTGTAAAATATATAGTAAATATACAGGGCTACCCCCAAATTAAATGAAAGCATTTCTTTTTATAAATAAAAATCAATGTAATAAATGCAATTAAAGTTTAATTAATTTAAAATTATTCTCTTATTCTAATTTACTTTATCTTATCCGTGGAAGGTTGCGAAAGTATTGTTTTCGGATCAAGTTTTCGAAATTGAATTTTTGTTACATTTATATGTTTTGAGGTTTCCTGAATCCAAAAATTATGTTTTTAGTGGTTTGTTTATGTGACTTGTCTGTGTGTGTTATAGATATTGAGTTTGTAAAATGGGTGCATCAGTTTTTAAATATCACTTATGTTGTTGATAAGGACTATATTGCTTTGGAACAATGTAAGTTGTAAACTTCGCATGTTATTCAAAATTTACCTTTTCTTTTTAACATGGCAAAATAGAGCAAAATTTCGTTTAAACGTCCATTATGCCAATATTTTGTCGTAAACATGTCAGACTAATATTTTAAAATATATTTTTTAATACACTTCATTAAATATGAAAATTTTAATTTGAAACTTTAGTAATTAAGAATTGTGTCTCCTTCATTTGGCAAATTAGGCTAATACTTCCCACGAACTTGCAATATGGGGATCAGTTGTGTTGGAAATTAATGTACGAAAACAATCCTAATAAAAGTAGTCATTTAATTACGATAAGTCAAATGTATCGAATCGGATAGAGGGTAGCCTATGAGGTGCGGCATTTCAGTCTGCGTCTGTGTTGAGTGTTCTATCATACTCATTCCTTTTAATATGAATACATTTCGCTCTCAATAGAAATTAGTAACAATAAATATAGGATGAGAATGGTTATGCGCATCATTATTACTTTGATTTGTATAACATATTAAGTTAGATTGTTCATTATTACTGAAAAACAAATAGAATAGCATTAATAAAATGTTTAACGTTTTATTTTATAACTTTGTAGGTTGGGGTTGGGGGGTGGGGGTAAAGAATGAGAAATGGACATGTCCGAGGAGGAAATTATACGTAGAAAATTTTATGAATTTCAACCATAAAATTTAACACGAAATATCTATTTTATTATGATTAAGATGTTCTTTAAAAATACATAAGAGATAGGTGATAATTTATGAAATAAGGTGATAATTTAATAAGATGATAATTTATGAAAATTCAAGCACTGCATTGTAAGAGAAATATTTTATAAAGTCGTACATTTTAAAAATTTAAATACAAAATGATAATAAAAATAGTTGAAATGTAAAATGGCGTACTACTGATTTGGACTTATGAACATTCTTCATGCATTTTACTAAGAATTTGTAAATTGTTTGAACAATTTTTACAAACTTTTTGGCCTTATAGATGAAATCGGATCTCAATGCTAATATATTACCATTATTATTATCTAATCTCTATTCGGAAAACTATTTCTTAATTTCAAGATATGTTTCGTTTTGCGATCTAAATCCTACATTAATCATCAGAAGAAAAAAAAATAATAAAAGAAAAAAGAAAGAATGAAAAACGCCGGATGTTTATTTATACAGGTTAAGCGGCGTGAAGTTTCTCTTTGCACTTCCAGATTTGGCGAAAATCGCATTCTTTGGCGAAAAATTGTGAATTTGTACTGCGGGCGCCAACATTTCGGAGATACGCCTCCCGGGACTTTAGTTTAGTTTAAGTTCTGTTCTAGAATGGAGAGCAACGAATCATGAAATAGTAGTTTGCTCTCGTGGCCTTTTTGGCATAATTTTATTATTCAAGGAGCTATAGTTTAAGAAATAGAAAAAGTAGCTGATAGATTAGCATTAGTTTTATTATAAATCCATTTTTCTCAAAGTATAATTTTAGAAATAGTATCGCTAAGAGATAGCATGAAATGGATGTTCTACAGTACGAAATGAATATTTTTTGTAAATAGTGTTTTTTTTTTGTCATGTAAATATTTTATTTAATAAACTGTATATATTTTCCCGTCTTGATAAGAAGCTGTTGCTTTGTAGAGAAACTTGCATATTATTCGTCTTCATTTTTTAACGTCGAAGAATTCTACAGGTAAGAAGAATATTATTATATCATTTTGAAGATTATTACCAGAAAATTAAAACGATTTGAAAATAGTAAATAATTATTTTGATTAAATGAAAGAGCCTGCAATCTATATTTTACAAAGAGTCGCGATGACTCGCTTTAAGCCGTTCAGAAGAATGGCGTTTTATAACATATTTTATGGCGTCCGCGACAGGATATATTGTTTATATTAAATGCAGGAAATATTGTTTATATTAATATCGTGTATAGTAACTGAAAAGTAATGAATTATTTTCATTTGAAAAAAAAAATGGTTTGTATTATTATTATTATATAAAATGTTTTTCAAAAGATATCTTATATTTAAATTATTTAGAATATTCCTTTTTCAAAGTAAATAAAATTATAAGTGTCTGATTGATTGAAATGAAACAAGATTTTTTATTTGCTATATTATTTGTACATTTAAAACGTAAATTTATCAAGGTCAAAATAAGATAGTTGTTTTTTATGATTGAAATAAATAAAAGTAGAATAAAGAAAGCTATTGAGTATTGAGTTGACCTTGAAAAAGAAGCATTAGATTTGATAAAAAAGAAATAAAAAGTATTTTATTATAGTAAATATTAGATGATGTCAAAATCTGATTGCATTGAATGCTTATTGTTTTATTTTTTATTTCGCAATGATTAAAAAATAAAGTATTATTTTAGAATTTGTGAATGAAAACAGAGTATGCAATTAATGAAAGTTTCGATTTTAATTTGCTCTTGGATTAGATTTTGTGATTGTTTAATTCAGAAAATTTTTACAGTTAATAAATAAATAAAAATTATTATTCAGTTGAAAATAAATATTGCTATAAGAGTAAAATAAAAAATAATAAAATGTTATTTTTTGTTTGCATTTTATGAAAAGAAAAATGGTTCTCTAAATAGAATTTTTTCCGAGTTGTTCTTAAAATAAAATCTTCTTGGAAAATAGAAAAGTGAAGGTTTTTGCATTTAAATTAAAAGGCATAAATAACGAATAATTGGTTAATTAACATAAAACTGTTCTGTTTTTGTTTAAAAATCAGAAATGGAAAAAATAAAAAAGCGAAGAACGCCATTACGATCTTCTTTACTAAAACTTTAAATATTTTAAAAACAGAACTAGAGAAAGAAGATCTTGAGAGGGGTATACTTTTTGATAATTTAAATAAATTAAAGACATCTGATAATGAAATATTAGACATTATGTCGGAAGATAGTAAATGCGATGAAGCTTTGATTGTAAAAGAAGCGGCAGAAAGCGAAGCATACTGTGATGAATTTATCACAGTTAAAAGACTAATTAATGAAAAGTTAAATTCAAATGTAAATTTTAATTACACAGGCCAAAATAAAATGGAAAACGAAACTAATTTCAAAACAAAGCGATATAAATTACCAATATTAGCTATCAAGAAATTTGATTCAAAATTGATAAATTATTTGCCCTTTTGGGCCCAATTTAAGAAAATTCATAAAGGTGAAGAATTAGACAACGCTGACAAATTTCAGTACCTTTTACAATGCGTAGAACCAGGAACTCGAGCCAGAGAATTACTCGAAAGTTACCCCGTAACATCAGAAAATTATTTAAAGGCAGTAAAGGCTTTTGAAGAACGCTATATGGGGATAAAGATATCTTAATCGAAGTATATGTTCGGGAATTTTTTTAATTAATTACAGCTAATGTACAGACTAGGGGAAATAGCAAAAATTTGTGTAATTTAGTGACCAAGATAGAAGCGCACTTGAGATCGCTGGAAAGCATGAGTGTAAACATTGATCAGAACTCTGCGTGGCTGTACCCAATGGTAGAATCCTGTTTACCCGAAGATAATATTAGAACGTTTCAAAGACTTGATGTTGGGGCCAGGGAAGATTCTACTGAGTTAGATGATAAGGAAACCACACAGAAATCGAACTTGTCACTATTGCCGAATTTTTTGAAAAGGGAAGTGGCAGGTGAAGAAAGGTTACAATTAGCCAGGTCGGGTTTTGAAATTAATTCACCCAGGGAAAATGTTAAAAATAAATTTAACAAGAGAGATAACAGGGTCCCCACTGCTACAGGCTTATTCGCGGCAAAAGAATTAAGCTGTATATTCTGCGGAAAAACACATGAGAGTAAAGACTGCATAACAGCCAGATCGCTCTCCCTTGACGAAAAGAAAAATAAAGTAAAAGAAAAAAATTGCTGTTGGAAGTGTTTACGTTTTGGACACCGGGCAAAAACGTGCAAGGTATTAAGTTTCACGTTTGTTCGAAACCACACACGGAGTTATTTTGTCCAGAGATAAGGAAAGGGGGTGAAAATAGTAGAAGCAATCCTCCCGAAGTAATACAGAACACTGTCGCCAAACAATGCTCGCAGGAAATAGCCCTTATGACGTTAGAAATAAATATAAAAGGGGAAAAAGGTGCATTGTCTTATGGACAGTGGTTCTCAGAAAAGTTACATTTTAAAGAAAACTGCAAAAGAGCTCAAGCTCAAACCCATTGGTACAGAAATAATTGCCCATACAGTTTTTGTGGGTACACAGACAGAAGCTAAACAGCATAATATATTTAGAGTTACAGTGGGTGCATCGAATAATCGGGCCAGTTCGATACATGAGCTCGATCTTTTAGACCAAGAAAAGATTTGTGGAGAAATTCCTCGAATTCCAAAGGGAAATCTGTGCAGAGAACTCAAGAAAAATAAGCTGTGGTTGTCCGATATCAGCCCTGGTAGTACGGAAATAGAAATCCTGATTGGAAGTGACGTTTACGGTCAACTGTTAACGGGTCGAGTCAAACAATTAGAAAATGGACTCACAGCGATAGAAACCAAACTTGGGTGGACAGTTTGTGGAAAAACAGGGCTTCCATCTCAGGGTTGTTTGAATAGCGGTACAGCGGTATTAATGACAAATCTGTACATAAAAGATTGGATTGTTCCAGACTTGTGGCGACTCGAAACGATAGGCATCAACGACCCTGCGCAAACCTTGTCCAAAAGAGAAGAAGAGGAGCAAGCCCACGATATGTTTCTTATACAACTCACCAGAAATGAAGATGGTCGTTATCGAGTGGGTCTTCCATGGATTTCCAACAATGTCAATATTCCCTCAAATAGAAATAAAGCAGAAAGAAGATTATTCAGTACTACCCAAAGATTAAAGAAATTAAATAAATTTGAGGTTTACGATGTAGTTTTCAAGGAAAGGCAAAGAGAAAATGTCATACAGGAAGTCCCTCAAACAGAACTGAAAGACGTTAGTGAACAATACTTATGCCACCATCCAGTCATCAAGCCTGATAGTTCTACCACCTCCATCAGACCAGTTTTGATGCATCATGCAAAGTCGGAAGAGCACCGTCACTGAATGATTGTTTCTTTAAAGGACCAAATTTATTAGAAGAGAATCCCGCAATATTGTTAAGATTCAGAGAAAAATCAATCGCTGTTGCATCTGACATTAGAAGAGCCTTCCTTCAGATCGAAATAAAAGAGGAAGATCGGCATTTTTTAAGTTTCCTGTGGTGGAAGAAGACGAATGAAATAGAAGTCTATCAGCATAATAGAGTGGTGTTTGGTATTACTTCCAGTCCATTTTTACTTGGCGTAGTTATCAGACATCATTTGAATGGGTGTCCAGAAGAACTTAAGGCAATTGCTCAGAAACTTCAGAAGTCATTCTATTTAGATAACTGCGTTACATCTGTAAACAACACGTCCGATTTGGAAGAATTTAAATCTAAGGCAACAGAAATCATGGCTGAAGCTAAAATGGACCTAAGATTGTGGCAATTAGGTCCTGTAAAAGAAATAGAAAAGTTGTCTTTAGAAAATGAAAAGAAAGACTTCTCAACTCCAATTCCAGTTTTAGGAATCAAATGGGACAGAACAGATGATAGCTTGATGGTCTGCAATAAATTTGACTTAGAAATAGTGAATTTATCAAAACGTCAAATTCTATCCATAACTCAAGGAATTTTCGATTCCATCGGTTTTCTAGCTCCAGCATTGTTACCAGCCAAGATAATAATTCAAGAATCATGGTCCAGCAAATCAGCATGGGACACTCCACTTCCAGAGAAAATTCAAAGAGACTTTCAGAAATGGTACAGCGAATTAAAACAGCTAACAGAATTGAAGATCCCGAGAAGAATTGGTTATGGAAATAAAGAAGATTGGTCCCTACATATTTTCTGCGATGCAAGTCAAAGTGCCTATGCAACAGTAATTTTTCTACGGTGCGAAGAGGAAAAAAAGAGTTTCAATTCAATTTTTGGGAGCAAAATCATGGTTGGCTCCAAAAAAGGCTCTAACGATTCCCCGTCTTGAGCTGCTTGCCTGTGTGTTGGGATACAGACTATCAAAGTATGTCATATAAGCTTTGGACATCCCTACAGTACCAACATACTTTTGGACTGATTCTTCGACAGTTTTGGCCTGGATTAAAAGAAATGACCAGTGGGGTACCTTTGTGGGCAACAGAATCAGAGAAATATGCCAACTTACGAACCCTCACCAGTGGTACTTAGTTCCCGGAAGTCAAAATCCGGCAGACCTGCCTTCCCGTGGTTGTAGTCCTAAATACCTTCTTGAATCGGGATGGTGGGAGGGACCTAAATGGCTAGAAGAGGAAAAAAGTAACTGGCCCCAACCGAAGATTGTCCCTAATGAAGTCTTAGTTATGTCGGAAAGAAAGAAAATTGCAGTGTCATTATTTTCGAGTCCAAATGTAGATCCATTTATGAATTATGAAAGAATTTCGAAATTTAGTAATCTTGTAAATATTATTTATTGGATATGAAGATTTGCCACAAGATGTAGAAATAGAAATCATATTTTCCCAGCTGAACTTTCGGCAGAAGAAAAGAAAGAGACGGAAAAATTTCTCTGGTCACGCATACAGTTAGAAAGTTTTGGTGATGTGCGAGAAACAATAAAAGGACTTGTTGTTATGAAAGATCAAGACAATATTCTAAGAGTCAAATCAAAGTTGTTAGATCGAGAAGACACTTTTTCTTTGAAGTATCCTATATTGTTGCCACAAAACATCATGTTGTAAGATGCCTAATTAGAGACTGCCACTTGAAGAATTGCCATGCTGGACTTCAGACAGTTGGTTCGATCTTACGTGAACATTACTGGAGTATTTCTGCAAAGCGTAACATCCGAAGTGAATTGATAAAATGCACAAAGTGTAAATTTTTTTCTTCCAAAACATTTGTTACTCCTCCCATCCATTTACCTTTTGACAGAGTCAGAGACTCAAAAGTTTTTGATGTTGTTGGTATCGACTTATGTGGTCCTCTTTACCTGAAAAATAAGTCCAAAGTATGGATAGTCATTTTTACCTGTGCAGTATGTCGAGCCATACATTTGGAATTAGTGACGAATATTTCAACAGAGGGATTCCTACACGCGCTAAGAAGATTTGTAGCCCAAAGAGGAATAATTTCGACAATCTATAGTGACAATGAACTAACTTTCGTGGTGCAAACAATCTCTTTAAATCTGTTGACTGGAATCATATTCAAAAGACGAATGACATAGCTCCAATAAAATGGAAGTTCATCCCCCCAACCGCTGCTTAGTGGGGCGGATGGTGGGAGCGTCTCATTAGAAGTGTAAAAAACCTCCTACTGAAAACTTTTGGATAATCTTCCCTCAATTTTGAAGATCTCTCTACTATCTTGTGCGAAGTTGAAGCCATAATGAACAGTCGACCTTTAACATACCTATCAGAAGAACCAGACAAGTTCATTTCTTTCACACCGTTCCTGTTTTATGCAAGACATTCAAGAAATTGGTGTGCCAGATCTTGATGCCATTGATGCCAAAAAACTGAGAGCACTATACAAGCACTGCCAAAGTGTTCGAAAGCAACTACAAAGTAGATTTCGAAAAGAGTATCTAGCGCAGTTGGTACAACGAAGTAGACGGATATGTAAACCTGTTAAACAAGGCGACATTGTGCTAGTAGAAATCAACAGTGTGAAAAGACTACAGTGGCCAATAGGAAGAGTAGTGAAAATTTTCTTAGCCGAGATGGCCGTGCCACGGTTGTGGAAGTGAAAATGCATTCTGGGACATTGATTAGACCACTTCAAAAACTTTATCCTTTAGAGATATCAGATGCTGAGAATCCAGTGATACGTGCAGCAAAAGAGACAATAAACTGAAAGTGGTCAAAAACTATAAAAAACTTTTCTAAAGACAATCATAATTGTTTAAAATTGCATTGAACTTTAAAATATTTTATTTTTATTTTTCTTTATTTTCATTAGTTTGTAACTTTAATTTTTACTATTTTTAGTTTATAGCTTTAATTTTTACTATTTGTAGTTTATAGCTTTAATTTTTCTTAGTATGTAGCTTTATAAGTTTATATTTTCTTAATTAATTAACTGTTTAATTTTTTAGCTCTCACCTAAAAAATTAAAAGTGGGAGGATGTTAGGTATTGATATACATTTGCCTCACTAGAGGGCGCCAGAGGTCCCGTTGAGATGAGATTCGAAGAACATTTTTGTGGTCTCCCGGGACTTTAGTTTAGTTTAAGTTCTGTTCTAGAATGGAGAGCAACGAGTCATGAAGTAGTAGTTTGCTCTCGGGGCCTTTTTGGCCTAATTGTATTATTCAAGGAGCTATAGTTTAAGAAATAGAAAAAGTAGCTGATAGATTAGCATTAGTTTTATTATAAATCCATTTTTCTCAAAATATAATTTTAGAAATAGTATCGCTAAGAGATAGCACGAAATGGATGTTCTACAGTACGAAATGAATATTTTTTTGTAAATAGTGTTTTTTTTTTTTTTTTTTTTTGGTCATGTAAATATTTTATTTAATAAACTGTATATATTTTCCCGTCTTGAAGAAGAAGCTGTTGTTTTGTAGAGAAACTTGCATATTAATCGTCTTCATTTTTTAACGTCGAAGAATTCTACATGTAAGAAGAATATTATTATATCATTTTGAAGATTATTACCAGAAAATTAAAACGATTTGAAAATAGTAAATAATTATTTTGATTAAATGAAAGAGCCTGCAATCTATATTTTACAAAGAATCGCGAAGACTCGCTTTAAGCCGTTCAGAAGAATGGCGTTTTATAACAATTTGTTATAAATGAAAAAATATATATAACTTTATTTTAAACTAGCAGGCCACGCCCGCTTCACTGGTCACTATTTTTAACCCTTTCATTCCCAATTTTTTCCGTCCATAAAATAATAAATCTTATATTTAGTCATACATTTTTTTAAAGGTAATATATATAAATATTTTTTTTAAATATAAGTAATAGCAGAGTACGAATTAATATAGCTAGCAAAGCAACTGAGAGGTGTTTATTTATGTTTAATATAACCAATGATGAAATTTAAAATCATAACTTTTCAATAAATAAAAATATCGAAATTTTGGAAGAAATACATATTGCAAGTAATAAAACACAAATTATAAACATTATAAAATAAAATAAAAAATAATTCAAACATTTGATTTACTTAAATTGCCCTAAACAGGAAACTGATTCCGATATTATTAGCAGAATAGAGTAAAATATACTTTCAATTATCAATAAGTATAGTAAAATCATCTAAAACATATTTTTTTCGATGGGAAAATGTATATAGATTTTAATATTGTTCATTTTGAATCAGTGGGAGTGTTAGATGGTATAGGAAAGAAAATCTGAAATGCTATGTTTCCAATTGGCATCACGGGGAATGAAAGGGTTAAGTGAATCACTATAGCTAATGAATTCTCAAAATTACATCAATTTTATCATACGAAAAAAAAAAAAAAAAAAAAATGTGATTGGGGAAAAAATGACACGACATTTAGATTTTTTAAAATTAACTAAAGTACGAAACGTAAGTGTCAACACTTCATTTTAATCTTTTCATACGTTTTAGTGCGAATCAAGCTAATAGAAAAATACTTTAATTTAAAAAAAAAAAAAAAAGGTGGGGCGACGATAGCACCATTGAGCAAAATGCATCGTATGATTTATAAAAGATTTTCTCAATCGAAGAATATCGATTTCGATTGCCTTTGAGGATATATATGCGAATAAATAGGTCGAAAATTGTACTTTTATTTTTAACAAATCATAATTGTAATTTTTTAATGCTTAATTTCTAAGAGCAGAAAAAAAAAAAAAAAAAAAAAAAAAAAACTTTTTCAATAATTTCGTTTCGATACTGTTTATTAGGACTGAGGGCCTATTAGTTTCAATCTGGGATTTTTGCGTTGTCGATTTCGATAGTTGGACATTTGTCGAAATCTAAAATGTATCGAAGATATAATTGAATAATTTGAAAGCGATGTTATAATTTGAAAAAAGGTAAAAAAAAAAAAAAAAAAAACTAAAAGTCCTCCGTCCTAATCTAAATTATGCTTTTGCCAGAATTTCATCAAAATCTTTTTTTATTATTATTATTATTGAAAGAAAAAGAAAACAAAATTAATAATAATCAGTATCGTTACAAGAGATATCGAAAAAGTTTTTTTTAATAATTTTGAATTAGGAAATAAAAAGTGCGCGTGAAATAATATGAAATAAAAATAAGTAAAACTAGTCTGTTGTGGCCACCACAAGACTTTCTTCTATATTTTCCTATGCAAATTCATTCAGTAACAATATTAAACAATTAGTAACAATATTGAAAAAAAAAAATATATATATATATATATATATACGATTTTTTTTCTAAGTTTTTTTTTTTTTTTTTTTTTTTTTTCGGTTAAAAGTAATACATATTCAATCAGTATCAATATATAAAAAAAATAAAAATCGATAACTTTGTTTTAAATTATCACAGATTTATAGTTCAACCATTCATTTTAAAGGTATTGACGAGATCTTTCTAAAGATATCCATCTTCAAAATTTACCCCCCCCCCCCATGCACAAATTTTTTTTCCTAGTTAAATACTACTGTTATCAATAATTCATATTAATTTTACAATCACAAGTTTAAAATAACTCTTATTATGCACATTTATACGAATTTTTGTCCTATACTGCCATGTTAAAAATTTAGATAAAATGCAATCACAGCGCCACCTGTTGAGCTATTGATCCCCAAATGTAATCAGCACCAGTTTATGTCGGGGACCAACTAAATACCAAGTTTGGTAAAATTTCGTAAAAAAAAAAAAAAAAAAAAAAAAAAAAAAAAGATTTTTTTTCAAAGTTTTTTTTTTGTTAAAAGTAAAAAAAAAAAATCAAAAAAAAAATCGATAACTTTGTTTTAAATTATCACAGATTTATGGTTCAACCATTCGTTTTAAAGGTATTGACGAGACCTTTTGAAAGATACCCATCTTGAACCTTTGCCCCCCCCCATTCCCCGGGGGGATACTTCTCCTTGAGGTACAACTTTCACTTTAGTACCGTCAGGTACAACTTGCACATTAGTCCCCTTTAAATATAGTGTTTAAATACTAATTTGATTTTAACAAATATTCTTTTCAATTCTGTCGAATTTTAATATACATTATCTAATCATTCCGTAGTTATTCAGTATTAAATCAGACATGCTCCTATTTCTAATTTATTCCGAAACAATTCTAGTAAACGCTGTTTTTAACATAATTTTTTTTTTAAATCTTTTTTTTTTTTTTCTGTCAACAACTTAACGGCATTTTTAGTCAAATCATTACAACAAATTTTACAAAACTGTTAACAATTTTGCATATCATACAAATTATTGAAATTTTAATGCATCATTTTAAAAAGGCAAAATTTTTATTATTATTTTTTTTTTCTTTTCTTTCTAAAAAAAGAAATAAATAGAAAATACGATTTTGATGAAATTCTGGCAAAAGCAGAATTTAGTTTAGTACGGAGGACTACTATTTTTTTTTTTTTTTTTTTTTTTCAAATTCCAACATCGCTTTCAAATTATTCAATTATATTTTCGATAAATTTTAAATTTCGATAAATGTCCAACTGTCGTAAAACTGGAATCGTCAAAATACGTAGATTGAGACTAATAGTCCCCAGTCCTAAAAAAAGGAAAAAAGAAAGAAAGAAGAAAAAGCAGAGATGTAAAGGAATTTTTACAATAGGCTTGATTACTTTTGTCGATATTTTAAGCACAAAAAATAATTATTAAAAATTACTGATGACAAAAGTCCATAGAATTTGACAACTATGTAAATCAGATAGCGTACCTAACTTCTTTGTCTCGATGTCTTAAAAAATTTAATGAAAAATGAGTAATTTTTTAAATGATTAGCTTATTTTATTTCTTTATTGTTTAATAGATGAAACAATCACCACACCATCTGATATAATTACAGAATCAACAAAAGATGGTAAGTTAATAATTTATTATAAAGCTTTAAATAAAAGCAGTTTTATTATTATTATTATTATTATTATTATTATTATTATTAAATTAATCCTTACTTTAAATACTAAATTAAGTCTTGTTGAAAAGAATGGAAAAAGTCATGAATTAAACCAAGGATTAAAAAGTACAGTCGGTAACAAAAGTATCCGAACGCTAGCAAAAATTCCTATGTAAAAAAAAGTAGAATTAATACTGTTTTGTTAAATAAATCCTTGTCGAATCATGTTCTTAGTCAGTCTAAGAACATGATTCGACAAGGTGACATGATGCAATACTTCAATTGACAAAATTTTTTTAAAAAATTATCACTTAATTATTGGACTGAACTGGGTCAAATTTAATTTATTTCAAGACATTGAAAAAAGCTAGTAAGAAGACGAGAAGGTGACCGATTTAATTAAAATTCCACTCTTAAAAGAGTGGCATATTCTCCGTACATTATGGTACGGAGGTGCATAAATTTTCAAAGAGTCGGGCAAATTTTCATGCTCAAGGAATGCATTAACTCGAAATAAAACATGGTCATTATAAAAGTGGCTCTTGACCGATTATTTTTAAGGTATCTCAGACATTTCCGCAAAACAGCATTTCAAGATGATAATGCAATTTGCTACAGGGCGTTTGTGGTACGCTTATTTGATTCAAATTGTTAAAATTACTTACCCGTTCCCATGATCACTTATAATTCTTTTAGTAATCATATCTTTTTAAACTTTAAGTTAAGTCCTACAAAGAATATTATAGAATTTCCTAAAAATAGTCCTAATCTCAATCCGCTTTTAAATGTTTAGTCTATAAAAAGGTGTGTGTGTGTAGGGGGGGGGGAGCTCGAAATTTGCAGCCTATAACTCTACAAGAATTAGAAAAAAATATTTATGATATATGGCACAGTGAAATTTCTGAGATTTATATTAAAACGCTGTTTAATACTATGCCATTGCGCATTAAAACAATAAATCCATACAAAGGGGAAATTAAACCAATGTGGAATACATATTTTTATTAAGTAATTGTTTAAATCTAACAAATAAATAGTTTTACTTCATGTATTAAAATATAACTTGTTTATTTCATATAATAAATCATATTAGAATACTAAGTATATATTTATTGTATTACGTTTAAAAAGAAAGTTTTATGTAGATTTTTATTAAGTACTTCGTAGAGTGTAATAAAGCGAATTACTAAATCGAAAATGTACATAGGTATCATTTCATACCTTTGGTATTATTCAAATATGACAGTTTTATTTGTTTCAACCATTAGTTTTGAAGTTATTGCAAATAGAAAAGGTATGAGTCTAACTTTTCTGCAGCGTGGCTATTTCTTGTGCCTTACGGCCGTATTCACCATTAACTTCAACTCCCGGTTCAACGCAAAATCTTGAAAAGCATCTAAAGGCAGGGTACAGCTTTCTAAAAATATTTGACTGGCTCCTTCTGCCATCTAGCGACGAAGATTTCATATAATCTTTGATTGGTTATTTTCCGCTAAAAAAATTTGAAAATAACAATGCCGCTAGATGGCAGAAGCGATGCATAAAATTTTGCTGAAAAGTTGTATCCTGACTTTATGCGCTTTTCAAGTTTTCAAGTTCAACCAGGAGTTGAAGTTATTAGTGATTACCACCGTTAGTGTATATTTAATTTTATGATAATATTTTACGCTATAACATCAGAAATAAAATATGACGATTTCGAGGAAGATAAAAAGCTTCAAAAGTTGACCGATGACTTTAAATTGCCTTAATACAGCGTGCACATTACAGTCGGATGTAAAATTATTGAAGCGCTAGCAATAGTTCTTATTTAAAAGATGTACACCTAGTACCGTTTTGTTAAGTAAATATTTTTCCAGACATGATCTTAGTGTTTATGCTGTTTATAAAAAAGTAAGTTGGTGATAAAAATTAACGATCAAACTAAGACAAATATGAAAAATGTGGATGTGTGCTTCAATAATTTTGCTGCCGACTGTATATGTTGGATTACTGCAGCATTTTGTAAAAAAACATTAGATAAAAAAAAAAAAGAACTTTTAAAATTTATAAAAGAGAAAATGATTGAACATTGTACTGTTTGTTCTACACTTGTATATTGATTCATTTCTTTTCAAGAAATTCAATTATTACTTTTGATAAAAGAAAAAATACATCTGTTTCGCATTTACAGTACCTTAAACCTAAATGCAAATGTTCAAAATGCCTAAATTCGTTCATGTATTTTTTGTCCCATGTCAGTAGTTACGTTTATTTTATTCTTTATCACTTTTTAACACGTTAATCGCCATGTCAGTCATATGTGCCTGACGCATTTTTAACACGCATTTTTAACTAGGAAATAACCCTAAAAGGAATATGATATACGCCGAGTAATTATTAACACGTTAATCGCCATGTCAGTCATATGTGCCTGACGCATTTTTAACACGCATTTTTAACTAAATTGTCTAATAAAGTTACCATGGCCCATGTGAAAGTTTTTCTGATATTATCGTGGCGATTAACGTGTTAAAATAGGGGAGGGTGGGGCACAGTGGACCACCCCTATATAAATCTATTAATATTCAACTCTTTTAGTTCATGTGGATACACATGTATGGCAGCATAGTACTAGTTGTATGCAGCCAGAAAAATTCGCATGGGAAATAGTAAGATAACCAGTTTGAGCAGTTTTTAAGTTTTGAGCTGCTCAAAGTGATTTTTTCACATTGAAGTTTTTAAAATTTTACAAAGATCGAACTAGTGACTATGAATACTATATAGTTGTTAAAGGAAGGCAAGATATAGCTTTGAGTCCAGTGTTAAGAACAAAATGCAATTGTCAGGAAAATTGTAATTTTAGAAATTATTTCAAAAATGGTAAGAATAAAGCAATTAACGATGCCACAAAAAGTATTAATTTTTGAATGAAAATCAAAAAATGTTTTAATACGTGAAATGACAAAATAATTAAATGTTAAAGAAATACTAGTAAAATGGTTTTTAGCAAGATATAAAATTTGTTGGCCGTTTAAACTGGAAATTTGACTTTTGGTGGCCATGTTGCTCATCCAAGCGAGATGACCGTAAGTTAAAAAGCCATTGCTTATAAAATCGGTTTGTATTGCATTTAGAACATAAAAGAGATTCAGAAAAAGTGTTTAGCAGTATAATTTTTTTAACCACAGTACAGCAACTATTAAACAAAGCAGGTTTAAATGACAGAAAATTTGAAAAAATTCCATTCTTAGTGAAGAGAATTAGGAAAGCAAGACCTCAGAAGGCTAAAAAAATTAAAAAGTGATTAATTAATTATTGGGCTGAACTGGTTCTCTTTGATGAGTCAAGTTTAACTTATTTCGAGCTAAAGAAAACAAACAGATTTGACAACGAAAATATTACCGACTTAATCAAAATCGCACTTATAAAACAGCGACACGTTCTCCGTACATTATGGTATGGAGATGCATAACTTTTGAAACAGTCGGGCAAATTTTTATGTTCAAGGGATCAATTTACTCGAAATAAAACACAATCTTCATAAAAGTGGTGCCTGACCGACTATTTTGGAGGTATCTTGGACATTTCCGCAAACAGCATTTCAAGATGATAATGCACTTTACTATACGGCGTCTGTGGTAAGTTTATTCATTTCAAATTGTCAAAATTTCCTATCCATTTCCATAAGAACCTATAATTCTGTAAGTAATCATATCTTTTTTCACTTTAAGTTAAATCTCACAAAGGATATAGTAGAATTTCTTCTTTACAAGACATGGAAATAGTCCTAATAGTGATCCGCTCGAAAATGTTTCGTCTATAAAGAGGCGGGGGAGAGGGGAGAGGATTCGAAATTTGCAGCCTACAATTCTGCCAGAACTAGAAAAAATTATTTGTGATATTTGGCACTTTAAAATTTTTGAGATTTATATTAAAACACTGTATAAAACTATGCCCTTGCGCATTAAAGCAGAAATTCTAAATAAAGGTGGAATTAATCCAATGCAGAATACATATTTTTAATAAAAAATTGCTGAGATATAACAAATAAATTGTTTTATTTCATATATTAAAATATAACTTCTTTATTTCATATAATAAATCATTATAGAATACAAAGTGTATGTTTATTGCATTATGTTTAAAAAGAAAGTTTTATGAAATTTTTATAAAGTACTTCGTAGAGTGCAATAAAGCGAATTATTAAATCGAAAATATACATAAGTATCATTTCATCCCTTTGGTGTTATGCAAACATGACAGTTTTATTTGTTCCAACCATTAATTTTAAAGTTATTACAAATAAAAAAGATATAAGTCATTTTTTCTGCAGTGCGGTTTTTTTTTTTTTTTTTTTTTTTGACGCTTAGTGTATCTTAATGTTATAATAAAATAAAAATAATAATAAATATCTGAAAGAGTAAGTATTTCAATAGTTATATAATTATTGTTAATACCTAAATTTATTAACTATTTGAATTATATAGTACAGTAAAACCTCTCTAAGTTGGACACCTGCGGTTCCAGGAAAAAGTGTCCAACTTAGAGAGGTGTCCAACATATAGGGGTGCTTACATTTTTCGATTTAATTAAACTGTATTTATGCATGCCTTTTGACTTTTAATCATATTTAAATATAACATAATTAAGCATTCATAACTTATATACAAAAAATTATTAATTTGCCAATTTAAAATCTAAATTTAAACTTGTATATTGAGGCCATAATAACATTTTCTTCTACAATTTTTTTATATATTAGCGCCATCCACCAGTTAATATGAATGAAAATTTAATTAATAAAACTTCTCACAATAAAGATTTTGCATATGTGTTTTGGTGCAATTTTATTCAATAGACGCTGTGGTAGTCATATGGAAAATTGGAGAATTGATTAAAAGTAGCACTACTTTGTCTACTGATACTGATATTTACCTAAATTAAGATAACATTCATTTTCATAATAGCCATCTCACTTATGAAGTTTGGTGAATTTATTCGTTTTAAAAAATGAGATTTAATTTTTCCGTGAACGGGGAAAACTGCAGCATACAGCGACACCTGTCGATTGATATGCACCCATATTGAATCAGCGTCTTTTTTCACTATAGATAGATCTCTCACATATTAAGTTTAGTGCAATTATACACTCAAGTAAAACTTGGTAGGAAAAATAAAAGGGACAAATGAAGAGGAACCCGAACAACCGAAATGTATTGTCTAATGCTCATTTTAAAACAGTCTAAGTCAAAACATACCTGTAGGATCTCTATTGGATATTTTCTGGAGAAAAGGACAAAAACAATTCATGCAAATCAATAAAAAGAAAGACTATTCCATTATGCGCCAAAATTCAGTTATTTGTGAACTTTTCAATTGAAGGAAATAAATATTTTTTTACAAGGTGAGACAGAGATGAATATATTGTGACAAGAAACATTGTTTTTTAGATATTCACAGCTATTTCTACAAGGGATAAGTAAAATTTCTAAAAAAAAAGTGAGAAAACGGAAGTTTTATATCTTTTTTTCCTGTTTCATAGGGTAAAAGTGTCCAACTTAGGACAGTATTTGACTGTCCAACTTCCAAGTTAGAGGGGTGTCCAACTTATAGAGGTTGGATATAATGTTAATTCTATGGATACATTCCGTTCCGAGAAAACGTGTCCAACTTAGAAAGGTGTCCAACTTAAAGGGGTGTCCAACTTGAGAGGTTTCACTGTATTAATAAAAAATATCTGGTGTGACTCCACTCGACTTTCCGAACATTGAATGATCAACGGTTTTGTAGATAAATTAAAGTAAGGGGTGCTGTTAAATAAACAAAAGCGAGAAAATTATAATAGTGTGTTTGAGTATTTTTCTCTATATAGTACACGAGGATTAATTTAACGCTATTGTACTTTGAGCCCACACATCGTAATGATAACGAATTTTTCGTTATGTCCCTGTAAAAACCTGTAAATTCTATAGATTCACCAAAGTGCTTATAGATAGTGCAACAGTGACGTATAATATTTATACAATTTTTCAGCTCCATGGGATAAGGCATTTAGACGCTATCGCACTTTAAAATTTGAGCCCATATGCGACAATCATAAAGAAATATGTATTGTGTCCCTGTAAAAAGAACCATAAGTGCTAGATTCTCTAAAGTTCCTTAAGTTCGTGTGATGGTGATCTATAACATGTATATAAATTTTCAGTTCTTTTGAATAAGGCGTTTAGTCGCTGTCGCACTTTAAATAATTTGAGCCTATAGGCCATAATGATAAGCAGTTTTTATTTGTGTCTGTGTAGAATTTTGGAAGTACTAGAGGCACCAAAATCTATACAGTTTGTGTGATGGTGTTCTAAAACATGCATATAAATTTTCAGCTCAATTTGATGAGGCATTTAGATGCTATCGTACTTTAAATAATTTCACACTATAGACCATAATGATACAGAATTATTTGTTGTCTCCCTGTAAAAAAAAACTATAAAAGCTAGATTCACCAAAACCTATACAAATCGGGAAACTGTGACGTAGAGTAATAATATATATATATATATATATATTGCTCAATTGAATAAGGCGTTTAGACGCTATCGCATTTTTAAAAATTTGGTCCCTTAGGCCATAATGATAAAGAATTTTTCTTTGTGTCCCTTTGACTATCTCTATTATAAATAATTCTTGTAAATTTCATAACGATTACTAAAAAATAATTCTCTTTATGCACATTTATACAAAATTTTGTCCTATATCACCATGTTAAAAATTTAGAAAAAGCGGGATGGCAACGCAACCTGTAAACAATTTTTACCAAAAGTTGATAGGCACTAATTTATGTCAAAGTGCAACTACATACCAATTTGTATCAAATTCTGTACAGTAGTTCCTGAGATACAGTTGCCACAAAATTTTGTCACACACACACACACAGAGACAGACTGACTGACAGACAGACAGACAGACATTTTCTAAAAACGGTCAAATCGTGTTCTACAGCTCTCAAAACGTGTAAATCCATCAAAAACCCGAGGTCGAAAATTTTTACGAATCCAATACTTTCTTCTATTGAATATAGAAGAAAGTAAAAACTATAAGTGCTAGGTTCACCAAAATCAATAGGGTTCGTGCTACGGTGACTTACAACATACGTACCAACTTTCAACTCATACGAGCAACGGGTTTAGATGCTAGCGCTTTCACTCACACACATACACACACATATACATACATCTTTTAAAGCAGAAATTTTAACTAACAAAAGCAAAGTTGTACTTCTAACAGCCCATATCTCACTGCAAAATAACTTTGTCTATTAATTAAAATTTCTGGTGTAAAATTAATTTATCTGACCTGCAGATTACATGCAAGAAAACAGAGTATTTCATGAACACTCTTGCAACATGTTATTTCCAAATATTAGTTAAAGAAATCTTCTAATGGTTATTCAATTTTACATTTCATAATTACATGGCAAATTTACGTTGCATTGTATGTAATTATGTACTAAATAAATTCTTTAAAAACTTATGAATCCCATATGAAAGTTTTAAGCTATCTATCTATCTATATATATTTTTTCTAAATTTTTGAAAAATCTGAAAAAAAAAATTTTTTTGACAGCTCCTATGTTTTTTTTCATAAAATTTTTTCTAAGCAAAAATTTTTACCCAATTTATCATGGTAAATTGTTACAAAAATTTACAAAAGCTTACTCTTAAAAATTACTAGTGTCAAAAACCTGTTGGATTGTGCACGTGACACCTTTGTCCGGATATTTTAACATAACTTAAAGATGAAAGACTTAATATTTTTGAAATACCAATAAATTCCCCTTTTTAACTCGTTTTGTTTCTTTGTTATTTAATCGATAAAACATCATATTTAATAGACAAACACCATCTGCAACACCATCAACAAAAAGTGGTAAGTTAATAACGTTTTAAATAAAAAGTTTTTTTTTTTTTAAAAATACATTTTTACTTTAATACGTTAAGTGTCGAGCCAGCCATCGGTGCTGACACTGAACTTTCCGTTTAGACCGCGTCAACCACTAGTGGCCGACAGTGTCAAATATGATATAAAGCCGCGTCAACCACCGGTGGCTGACAATGTAAAATATGATATAGAACTAAAAAAAATTGCATTGTTTTAAGTAATTGCTGAAAATTTATTCAAAATTTGTTTAATTTTTAACACTTTCCAACAAGGTTGAAAAGTGTTTATGACTTCGGTTTGTCTGTCTGTCTGTCTGTCTGTCTGTCCGCGCTCTAACTCCCGTAAATATTTATGTAATTTCTTGAAACTGATATATGTTATTCAAGTTCACTATCGAACGGTCCCTATTGAAAATGGAGTTTATACCTCTACTGGTTTGTGTACAGGGACACCCGAAAGTATTTCAAAGCATTGTGTTCTCTGATAGGTATTTCTATAAACCATATTTTTATAACTTTACTCTAGACATATCTTAATGAAATTGAAATATGTTATTCAAGATCTTTATCGCACGTTACCTATTGAAAATGGAGTTTATGCCTCTAATAGTGTGTGTACAGGGACATCCGAAAGTATTTCAAACCATTGTGTTCTATGAGAGGTATTTCTATAAACCATATTTTCATAACCTTAGTATAGACATATCTGAATGAAATTGAAGTATGTTATTCAAGTTCACTATTGGATGTTTCCTGTTTAAAATGGAGGAATTACCACCATCGGTTTATGTACAGGGATACTCAAAATTATTCCAAAGCACTGCGTTCTATGAGAGATATTTCTATAAATCAAATTTTAATAACTTTACTTACCTCGAAGTTTTTGGAAATTGAAGTATATTATTTATATGTACAAAAGAATGCTTTGCACAGAATATAGCATGATTAGCATTAGATTTACAGGGTGCCACAAAAATATCCAGTTACATTAAGAGCTATTAATAAACAATTGCTAGAATTGTACTTTCGTTTACGTTAAGCGTTTTTAACACTTTCTAACATTTTTTAAGTGTGAATATCATTATAGTTTTGTGTATCTGCCTGTCCGTCTGTCTGCCTGCCTGTCTGTCCGAGCTCTAACTCCTGTAAATATTTATGGAATTTCTTGAAACTGATATATGTTATTCAAGTTTACGATCTGATGTTCCCTATTGAAAATGGAGTTTGTACCTCTACTGGTTTGTGTACAGGTACACCCGAAAGTATTTCAAAGCATTATGTCCTATGAGAGGTATTTCGATAAACCATATTTTCTTACCTTTACTGTAGACATATCTCAATTAAATTGAAATATGTTATTCAGATTCCCTATTGGATGTTTCCTGTATAAAATGGAGGAAATACCACTACTGATTTGTGTACAGGGACACTTAAAAGTATTCCAAAGCATTGCGAATTATTTCTATAAATCAAATTTTAATATCTTTACTTTCTACGAAGTTTTAGGAAATTGAAATATGTAATTTATATGCACAAAATGCTTTGCATTGAATATAGCATGGTTATCATTAGATTTACAGGGTGATACAAAAATATTTAGTTATATTAAGAATTATTAATAAAAAATTGCTAGAATTGTACTCTCGTTTGAGTTACGCGTTTTTGAAACTTTCTATCATTTTTTTAGTGTGAATAAAATTTCAATCTCTGTATCTGTCTGACTGTTCTTCTTTCCGTCTGTCTGTCTCTCTGTCTGTTTTACTGCGCTCTAATTCCCGTAAATATTCATGGAATTTCTTTAAACCGATATATTTTATTCAAGTTGACTATCGAATGTTCCCTATTGAAAATGAAGTGAATACCTATTCTGGTTTGTGTACAGGGACACCCAAAAGTATTCGAAAGCATTGTGTTCTGTGGGAGGAGTTTCTATAAACCATATTTTAATAACTTTAATGTATAGAAACTTCAATGAAATTTTAACATGTTATTCAATTCCCTATCGGATGTTTCTTATGTAAAGTAGAGTACATTTCTAACTGGTTTGTGTACAGGGGCACTTGAAAGTATTCCAAAGCATTGTGTTGCATGAGAGTTATTTTTATAAACCAAATTTTAATAATTTTATCCTTCACAAAGCTTAATGCAATTGAAATATATTATTCGTACGAATAAAAGAGTGCCTTCTATGTAATATAGTATAGTTAGCATTAGATTTACAGGGCCACACAAAAATAATCATTTACATTAAGAGCTATAAATAAAAATTTGCTGGAATTGCACTTTTGTTTACATGAGCGTTTTAAAACTTTCTTATAATTTTAGTGGGAATATGATTTCAATTTGTGCATCTGTCTGTCCGATTGTCTACCTTTCTATCTGTTTGTCTCCGGCTCCTATCATCCGTGAATATTTTGAGAATTTTTAAAATATGATACACCCAAGTTCCCTATGGAATGTTCCCTATTTAAAATGCCATTAATTGGTCCTGTACAACTAGTTTGTTTACAGGGACAAAAAAAAAAAAAAAAAAAAAAAAAAAAAAACAATGTATTATGTTTTAAGACAGAATATTTTAAAAGTTATAATTAAAAATATTTCTGCTATAAAAATCATAGAAACATTGACATGCATTATTAATATTCTAAAATGATGTTGTGTATAGAACATGATATGATTAACTTTCGGATTTACAGGGCTACACTAAAATATTCAGAGAGATTAAAAGCTGTAATTATAATCTGACGGCTGCGTTTTCTTTTGCGTTACACTTTTTTAACACTTTCCAAAATGCCTAAGAGTAATTTTAAAATCCATTAGTCTATCTGCATGTTTTTCAGTTGTTCTGTCTGTTGTGTGATAAAATAGGCAAAGAATATTAAAAGTTATTCGATACAATTGCGTACAGTTGGAAAGTGTTACTAACCAATGCGTACTGCATGATTTTTCTTTCTTGTTATTTATTACATGATTATATTGTTAAGGAATTTTAATGGATTTTATTGGAACATTAGCAAACCCATGCAAAATTTTCACACTTTATTTCTTTTCTTATTTACCTTTAAAATTTTAAACTCATAAATATTATACCAATTTCATTACTTAATTAAAATTTTAATTTACCAGAAGCCAAATTATTATTAGAACCAAATTAATATTTTGCAATAGTGAAGCCAAAATCATTCAAAGAAAGGTTTCAAAATAAGATTCATGGTTGACGACCAAGTTTTCAATAATTTTCGGTAAATTTTCCAGAAAATTTTCCGGAAAACCCACATCCCTAACTACATGTGAAATAAATAAAATTAACTATCATGCTTGCTATGCTGAAATGCCAGTAAAAGATTGTAAAAATTGTAAGGTAGTAAGATCATTAACAATTCTATTTTTTGTTCTATTAGAATTTACATACACCAACAGAATTTTATAATAGTTTTGCTGTACAGCTTTTTTTTTTTTTTCCTCTCCTTTCGAAGAATACAGTAATGTCTTGTATTTATATAGTATTAACTGGGTATTACGTCTATCTGTTAAACAAAATCAAGATCACTGGCCTATAAAAACTATTTCTACAAAATTTTACCTTTACTCCTGTATATACAGTATAACGAACTATTACGAAACCAATCTGCAAAATTAATTTTTATTTTGCATAGCTCAAAAACGAATAATTCTAATGTGTGTGTGCATCTCACAAAATTAAAAAATGGGTAGATGTAGAACATTAGAAATTCATATGTAGGTTTATTATTACATCTTATCTAGTGGTGTAACTACCTTTTTTGTCTCTCTGTGACTTTCCATTTTGAAAATATCTTTGGAAATTATATTTGTAATGACCAAAAATACAAAATTATTGGTCAATATTGTAAATCAGCATAGGTATATGAGCTGAAAATTCATAGAAAATTGAACAGAAGCTAATAATAAAGCCCAATTTGTAATGACCAAAAATACAAAATTATTGGTCAATATTGTAAATCAGCATAGGTATATGAGCTGAAAATTCATAGAAAATTGAACAGAAGCTAATAATAAAGCCCATAATGATATTGTTACGAAATTTGTTGACTGTCTTGCATTATAGAAAGTAGTTCATAAAAGCAGCACAAGCAGGTTCTAGTCAATGAATGCACTTTTTTTAATGAGTAATCTGGAAACAGTTGAATAAAACTATTATTTCTATCATGAAAGTCAATAATCAATAAATACTTTTGAAACAATCCAATAAAACAGTTATTTGTACCACAAAAGTCAAGTAAACAGCATTAAATATTGCACAATGCATAAATTTTAATAATTCAGGCGGAATGAACAATTGCTTCAAGAGAAGCAAATTGGATTTCCCCCTCAAACTAATCCCCCCCAACTATTTCCCCCCTTTAAAATCGAAAATTCCAAAATCACAGAAAATTATTTTTTAGTAGTACAATTTCTTCACTGTGAAATAGTTTGTAGCTGAGTTATGCTCTCAAACGTGGTTTTAACTCCTGTCCCCCCCCCCTACCTCGCCTTTTTTTATTCTTCTAATGATGACACATCTACAAACCAAGACCTTTTTCTTGACACCTCAACCAAATTTTTACACCCTGCTGTTCTCTCAATTTAGTGGATACAATAAAAACACGTTTCAAATTAATAAAATAATATTGTGTATATGCTACAAAGATAATTTTGAAAAATTAATTTTATCTATTTCTCATGTAATCTAGGAAATCATTTTAAGTGTCCAAAATTTATGGGCACTTTCCCACACCCAACTGATTGTTCTAAATATTACAACTGTTTTATTCATTTGGCTAAACAGAACACATGTCCAGAAAAGCAACTGTTTGACACTGAAAAGAAATCTTGTAAACCAGAAAAAGAAGTGAATTGTGGTACGAGACAAAGACCAGGTAAGTGATTGATTTTAAATCTTTTAAAATAAGAAATATATATGTATACATTGTTGCGTATTTGGGGATTTGTAAGTTGTCCAAAATTCATGAAGCGAAACATGCAAAAATTCGGAGTTTTATTTACAAAAAGTTCCAGAAAAACTAGTATGTTGTGGCCACCACAAGAGTTTCTTCTATATTTTCCTATACAAATTCACTCAGTAACAATAAAATATATATATATATATACGAATTTTTTATTTTTTTGTAAAAGTAAAAAAAATCGATAACTTTCTTTTAAATTATCATATATTTATAGTTCAACCAATCGTTTTAAAGGTATTGACGAAACCTTTTGAAAGATACCCAACTTGAAAATTTCCCCCCTCCCGGGCGGTACTTCCCACCAGGGGGGGAAGTGATGCCCCCACATGCACAATTTTTTTCCCTAATTAACTACTACTATTATCAATAATTCATATTAATTTTACAATCACAGGTTAAGAATAACTCTCATTATCTGCATTTATACGAAATTTTGTCCAATACTGCCATGTTAAAAATTTAGAAAAAATACGATCACAGCGCCACCTGTTGCGCGATTGATCCCCAAATCAAATCAGCACCAGTTTATGTCAGGGGCCAACTAAATACCAAGTTTGGTTAAATTTCGTATTAAAAAAAAAAATCAATTTTTTTTTTGTTTTGTTTTTTGTTAAAAGTAAAAAAATCTATAACTTTGTTTTAAATTATCACAGATTTAAAGTTCAACCATTCATTTTAAAGGTATTGATGAGACCTTTTTAAAGATACCCATCTTGAAAATTTACTCCCCTCGAGGGGGGACGGCAAGGCTCCTCCTACACATACAAAAAAAAATTTCCAGTTGACTATTTCTATTATAAATAATTCTTGTAAATTTCATAATGATTACTAAAAAATAATTCTCTTTATGCACATTTATACAAAATTTTGTCCTATATCACCACGTTAAAAATTTAGAAAAAGCGGGATGGCAACGCAACCTGTACACAATTTTTACCAAAAGTTGATAGGCACTAATTTATGTCAAAGTGCAACTACATACCAATTTGTATCAAATTCTGTACAGTAGTTCCTGAGATACATTTGCCACAAAATTTTGTCACACACACACACACAGACAGACTGACAGACAGACAGACAGGCTTATTATAAAAACGGTCAAATCGTGTTCTACAGCTCTCAAAACGTGTAAATCCATCAAAAACCCGAGGTCGAAAATTTTTACGAATCCAATACTTTCTTCTATTGAATATACAAGAAAGTAAAAACTATAAGTGCTAGGTTCACAAAATCAATAGGGTTCGTGCTATGGTGACTTACAACATACGTACCAACTTTCAACTCATTCGAGCAACGGGTTTAGACGCTGGCGCTTTCACTCACACACATACACACACACATACATCATCATAAAAATAGTGAAAACAGACACGGGGAATCTCAAAACGTATAGAAACATCAAAATCTCTAATTCGGATTTTTGACATGATTACAATACTTCCTTACATATGTATGTTCGGAAAGTAAAAATATCTAATTTAATAAATAGTAGGTTGGTTGGTTAGTTGGTTGGGTTTTACGTCGCACTAGTGCTGCGCAGATGGGCAATTGGCGACGGTCTGGGACTCACCCCTAGAGATGGTCCGGAGACATGCCATCGCAATTTTGATTCTCCACGGAAGGGATGGCTCTCCCGCCTCGGTGACCTCCAGAGGTATAATTTTTTATGGGAACATGGAGGACATTGCGTCCACGACAGATTTTACACGCACCAGCCACCATTAGTGTACACGGCGGTCTTTGGCCGGCTCGAGTACCGAACCCGCAATCTTCCAATTATGAGGCCGGCGCTCTACCGACTGGGCTGCCGAGGCCCAATAAATAGTAGGAATTATTCATTATTTTTGTTGTTTTTAGAGATCACATGTGAAAAGCAAAAGAAGTAGCTTAATATATTTTATTTAAATTTATCCTACAAGTACAATGTAAATTAATTATATCTCAAAATAATTACAAAAATATTAAATATTTGAATAGTAGTATAATACTTATTAATATCTGAATTAAAAAAATATTTGATCTATATAATATTAATAAAGGAATAAAAAACAATATCTATTTAAACATAATAAATTTTCTTACAGAGATTTGATTTCTTATTTGTTTATTTTAATTTAATATTGGCTATTTTATTTCATGAAAATGCTATAATTATGTTATTTAGACTAGAATAGTATAAAGAAACTAATTTTAGAGAAAAAAAAAGTCATTTATATTAATTTAATATAAACAAAAGAGGCTGGTCCACTGTACCCCAGTGATGGGGCACAGTGGTCCACTTTGATAGTCCTCACAATTTATTTTTTAACTAGCCGCCTTCGGCGACCAGCTGGTTCGCGATCCCTGAAAAATCCGACTTTACGAAACTCCCGCTCGGTGGCTCCTGCGGCGCCTTTTTCCCGTTTCAGGTTTAATAACACCTTATTGATATATCGTGAAAATAGCTTATTGAAATCGCAGTAAATTCCCATGCGGTAGCGCCTTCGGCGCCCTTTTCCCTTTTCAATATCTGAAACAGTCCGTTCGCTCACCATGTTATGATCTTTCAAATTTCTGACTTTAGCTAAGTCCCGCTCGGTGGCGCCTGCGGCGCCTTATCCCCGATTTAGAACTTACAACAACTTCCTCGCTCATTAGAATTTGAAATATTGAAATTTTAAAATATTACAGCGCCATCTGGCGGTATAAATTTCTGCAATATATTGTTCAATTCCAAATCAACAAAGCTTTCAAATAATGTATTACTTATGAAAGTATTTTAATTAGTAGCTGAGATACAAAAGAAAACCTAATCAGGACACCTTAAAACGTGTAAATCAGGTGAATCTCGAATTCCACTTTCGATAATATAAAAATGAAATTATACTGATTAGAAGCTGAAATACAAAGATAATACAAACATTTTTTTTTAAATATTTGTGTCTGACTTATCTGTGGTTTTCTCCAAAACTTGCTAAATTCCGGGCTATATATAAAAATTATTAGTACGAAATGTGAGCGAAAATCAGAATTTGAAACTCTGTAAAATATAAAAGAATAAAAATTTTCTGGTTTTTCCGTAGTTTTCTCCGGAAGTTTCGTACAGAATTTTCACGGCTTATATCATTTTAATCCGCGATTGTAATGATCGATAGATGGCGCTTTCTCAGCACTGCAGTTGTTTGTAAACATTATAGACACGTGTGTTCCATTAGTGTTCTTTGTTATTCTACTTAATATTCGTACTATAATTTCTCCGCCATTACATCATGGAAAATTGATTGCTTTTGGAAAAAATACTTCAGTTTACTCAAAGTTCGATCGGAAGTAGATTTTTAACTGAAGTTGAACAAATATTAGTTTCAAATCATCTGATTAATTCTTTACTTCCATTAGCCGAAGCAACTGAAATTTTAAATTTGTCATTTGGAAATAAATGGAAGCTCAATTCTGGATTTCTTGATCCTATGGAGTTAGATTGTAGCACACAACAGTATGTGTTATCTTTTTTACCGTATTTATTCATTTTTATTCAATAAATATATGTGAAACTAAATATCGGCAAGCAATGGCGGACGTATGGAATTCGAATTAAACCACGTTTATTGTAATTTCACCTTAGTCCACCAGAGGGCGAGCATTTCATTACAATCGCGGATAGCCTGCAATAAAAATACTTTAAAAGATCTTTTGAATGATGTATTATGTGTTACAATAATGAATATCTTTGATATATTTTAGACTCAAAATGGCTAATCTATCAAGGGCGATTAACGATTTCTATTGAAATCCGTCTAAAATTTAAGAATTCGAAAACTGCTTTTTTACAACCGAATTCATAAAAAAAAGGAAAAAAAAAAAAAATCAATATTATTCTGTTAAAAGTAACTTTTGGTGTCATTAACAGATGAAATAAAAATGAATTTCAATAAATATAATATGTCTATTTATTTTATTTTTAAAGCTATACTTTAGATTTTTTAACTGCATACAGGTGAACCGGGCAATTTCGAAGTTCTGCTTTTGATCGATTTTAAATGGACCATATTCCCACTTCGGGTTCGAGGCTACAAGAATATCAGCTGGTTAGGAAAACAATCCTCAACTCTACCATAGCAAAGCATTGTGGCTTGCAAATTTTTATCTTGCAATATTATTTATAAGAGTTACAGATTATATTAAATTGAACTAAGAGTGATATAGTGATACCTTTGTTTTGTTTTTAATCTAGTTTTAGTAATATACTTTAATATTAATCAACATATGTAATATTAAAAGTTGCCATGTGAACTGTGGCGATGTTAACAAATTTAAATGGATGTTCCATTTAATAAATTCCTTTATTAAAGTGATTGAAATTTTAATTATTTAAGCTTTGATGTCTATATATATGTGTGTGTGTATAAAATGTTCTTATTAATCTTTTATTCATTATATATATATGTGTGTGTATACATAAAATGTTCTGCAATTTTACGATATGGAATAGTCTTAACTTTATCATTCGATTCAGTTGTTTACATTTCTCTTTTGTTCTTGTTTGAACAGATATCTGATTATTAAGTTTCACTGGAGAAATATTTAGGAAAATGTTATGCGTAACAATAAAATGGCATCTTGAATCTAATTTGTTTACAAAATATCGGCCACGTGTTCGGCGATTTTACCTATTGTGACGTCACAGGAATATTGTCCATTGAAAAAATTCAAAAACTGCTTTTTTTATTTCAACTACTTTCTCACGTGGGCGAAAAACGAAAAACAATTTTTCCTGACCGGAAGCCAGCATGTCTAGCACCTGGCACTGAAGAATCTTTGATAAATGAAATAATTAAGTGTTCTGCCTGTTTCCAACTAAATTTCACACTTTAGTTAATTAAAAAAAATCTAATTGCTGTAGAGATAAGCCACTTGCACCCTTAGATTCGGAAAAAAATCCCCTTTCATTTGGTACCATATTCGTAACGATCGAACTAATATTTCTAATTTATTTTCCACTTTTTTATTTTTATGCAATCGCGGTGAATTCTCAGTCATTGAGATCGCTTTTTGATTAGACACAGGTCTACATTTTAGTTAATATCTCCGGAAATAATTAAAATTTTTAAATTCTGTTTTCACTATCAACTCGGGAAGGCTTCTGAGCACCCGTATGTCAAATTTTATACTTCTGCGTTCAGTAGGGGCTGAACGTATAGATGCACAGACAAAGAGACAGACAGACAGACATCTTCTTTTATTATTATAGACTAATTCATAATGTAATAGAAATATTGTGATAAAAAAATTAAGACATGTTAAGACGGGCGTAGAGATTGTTTCCTATTTTTTTCAAGCACATTGCTTTTTTGTATTTTGTGAAAAAAAATAATTAAGAGTGTAAAGGTGGTCCACTGTGCCCCGGTTTTCCCAATACAAAATAATCATTGAAAAATAATTATTTTACTATCATACATGCACAATACTTATACATTTTTAAATTCTCTTAAAATGAGATAATGAAAATAACTCAACATGAGTGAATTTTCACTCATTTGCCTAGAAGAAACGTGTCGCGTCCTATCATCTTGAGTTAAATCCCCTAAATTGAATGAGTTAAAACAATGTACTCAAACTTTAGTTATTTGGGTTAACTTAAATTTTAGATGACTTCAGTTGATTCAGATTAACAATCGGAAGTACTTGAATGATTTCAAATAAATCCTACTTGAGTTAATTGTAATCTTTTTTATCGATATTAGGCAGTTGCTAGAGTGATTTCAGGTAAATCATACTTGAGTTAAAAGTAATCATTTTTTATCAGCATTCAGCAGTACTTGAGTGATTTCAATTAGATCTTACTTGTGTAAATTATAATTATTTTTTATTACTATTCTGCAGTACTTGAGTGATTTTAATTAAATATTACGAGTTAATTATAATCATTTTTCATCATTACCCTGAAATGGTTTCAATTAAATCATACTTGAGTTAATTTTAATGGTTTTCTATTATTATTCTGCGAAGTTGAGTGATATAAATTAAATTATACAAGTTAATTTTACTTACTTTGGTCAATATTTTGCAGTATGGTTTAACCATATGGATCAAGTACAGCTAAATATTAATAAACTAGTATGTTGTAACCACCAAATGACTTTCTGTTATATTTTCCTACACAAATTCAATTAGTAAAAATTATTTATTAAAATTATTATTTAATAAAATTATCTTCCATGATGATTGCAGACGTTTTCCATTCTAGAGAAGTAGTATAACACTAAATATCCAAAGAAAGTTAATTTTATTATCTGTATGACATTTATTTATTTATTTATTTTATTTTATTTGTTAAAAATGAAAAAAATATATAACTTTATTTTAAACTAGCAGGCTACGTCCGCTTCACTGGTCACTATTTTTAACCCTTTCATTCCCAATTTTTTCCGTCCATAAAATAATAAATCTTATATTTAGTCATAAACTTATTTCAAAGGTAATATATATAAATATATTTTTTTTTTAAATAGAAGTAATAGCAGAGTACCACGGAGTAATATTAATAGGAGTTGAAGGTCCAATGGGAGAAAGCTATGAAACTGTGATGTAAATTTTTGGTTAATATTGAGGGCGCCACTTGTCATTACTCCCTACCGCGGAGCTGATATAGTGTTATTTTCAATAGATGGATGGATGGTTGGGTTTAACATCGCAGTAGTGCTGAGGAGATGGGCAATTGGCGACGGTCTGGGACTAACCCCTAGAGGTGTTCCGGAGACATGCCATCACAATTTTGATCCTCCACGGAAGGGATGGCTCTCCCGCTTCGGTGACCCCCAGAGGTATAACTTTTGATGGGAACATGGAGGACATTGCGGCCACGACAGATTTTTCGTGCACCAGCCAGCATTAGTGTACACGACGGTGTTTGGCCGGCTCGAGTACCGAACCCGCAATCTTCCAATTACGAGGCCGGCGCTCTACCGACTGGGCTACCGCGGCCCTGTTTTCAATAGAATTTTGCTGCAATACATTTTAATTTTTTTATTTTAAGCAATTTAATTTGTTTGTAAGTTCTTAAAACAGCATAATTCAGATGTTTCAAATAAATGCTTCGTTCCTAGTTGTAATACAGGCTATGATAGTGGTAAAAAAAAAAAAAAAAAAAAAAAAAAAAGCCCCAGGAGAGAAATAATGTCCGAGTTCGTGTTTTCTGCACCTAAGGTAAGTTTATTTTTTTTCTTTACAAAATTTCATCCATTCTCCTTCCTCCCAATTGTCTGTTTTAGCTAGCTTCGGTTCATAAGGATCATCATTTTTTAAAAGCTCTCTTTCAAAGTAAAATTAGTATAAAATGGCTCTTAAAAAAGAACATGTTGGTTAGAATACTCTATTTAATGAAATTTGCTTTCAATCGAACTTTTTTCAGCTTGATGTTTTTTTTTTTTTTTTTTAAATAATTAAAACGAGACATTTCCCCATTGAATAACATTGCGGAAGCTGCAGAGAAGGAAATATTGTACGCTGGCGCCATCTGTAAACATTATAAAACTACATCACAAAATTTCAGCGTTCCCTTCTTCTCCCGTCTTTTTACTCCGTGCAGAGTACGAATTAATATAGCTAGCAAAGCAACTGAGAGGTGTTTATTTATGTTTAATAATAACCAATGATGCCATTTAAAATCATAACTTTTCAATAAATAAAAATATCGAAATTTTGGAAGAAATACATATTGCAAGTAATAAAATACAAATTATAAACATTAAAAAATAAAATAAAAAATAATTCAAACAGTTGATTTATTGCCCTAAACATGAAACTGATTCCGATATTATTATCAGAATAGAGTAAAATATACTTTCAATTATCAATAAGGTTAGTAAAATCATCAAAAATATATATTTTTCGATGGGAAAATGTATATAGATTTTAATATTGTTCATTTTGAATCAGTGGGAGTGTTAGATGGTATAGGAAAGAAAATCTGAAATGTTATGATTCCAGTTGGCATCACGGGGAATGAAAGGGTTAAGTGAATCACTACAGTTAATGAATTCTCAAAATTACATCAATTTTTATCATGCGGGAAAAAAAAAAAAAAAAAAAAAAAAAAAAAAAAAGAGAGAAAAAAAAAAAATGTGATTGGAAAAAATGTCGCAACGGGTTCCCACTGCCCTTGACAGCGCAAGCAATTGTGCGCTGCGCGCGCGCATTTATGTTCAGCACTCTTAATGAATCACTATATTATCGTAAGGGAAAAACATAAATAAAAAAAAAAAAAAAAAATTCTCCCATCAGTGGAATAATCGGCCTGGGCCACCATTACAGGCGCACAAGGCTCGCATGCTTCTTCACCTACTGTTCCCGCCCCTCCTAATTATTTTAGACTTTAAAAAATACTCGCAGTCGTTCTATCGGGCTTTTAAAACTAATAATACCAATTTCCACCATTTTATCTGAATTTCTTTATTTTTCACCCTGCGCCCGATCCCTTATCGTCCTTCGTAATAATTCTGTACTTTCGAAAATGTCCGCAATCGTTTTATCGGGCCTCAAAAACCTAACAACACTAATTTTCAGCGCTCTAACTGTTATTTATATATTTTTGCCCTTTTACCCCCACCCCCTTCCCGTCTATCCTAATAATTTTACAAATTCGAAAATATATGCAATCGATTTGTAGGTATCAAAAACCTCCATGTACCAATTTAATAACTTTACAAATTCGAAAATATCCGCAATCGATTTGTAAGTATCAAAAACCTCTATGTACCAATTCTGAACGACCTAACTCTAATTTTATTTTTTGCCCCTCCGTCCCCTTCTCCCGCCCGTCCCAATAACCTTACAAATTCGAAAATATCCGCAATCGATTTGTAGGTATCAAAAACCTTTATGTACCAATTTTGAGCGGTCTAATTCTATTTTTATTTTTTTGCCCCTCCGCCCCCCCCACACACCTTTTTGACCCTCCTAATAACTTTACACTTTCAAAAATATCCTCATTTGACTTGCAGATCTCTAAAACCTATCTGTACTAATTTTGAACGGTTTAACTCTATTTCTATTTTTTTTACCCCATAACCCCCTTTTCCCGCCCCACCTGGGACGAATTTCTAAAATTAAAGAAATTAGTTTTTATGTATTTATGGGAGCTATATTTTAAAGCAAAAATATCTTACACATATATTTTTTTCTGTTTGCAATATAAAAGATTATTTCAAATCACGTTTTGCCCCCTCTCCTCCCCTCTTGGGGACTGAATTTCGAAAATTCCAGAAATTAGTTTTTAGGTATTTGTATTAGCTATATATTAGAGCAAAACTTTAACATATATCTGTTTTTCTGTTTGAGATATATAGGTGTATGTGAAACCACGTTTTGCGCATGTGAAATCACGTTTTGACCCCTTTTCTCCCTTGGGGACCGAACTTCTAAAATTCCAGAAATTTGGTTTTTAGATAATTAAATTAGCTATATTTTAAATCAAAAATTTTATGGATATCTGCTCTTTTCTTTGAGATATGAAGGTTTTTGTGAAATCACATTTTGCCCCCTACACCCCTTTGGGGGGCGAATTTCGCAAAATCGCTTCTTAAGGGGTGCTTACACTATATGTTCTATAATCTGACCCAGTTTCGAGTCAGTGGCTCCAGTAGATTTTGCTGTGCGTTGATGAGTCAGTGAGTAAGTGAGTGAGTGGAAGTACTCTTTTATATGTATGGATTACCGCAATTGATGGTTCAACCATTCGTTTTAAAGATATTGACAAGCTCTTCTGAAAGATACCCATAATGAAAATTTGCCCCTCCTCCCCCCATCGAGGGGGAAGCGATGCTCCTACATATACAAAATCTTTTTTCCCAGGTGAATGTCACTATTATAAACAATTCTTTTTTATTTCATAATAGTGATTAAAAACAATTCTCTTTTCGTACATTTATACTAAATTTTGTCCCAAACCGCCATGTTAAAAATTTAGATAAAGCGAGATAGCAACGTCATCTGTTTGACAATTTTCACAAAGAGTTGATAGGCACTAAAATATGTCAAGGTGTAACTACGTACCAATTTTTATGAAATTTTTTGCAGTAGTTTCTTAGATACAGTTGCCACAAAATTTTGTCAGACAGACAAACATTTTCTAAAAATAGTTAAACCGTGTTCTACAACTCTCAAAACGTGTAAATCCATCAAAATCTCGAGTTCGAAAACTTTTTCCAATCCAATGCTTTCTTCCATTGAATGTAAAAGAAAGTAAAAATAATTAAAATTGAGTTATACCAATTAAATCATAATTTTTCCCATTTTTGATTAACATTAAGTATATGATGAGTGATACAAATTAAATCATTTTAGAATTGCAATCTGTCAATTTCGATAACGATCGGCATCATTTGAGTGAACATTTGAATATCATAGAATTTTTCTCTGAGGGTACTTCTGGTTTATGTAACCAGTTTAGAAATCAGAAGTGTTCCTTCAAAGCACAACTGCAACAGAAATGTAAAAAGTTCAAATGCACATTTTTTTTTAGTTATTGATCTAGGATATCATCTATATATTAATAGGCAAGCATAAAATTTGTTGTCCCTTTTTAACATATTAATTATGGGAGTAGAGGGTTGAAAATGGTATCATTCGAAAGGTATGGTTAGCCGGAAGGTGCGAATACAAATATTATTTTCTTACGATGTCAAGAAGGTATTTAAAAATACATTTATTTTTTATGCATTTTCCCCCATTTTTCCCTTTCATACACGTATTCCTTTACATTAAAAAATACCTAAAAGTAGAAAGTTGTTAAATCTGGCAATTTCATAAAGCTCAAATAAAACCATAGACACAGTAATTTGTATAATGTAGCATCACTATACGCAAGCGAAGTGATGACGTCACTGTCTTTCCATGGAGCCATGAAAATGATTTTCTTTGTTAATCGTCCATTTGATTTTTTGTAAAAAATTATTAAAAAATAACGGAAATTATCTGCCGATTTTAATTCCGATATTTGGGTACAGTTATATATAAGTTACTGTCTACATGTGTTTGATTGAGTTATTTTTTCTGTAAAATTGATAAAATTTTAATTTAAAATCACAAAACTCCAGAAAAAAAAATGGCAAACTTCCAGTTTCCAATGTAAACATAAACATTTCATTTCCAAGGATGATATTTAAACAATAAATATTCAACTAATATACTAAATAAAAGAATAATGGATTTGTTACTAACTGCTGCATGTATAAGTAGACGAGACGATACGGAAAAAATTTCGATTTCCTTTTTTTGCTGAATTTACATGTTTTGAGCTTTCTTTACGTTTCAATTAACTGAAATTGGCTACTTATTTTAAAAAAAAATTTCTTTATTGCTAGCTTTTGTGGGTAGAAGATACATAAAAACTTTTGATTTCCGGTTTTCGATGAATTTACACGTTTTGAGATTTCCTTGCATTTTAATTAAGTGAAATTGACTACCTATTTTAATTTTTTAAAAAGTGGATTTATTATTCTTTCCTCTGCATATATAAGTAGAAAATATAAGATTCAGAAAAGTTTTAGATTTTCGGTTTTCGACAATTGCCGCAGCTGTGTTGCAATTGCATTCCGTTTAGTACAAGGCAATAACTTTGCTTTGCCTCGCTTTGCAAAAAAAATGGTCGAGTTTCGACCACTGGGCGATACTAGTTATAATAAAAGTATGAAAAAAAATCTATTTAAAAATATCAAAAATTGGAATGAGATAGCTCAATAAAATGCTGCACCAGAATTAACGTTAGTTTTGTTGAGTGTGTATGAGGTAACTGATTCATAAATAAAAAAGCAGGTTCCACTCCACAAACATCGCTAAAAACAAGCAAAAAAACAAAACCCTGCTACTCCAACCACAAAAGTCACTGTAATAGGATTATACATACTGCCGAGACAGATATAGTACTTTTTTTACGCAATAGTACGCCAGCACGGCTTATTATAGAATCTCACGGCTTATTATAGAATTGGCAAATGCACAGCTCAGAATTCATACAGTGGCGGATCGTGACAGGAGCTGCAGAGCTGCAGCCCCCCCCCCCCAAGAAATATTCGAAGTAATTATTTTAGAATTCAATGAAAATCATTCGAGTGTAGACATGCTGATTTTGTTCCCTTTGGTAACGATATATTTTACCAAACGATTATTTCAGTTAAAATTGAGGAAGGGTTTACTAATTCTGGCTATTATGAAACAATATTTGTCGCCAAATTTGATTACTGTTCTCGCCAAGCCGCCACGTTTCTAGCCAACGCAAATTTTGGTTTTGGTATTGATTTAAGCGACTTGGCGTCGAATTTGACGACCTGGCGACTGTATTTGACGCAAATTTCTAGTTTAAGGTTGCCAAAGATTGGAAACTCTAACTTCAATAAGAATAGAATTCTGAATTTTTTCAGAAAGATTCATTGGCTTCTAGCGCAGAACTACCTCGAAAATTGTACAAACCACTGAGAATGCTCTCGATGAATTCAAATTCCATTCAGACTTCGATATTTTGGTTGTTCCTGAGTTAGCGAAATTTTTGTTCTGTAGTGAATTTAACAATGTTTATTTGATTTCTATAGTAAGAATGACTATTTCATTGGATTCGGATTGTTTCGAACATATCCAATAAATAATGTACATTCATCGACTAGAACCTGCTTATGTCTTGAAGAGTTACTTTCTACATGCAAAAAGGTTGACAATTTTCGTAACAATATCATCGCGCGTTCTATACTTAATAAAACTTCTGTAACTGACATCTAGAATCTAAATTGTGGCTCTAGAAAAAATAGTTCCATGTCATCCTTATAAATTCTAGTCCCCTTTGAAAGCGAATTCTAGAAACACCTATTAGAATTCTGGAGAGATTGTCTATATTATCGAGGTCAAACCTATTTGAAAATATCTTCAAAAAAAAAAAAAAAATAAAAAATGCGAACACAAGAGGCGGGTTTCAGCAATTATAATTTTAATTTATGGCCCAATTCTAGATAATCAAGCGAGAAATACAAAATATTCAGAATATTCAGAGTATTGTTTCACCATCTAGAAATGTGTAGACTAGAAAATCTGGATCTTTTCTTCTATTCAGTTTATTAGCGAGCCCTATGCGCATAGCGCGGAAATCTGTATTTATAGTTAAGGGATTTAGATAATGGCCGCTTATTCATTCTAGATGAAGGCGGTATATATATTCTTTCTTAGTGTATCTACGGGCTGAATATGCATTAAATAACGTGCATTCATCGACTAGAACCGGCTTATATCTTTAAGAATTAATTTCAACAGGCAAAAATGTCGACAACTTTCATAGCAATATCCTTTCAGGCTCTATCTACTCGCCGTATATTCATTAAATAAAGCGCATTCGTCGACTAGAAGTGCTTATGCACGTTCTACACGCAAAAATGAGGACAACTTTCATAACAATATCATTAAGTGCCGAATATTATTAAATAAAATACATTCGCCGACTAGAACCTGTTTATGTCTCAGAATCACTTTCTACACGCGAAAATGTCGATAACTTTCATAACACTATCATTATATCATTCTAACTATCATTTTAACTATCACTATCATTCATAAAACTATCATTATAAAACACTATCATGAACCCCTTTTTTTTTTCATCTCTATGATATGTCATATATAATGGGCAAAACCTTTGTATTTTGGTCATTATGAATATAATTTTCGTAAATAACTCCAAAACGTTAAGTCATAGAAAGACCAAAAAGGGAGGTCACAACTAGATGTTATAACAAACCTATATCTATATACCAATTTGCAACGTTCTACGTCCAACCATTATTGAGTTTTGCGAGATACGCACATACGCACACACATGCACATACACACATACACACATCACTGTAAAAAAAGTAAATTGGGCATCTCAAAACATAATAGATACACCAAAATCTCAATATCAAATTTCTGTCATGATTACAATAGTTTTCTTACATAGTACGTTTGGAAAGTAAAAATTACATGACTTTTTTTTAGTTTGTAAGTTGAGATAATTAACATTTTTTTTTTATATATATATAATATTGTTATAATGCTGTTGTAATTAACAATCCTGATAATTTTATGTATGCGCAGGCCCATCAATACATTTTCTGAATAATTTCCGATGCTCTTCCCCTTCTCAACCAGGCCAGGCACGCCTATATGACTTTAAATTATTATTATTTAAGGACTGAATATTGCTAATTTAACCATTTTAATTATCCAACTGTAACTATATGAGAGTCATGATGAAAAAAATCTCTGATTTCCACTTGGTAATCTATTAATTCAATAAAATTAAGTTATTCACACTTTCTACCTTTAAAGTTTTCCCAACTTAAACAATTTCTGCTTTTAAATTTAATTAGAAAATTATATCTCATAAAAAACAATACTACTGTAAAAGTCATCCCGCCCAGCAAAAACTCTTACCTTTCTTAAGCAGCAAAAAAAAAAAAAAAAAAAATATTGATATCAAATTTCGCCGCCGCTATTGAATCCCGGATACACAATGCCTAGAGCTTAATGAAGATCTGCCAATAACACTGCATATATCTTTCTATAAAACTCTAATCTCTTTCAACATTCTTTGTTATCTGTATTAGCTTTTTCACTGCATTATAAAGTTATAATTTAAAGTATTTTTACGGCGGGGTGCGTAATAATATTTTAATCTTTACTAACTAAATTTTTTATTAATTAAAACTTCTACATAGGGGACGCACCCCGCTGTAAAAATACTTTAAATTATAACGTTATAATGCAGCGAAAAAACTAACACAGATAACAATAAATGTTGAAAGAGATTAGGATTTATTAGAAAGATACATGCAGTGTTATTGGCAGAGCTTCATTAAGCAAGACATTGAGTACCTGGGATTCAATAGCGGCGGCGAAGTTTAATATCAATTCTTTTTTTGGCTGCTTAAGAAAGGTAAGAGTTTTTGCTGGGAGGGGTGAGTTTTACAATAGTATTGTTTTTTATGAGATATCACTTCTTTTTGCAGGTCATGTATGTATTTTATAAATATAATACGTATGCATAAGAAAGGTAAAAGTTTTTGCTGCGCGGGGTGACTTTTACAATAGTATTGTTTTTTTTTTATGAGATATCACTTCTTTTTGCAGTTTATGTATGTGCTTTTATAAATATAATACGTATGCATAATGAATATATTTGTGCAATAGATCAATAAAAATCGTGCGTGTTGTGCATAGATGTAAATATAGTGTTACAGATTTCTAAATAGTACTAGTTATTTTTATGTGATTTCTTTCTAAGAGGTTTAGTCACATTATAAAATGTCAATTTTTCGCATTTCTAGCTTGTTTTCGCGTTAACACAGATCCTTCTCCGTTAAAAACACACTTTATCAGGGCACGTAATGGACTTGGCGATGAATATGCGACTTTATCGCACCTTGACAACTATTTTAACGACCTTGGTGAAAAAATCTTTATTATCGATAGACCCATTGTCCAAGCTGTAACTCGATTATTACGGAAGTTACTGTAAAATTCAGGATTAATGATAGTCTATAAAAGGAGTCCGGTTCCGATCACTGAGGTTAGTTTCTCGCTAAGACTTTACGGAATAGAAAGTTTTGCTTGACTAAGTCTCTACCATTGAATTGTAGTTTATTTCTGTATGTGACTATGGTATCGTTTGTGCTGTGATTTATATGTTGTCAGCTGTTATTTAAACTGCGTTTCTGGTGAAACTCAAGTTGATACCGAGTTTAACTAAGGCAACCAAAATTTTTAAACCCAATATGAGGACAAATCATCGCAGCGTCCTCAAATTGAAAGGCCATTTGAGTACAGAGTTAAATTATGCTTTAATTTGAGGACATTTGAAGACAAATTTGTAAATTCGAGAACATTTGTCCTCAAATGATTCTCAAATTGGTAAAAATGTATTGTCACCGTGTTCTCAGCTGTCCTGAAAGTTTCAAATGTCTAGCTAATCGGGAAGTTAGTTAAAAAGCGATTGCAAGATGTGTACTGGTAACGCTGCGGATGACAGCAGGAACCCGAAACAGTTGACTAAAAATGTTAAAAATGTATTGTCACCGTGTTCTGAACTATTCTGAAAGTTTCAAATGTCTAGCTAGTCGGGAAGTTAGTTAAATAAACTTTCTGTCGAATCATATAAACGCTGCCGAAGGCAGTAGGGACCTGAAACAGTTGACTAGAAGTGTTAAAAAATGTATTGTCACCGTGTTCTGAGCTATCCTGAAAGTTTCAAATGCCTAGATAGTCGGGAAGTTAGTTAAAAATCGATTACAAGCTTTGTGCTGGTAACGCTGCCGATGGCAGCAGGAACCCGAAACAGTTGACTAAAAATGTTAAAAATGTATTGTCACCGTGTTCTGAACTATTCTGAAAGTTTCAAATGTCTAGCTAGTCGGGAAGTTAGTTAAATAAACTTTCTGTCGAATCATATAAACGCTGCCGAAGGCAGTAGGGACCTGAAACAGTTAACTAGAAGTGTTAAAAAATGTATTGTCACCGTGTTCTGAGCTATCCTGAAAGTTTCAAATGCCTAGAAAGTCGGGAAGTTAGTTAAAAATCGATTGCAAGCTTTGTGCTGGTAACGCTGCCGACGATGGCAGCAGGAACCCGAAACAGTTGGCAAAAACTATCAAAAAAAAAAAAAAAAAATGCATTTTCACCGTGTTCTGAACTATTCTGAAAGTTTCAAATGTCTAGCTAGACGAGAAATTAGTTAAGTAAATTTTCTGTCGAATCATATAAACGCTACCGAAGGCAGTAGGGAACTGAAACAGTTGACTAAAAGTGTTAAAAAATGTATTGTCACCGTGTTCTGAGCTATCCTGAAAGTTTGAAATGTCTAGCTAGTCGGGAAGGTAGTTAAAAAGCGATTGCAAGATGCGTACTGGTAACGCTGCTGAAGGCAACCCAAAACAGTTGGCTAAAAGTAATAAAAAAATGCATTTTCACAATGTTACGAACTATTCTGAAAGTTTCAAATGTCTAGCTAGTAAAGAAATTAGTTAAATAAATTTTCTGTCGAATCATATAAATGCTGCCTAAGGCAGTAGGGACCTGAAACAGTTGACTAAAAGTGTTAAAAAATGTATTGTCACCGTGTTCTGAGCTATCCTGAAAGTTTGAGATGTCTAGCTAGTCGGGAAGTTAGTTAAAAATCGGATTGTAAGATTTGTACTGGAAAAACAAACAACGGACAAGAATCGAAGTGTATAAAAACGTGGTCGAAAAAAAAAAAAAAAAAAAAAAAACTGTGTTCTACATCATTAAAATCATTAGTTGTGGGTCACCTCCTGCATACATATCAAATGCAGCGCTTAGACGCTATCGTATTCACTGATACACATACATGCGTACCTCTTTATTATAAAAAATGAAAAATGAATTCAGAAGATCTCAAAACTCATAGAAACACAAAAATATCAAATTTGAATTTTTCCATGATAATATTTCTCGTATATGATATATGATCGGAATTTAATTATATGTATTCTTTCATCTTCCGTAATTTTATAAAGTTAACGAATTGCTCTTTTATTTAATCAGCCACATTACTTTTGTTAAAAGTCTGTTTAGCGCGTCCTTTAAGCATTTATTTATTAGGAAATCCAAATTTATCAATTATTTTTTACTTTCTTCTATATGTAATATAGAGAAAGTATTGGATTCGTAAAAATTTTCGACCTCGGGTTTTTGATGGATTTACACGTTTTGAGAGTTGTAGAATACGATTTGACTATTTTTAGAAAATGTCTGTCTGTCTGTCTGTCTGTCTGTGTGTGTGTGTGTGACAAAATTTTGTGGCAACTGTATCTCAAGAACTACTGCACAGAATTTTATACAAATTGGTATGTAGTTGCACCTTGACATAAATTAGTGCCTATCAACTTTTGGTAAAAATTGTCTTACAGGTTGCGTTGCCATCCCGCTTTTTCTAAATTTTTAACATGGTGATATAGGACAAAATTTTGTATAAATGTGCTTAAAGAGAATTATTTTTTGGTAATCATTATGAAATTTACAATAATTATTTATAATAGAGATAGTCAACTGGGAAAAAATTTTTGTACGTGTAGGAGCCTCGCCACCCCCCCCCCTGGGGGGGAAGTCCCCCCTCGAGGGGAGTAAATTTTCAAGATGGGTATCTTTCGAAAGGTCTCATCAATACCTTTAAAACGAATGGTTGAACTATAAATCTGTGATAATTTAAAACAAAGTTATCGATTTTTTTTTTACTTTTAACAAAAAAAAACTTAGAAAAAAAATCGTATTATTATTATTTTATTTTTCTTTTTTTAACAAAACTCAACCAAACTTGGTATTTAGTTGGTCCCAGACATAATTTGGTGCTGATTACATTTAGGGATCAATATCTCAACAGGTGGCGCTGTGATCGCATTTTTTCTAAATTTTTAACATGGCAATATAGGACAAAATTTCGTATAAATGTACATAATGAGCGTTATTTTAAACTTGTGATTGTAAAATTAATATGAATTATTGATAATAGTAGTAGTTAACTACGAAAAAAAAATTGTGCATGTGGGGGCACCGGTTCCCCCCTGGGGGGGGGGTAAATTTTCAAGATGGGTATCTTTCGAAAGATCTCGTCAATACCTTTAAAACGAATGGTTGAACTATAAATCTGTGATAATTTAAAACAAAGTTATCGATTTTTTTTACTTTTAACAAAAAAAAAAAAAAAATTTTTTTTTTTATATTGTTACTGGTTGAATATGTATTACTTTTAACAAAAAAAAAAAAAAAAAAAAAAAAAAAAAAAGAAAAAAATCGGTTTTTTTTTTTTTTTTTTTTTTTTTTAATATTGTTACTGATTGAATATGTATATAGGAAAATATAGAAGAAAGTCTTGTGGTGGCCACAACATACTAGTTTTAATTAATAAACATGTTTCTTGTAAAAGTTTCAAGAAAAATGTGTCTTTTAATTTATTTCAATCCATTTTTGTAAAAAAAATAAAGAAAGAAAGAAAAATAAAAACAGAATTTATTACTATTTAATGTCTTATTAAACGACAAAATTAAATTCGTTGAATGCGAGTGTCATCTCTTGACGAATTCACGAAATTTTTGGGTTAAATATCCCAAAATTGAAAATAACTACCCCGCATATTGACCAAAAAACATTGTGATTGCAAAAGTCTCTAGTACAGGTCAGAAGGAATGTCCATGCAAATTTTCAGCTCTTTACCTGCAGAACTCTAGGCGCAATCGCCGTCAACATTCTTTGTCTTAACAATTACACGAAAAAGAATCTAACCGGCAAATTTCGGGTTTTCAAAGTTATATAACTCAGGCCCCTTAATTCGGAGCGACATGCAAATTTGTATGTTTTGTCTTAAGGGTATGATTAAGGTCTGTGCAAAAAATCATAGGTCTTGGGGATCAGGGAGCTGAGATACAGGTAGTCGAAAAGTCCGAGATGCTATGTCGACGTAATATAGACTTGTAGCCTTCACTAAGACTCCTATATGATAAGAGCTGGCGCAGTGTCCGCCATTTTCTATCCCGTCTGGGAAAGTGTTGGCGGTAGAAAAAGCTAGGTTACCTGATTAGCGTTGTTATCGCTTTTAAACTTCTATACAGATCAAGTGAGCTAATAGAACTTCTTATCACGAAACAAACAAGTTGGCAATTTTAAGAACATCGCCAACATTCTCAAAACTGCAACCCTTCACGTTAAAAGAAATGTAATATTAAAGTTAATTTTAAAAGAATTTAAAACAATAACTTAAAAATCTGATGTGGGCACCACATGACTTCCTTATACACTTTTAGAAATATACATAATGTTAAAAAACATTGTCACTGGACCCGAAACAGTTGGCTAAAAATATTTTTAAAAAATGCATGCATACGTAAAAATAAATAAATAAATAAATAAAATAAAATAAAATTGTGCCTTGAGGGGACTCATGTCAAAGTTGTGCCTTGGGGGGGGGGGGACTCTTGTCAAAGTTGTGCCTTGGGGGACTCATGTCAAAGTTCTACCTTGGGGGGACTAATGCCAAAGTTGTACCTTAGGGGGGACTCATGTCAAAGTTGTGCCTTGGGGGACTCATGTCAAAGTTGTACCTTGGAGGGACTCATGTCAAAGTTGTGCCTTGGGGGGACTCATGTCAAAGTTGTGCCTGGGGGGGACTCATGTCAAAGTTGTGCCTTGGGGGGGCTCATGTCAAAGTTGTGCCTTTTGGGTACTCATGTCATAGTTGTGCCTTGGGGAAGTTTTAAATGTCTAGCTGGTCGGGAAGTTAGTTAAAAATCGATTGCAAGATTTGTACTGGTAACGCTGCCGAAGGCAGCAGGAACCCTACACAGTTGGCTAAAAGTATTAAAAAATGCATTTTCACCGTGTTCTGATCTAGTCTGAAAGTTTCAAATGTCTAGCTAGTCGGGAAGTTAGTTAAATAATTTTTCTGTTGAATCGCATAAACGCTGCTGAAGGCAACAGGTATCGGAAACAGTTGGCTAAAAATATTTGAAAAATGCATTGTCAACGTGTTCTGAGCCTTTCTGAAAGTTTCAAATGTCTAGCTTGTCGGGAAGTCAGTTAAATTGCAAGATTTGTCTAAACCGTTTCTGAGTTATTACCGTTTTTTGATACATTACGGCCAAAACCTATGTATTTTTGTCATTATGAACCTAATTTTCCTAAATATCTCCAAAACCGAAAATCATAGAAAGTCCAAAAAGGGAGGTGCACAACTAGATGTTATAACAAACCTATGTACCAATTCGCAACTTTCTACGTCCAACCGTTTTTGAGTTATGCGACATACCCACACACACACACACATACAGACGTAACGAAAAATCGTATAAAAACGCTTATATCTCTAAAACGAGAGCTCGTGTTAAGACGACACTTGCAGGTGTGCAACTAGACATCATGACAGTCACACGTATAATTTGGCAACATCCAGCGATCATTCGATTTCGAGCAATGTGAAATACAAAATCCATTTCGCAAGACTCATGTCAAAGTTGTGCCTTGGGGGACTCATGTCAAAGTTGTACCTTGGGGGGACTAATGCCAAAGGTGTACCTAGGGGGGGACTCATGTCAAAGTTGTGCCTTGGGGGACTCATGTCAAAGTTGTACCTTGGAGGGACTCATGTCAAAGTTGTGCCTTGGGGGGACTCATGTCAAAGTTGTGCCTGGGGGGGACTCATGTCAAAGTTGTGCCTTGGGGGGGACTCATGTCAAAGTTGTGCCTTTTGGGGACTCATGTCAAAGTTGTACCTTGGGGGAGACTCGTGTCAAAGCTGTGCCTTGGGGGACTAATGTCAAAGTTATGCCTGGGGGGGGACTCATGTCAAAGTTGTGCCTTGGGAGGGGACTCATGTCATAGTTGTGCCTTGGGGAAGTTTTAAATGTCTAGCTGGTCGGGAAGTTAGTTAAAAATCGATTGCAAGATTTGTACTGGTAACGCTGCCGAAGGCAGCAGGAACCCTACACAGTTGGCTAAAAGTATTAAAAAATGCATTTTCACCGTGTTCTGATCTAGTCTGAAAGTTTCAAATGTCTAGCTAGTCGGGAAGTTAGTTAAATAATTTTTCTGTTGAATCGTATAAACGCTGCTGAAGGCAACAGGTATCGGAAACAGTTGGCTAAAAATATTTGAAAAATGCATTGTCAACGTGTTCTGAGCCTTTCTGAAAGTTTCAAATGTCTAGCTTGTCGGGAAGTCAGTTAAATTGCAAGATTTGTCTAAACCGTTTCTGAGTTATTACCGTTTTTTGATACATTACGGCCAAAACCTATGTATTTTTGTCATTATGAACCTAATTTTCCTAAATATCTCCAAAACCGAAAATCATAGAAAGTCCAAAAAGGGAGGTGCACAACTAGATGTTATAACAAACCTATGTACCAATTCGCAACTTTCTACGTCCAACCGTTTTTGAGTTATGCGACATACCCACACACACACAGACACACACACACACATACAGACGTCACGAAAAATCGTGTAAAAACGCTTATATCTCTAAAACGAGAGCTCGTGTTAAGACGACACTTGCAGGTGTGCAACTAGACATCATGACAGTCACACGTATAATTTGGTAACATCCAGCGATCATTCGTTTTCGAGCAATGTGAAATACAAAATCCATTTCGCAAATCGGGATTACTATACTTCCTTATACTTTGTATAAGGAAGTAAAAAAACAGTACATTCATATTAAATTTGTCAAACAACTTTGAAAATAAAATGAAATAATTTGAAAATAAGGGAAATCTTACGCTACAAGGTTGTGCTCTGGCTCCGGGTATTCACGAGTTACATCTGCAATTTATAATCCACTTTTTCCTTTTTTCTGGATTAGAAGAAAATATAAACAGTCGCAGTCGGTGCCCTTTTCTGGAGTTATTCGTGCAATTTATTGCAGAAAAACCATCAATAATAAATAGTCAGCCGATCTTGTGGGATAGAAAATGGCGGATGCGTCAGCCTGTCTATGTAGGAATTCTAGACTTCACCATTGACTTTCTTACTTTGCAAATTTCACTTGTTTTTCTCTTAATGTTTGTTTTAGCTTGGCAGGTCGGAACGCTGCCGCGTTCCTTGATTGCAAACGCTTCTCATCGCTGAAAGGAAATGACTTGTCGCTATTAGGTTTATGAAATAAAAGAATGCCTGAATGTGATAAATATTTTTAAACATCTCTTATTTAAAATGTGTCGTCTTTTCCAACTTATGCTACCGATAAATGTAAAAGGTATTTAAGATAATGACATAAAAGTGGTTACTTGACCTTAAAAGATAAAATTAAAAAAAAAAAAAAAAATACAATGCGCTATTCAGTATTTTTCGTCGCATTGAAGAAAAAATAAGTTAGAAGAATAATGAACAATGTCAATGTGTATAGCAATAGAAAATCCCCTTACAGGAAACCTTTAAAAGTTGGTAAAAAGTTTCGCGTTCGTTCTCAAAATATGGAAGTTTCACTGTGTTGCATTTGTATATGAACCTTGCATTAAGGTTGTCAATAAAAGAAAATTGTCACATGTATGAGTTATCGTATATAGGCGCATTGGCCTTAAACTTGAATTATAAATTTACAATTTAGAAAGATAGCTAAACTTTGTTCTTGTAATCTATGTAATCTATAATCAATTATTATTTGTTCAAACACAAATATCGTCGCATAAAAATGTTTCGGTATTTATCTCCAAGACCTAGATCTCGCTTAAAATTAAATTTACTTCATTAGATTCAGTTTCTAAAGAATCCCCGATTAATATTATTGATATGTATATATACACTAAGCTACAAAAAAAAAAGCCGCACTTGGATATTTTCCTTTTCGCTTTCTACAACCGCCAAATTTATCGTTTAAAAAGCAAATTTTCGAACAGATTTTATTATGTTGTCCACCACATACACATTAGTACTCAGTCCAGTGTTAAAAACAAAATACAATAGTCGGGAAAATTGTAATTTTAGAAATTATTTCAAAAATGATAAGTGAATAAGGCAGTTAACAATGCCACAAAAAGTATTAATTTTTGAATGAAAATCAAAAAATATTTTAATACGTGAGATGGTAAAATAATTAAATGCTTCCGAAATATTGGTAAAACGGTTTTTAGCAAGTTATAACGTTTTTTGGTCGTTTAAACTGGAAATTTGGTTTATGGCGGCCATGTTGCTCATCCAAGCGAGATGACCGTAAGTTAAAAAGCCATTTCTTATCAAATCGGTTTGTATTACATTTAGAACATAAAAGAGATTCAGTTGTTGGTTGGTTGGTTGGTTGGCTTTTAGTGGCGCAAGGTCCACTATGGGACATACTGCGCCAAACAGTTATATTGAAAATAAAGAAGAAGCTATAGCTTCTGGATGGGTTCGGTCTGATTTGAATATGACGCCTTGGGACTTCCAAGTTGTTTCTTGCCTATATCCATTTAAAAACTTTGACAAATCTAACACGGATAAAAGAGATTCAGTAAAAGTGTTTAGCAGCATAATTTCTTTAACTACAGTACAGCAACTATTAAAGAAAGCAGGTTTAAATGACAGAAAATTTGAAAAAATGCCATTCTTAGTGAAAAAAAAAAAGGAAACCATGACCTCAGATGGCTAAAAAAAAATAAAAAATGATTAGTTAATTATTGGGCTGAACTGTTTCTCTTTGATGAGTCAAGTTTAACTTATTTCGAGCTAAAGAAAACAAGCGGAACTGACAACGAAAATATGACCGACTTAATGAAAATCACACTTTTAAAACAGTGACACAATCTCCGTACATTATGGTACGGAGGTTCATAACTTTTCAAACAGTCGGACAAATTATTATGCTCAAGGGATCAATTAACTCGAAATAAAACACAATCTTCATAAAAGTGTTGCCTGACCGACTATTTTGGAGGTATCTTGGACATTTCCTAAACAGCATTTTACGCTGAAAATGCACCTTACTACGCGGCGTCTGTGGTCAGTTTATTACTTCAAATTGTCAAAATTTCCTATCCATTCCAATGAGAACCTATAATTCTGTAAGTAATCATATCTTTTTTCACTTTGAGTTAAATCCTACAAAAGATACAGTAAAATTTTTTCGTTACCAGACATGAGAATAGTCCTAATCGCGATCCTCTCGAAAATGTTTCGTCAATAAAAAAGCGGGGGAGAGGGGAGAGGATTCGAAATTTGCAGCTTATAACTCTGCCTGAACTAGAAAACATTATTTGTGATATTTTGCACGTTGAAATTTCTGAGATTTATATTAAAACACTGTATAATAGTACTATGCCATTGCGCACTAAAGCAGTAATTCCATATAAAGGTGGAATTAACCCAATGCAGAATACATATTTTTAATAAAAAATTGCTTAGATCTAACAAAAAAATAATTTTATTTCATATATTAAAATATAACTTGTTTATTTCATTTAATAAATCATAACAGAATACAAAGTGTATGGTTATTGCATTATGTTCAAAAAGAAAGTTTTATGCACATTTTTAAAAATTACTTCGTAGTGTGCAATAATGCAAATTATTAAACCGAAAATGTACATAGGTATCATTTCATCCCTTTGGTATTACGCAAATAAGAGAGTTTCATTTGTTTCAAACATTAATTTTAAAGTTATTACGAATAAAAAAGGAATAAGTCATTTTTTCTGCAGTGCGGCTTTTTTTTTTTTTTTTTTTGTCGCTTAGTGTATATATATATATATTTTTTTTCCTTCATGAAAACTTTTCATTGTTTATATCAGATGGAAAGTGTAGATTTTAAGAAGGAGGATTTCTGGGAGTCTATTATATACTAAAATCTAAATTATGTTCTCGTGATGTACTCTTAACCATTATTGCATCTGCTAGAAATCTAACTATATACTAAATAATTTAAATTTATTTCATGAGTTAGTGCGCTATCAAAAATAATAGTTTAGCGTTTCACCAAAAAACGGTGCTAAATAGGCCTTATTAGCTGCAATCAATATTTTGATGCTAAGTTTGACCATTTCATTGGTTCTTATAACTGACATGGCACTATTAAAATTGCGAAATATTGCAACAAAATACTGGTTACAGACAGGGTTCGCCCAAGTGTGCCCAACCCGAAAAAGCCCGCCCAGGTTTTTTCGGGAGGCCCACTTGAAAAAACCCACTATTTTATAAAGTTTTTATTTCATTTTTTTATTATTTATTGTACATTTAGTAACTTTTACTACAGACGCAAAAATGATAATTATAATTATTACTGTCTTTACTAGACAAGAGCCTGAATTTTCATGACATTTGGCTTTTAGAACAATTTTGCATTTTTAGATCATTTCTTAAATATATGTTTAGGACAAACTTGATATATTTAGGGCATTTTTGAAAATTTTAAGTCATTTGTGTGTGTATATGTTACCGTTAAAGAGTATAATTCAGTTATTTCATAGAATAACAAGGTATTTCATGAAATAACTAGACAAGTCAGTTAAAGTATATAATAGATAAAAAATTTCATACTTTACCTAGTTATTCTATGAAATAACTACAAACAGACCGTTAAAGTGTAAAATAAACAATTTCAAGGTTATTTTATACATTAATTAATCATAAATTCATGTACGCAAAGCGTACAGACGCTCGCAATACTGGCTGCTCTAGAATAAAATTGTGCATATGTTTCAGATTCATGCATTTTGAGATAGGGGTATCCAGTGACTTTTTTTCGTGTACGCAAAGCGTACAGACGTTCGCAATACTGGCTACTGCAGTACAAAATTGTTCATATGTTACAGATTCATGCATTTTGAGAACGGGGTATCCAGTGATTATTATTCTGTTTTCATGTCCGCAAAGCGTACAGACGTTCGCGATACTGACTACTGCATTACAAAATTGTGCATACGGTACAGATTCATGCATTTTGAGATAGGGCATCCAGTGATTTTTTTTGTTTGTTTGTATTGTTTTCATGTACGCAAAGCGTACAGACGTTTGCAATATTAGCTGCTGCAGTACAAAATTGTCCATATTTTTCAGATTCATGCATTTTGAGATAGGGTTATCCAGTGATATTTTTTTTTCTTGGTTTTCATGTACGCAAAGCGTACAGACGTGCTTGATACTGACTGCTGCAGTACAAAATTTTGCATATTATTGAATTTCATGAATTTTAAGTAAATTTTTGTACTGCAGCAGCCAGTATCACGCACGTCTGTACGCTTTGTGTACATGAAAACAAAAAAAATGTTTCGTTTTTTTTGGTTTTCCAGTACGCAAATCGTATAGATGTGCGGGATACTGGCTGCTGCAGTACAAAATTGTGCATATGTTTCAGATTCATGCATTTTGAGATAGAGTATCCAGTGATTTTTTTTTTTTTTTTTTTGGTTTTCATGTACGCAAAGCGTACAGACGTTCGCAATACTGGCTGCTGTAGTACAAAATTATGCATTTGTTTCAGATTCATGCATTTTGAGATAGAGGTATCCAGTAATTTTTTTCTCGTTTTTAATAACGGAAAGCGTACAGACGTTCTCAATACTGGATGCTGCTGTACAAAGTTGTGCATACTTTTCAGATTCATGCATTTTGAGATTGGGGTATCCAGTGACTTTTTTTTTTCGTTTTCATGTACGCAAGGCGTGCAGACGTTCGCAATACTGGTTGCTGCAGTACAAAATTGTGCATACTTTTCAGATTCATGCATTTTGAGATAGAGGTATCTAGTGATTTTTTTTATTTACATGTACGCAAAGCGTACAGACGTGCGCGATACTGGCTGCTGCAGTACAAAATTGTGCATATGTTTCAGATTCATGCGTTTTGAGATAGGGGTATCCAGTGATTTTTTTTCATGTACGCAAGGCGTACAGACGTTCGCAATACTGCCTCCTGCAGTACAAAATTGTGCATACTTTTCAGATTCATGCATGTATCCAGTGATTTTGTTTTTGTTTTCATGTACGCAAAGCGTACAGACGTTAGCAATACTGGTTGCTGCAGTACAAAATTGTTCATTTGTTTCAAATTCATGCATTTTGAGATAGGGGTATCCAGTGATTTTTTTGTTTGGTTTTCATGTACACAAAGCGTACAGACGTGCACAATACTGGCTGCTGCAGTACAAATTTTTTCGTATTTTGGAATTTCATGCATTTTAAGTAATTTTTTGTACTGCAGCATCCAATATCACGCACGTCTGTACGCTTTGCGTACATGAAAACAAAAAAAAAAAACATCACTGGATACCGCTATCTCAAAATGCATGAATCTGAAACATATGCACAAGTTTGTACTGCAGCAGCCAGTATTGCGAACGTCTGTACGGTTTGTGTACATGAAAAAAAAATCTGGAGTGACTCCACTCGACTTTCCGAACATTGAGTAACTAACAGTTTTGTAGATAAAATAAAGAAAGAGGAATTGCTAAACAGACAAAAGAGAGAAAACCATAATAGAGTGTTTTTTTCTCCATATATCACACGAGGTTTTATTTAACGCTACTGAACTTTGAGCCCTTAGATCATAATGATAAAGAATTTTTTGTTTTGTCCCTGTAAAAATCTATAGATGCTAGATTCACCAAAATGCTTATAGTTAGTGCAACAGTGATTTATAATATTCATACAAATTTTCAGCTCAATTGAATAAGGCGTTTAGATGCTATCGCACTTTTAAAAATTTGGTCTCATAGGCCATAATGATAAAGAATTTTTCTTTGTGTCCCTGTAAAAAAACTGTAGTGCTAGATTCACCAAAATCTATACAGTTGGTGCAAATGCGACCTATAACATGTGTACAATTTTTTTGCTCAGATTAATAAGGCGTTTAGACGCTATCACACTTTTAAAAATTTGGCCCCATTGGCCTTAATGATAAAGAATTTTTCTTTGTGTCCCTGTAAAAAAACTATAAGAACTAGATTCTCCAAAATCTATACAGATTGAGTATCTGTGACCTATAATATGGGTATAAAATTTTTGCTCAATTGAATAAGGCGTTTAGATGCTATCGCACTTTTAAGATTTTGGTCCCATAGGCCATAATGATAAAGAATTTTTCTTTGTGTCCCTGTAAAAAAACTATAAGTGCTAGATTCACCAAAATCTATAGGGTTCGTACTATGGTGACTTACAATATACGTACCAACTTTCAGGTTAATCGAACAAAGCCTTTAGACGCTAGCGTGTTCACAAACATACACACATACACACATACACACATACACACACACATACATACATCATCGTAAAAATAGTGAAAACAGACTCAGGGGACCTCAAAACGTATAGAAACATCAAAATCTCGAATTCGGATTTTTGACATGATTACAATACTTTCCTCACTATAGTGTTCGGAAAGTAAAAAATCACTGGATACTCCTATCTCAAAATGCATGAATCTGAAACGTATGCACAATTTTGTACTGCAGCAGCCAGTATTGCGAATGTCTGTACGCTTTGCGTACATAAAAAAAAAACCATCACCGGATACCCTATCTCAAAATGCATGAATCTGAAACATATGCACAATTTTGTACTGCAGCAGGCACTATTGCGAACGTCTGTACGCTTTGCGTACATGAAAACAAAAAGAAAACATTTATTGATACCCCTATCTCAAAATGCCTGAATCTGAAACATATGCACAATTTTGTACTGTGCAGCAGCCAGTATTACGCACGTCTCTAAGATTTGCGTACATGAAAAAAAATCACTGTGTACTCCAATCTCATAGTGCAATGTCTGAAAAATATCCAAAATTTTGTGCTGCAGCACTGCTAAAATAACTGGTACAGGTGGTAAATATTGAATAATTAATCACATTCCCTAAAATTTAGCGGGGATTCTGCATAATCATTTCATATTTTAACGATCAAGTAATCGTTATTCTATAGAATACCTAGTTAAATCGTAGAATTTAATAATTTTATATACTTTAACTGACTTGTCTAGTTACTTCATGAAATACCTAGTTATTCTATGAAATAACGGATTTCATTCTTTAACGGTAACATATATATTAAAAATTTAAATTTTGTAAGGATTTCAAATTTTAAACTTTAGAATAAAAAATTTTTGAAGACGAAAACATTGACTTATTCATTTTCAGTCAATTTAAAAAATAATTCATTCTCTTTGCATTCAGCATCGGCTTCATCTGCATCAATCGAGAGATTTTTCTGAACTTTTGGATTAGTTTGGAGTACGCTACGCAGTCGTTTAGGGGTTGACAAAGCAGCAAAACTCGCAAAAGTATGTCGTTATTTACGATCAAAATCAAACTATGCACTTCCCTCAGAAGTCTAGATTGTCTAAAAATTTTTCATTTAATAATATAATATTTTTTTCTGTGTCCCTATTCTGTTAGAGCTAAAGTAAGAAAATCAATTTTCATTCATCAATATGATATTTTTTATGTCTTACCTAATAAAATACATGTAATTATAAGAAGTTTTTAATTTTTCAAACAAAAATGTATATATTGACAAATTATATTTAATAATGTGGTTATATGTAATAATTAAGTATAACAGCTTTTTTAATAATTTGAAAGAAATCTAATTGCAGTTGCGTAGTATTAGTATATGAAATAATACTAATGATAAATAGCTATGAAACACTGGACTTTTAAATTAGGTTTAAGTTTTTTCCTGTGGTCATATTTAAAACTGACAAATTTAAGTAGAACGTTTAAAATAAAATCAATTACAGTTTCTTGGAAAAACCCAATAATGCCCTGGATTTTCATCAAAAACCCGATAAAAGCCGGGTTTTAGATGGTACACCTAGGTGGGCCGGGCTTTTTTGAAAAAAAGAAAAAAGAAAAAAAAAAAAAAAAGTTTTTTTTTTTTAAATGTTGGTTACAAATAACTGAACCATTTCTTTTAGTGAAGTGTAGTATTTTATTTCTAACAATGTAGATGCAAAGTGATTAGCAGAAGCAGATGATAACAGATTTTTCTTTCTTTTAGAATTCATAAGTACTATAATAACATCAGAACCAATAGTTACAGAAGTTTCAGAGGCAACTAGTGCTGAGGAAGAGACGATGATGTCTATCACTGAAGAAGTCAGAACTGAAGTTAGTGATACAACAAGCCCTAGACCAACAGGACCACCAGATCATTCTTGTGATGAAGATGATTTAGACTGCATCATCACAGAAACAGGAGACATAGAAACCTGGTTCGTATGCCCTCGAGATGTGGGAATGTTTCCTCATCCAAGCAGTGATAAGCTCTTTGTATTTTGCATGAACTGGATTCCCTCCGCAAAAAAGTGTGGTATGAAGCTTGCATTTTCCAAAGAACTTAAAAGATGTGTAGAAATAACATATTTCTAGGAGCTTCTTTTATAAACTTTACCCTTTCATGGGCAATTTAATTACGATCATTTAATATCGAAAGCCATCAGAATTTACGAGCAAAATTAGAAGAATATATATTCCGGAATTTTGAAATAAATTCTTGCAGCCTAGAATCGAAATTAGGTGGAAATAATATATCCCAGTGCGCTTGAAAGTGTTAATGAACATTGAAAATTAAAGATTGAAGAAAATAAACATTTAGTTAAAGAGTTGTTTGTATATCAGTTGTATTCTTAATATAATAAATTGCAAAAATAATTTGAAATTGGAGTTTCGAAATTAAAAAATTTCTGAATAACTGCTTTTTTTTATTTTTTAAACAGATATAGTTATTCAATAATTTTTAATTGAACGGCTACTAATAAACTAAAGTGACTTAAAGTATAAAGATATTTTTTTCAGAACGAAGAATAAAATACTGAATTAATGTTCATGTAATAAATAAAAAGACAAAATGATATAATGTTGTTGAGAGTCGTAAAAAAGCACTGGTTAAAACAGATTCAATAAACTTCTTCAATGAAATAATGAAGCACATTCTTTAAGACGTACACAAGTTTAATATAACAAAAAATAACATAAACAATTTACAAAACACATTTTAATTAAAAGTTAATTTAAAAGCATTCTAACATCGCATTTCATACTTCTTCTCATAGAATAATGATAAAGGAAGAAGGAGCATCCCAATACTCTAATGCTTACAAACCCCTTCTAGTGAAATGCCAGCGAAAGCTACTTTTGCTCCTCTCAACTTTGAAGTAGGGCACCCATCCTCCACGCATTTATCGCTGTTTGTTGTGGATGCTGCCTCGCAGACTGATTGAGAGAGAGACGAGACGATTCAAAAATCTCGCCAACAAGTCGCCAACCAATCAGATGGAAGCACTGTTACAACCGTATACCCGGTATTCCTGGATTTTACAAACCGAAACCAAAACACGTACGCTCCTTCTTCCTTTATTATTATCACGGATTAGGAGATAAGGATGAAACACTAGATAGGCCAGCGAGCGCGAAATCTGAAGCTTCCCATTCTGCATTAATTCAGCCGACTAGATGAAAACGATCCGATCGCCGCCTGGTGTAGTATCTTTGAAACTTATCGGAAGAAAGGGAAAGCCCGCCCCTTCGGCTTCAGTCATCCAACGAACGAACAGCCAGAAATGTAAAAACGCGCTGATTGGTGTATTTTCGAGATTTGGTCGTCCTCTATCTGTAAGATGAAAATTACTACCTTTCCGTAACATTAGTAATACATCCTTCTCTTTTAATCCGTGATTATTATTCTATGCTTCTTCTTCCATCCACTCTTCTCTTTTTGTTGCCAACTTATATATACAAAAAGAATGTTCTTAAAAAAAAAAAAAAAAAAAAACCTCTTTTCTTACCATAGATATAGTAATAATACGCAGATTGATCATTGGAGAGGGAAAAGTGATACCATTTTACTCGGGAAAAGACGGCCATTTTACTCTCTTATGGATATATTTTTCCGAGTGAATATAGTACACACAAGTAATTTAGTAAATAAAATTTATGAACTAAAAGAGAATGAAAAACTCCAGATACCCCTTTTTCTTTCTTTCTTTGAACTTTCCTTTCCTCTTCTTTTCTTTTTTTTTTTTTTTTTACTATACTCTAGTATAATCATGTCTGCACAAAACTGTCTTTACTGTCGTATTATTATTATATACTTCTTTTAGATAAAAATCGTCTGCATTCATCATAAAAAATAATTTTAATAAATTATAATTTAATAAATTATTTGTATGGGGTAAATTTGTATAGGATTATATATGGAAGAAAGTCCTGTGGTGGTCACAACATACTCGTTATATATTAAAACTTCCGCGACTATGAACTATATTTAAAAGAATTTTGAGCATTCCATATTACTTACTAATGTAAAATTTTAAAAAAGTATTCTATTAAATATGAAGACAGTAATTATTTCATAATAAAAACAAAGCAACTGATTATAAAAATTATATTTTACATAAATTACTTTAATATAACTGATTTATGAAAACTTATCCCATTTCTTTTCGTATATTTATTAGAACATTTAAAAGCCGCGCAATATTTCGACATTTTCAAAATTCATCACCATTCTATTCTATTATTATTTTCAAGTTTTAACTCTCTAATGGCTGATGCCAAAAAACTTTTTCGACATCAAAAATCTTTGATCGTTAACATGGGGATGATAGATCTATATAAATTACTGTATCTATGTTTCTCACATGCGCTTGCCAAGACTAAAAAAACGTCTCTGACGAGGCATGTTTTGCTAAATGAAAGTAGAAATTTCATTATAGATACAATCGTAAGAGTTATTAGAGACATACCAAAAAATAGTTTCATTTTAAGTTTTCTTTGGGGTATAGAAGGTTTAATTGAGTGAGTGAGTGGTTTTGTCATACCCCTAACCATTATTACACATATAATATTTAAAAGAATACTTAGCACAAAAATATATTTATATACACGAGTATTTCTAATATGTTATTACACAAAATTCCAACATAATAAAACTAATATTAAAGATATTTGCAAAACTAAATAAAATACTATATAATTTTTTTAATACCATAATACAGAAAAAAAAATTACTCTTGTCATACACATAGATATAGTAATGTACATAGATCTATCATCACCATGCTATCGAGTTAAGATTTTTGATACCGTAAAAAGTTGGTATCAGCCATTAGGGAGTATAAAACTCGGAAATAGAATAGGATGTTGATGAATTTTTAAAATGCCGAGTACCTTTAGTACATAAATTATTCATAAATATTTCCTAAATTATCCGTGTGTACAGTCGGCAGCAGAAGTATCCGAGAACTAGCCAATAATTCCGATATCAAAAAAGTACACTTAAATTTGTTTTGTTAAATAAATTCTTGTCGAATCATGTTCTTAAACTGACTAAGAACATGACTCGACAAAGATTTATTCAACAAAGCCGTAGTAAGTGTTCCCTTCCGTGGAGGATCAAAATTATGATGGCATGTCTCCGGACCACCTCTAGGGGTGTGTCCCAGACCGTCGCCAATTGCCCATCTGCGCAGCACTAGTGCGACGTAAAACCCAACCAACCAACCAGTATTAAGTGTACTTTTTTTAGACAGGGATTATTGCTAGTGCTCGGATACTTTCGCTGCCGACTGTATTGTATTCACTTGGGGAAAGACAGCCATGAGAGAGTAAAATGACCGTCTTTACCCGAATGAAAAGGAATCACATTTTCCTCTCGATGATCAATCTATGTGTTATTACTATAGCTTTGATCATACATCGCTAACCTAGAGAGAGCATCATCTCCTTGGTGGAGGACGCCTGATCGGTGGGTAATCTTATAATCCCATTTTTGTAGAACCAATGCCTACCTAACCTTGGACTCTTTGACGTTGTACAACTCAAAAACTTCAGTGGATTTGAGATCAGTAATTATCCTCACTTTACTATCATGTAGCCAATTATCGAACTTTTGCAAGCCAAACAAGACTGCATAAGCCTCCCTCTCTTTAGTTACCCAATTTCTCTGCGTATCGTTCAGTCTGCGACTGACGAAAGCTATTGGATTTTAATTTCCCTTTATATCCATCTGACAAGGGACACTCACGAACTGTGACACGCTGATCGTAACCAAACTTTACCGGTAGTTAAAAGGTATGATGATATACACTACTATTAATTTATATCGGCAAACGTTACCTCAGAATAGAGATATTGATGTTCGAGGTTTGAACTATTTTTTCCATTATTGTGACATTATTCCCTATATCTATTTGACTTTTCTATTTATTTTCCCCACCAAACATGCGCTGTTGATTTATTTATTTAAATTGCATTTTCTTATCGTCGGCACGTGCATATTTTTCTTGTTCTACAATGGGCTCTTCCCAGCGTCGTCTGCTCAATCACGTGATAGAGGAAAACGAATAATCGAATTCTGAGAATCGAATTCAATTAAATATTGTTCTTAAGAACAAAAATGTTAATATTTAATATAAAATAAAATAAAAGTAATATTGTGCATTTGTAAACAGTAGAATAATTGTATTTGTAAATATAATAATTTTTAAAGAACACTTTATGTGTTTATTTATTTTTACCTATAAGAATCGATTGTTGTATATTGTAAAGTAACTGTAACATTAACTGATCTAACAATAAATAATAGCTTCTTGTGGAATGTTTACGGATTATAAACTGAAATTTTAAAATGTTTTCATTTAATTTAATTGCATAAAGGTGTTACAACAAGTTAATTAACTTAGTTACTGGTCTAAATGGATTTACGTAGTACAATATTGCACTGTCACTGATTTAAGTACGAAAAATCAGAGTATTTAAACATGGTCTTCATGAACATCAATAACAGGTATAAACTAAATGATGATTGTAAATGTATACAGCAAACAAAAGATGATGAATAATGATATAAATGGATTAAAAATGATGATGTATAAAAAATAACACAGATTAAATACGATTGATCAAAAATAAGAATAGAAAATATGTTATTTCAGCAATCGCTCTAGATAAACAAGACTTCGTCTGCTATTTGTTTTTCCTCTATCATGTGACCTCTGACGTCAGGTGGGAAGAGTCCATTCATTCTATTTAAAAGATTTGAAAAATAACATTGTATTTTTATATTAGAGATTTTAATTAGAATTTTTAATAGTTTAATTCCTATTTTATTACATAACAGAGAAACGTGGAGCTTTGTTATTAAGCAGTTAATAACAAAGAAAATAGTTAATACTAATATTGATGGAATGATTATGATTACATTGCTAGTATCAAAATCGTCTGCTTTCTTTATCGTAAATACTTTTAATAAATAATAATAAGTAATTTATAAATGAATTTATATAGGAAAATATAGAAGAAAGTTTTGTGGCGGTTGCAACGTATTAGTTTTTAACAACTACGTGGCGAGTGGATATTTTCGGGTCTATTTCGTCGGTAGAATTTTACAAACATTTACGTCTACCTACATCCTTTTTTGCAAGCAATATGAAATACAATTTAACTAAATAAATCAACAGTGCATGTTTGGTGGAGTAAAAAAAAATATATATATATGGAAAAGTGAAATAGATATATTGAATGACATGTGACAATATTGGAAAAAAATAGTTCTAATAGCTCTAATAGTTCTCTGTTTTGGAGTAATGCTTGCCGATAAAAATTGATAGGAGTGTATATTTTCGTCCCCTTTATTAACCACCTGTAAAGTTTGGTTACGTTCGGCGTGTCACAGTTCGTGAGTATTCCTTGTGAGTTAAATACCCACCAACTGTAAAAGATGCTGTAAGTCGCCGTTCATCTGAACGGCTTCAAGCAAGTCTTCTCGACCCTTTGTAAAATATTGATTGCAGGATCTTTCATTTAATCAAAATTAATTATTTAATATTTTCAAATCATTTTAATTTCAGGTAATAATCTTCAAAATGATAAGTCAAAATCTTCCTACCTGTAAAATTCTTCGGTGATAAAAAATGAAGACTCTATTTGTATGTACTTGTTTTCTCTAGAAAAACAGCTTCTTCTTTAAGACGAGAAAATATAAACAGTTTATTAAATAAAATATGTACAAGTTGAAGAAAAAACATTATTTACAAAATATATTCATTTCGTAGTCTTAGAACATCCATTTAATTCTACCTCTTAGCAATACTGTTTCTAATAGTATACTTAAAATAAAAATGGATTTAAAATAAAAATACTCTAATCTATGAGCCATCTTTTCTAATTCCTATTTCAAACTGTAGCTCCATGAATAATAAAATTAGGCCAAAAAGGGCCCGAGAGCAACTACTATTTCATGACTCGTTGTTCTCCATTCTAAAACCAAACTAACATTAAGTCCCGGGAGAAAAAAGAAAAGATGGTTTTCGAATCTCATCTCAACGGGACCTCTGGCGCCCTCTAGTGAGGCAAATGTATATCCAATACCTAACATCCTCCCACCTTTAATTTTTTAGGTGAGAGCTAAAAAATTAAACAGTTAATGAAGAAAATTTAAACTTATAAAACTACATACTAATAAAAATTAAAGCTATAAACTAAAAATAGTAAAAATTAAAGTTACAAAGTTACAAACTAGTGAAATTAAAGAAAAATAAAAATAAAATATTTTAAAGTTCAATGCTGATTTTTAAACAATTGTAATTGTCTTTGGAAACGTTTTTTTAATCGTTTAAACGTTTTTTTTTTTTTTTTTTTTTTTTTTCAGTTTATTGTCTCTTTTACTGCTTGTATCACTGGATCCTCAGCATCTGATATCTCTAAGGGGTAGAGTTTTTGAAGTACTAGAGTTTTAAGGGTTTAAGGGTAGAGTTTTTGAATCAATGTCCCAGAATGCATTTTCACTTCCACAACCCTGGCACGGCCATCTCGACTGGGGAAAATTGTTACTACTCTTCCTATTGCCCACTGTAGTCTTTTCACACTGTTGATTTCTACTAGCACAATGTTGCCTTGCTTAACAGGTTTGCATCTCTCTCTATTTCGTTGCACCAACTGCGCTAGATACTCTTTTCGAAATCTACTTTATAGTTGCTTTCGAACACTTTGCCAGTGCTTGTATCGTGCTCTCAGTTTTTTGGCATCAATGGCATCCAGATCTGGTACACCAATTTCTTGAATGTCTTGCATAAAACAGGAAGGTGTCAATGTAATGAACTTGTCTGGTTCTTCTGATAGGTATGTTAAAGGTCGACTGCTCGTTATGGTTTCAACTTCGCACAAAACAGTAGAGATATCTTCAAAGTTGCGGGATGATTTTCCAAGAGTTCTCAGTAGGAGGTTTTTTACACTTCTAATGAGACGCTCCCACCATCCGCCCCACCAAGCAACGGTTGGGGGGATGAACTTCCATTTTATTGGAGCTATGTCATCCGTCTTTAAATTTGATTCCAGTAAAGAGATTTAAAGAGATTGTTGGCACCGCGAAAGTTAGTTCAATTGCCACTGTAGATTGTTGAAATTCTTCCTCTTCGGACTACAAATCTTCTTAGCGCTTGTATGAATCCCTCTGTTGATAGATTCGTCACTAATTCCAAGTGTATGGCTCAATATACTGCACAGGTAAAAAATGACTATCCATACTTTGGATTTATTTTTCAGAAAAAGAGGACCACATAAGTCGATGCCAACAACCTCAAAAACTTTTGAGTCTCTGACTCTGTCAAAAGGTAAATGGATCGGAGGAGTAACAAATGGTTTGGAAGAAAAAATTTTACACTTTGTGCATTTTATCAATTTACTTCGGATGTTACGCTTTGCAGAAATAATCCAGTAATGTTCACGTAACATCGAACCAACTGTCTGAAGACCAGCATGACAATTCTTTAAGTGGGAGTCTCTAATTAGACCCCTTACAACATGATGCTTTGATGGCAAAAATATAGGATACTTGAAAGAAAAAGTGTCTTCTCGATCTAACAACTTTGTTTTCACTCTTAGAATATTGTCTTGATCTTTCATTACAACAATTCCTTTTATTGTTTCTCGGACATCACCAAAACTTTCTAACTGTATGCGTGACCAGAGAAATTTTTCCGCCTCTTCCTTTTCTTCTGCCGAAAGTTCAACTGGGAAAATATGATTTCTATTTCTACATCTTGTTGTAAATCTTCTTATCCAACAAATAATATTTACAAGCTTACTAAATTTTGAAATTCTTTCATAATGCATAAATGGATCTACATTTGGACTCGAAAATAATGACACTGCAGTTTTTTTTCTTTCCAACATAACTAAGTCTTCATTAGGGACAATCTTCGGTTGGGGCCAGTTATTTTTTAATCTTCTAGCCATTTTGATTCCTCCCACCATCCCGATTCAACAAGGTATTTAGGACTGCAACCACGGGAAGGCAGGTCTGCCGGATTTTGACTTCCTAAAACTAAGTACCACTGGTGAGGGTTTGTGAGTTGGTATATTTCTCTGATTCTGTTGCCCACAAAGGGACCCCACTGGTCATTTCTTTTAATCCAGGCCAAAACTGTTGAAGAATCAGTCCAAAAGTAAGGTGGTACTGTAGGGATGTCTAAAGCTTCTATGATATACTTAGCTAGTCTGGATCCCAACACACAGGCAAGCAGCTGAAGACAGAAGATCGTTAGAGCCTTTTTTTGGAGCCAACCATGATTTTGCTCCCAAAAATTGAATTGAAACTCTCTTTTCTTCTTTGTACCGTATAAAAATTACTGTTGCATAGGCACTTTGACTTGCATCGCGGAAAATATGTAGGGACCAATCTTCTTTATTTCCATAACCTATTCTTCTCGGGATCTTCAATTCTGTTAGATGTTTTAGTTCGCTGTACCATTTCTGGAAGTCTCTTGAATTTTCTGTGGAAGTGGAGTGTCCCTTGCTGATTTGCTGGACCAAGATTCTTGAATTATTATCTTGGCTGATAACAATGCTGGAGCGAGAAAACCGATGGGATCGAAGATTCCTTGAATTATGGATAGAATTTGACGTTTTGATGGATTCACTATTTCTAAGTCAAATTTATTGCAGACAATCAAGCTGTCATCTGTTCTGTCCCATTTGATCCTAAAACTGGAATTGGAGTTGAGAAGTCTTCCTTTTCATTTTCTAAAGACAACTTTGCTATTTCTTTTACAGGACCGAATTGCCACAATCTTAAGTCCATTTTAGCTTCAGCCATGATTTCTGTAGCCTTAGATTTAAATTCTTCCAATTCGGACGTGTTGTCTACAGATGTGACACAGTTATCCACATAGAATGACTTCTGAAGTTTTTGAACAATTGCCTTAAGTTCTTCTGGACATCCATTCAAATGGTATCTGATAACTGCGCCAAGTAAAAATGGACTGGAAGTAATACCAAACACCACTCTATTATGCTGATAGACTTCTATTTCATTCGTCTGCTCCCACCACAGGAACCTTAAAAAATGCCGATCTTCCTCTTTTATTTCGCTCTGAAGGAAGGCTCTTCTAATGTCGGATACAACAGCGATTGCCTTTTCTCTGAATCTTAACAATATTGCGGGAATCTCTTCTAATAAATTTGGTCCTTTAAAGAGACCAAATTTAGTCTCAGTGACGGTGCTCTTCCGACTTTGCATGATGCATCAAAAACTGGTCTGATGGAGATGGTAGAACTATCAAACTTGATAACTGGATGGGACCATAAGTAGTGTTCACTAACTTCTTTCAGTTCTTACTGAGGGACTTGTATGGCATTTTCTCTCTCTCTGTATGACATTTTCTCTTTGCCATTCATTGAAAACTAGATCATAATCCTCAAATTTATTTAATTTCTTTAATCTTCGGGTACTGAATAACCTTCTTTCTGCTTCATTTCTATTTGAGGGAATATTAACATTGTTGCAAATCCATGGAAGACCCTGTTGATAACGACCATCTTCATTTCTGGTGAGTTGTCTCAGAAACATATCGTGGGCTTGCTCTTCTTCTTCTCTTTTGGACGAGGTTTGCGCAGGGTCGTTGATTCCTATCGTTTCGAGTCGCCACAAGTCTGGAACATTCCAATCTTTTATGTACAGATTTGTCATTAATACCGCTGTACCGCTATTCAATCAACCCTGAGATGGAAGCCCAGATTTTCCACAAACTGTCCACCCAAGTTTGGTTTCTATCGCTGTGACTCCATTTTCTAACTGCTTGACTCGACCCGTTAACAGCTGACAGTAAACGTCACTCCCGATCAGGATTTCTATGTCCGTACTACCAGGGCCGATATCGGACAACCACAGCTTATTTTTCATGAGTTCTTTGCACAGCGTTCCTTTTGGAATTCGAGGAATTTATCCACAAATTTTTTCTTGGAACTGAAACTGACCCGATTATTCGATGCACCTACTGTAACTCTAAATATATTATGCTATTTAGCTTCTATCTGTACATCCCCAAAAACTGTATGGGCAATTATTTCTGTACCAATGGGTTTGAGCTTGAGCTCTTTTGCAGTTTTCTTTAAGATGTAACTTTTCTGAGAACCACTGTCCATAATATTAGAAAATACTATATGAATGAAGGCTGTGAATACGTTAAATTCCTCAGTAAGTTATATAATATATTTAATAATAAATATTCTTTATTTAATATTGAACAGTCAAATTATTAAAAGAAGTTTGACTTACCTGGGTCTGCACAGGTATTCCATTTCACTGAAAATAATCTCGTAATGTAGTCAGCAGTATTGATTCTTGAAAATGCAGGATAAATTATCCACATATAATGTAGAAATCACTTCTGGTTTTAAAAACAGAATAAGTCGTTTTTTCTGTAATAAAATATGGGTTAATATTTGTTTAATAATTTAGATATTAACTGCATGATAAAGGATTGTCTAGAATTTTACTTTTTAAAAATTTATTTAAAGCTTCTTAGGAACAAAAAATACGATTAAGTGGAATAGAAAAATGGAACGTCTGTCCCATATAAGAAAAGTTACATGATTGAAAAAGTATTGACGCGACATATCGTCACGTGATGAGGCAGGTGCATTAAACAATCAGTTTGGCGAGAAGCAAAAAAGTCTGGAACATGAAAACGAAAGTTAATAAAATTGTTCTGAGATTACATATCACAAGACATAAGACAACGCACCTTTTTTTGGACTTTTCCCCCTTTTATATTTATTTCTAACGTCATAAGGGCTATTTCCTGGGAGCATTGTTTGGCGACAGTGTTCTGTATTACTTCGGTAGGTTTGCTTCTACTATTTTCACCCCCTTTCGTTATCTCTGGACAAAATAACTCTGTGTGTGGTTTTGAACAAACGTGACACTTAATAAAAACCTTGCACGTTTTTGCCCGGTGTCCAAAACGTAAACATTTCAAACAACAATTTTTTTCTTTTACTTTATTTATCTTTTCGTCAAGGGAGAGCGATAGCGATCTGGCTGTTATGCAGTCTTTACTCTCATGCATTTTTTCACAAAATATACAGCTTAATTCTTTTGTAGCGAATAAGCCTGCAGCAGTGGGAACCCTGTTATCTCTCTTGTGGAATTTATTTTTAATCTTTTCCCTGGGTGAATTGATTTCAAAACCCGACCTGGCTAATTGTAACCTTTCTTTACCTGCTACTTCCCTTTTTAAAAAATTCAGCAATAGTGACAAGTTCGATTTCTGTGTGTTTTCCTTATCATCTAACTCAGTAGAATCTTCCCTGGCCCCAACATGAAGTCTTTGAAACTTTCTAATAATATCTTCGGTTAAACAGGATTCTACCATTGGGTTCTGATCACGCAGGGTTCCGCAGGCCCACGCAGAGTTCTGATCAATGTTTACACCCATGCTTTCCCGCGATCTCAAGTGCGTCTTGGTCACTAAATTACACAAAGTTTTGGTATTTCCCCTAGTCTGTACATTAGCTGTAATTAATTTCAAAAATTCCCGAACGTATACTTCGATTAAGATATCTTTATCACCATAGCGTTCTTCAAAGGCCTTTACTGCCTTTAAATAATTTTCCGAATTTACGGGGTAACTTTCGAGTAATTCTCTTGCTCAAGTTCCTGGTTCTACGCATTAAAGAAGGTACTGAAACTTACCAGTGTTGTCTAATTCCTCATCTTCATCAATTTTCTTAAATTGGGCCCAAAATGGTAAATAATTTATCAATTTTGAATCAAATTTCTTGATTTCTAATTTTGGTAATTTATATCGCTTTGTTTTCAAATTTGTTTCGTTTTCCATTTTATTTTGGCCTATATAATTAAAATTTACATTTGAATTCAATTTTTCATTAATTAGTCTTTTAACTGTGATAAATTCATCACAGTATGCTTCGCTTTCTTCCGATTCTTTTACAATCAAAGCTTCATCGCATTTACTATCTTCCGACATAATGTCTAATATCTCATTATCTAATGTCTTTAATTCTGTCATTAAACCCTCTAATTTATTTAAATTATCTAACAGTATACCCCTCTCAAGATCTACTTTCTCTAGTTCTGTTTTCAAAATATTTAAAAGTTTTAGTAAAGGAAGATCGTAATGGTGTTCTTCGTCTTTTTATTTTTTCCATTTCTGATTTTTAAACAAAAACACAACAGTTTTAAGTTAATTAACCAATTATCAGTTATTTATGCCTTTTATTTAAATGTAAAAAAGTTCACTTTTCTATTTACCAAGAAGATTTTATCTTAAGAACAACTCGGAAAAAATTCTATTTCGAGAACCATTTTTTTTTTCATAAAATGTAAACAAAAGAAAGTAACATTTTATTATTTTTTATTTTACTCTTATAGCAATAATTATTATTTTCAACTGAATAATAATTTTTATTCATTTATTAGCTGTAAATTTATTGAATTAAACAATCACAAAAAACTAATTCAAGAACAAATGAAAATCGAAACTCTTATTATTTGCACACTCTGTTTTCATTCACAAATTCTATCATAATACTTTATTTCATTATCATTTCGAATTACAAAATAAAACAATAAACATTCACTGCAGTCAGTTTTTGACAATCATCTAATATTTACCATGAAAAAAGTAATTTTTTTTCTTTATCAAATGAATCTAATGATTCTTTTTCAAGGTCAACTCAATACTCAATTGCAGTTTCTTTATTCTATTTTTATTTATTTCTATCACAAAAAATAACTAATTTATTTTTACCTTGATAAGTTTACGCTTTAAATGTACAAATATTAGAGCAAATAAAAAATCTTGTTTCATTTCAATCAATCAGACACTTTTAATGTTATTTACTTTGAAAATGGAATATTCTAAATAATTTCAATCTGACTCCTTTTGCAAAACATTTCATATAATAATAATAGTAGGTAGAAGAGGAGAGTTCTAGCCCAGGCGGGGGGGGGGGGTGCAAGGGTGCAAGGCAAGCCGTGCGGGTGTCACCCCCTCCCCCCCTGAGGGTGCAGATGAGTTGGTATCGTCCTTGAGACATCCTCTGACTTAATCATGAAACGTGATGAGGGTATTAATTAATGCTGTTAATGAGGAAATTTTAATGAATGGTGTGAAAGATGATGGTTTTAAAAAGAGAATTTTTGTGGTGTTGTGTGAAGGTTATTTATTATGTTATTGTTTATGAGTAATGAATTATAAAAATTTAAAAAAATTTTAAATTTAAATAAAATTTAAAAATTGAGAAATAAATAAGAAATGAATAAAAAATAGAAATTTAAAAATGAAGGACGTTGATGTGAATATATTATGAAAGAAATAGAGAGGTCTGACCGGGATTTTAACCCGGCACCTTGCTGTAAAAAAATACTTCCATAAGACAGTAGTTTTCGAGCGTTTAACCACTGACCTATAGAAATATAGCCTGATGGTTCTATTTTAGGTATGAATGTGTGTGAGTGTATGTGATTTTTCTATTATATGTCTGCACAGTTCTTTTTTAAACTGTGCAAACATATATTTTTGGAAACTCATTTGAAGAGTTCCTTTTTTCTATGAAATCCTCAAAAGAGGATTTCTTATTTTTTTATTTATTTATTTTTTATTTATTTATTTATTTATTTATTTTTTAAGGGGTCCCACCATCCACCCGCCGCATGTGTGCGACGCCCCAATTTTTTGACCTTCAATCATCTAACTTTTCTGAGATCTTCCGACTTCATTTTCAATCTTCTAAGTTTGAAATTTTCTAATTCTCATTCTTCTAAGTTTCACATCTTCCAAGTTTCACATTTTCTTAATTTTCATTCTTCCAAATTTCTGATCATCTTATTTTCAAATCTTCAGTTTTTTCTTTATTTGTTTTTTAGGGGTCCCACCATCCACCCTCCGCATTTGCGCGACGCCCCAATTTTTTTTTTTTTTTTTTTTTTTTTTTCTTTCTTCAATTTCTTCTAACATCTACTTTCATTCTTCCAAGTTTTAGATCTCTTTTTTTTTTTATATTTAGTGTTATAGGGCAGTTCTTTATTTGTAAACAAACATCTCAACTCTCGGGAGTGGTTGGCAGAAAGCATTCGTTCCCACCATTGACGACTATGGCTGTTTTTGCTCATAGAGATGTTTAAATCGTTTATATTTCGTTCTGCTTATGCATATGTTTCAGAATGTGTTTGAAATAAAAAATACATTTAAAAATTAAGCTCGACGAAGCCCATATAAAAGGATATAATATCATACAGATTCATATTTATTAGGAAAAAGCGATCGGCCGTTAGGCCAATCAGTGTTCCATCGAAGGCAATTTGTTGGGGAAAAATGGGATGATTAATGTAATCAAATTTTCATAAGATTTATTCACGACGTGATTTATTTAATAATGTATCCATAATACTTATGGATTCTATTACTTTATAACTAAAACATGAATATTATTCGAATACAGTAGTTGCTGTATAGCATTGCATTTTGCACCTGCCATGTTACGAGATTTTGTCATACTTAATAATACCTTTCTGTTGTCGAATTATTCTTTTATTAATAAGTTTTCCATTTTTATTATGTATTTAATTTATGAATTTTGTCAATTATTTACCTCAAAATGTTAAAATTTAACAGGAAATTTTTATAATTCTAGAATTAAATCTTTTTTTTTTTTTTTTTTTTTTTTTTAATATTATTTAGGACTGAATTAGTTAGTCAATTGAATGTTTTGAAATGTATACCTTTTTAAATATGGTGACTAGTTAAATTATTAATATAACGATTAGCTTATTATTATTTTTTTTATATAATTTTACATTCGAGTAATTTCTTCATCAGAAGTTTTAGTTAATTTGTCATGAAACTTGTATTTGAAAGAATATTTTTAATGTCTTAATTATTCATAGAAAATTGAGCTGAAAAATATTTTTAATTGTAATTTTTCCAGTCGAAAGTTAAACCTTATGCATCCTAAATTAAAAATATTTTCTAGCCTTTTTTACAAGAATCTATCAAAATATATGAAAGTCCATAAGAAATATTCTTTTAAAACATATTTTTACTTTCTGCAATATTCATAAAAGAAAGTATTGGATTCGTAAAATCTTTCAACTTCTAGTCTTCAATGGATTGCATATTTAACCCCTTGAACTTAAATGATGAGTCCAGCTCGTCATGAATTTCGTAACACTAATTATGTTCTTATATGTATATATAACAATAAACATTCATATAAATGTGTGAAACAAATATTTTTAATAATAACAAATTATTTGAGCAACAAAACCGTAAGTTTCTATATGAATCCCACCTATTAAAACTAAGAAAATGAAATTGTCTGCATGAGCAGTGCTGACTGAAAATAAATTGCAGTTCAAGGGGTTAAAGATGTTCTAAACATGATTTGACCATTCAGAAACTGACTGTGTGTGTTTGTGTTAGATGTGCGTAAGCTCTGGACCTGTGAGGAGAAAAAAAATAAATCCCCCTCCCATACATACACTCTTCTACCTCAATTTACTATCAATTTCCCCTCTAATTTGTTGTTTCAAAACATTAATTTAGACTGTTAAATATTAAGCATTAGCACTGTCGGAAGAAAAAATTAAATTTTCTTGTATTTTTAACTAAAAAAGAAAGCAGTCATTAGTTTTTTTTTTTTTTTTTTTTTAAGGCTGTTAGTGAAATGTGTATTAATGGTTTTTAAAAGATTCTAGGTCAGTGTGTCATCAACTTTTTAGACTGTCTTTCAGAAAAATTTATCATGCTGTGTTTAGTAAAAAAGCTGAGCGAAATCCCTCATGTGATATGGCCATAAGGGAGAAGATGCTGGGTTCGATCCTAAGTCACATTCATCTTAGCTGTTTGGAGTTTTACAGGGTTTTCCCTGAAACTTGCATAAATATGGCCTAGAACCCTTGCATAGTCAATCAGTCCCAACCTACACAACACAATCCAGTTTTGCCCTTTACCATTATTGGATATTATACTGGTTGTTCATATCAATTTAAACTTCACAATTTTCTGAATTACTCGCATTTGTACACAAGATTTCATTAAAGAAAATCTTTAAAAGATCACCCCCCCCCCACATACACACATATCACATATAATGGAGGGTGTTGTGTTGTTTAACATAAATTGACTATGAGAGGACCCTAAGCCTGGGTGGTGGCCTTTCCGTGGGTCTCTTTATAAAGAGTCCTAGCTCACATTCATGTAAGTTTCAGAAAAATCTCTGAACTGCCAGGCTGACAAGCTAGTCCTGAGTTCGAACCCCACATTTAATGGATTCAAAATTATTAACTACAATAGATCAAATTATGAATCACTCTCAAGTTATAATTGATCATGAATGAAAAACAAAAACAATCTGAAAGCTGTATTCCTTTCTATAAGATTAATTTTTGGCTCTCTAGTTAGCGTAAAAATCATTGAAAAATTCACAACTTGCAACAACATATAAGCATGATTGTTTATTTATTCATTTTTTTTTTTTTTTTTTTTTAATCTTATAAACAGCTTTTTAATAATAAGCTAATCTTTTAAAAGCTTATTTTCTTTATTAATAAGCCTAATAAAACAAGTGCCCGAAAAGTAACGCTGTAAACTGTTATCATTGCTAAAACACTTTATTGAAATAAAGAAATAAAAATTTATTCTTTATTTGGAAGATAGAATAAAAAACGGGAAAGAAAAAAAATCACAAATTTCGCCAAGAGAGTCTCATACTAAAGTTGTGCCCTATTTTCAGCAAATGAAAGTCATGGTTAAGTACCGTCATATACAGCTGTTAAGAAAATATAAATGACATTCAACTATTTGAGGTTCATTATGTTGATTAGAAACACAGTTACTTTAAAACAAGAAATGTAAAAAGAAAAATTTTTAAGTCAATTCCTACATACAAACACTATCGAAAAAGTTTTTTTGTTTAAAAAACAATTTTGAATTAGGAAATAAAAAGTGCGTGTGGAAAATGAAATAAAAAAAACTTTTTATATACCATGTTTTAAATTTTCTGATGAATCATAGAGCTCTTATCAATGTGCATAAAATTTTTAAAGTGATAATGACGTCAATTTTTGTGATATGCATAATTTAACTTTTTATAACTTTTTAATGTTCACGTTTAATTAAATGTATTTATTTTTATGTCGAAAAAAAAATTAACTCGTAATTTTTTTGGCAACAATTGAATTATAGCTAATATTTTAATGGTTATTGAAACGCTATTAGGATGTTATTATTTTCATATTTTAATTAATTGTAAGAAAACTAATCAAAAATTCGAAAATCGGACTTCGAAGTATTGTGTTGTCACCGTGTTCTGAGCAATGCTGAAAGTTTCAAATTTCTAGCTAGTCGGGAAGTTAGTTAAAAATCGATTGCAAGGTTTGTACAAGATATAGGGAAAGTGTAAACTAATAATAGGAATTGAATAGACTAAAAATGCATTGACATTAAGGAACCGCTTTAGTATAGGACCACTTAACGAAATTTGAAAACTGGCTCCTAAGTTGCTCGGGCGATTTTTGCAAAGGTTTTTTTTTTTTTTTTTTTTTTTTTTTTTTTTAATTCAATTGCAATAGCCATTTTAATTCATCACCAAACTGGCAAAAGATAATAAAAGTCGCCAAGGGGATTCTTTAATAAAATTGTGCCTACTTTAGTTTGTGGATGTAAAATCAAGGGGAAAACCTATAAGACAATTCGATTAATTTAAATGAATATTTTAAAAATAAATAAATTAAATAAAATTTTAAAGCTATTATGACATTAGTTTTATCAGATATTTTTGTTTAAACAATTTAAATTTAATGTTCATGTGTAAGGAAGTTTTTTTTTTTTTTCTTTTTTAATTTTGAAGTGAAAATGGGGTTTATATTTAATATCTTGCAAACTAATTATCCTATTGATTTAAAAGATACAGCGCTAGATAGATTTTTGTCTGGTTAATAAATGTACCAATTTTTGTAGAGATCAGTGAACTGTTTACTTTGTATAACAAAATAGAATCTAATATAACACATCCTGCAATTTATCAAAATAAAATCACCGTCCAGAAATTTCTTTTGGAGTGGTTTTACCTAACACCGTTCTAGAAGCTTTTTGCTTAATAGTTTGATTTATTAATAAAGATCTGTCTTCCAGAAGGCTTAAAAATGAAATTCTTATACCTACTCAGCATTCACCGACACCGAGCACATACCGAGTTCTTGGTGCAGCACTTGTAAAGTATAAAATTTTAAAGGATTGTCTTTTGAAGTGTGTTAATTTTTTCGTACATGAAAAACTTTGTAATGAAACACAAATTATGATATAAAAAATACTCCAACTGTTTTAGATAAAAATAATAGTACAACATTTCATCAGGCAAAAAAGTAGACATAAGTGGCATTTTCATGCACTCTTGCATAACTTTTTTTTTTTTTTGCCTGATGAAGGGTTAAGGCTATTATGTTTACCTAACAAGGAAGCATTCAAAAGGTGTCGTCTTCAAAAAATATTGAAAAAAATATGTAATTCTACTTTTCATAAAACACCAGGAAGTGAAAAAAAATATCGGCTGAAATGAATTACAGCGACCACAAAAAATTATCAAAATTAAGCCTATTTGGCGATTTAGCGCTGTTATGCGTTCAGTTTGCTAGCACCGAGATTGCCATGTACGAACAGAACCGTGTTTTGTTTCTTCACTGAGTACTCAAAATCAATCGCCAAATATGCTTAATTTTGATAATTTTTTGTGGTCACTGTAATTCATTTCAGCCGATAATGTTTTCCCTTTCTGGTGTTTTAGGAAAAGTAAAATCACATACATTTTTTTCAATATTTTTTGAAGATGACACCTTTTGAATGTTTCCTTGTAAGATGAAATTTTTTTTTTTTTTTTTTTTAATTTATCGTATCTGCTGACAAAGTTTATTAAATTTGAACAACAGATTTTTAGCACATTGAACTGTTAGAATATGTAATAAGACTTGATATTAAACAGAAATATAACATTGAAAATGCCAACGTATTTAGTGCAGTATGCTATATGGTACGAAAACTGCAGTTTGCTCTTAATATTTTTTACATTGGCATTTTTAATGTTGTGTAAATATTTATGCATTGAACTGTTATTTAAATTTATAATTAAAATTAACATAAATTAAGAAACTGACACAAAGTCTTTTTTTTTTTTTTTTTTTTTTTTTTTTTTCACTACTGTTTGGATACAGTTTATTACTATCTAATTACAAGTACAGTTATATTCAAATAGTAGTAGAGAAAACAAAAAGTTCCCTTTTACTTTGGTGTGTCTCTGTAATATAGTCATCACAATTGAGCTTTGCGAGTCATAACAAAACTATCTTTTGATCAGAGATGTGATTATCAAAAAGACGAAACTGTATTACTATATGCCAAGGCAAGACATTGAAATTAAATACATAACAAAATTTATTGTATTAGAGTAAGAAATATATTTTATAATCTTCAATTTGTAAAAAAGAAATGATTTTATGATTTAGTATTCAATTAAGTTTTATTTGATTAGCTGATTGAACAAATTCACACACAAAAGACAAAAAGTTAATAAAATAACATTTTTACGACAATTAATATTTAATAGAATTAATTTAAAGCAACAACATAAAATCAAGTAAAAATTAATTTCAGTTAAAAAGAAAAAAAAAAAAAAAAAAAATCAATTTAAACTTAAGTGAAAAAGAAAATATAAAACTACCTGTATATAGCGTTTCTTAGATGTGATCGATGTCCACTCATTTATTGCCAGGGAGAAGTGTCTCAATCGTGCAGCTTTTTAATACACACCGCACAATTTAGACACTCACCAGGCTTTTGACTTTAGTTACGTTGTCCTCTGCAGAAGGGGTGCCTTATTAGAGGGTGGTCGGTCATTCAGAGTTCTGTAGGAGAGCTGCCATCAGTGTGGAGTTTCAGAGTTCATGGTTAAATTGAGGAGAGAGAAACTTCATCTTTTCTTTCGCTCTTTTGAAAGTGACTTATTTGAAAGTGAGGAGAGAGAAACCATGAATGTTAAAGAATTAAGTACTTGAAATATGAGTAAAAATAAATAAAAAAGCAGGAGGAAATTAAAATATATATACATATATGTAGAAAAGTGACTTATTTGAAAATATAGACTACTATAGAGCCATAAAGCTAGCCACTCTAAGGATTGCTTCACCTTTATAAGTAATATTTTGGATTGAACTACAAAAAAATATTAAATAGCTTTATCTTATCCTCCCCCTCCACACACATACCAAAAAAAAATAATATAAACATATATTAAAGATATTTATTATACAGTATTTTCTTTCAACTATCAGTTATACAACAAAATATATCACGTATAATAATTAAATATCAAAAATAAAGTGTTTTTAAATAATCATAAGACACTTTAAATGACAAGCAATGGGAAATTCTTCCGTAGTTTTGTTTATGATAACAGTAAAGAAAAATTATAGTTTCTCTAAATTATAATAATGATTTATTATTTTATACAAAAGATATGTGTTATTTCATTTACAAGAACTATTTTGAAAAATTAATTATTTTAGCAATAGCAAATCACAGCAATGTTTAGTTTATCTATGGTAAATGATAGTTAAAAAAAAAAAAAAAAAAAAAAATCTAACTGCACTAAAATAACTTATTCGTTTATTTATTTTTTTTAAGTAATTTAGTATAACCACATGAAAGATAATTTATAAATATTTTAACAAGATTTATTTTAAATGAATCTATATAAATATTTTAACAAAGGAAACTTTAGTTAATGTTTTAGTTTATCTATAGCAGAGTGGAAATAAAAAGATAAAAATTACAATTGAACCAAATAGTGATTATTTTTACATAAATATTTATGCAACATCATATTTTTCTCACATAAAACACAATATCAAAATGCTTTTTATAAGTTTTACAAATGCAAATTAATCAGTACTTATTTTAGTGAAAGAAAATTAAATTGATTAATTTTACTTTTCTATGGTAACATACACTGATGGTGCTAATATATTTACTTAAATTTTAATGTAACTTTTAACTCTCTTCTGCATTAGTTTATAAGCAATCAATTTTAAAAAAGTGTCACAAATTTCAGCAGTGTCATCGATTTTATATTTCATTATTTAATATGTTTATTACTTTCATTTGATATTTTTATTTCCATTTCGCTGTTTTCATATAACGCTCATTAAGAGTTATCTGCTAAACTTGGATATTTCCCCCTTTTTCATTTTTAATAAAAAGACATGAATATGTTTTTCTTTAATTATAACTTAAATAAGGTTCAAAATTTCGAGTACATGAAGCAACAATAAATTAACATATAAGCATGGTTAATATGTTTTTTTTTTTTTTTTTTTTTTAACCCAGAACAGTATAATAATTATGCAGAGAGAGAGAAACCAAACCAAGTGTGGAAAACAGTTTCAATTCTCTAGCGAAACACCTGCCAGTATTGTGCGAGAGGCGCATGCGCTGATGACGAGAAAGAAAAGAATAAGTTTAGTGTTTACTCTGACTTCGGCGGGAAGAGCGGAACTACGCTGGTATCTGGAATAATATTACGAAAAGAAGATGCCTTCAATTAATTATATTTTATTGTTACTACGTAATAATGTATATATGTACATAGAATATGTGTATATAGAATATGTATATAAAGGATTCGTTAAAGTAAGATAGAGCCCTGTTTATTCGAGTTCCTGGCTCCTAGATTATTAGTTGTTTTTATTTTATTTAAGTATATTAAGAATTATTTTATTTTTGAAGCAATATTTTTGGCGAGCCAGCCAGCCAGGATTCGTAAAATATACGATTTTAAAAGGGCTCTTAAGTTATTTATAAGATTAAAGAAAAAATAATTACGTTTCCATCAACAGTTAAGAACAGAAGTATTTAAGCTAAGTTTGGGAATCAAGTTCTGTTTTGACAGCGGAGCTGAATACGATTATCAGGTAAGCTCTCTCTCCCCTTTATTAAAACATTGAATAATATATATATATATATATTTCATTTATTTACGAATAAAGTATATTTTGAATAATTTGAGAATAAATAAGAATGAATATTATAACAATAATACGTAGCACCCAAATGTAGGGTGCCAAGTCATGTTCTTATTAAGAAAATTTAATATATTAACGTAGTCTCTTCTGTGAATTATATTATAAAATAAGAATATAATTATTATTATTGTAAATATTATGTGAAGGTTAAAAAAAAAAAAAAAAAAAAAAGAGTTCATTTGAATTGAAGAACAATAAGAATAAGTGTAATAAAACAATATAAAATTTTGTGTTCTATCAGAAATTGTTAATAAGAGTTTTAAACATGGCAGAGTTAGAAAAATTAAAAAGAAAACGAACAGTAATTAGAACTTCCACTACGAAATTAATTACTAATTGCGAGCAGTACATAGAAGCAGATGTAATCGAAACATCTGTTCTGAAAGAACATTTAGATCAATTAGTAGTAAAATACGAAAATTTAAGGAATCTCGATGAAGAGATTCAAAATCTTATGAAGAAGGAAGACGATTTAGAGTCCGAATTTGAAACAGCAGAAACCTACGCAGAAAAAATTATTTCTGTTAAATATAAAATTACTTCGGTTTTAAAAAGTAAGGAAAACCTCGAAAACACAAACACTAAAAAGGATGATATCATAAGTGAACAGTCATCTTTAATTTCTTGTTCACATTCTAGAATAAAACTCCCTCGTCTAGTGATTGAAGAATTTGGCGGGAATCCCGCTAACTGGCTCTCATTTTGGAGCCAATACGAGAATGCAATTCATAATAATAACGATTTAACAGATATCGATAAATTTAATTATTTGCATTCTCTGTTAATAGGATCTGCGGCTGATGCCATTAGAGGCTTTCCGTTATCCAGTGAGAACTATCAATCTGCAGTTAAAGCGTTAAAAACAAGATTTGGTCGTAATGACCTAATAATTAATGCACACATTGGAAAGTTATTGAATTTAGATCCAGTGAAAAATTCAAATAACACAGATGCGCTGCGCAAGCTCTACGATAACATTACGATTCAAATAAGAAATTTAAAATGTCTAAATGTAATATCAGGAACATACGGCACTCTGCTGACACCAATTTTAGTTAAATTGATTCCCACTGATTTAAATTTAAATTATCAAAGAAAAAGACAGAACCTTAAAAATTTTGACATTGAAGAATTGTTAGACTTTTTAAAGGCTGAAATTGAGTGTCGTGAAACGGCGATACAAATACAAGAACTGTCTACACAAAATCCAAATGTCGTAAAAGAAAAACAGAAAAAAATGCCCGAGTCTAAGACACTCCCTACAGCATGTAAATTGATGAACACTAATGAAAATAATAAGGAAATTAATTCAAAATTTAGAAAGGTTGATATAGTGTGTGTTTTTTGCAATAAATCACATGCATCGGAGAGTTGTAATGAGGTCTCTAAGTTAAATTTGGAAGATAAAAAGAATATACTGAAAGAAAAAAGGGTTTGTTTTGTTTGTCTGAAGAAAAATCACAGAGCAAACCAATGTAGATCAGGGCATAGATGTCTTATTTGTAAAAGACGACACTACGCTATAATATGCCCGGATTTACCCTCAAACAAATCAGATATTTCAACTAAGATTAATGAAGAAATAAAAATAAGTACATTAAATAATCATGTACAGCTCTCTGATGTATTTCTGCAAACTTTAATTGTTAGACTGCACAATAATAATAAAAAAATGCTTGTAAGGGCAGTCTTGGACTCTGGAAGTATGAAAAGCTATATATGTAGCGATACAATTGAGGAAATGAAGTATGTCTCTAGCAATGAAATAAACTTGCGTCAATCACTTTTTGGAGGTATTGAAACGAATGAAAATGTTTATAAAAATTATGTAATTGAATTAAGTAGTGTGGACAGAAGTTATAAATGTAAATTTGACGCATTGGCGGAAAAACGTATTTGTTCTGAGCTTGGCCAAATCCCATCTGGTCCGTGGTTAAATGAACTTAAAAAGCATCGTATACAGCTTACGGACTTAGAAAATAAATACAAAGTGGATAAGGAAATAAAATTGTTAATAGGGGCTGATATTATGGGTAAATTGTTAACGGGAAAAATAGTACCCCTTAAATCAAATTTAACCGCTATACAGACTAAATTGGGATGGACTGTTCTAGGAAAATTTTTTGGCACAAAGAGCAATACAAAGAGCAATTCTCTCGTTATCTCTTCTCTTTTGGTTAAAAACCAGTGTGTAAGCGATCTGTGGAAATTAGACGTATTGGGAATTACAGATCCTGCACACCGTAAAACTAAGTAGGAGTTAGAAGAAGAGACTAACAAGTATTTTAAGGAGACTCTTCGGGTAAATTCCGATGGCAGATACGAGGTAGCTTTACCATAGGTAACGGATAATTCTGCCTTACCTGACAATAAAAAACTTGCTGAAAAAAGTCTATTTAGTACGAAAAGAAAATTAGTTAATTCCGGCAAATTAGAGGATTACTATGGGGTTTTTGATAATTGGTTATCACTTGGCATAATAGAAAAGGTAACAGAGACTAAATCAGAACAGGTACATTATTTACCGCATAGACCCATAATAAAAGAGTACTACGAGTTTACGGCCAGTGTTTAATGCGAGTTCACATTCTCAGGGTTTTCCTTCATTGAATGATTGTTTATCTACGGGACCTAATTTAATAGAAATTATTCCAACAATACTAAATCGATTTCGTAAAAGCTACGTGGGTGTTACGTCAGATATAGAAAAAGCGTTCCTACAGATTTCAATAAGAGAAAAGGATCGCGACTTTTTACGTTTTCTGTGGTTTGGTAGAGATAATTCGGAACAAATTGAGGAGTATCGGCATCAAAGGGTTGTTTTTTGGTTTAACATGTAGTCCTTATTTATTAGCCGCTACCTTACAATATCATTTAAGTAAAGTACCCGAAAATTTAAGCAATACAGCAGAAATTCTTAAGACGTCATTTTATGTCGATAATTGTGTAACTAGTTTGAATTCTGAGTTAGAAATGAAAAAGTTTATCTTGGAGTCACAAATAATAATGTTTACAGGCAATTTTAATTTACGAGGGTGGAAATCTAATTTGCATAGTGTCACTCCAGACAATGAATCAATCACTGAAGAAAACATCTTCGTCTTGGGTCTTACGTGGTATACAGACAGTGATACTTTATCCTGCAAAGTGCCGTCAATTGATGAGCCCGATAAACTAATTACGAAAAGGTTAATTTTAGCCATTGCTCATCAAGTCTTTGATCCAATTGGATTTACGGCACCTGTGACGTTAATTCCGAAATTAATTTTGCAGGAAACATGGAATTTAAAACTTAAGTGGGATGAAATTCTTCCGGATCATTTAATACGAAAATTTACAGCATGGATCCAACAACTAAATTTAATATCAAAAATAAGGATACCAAGATGGCTAAATATTTCCCCAGACGACTCATTAAGTTTGCATGTATTTTGTGACGCGAGTCAAAAGTCTTACGCGGCATGTGTGTTTTTAAGAGTCTGTCGAGGTGATCACGTGACCGTCAATTTAATACATGCTAGAAGTAGGGTAGCGCCTCTAAAGGTTCTAACTATACCGCGGTTAGAGCTCCTTGCTTGCTTGATCGGCGCACGGTTGCTTTCGTCTGTGGTAGAAGATATGCAATTTACCAGTATTGATATTCATTGTTGGACGGATTCTACTACTTCGTTATGTTGGATTCAAAGAAATCAAAATTGGGGGACTTTTGTCCAAAATCGTGTACGTGAAATAGTTTCCTTGACATCTCCCACCGTGTGGCGCCACGTTCCGGGTGCTCTTAACCCTGCCGATATAGCTTCTAGAGGATGTTCAGCCGAAAAATTGTCACAACTAAGATGGTGGGAGGGACCCGAGTGGTTACGCAATAACGAGGAGAGTTGGCCAAATTCAGAGGAATCTCCGGATGAGGATTTGGTTGGCTCAGAAATACGCAAAACTGTAATAACTACCTTAAGCAAAACCGACAATAACAGCGACTGGTATTACAAGTATTTCTCATCTATAAGAAAAATCATTCGCATGCTAGCGCTTATCTACAGATTTTATTTTAAGCTAAGAAAATTACCCAGTGAATCCTCAAAAACTTTGTCAACTTCCGAACTTGAAAGAGCTGAAATCGCTCTTCTGAAATTGGTGCAAAAGGATTCATTTAATAACACAAATTACGACAAACTTCAAAACCTTAGACCGATGATTGACAGTGATGGTTTAATTAGAGCAAAAACAAATATTTCTTGTAGAAATGACACTAACAGTTTTAAATTTCCTGTAATTTTACCGTCCGATCATCCAGTGGTTCGACTGTTAATAATGCATACTCACAACGAATTATTACACGCTGGTGTTAATTTGATGATGTCATATTTGCAAGAAAAATACTGGATTATTAGAGCTCGTAAGACTATACGAAACTGTATACGAAAGTGCGTTAAATGCCAAAGATTTAAAGTCAAACATTCTGATGTTCTACCAGGTCCTTTGCCAAAGGAACGAGTAAACGATGCAGCTATTTTTGAAATCGTAGGCATCGATCTAGCTGGACCACTTTATTTGAAAGGAGGTCAAAAATCTTATATTGTACTGTTTACCTGTGCCGTCTATAGAGCAATTCATTTAGAGTTGATCACATCTTTAACAACCGAGGTTTTTTTGCAATCATTAAGGCGTTTCATTTCACGACGTGGAAGACCATCAATTATATATTCAGATAACGGTACGAACTTTAGGGGAGCAGAGAAGCTTTTACATGAACTAGACTGGGAGAGTATTACCTCCAAAGTTGCTGAACAAAAAATTCAGTGGAAATTTAACCCTGGTGGGAGCGCCTCATTCAAATGGTTAAACAAATCTTAAGAAAAATTTTGGGGCGTGCTGCACTTGGTTATGAAGAACTGCAAACCATTTTGTGCGATTGTGAAAAAATAATTAATAGTAGACCACTTACTTACGTGTCCGAAGATGTGAATGATTTATCCCCTTTAACTCCCGAGATGTTTCTGCACGAAATTCCCCATTCTGGTGTGTCTGACATTGACATTTTGGACAAAAAGAAGCTCAGTAAACGAGCTAAGTATCTACAGAAAATGAGAGAGAACCTCAGACTACGATTTCGCACGGAATATTTAGGATATCTACGTCAACAGTCCATAAGAAACTACAAGGATAAGCCGCTAGAAGTGGGTGAAGTTGTGTTATTAGAGGATGACAACAAAAAACGTGCCTTCTGGAATATGGGCAAAGTGTTGAAATTGATCCCTGGACGTGATGGCATAACAAGACTTGCTGTGGTGAAAACTGAAAAAACCGAATTTTTACGTCCTATACAACGCTTATATAGACTTGAACTGGACCATTCTACCAAAAGTGATAATGAAAATGATGACAATGTTCCTGTAACAACGAGCAGTGGAAGAACTGTAAAAATTCCGCTAAGACTCTAAATATTTACCAAATGACTTTAATTTTTTTTTTTTTTTTTTTTTTTTTTTTATTCATTTTATTTATGTAACTATTTTGTTTTTCATCTAAGTTTTAGTATCATGTATTTAAGTATGTTTTGAGTATATTTTCAGATAATCCACTCAAAAGGTGGGAGAAAATGTGGAAAACAGTTTCGATTCTCTAGCGAAACACCTGCCAGTATTGTGCGAGAGGCGCATGCGCTGGTGACGAGAAAGAAAAGAATAAGTTTAGTGTTTACTCAGAGCCTCCTTAAGTAGATGCCTAGCGAGTCGCTCGAAAACTTGGCAACAGTACAAGAAGAACATAGCCAGTAGATGGCGCTTGATACCGTGTCGTAAAGTTCTGTTTATTTCCCGCGATTCAATTTACTTTCAATTGAGTTCTTCATGGTTTATGTTTTATTAATTTAATAAATGTGAGAGGTTTTTTCTTTATAATATGGTGTATTACGTCGTTCCATTTTGTAAATCGGACAGTCGCCGTGAAAATATATGTTTTCAAATGGCCTGCAAATATTTCAAGACAAGGTATGTAAACTGCATAAGTAATTAATGCAAAATTACCAACCCTCCGGATTTTTGAATATCAATAATATTTTTCAAAAAAACATTATTTTTATTTATTATCGTAAATTCTATGATTAAGACGAAGATAAATTTAAAAGAAATTATGATATAAAAATTCGACTCTGTTAGTAAGTTAGATTTAACAAATAAAATAGTTATGCTTATTTCAAAATGAAATGAAATTTTTATTTATTGATGTAGGAATACAGAAAAATAACTTGTTCTTAGTTACTTTGAAGTAACTCAAAATTGGAGTATTTTATAGTTTTATTCATAAATTACATTAGTAACTTATGAATAAAACTATAAAATACTCCAATATAAGGAACAAGATTGATTTATATTTTTTAATACCACTGTTTTTTAAAAACTTGTGTAAATGCGTATAAAAATTTGATTATTTCAGTTAAATCGAAACAAAAGTGTTGGGAATCTTGTAAAGAAAAAATAGAAAATTTTTATTTCTACTTTTGTTCTTTTTAAAAATATTAAATTTTAATATTCATAACATTGCTTTTATTAACCTTTTACCACACAAATGGAATATAGAATTAAAAATTCATGTAAAAATTAAATATCATGATTACTGATTTGAAAAATTATCAGATATGACAGAAAGATGACTTGATTTTTTGAAATAAAAATTCTCCACATCCATACACTCACATATGCACACACACACATATACTGGCTAATTGCCAAAAACTACATTTTTTGGACTCATGAGACCTTAAAAATATAAATCAGGGGAAAACTCGATATCGAATTTTTGGACCGAACACAATACCTTCATTACGTACGGTAGTAGGGTAATGGAAGTAAAAATATTTCAAGGATGTTATTAATTTGTCGTTAAATTTGCCAATCTTTATCAAAGTTTTCAAATTGAAACCTAATACGAGTTTTAAAATACAATTGTGAATTTCCTGCATTTGTTTGTTTTTGAGTTATTCTGATAATAAATATGCATATAAATCAATCACTAAAAACAAAAACAAAAAAATGTTTTTTTGTATTCAGGGAACCCCAAAACGTGACTTTATTCAAAAAACCTAAGTTGAAAATAGAACTTCAAAAAAAAAAATACTTTGTTTACATTATAGGTTCAAAAAATTAATTTTCCTTCTTCAACAGTATTCGTCGACATAAAAAAAAGTGTAGCAAAGCACTTCCGTCAATTATTGGGTTGTTCGGAAAGTAATTTCGTTTTTTCCTTCGAAAATGAAAGACGATTTTCTTATATTGTATAAATATTTTAATGAATTATATATTCTCCACTTTGATCGGTTTCTTAGCGATCTCACGAGTTGTTATTTGGCAGTTTTTCATAAATCAAGACTTTATTTTGTCTTCATTAGCACAAACTGGTTTTCTAGAACGTTATGCATCTTCAACTCAAAATTGCCAGAACAAAATTTGGTAAACCAGTTTTGACAATAGCATTCTTTAAATACATTTTCTGTGCACACATCGTATACTTTTTTTCCTTGTTTGAATAGTATTTTCGCATTTTTGATAGCAAAAACAAAATATGCCGAAAATGTCGCTACTGATTTTCTTTATTTGATAGGGCACCAATCAAAAACTATTGAGCAGAATAAAACGACCTTTTTCACAAGCAAGCCTTGCTATATCAGCTGTCACAATATGTAATGGCAATGCAACTTAAATGTGAAGGTGTGAAAAAAATACAATTAAGTCCTCTGCTGAGAAAAACGAATGACTTTCCGAACAACCCAATACATTCTACAGAAAAGAACGTTTAGCTTAATTTTGGATAGCCCTGTATATTTTCAATAAACTATGTGCACATCAGATTGTGCATTTAAATTTAGTCTTATATGAAAAACACCTAACACAAAATGAAATACACTTTCAGCATTTTCCAAGTATATCCGAGATAGACAAACCGACGCGCACAGACCAACCGCTAAAAATATTTTTCGTTTCAGGAGACCTCAAAACATGTAAACATAACACAACTTTATTTCGAAACTGTCTATCAGTTTCGAAAGCATACCCTCTCGGAACTGGTGGAGCTAATAAAATCTCGAAAAAAAAAAAAAAAAACTTCGGCGAGAGAAAACTTATACTCAAGAAATCCTTAATTTTAAAAATTTAAATCTTAATGGTTATTTATTTATTTTTTGTAACGGACTAGACAACAGATTGTTTTCTTCTCCAATTTTTATTACTGAATGTTAACTTATCTCGTTAATGTGCTGGTCTATTTTTCTTATAAATAATATAAAATTCTCGATTTAAGAAAAATAATTCACGCCTAACAAGGTAAAAATGTAACGTAAAGGACATGACCAAAAAAAAAGAAAAAAAAGATATGATTTTAATAATTTATCATTATAAATTATTCATTCTAAATTCATTCTTTATTTCGAACAAGGTAAAAATGTAACGTAAAGGACATGACCAAAAAAAAAGAAAAAAAAGATATGATTTTAATAATTTATCATTATAAATTATTCATTCTAAATTCATTCTTTATTTCTCGTTAATGTGCTGGTCTATTTTTCTTATAAATAATATAAAATTCTCGATTTAAGAAAAATAATTCACGCCTAACAAGGTAAAAATGTAACGTAAAGGACATGACCAAAAAAAAAGAAAAAAAAGATATGATTTTAATAATTTATCATTATAAATTATTCATTCTAAATTCATTCTTTATTTCGAACAAGGTAAAAATGTAACGTAAAGGACATGACCAAAAAAAAAGAAAAAAAAGATATGATTTTAATAATTTATCATTATAAATTATTCATTCTAAATTCATTCTTTATTTCGAAACTGTCTATCAGTTTCGAAAGCATACCCTCTCGGAACTGGTGGAGCTAATAAAATCTCGAAAAAAAAAAAAAAAAACTTCGGCGAGAGAAAACTTATACTCAAGAAATCCTTAATTTTAAAAATTTAAATCTTAATGGTTATTTATTTATTTTTTGTAACGGACTAGACAACAGATTGTTTTCTTCTCCAATTTTTATTACTGAATGTTAACTTATCTCGTTAATGTGCTGGTCTATTTTTCTTATAAATAATATAAAATTCTCGATTTAAGAAAAATAATTCACGCCTAACAAGGTAAAAATGTAACGTAAAGGACATGACCAAAAAAAAAGAAAAAAAAGATATGATTTTAATAATTTATCATTATAAATTATTCATTCTAAACTGAAACTCATTTAAAGTTCAGAGATTTTAATTTATATAAACGAAACTTTCATCTGATATCTAAATTAAAAAAAATTTTGAAATTTTTATTGAATAAATATATAAAAAATAATTTAATCGCGTGATAGACATGCCATGTTTTTGCTTATTTAATTTTAAATTTCGTTTTTTAATTAATAATATATTTAAATAATCTGGTGTGTCACTCACACGACTTTCTCTTACCCTGAAATTTAATGCTATAAATACAGTTTGCAGATTAAGAGGTAAGATAACGAGAACTGTCATGTAAACCTATGCTAAACAATTCAAATTAGGCTTCAGAAGAGTTTTATACGATAATTAGTTCTGTGTGAGGGGGGCTCAACCCCCCGTTTCATTAATGCACCTACATTTATATAGAATTTAATTCGGTTATTAAAAAATAATTCTGTTTTTAAAAAATAATTTATTAAAATTATTATTTAAAAAATGATAATGCAGACGATTTTATGATAATGCATTTTATGATAATGCAGACGATTTCCATATTAGAGAGGTAGTGTAACACTAAGTATCCAAAAAAAAGTCCATTTTACCTTCAATATTTAAAAAAAAAAAAAAAAAAAATACGATTTTTTTTTCTAAGTTTTTTTTTTTCGTTAAAATTAAAAAAAAATTATAACTTTGTTTTAAATTATCACAGATTTATAGTTCAACCATTCGTTTTAAAGGTATTCGCAAGCTCTTTTGAATGATACACATCATGAAAATTTACTACCCTCGAGGGGGGACTTCCCCCCCCCAGGGGGGAGGCGAGGCTCCTACATACACAAAAAAATTTTCCCAGTTAACTATATCTATTACAAAAAATATATGTTCGTTTCATTTGGTTTAGTGCAGTCTATAGACGTTAAACTCTACTTACCTGCAATTTCCCCCATAGACGTAATGTATTAGAATTCTCTTGATTGTCCCTGTACACGAACCATTTGCTTGATCTTAATGAAAAGCTTACTGTAGCATCCCTATATGATACACATTTAGAATACCAAGTTTGAACTTTCTGCCATAATATGTTTTTGAGATATGCTGATAACAGACAGACACACACACAGACACACAGACAGACACACAGACACACAGACTCACAGACACACAGACCATTTGCTAAAAACATGATTTTCGTATTCAGGGGACCTCAAAACGTGTAAATATAACAAAATCTCGCGTTCGAAAATTTGACCCAAAAACAATACTTTCTCTACCTTATGGGTAAGAGAAAGTAAAAAAAAGGTGTTATTTATTAGATACGCTGTAATTCAATTAGTTGAAAAGCTAAAATAGGTCTTGTCCACTTCCGAAGAAAATTAAACCCTATACTTTTTTAAATATAAATATTTGAATATTTTTTTGAAAATATTTACGGTAAAGCACTTTCACATCATTTTTTCAAATTAAAAGAAAAAAAAAATACAATTTTGGACTTGAAATTGAAATTAATAGCTAGATATTTAGATGAAAAATATAACTTATCTATGAAAGAGAAGAAAATTGTTGCTCTGCGTAGGTGCTGTCACCTAGCGTTAGTTTTGTTTTTTAAATGTTGCCTAATTTAACATTGGGATTCGCTGCGCGTGGAAGGCATCTACTTAAGGAAGCTCTGGTTTACTCTGACTTCGGCGGGAAGAGCGGAACTACGCTGGTATCTGGAATAATATTACGAAAAGAAGATGCCTTCAATTAATTATATTTTATTGTTACTACGTAATAATGTATATATGTACATAGAATATGTGTATATAGAATATGTATATAAAGGATTCGTTAAAGTAAGATAGAGCCCTGTTTATTCGAGTTCCTGGCTCCTAGATTATTAGTTGTTTTTATTTTATTTAAGTATATTAAGAATTATTTTATTTTTGAAGCAATACCAAGTTTTTGTCAAACATATGTACGTACACTATTAAAAATAAAAACTAATAATTATGTAAACTGTAAGAACTACTGAAATTTTTAACACTGCTCTGTTTCTAAATACTATATTACTCAACTTTTATTTTAAATAACGAAATCAACTTAAATAAAACTTTGTATGAAATAAACACAACACAACAAATGATTATTAAGCCTTGCATGATATAGTAAACGAGTCACACAAGAAATTAAAAACTAGTTGGCATAGGTGGACTCTGCTCAGTTCCCCATCATATTTATGTTCTCATAAATTTCTAGTGCGAGGCATATTATAATCATGTTAAAAGAAATGAATTTGACCAAAGCTTGATATTATGACAGAATGTAATCCCCGCCTAATAGGCTATCCACCGTTCACTTCGATATATATATCTTATTCTAATCTATTAATTTATTTTATCAGGGTCAATTCCGTTGTTTAGTTTTCATCCTACTATTTCCAATGCAATAATTCTCAAAATTCATATTTATATGAAAAATTTACAATTTCGCTATGTTGATAAAATCGTAAATTACGAATGATTTACGAAATTTTCCTATTAGAATATTTGTATTCAATCATGTTCAAACAAATATCATAAATGTAATTTTGAAGTTGTCTAATGTATTTACGATCCTCAAGATGGAAATTTATGCTCGATTTTGCCTTATTCTGACATGTTAAGTAAATCGTAAATTCCAAATAACTTACGAAATTTTTAAATTGGAAAAATCGTAGTCTATGATATTCATGCCCGTATCCTAAATAATATTTCGAAAGTGGTTTGACATCTTTACGATGAAAATATCCCTCAAGATTGACGTTTATGTGAAATTTTGCTCTATTCAGCCATGTTAAGAAATTCGTAAATTTCCAATAACTTACGAAATCTTTAGATTGGAAAATTCATAGTCATTAATAATCATGCCAGTGTCCTAAATAATATTTCAAAAGGAGTCTGACATCTTTACGATGAAAATATCTCTCAAAATTGACGTTTATGTGAAATTTTGCTCTATACTGCCATGTTAAAAAATTCGTAAATTTCCAATAACTTGCGAAATTTCCGAAGTAGCATATTTATAGTTACTGATGTTCATTCCGGCATCAAAACTGATATTTTAAAACTGGTCTGATATTTTTACAGTAAAAAGTTTCCATTAAATGCACGTTTAAGTGAATTTTTGTCCTAATCTCCCATGTTAAGAAAATCGTAAATTTCTAATAACTTACGAAGTTTTTAAATTCGAATGTTGCAAATGAATAGGGTTCTTGCCAGTGTCGAAAGTAATATTTTAAAACTGATCTGACCTCTCTGCAATCATTTGTTCGTGAGATATCGTGTTAACAGACTAACAAACTAACGGACTGACATACTAACGGACTGACACACTAACAGACATCCTACAGACAGACACCATAGAAATTTTGTCATTTTCGTATTCCTCACACCTGAAAACGTGTAGAAAAGTCAAAAAACCGAGGTCGAAAATTTTCACGATTACCTAAGTTCCCCATACCTATAGTATGATGGGGAACTAATAGATCCAAAAATGTAGTACGTAAGTAAAAAATTCTTACCAATCTAAAGATGTTATCCACACTTTTAAGGTGCAACAGTGTAATTTCTCTCTCTAATGGCGTTGATCCATATATTTTTTATCGTTGCATGCTTTGAAATTATTTCAACGTCTGTGTCTAGCATGATTAGTAAGTACAGCCGATTGTGTATCAGTTTGTCACCATATTTACTATAAAATATGAATTGATAGGAAAAAATAACGAAGAAATATTATTAATTTTTTTTTTTTTAAATAAGGCGAATGATTTAAAAAAACACAAATATAGCGAAAATAATAGCATATGATAAAACTAGGATCGTCAATTGAAAACAATGGTGGGCGCGGGAAAGTCGAGCTCTTTTGCCATCCACTATGGGTGCCCTTTAATTATTGACGTCACGAGGAAATGCTCTATACTACTTCTCTAATATGGAAATCGTCTGCATTATCATAAAAGGTAATTTATTTAAATAATAATTTTAATAATATTTTTTTTTTTTTTTAACAGAATTATTTTTTAATAACAGGATTAAATTCTATATAAATGTTGGTGCATTAATAAAACGGGGGTTGAGGGGGGGGGTAGCCCCTCTCACACAGAACTAATTTTCATATAAAATTCTTCCGAAGCCTAATTTGAATTGTTTAACATAGGTTTACATAACAGTACTCGTTATCTTACCTCTTAATCTCCAACCTGTATTTATAGTATTAAATTTCAATGTAAGAGAAAGTCGTGTGAGTGACACACCCGATTAATTATTACTTATGTGAAAGTAATTTTTTTTTTTTTTTTATCTAATGTCAGAAAGTATGCCCGAAATTCAACTTCTCTTTTGAGAACAACCTTTTTGAAATTTTGAAGTGACCACCACTTGAAAACAAAAGGGTGGAGCAACTTGGTTAACGAACTTATCCAAGATATTTATAAGATGAGGTTGCTGTCCAAATTTGGTTCGACTTGGGGTATTATTTCGGGAGTTATCGTGATGACAAAATTTTAGTTAAATATAGATAGATAGAAATATATATATATATAAACGAATTGATTGCAATAGGTCTATTTCTAATGAAATCACAATAATATTTCTAATGAAATCAACCTAAAATGCAAGAAAAAGCATACATACACTATCTACCAATAAGTATTTAGACACTTCCGGATTTAGACGTTTTGTCAAACATGTAGAAAAGTTTTTTATGAATCATCTTGAATTTTTCGCTGTGTAAATAACATGTTATACCTCATATATTTCAGCAAAGGTTGTGTCTGAAGAGGTAAAGGGGACAAGTAAAAAATTAAACAAAAATAAAAGTGTTTTGGATCATCCTGTAAAAAGTAACGCTTTAAATGCGTTTTGGCTGTAGCACGTGATTACGAGGATTTTTCTCATTATCTGTATAAATTTTTATGAGGTTGCTACCACATACATTCATGGAGATAAAAAGCTTTTTTTTTTTTTTTTTTAAACATCGCAAAAAAAAAACTTCTAGTTTTTTAATTATAACACGTAGGATATTAGACCCGCTACAAAGACATTTTTAGGAAATTTGGAATACTACATTAGACACGGCATACTGCAATCAGAATGCAAAAATATTGAATATCTTACGAAATATGAGTATTTAAACTAAATAAATCTTAACCCTCTGTAACTCATGACCTTTAATATTTTTGTGTTTATTTGTTTCGTAATAATTGGAAAAAAATAAAATACACGTGTTTCAGGTTTTTTTTTTATTTCTCATAAATTTCGAAAAAACAAACAAAAACACCTACAGGCAACAAGCACTTTTTAGCATAAAATCCTATAAAATACGTGAAATTGGGTCAAAATCAATATTATACAATGAATTTGAAACACTTACCTCTTCACTGTTTCAATATAAAACACAAAACACACGAAAAACTATTTTTTATTATTTTTTGAATCAGAGCCGGTCCGCACTTGTCGTTAGTTACCCACTGTCGAGTAATGAACTTCAACTTACGACATACGGCGCCATCCAGTTGTGTTTCTAGATACTAGATTCTCTAACTGTCAGTGTATACGACAGGCTACAGTGCGTGATTACGTTGTAGAACCGATTCTTTGAATTTGAACCACGATCGAACGGTATGTTGCCTACAGTCTACAGTATGGTACAGAGGGTTAACTATGCTTTTACCTTTGCGCTAGCTTAAAAAAATTTTTATTTGCATAATTTAATAGCCAAAAGTATTGAGCAACTGTTATTAAAAAAAAAAAAAAACTTCAATTAAATATCGTGTAAATTAAAAGTTATGAGAAACATAATGAAAAGAATTTCAGTTTTTCTCAACAAAAAAAAAAAGGGGGGGGGGGAGAAATGATAAGTTTTTTTTTTTTTTTTTTTTTTTGTCCAAATATTTATTTACAATCAGCGAACGATGTTGGGCATTGGGCGTTGATTGAATCGGAATAAAAATTTGAGTAAAACCTCTTATAGCTTAGCTTTTATGTTTAGAGAACTGACTTTTTGAATTTACATGATATTTATTTGGGGTTGTCATATAAGTTGCTCCCTTCTTTTGGCTATTAAATTATGTAAATGAAATGTTTAAAAGCTAGCACACGATAATCTTCTGACTATTACATCTGCGAAACTAATAAAGATAAAACAACGAAACTTCAGAATTGAGACAAGTCTGATGTACAGATGATTTTTCCAAATTTTGGTGAAAATTAGAAGAAAGGAAGTTGGACATCCTAAACCGGCGTGCGACCGTAAGTCCGTATCACAGAAACGGCTCAAACGATTTTCTTCAAAGTTGCTATATAAACATTCTATTAGATGCCTTTTCATGGGAACAAATTGGTTAGTTCAGGAAAAATGATATGCGTCCTGTATTAGTAGCTCAATTACAGGTCTCGCAAGTGCATTCCTTCAAAAACTGCTGTACGGATTTTTTTTTTTTTTTTTTTTTTTTTTTTTTTCAAACACGCCATATAACCCTCTCTTAGATATTCTTTTGTAGGTAATTGTTGTTTTCTAGTCTTCCAAATTTTGGTAAAAGTCGTTATCTAAAAAACGACTCTAACGGTTTTCTTGTAAATTGTTATAAATCCATTTTAGATATCCTTTCTCGTGTATTACGTAGTTACTACAGGAAAATTAACAGTCATCCTGATTAGGTAAGACAGTTTCACATATTGCAAATTGATGTTTCAAACAATGGCCCCATCGATTTTTTACTTTCCGAACACTATAGTGAGGAAAGTATTGTAATCATGTCAAAAATCCGAATTCGAGATTTTGATGTTTCTATACGTTTTGAGGTCCCCTGAGTCCGTTTTCACTATTTTTACGATGATGTATGTATGTGTGTGTGTATGTGTGTATGTGTGTATGTGTGTATGTGTGTATGTGTGTACGTCTGTGGGTGAACACGCTAGCGTCTAAACGCTTCGTTCGATTAACCTGAAAGTTGGTACGCATATTGTGAGTCACCATAGTACGAACCCTATAGATTTTGGTGAATCTAGCACTTATAGTTTTTTTACAGGGACACAAAGAAAAATTCTTTATCATTATGGCCTATGGGAGCAAAATCTTAAAAGTGCGATAGCATCTAAACGCCTTATTCAATTGAGCAAAAATTTTATACACATATTATAGATCACAAATACTCAATCTGTATAGATTTTGGAGAATCTAGCACTTATAGTTTTTTTACAGGGACACAAAGAAAAATTCTTTATCATTATGCCTATGGGGCCAAATTTTTAAAAATGTGATAGCGTCAAAACGCCTTATTAATCCGAGCAAAAAATTTGTACACATGTTATAGATCACAGTTGAACTAACTGTATAGATTTTGGTGAATCTAGCACTTACAGTTTTTTTACAGGGACACAAAGAAAAATTCTTTATCATTATGGCCTATGGGACTAAATTTTTAAAAGTACGATAGCATCTAAACGCCTTATTGAATTCAGCTGAAAATTTATATGAGTATTATAAATCACTGTTGCACTAACTATAAGCATTTTGGTGAATCTAGCATTTATAGGTTTTTACAGGGACACAACAAAAATTTTTTTATCATTATGATCTATGGGCTCAAAGTTCAGTAGCGTTAAATAAAACAACGTGTAATAGATGGAGAAAAATACTCAAACACTCTATTATGGTTTTCTCTCTTTTGTTTGTTTAAAAACTACTCTTTCTTTACTTTATCTACAAAACTGTTAATTACTCAATGTTCGGAAAGTCGAGTGGAGTCACTCCAGATTTTTTTTTCTTAATTTTTAACTCGATATGCAAGTTTCGTTTTATGTGTATTTACATGTCTATCAGCTTTCTCCTACTAGAAAATTTTTAAGTGTCTAGTTTGTTAAGACAATTTTCTGATCACATTACCTTCAAAAACTGCATATATAATAGTGAGTAATGGAAGTCGCGTGGTTGTTTCCCACCAGATTTTTTATTTAATCACATGAGGAAATTAAGTAGTTTTTAGTACTTTCCGAACATAAATATGTAAAGAGCGTATAGTAATCATTTCAAAAATCTGACTTTGAGATTTTAGTGTTTCTATTTGTTTAGAGATCCCCTGAGTTCCTTTTTACTATTTTTACGGCCATGTGTGTATGTGTGTATGTCTGTGAGTAAATTCGATAGCGCCTAAACGCTTTGTTCGGATGAGCTGAAAGTTTGTATGTATGTTACAGGTCACCGTGGTACGAACCCTATTGATTTTGGTGAATCTAGCACTTATAGTTTTTTTTTTTTTTTTTTTCCAGAGACACAAAGAAAAATTCTTCATCATTACGGTTTATGGGCCCAAATCTTTTAAAGTGCGATGGCGTCTAAACAAATTAATCTGAAAATTTGAGCTGAAAATTTATACACATATATTGAAAATTTATTGAGCTAAAAATTTATACACATATTAAAGGTTACCAATGTACGAACTGCATAAAATTTAGTAAATAACTGCATAACTACTGATTTTGCAACAGTAGATTTCCTTTTTTGCATCCAAAAATGTATTGTGATTAAATGTTTTGAAATTTTAAAGGAATTAACTCTATTCATAAACATAAATGATATATTTTATTTATAACAATTAAACTTTTAAACAACAAATTATACGTATAAATATGGGGTTTTGACAGGAGGTTTTTGACACGACTGTTTAAACTTTCAAAATTATCTCACGTCAAAAACCTGTCAACCCTCAATATGAGAACTATATGTACATTATTGGTCAATCTAAAACCTGTAGATGGCGCTGCACGCCGATATTACTGTTTTGTTTTCTTCTTTTCTCTTCAGTGTTCTTCGTGTTCGTCATGTTGTTGTAGTGTAAATAAATGTTGTCACCGTATTAGCAATACTCTTATTTCGGAATTATGTGTTTTATGATTAAAAAAGGATTATGATGTGGCCGGCAGTCCCCACGACTCTGGACCGATAAGGTAAGCCATTTACCTTATTTCAATTTAAAATTCTGAAAATGACTATTTATGCAAAGTTATATTTAAATAACGTCGCCAAAGTAGCGACATGGTTTTGAAATGATATTTTTTATAACGTCGCTAATAGTTTAGCGACACTATACTTTAATTGCGTAAAAAAATAGATGTTTTTAGATTTCAGTAAAGAGAGAATTTAGTGGGCAGGAGAAATCTGCCCTTGGGTCCCATTTGTGATTAGTCGGGCTCTGGATTGATATAGGGTGGTATTAAATTGGCATGCGTAAAAATAGCTTAATTCAGGGGTAATTCGATGCTGCAGTCAGTGAGGACGAGGACAACGACCCAGCATACTTAAAACAAATGAGACTCTACCAAAGGCATTGAGAATCCAACATTTTATTCAAAATTCCCTCTTTTTTTTTTTTTTTTTTTTTTATCAAATCTTTTTATTTTGAAAATGACTGATTTAAATATAGAGACTAACGAAGCGGACAAAGCCAATTGGTTTTTACATAAAATTTGTCATCTAGTGATGGAGGTTTTTGTCAGGATGACGCGTTTCTTTAACGCGTTACCCTAGATTAAAGATATCACGTTGAAAACGCATGTCTACAAACAAAACATGTTTTAAATTAAAAGTTATGAACGAAAAGGAAAATTTTGCAGTGTAAAATTTGAATAATACATTCATTAAATAATTATTGATATGTCATAAAAAACAATACTATTGTAAAAGTCACCCCACCCAGCATAAACTCCTACCTTTCTTAAGCAGCCAAAAAAGAATTGATATCAAATTTCGCCGCCGCTATTGAATCCCGGGTACTCAATGCCTAGCTTAATGAAGATCTGCCAATAACACTGGCATGTATCTTTCCAATAAATCCTAATCTCTTTCAACACTCTTTGTTATCTGTGTTAGTTTTTTCGCTGCATTATAAAGTTATAATTTAAAGTATTTTTACGACGGGGTGCGTAAGAATATTTTAATCTTTACTAACTAAATTTTTTATTAATTAAAACTTCTACATAGGGGAAGCAACCGGCGGAAAAATACTTTAAATTATAACTTTATAATGCAGCGAAAAAACTAACACAGATAACAAAGAATGTTGAAAGAGATTAGGATTTATTAGAAAGATACATGCAGTGTTATTGGCAGATCTTCATTGAGCTAGGCATTGAGTACCCGGGATTCAATAGCGGCGGCGAAATTTGATATCAATTCTTTTTTGGCTGCTTAAGAAAGGTAAAAGTTTTTGCTGGGCGGGATGACTTTTACAATCGTATTGTTTTTTATGAGATATCACTTCTTTTTGCAGGTCATGTATGTACTTTTATAAATATAATACGTATGCATACGAAAGGTAAGAGTTTTTGCTGGGCGGGGTGACTTTTACAATAGTATTTTTTTTTTTTTTTTTTTTTTTTTTAATGAGACATCACTTCTTTTTACAGGTTATGTATGTGCTTTTATAAATATAATACGTATGCATAATGAATATATTTGTGTAATAGATCAATAAAAATCGTAAATATAGTGTTACAGATTTCTAAATAGTACTAGTTATTTTTATGTGATTTCTTTCTAAGAGGTTTAGTCACATTATAAAATGTCACTTTTTCGCATTTCTATTGGGTTGCAATTTCTTTTTTTACTTTCCGAACACTATAGTGAGGAAAGTATTGTAATCATGTCAAAAATCCGAATTCGAGATTTTGATGTTTCTATACGTTTCGAGGTCCAACGAGTCCGTTTTCACTATTTTTACGATGATGTATGTATGTGTGTGTGTATGTATGTGTGTATGTGTGTGTGTATGTATGTGTGTATGTATGTGTGTATGTCTGTGAGTGAACACGCTAGCGTCTAAACGCTTTGTTCGAATAAGCTGAAAGTTGGTACGTATATTGTAAGTCACCATAGTACGAACCCTATAGATTTTAGTGAATCTAGCACTTATAGTTTTTTTACAGGGACACAAAGAAAAATTCTTTATCATTATGGCCAAGGGACCAAAATCTTAAAAGTGCGATAGCATCTAAACGCCTTATTCAATTGCGCAAAAACTTTATACACATATTATAGGTCACAGATACTCAATCTGTATAGATTTTGGAGGATCTAGCACTTATAGTTTTTTTACAGGGACACAAAGAAAAATTCTTTGCCAAATTTTTAAAAGTGTGATAGCGTCTAAACGCCTTATTAATCTCAGCAAAGAATTTGTACGCATGTTATAGGTCACATTTGAACCAACTGTATAGATTTTGGTGAATCTAGCACTTACAGTTTTTTTACAGGGACACAAAGAAAAATTCTTTATCTTTATGGCCTATGAGATCAGCGATAGCATCTAAACGCCTTATTCAATTGAGCTGAAAATTTGTATGAATATTATAAATCACTGTTGCACTAACTATAAGCATTTTGTTGAATCTAGCATTTATAGATTTTTACAGGGACACAACGAAAAATTCTTTATCCTTATGATCTAAGGGCTCAAAGTTCAGTAGCGTTAAATAAAACCTCGTGTGATATATGGAGAAAAATACTCAAACACTCTGTTATGGTTTTCTCTTTTTTGTTTGTTTAGCAACTCTTCTTTCTTTATTTTATCTACAAAACTGTTAGTTACTCAATGTTCGGAAAGTCGAGTGGAGTCACTCCAGATTTTTTTTGTGTGTGGAAATGAAAGACAGTTTTCGTATAAGAAACAAATACTTTATTAAATTATATATTGGCCGTTCTGATCCAACACCTTTTGCCATCTTTCTGGTAGTAGCATAATTCCACGCTCATAAAATTTTTGGTCTTTGCTGGCAAAAAACTGATGGAGGTGGTTTTTGACCTCCTCATTTGAGGTGAAGGTTTTACCGTCTAAAAAATTTTGGAGTGACCGGAACAAATAATAATCCGATGGTGCCAGGTCTGGAGAATATGGTGGGTGTGGCATTATATCCCATTCAAGCTGTAAAAGCTTTTGGGGAGTAACCAAACTTGTGTGAGGTCTCGCGTTGTCTTGGTGAAACACGACACCTTTCCTGTTGATTAGTTCTGGCCTTTTCTGTTGAAGTGCATCATTCAGTTTGTCCAGCTGATGACAGTAGACTTCCGAATTAATCGTTGTGTTATCCGGTAAAAGCTAAAAAAAAAAAAAAACGATTCCTTTAAAATCCCACCAAACAGACAGCATCACCTTTTTTTGGTGAATATCGGCTTTGGAAATGGTTTGAGCCGGTTCATCTTTTATGCTCCATGACCTCTTGCGTTTGACGTTGTTGTATACAACCCATTTTTCGTCCCCAGTGATGATGCGCTTCAAAAACGGATAATTTTCGTGACGTTTGAGAAGCGAATCGCAGACGTCAATGCGGCGACACAGATTTCTCTCTGTGAGAACATGGGGAACCCATACATCGAGCTTCGAGGATAATCCCAGGCCTTTCAAGTGGTCATAAACTGTTGAATTTGATAAATTTAACCTCAATCTGATCTCACGTGTTGTTATTCGCCGGTTCGCATCAACTAATGCCTTTATCTCGTCTTTATCAGCTTTAACCGGCCTTCCCGAACGTAGTGCATCTTCGACATCAAAATTGCCGGATCGAAATTTAGCGAACCAGTTCTGGCACTGGCGTACTGTCAACACACCTTCTCCATACACATCGGTCAATTTCTTTCTGGCTTGAACAGCATTTTTACCCTTTCTGTAGTAAAACAGTAAGATATGTCGAAAATGTTGCTTATCGCTCTCTATATTTAAAAGGGCACCAACCAAAAACTACTGCGTAGAATTAATTGGAATTTTTCATACACAAGCCTTGCTATATGAGCTCTCAAAGCATATAAAAATTATACGGCTTAAATGTGAAGTTGGGTGCAAAAAAATACAATTAAATCCTCTGTCGGGAAAAACGAAATTACTTTCCGAACAACCCAATAGCTTGTTTCCGCGTTAAAAAAGATCCTTCTCCGTTAAAAACACACTTTATCAGGGCACGTAATGGACTTGGCGATGAATTTGGCGACTTTATCTCACCTTGACAACTATTTTGACGACCTTGGTGAAAAAACCTTTATGATCCATAGACCCATTGTCCAAGCTGAAACTCGATTATTACGGAAGTTACTTTAAAACTCAGGATTAATGGCAGAGTATAAAAGGAGTCCCGTTCCGACCACTGAGGTGAGTTTCTCGCTAAGACTTTACGGAATAGAAAGTTTTGCTTGACTAAGTCTCTACCATTGAATTGTAGTTTATTTCTGTATGTTATGACTATGGTATCGTTTGTGCTGTGATTTATATGTTGTCAGCTGTTATTTAAGCTGCGTTTTCTGGTGAAACTCAAGTTGATACTGAGTTTAACTAAGGCGACCAAATTTTTTAAACCCAATTTGAGGACAAATCATCGCAGCGTCCTCAAATTTAAAGGCCATTTGAGGACAGAGTTAAATTATGCTTTGAGGACAAATTTGTAAATTCGAGAACATTTGTCCTCAAATGATTTTCAAATTGGTAAAAATGTATTGTCACCGTGTTCTGAGCTGTCCTGAAAGTTTCAAATGTCTAGCTAGTAGGGAAGTTAGTTAAAAAGAGATTGCAAGATGTGTACTGGTAACGCTGCCGAAGGCAGCAGTAACCCGAAACAGTTGGCTTAAAACATTAAAAATGTATTGTCACCGTGTTCTGAACTATTCTGAAAGTTTCAAATTTCTAGCTAGTCGGGAAGTTAGTTAAATAATTTTTCTGTCAAATCATATAAACGCTGCCGAAGGCAGTAGGGACCTGAAACAGTTGAATAAAAGTGTCAAAAAATGTATTGTCACCGTGTTCTGAGCTATCCTGAAATTTTCAAATGCCTAGCTAGTCGGGAAGTTGGTTTAAGCATTAAAAATGTATTCTCACCGTGTTCTGAACAATTCTGAAATTTTCAAATGTTTAGCTAGTCGGGAAGTTAGTTAAATAATTTTTCTGTCGAATCATATAAACGCTGCCGAAGGCTGTAGGGACCTGAAACAGTTGACTAAAAGTGTAAAAAATGTATTGTCACCGTGTTTCTGAGCTATCCTGAAAGTTTCAAATGCCTAGCTAGTCGGGAAGTTGGTTAAAGCATTAAAAATGTATTTTCACCGTGTTCTGAACTATTCTGAAAGTTTCAAATGTCTAGCTAGTCGGGAAATTAGTTAAATAAATTTTCTGTCGAATCATATAAACGCTGCCGAAGGCAGTAGGGACCTGTAACAGTTGACTAAAAGTATTAAAAAATGTATTGTCACCGTGTTCTGAGCTATCCTGAAAGTTTCAAATGTCTAGCTAGTCAGGAAATTAGTTAAAAAGCGATTGGAAGATGTGTATGTGTAACGCTGCCGAAGGCAGCAGTAACCCGAAACAGTTGGCTAAAAGTATTTTAAAAATGCAATTTCACCGTGTTCTGAACTATTCTGAAAGTTTCAAATGTCTAGCTAGTCGGGAAATTAGTTAAATAAATTTTCTGTCAAATCATATAAACGCTGCCGAAGGCAGTAGGGACCTGTAACAGTTGACTAAAAGTATTAAAAAATGTATTGTCACCGTGTTCTGAGCTATCCTGAAAGTTTCAAATGTCTAACTAGTCGGGAAGTTAATTAAAATTCAATTGCAAGCTTTCTGCCGGTACCGCTGCCGAAGGCATCAGTAACCCGAAACAGTTGGATAAAAGTATTAAAAAATGCATTTTCACCGTGTTCCGAACTATCTTGAAAGTTTCAAATCTCTAGCTTGTCAGGAAGTTAGTTAAATAAATTTTCTGCAGAATCATATGAACGTTGGGAGGGCAGTAGGGATCTGAAACAGTTGATTATAAGTGTTAAAAAATGTATTGTCACCGTGTTCTGAGCTATCCTGAGAGTTTCAAATGTCTAGCTTGTCGGGAAATTAGAAAAAATTGATTGCAAGATTTGTACTGGAAAAACAAACGAACGAAAAAGAATCGAAGTTAATAAAAACATGGTTAAAAAAAAAAAAAAAAAAAAAAAAAAACTAAGTTCTACATCATTAAAATGATTTGTTGTGGGTCACTTCCAGCATACATATCAAATGCAGCGTTTAGACGCTATCGCATTCACTGATACACATATATGCATACCTCTTTATTATAAAAAATGAATTCAGAAGACCTCAAAACTCATAGAAAAACAAAAATGTCGAATTTGAATTTTTCGATGATAATATTTCTTGTATGTAATATATGATCGGAATTTAATTATATGTAATCTTCCATCATCTGTAATTTTATAAAGTTAACGAATCGCTCTTTTATTTAATCAGCCACATTACTTTTGTTAAAAGTCTGTTTAACGCGTCCTTTAAGCATTCATTTATTAAGAAATCCAAACTTATCATTTTTTTTTTTTTAATAAACATGTTTCTTGTAAAAATTTAAAAAAAATTAAGAAAAAGGTGTCTTTTAATTTATTTCAATCCATTTTTGTAAAAAAAAGTAAAGAAAGAAAAATAAAAACAGAATTTATTTCTATTTAATGCCTTATTAAACGACGAAATTAAATTCATTGAAGACAAGCGCCATCTCTTGACGAATTCACGAAATTTTTGGGTTAAATATCACAAAATTGAAAATAATTACCCTGTATATTGACCAAACTTTTTTTTTATTGCAAAAGGCACTAGTACAGGTCAGAAGGATTTCCCATGCAAATTTTCAGCTCATTAGCTGCAGAACTCTAGGCTCAATCGCCGTCAACAGTTTTTTGTCTTAACAATTACCAGAAGAAGAAGCAGAAGATGAATCTGACCGGCAAATTTCGGGTTTTCAAAGTTATATAACTCAGGTCCCTTAATTCGGAGCGACATGCAAATTTGTATGTTTTGTCTTAAGGGTATGCTTAAGGTCTGTGCAAAAAATCATAGGTCTTGGGGATCAGGGAGCTGATATACAGGCAGTCGAAAAGTCCGAGATGCTATGTCGACATAATATACACTTGTAGCGTTCAACATTGACATTCCTACTTCGTAAATTTCATTTGTTTTTCTCTTAATGTTTGTTTTAGCTTGGCGGGGCAGAAAGCTACCGCGTTCCTTGATGAGTTAGTTCTAGGCAAGAAAATCCACAGATTACAAAAATTTATTAATATTATGTGTATATATTTTTTTCCTTTTAAACATAATAATAATAGAGTGTAATGTAAGCAAAAACTTTCTTAGTAAATTTTTTACTTTTCAGAAACTCTGTCACTAGAGTACACTATATTCAGTCTTGCCAGACTTGGGGACTTTTTTATTCAACTACCACCAACAATTTTGAGAAGTAAAATTTGACATACATAATAGACAATTAATCTTCGATGTGGTTAGGCAACTGCGGCAATAAAAATTTAATGGTGGATGTTGAATAAAAAAGTCCCCAAATCTGACAACACTGACTATATTAGAGTCCTGCGCAGGTCGAATAAACGTGACCCGTACCTGACCCGCAAGAAAACTTTCAACCCGCAACCCGACCAGAACCCGCAGCTTCTGACCCGCAAGCCACAGAGTACACTGTAAAAAAAAAAAAAGGAAAATCACGGTATTTGACCCTATAATTTTAGGGGAAATGACCGTTTTGCTACCTAAACGTTCATAATCCGTAAATTAATATTTTTGAAAGCATTTTAGGAAATAACCGTATAATTTTACGGGAAATGACCGTTTTGCTAGCTAAACGGTCGTAGTCCGTAAATTGATGTTTTAAAAGTATAATTCTTTTGAATTTTTACGAGAAAAAGCTAATCTACGCAAATTGCTCTCATCTTCTATCAAACCATTTTTTTACGAGAAAATCTTTTATTTTGTTTTTGAAGAAGAGTGAGAAATTCTCACCCATTATTTTCCTCTAATGAAAATCTTGAAATAAGACTACCTCTTTAGTGCTAGTGTTTACGAATAAAAATGATTTCGAAAAATATATTTGATTTTCTTTCTCAAAAATCAGCATAGTCAGTCTTTATAGAAGAAGTAGAGAAAAAAAAGGCCACTAGCCACAGAATTTTTAGAAAAAAGCGTTTAAAGTTTCTGTAATCTTTAAATAGTAGGGATTTCGCAATCCGACCAGCGCTGCCGTGGCAAGTCCCCCCAAGGTACAACTTTGACATGAGTCCCCCCAAGGCCCAACTTTGACATGAGTCCCCCCAAGGCCCAACTTTGACATGAGTCCCCCCCCAAGGCACACCTTTGACATGAGTCCCCCCCCCAAGGCACACCTTTGACATGAGTCCCCCCCAAGGCACACCTCCCCCTCATTGGGAAAAACAGAAAAAACGTTGTTTTGCGGCTATAAGACAGTTTGGACTTCCAACGTTATTTGTTACAATATCTGCAGCTGAAACACATTGGTTTGATTTAATGAAAACTTCATCATGCAATTTAGATCGTCACGAATTAACTAAAGAAGAATTTGTCGATATTAACAAGTTTAGCAGTAGGCCTCTGGCACTAAATTAAAATCTGTCAATGTCAAATTTTCATGTTTTAAATAATGAAATAATGTCGTGTCTGTATAATTTTTTATTATTATTATTATTTTTTTTTTTTAGTGCTAGAGGCCTATTTCAGTCGGTACAGTTGTCGAATTTTTATAATACACTCTTAATTAGTGCTAGAGGCCTATTTCAGTCGGTTTATTGAATGGGGATTTATTTAATGAAGTCCCCCCAAGGCCCAACTTTGACATGAGTCCCCCCCAAGGTACCCCTGTTTCAGTCGGTACAGCGTTGTCGAATTTTTATAATACACTCTTAATAGTGCTAAGGGCCTATTTCAGTCGGTTTATTGAATGGGGATTTATTGAATGAAGTCCCCCCAAGGCACAACTTTGACATGAGTCCCCCCCAGGCCCAACTTTGACATGAGTCCCCCCCAAGGTACCCCTGTTTCAGTCGGTACAGCGTTGTCGAATTTTTATAATACACTCTTAATAGTGCTAAGGGCCTATTTCAGTCGGTTTATTGAATGGGGATTTATTGAATGAAGTCCCCCAAAGGCCCAACTTTGACATGAGTCCCCCCCCCCAGGTACCTCTATTTCAGTCGGTACAGCGTTGTCGAATTTTTATAATACACTCTTAATAGTGCTAAGGGCCTATTTCAGTCGGTTTATTGAATGGGGATTTATTGAATGAAGTCCCCCCAAGGCACAACTTTGACATGAGTCCCCCCCCAGGCCCAACTTTGACATGAGTCCCCCCCCAAGGTACAACTTTGACATGAGTCCCCCCAAGGCCCAACATTGACATGAGTCCCCCGCAGGCCCAACTTTGACATGAGTCCCCCCAAGGCCCAACTTTGACATGAGTCCCCCCCAAGGTACAACTTTGACATGAGTCCCCCCCAAGGCACACCTTTGACATGAGTCCCCCCCAAGGCACACCTCCCCCTCATTGGGAAAAAGAGAAAAAACGTTGTTTTGCGGCTATAAGACAGTTTGGACTTCCAACGTTATTTGTTACAATATCTGCAACTGAAACACATTGGTTTGATTTAATGAAAACTTTATCATGGAATTTAGATCGTCACGAATTAACTAAAGAAGAATTTGTCGATATTAACAAGTTTAGCAGTAGGCCTCTGGCACTAAATTAAAATCTGTCAATGTCAGATTTTTATGTTTTAAATAATGAAATAATGTCGTGTCTGTATAATTTTTTCTTTTTATGTAATCTAAACTTTTATTTATTTTTACCTTATTTTATAATTCAATTCAAATTTTAAAATTTTAAGAAAAAATTGGTTAATTTTCTTCAACATAAAATAAACAAATTTTACAATTTGCAATATTTATAACTTAAAAATATAATAACATTCTATAACTTAAAAAATAAATTTAATTTTTGTTTTAACTAAAAGTAAAAGTTTTCCAATATGATAATTGACTGGCTTCTTAATTTTGTCAAAAATAGCAAATTTAGATTTTAAAATAGTCTTAAAAGAAAATATATTTTATGCATAGTTTGAACGTTGACAATATTCAATCACTGTAAAAAATTTCTGTAAGAATAAAGCATTTTTTAAACATAAATACAACATAGGTGTTTTCTCGATTGGTAAGGACGAAATACAAATTGCATTGTATAAGTCATTCTTATCTTTTACGGGAATGGCACACGCTTTATTAATTATTGGTCAAATCTAAAACCTGTAGATGGCGTTGTGCGCCGATATTAATGTTTTTGCTTTCTTCTTTTCTACTCAGTGTGTTCTTCGTGTTCGTCTTTGTTGTAATAAATGTTGGCTCAGTAATTGATATCCTATTATTTCCGATTTATGTCGTCAATTCACACCAATGAATTGGAATGAACCAACAGTGGCCTGCAGTCCCCACGACTCTGGACCGATAAGGTAAGATATTTACCTTATTTCAATTTAATATTCTGAAAATGACTATTAAAGACTATTTATGAAAAGATATATCTAAAATACGTCGCCAAAGTAGCGACATGGTTTTGAATGATAATTTTTATATAACGTCGTTAAAGAGTTTAACGACATAAATTTATGGCGCCCATAACAGGGACTGCCAGGCCCTTAAAATGTGAATTAGCGTTGTTCTTTATTCTATAGTCCAAATTTCTAAATTAGATCAATATGGCAACCGAACTCGAAAAATTAAAGAGAAAACGTTCTACCCTAAAGGGATTGTGTACCAAATTGATGAATACGATAAACATAAAGTTAAATGAACCCGACGAAGGGTTAAATGTTTTCGAATTTGAATCCCAGTTAGAAAAACTGCAAGTCAAGAATAACGAAATTATAGAAGTTGAAGATCAAATTGAGGCCAAAATCACGGATCTCAACGAGCTACAAACTGAAATAGAATCGAGACAAGAATATAGGGATTCAATTATTGATGTAGAAGCTCAAATTATGAATAAGATAGAGAATATTAAAAATTTAAATGTCACTCCGATCTTATCACAGCCAAGAAATGTGCAAACACCCAATTTGCATTTAGAAAGAATTAATGCGAGTTCAGTAAGATTGCCCAAGATATCAATTCCTGTTTATGAGGGTTCTCCGGAAAACTGGATCGAGTTCTGGAACCAGTATGAAGTAACATTACATGAAAACAAGGATATATCTAATGTTCAGAAATTCGTATATTTACGCAGCTTTTTAAAAGCCCAAGCTTTAACAGCTATTCAGGGTTTAGCACTCTCAGATCAAAATTACAATACTGCAATTGATTTATTAAAATCTAGATTTGGAAAAAAAGATATTATAATAAGATATAAAATTGACGCGTTATTAAATTTGAACCCTGTTAAATCTCCAAATCAAATTAAAGAATTACGCTTACTGCACGACGCCCTTGATGTTAATATTAAATCTCTCGAAAATTTAGGAGTTGATTTAAAATCCTACGGAAATTTGTTATTTCCAATTGTTACAAAATTAATACCTACCAGTATTATGATAGACTATAATAAAATGAAAACAGAATCCGAGGAATGGGATGTACAAAATTTGTTAAAACATTTAAAATTAGAAGTTCAGACTAGGGAAAAAACCTTTTTATTTTTAAAACGCGAAGTAGAAACTCACAATAGCGGGTATAAAAACTCAAATTCCAGATTTGATTCAAAATCATCGGAAAATAATAATAATGATTCCTACCGGAAATCTGGTTCGGGATATAAAAATTCTAACACAATGCAAAAGGCATCAGCCTTTAAATTAACTGTTAGTAAATGTATATTTTGTGTTGATGCAGTAAATGATCATGACAGTAAAATGTGTAAATTAAATTTAGAGGACAAAAAATTGTCTTTACGCAAACAGGGAATCTGTTATTTATGTTTCAAAAGAGGTAAACATACAGCTAAATTTTGTTTATCGGGTCTCAAATGTGACACATGTTCAGGAAAACACAATACATTAATTTGCTATAAGCAAAAATCGGAAACTCCAACAACGGCTCATATGAAAGATAAAAATCACATCGAACATACCCAAACAAATACTTCTGAGAACAGTGCTTGCGAAAATGATAATTCTGTATTGTCCTATAAGTGTCCTGTACAAAATCCGCTTGAGAATAATGAAATATATTTACAAACTTGCTTCGCAAGAATAACAAATAATTCTAATTTAAACTCTCTAAAGTGTGCCATATTATTTGATAATGCGTCTCAACGAAACTTCATAAACATATCACTCGCGCGTGAATTAAAATTGCAGGTGATTAGAAAAGAAACTCTAATCATATATCCGTTTTCTTGTGATCAACCCCAATCAAATGAATATTCAGTCGTAAATTTCGAATTGTCTCATTTAAAAAACCACAAACAGAAATGTTATGTAGAGGCATTGGTCGTAAATCAAATATCTTTTACGAAGTTAAAGATACTGGATGACGCATCATGTCGGAAACTTTTGGTTTCGAGTCAGGGGGAAGGAAATAAATTTTCGCAATTGCATTCGAAGGCTCCAGACATTTTAATCGGTGGGGGGTTATTTTGGAAACTGCAAAAAAATAAAAAGAAAATTAATCGTTCGTTGTTTGCTGTAAATACATTATTGGGATGGACATTGTCAGGCAATAATAATTCAGGAAACAATCCAGACAACTTAATTACTGGCGCCTCTGTGTTAAAGATTGAATGTGGCAACTCTATTTGTTTACATGAAAACCATCCATGCATGAAAATAAATGAATCATCCGAATGTACGGGTAATGATTTGCAAAGCTTATGGTCGTTGGATCTTTTGGGAATAAATGATGATAAATTGATTTCTACTTCCGATCTGGAAATAATAAATAAATTTGATAAACAGTTAGAATATAAACAGGGTCATTATGTTACTCATTTATTATGGAATGACCATGGTATTGATAAATTTGAGAATAATTTTGAAAATGCTAGACGGCAATTCCATTATTTGAGAAAAAGATTAAAAGCGGATAAATGGATTTTTGAGCAATATAGGCAGATAATCACAGAACAAGAACAACCAGGGATAGTTGAAGAATGCGGTCGCTCTCAAAGGGAGTATTTCGCCCCACATCGTGCGATTATTAGAAAGGAAAAACAAACATCAAAGGTACGAATTGTTTTTAATTGTTCCAGTAGAGTTTCGGGGTGTAAATCTTTAAATGATTGTCTCGTAAAAGGGCCATGTCTTACGCCACCAATTTTGGGTGTAATTAATAGATTTCGAATGTTTAAGATTGTGTTTTGCGCAGATATTGAAAAAGCGTTTCTAATGATAGAAATCGCGGAACCCGATAGAAATTTTCTGAAGTTTTTATGGTTTTACGAGGACACCCAGAATTATAAAATAATGCAAATGACCAGAGCGACATTTGGTTGTACAACTTCTCCTTTCTTTTTAACGGCAACAATTAAGAAACACATTAAGGAATATAGGGAAATTTATCCGGATAAAGTTATGAAATGTTAAATTCAGCTCTGTTTGTAGACGATTTGCTTTATGGCTCCGATACCGTAAACGGTGCCTATGAATTAACTTCTACTGCGGTAAATATTTTAGCAAAGGCTGGAATGAAATTGAGAAAGTTTAGTACGAATTCACAGAAATTAAAAAACATGTGGGATAAAAATGATTGTTTTTCGGAGGTAAACAATGATAGTGTAATAAATATTCTTGGATTGGTGTGGGATAAAGATAGTGATAAATTAGGATTAGCTTTGAAATCTATAGTTGAAAATTTGGATATATCGGTATGTACGAAAAGATATGTATTACATACAGCTGCAAAATTTTTTGATCCTATTGGGATTATATCTCCCTTTTTAATTAGGATAAAGTGTTTTCTTCAAAGAATGTGGGAAAGAGGTATGGATTGGGATGACGAATTGCCGGATGATCTTAAGGGAATTTGGATAAAGTGGTGTAACGAAATTAAGGATTTATTAGAAATTCGAATAGATAGATGCTATTTCACGTATGTTGATTTGAAAAATTCGTGTGTAGAACTACACATTTTTTCAGATGCTTCACCACTTGCATATGGTTGTGTTGCATATTTTAGGGTTATCAGTAATGATAAAAAATGTTATGTAAGTATGATTATGTCGAAGGCTAGAGTTGCGCCGCTAAAGAAACTAACGTTACCAAGATTGGAGTTAATGGGAGCGGTGATAGCAGCTAGAGTAGCGAAATATATTTGTGATATATTTAAAGAAATTAACATCGAGAAATTTTATTGGACAGATTCTACTATTGTTTTACACTGGGTGAAGGGATCGGCGAAACAGTGGAAACCCTTTGTTAAAAATAGAGTAGTTGAAATTCAGGAATTGTCAGTACCCGAAAATTGGTCATATTGTAATACAAAGGATAATCCCGCAGATTTAGTTACTCGTGGTATTAGCGCAAATGCGTTAGTTAATAATGATTTTTGGTTTAAAGGTCCAAAATGGTTATCTGAGCTAAATGGTAAAGGTAATGATATTGGGGAAAAGGTAGACACGCAATATATTACCGAAGAAAAAAGGAAAACACCTGAAAAAATAATTCAGTTTAAAATCTCTATAGAAACAGTTGAACCAATATTGGATCTTGAAAAATATAGTAACATTTTAAGAGTTCTCAGAATTACGGCATGGATAAAGAGATTTCTTAACAACGCGAATCCTAAAAACGAGAAAGTTAAGGGTCCATTATCGGCAGAAGAAATTGGTAGTGCGCAAACAATGTGGGTTAAATATACACAGAAATTTAGTTTTCCGAATGAATTAAACTGTTTGATAAATGGGGAACCTATTTCTAAAAATTCAAATTTAATTGAGTTCTCACCATTTTTGGATTCCGAGGGAATAATGCGTATCGGAGGAAGGCTTCAGAAATCAAATTATTCCTTTAACGAAAAACACCCGATCCTGTTGCCTTCAAAGGGTAAATTAATTGATTTGTTAATAAAAAATGCGCATGAAAAGGTTTTTCATTTTGGCATTAATGATACATTAGTTCAATTACGGGAGGAATTTTGGGTAATCAAGGGCAGACAGGCAGTAAAAAGCGTATTAAGAAGATGCAGAATTTGCATAAAATTTAATTCTAGAGCTAGAGCCCAGATAACAGCTCCGTTACCTGCAGATCGCATCAATGAACAAAAGCCCTTTGCAGTGATAGGCCTTGATTTTGCAGGCCCCTTATACATCCGAAATAATGATAGCAAATATTATATTTTGTTGTGCACATGCGCAATAACTAGAGCAGTGCACCTAGAATTGGTAGAGAACCTATAAACGGAAACATTCGTACTAGCATTCAGAAGAATAGTAGCAAGGCGTGGTCTTTGCCATACGGTATACTCCGATAACGCACGAACCTTTCATCGAGCTGATATAGAGTTAAAGCACATCTGGAAAATAATCAGCCATCCCGACGTTAAAGATTACTATAGTAGTAATAAAATAATATGGAAATATATCATGGAAATGTCGCCATGGTGGGGAGGCTTCTATGAAAGACTGGTGCGATCCGTAAAAACTGCATTAAGAAAGGTGGTTGGCAAAACCACTTTAACGCACACACAACTACATACAGTTATATGTGAAACTGAAGCTTCAATAAATTCGCGACCCATAACATACATTTATGCAGACTCAGGAGAACCTTCTCCAATTACGCCAGCACACTTCTTAGTAGGTCAACGACTAACTACCCTACCTATCGTGCATATGAAACCACATGTGCTTCCTGGAACTTCTCTAACATATGTAAAACGTTTCAACCAAAAAGAACGAATATTGGACCAGTTCTGGTCAAGATGGAAGAAGGAATACCTTCTTCAGCTGAAAAACGCCATGACAAGTCGACACTCCAGTATTCGAGAATATTCGCCAAACGATGTTGTTTTAATCCACGATGCTAAGTTGCCAAGATACTTGTGGAAATTAGGAGTAGTAACTCAAGTGTTTCCCGGTAGAAATGGAAAGGTACGATCTTGTGAGATAAAAACAGCTACAGGTACATTTAGACGTCCTTTCCAGTTGATTTATCCAGTTGAAATTTTTGAAAGAGACTAAAATAAACTTTAAAAACTTATATTTACAAACTATGACTTTTGGGTGAACTTTAAATTCTCTTTGATAATTACAATTAGAAATGAACATAAAGTTAATGTTCATCCGGGGGCCAATGTATTAATTATTGGTCAAATCTAAAACCTGTAGATGGCGCTGTGCGCCGATATTAATGTTTTTGTTTTCTTCTTTTCTACTCAGTGTGTTCTTCGTGTTCGTCTTTGTTGTAATAAATGTTGTCTCAGTAATTGATATCCTATTATTTCCGATTTATGTCGTCAATTCACACCAATGAATTTTAATGAACCAACAGTGGCCTGCAGTCCCCACGACTCTGGACCGATAAGGTAAGATATTTACCTTATTTCAATTTAATATTCTGAAAATGACTATTAAAGACTATTTATGAAAAGATATATCTAAAATACGTCGCCAAAATAGCGACATGGTTTTGAATGATAATTTTTATATAACGTCGTTAAAAAGTTTAATGACACGCTTGGAATGGGTTAGATAAACCTAGAAAAGTTCGAAGGATAAATGAAAAAAAAAATAATAATAAATAAAAATCGTGTCTTATCACCATAAAATGTAGTTTAAGTTATCATCATAGGGTCGAACTCAATAGAGCATATGGAATTTTATTTGGTACTTGAAATGTTTTTTAATACTATTTTCTACAGTCCAACAATTATTTTCCAAAATACACTTAAGATGCAAAATTAGAGTTACAGTTTCTAAATAATTAAAAATAGTTGCCATAACAGAACAGTATTAAGATGGCTATCGATATATAGTATACGCATAATGTTATCTTCGACTGAATAAAAATTAAGTAGATAAATAGGAAATTGACGCGTTTTAGTAAAAATCGATTAAAACTGGCTCCATCATTTGCCGAGAGGTAAACTGGTAGACAGAGTTGCCTGGTTCAAACTCAGGTAGTGTTCGCCGGCCTAGCTGTTCAGTGTTTTCTATGGTTTTCTTAGAAGCTCGAGTAAATACGAGCTAAAACTCCTTAGAAAGAACCCCAGATAGGGTACTGCACTGAGTCGTCGGAGAGTCTGGCTGTCTTAACACAAACATCAACTAGGAACTTCGGGACCCCGGGCAACAGATGGTAATGGGGCCCCACCTTTATTATTTCTCGTAAACACAATAATTTTTATTCAAGTTATGCTTGATAATTTCTTCAATAACTAGCCGGTCTGTGCTTGTCTAGCACTCGATTTCTAGACATGCATTTCCAAATTCATTCCTCCTTGCCGGTTCAAACTACTACACATTGGTTAGCATGATATTTAAAAAAAAAACTGCTTTATCTTTTACATCATGATATTTACGTTTTGAAACCCAAGCGTCTCCAATAAACTAAGAATGACATCGTAATCGTTTGATTCAGATTTTATAGCCACGTGTCTGTTTATTTATTATTTTTATTTCAATGCGTTGTTTTAGCTGTGATCTCATTTTCAGCGTTAGCTTCCTGAAACTTGTGCTTTTATTAGGCGACGCGCCCTTAGCGATAGTGCCCTTAGCGTAAAAGGTTGGAATCTTGGAATTAAGGAAGGAGGAATTGAAGAAGCCGTGCCCTTAGCGTAAGTAATATTTATCCAAATTTTACGTCTATTTCAGTGAACAATGATTGGACAATCCCAGAATATCTCTATATTTATAGAATGTATACGGGCAAAGTCATCACACTAATTAATAATCCTTATATGCAATCTATCTTAATAGTACTGAAATGCAAGGTAAGAGAAAGTCGAGTGAGTGAAACACCAGATTATTTTATATGCATTAAATAACGTTTTCTGTTGTTCATGGTATGGAAATCATTCATTATTTGCATACAGGGTTACCCAAAGTTTTTGGATATATTGGGGCTATACTTTGAAATTGCTGGAAGTGTATTTCGCGTTAAGTACTTTTCATATAAAACTAAATTTAAGTATACAACGTGGTGTGAATATAGTTTACAGACAATATGCAGGGCTACCCAAAATTAAGCTAAACGTTCTTTTCTACTGAATGCAATTGATGGAAGTGCTTTGCTACATTTTACTAACATTAAATTATGTTTTTAAGTCGACGAACAGTGCTTAAGAAGGAAAATTAAATTTCCATAACCATACTGTAAAAAAATTAATTTTTCAAATTCTATTTTTAACTCTTTTTTATATACATATATATATAAGATCACATTTTGAGGTGCCCTGAATACGAAAGTCCAATTTTTAGCAGTTGATATGTGTGTATATCTGTTATCAGCAAAGCTTAAAAACAAATAACTGCAGGAAATTAAAATTGTAGCGCACCTATGCTACACGCCAAGCACCCCCTAGTGACCCGGTTGCCGAAAAACCCAAAAAATCATTCCAAAGAAAAAAAGTGAAAGTGACTGTGAATGTAATGCGTGGTCGACGTTTGCTGCTATGGCTAATGGCTACAAAGACACATCATGTAGGATGTGGAACTCTTTTTCTTACCATTTAATCAAACCCATTTAACTTTCCCCTGTATATAGTTCCTTTTGTTTGTTTATGTGTTAAATGTGTAACTTTTAAATGTAAAATAAATAGTTTTACACTAAATCAACGTCATTATTGAGTTCCGCTCCTGAAAATTGGCGCCCACTTGAATTCCACACGAGAATTTTTAAATAAATTTCTTCATATCCTCATCCGCTGGACACAGGTAAAGTCCGCACCCGATGATCAAGGTAATTTTTTTTTCCTGATCCGCAGCACAGGATAATACAAGTAAGCCTGTTTTATTTATTCATAGAAAATTGTTCTTAATTTTCTTTTTACTAGTTGGAAATGCACTTTTAACGGTATAAAATTAACATATAAGTTTTTTTCTGCTTTCTGAATTTATAAATTTATCTCATTTAAAAACGTATTTCACTTTTGGTTTCTGTGACAATACGTCATTATTTTTCTTGTTCTGAAACGTAATTGTTTTGAGAACGTAATTTTATACTTTTCAAATTGTTTCGTTTTCGTTTTGCTCTAATAAAGAAAATTTTTCATCTATTCATTTATACTTTGTACATTTTATTCATTTAAGAATACTTTATTCGTACATTTTATTATTTTGAGAACATCTTTGTTTATATACATGTTTATGACCAATATTTTAATAATAATATTAATATATTACCTTATGTATTTAGAGAGAAGTTTATTCACTTCTATACTGTTATAAAATAGAAATATTTTCTTTCAATATTAAGAGAATTTGAGAATCATAGTTTGCCAATTACAATTATTTAAATATTAATTCATTGTAATCGATTAAAACAAAGGCGAATGTCGCTCTCGTATGCTTGTTATTTAACAAGGTAAGATAATATATTTTATTTCTATTCGCATAAACTTTATTCACAAAATTATTACTTTCATCAATACCCTCTGTCAGGAGTCCCTAGTCAAAGTAGGCGGGATCCCACTCACAATGACAGAGCTTAAGGTAAAAACTCTGATACTTTGCGAGGTAGAACAAACTCTGTTTCCTGTTACGGTTGTGGGGCTCCTAATCTAATTAAATCAAAATATCGTTCCTGTAACCCATCCATGCCTAAAGCTGATGTCATGACATCCAGTTTCAACAATTTGAACTTTTACAGTTTTTCAACAGAAGATCACCCAAATAGTTTATTAGAAGTCTCTATTTGTAATCAACGAGCAGCAGTGTGTGCTGATACTGGTGCTACACACTCTGTGGCTGGTGAGAAATTATATCGCCTTCTCCAAGAAAATGGTCCTGAAAAGAAAGCTTGCTGATGGCCGCAGTCAACCAACAGAAATCCTCACAACTTTTGTTGACATAAAAATTCAAAGAAAAGTTGTTCCAATTGAACTGTTAGTCCTCAAACATGCCAGAAACAACCGTACACTTCTTGGTGTGGATTTTCTAAGTAAAGCAGGAGTAGTCCAAGTCCTAAATCTCCAGCGACATTTGTGGTTTTTCCCTGACAATCCTCAGAAAAAATTTAATTTTATTGAAGTACCACTCAACATCAATAATCTGTTGGCAGTACATGCTGATGAATCCCATTCATGTATACTTCGTGAAGATGAAGGTCAACATTTAACATCCCAACGAAAGACGCAATTGAATTCCCTCCTTCAAAAAATACGAAAAATGCTTTCAACCAGGGGGAGAACCTACCCCATTTATAGAACATCGAATAAAAACAGAAAACCACCTTCCAGTGTCAACGCCACCATATCGCATGAATCCTAAAAAGAAAAAGAAAATACGACAGGAAATAGATAAACTGTTAAAGGAAAATGTCATCGAAGAATGGGAATCACCTTATGCATCTCCAGTTGCGTTAATCTCAAACCTAATGGAACCTTTCGCTGTGTATTGATTACAGAAAATTAAACGGCATTACAGTTACAGATACTTATCCATTGCCCCGAATGGATAATTTACTTCATGAAGCAAAACCAACTTCATTCATGTCAACTATAGATCTTAGTGCAGGTTATCAACAAGTGAAGGTCCATCCTGAAGACCAAGACAAAACAGCCTTTGTTTGCCCTTTCGAAACATACCGTTTTCTTCGCCTGCCCTTTGGCCTAAAGAATGCACCAGCAACTTTCCAGCGTTTAATTGACCGTTTCCGCAATGGTCTTCAAGATATACTTACCTTAACTTATCTTGACGATATCATCGTGTTGTCAGAATCATTTGAAAAGCACCTCTGAGATCTACAAGCAATTTTTGAGAGACTCTTGCTATTTAAACTTACAGCAAACAGAGAAAAGTGCCACTTTGTATCTCCCAGAGTAAAATATTTGGGATTTTGGATCACACAAAATGGTATTGAAGTTGATCCAGAAAAGGTTTCTTCTATCCAGAAAATTCCGCCTCCCAAGAATTCCGCCTCCCCTACAGTCTTTCCCCCAGACATGTTCATGGTTTAGAAGATATATACAAAATTTTGCTGATGTTACAAGACCACTAAGTGAACTCGCAGAAAAGAAAGTTCCATGGAATTGGGGATATAACCAGCAAAAAGCATTTAAATTATTAAAAAACTTCCTCATCACTCCCCCAGTGTTAAAACAGGCTGATGGTACGAAACCATATACCATTCGTACAGATGCAAGTCAGTATGCTATTGGAGCTGTCCTACTACAAGACAACAGTTCAGAGGAATATCCTATCGAATATGCTAGTCGTTTGCTTACCCAAGCAGAATGCAACTATACAACGGAAAGAGAAGCCCTTGCTGTTGTTTGGGCCCTGAAGAAATTCCGTAGTCACATAGAAAATTCCGAAATAACTGTGGCATCCGACCACCAATCTTTGAGATGGCTGCTAACTCTCAAGTCTCCAACTGGCCGGCTTGTTCGATGGGCCTTAGAAATACAGTCTTTCAACCTAAAAGTGCAAAACGTCCCTGAAAAAGCAAATGTCATTGCCGACATGCTCTATCGCCCAACCTGTGAAGAAGAAACTTCTTGTGCATTACAGACTATAGTTCTTGATGCCCCAACAAGAAATGCAAGTGACCTCAGGTCAGAACAGTTGAAAGATCCAAAACTGAAGAAAATTATAGACTGCTTTGAAGATGTCAACCAAGGAGTTGATTTTGCAAATTGGACTGAAAGAGGTTACGTCATGAACCAAGGCGTACTTTACCGTTATTCTCCACAGTACACGGGTAGAGTTATTTCCATTAAAACAAGCTACTGCAAAAGAATATGCCTTAATCCTTCTAAATGAGGTATTCTTAAGTTATGGATTACCTCGTTGTCTGATAAGTGACAATGGAAGTCAATTTGTTAGTGCAGTCATGCAAAAGTTATGCTATTTCTTAAACATCAGTCAAAGTTTTATTCCTGTGTACCACCCACAGGCAAATCCTGTTAAAAAAAAAAAAAAAAAAAAAAAACAGAAACTTAAAACCCCGTTTAGCAATGATGGTCGGTAACAACTTTTTTCCTGGACTGAACAGTTACCAGCTATTCGATTTGCAATGAAAACAGCAAAATGTGAAACTACAGGTCACACAGCATCATACTTAACTTGCTGAAAGAGTTCTAAGCTTCTTTGGATTATAGTCGATTGCTGTACGTTAATGCTCTGATACAGTTTGCACTGTGAATTTGCTGTTGACAGCTTTTATTTAAGCTGTGTTTACTGGTGAAAATGAAGTTGATACTTTTTTTTATAGACCTGTAATCTTTTTGAATTTTCTGTGAATAAAGTTTCTAGCCTCTGCGAGATTCTCCTTTCATTCTCGGACAAATTGCGAACCCCCAAGTACGCGGCAATAATAACTACAGTTAATCATAACTTTTGAAGTCGGCGCAAAATTAAGTAAAATTTTATTCTTTTTTTTTTTTTTTTTTTCACAAATTTGTTTTTAGACCGATAACTAAATGCTGTTGTCTCCAATGGTCCCATCTTCATAGTTTCCTTTATTATTTTATCACTGTTTACAAATGGTGCATCAGTACATAGAATAGTAAACATCCTTCGGAAATCGGTAGTTATGTTACTAGATTTTTCGTTTCAAACTTCGTACAGCTTTGATATCTACCGTCCTTGGCGGTTTTTGGATTTGGCAATCAAAACTTTATATAAAAGTATACACGCAAGACGTATATTTTCGTAACATATATTGTACGAAATATTGTTTCATAGTCTTGATTGTTCTATTAATATACGTTATAAGCATGATTTTTGGGAACAACTATAGTATCTCCCCACAGCTGAATTTGGCGATTTATTTTTGGCGATTATGGCTTAATCATAAATCTAAAAATCATAAATCTTATATCATAAATGATAAAATCATAAGCTAAATTATAAATCATAAAATCATAAATCCAAAATAAATAGCATCCAGGCTGCCATATTATATCGCAAACAGACATCGTTATCGTTCAAATCGGCGCCAAAGAAAAATCGCCAAATTCAGCTGTGGGGAAATACTATAGTTGTACCGATTTTTGAAAGGAATTAAATATGTTTGCCAGATTTTTTTTTTCCCCCGCCAAGCACAACAGACACCAAATCAGCTCTGCAAACTTTCGTAGCTTAGGGAATTTTAATTGTTTATTTGAATCTAAGTAGTTTTCGGCTTTGTTTTGCAGATACCAAAGTGAGATGCATGTTTTGGATACAAGTAGATTTTTTTGTTTTGAATAAAATTATCATTTTACCATGTTTTTATTATTAACTTATATTCTTGTTTGTTTGTTTGTTTGTCCGGTACAAATCTTGCAATCGAATTTTAACTAATTTCCCTACTAGCTAGACGACATTTGAAACCTTCGCAGTAGTTCAGAACCCGGTGACAAAACAATACTTCGAAGTCCGATTTTCGAATTTTTGATTAGTTTTCTTATAATTAATTAAAATATAAAAATAATAACATCCTAATAGCGTTAAAATAGACATTAAAATATTAGCTATATATAATTTAATTGTTGCCAAAAAAAATTTACGAGTTCAAATTCTTTCGACATAAAAATAAATACATTTAATTAAACGTGAACGTTAAAAAATTATAAAAAGTTAAATTACGCATCTCACAAAAAATGACGTCATTATCACTCTAAAAATTTTATTCACATTACATTGATAAGAGCTCTATGATTCATCAGAAATTTTGAAACATGGTATGTAAATTTTTTTTTTTTTTTTTTAAATCTCATAATTATTTTATTTAATTTTGCGCTAACATCAAAAGTTATGATTAATTATAGTGTTTATGCTGTTTGGCGAAGGAATTTATTTTACACTTTTAGGCGCAATTTACAAGTTTATTTTACACCAACTTTCATTTTATTTTCCTTGTTTGAATAATAACTGTTTTTTGGAGTCAGTTCTATTTTTTTACAAAAAGATTTTATTTTAAAATTAATTTTCTTTGACGTAAAACAAATGTTGCACGAAAAAGTACATAATGTAATCAATTATAAATCTAATTGATTTGGAAACCGATAAAGTGTTAAAATTTATCAACATCCTGAAGTACGTTAAATCTCAATAATGTTATTCGTTGTCAATGTGATAAAGCGTATTTCATGGCTATTGTTAAACGAGATAATAAAGAGAAATATAAGGGACGATCTTATCCCGCGTCAACTACTGCGCAAATTTCTTTTTTATTCGAGATATATTCTCACAAGAAAGAATAAACATGAAATATCTGCAGCTACTCGTTTGGGGTATGTATATATATTTAATAGCCACATTTAAAAGAAACTTGTAGATTTTTCCCGCTTCGCCTTGTCACTATATATATTTAACCCTTTAACGTTCATCAGTTTCGCGGTGAAACCAATGTGTATGACATAATTGAAAAAAAAAAAAAAAAATCTTTGAATGCAGCAATGTTTTAATATCCCCTCCCCCCCCCCCCCCCCCATTTTAATGGATTTTCAAATTTTCGTTCCTCCTTTGTTCGGTAGATAGCAGAACTACTCCAAAATTTAACAAATAATGTTTCAGAGTAAGCTAAATCCATAAGTCACATAAAATTTCCTACTAGGTAGGAGTTTTGTTTGATGATGCTGGGGATGATGCACTATCGAGTCCAGTTTTTTCACTTAAAGAATGGATTAGCTATATTATTTTGACTTGAAAGAACTTTTGAAGACTTTTGTAATTCATAATATTTATTTAGAAAGGTTTTTATTTATTAAATTAAATATTATTTGAATTTAATAAAGTTATCACATAGGTGTTTACGATTAAAAATTTCTCGAATATAAAAGATGCAGTTTTTTTTTTTTACATTTTTATGATCAGTTACGTGTCTAACAGCCATTTTTAATTTCTTCTATATTCAATAGAAGAAAGTATTGGATTCGTAAAAATTTTCAACGGATTTACACGTTTTGAGAGGTCTAGAACACGATTTTACCATTTTTAGAAAATGTGTGTCTGTATGTGTATGTGTGTGACAAAAATTTTGTGGCGATTGTATCTTCAGAACTACTGCTCATAATTGTTTATAAATTTATATGCAGATGCACCTTGACCTAAATTAGTGCCTATCAACTTTTGGTGTCAACTGCTCAACATGTGGCACTGCTGTACAGTGATTACCGCAATTTAAGGGGAGGCTATATCTCAGCTTCTATTTCGCATAATGAAACAAAACTTGATATGTGAGTAGACCATTATGAGACATTCTGATTCAATTTGAATGCTTATCGGCCTACAAGTGGCTCTGCTATACAGCGATTTCCGTAACTTAAGGGAAGGCCATATCTCAGGAATTACTGCACAGAATTGCATATAGATTTATATGTAGAGGAACCTTGACATAAAGCAGTGCCTATTAACTTTTGGTATCAACCACTCAACAGGTGGCACTGCTACACAGCGATTTCTGCAATTTCAGGGAAGGCTATATCTCAGGTTCTATTGCGTATCATCAAACAAAATTTGATATGTCAGAAGGCTTTATGAGACATTATGCTAGGTTCAAGTTGGATGCTTATAGGCCAATAGGTGGCGCTGCTATACTGAAAATGGAACAACTATAGTATTTCCCCTCAGCTAGATTTGGCGATTTTTCGTTGGCCATTATGGTTAAATCATAAATCTAAAAATCATAAATCATATAGCATAAATGATAAAATCGTAAGCTAAATTATAAATCATAAATCATAAAATCATAAATCCAAAATAAATAGCATGCAGGCTGCCATATTATATCGCAAACAATCCAGAACGACATCGTTATCGTTCAAATCGGCGCCAAAGAAAAATCGTCAAATTCAGCTGAGGGGAAATACTATAGTTGTACCCTGAAAATTTCTTCGATAACGGGAAGGTTATTTCACAACTTGAATGGCCTATAACTGTACGAAACTTGATATATGAGATAACCATTATAGACACGCATTTTTTAAGATGTTATTTACAGACAATAAAACTGTCTTTCTTTGGATATTTAGTGTAAGTTTTCTGTAAGATGAAAATAATGTGCATTTATCATGTTAGATAATTTTAATAAATAATAGTTTTAATGAATTATTTGCACTTAGTGAATTTGTATAGGAAAATATCGAAGAAAGTCTTGTGGTGGCCACAACATACAAGTTTTAAGCAGTTTAGCAAATTTTAAAAGAAATTATATATTGAACGGTAAAGGGTTAAACGACTCGATCGATTTTTTCCCGGACATATGGATTACATGAAAGGTTTCGTTGTACACATTTATCTTTTACAATTATGGGTTATTCTGATAAAAATATTAGGGTACAATTAATATATATAATGACCCTCATCTGTCATGAACGAATCCGGTTAGTACCGCTTCAAAACAGAAACTTTTGGCAGCCATTTTTTTTTCCGTTTGTTTAATTCAACTTAGGAAACATACATATAATTTTCATTTCATACATGTTTTGTATCGCACATATTCTTATTTATTTCCTATAAAACCTTGAAAAACTATTCAATTGTAATGTTTAAATGTCTAGATTAAATATAACGGATCACTGGCTATTATAAACATGAACCTATAAATAGAATTATGTAACTTAATGATTATAAACAATGCAATACCAAATAAAAACAAACCAAAACTGTTGCCATTCAGAAAATACAAATTCCAAATGGACAACTTTTTAATTCCGAATGAACGACTCTTTGACTGTTTCATTAAAAAAACGCTTAAAATATTTCTAAAACGTATTAAAGCCTTAAAAATCTTAAAATATTTGTAAAAACGTATTACAGCCTTTAAATATTTTTATCAAACTTCATTGTTTGTATACATTGTAAGGTATGATTGGCGTCGAGTTTAGTACGTAAATGCCGCCAGTTGATTTTAGTTTTGAAATTAGTGTAAAATGATAGTTGGGATAGAATGTTTGGTTGGGCAAGTAAAAGTCACCAGTTGAAATGAGTATTGAAAGTAGAGTAGTCTAAGGTGATAATGTCGAGTCAAGGTAAAATGTTCGGTTGAGAATGAGAAAGTCCCTAGCTGGGTCCTGGATATTTTGGCGATGTTGTGGGTGAGATAGCTGGTTGGAGGTATCGAGTAGAGGTGAATTTGGGTTAGCATGGAGTGTCTGTAGTTATTGGATAGTTAGTTAGAAAATTTGAAAACAGGATCTACGATAGTCTTAAAAAAGAGTATTTTGGTAAAATGAAGTGAATCGTTTTTTCTTATTATGAGGACTTTAAATACGCAAGCGAAATGATGATGTCACTTGCCGTTCGTGGATGCAAGAAAAATATTTCCTATGTTAAACGCCCAATGGATTTTTCGTAAAAAAATATTAAAAATCGAGGGAAATTATTTCCCGATTTTAATCCCCATATTTAGGTTTAGATATGTATTAGTTATCATGTGCATGCGTTAGATTAAGTTGTTTTTGTTCTAAAATTGATAAAATTTGAATTTTAAATTTCAAAACTCTAGATTAAAAAAAAAAAACTTCCATATTCCATTGAAAACATAAACATTTCATTTCGAAGGATGATATTTACACAATAAATATCCAACTAATATACTAATTAAAAGGAAAATGATAAATATTCTATCATAATTTGGAGTGAAATTTGTTTTCAAATGTCTAAATAAAGTATCTGATATAAGATACTAATATGTTGCAGCGGAACAGATTTGATATCGGTCATCCTTGGCAGAAAAAAAATATATATATATGGCGAATATAATTTAATTCCTTTCAAAAATCATGGTTATTTTAAAAACTTATATTAAGAGAGTAATGAATAATATGACACAATATTTCGCACAATACATATTACGAAAATATACATCTGGCATGTATATTTTCGTAGTACGTTTTTGATCGCCAAACACAAAAACGCCAAGAACAACAGAGTTTTGAAATTTAAAATTAAAATTTTGTCAATTTGACAGCAAAATAACTCAATCTAACACATGCACATGATAACTAATACATATATATACCCAAATATGGGGATTAAAATCGGGAAATAATTTTCCTCGATTTTTAATAATTTCTTACAAAAAATCCAATGGGCGAATAACATAGGAAATCATTTTCTTGCATCCACGGACGGTCAGTGGCGTCACACTTCGCTTGCGTATAGAGCACTTAATGGAACACTGGGATGTGCTGTTGCTGTTGTGTTGTCGGGCCTATATTTTTTGTCAACCAGCAGTTTTTTTATTGTCATTCATATTTATTGATCGGGTAGAATTTTTAGGTTGATTTCTATAGAAATCGACCTATTGCAATCACTTCGTTTATCTATCTATCTATCTATCTATCTATCTATCTATCTATATATATATATATATATATATATATATATAATGAAAATTTTGTCATCACGATAACTCCCGAAATAATACTCGAAATCGAACCAAATTTGGACAGTGAACTAATCTTATAAATATCGTGGATGAGTTCGTTAACCAAGTTGCTCCGACTTTTTGTTTTCAAGTGGCAGCCACTTGAAAATTTCAAACCGACATTGTAAAAAGCATATTTAAAGCAAGATTTGCTTGAATTTTGATGTAAATACAGGCCACATAAGGGCCTCAATGAAGTTTATTAATGAAGTTTATCCGCCATTTTTAATAAAGTGGCAGATATTTTAAGTTAAGCGGGACCACTTGAAATCAGGCTACCACTTGAAAATTTAAAATCCCTATAACTTCCGAAATAATACTCCAAATCAAACCAAATTTAGACAGTGTCTTAACTTATCTTATAAATATCTTAGATGAGTTTATTAACCAAGTAGCTTCGCCATTTTGTTTTCAAGTGGAGACCACTTGAAATTTTCAAATTCAAATTGTAAAAAGCGTATTCCGAATTTGTTTGAAATTTGGCGTAAATATACACCACATAAGGGTCTCAATGATGTTTATTAATTAAATTTATCCGTCATTTTTAATAAAGTGGTAGATATCTTAAGTTAAGCGGGACCACTTGAAATCAGGCTACCACTTGAAAATTTAAAATCACTATAACTTCTGAAATAATACTCCAAATTGAACCAAATTTGGACAGTGTCTTAACTTATCTTATAAATAACTTAGATGAATTTGTTAACCAAATTGCTCCGCCATTTTGTTTTCAAGTGGAGACCACTTGAAAATTTCAAATTCAAATTGTAAAAAGCGTATTCCGAATTTTTTTTATTTTGATGTATACATAGATTAAACAAGTGTCTCAACATTATTAATGAACTTTATCCGCCATTTTTAATAAATTGGTAGATATCTTAAGTTAAGCGGGATCACTTGAAATCAGGCTACCACTTGAAAATTTAAAATCACTATAACTTCTGAAATAATACTCCAAATTGAACCAAATTTGGACAGTGTCTTAACTTATCTTATAAATAACTTGGATGAATTTGTTAACCAAATTGCTCCGCCGTTTTGTTTTCAAGTGGAGACCACTTGAAAATTTCAAATTCAAATTGTAAAAAACGTATTCCGAATTTTTTTTTTTTTTTTTTATGTATACATAGATTACACAAGTGTCTCAAATAACTTTATTAATGAACTTTATCCGCCATTTTTAATAAAGTGGCAGATATCTTAAGTTAAGCGGGGTCACTTGAAATCAGGCTCCCACTTGAAAATTTAAAATCACGATAACTTTTGAAATAATACTTCAAATCGAACCAAATTTTGACAGTGATATTATCATATAATTATCTTGAATGTTTTCACTAGGCAACTTGTCCCGACATCTTGTGTCTAAGTTCCAGCCACTTGAAATCACACTGCCAATTGAAAATATGCCATCATGATAACTTTTAAAATACTAAACTGATTCAAATAAAAGCTGGATAGTGAACTTTTGGTTAAGATATCTAGGATTAGTTCACTTGGTGACTTGATCCGCAATTTTATTTTCAAGTGGCGGCCACTTGGAAATTTGTCATTGTGGTAACTTTAGTAATACAGAATCAATTCGCATCAAATTTGGGTAGTGGATTTATCATTCAAATATCTCAGATAAGTTCGCTGGGCATCTCACTGCACTTTTTTTTACAAGTGGTGACACCTGAAAATTTCTTATGACGATAATTTTTGAAATACTGATTTAATTTAAAGTAGAACTGGACAATGAACTTATCGTACAAATATACTGGATGATTTCGATGGCAAGTTGTTTTGCTATTTTATTTTCCAAGTCGCAGCCACTTAGACTGCCACTTGAAAATTTGCCATAATAATAACTTTTGAAAAACGGCACTGATTTAAACCACAGTTGGACGACAGTAACCTATGCTTCAAATATTTTCGATGTGTTTGCTGGAACTTTAGAAATACTTAATCAATTCAAATCAAAGTTGGAAAATGGATTTATCATACAAACAACAAAAATTTAGAAAATTCACGTAACTTGTGAACCAATCACGTTATTGCGTCCATCTTTGGTATATCGATAATAAGTATTTTCTCGCCAAAAGTCGCCAAATTTGGCGCCAAATCCATTACCTGCGTTACTGAATCTTTTTAATGCGTTTTTAAGGAAATATTAGGCTATTTTAATGCTAAAACAAACTAGAAATGCAGGAAACTAACATTTTAACAACTTACTAAGCCTCTTTGAAAGAATTTCTTCAAAAAAAAAAAAAAATTTCAAATTTGCAACGATATCTTAGATGAGCAACTTTCGCTGCCATTTTGATCGAAGTGGCAGCCACTTAATTTTTCAGCACGATGACTTTTGAGATTTTGAATTAATTCAAACTATATGTGTACAGTAGACTTATCTCACAAATACATTTCATATATTTGTCAACTTAACCCACCATTTTTTTCCAAGCGCCGGCCACTTGAAAATTTTAAATTCGCATAAAAATGTATTTATGAACCGATTTGCTTAAAACTCCATATGTGCATAGCCTGCATCAATATTTCTACCAAGTGCATTAATAATTTGTAGCCGCCATTTTGAAACAAAATGACGGGTAATTGATAAGGGAAAAGAAATCAACCTACCCTTCCGAATAAGCCGGAAGGACTTGTTTTAATTTCAGAACGAAAATTATAAAATATCGAAACACATTTGATTTATAAACAAAAATTGAAAATACATTTAAATGATCATGATCCAAACCATCATGATCTAAACATTGTTTTCAACATTTATCGTTCACATTCCGTCATTTTTGACGGGGTTATATACTAGTTTTAGAATATTTATGTGTTGTAAAGTTTTTGATCTAGAAAAAGACTAACCCACTCTCTAACGACTTAATAATCTAAAAGTTTCACTTTTTTTTTTATTAATTCTACTTTAGCACTTTACCTATACTCACATTATACATAAATTTAACAGTTTTAATTTATTACTCGCTTTGTGTGACTTTTAAATAAAATTAAGGAACAAAAGGTTTAGAAAGCGATCTGATGAAATTGTCTCCCTCTTTAAACGGTAAAAAAAAAATTATATATATATATATATATATATATATATATATATATATATATATATATAAATGATATATATCGTAATAAAATTTAACCTTAAAATTTAGCAATTAATAGATTCAAAACAATACCAACACAACAAAAATAGAAGTGATTTTAACTTATAGGTAAGACTGACACAAAAATAAGTAGACAATAAGACTTCTTCACACACCATAAGTTTTAAGCCAGCACAACCGGTTTCGAAAGGACGTAGCCTTCCTTCATCAGGTGCAAAAAACACGTGCTACTGCCTTGGAGGCAAAAGCAAGACTGAAAGCAGGGCAAAATCCAGAGGGGGAGGAGCAACACAAACAACCAATAGGAAGCGTCATGCAGGACCAATCAGAGAGGAACACACATGCACACACAAGAACAAAAGGAGGGAGGGAGGAATAAACAACAATTTTAATTTATTTTCTTAATGATTTTTTTTTTTTTTATTAAAACTAATAAGTAAATTTAATTAAATTAATTAATTTATTCTTATTATTATTTATTTATTAATTTTTTTTTTTTTTTAAGAATTATTTAATTATAACTATTATTATGTTATAAACATAAAAAAGGAAATTATTTAATTGAATTAAACAAATTTTTCCAGGCTGTAGACAACAAAGTGGAATCAGATTTTTCATTGACAATTTTATCACGATTAAGGTAAATAGCTAAATTTTCCAAAAAATCCAGTTCGGAAATGCATTTGGCATGAAATTTTGGCACTCTTAAAATTAAAACTATGATCAAATTCCCAACTGTGCTTCGCAATAGAATATTTAGAAATTTCTTGATTAACAACATATCGAGAATGTTCACGTAAACGGCATTCAAGATTTATTTTTGTTTGACCAATATAAGATAAATCACAATTATTACAAGGGACATTATAGATACCCCACTTATGAAGCTCGGGAACAGGGGATTTAGTTGAAGGGAATTGGAATTTATTGAAAGGTTTAAAAATAACGTGAAAATTGAAACGCTTTAAAACTTTGGCTAATTTAAAACATAAGGGGGGATAAAAAGTAGGGATGAAACGGATATCCGGTAACTATCCGGTATCCGGCCTATCCGGCTGAGTTTTAAATATCCGGCGGGGTACCGGATATCAGCACACCGGATACGGATATCCGGCAATTTCAAGCCGGATATCCGAAGGAGAAAATTCAAGCTTAAACTCCCATCAGATAAAAATTTTGCGACAATTTTTTAATTTTTTTTAGATCAGTTGTAGCTTGTAAAAGATTTTTTTTTTTTTTAAGTTGGCTTCTGCGAAAATCGATTTTGGACTCATTAGCAAACAAATTTAGCCAAACGTAGCATCAGGTCTAAGAAATATAGAAGCCCTATTTTAATTTTGTACAGAGTTAGCTAGGTTTTTCTTCCAGAGTGATCTATAACATTCCCCCTAATCTTCCCCATTACAATAAAAAGAGCTGTTCATTGTTGTTCCTGAACAAATGATATTTATTCTCAGCAGTTGCAGTGTATATATAACTCTGTTTTCATGTCTTTTGGTAATATGTTGTTAGATTGTTTAGTAATATTGTTAGTCTTGGATGTTAAAGTTGTTAGATTGTTTCGAGAATGGGTCAAATAATGTGCATTTATTGACTAGAACCTGTTTATTTACAATCCAGTTTTCCATACATAATAAAGCTGTTGTTTTTGTGACCATATATTTATACTAGCAGAAACCTGGCATTACTTGCGCCATCTATCTATTCGATTTGGATTTTTTTAAAAACCCTCCAATTTATATAAATTTGCATTTTTAATGGAATATCTTACTAAAGCACCTGAATTTAGAATTCCCTGTTGCGTTGTATAGATATATCCCAAAAAATTAAAATTACTTCAAATAAAAGTACATATTTAAGTTTTCAGAAAGTCTGTACTTTCACTTTCATATTGTTCATAAGAAAAAAAAAAAAAAAAAAAAAAAAAAAAAATTCAGTTATTTAAAGTTTTTGATCACTTACTTAAAGAATTTTAATAACTAATGTAAAATTTTCTTTCTTATCTGTACAGAATATAAAAATATAAAATAAGTAAAAAGTATAAATTCATTTTGGATTATTACTTTCTTTTGTATTAAATAGAAGGAAATATTGGATTCGTGAAAATTTTCAACTTCCTGTTTTCGGTGGATTTACAAACTTTGAGGGAACCAAAACACAATTTGACCATTTTTGGAAAATGTCTACCTGACAAAAATTTTGTGCAGTTCAAGAGTTAATGCACAGAATTTCATATAAATTTATACATAGTTGCATCTTACCAAAAAAAAATAAAAAAGTGCCCATCAACTTTTGGTGCAAATCACTCAACAGATGGCGCTGCTATACTGTGATTTCTCCCATTTAAAGGAAGACTATATCTCAGCTTATACTGTGTATAACTAAAAAAATAAACTAAGTGTGTCACAGGGAGCGCTATTTATTATGAAACATGTTAATTCAATTTCTGTGCATAACGGCCAATAGGTGATGCTGCTATGCTGCAATTTTCCCGTGAATGGAGAAGTTATATCTCAGATTCATTCGTGTATAATTGCTAAAAATTTAGTATGGGAAAGAGTAATTTTTATAAAACATCATGTTGATTCAATTTTGGTGCATATTGGTCGATAGGTGGCTATATTATGTTGCAATTTACTCTGTGAATAGGAAGGCTAAATCTCAACATCTATAAAATTTAAGAGATAAACACGATAAAAATAATATGAGATTAAAAGTTGGCTTAATTTGGGTGTATATCAACCAACAGGTGGCGCAGCTGTTCCTCACCTTCTGTGATTTTCCACATGGCTACATCTCAAAAATTTTTGATTAAAATTGCACTAAACTCAATATCTAAAATTTTTATTGTAAGCAGCTATGATTATGTTTCTTCTGCATGTTAAACAGCATGTAGCGTTGTTATATAGAGAGATATAGAAGAAAGTTTTGTGATGGCCATAACATACTAGTTTGAAGCTTTTAGTTTATTTATTTATTTATTTTTTCTTCTTTCTTTTATTTTTTCTTATAAATGTCTCAAAAGAAAGTATTGGATTCATAAAAAATTTCAACTTCTGTTTTTTGATGGATTTACACATTTTAAGAAGTCCAGAACCTGGTTTGACCAATTTTTAAAAAAATGTCTGTGTGTGTGACAAAAATTCTGTTCAACTGTACTTCCGGAACTACTGCGTACTACAATTACATATAAATTTATGCGTAGTTGCCCCATGACATAAATCAGTGCCTACCAACTTTTGGTGCAAATGGCTCAACAGGTGGTGCCGCCATACTGCGATTTCTGCAACTTAGAGGAAGGCTATATCTCAGAAACTACTGCACAGAATTTCATATAAATATATATGTACATGTAACTTGGCATATATTAGTGCCTATCAAATTTTGGTGCCAATCGCTCTACATGTGGTGCTGTTATACAGTGCTTTCTGCAATTTAGGGAAGGCTATATTTTAGGTTCTATTTCATGTACTACACATGTACTACACATGTTCTATTTCATCTACTACAAGAAACTTCATGTTGGAAAGTCATGAGAAATTGTGCTGGTTCATTTTGGGTGCATGTTGGCCAGTAGGTGGCTCTGCAATACAGAAATTTCCCCCCAAAAGGGGAAGGCTATATCTCTTATTCTATTGTGTATAATAGCATAGAACTTGGTATGTGAGAGAACCAGCCATTGTGAAACACTATTGCGATTTATTTTAGGTGTATATCGGCCAACAGGTGGCAATACTGCACTACGATTTACCCAATCAACAGGCTAAGTTAATCCCAACTTCTATGACATATGTGCATGAAACTTGATATATAAGACAACCATTATGAAAGCAAATGTTGACCTTATTTATGTGTATATCAGCCGGCAGGTGGAGCTTCTATTATGATTTTTCACAAGCGTATATCTCAGCATCTGTTGATTAAAATTGCATGAACTCCTTTTGTAAAATATTTATTGTGAGAAGCTATGGTTAAACTTTTATATGATTTAAACCGTAAGTGGCGCTGTTATATAGAATTATGTAGAAGAAAGTTTTGTGATGGCCACAACATATTACTTTTCATGTGAAAACAACCCTTTAACTGTGATTATATTAGTAAAATAATTTATTTCATTTTTTTAATAATAGTATTGTAAAAAATATGTAAATAATAAGTTTTAGTTTTATAATTCTGAACAAAACCTATCTTTTTGTGATAGTGCTTTTCACCAAAAATTGCAAGTGTAGGAATGAGTATGTTAGGCTTAAAATTTTATTCTTCATGGCAATATTGCACAAATAAATAGAATATTAAATAAATATGTTTAAATAAATTATATTTAAAATGTTTTTTAAAGAATAGTTTATGAAATATGTTTATATTTTATTGTTTTAAAATAAAGAAAAAGAAAAGAAATATACAACGCAACAAAAAACAAAACTAATGCCGGATATCCGACGGATATCCGGTCCGGATATCCGTATCCGGCAGGCAGAAGAGCTCCGGATATCCGATATCCGGTATCCGGCAAAATCACTATCCATTTCATCCCTAATAAAAAGGCATAACAACAAGATTATCAGGTTTAATTTTATCATCAATGGCAAGAGTTGAATTATAAGTTAGCCTACTGAACTTTTTGATAGCTTTATCAATTATAGAGGGTCTAAAACATCTTTTAATAGCAACGGACTTTAAATAATTGAGTTCTTCTTTAAGAGAAGAAGTATCAGAACAAATTTTAAGGACACGATACACGTAAGTGTAGAAGGTGCCAATTTTTTTGTTGTTGTTGTTGTTTAGCCAGATGATTAGAGAGAGCATGGGGAGGGTTAGAAACAGAGAAAGGTTTCCTGTATACAGAGGTTTTAAAAGAGGAACCGCACCTAGTAACTAAAACATCAAGAAAGGGCGGTTGATTACAATTTTCTAACTCAAAGGTAAACTGAATATGGGGATCAATAGCATTAGCAATATTAAGAATGGCAGAAACATCAAACGGATTTTCAACAAGAATGAAAGTGTCATCTACGTAACGTAACCAGCATTTTAAATTTAACATCATTAATAATTTTTCCTCAAAATAATGCATATAGATATCGGCAAGAAGAGGAGATAAAGGATTACCCATACTTAAACCATCACACTGTTTATAAAATTTGTTATTATATTCAAAAGTAGTTTGGGAAACACAGAGTTTAGTTAGATTAACAAATTCTTTGATTTCAATGTCAGAATAATGAAATTCGCGTAGCCTTTTTTCTAAACAATTAAGCGCACCTTCAGTGGGGACATTAGTAAATAAAGACTTCACATCAAGAGATAACATTGAGCAATTTACAGGATTCAGATTATTTAACTTCTTAACAAAATCATAGGAATTTTTTATAGTATGACTATTAACGCTGCATAAAGGAGAAAAAATAGAAGCTAAAAATTTAGAGAGGGGATAAGTAGCAGTACCAATATTCGAAACAATAGGTCTGAGGGGAACATTATTTTTATGAACTTTAGGTAAAGCATAAAAACGAGCACAAATAGCTGAAGAAGGGGAAACCGAGAATTTGGTATTGTCATGAAGAACAATGGAATTTTTAACAGCTTTTTGATTGTTCCATTGTTCTTCATGACAATACCAAATTCTCGGTTTCCCCTTCTTCAGCAATTTGTGCTCGTTTTTATGCTTTACCTAAAGTTCATAAAAATAATCTTCCCCTCAGACCTATTGTTTCGAATATTGGTACTGCTACTTATCCCCTCTCTAAATTTTTAGCTTCTATTTTTTCTCCTTTATGCGGCGTTAATAGTCATACTATAAAAAATTCCTATGATTTTGTTAAGAAGTTAAATAATCTGAATCCTGTAAATTGCTCAATGTTATCTCTTGATGTGAAGTCTTTATTTACTAATGTCCCCACTGGAGGTGCGCTTAATTGTTTAGAAAAAAGGCTACGCGAATTTCATTCTTCTGACATTGAAATCAAAGAATTTGTTAATCTAACTAAACTCTGTGTTTCCCAAACTACTTTTGAATTTAATAACAAATTTTATAAACAGTGCGATGGTTTAAGTATGGGTAATCCTTTATCTCCTATTCTTGCCAATATCTATATGCATTATTTTGAGGAAAAATTATTAATGATGTTAAATTTAAAATGCTGGTTACGTTAAGTAGATGACACTTTCATTCTTGTTGAAAATCCGTTTGATGTTTCTGCCATTCTTAATATTGCTAATGCTATTGATCCCCATATTCAGTTTACCTTTGAGTTAGAAAATTGTAATCAACTGCCCTTTCTTGATGTTTTAGTTACTAGGTGCAGTTTCTCTTTTAAAACCTCTGTGTACAGGAAACCTTTCTCTGTTTCTAACCCTCCCATGCTTTCTCTAATCATCCGGCTAAACAAAAAATTGGCACCTTCTACACTTACGTGTATCATGCCCTTAAAATTTGTTCTGATACTTCTTCTCTTAAAGAAGAACTCAATTATTTAAAGTCCGTTGCTATTAAAAGAGGTTTTAGACCCTCTATAATTGATAAAGCTATCAAAAAGTTCAGTAGGCCAACTTATAATTCAACTCTTGCCATTCATGATAAAATGAAACCTGATAATCTTGTTGTCTTGCCATTTTATCCCCCCTTATGTTTTAAATTAGCCAAAGTTTTAAAGCGTTTCAATTTTCACGTTATTTTTAAACCTTTCAATAAATTCCAATTCCCTTCAACTAAATCTCCTGTTCCCGAGCTTCATAAGTGGGGTATCTATAATGTCCCTTGTAATAATTGTGATTTATCTTATATTGGTCAAACAAAAAGAAATCTTGAATGCCGTTTACGTGAACATTCTCGATATGTTGTTAATCAAGAAATTTCTAAATCTTCTATTGCGAAGCACAGTTGGGAATTTGATCATAGTTTTAATTTTAAGAGTGCCAAAATTATCTTTCATGCCAAATGCATTTCCGAACTGGATTTTTTGGAAAATTTAGCTATTTACCTTAATCGTGATAAAATTGTCAATGAAAAAGCTGATTCCACTTTGCTGTCTACAGCCTGGAAAAATTTGTTTAATTCAATTAAATAATTTCCTTTTTTATGTTTATAACATAATAATAGTTATAATTAGATAATTCTAGAAAAAAAAAATTAATTAATTTTATTAAATTTACTTATTAGTTTTAATTTAAAAAAAAATAATAAATAATAAAAATAAATAAATAAATCATTAAGAAAATAAATTAAAATTATTGTTTATTCCTTCCCTCCCTCCTTTTGTTCTTGTGTGCGCATGTGTGTTCCTCTCTGATTGGTCCTGCATGACGCTTCCTATTGGTTGTTTGTGTTGCTCCTCCCCCTCTGGATTTTGCCCTGCTTTCAGTCTTGCTTTTGCCTCCAAGGCAGTAGCACGTGTTTTTTGCACCTGATGAAGGAAGGCTACGTCCTTTCGAAACCGGTTGTGCTGGCTTAAAACTTATGGTGTGTGAAGAAGTCTTATTGTCTACTTATCGTTTGTACACCAGTTTTCCATTTAGTTTTGGTGATTAACCTAATTCTGGGTTTCTTACTAGTTTAATCACGATCCTGTGTTCCAGGTAATTCTATTTTATTTACATTTTTGCATGCTTTTACTTTTTTATGAATTTGTCATTTATTTTTTGCATGCTTTTACTTTTTTGTGAATTTGTCATTTATTTATTTTTTTTGCATGCTTTTACTTTTTTGTGAATTTGTCATTTATTTATTTTTTGCATGCTTTTACTTTTTTGTCAATTTGTGATTTTATTATTTTGTTTTGTATCTATTGTAACTAGTTTAACATTATTTTTTGTGCTACCATGTTTAATTCCCATTTCAACAGATTTTGTAAACTTAGACGCAAACGTGTAAAATTTCTTAACCATCTGAGATTTCTTCAAAAGTGTAAATATAACAAAGTTATTCCTAATTTTATTAAATTGCAATGTTCTGTTCCTGTAACTGGTAGAGTTTCTAAAGCCTTATTTCGCTCCAAATTTATTCTTTTAAATGCTTGTATTCAAGATTTTCGCTTCTTTTCGTCCTTGGTAAAAACTTCAATGATTTCGCTGTTTCGCAAAATGATAATTATTTAACCTTACATTCACTTAATTCTGATCATCAACGTAATTTAGATTCTAAGTTTTCTGTTTTGTGTAAAAACCAAAAAACCTCTCGTGAAATTAACAAAGTTCCTGAAGAAAATTACATAGTTAATCTGTCTTCACATAACTTAACTGCTCAACAAAATAAAGTGTTAGAACTCGGTTTGAATTTTTCCCAATCTTGTAAACCTTCAATTTCTAAATTAATTGCTCCCATTGAGGCTTCTTTAAAATATAGTAAAATATCTACCTCTCAAAAAGAATCTCTGCGCCATATTCTTGCTGATTGCATTTCTTCCAACAATTCCAATTATAAATCTAATCTTTCTAAATCTGAGAGTGTTGCTCTTAAAGAACTTAAATCTAATCAAAATCTTGTCATTACTAAAGCGGATAAAGGTGGCCAGATTGTTCTCATGGACAAAACTGATTATGTTGATAAAGTTAATTCTCTTTTATCTGAAGGACCTTATACTGAAATTAAAAAAGACCAAACTAAATCACTTCTAAGCTCTGTTCAAAAAGCTGTTAAAAATTCCATTGTTCTTCATGACAATACCAAATTCTCGGTTTCCCCTTCTTCAGCAATTTGTGCTCGTTTTTATGCTTTACCTAAAGTTCATAAAAATAATGTTCCCCTCAGACCTATTGTTTCGAATATTGGTACTACTACTTATCCCCTCTCTAAATTTTTAGCTTCTATTTTTTCTCCTTTATGCAGCGTTAATAGTCATACTATAAAAAATTCCTATGATTTTGTTAAGAAGTTAAATAATCTGAATCCTGTAAATTGCTCAATGTTATCTCTTGATGTGAAGTCTTTATTTACTAATGTCCCCACTGAAGGTGCGCTTAATTGTTTAGAAAAAAGGCTACGTGAATTTCATTATTCTGACATTGAAATCAAAGAATTTGTTAATCTAACTAAACTCTGTGTTTCCCAAACTACTTTTGAATTTAATAACAAATTTTATAAACAGTGTGATGGTTTAAGTATGGGTAATCCTTTATCTCCTATTCTTGCCGATATCTATATGCATTATTTTGAGGAAAAATTATTAATGATGTTAAATTTAAAATGCTGGTTACGTTACGTAGATGACACTTTCATTCTTGTTGAAAATCCGTTTGATGTTTCTGCCATTCTTAATATTGCTAATGCTATTGATCCCCATATTCAGTTTACCTTTGAGTTAGAAAATTGTAATCAACTGCCCTTTCTTGATGTTTTAGTTACTAGGTGCGGTTCCTCTTTTAAAACCTCTGTGTGCAGGAAACCTTTCTCTGTTTCTAACCCTCCCCATGCTCTCTCTAATCATCCGGCTAAACAAAAAATTGGCACCTTCTACACTTACGTGTATCATGCCCTTAAAATTTGTTCTGATACTTCTTCTCTTAAAGAAGAACTCAATTATTTAAAGTCCGTTGCTATTAAAAGAGGTTTTAGACACTCTATAATTGATAAAGCTATCAAAAAGTTCAGTAGGCCAACTTATAATTCAACTCTTGCCATTGATGATAAAATTAAACCTGATAATCTTGTTGTCTTGCCTTTTTATCCCCCCTTATGTTTTAAATTAGCCAAAGTTTTAAAGCGTTTCAATTTTCACGTTATTTTTAAACCTTTCAATAAATTCCAATTCCCTTCAAATAAATCCCCTGTTCCCGAGCTTCATAAGTGGGGTATCTATAATGTCCCTTGTAATAATTGTGATTTATCTTATATTGGTCAAACAAAAAGAAATCTTGAATGCCGTTTACGTGAACATTCTCGATATGTTGTTAATCAAGAAATTTCTAAATCTTCTATTGCGAAGCACAGTTGGGAATTTGATCATAGTTTTAATTTTAAGAGTGCCAAAATTATCTTTCATGCCAAATGCATTTCCGAACTGGATTTTTTGGAAAATTTAGCTATTTACCTTAATCGTGATAAAATTGTCAATGAAAAATCTGATTCCACTTTGCTGTCTACAGCATGGAAAAATTTGTTTAATTCAATTAAATAATTTCCTTCTTTATGTTTATAACATAATAATAGTTATAATTAAATAATTCTAAAAAAAAACAAGTAAATAAATAATAATAATAATAATAAATTAATTAATTTTATTAAATTTACTTATTAGTTTTAATTTAAAAAAATAAATAAATAATAAAAATAAATAAATAAATCATTAAGAAAATAAATTAAAATTATTGTTTATTCCTTCCCTCCCTCCTTTTGTTCTTGTGTGTGCATGTGAGTTCCTCTCTGATTGGTCCTGCATGACACTTCCTATTGGTTGTTTGTGTTGCTCCTCCCCCTCTGGATTTTGCCCTGCTTTCAGTCTTGCTTTTGCCTCCAAGGCAGTAGCACGTGTTTTTTGCACCTGATGAAGGAAGGCTACGTCCTTTCGAAACCGGTTGTGCTGGCTTAAAACTTATGGTGTGTGAAGAAGTCTTATTGTCTACTTATCGTTTGTACACCAGTTTTCCATTTAGTTTTGGTGACACAAAAATGTTGCGATACAGATTAAGAACCAATAAGAAACAAAAACAATTTAAATTACTTACGCCGACACGAATGATAATAATAAAAGGACCATTAAACTTAACGACAGAGAAAATAACTAAAAGACCACAGAAATAATAATTGGATAAAAATGCTTAAAATTAGAAGTAAAAACTCATAAGGGGGCAGGTACTTCATAAAGCTGTGAAATCTGCATCGATTTCGTAAAACAATATAGTTAATCATAGCAATTTATATTGTTCCAGCCCCAATCAAGGCAGCAAAACCAATTTGAATGAGAAATTAAATAAATTATTAAATCAAATCATCAAGGAATCCATAGCGAAAACTGAAAAAAAAAAAAACAGAGTCTCCACATGTAAACGACAGAATAAGAAGATGCCAACAAATTATTGAAAATAAAAATAAAAGCATTCCAAACATCGATTAATCGATAAAGAATTAACGTCTGAGCTTTTTCATTAACGATTAAATTCACTGAGTAATTATTTATTGAGTTAGTGAAATTTTAATTTTAATATTAATCTTAAGTTTAATCTAGTTAAAATTTTAATTTAAATTGTACGTAAATCAATAAACATTAAAACTTTCATAGAAAGGAAATTAATGTTAAAAAACTAAGTCAGCTGTGAGCAAGCGCCATCTAGCGTTTAGCTAAATAAACAATAAGTCAGTTAAATTAAATCAGTTTCAAACAAACAACAAACCAATGCTTTAAGGAGTATTTTTAAGAAGTTTTAACTTCAGGAATTAAGATAATATGTGGCATAATTTAAATAATTAGAGATTTGATTAGTGGATCTTGATAATGTTATACCTAAAATATTTAAACTAAATTAGCTGATCTTAAGCTTATTAATCCTAAATTATTTTATCTTAAATTCAAAGTTATTAGTAAGAATTAAATGTTATGTTGTAAAAAGAGTTAATCACAAGTAATAATCCCAAAAAGCACCCATGTAAGGATAATCAATTCAAGGCAGTCAACAATTATTAAAGTTATTATTATTATTATAATCATTTTCTTATTTTTAATTATTATTGTTATTAATTTGTACTTATTGTTCAAACTAAACATGGGAAACCACTAATAGCCAAATGCACTCAATTAAATTTAACGAAAAAAGAGTTCATTAATTCATAATACCAACCAGAAACTAGTATGTTGTGGCCACCACGAGACTTTCTTCTATATTTTCCTATACAAATTCACTCAGTAACAATAATTTAAAAAAAAAAAAAAAAAAAAAAAGTGGGACTTTGACAAAATTTTGGGTAAAATGTGAAAATTTGTTAAAGTTTGTCAAAACACGGAAACAGTGGGACTTTGACAAAATTAGGGGAAAAATGCAAAAATATGTTAAAGTTTGTCAAGACACGGAAACTGTAGAACTTTGACAAAATTAGGGGAAAAAAGCAAAAATTAGTTTAAGTTTGTCAGAACACGGAAACCGTGGGAGTTTGATAAAATTAAGGGGAGAAAAAAAAAGATTTTTTTTCTAAGTTTTTTTTCGTAAAAAGTAAAAAAAAATCGATAACTTTGTTTTAAATTATCACAGATTTATAGTTCAACCATTCGTTTTAAAGGTACTGACGAGACCTTTCGAAAGATACCCATCTTGAAAATTTTTGCCCTATATCACTAAACAAAATTTAGAAAAAGCGGGATGGCAACGCAACCTGTAAGACGATTTTTACCAAAAGTTGATAGGCACTAATTTATGTCAAGGTGCAACTACATACCAATTTGTATGAAATTCTGTGAGTAGTTCAAGAGGTACAGTTGCCACAAAATTTTGTCACACACAGACAGACAGACACCCATTTTCTAAAAATGGTAAAATCGTGTTCCTACAGCTCTCAAAACGTGTAAATCCATCAAAAACCCGAAATCGAAAATTTTTACGAATCCAATACTTGCTTCTATTGAAGATAGAAGAAAGTAAAAATAAGAAGAATGCAACTTGCAATAGCAATAATTTTTTTTTCTTTTTAATTCAACAGAATATATATATATATATATATATATATATATATATATATATATATATATATATATATATATATATATATGTATATATATATATATATATGTATATATATATATATATATATATATATATATATATATGTATATATATGTATATATATATATATATATATATATATATATATATATATATATATATATAATAGATAACGTAATAAAATTTAATCTTAAAATTTAGCAATTAATAGAACTAAAACAATAACAGCACACTAAAATATAGAACTGAATTTAACATAGAGGAAAGAATGACACAAAAAGTTGCGATAAAGATAAGGAACCAATGAGTTACCATATTAACTTAAAATACTTACGCCGACCTGAATATATATAACGTAAACGTTTTTGACCATTTCGAAGTAAACCAATGTTTAGAGAAATTTGTGCGTAGAAATCTACAGTATGCGAGGTTATTATTCCCAGAAAAAAAAAATCTGATGTGACACTCACACGATTTTTTCTTAGTCTGAAATTTAATGCTATAAAGACAGATTGAAAATTAAAGGACAAGATAACGAATACTGTTATATTAACCTATGTTAAAGAAAATACAAATTAGGCTTTGGAACATCTTTATATGACAAATTATTCTGTGTCAGGGGAGCTACTGCCCACCTCAACCGCCTGTTTGAATATTGCACCTACAATTATAGAAAATTCAAAGCCATTATAAAATTTAAAAGTCCATTCCAAATTATTCATACAACCTTCACCCGCATCATTCTTTGATACATACCAATCTTGATCAAACTTTTCAAGTAACATCCTTGTATTAACTTCAAAATACAACATTTTAATTACCTGAAATTATTTGTTTTTAAGTTACTCTGTAAAGAGACATGGGCAAAGATTAAACGTTAAAAATTTGACTTCAGCATTCAGGTAACCTCAAAACATGTCAATAAAGAAAAAACAAGCACTGAATATTTAGCATAAAAATACTTCATTTACCGTACGGGTATGATGAATTAATTTTAATTCCTGAGCAGTTTTTCTTGACATAGTAAAACATTATAATAAACCCTTTCCACTAAATACATTAAAAAAAAAAAAAAAAAAAAAAAAAAAAAAAAGCTAGTTGTTGGCAGCTTTTTATACTTTTTGAAAATTATGTACACACCACATTGTACATGTAAATACTATATTAGCGACACACATCACATCCTGAAATGCACTTCCATCAATTTCCAAATATTGTTTCACTATATTCCAGTGTGTTCCACTATATTCTTTGTGTAGCCCTGTAAACGAACGGTGAATTATTTTCATACTATATTCTGCATGAAACATGCTGTTATGCATATAAAATATGTATACACTAAGCGACAAAGAAAAAAAAAAAAAAAAGTCGCACTGCAGAAAAATTGACTTATACCTTTTTTATTTGTAATAACTTCAAAACTAATGGTTGACACAAGTAAAACTGTCATGTTTGCATAATATCAAAGGGATGAAATGATACCTATGAACATTTTTGATTTAATAATTCACTTTATTACACTTTACGAAGTAATTATTAAAAATCTGCATAAAACATTCTTTTTAAACGTAATATAATAAACATATACTTTGTACTGTATTATGATTTATAATATGATATAAACAAGTTATATTTTAATACATGAAATAAAACTTTTTATTTGTTAGATCTAAGCAATTTTTTTAATAAAAATATGTATGCTGCATTGAGTTATTCCACCTTTATCTGGAATTACTGCTTTAATGCGCAATAACATAGTATTATTCAGTATTTTATTATAAATATCAGAAATTTCTCTGTGCCAGATTTTTTCTAGTCATTGCAGAGTTCTAGGCTGCAATATTTTATCCTTGCCCCTTTCCCGCGCTTTTTTATAGACTAAACATTTTCGAGTGGATTGAGATTAGGACTTTTTCCAAATCTGATGCAAAAGAAATTCTGTAATATTTTTTGTGGAATTTAATTTAAAGTTAAAAAAGATATGGTTACTTACAGAATTATAGGTGCTCATGGGATAGGATAGGTAGTTTTAACAATTTGAATCGAATAAACGCACCACAGATGCCCTTTAATATGGTGCAGTATCATCTGGAAATTCTGTTTGCGGGAAAGTCTGAGATACCTTAAAATAGTCGGTCAGGCGCCGTTTTTATAATGACCGCGTTTTATTTCGAGTTAATTGATCCCTTGAGCATAAAAATTTGCCCGACTCATTGAAAATTTATGCACCTCCGTACCATAATGTACGGAGAATGTGTCACTGTTTTATGAATGCAATTTTCAATAATTCGGTAACATTTTTATAATCTTACTAGTTTTTTTTAGTAAGCTGAGTATGTTGAGCGTGCTGATCAAAATTTACCAATAGGAAGAATAAACAGGATTTTTTCCTGGAATACCTTTAGAGAAGGGAATACATCACGCTATTAATTCGGGGGAACCCTACGGACATCTGAGAGGTTTCTCGTTCGTTCAGCATAGTGAACATGTTGCGTATAATGTTGTGTTGAGTATATATGCTCCCGTGTGATATGGCCATTAGAAAGATCCCCTCCCCCCGGAAGGCAATCCAACCAAGCCTAGGACATTTACCAATCAATCAGCCTTAATACTTACAATATAATATAATACAAAAAGTAAACTATTTTAAATATTTAAGTGAAAAGTTTGGTGAGACTTCTTCCAACAATAATGACATGATCGGAAAAAACAGCGCTCTTCTTATCATGTCAAGCAATAGACATTTTCTCTTCTAACTCTTTGAGGGGCAAGGTAAGTACACTCATTTAAAAGGAACAACTACCGGAATTTACGAACAAAGTGAGAAGAAAAAATAAATGACTTTTTCTAGCTAAGCTAAAAAAATAAAATTATGTTGAGTAATTCCGGGATGAAATTTTGAAGTTTGGGAATGAATAATTAGGTCCTCGTGGCGAGGACGCTGTGTGTTAAAGGGTGACCTTTATGAGGTCTGTGAAGTTGGAACCCCGACCTTTAGTAAATGAAAAACTGAATACACCATAGCATTGAGCGTCGTTTGAGCGATGAAAATTTTCGTTTGAGCCACAAATGTAAAAAGACTGGAGTGACTCCATTCGACTTTCCGAACATTGAGTAATTAACAGTCTTGTAGATAAAGTAAAGAAAGAGGAGTTGTTAAACAAACAAAAGAGAGAAAACCATAATTAGAGTGTTTGAGTATTTTTCTCCACATATTACACGATGTTTTATTTAATGCTACTGAACTTTGAGCCCATAGATCATAACAATAAAGAATTTTTCGTTGTTTCCCTGTAAAAATCTATAAATGCTAGATTCATCAAAATGCTTATAGTTAGTGCAACAGTCATTTATAATATTCATATAAATTTTCAACTCAATTGAATAAGACGTTTAGATGTTATCACACTTTTAAAAATTTGGTCCCATAGGCCATAATGATAAAGAATTTTTCTTTGTGTCCCTGTAAAAAAACTATAAGTGATAGATTCTACAAAATCTATACAGATACAGATTAAGTATCTGTGACCTACATTATGTGTATACATTTTTTGGTTTAAATGCTATTGCACTTTTAATGTTTTGGTCCCATAGACCATAATGATAAAGAAATGTTCTTTGTGTCCCTGTAAAAATTTATAAGTGCTAGATTCATCAAAATCAATAGGACTCGTGCTATGGTGACTTGCAACATGTGTACCAACATACAGCTCATTCGAGCAAAGCGTTTAGACGCTAGCGTGTTCACTCACACACATACATACACACACACACACATACATCATCGTAAAAATAGTGTAAACGGACTCAGGGGACCTCGAAACGTATAGAAACATCAAAAATCTCAAATTCTGATTTTTTACATGATTACAATACTTTCCTCACTTTAGTGTTCGGAAAGTAAAAAGGTGTACTTAAAACAAATTTTTGTGCCAACAGAAATGTGAAGTTGGCACCCCGACCTTTAGTAAATGAAAAACTGAATACACCATAGGATTGAGCGTCGTTTGAGCGATGAAAATTTTCGTTTGAGCCACAATTGCAATGGAGATATAATAAAAAGAAAATTGCCGATGTGTGATCAATCCATCAACCTGTTCTTCAACAGGTAGCTCTGTCATCTCACTTTATCATAATTTTTGGTATGGCAGTATAAGACAAAATTTGTATAATAAGATGAGAATTAATTTTAAATTTTCAATGTGAAATTTCTTTATTTCTTTTTTAATTCACACATTAATACACATAATCTCTTTTTCAGGTTTAGGAGGTGTTTTTCTGACATCTGTATTTGGGGATGTTGTTGGTGAAAAACATCTTTCTTCTGCAGGTAAAATTTTTTTAATAAAATTGGACGTTTGAAAATTAAAAGCCGATAAACTTGGTAAATAGAACCATCATATGTCATGTCAATGATACTTAAGAGGAAAGTAAATAAATATGAAATATCATTTCTATTTGAACTCACCATAATAAGCTGAAATATTTTGTATTATTAAGAATTCGACTATTCCAAACTTTTCAAGCGTTGTTAATTTGTTTTGGTGGTTTTGTGTTACAACAAGAACGGAAAACACTTGGTGCACATTGATTATTAACACTTTCCAACTATGCGTACTTGTTGTATCGTATAACTTTCAGTGTTCTTTGCGTACGTTTTCACACAAACGGATAGACAAAAGGTCTGAGAGGCATACACATAGACTAATTGAATTAATAATCACACATAAACATCGTCGGAAGTGTTAAAGTTGCTTAACGCAAAAGAAAATGCAGCCCTTAGATTCTAATTGCAGCCCTTAATGTATTTGAATATTTTAGTGCAGCCCTGTAAATTGGTACGATAACTATATCTTACTCTATACAAAATATTATTTTAGCATATTAACAATAAATGTATTTTTTTTTTTTTTTATTTTTTTTTTTTTTTTTAATGAATTTTACAGTAGAAAGTTATTTAAATGTGATTTATTTAAATGCCTGTCCTACAACATAACGCATTGGCATTTCTTGAGTGTCCCTGTACACAAATCAATTATACAGGACCTATAATTGCCATTTTAAATAGGAAACATTCCATAGTGAACTTAAATAACACATATAATTTTTTTTTAATTCTGAAAATATTCATGGACGCTGGAGGTGGGAAGACGAACGGATAGACAGGTGGACAGTCGAACAGACAGATACACAAATTCAAATCATATTCACACTTAAAAATTGTTAGAAATTTCTAAAACCGTTTAATGCAAACGCAAATGCAATTTCAGCAAATTTATAATGACATCCCTCAATGCAACTGAATATTTTTGTGTAGTCCTGTAAATCTTTATGCTAATCCTAATTTATTCTATAGAAAAAATTTCTTTTGTGGATATGAACAACATATTTTAATTTCATTAAGATTTGTGCAAAGTAAAGTTATTAAAATTCGGTTTATAAAAATATATCTCATAGAACGTGATGTTTTGGAATGCTTTCGAGTGTCCCTGTACACAAACACGCGGTGGTATTTACTCCATTTTCCATAGAAAACATCCGATAATGAACTTGAAAAAATATTTCAATTTTATTAAGATTTATGTAAAGTAAAGATATGAAAATACGGTTTGTAAAAATACCTCTCATAAACGTAATGCTTTGGAATACTTTCGGGTGTCATTGTACACAAACCAGTTGAGGTATTCACTCCATTTTCAATAATGAACATCTGGTAGTGAACTTGAGTAACATATATCAGTTTCAGGAAATTCCAAGTATATTTACGGGTTAGAGTGCGAACAGATAGACAAATCGAAGTCATTAACACTTTTCAACCTTGTTGGAGTGTTAGAAAATGGAGTTTACATGTAAAATTTTTAGTTAAAGGGGAAAAAAAGCTACTGTTGGGTAATATGAACCAAGCGGGTAATATTGAATAGTTATGAAAGAAAATATGTGATAACCATTTCCTTATAGGATAATATGGAATAGGATAATATTTTTACAGATAATCAGGAATAAATTGTAATATAAACATTTTATTTTGAAATTATTATTGAAAATAAACAGTTTTAAAAAATTTATCAATATCCAAGTTTTACAAAAATCGCAAATAGTATGGAATAGTAGATATTCCATATTACTCGAAAAACCATCTTGAAGAATAAATAACCTTAGTCACCTGTTGGTAGAAATAAGCTCATGGTAACCTGACTACAGACTAACTCGACTCCCCTACTGGAAATGACACTAGTTTTTTCCTCATTTTACTGCTTCGTAAACAGATTACAAAATTCGTAATACTTACCTCCAAAAACATCTGCATCATGATAAACCAAATAAATTGTACTAGCTGGAACCCGTCGAATTCGACGATCACTTTATTGACCGTAATGTTTCAAAAAAATGTCGCATCATTATTTAAATGTATTTCAAGTTAAAACATCTAGTATAATTTACGACATTTCACTTAAAAAAAAAGAAAGTCGGAAAAATGCTTATAAATAGAAATACTATATATGACATCACTTTCTACAAAGTACTGTCAATGTGACGTCAAACTGACTCCAAATAAACAGTTCCTATCTTTTATTTTCTATTTCGTTTAATACTAAGACTACATGTTAGCTGACCCGTCCAGCGTTTCCCGGGCCCATGGTAATAACCTTAAATGAACCTTAAATTTGTATGGTTTTACATCTTTAACTCGATTTTGTTTGAATTTCTATTTTTAAATAAAAGCATCGTGAAAAAATAATCAGCTGTAAAAAAACAGTTACCTCGAACCGAACGAAACTCTGCCTTGTGACCCCCGGTGCCTTCGGCAGCGCATACGCCGGCCGCTAATAACATAAAAATATTCCCAAAAATTAACCTGGAACCGAACGAACCCGCCCGGTGTTCCTCGGGTCCATGATACCTTAAATGAACCTTAAATTTGTATGATTTTATACCTTTAACTCAATTTATTTTGAATTTCTTTTTTTAAATGAAGGCATCACGAAAATAAATAATCAGCTGTAACAAAAAAAAAAAAAAAAAAAAAAAAAAAACCTCGAACCGAATGGAACTCTGCTTTGTGATCCCGGTGCCCGCGGCAGCGCATACGTGGGCCGCTAATAACAGAGAAAAATTCACAAAAATTAACCTGGAACCAAACGAACCTGCCCGGCAATGCCCGGGCCCAAGATAATAATGATCCCGGTTTGTGATCCCGGTGCCCGCGGCAGCGCATACGTGGGCCGCTAATAACAGAGAAAAATTCCAAAAAATTAACCTGGAACCAAACGAACCTGTCCGGCAATGCCCGGGCCCAAGATAATAACCTTAAATGAACCTTAAATTTGTATGGTTTTATATATTTAACTCGATTTTGTTTAAATTTCTATTTTTAAATAAAAGCATTGCGAAAAAAAATAATCAGCTGTAACAAAAAAAAAATTACCTCAAACAGAACGGAACTCGGGTTCGTGACCCAGTGCCTGCGGCACGTATATGCTGGCCGCTAATAACATGAAAAAATTCTCAAAAATTAACCTTGAACCGAACGAACCCCTGACTCGTGTTACCTCTGCCTGTGTCTGCTGCACTGTATAGCAGGCATGCTACGTACGCGCTGCAAAATCCACTTTCCTCCACCAGGGTGCGCAGTATGTTGTATACGAACATCACCTATCGCCTTGAATTTCCAAGACTTTTCAAATAAGGTGTCCAGGGACCGATTTACTCACTTGAAGGCCCGGGGCACTGTTGCTCAATGGGCCCCTTTTTCACGTACTTTAATATTACAGCAAACAAAACAAACCGATTATTTCCAATTTAGCCGTATAAAAATTCACTTCACTTTTCATTTTGTTGGTAAGACTTAACAAGATCCGTCGCTTGTTTATCGGATCGACGTACGTCGCCAATGCAATGGTAGTATGCAGTTGCATTTGCGTTTAGCAAAAATATTGCAAGTTTTTCGATGAGTTGATAGTTTCCTTGAAAGATCATCACACCAATTTATAAAACAGCGCAGTAGTTCCTTTATCCATTGACGAAAAGCAAAAAACAACGATCATTATAGCAAAATTTGGAAATTTTTCTTTTAACTATTTTTTAAAATGTATGATGGAATTTCTTAGGGGCCTCTTAACTGTGAGGGCCCAGGGCACGTGCCCCTAATGCCCTGCCTTAAATCAGGCACTGAAGGTGTCACATGGTGGTGTCAACTGCAAAATCCTTTAGTTGCACTTTCAACCGCCAGGGGGCACAGCGTGTTCTATACGAACAACACCAACGGTCAGGAAACACCAAGACCTTTAAAATAAGGTGTAACATGATAGGGTCTACTGCAAAATCACCTAGTTTCATTTTTAACCACCAGGGGGTGCACTATATTGTATACAAACATCCCCAATCAACATGAAATTTTAAGACCTTTATCACCAATCGTCTTGAATTTCCAAGACCTTTCAAATAATGTGTCACATCGTGGTGTCAACTGCAAAATTCTTTAATTGCACTTTCCACCCCCAGGGGGCACAATGTGTTCTGTACGAACACCACCAACTGTCAGGAAATCCCACGACCTTTAAAATAAGGTGTAACATGATAGGGCCTACTACAAAATCACCTAGTTCCATTTTTGACCACCAGGGGCGGCCTATATTTCATACAAACATCCCCAATCAAGATGTAATTTCAAGACCTTTAAAATGAGGTGCTACATGTGTGGGTCTAGAACGGATTTCCCTCTCAAACTAATTTGCCCCCTTCCCCCCTCCAAATCTACTTTCCCCCTTTTTTCCCCTTTAAAATCGAACATTCCAAAATCGCAGATATTGATTTTTTAGTATTCGAGTCTAGTCTCCCCATGTACAGTTTCTTCACCGTGAAGCAATTTGGAGCTGAGTTAAGGTCACAAACGTGTTCTTAACCTTGACTTTTTTTTTTTCTCTTTTCATAACACATCTACAGACCAAGACCTTTTTTTAGACACCTCAACCAAATTTTTACACCTAGCCGTTCTCTCAATTCAGTAGAGAGAGGCAAAAACACGTTTCAAATTAATATATAGATGACACAAAAATTACTCTTCGCACTGGCACAAGGTGAACTACCATTCATATTTGAGGAGAAGTGAAACACGCCTGACGGGCTTCCGATAGGTTGCAGCACCGTACAGGTGAGATTAACAGTATTCAGTTTCACACAACTATTCCACATGCACATCATTCATTTATTAAAATCAAATTTACGATATCTAAAGAACTTTCCTCCATAAGTGAGATGGCATCTTTAGGTCAAAAAGATCATTTTAGCAAGGTACAAAGGGGATGTAAAGGAAACTACCAGTAAAGGAAAGGGGTTAAAGAGTATTAAAAGTTTAAATTTTCAGAGAATAAAATGTTTAAAATTTATAAATTTATTACAAAATGGCAAACTATTAGTATATTTAATTTTAGTGATTTCGCTATGATGGTTAACATTATTATCATAGAGTTTTTTTTTTTTACTTTATTGGTGACTTTTAAGGTATTAGTTTTACTATAGTCAGCATTAACTCCTAGTTGAATTATTTTTATTTAATTCTTTATTTTCATTAACAATTAAAGCTGTTCATTAAGGTTGTTCTCAAGTACAAAGCTGAATTTTAGGCTACTTTCTGACATAAAATTAAAATAATTTTCACCTTCACATACGCAAAAAAAAAAAAAAAATAAATAAATAAAATTAGAACTATTAGTCTAGTTTCTTGAAAATCGAATGACTTTTTTTTTTAAATCGAATACTTTTGTCAAAAACAACTGTCAAAATTTCACTTTTTCTATTTTTTGTATTCTGCAGTTCTGACCAGTACCGGATCTACATTTTTAAAAGGGGGGGTGCAGACTTCCAATTTGCCGCCCTCTAAGCAAACTTTTTTAACAAATAAAATTCTGAGACTTTTACAAACTTATTTATTTTAGTTATAAAATTATACGTAATTCTAAAGGTATATTTTCCTGTACTTTATTTCAGTTAAAATGTCATAATTGAGATTGTTGGCTATTTTACTCTCAGTCGAAAATATTGCCAATTCCGACAAGTGCTCTTGGGACATTGTGGAATGTAACCTTTAGTGAGTTTCATTTTTTTAAAGCTCCTTTTACATGAAACAGAAGCTGTAGGCAGAGTTGCATAAATTCTGAAAACTATGCTTATTTTAGGAAATGCATTCAGCAAATCGTTTTTACATATAACTTCCAATAAAGAAACAGGTTGTAATTCATAAATATTTGTCGATAAAAGTGGTCTGTTCTTTGAAAACTTCATGTTCGGAAAAGTGTTTTTCTGAATTCAAGCCCTTGACATATTTAAGAGCCAAATTGAGTCTATATATTTTTAAAAAATCTGTTATAGTCATTTTCATCAATGCTTCATCAGTCAAAAATACAAAATAATAATTTATTTTCCTCGCATTGTCAGTCTGTGATTAATTTCGACTAAAATTCGATCTAATATAGCATTTGTTGGTTGTAGTGTTTCTGTTTCAAATGTCTGCAACTTGTTTCGCCAGGCATCTTTTCCTTTCGGTACTCTACGTTCTTTAACTCTTTGAGGGAAGTGAAAATTTTCCAATTTGAAACGAAATGCCACCAGAATTCACCAACAATATTAGAAGAAAGGAAATAAATGAAGTTATTCCACTAAGTTATAAAAGAAAAATTATATATATATATATATATATATATATATAAATCTGGGGCCAGTTTTTGCAATTGAGAATTAAAATTTGCGTTTTCATTATGCTAACAGCACCCTTGTTAGGGTTAATGGTAGTATCTATGACATCAACTCGGCAACGGCAGTAGCTTTTTTAAACCATTTGTCAAATCCAGTATTAAGAAATCTTTTAATGTATTTTCCAACCCTTCAATAAAAGAAATTAATCTCGTTAAAACAATATCAGTTGTCAGTTTTTTGTATTCCTTTACCGACACAGTTGAACACTTTCAAAACATGATTGATTCTATATCACTAAGTATAAAATAAATTCAAAATTCCTGGCCTCATTTCGTAGACGTCTTTATATATGTTATTCAAGTTTATTATGAAATGTTCCCCATTGAAACTGGAATAAATACCACCATTCGTTTGTGTGCAGTGACACACGAAAGAATTCCAAAGCATTGTGTTCCATGAGAGGTATTTCTATAAACCATATTTCAATACATCTATTTTGCATCAATCGTAAAGAAATAGACATTCATTATTCCTATGCACAAAAATTGTTTTCTATGAAATATAGTATGATTAACATTAGAAAAAAAGAGATCACACAAAAATATTCAGATAAATTAAGGATTACGATTGAAATTTGCTGCAATTGCAGTTTCACATTGTTTAAGCGTTTTGCACTTTAATCAACGCTTAAGAGTGATTATGATTTGAATTAGTCTACTGTCTGGCCCTGTAATCTCCTCCAGCGTACCTTCCGAAAATATCTTTAGAATTTCTTTAAAATGATCACTCTTAAAAAAATCTTTTCGAGTTCACTATTGGTTGTTCACCATTTAAAATGGTATTAGTAGCGCAGCTGGTTTGCGTACAGGAACACTCAAAACAATGTCAATGCCTTACGTTTTATGATAGGGATTTTTACTGCGCAAATTATAATTAAATTGAAATTCGTTATTAAGATGCTAAAAGAGGTTTTTTTTTGGCAGAATATGAAATGTTTGGCGATAAGATTTACAGAGCTACACTGAAATATTCAGATACGTTATACAACAGGATACTGCTGGTGTTTCATTTTTCGTTTGCGCTAAGCGTTTTTAACACTTTACAACAATGTTTAAGGGTGAATATCAGTTCAATTAGTCTATGTGTCTGTCTTTCTTCCATTCCATCTGAACGCTGTGTGTTCAAGTAGCGAAAGTGCATTGATGGTTAAACGATGCAACAGGAGGTACGTATAGTTAAAAAGTTAATAATCTATGGGAACCGCATGTGGTTTTTCGCTCTTGTTTCATAATATCACAGCATAAATTAGATGAAACAAAAAAGTTGTAAATTCTTTGAACAGCTAACTCCACATATACGTTTAGCACGGAGCAGAAAGAAGGCATGTACAGTCGGGGAAAAAAAAAACGCAACACTCAACGTAACTTCGTTGCTAATCAATGTAGAAAAATGTAGTAGGTATCATTCGACGGGAAATTGTGAGTAGTTTCAGAAAATGAACAGAAATTTTGAATTGGGGGTCGTCTACATATTAAAACGCGCACCAACTTTGATTTTTTCAATGGTAACCCCCTATTTTTATTTTATATTTGAATTCCTGGGGTCGCGACAACGCGAAAAAGTATATTGGTTGTATATTTTACTCATATCTTCACAGAGTTATAAGCGTTCAAACTTTGAAGGTGCTAATGTTAAATTCATATTTCAAACATTTATTAATATCTTCATAAAAAATAACTTGATCGATATAATTTTTTTTTTTTACGAGATACAGTGAAGAAACCCAAACATAATCCATTACTTTTGATTCTGGAAAATATTTTTAATTTTGAAAAATATTAATAAATTCATATTCATAAAAATTATGAATTATGACCTATATTAATTTTTACATAAAATGAATCGTAATGCTGAAAAATATGGGTGTGCAAATTTGCAGCTCATTCCAATTATTAGTTTTCGAGATATAAATAAATCTTTCTTTTGGAGTGGTTTAGGGGGCCGTCTCTTATATAGTTTTGCATGAGATAACGAATCAAATCTTAAAAAATCTGGAGTGACTCCACTCGACTTTCCGAACATTGAGTAACTAACAGTTTTGTAGATAAAATAAAGAAAGAGGAATTGCTAAACAAACAAAAGAGAGAAAACCATAATAGAGTGTTTTTTTCTCCATATATCACACGAGGTTTTATTTAACGCTACTGAACTTTGAGCCCTTAGATCATAATGATAAAGAATTTTTCGTTTTGTCCCTGTAAAAATCTATAGATGCTAGATTCACCAAAATGCTTATAGTTAGTGCAACAGTGATTTATAATATTCATACAAATTTTCAGCTCAATTGAATAAGGCGTTTAGATGCTATCGCACTTTTAAAAATTTGGTCTCATAGGCCATAATGATAAAGAATTTTTCTTTGTGTCCCTGTAAAAAAACTGTAGTGCTAGATTCACCAAAATCTATACAGTTGGTGCAAATGCGACCTATAACATGTGTACAATTTTTTTGCTCAGATTAATAAGGCGTTTAGACGCTATCACACTTTTAAAAATTTGGCCCCATTGGCCTTAATGATAAAGAATTTTTCTCTGTGTCCCTGTAAAAAAACTATAAGTGCTAGATTCTCCAAAATCTATACAGATTGAGTATCTGTGACCTATAATATGGGTATAAAATTTTTGCTCAATTGAATAAGGCGTTTAGATGCTATCGCACTTTTAAGATTTTGGTCCCATAGGCCATAATGATAAAGAATTTTTCTTTGTGTCCCTGTAAAAAAACTATAAGTGCTAGATTCACCAAAATCTATAGGGTTCGTACTATGGTGAGTTACAATATACGTACCAACTTTCAGGTTAATCGAACAAAGCCTTTAGACGCTAGCGTGTTCACAAACATACACACATACACACATACACACATACACACATACACACACACATACATACATCATCGTAAAAATAGTGAAAACGGACTCAGGGGACCTCAAAACGTATAGAAACATCAAAATCTCGAATTCGGATTTTTGACATGATTACAATACTTTCCTCACTATAGTGTTCGGAAAGTAAAAATAACAAAGAAAATTAAACAAAATACTTTTATTTTTTATTTACGGGTCAAATTATATAACAGCATCGTCAAACGCAAAGAAATGAAACAAAAATGATGATTTTTAGACATTAGTGTTAGCATCAAGAATTCCTGTTTTCTAAAGAAGACAAGCCCCGCCTTCATCGTTCTTCAAAACAAAACAATACATTAAAGAAAAGTAAATGTGACACTGAGTATTCGTGTTAAACCTCTTATTTTATGTTGACAAAAATATGCACAAGTGGTATTTACTTCATCGATTTATGATTAATTTTGATTAATCTTAATTAATCAAAATTAATCATAAATCATCATAATGATCATAAATCATCATTATGATTTATGATTAATCAAAATTAATCATAAATCATAATTAATCGGTGATTAATTTTGAATCTTTTAAACAAACACTAGAAGAAAAAAATTAACTAAATAGGCAGGGTTTACTGTTTTAAATAGAAAAATAGGTTTAATGTGAAATTGTCAAATATAAAAAACGAATGGAATTGGAATGCAAGACAGACCTGTAAAATCGTTTCTTAACTACCGTCATAGTTAAAAAAGGCTTAGTCATTTGCTTCATATATTGCTTTATTTTATTTTATTTATTTACTTATTTATTTATTTTGTAGGGGGAAGATTATTATTTTAAGGACACTTTATTCTTTAAAATTTTATTAATACATTTTAACTTTATACATTTTTAAAAACATACTTTACCTTTTATAAATATATTTTAACACTTTTTGCGATTGCAGGTTTTTGTCTTTTTGACAGTAAGACCCGCCTACGGGCGTTATACTCTCAAAATAAAATATTTCAGAACAAATTTTCTGTATTCACAATTATATTACAAATGGATATACATTATAATTATATTCTTTCGAATCAATACATTTCTATCCATAGTATATTTTATTGCAAAAATATGAACACTGGGTACACACTTAAGAAATATGTAACACACAAATTACGAAAGAAACGCCCACTGACAGAGTTACAGATTTTCAAATGGCGTGAATCTACGTAAGCGGTCTCGAAAGGGTTAATTAAGAAATTATATTTTCATAGAAATTATAAAACGAATCGTACAGTTCCACAGATTTCAACTGATCCAAAACTGGTAAGTGCGATTAAAATTGTTTAATATTTACTTCATGAACACTTACAATAATTTATCCGAAAAGATTTAGTTTATGCGTTGTTCTATATATATATATATATATATATATATATATATATTATTTCATTTCGTATATTATGTTACACCTACGAAAGAAAATTTAAGCCTTATTGGTGATCAGTACAGCCTTAATAGACACTTTTACTTGAAAAAATTGCGCCTTTTTTCACAGAGTACTGTATGGAGTAATCGCAAGTGTAATGTATTTAAATAGATCTAAAATTATCTAAAAAAGTACTGAAGTATATATAAATATAAAAAATTTAATTCAAGATAATTAAGGAACTGAAAAAGGGGCAACGTTATATTAATATAAATATTTTTTTTTTTTTTCCTGAAAGATTTCCGGTGTGAAACATTAAAATTTTCTTTATTTCGTATAGGATCTTAATTTTATTTTTCTACATTTATAGATAACCCCCTAACACATTTTTCATTATAACTCTATAAATACTAAAGATAAAGTATACAAACAATATACTTTTCCGCACTGCCCGACTCTCAGAAAATCGAAAATGAAGTCAGAATTTGGTGTTGCAAAGTTGGCGCTCATTTCAATATGTTGATGACCCCTAATTCAAAATTTGACGGCATATTCAGAAAGTGCTTTGAATTTCCTGTTGAATGATGTGTATTAGATGTTTCTGCGTCAATTAATAACGAAATTACAGCGGGTGTTGCGTTTTTTTTTCCCCGACTGTACACCAATAAGTTTAAGGAAATGGGCAATGCACGGTGAAAAGCAGCGTATTATTATTATTATTATTATTATTATTATTATTATTATTATTCTGGCTTGGACGCATCTGTACGCTCCTGACGTATTTGAATTATCGTAGGACTGACCATGGCAGTCCCTATTGGATAACTTATCGTCCTCTAACATTTTAGAAATTATGTTCGCCATGCATTCGCCACTTTTATCATGAACTTCAATGAAATCAATAAATCTCTCGAAAATTTTACATTCCCTGAAACTTTCGAAGGAAACTATAGAAAACCTAGAACGTTTTTATTCTTTTATATTTTACAGAATTTCGAATTCCAATTTCCGCTCACATTTCGTACTAATGATTTTTAACGATATACAGCACGGAATAAGGCAAGTTTTGGAGAAAACCACGGATAAGTCAGACACAAATTTTTATATAGAAATGTGTATATTTATTAATGTTTGTATCTCAGATCCTAATTAACATAATTTCATAAGTAATATATAATTTTAAAGCTTATTTGAACTGGAATTAAAAAGTAGAGATCCCAAATCTCTGCTGCCAGATGACACTTTAATATTTTAAAATTTCAATACCTCCAATTCTAATTATGATTAAATTACTTATAATACATCATTTGAAATATATTTTATTGGAGATTTTTTAAACTGATATAAGCCATTAAATTCCGTGCCGGAGTTTCAGCGCAAATCCCAGAAAACATAGAACACCTTTATTCCAATATATCCAATTCTGATTATGATTAAATTACTTATAATGTATCATTCGAAATATATTTTGCAGTAATTTCATTGCGAGCTTTCATACTGATATAAGCTATTAAATTCAGCACGGGAGTTTCAGAGAAAACCGCTGAAAACCCGGAACACCTTTATTCTTTTTTATTTTGCAGACTTTTGAATTCCGATACTCCACTCACATTTCTTATTAAGGATTTTTAACATTATTTTTCACCCAATTACGCAAGTTTCGGAGAAAATCGCGGAAAAGTGAGACAATTCTTTTTATAACAATGTTTATATAACTTTTCTATCCCAGCTTCTAATTAACACAATTCCATAAGTAATATATCATTTAAAAAGATATTTGGATTGGAATTGAAGAGTACATGTTGCAAATCTTTGTCGCCAGATTGTTATTTTAATAATTCAATATCACCAATTACGATTAAATTATTTGTGAGTAGATTAGAAGACCGTAGGCCAGGCCTCACCGGGTTGGGGATTTGACAGATCAGAATTTTCAATGTTCCTTTACACGGTGACCGAATAGACCGTTCCAAATCATGAAATGTAAAGGGGCGTCTTAGTCGTAACAGAGCAGAAATTTGCTACAGTTAAAGTTTTCAAAGATATTTGCACAATGAGCGAGCAAGCTGTTGTAAGTTCTAAAACGGGGATAAGGCGCCGCAGTCCCCACCGAGCGGGACTTTGCTACAGTTGGAGTTTTCAAAGATGGAGATTTTCAAGTGGTAAGCGACCAGACTGTTTCAGATACTAAAACGGGAAGGGGGCGCGGCAGGCGCTACCGAGCGGATATTTACTACAATTAAAATTTTCAACAAAGCTATTTACATTATATGTCAATAAGCTGTTATGGGTCCAGAGACGGAAAAAATGCGGCTCAGGCTCCACCTAATGGAGGTTTCATACAATCGGATTTTTCAAGGATAGCGAACCAGCTTGTCGCTGAAGGCGGCTAGTTAATAATAAACTAGTATTTTTAGTAAAGACTCGGAGAAAGAAATAATTAATGGTCAAATATAGAATGACATCAGTTACAATACGAGGAATCGCTTTCCACCTATATTTTTCATTTTACATGGATAAGTAAACTGCTGCTGCCATGCCACCTTTCACCTACTGCTCCTGCAAAAATACGTACATCATCCTCGTTCAGATTTTAATGCTCACTCACTTGCGTGCGTCGTGCGCTCATAAATAATATTACGTTTTCAGGTTTTCACTCTGTTTTGGTCATACGTCTTATGTGAGGAGAGGAGAGGAGGGCGTAAGGTTGCTCTGAGCTTGTTACAGACGATGAAATGTACGACGAAAATGGTCTGGAAATCGAGTCCAGCATAGTACAAATAGCGAGACCTGGTGGCTGCAGCCCCTTAGTCTTCGCCGCCCGGGTCAAGTGCCCCCTCCCCCCCCCCCCCCTAGATCCGGGCCTGGTTCTGACACACACTATTCCTAAATTTAAAAACAGAATTAGATTTTTTTCCAAACATTCCACGCAGAGCCCAGTTTACCCATTTAAGGGTCCGGGGCTGTGATAATAGCGGAGCTCCCCCCCCCCCACACACACACACATTTTTTTTTTCTTTAATATGAATGTTCATCATTAGATAAAATTTTACAATGGTCATATTATAATAAGATTCTTATTACCATTTAAATGAACTCTGAAACTGTTTGCAAAAAATTAATTAACAACAAAAAAGATATTAACAACAAAAGAATCTAACTCACCGACCAAAGGAAAAGTTGCTGCATCAAAAACTTTAATGAATATATTTTACAGAATAAAAAAATTAAATTGGCTTCTTCCTAGCCTTTGCCACGCTGAAAGTTTCAATTACATTTTTAAAATCCAGGTTGCTTGTTAAATCGTGCTCTGAACACAGCAAAGCCAAACATTGCAGCTTATTCTGCTGCATTTTTGTTCTTCGAAGAGATAGAACTCTCTCTAATTTGGAGTGTGTTCTTGTTAATAATTTAACGTGGCGGAAGGAAACAGATTATATTATTCTCTCCCCCCCACCCTCATCTCTTGAATGACTTTTGAAATTTTCAAATTTTAATGCATTTTTAAAAAATATTATTATTATTTTTTTTTTTTTAAGTTTAAGTACTAAAAGAAATTTTCAAAAATTTGTCTTTTTAAAATATTTTTACGTAACAGTATCAAAGATTTTAATTTCTGACTGTAAAAACCGAATAAAAAAAATTACATTTTTTTTTCTATTTACTGGGTTTTCTTTGCCCCATCCAGGGCCCCCTTGTTCACTGGGCCCGGGGCTGCAGCCCCCTCAGCCCCCCCTTAAACTGGGCTCTGATTCCACTTATTGCCAGTGTTTTATTGATCGAATGACTTTTTTGTAATTTTAGTTTAATCTGAAAAGAAGTACAGCTAATGATGGGGAACTTAGATATTTGTGAAAATTTTTTAACTCGAACTTTTGACGTTTTTACACGTTTTCAAGTGAGGAATCCGAAAATTACAAAATCGATGTGGTACCCATCGGCAGCATATCGCGCGGTACTTTTGTCAAAAACTTGTCAAAATTTGACTTTTTCTATTTTTGTATTCTGCAGTTCTGACATACACCATTCCTTAATTTTTCCCAAACATTCCACGTATTCGCCAGTGTTTTATTGATCGAATGACTTTTTCGTAATTTTAGTTTAATCTGAAAAGAAGTATAGCTAATGATGGGGAACTTAGATATTCGTGAAAATTTTTTAACTCAAACTTTTGACGTTTTTACACGTTTTCAGGTGAGGAATCCGAAAATTACAAAATCGATGTGGTACCCATCGGCAGTATATCGGTACTTTTGTCAAAATCTTGTCAAAATTTGACTTTTTCTATTTTTGTATTCTGCAGTTCTGACATACACTATTCCTTAATTTAAAAACAGAATTAGAATTTTTCCCTAACATTCCACGTATTCGCCAGTGTTTTATTGATCGAATGACTTTTTCGTAATTTTAGTTTAATCTGAAAAAAAGTATAGCTAATGATGGGGAACTTAAGCAGTTATCACACGGATGATCCTACCCTCTGAACTATACGCTAATACCTCTCCGAATAGTCGAGCATCAGGTAGTAGGGTTATTTTGAAGACTGAAATGAATTCAAAAAGCCGTTAACAATTGGCGACTAATCGCTCGCTATTTCATGTTTTAAACGCACTCTGATTTTCTCGCACTCCGATTGGTTGAATATGAGCTAACATCTAGCATAGGGGATTTAGTCAGTCATAAGTTCGTCATTGACAAAGGTAGGAGAGGGAAACTATCATACGGTGCGTTTTCAAGCGTTTGCCTCTCGAAAAACCTGTTTCAGGTGGTTTCAGGAGAAAGTATCTGATACTACTGATAGTATGAGAGTACGTGTGATAGCTGCTTAAGATATTCGTGAAAATTTTTTAACTCAAACTTTTGACGTTTTTACACGTTTTCAGGTGAGGAATCCGAAAATTACAAAATCGATGTGGTACCCATCGGCAGCATATCGCGTGGTACTTTTGTCAAAATCTTGTCAAAATTTGACTTTTTCTATTTTTGTATTCTGCAGTTCTGACATACACTATTCCTAAATTTAAAAACAGAATTAGAATTTTTCCCAAACATTCCACGTATTCGCCAGTGTTTTATTGATCGAATGACTTTTTCGTAATTTTAGTTTAATCTGAAAAGAAGTATAGCTAATGATGGGGAACTTAGATATTCGTGAAAATTTTTTAACTCAAACTTTTGACGTTTTTACACGTTTTCAGGTGAGGAATCCGAAAATTACAAAACGATGTGGTACCCATCGGCAGTATATCGGTACTTTTGTCAAAATCTTGTCAAAACTTGACTTTTTCTATTTTTGTATTCTGCAGTTCTTACATACACTATTCCTAAATTTAAAAACAGAATTAGAATTTTTTCCAAACGCAAACATTCCACGTATTCGCCAGTGGTTTATTGATCGAATGACTTTTTCGTAATTTTAGTTTAATCTGAAAAGAAGTACAGCTAATGATGGGGAACTTAGATATTCGTGAAAATTTTTTAACTCGAACTTTTGACGTTTTTACGCATTTTCAGGTGAAGAATCCGAATATCACAATATCGATGTGGTGCCCATCGGTACCAGTATCAGTTTGCTAGTTCGTTAGTGTTTATTATTATTATTATTATTATTTTGTGTGTGCACGTTATTTCAAGAACAATTATTGTAAAGAGGTCAGTTCAGTTTTAAAATATCATTTATGACAGTCGCAAGAACTATATTTGTTTTCGGTATTCTAATTTGAAAACTTCGCAAAAAGTTATTGAAAATTTACGATTTTCTTAACACGAATGAATCACAAAACATTTAACGTGCGTCATGAGAATTATTTTCTCTGTAAAGATATTGCACCGGATTTAAAATATCATTTATGATACTGGCATGAACATTATTGACTATGGATATTCTAATTTAATAACTTCGTAAATTATAGGAAATTTACAATTTTCTTTACATGTGACAATAGAAAAAAAAAATCTGGAGTGACTCCACTCGACTTTCCGAACATTGAGTAATTAACAGTTTTGTAGATAAAGTAAAGAAAGAGGAGTTGTTAAACAAACAAAAGAGAGAAAACCATAATAGAGTGTTTGAGTATTTTTTTCCATATATTACACGATGTTTTATTTAACGCTACTGAACTTTGAGCCCATAGATCATAATGATAAAGGATTTTTCGTTGTGCCCCTGTAAAAACCTATAAATGCTAGATTTGCCAAAATGCTTATAGTTAGTGCAACAGTGATTTATAATATTCATATAAATTTTCAGCTCAATTGAAAAAGGCGTTTAGATGCTATCGCACTTTTAAAAATTTGGTCCCATAGGCCATAATGATAAAGAATTTTTCTTTGTGTACCTGTAAAAGAACTGTAAGTGCTAGATTCACCAAAATCTATACAGTTGGTGAAACTGTGACCTATAACATGTGTAAAAATTTTTTGCTCAGATTAATAAGGCGTTTAGACGCTATCACACTTTTAAAAATTTGGCCCTATAGGCCGTAATGATAAAGAATTTTTCTTTGTGTCCCTGTAAAAAAAACTATAATTGATAGATTCTCCAAAATCTATACAGATTGAGTATCTGTGACCTATAATATGTGTATAAATTTTTTGCCCAATTGAATAACGCGTTTAGATGCTATCGCACTTTTAAGATTTTGGTCCCATAGGCCATAATGAAAAAGAATTTTTCTTTGTGTCCCTGTAAAAAAAACTATAAGTGCTAGATTCACCAAAATCTATAGGGTTCGTACTATGGTGACTTACAATATAAGTACAAACTTTCATCTTATTCGAACAAAGCGTTTAGACGCTAGCGTGTTCACTCACAGACATACACACATACATACACACATACATACATCATCGCAAAAATAGTGAAAACGAACTCCTTGGACCTCGAAACGTATAGAAACATCAAAATCTCAAATTCGGATTTTTGACATGATTACAATACTTTCCTCACTATAGTGTTCGGAAAGTAAAAATTGCATAAACGTGTATTATGAGAATTATTTTCATCGTAAAAATGTTGGGAAAATATTAAAATATCATTTATGATATTCGAAATTTGTGATTAAGGGTAATATTTCACATAAATTTGTATTATAGGGATTATTGGATTAGAAATATTATGGACCGGCATAAAACTGAAATATGAAACTGATTACTTTTATACAATTAAACAAATTAGGTTAAGGAAAGTATATCGAAACGGAGGGTAGGTAGCTTAGTGGGTAGAGCATTACATTCTGCTAATGCGACCGTGCTGAATGACTGGTAAATTTCATTTCTTTTCACATGGTTATAATACAAATGAACTATAATAGAAATTTATGAGAACAAATACATAATGGGGAAATGAGTAGAGTCCATGTATGCTGAGGTATTATAATATCATCGAAAATAGTTATTCCATAATCAGAAGGGTAAACTTTTTTTATTTTTCCGCTCACACACTTAACAACAAACCAGAACTATTTTACTGTTGCCAAAAGCAATTTACAAATACAATCTATAATCGAATAATAATATTCGATTTGCATTCGATATAATATAAGAAATACTACAGAGTATCCTCACAGTGACAGAGATCAATACTCTGGAACGATATAAAATAGGTATTACAAAACGTATATAACCATCAATAAAAATAATAGTAATTGGTGGTATCATAGATTATAATTTTACTTTTTTTTTTCTTTAACATTTTGCTTTCAATTATGGAAATAAATATAAATCAATAAATGTGTAAGAAAGTAATATAAACATAATACATAAATATATGATAAAGTTAATATGTGATATAGGTTGATAGTTTGGCTGGGAAATGAACTCGTCTGCCGGATCTAGTTGCTACAGTTTTGTCTGGCGTGGTTTCATTGGCAGGCTGACTTCTTCCTGACTGGATCAATTGAGGAATCACAGTTTTTTCATTCTGTAAATTTAAAGTGTCCTCTTCGGGAGTAGGAATTAAATAAGCTGGCTTTACACGGTCTATAGACATAGTTGATTTCCGGCCATTCATCTGGATGGTGAAAGTTTTGTCTGTTTGCTTTAAAATCTTGTATGGACCTCTATAGGGCTGGCATAATGGAGGTTGACATTGTCCTCTCTTAGAAATACGTGTGAACAAATTTTTAAGGAAGCATTAAGATAAAAGTTTGTTCGTCCATGTGCAGACGTTGCAATTGTATTCAGTTCACGCATTGTACTTCGAAGACTATCAACAAAAATGTCATCGCATGGTTGAATGACGGATGTTTCTATCATATCACTGGGAAGTTGGAGCGTGGTGCCGTACACTAGTTAAGCACACCAATCTTTGATGTTTTCTTTGACGGCTGTGCGAATTTCTAAGAGAACTACCGGAAGTATTTCTGTCCATTGATTGTTCTCACGAGCCTTTATAGATGATTTTAACCCTTTCAGGGGCGGTGGTTAGAGGGTCTATCCACCTACTTTAGAAATTTTTTTCTAGGTGTGTAGTGGCTACTTTTTCTATCCACCTTTATGAAAAGTTAATGTGTACTTCTAAAACTGAAATAGAGACGGCAGCACTACAGTAACTTTAAGCAGGATGTGCCTATGACTTTTTTAAATGGACAAGTTGCGGGGGAAAATTTTGAAGTTTCTTTTATATATTTTTATGAAAAATAATTTTTTATTCAAAAGTATTTGGTAGTGTAAATATACTGTAATGCACCTTTTAAATACAACAGATATACATATTATCTTAGATCATTAATTTTAGTTTGATTTTTAGGAGCATCTTTTAGGTGGATAGACCCTCTAGCCACCGCGCACATAGGTCATGGGAGATACCATAAGACCTGCTGGGGAAAAGAATCTCAATTTCTTTTCCTTTGGGATGAACAAAGAGGGCCTTTTGGGGTTAGTGAACTGTGATAAATATAAACAGTAAGGGATAGCAGAATGTAAATACAGATGTAAACAAGCGTGGGAGGGTTCTTACAAAAAAGCTATTCAGTATTTCTGTTTACCGTATAGAAAGAGGCTGCTTTTTCCTATTGCTCTTATATCGTGATTTTTAAAAATAAATTTTTATTTCCACAGCTTTTTAATTTAGTTAATTTCTCTAAATAATCTTAAATTAAATGCATATATCTTAATTTTTATCACAATAATGCCTAGAAAAGGCTTCTCTTTGGATGAAGCTATTGCTCTGTTTGAAGAGCTACCCTCAGATGATGATTCTGCAGTATCTGTATCAGGAACAAACAAATTTTAAAGAACATTAATATTTTTAAAGTTTTCATATTTCTGTGTATGCAATTTGTGAATTGATTATTTCATTACAATATGGAGGTAAGAAATTATGTCTTTTAGTTTATGTACTGAATCAATTTCAAAATTTATTGCACTTACAATATAATTGAATAACTATAATTTTTATTCCTTAAATAGTGAATAATTTTTTCTTATTACTAATGCATAGAGGTTTCTAAACAAATTTTAAACAGCCCATATATATGTGTATATATATATAATAAATCATTAAAAAAGGATAAAGAAGCATTATAATTTAATTAATAATTAATTATTGTTACATTGTATTATTATAATTACATTTTCAAGGCATAGTTTCAATTTTTGTTCCTTAAATATATAAATATTTATTTCCATACGAAAATTAAGGTACATGACGTATGTGCGCAGTGGCTAGAACGTCTAGCCACCACCCACAAAAAAATCCCCACATGCTGAATTTTTTTCTTCATCAAATATGACTTGTAGGGGATGTTTACTTTATGATGTATATATATTTAAAAGGAAATTCAATCATTTTTACTTAGTGCCCCTGAAAGGGTTAAAAGGCGATGGAATCTCTCCACAACACCATTTGCAGTTGGATGGTATGCAGTAGTACGAATTCGGTTTGTACCCAACATATCTGAAAATTTACGATATAAAGATAATCGCATCTGTGAGCCTTGATCTGTGGTAATTATTGAAGGGCATCCAAAGCGAGATATCCAAGTGTGAAAAATTGTCGACAAATTATTTTGGCTTGCATGTCTGCAATGAGAATGACTTCTAGCCACCTTAAGAAACTATCGATCACTGTTAATAGATAGCTGTAACCATCGAAAGAAGGTAATGGACCCACAATGTCGATGTGTATCGACAAACGGGTATCAGGCAAACTAAATGTTCCTAATGGAGCCTTAGTATGTCGCTGAACCTTATATCTTTGGCACGGTTCGCAGCATCACACCCATTCTTTTAAATTTTACTTCCTACTTGGCCAAACATATATGGCACATATTAGCTTACAAGGAAACATTCAAAAGGTGTCGTCTTCAAAAAATATTGAAAAAAATATATGTGATTCTACTCTTCATAAAACGCCAGGAAGTGAAAAAAATATCGGCTGAAATGAATTACAGCGACACACAAAAAATTATCAGAATTATGCATATTTGGCGATTTAGCGCTGTTAGGCGTTCAGTTCGCTAGCACCAGAATTGCCGTGTACGAACAGAACCGTGTTTTGTTTCTCCGCCAAGTACTCAAAACCAATCGCCTAACAATGTGAAATCGCCAAATATGCTTCATTTTGATAATTTTTTGTTGTCGCTGTAATTCATTTCAGCCGATAATTTTTTCACTTCCTGGTGTTTTAGGAAGAGTAGAATCACATATATTTTTTTCAATATTTTTTGAAGATGACACCTTTTGAATGTTTCCTTGTTAGTTGTATCTGTTATTCCAGGATGTGGGATGCTATGCAGTTGCTCAAAAATTAGTTTCCGGAATGATTAAGGAACGAATGGTCTAGGTGAGTCAGTTGAAATGTCACATATTAGATCAACATCGATACATGGGCAAGGTTTTGGTTCGAGCTAAAGTGAGGAATTTTTGTTATATAGGAATTTTCGAGTTTCTGCATCACTTTGTTGAGATTTAGCCAGTTCATGAAAATTCAGAAAAGCAGATTTGGTTGTTGAGTTTATTTCTATGCGTGAAAGTGAATCTGCTTAGATCCTTTTACATGTCTGAGGTCAGTGGAGTATTGTGACATAAAATCTAGAGGGCTTAGTTGTACTAGGTAAACATTTACCTAGATTTTGTTTGAAAGCATAAATAAGTGGTTCTTGATCGGTGTAAATTGAGAATTTTCTACCCTCTAACATGTATTTTAAATTGTGTGATTACTGAGTAAATAGAGAATAATTCTCTGTCATAAGTTGACCACCGTTGAGAATGGTTTAATTTTATTGAGTAAAAGGCAGTTGGTTCCCATTTTCCCTCAGAGAGTTGCATTAATGAGCCACCTACAGCAAAATCAGATGCATCAACCCATAAGCTTAGAGGTGCACCTGGGATAGGATGTCGTAAGAGAGTTGCTTTCGCGATTGCTTCTTTTGCTGATAAGAAGGATTTTTCAGCGCTCCCGTTCCAGTTTAATTGCTCTTTTTTGCATTAGACCGAGATTTCGTTCTTATGTCCTTCTGAAAACTGCACTAATGGATGGAGTAGGTCAGCGGCTTTTGGAATAATTCTTCGGTAAAAGTTGAACATCCCTAAGAATCTGCATAACTGTGTTAGTGTTATGGGTTGGGAAAAATCTAGTATGCACTGTACTCGATCGGGAAGTGCTGGAAGCCTTTTTTTGAAAGCTTAAATCCAAAGAAGTTTGAAAAAAAATTCCGGGGGTGCATTGTTCGACATTAATGAAAAGACCATGCTTTTCCAGTTTGGAAAATAAAGCTTTAATATTCTTCATATGTTCATTATGATCTTTCGAAGCGATTAAAATGTCGTCGACAAAGGCATAAACACCTGGCAAATCTCTGGTAACTTCGTCTATAAATCTTTGAAAGGTAGCTGCCGCATTGCATAATACAAAATACATTCGGGTACTTTGGAATAACCCAAAGGGTGTACAGATGGCTGTTTCGGGAACATCATCTGCGTTTATTGGAATTTGATGATACCACTTTGTTAAGTCAATGTGACTAAAAACTTTTTTACCGTGCAATTCGGATGTGAAATCTGCAATGCAAGGGATAGGATATTTTTCCTTAATGGTTTGAGCATTTAATGCTCGAAAATCTCCAACAGGTCTCCACTGCAATGTTCCTTTTTTGGGGACCATATGATGTGGGGAGGCATAATTACTTCTAGAAGGTCTTAAATGACCCAATTCTCTCATATTTTTAAATTTGGCTTTAGCGATTTTTAATCGATCCGGAGTTAATCTGTAGGGCTTTGCTACAACCAGAGGACCTTTTGTTATTATACAATGAACAGTATTATGTTTTACAGGCTTACTAGGATCGGGTGATTTTGTAAATGACGGAACTTGTTTTAAAAGTTTGTAATATATAGTGTCACTAGTGATAGTTTTAACTGAATGGAAGTATAATAACAGGAGACTTGGCGTTGGAATATTCAAACCCGAATGAACTACTTTGCACTGAAGATGGTACGCTTAAGTCTACCGAAATAGCTGTATGCATCGCAAATATTTTTCTTTTGGCGTTTCTGACGTAGTAGTTTATTGAATGGAAGTATGTTTGTTTTATGGAACCTGGTGCCTGAAATTTAGTTTTTAAGTCTCTGAGGCATTTATTCCGAAGATCTGGCTCCAATTCAAAATAATGGAGGAAATCTGTTCCAAGAATTGGTGTACTCTCATTGGCAATAAGAAACGCCCAATTGAAATGACGTCTTAAATTTAAGTCTAATGATAAAGTTTTCTGCCCATAAACATTAATATTTGAAGTATTTGTTGCAAAATGTGTTTGTTGAGGTGAATTACGAGCTTGATAATTATTTGCGTGGAATCAGACACACGTCGAAGCCAGTATCGACCAGAAATGATACATTTATTTACCGATCACGAATGAACAGGTGACGTGAAATTTCAGGCGAAGTATAAGTCGCCTCTATTCGTTGCTGACATCGCTTTCTTGTCATAAACATGGTTTAATATATTTTTATTACTTGCATTTTTTTTCCAAACCGCCAGTGATACCAATACACAAATAAGTCTCTATTTATGGAGCTTTCCCTACATCGAGATCTATTACCTCGGCGAAACGGTGATAGACCATAAAAAAATGAAAGAGAATCGATTCTCTTGTGCAATTTTTGAATTCCCTGAAATATTTGTTTTTCGACATATTGTTCGTTATTTGTGGAAACCGCAAAATTTTCTACAAGCGAGGGGTTACTTCCAATATTTTATCAGAAATTTCAGCCGCCTTATCCAGTGTTAAATTGGAGACAGCTTGTAAAATAGACTGGTAATCTCTGCAAAAACAGCTCAAACATTAGTTTCTCTAGAACGCTGAGAGTTTCCGCGCGACGCTTCATATTGCGTAACAATTCCGAGGGTTTACTATTTCCTAACTCTTCACCCGACAAAATTTGTCTTATTTCTTGTTGGGAGGATTCTCCTAATCGAAAAATTAGATCTCTTTTCAGATGATTGTACGGGTCTGTAGCGTCAGGGGTCATCAAAATATCGCGCACATGTGACGCAATCTCTGGTGAGAGATAGGTAACGATAACAACATTTAGTAATTGATTCTGTTATAGGTTTTGGTACCACTAAATTGAATGTACTTTCGCACATAATAAACCAAAGAGGATCTGATCTATTATAGACAGGTATTTGCGCAGTACTTACCTCAGACATGATGAAATAATAATAATTAAAAAAAAAAATCTGGTATGAAACAACCGCACGACTTCCATTACCCACTATTACACGTATTATACGCACTTTTGCGGGATAATGTTATCAGAAGACATAGAACTGACCTAATGAAATAGACAACTAAAACTTTTCCGGTAAGAGAAGTTAATATACACGTGTAAAAACATAAATAAGAGTTTACACAGCGATTTTTTTTTTTTTTTTTTTAAACACCAATTTCCAAGATTTAAAACTGATCTATCTGATCAGGATGACTATTAATTTTCCCGTGATAACCAAGTAAAGCATGAGAAAGGATATCTAAAATAGGCTTATGTAACAATTTTCAAGAAAATCGTTAGAGCCGTTTTTGAGATACCGACTTTTACCAAATCTTGACATAATTAATTATTGAGCAGAAAAGAACAATTTCATGCAAAAGGATATTTAAAAGAGGGTTAATATGGCAAGTTTGAAAAAAAAAATCATACAGCCGTTTTGAAAGTAACGCACTTGCAGGACCTGAAATTCAGCAATTTATACAGGACGCATATCAATTTTCCTGAACTAACCAACTATATCATTCGTAAGGACATCTAATAGAGTGTTGATACAGTAATATTGAAGAAAATCATTAGAGCCATTTTGGAGATACGAACTTTCGGTTTTGGGTGTCCCACTTCCTGTTTTCCAATTTTCTCCAAAATTTGGAAAATTCATCTGTACATCAGACCTGTTTCAATTCTAAAGTTTCGTAATTCTGTCTTAATTAATATCCGAGATATAATAGCCAAAAGATTCCCCACATATACATACACATACCAGGTGTATAAGCTTAAATCCGCTGTTTTTTAGTAATAAAAAACACATTTATTTTTTATACTCGTATAAAGCAAAACAAAATTTTATTCAAAATAGTTTCCCTTGCTAACTATACATTTTCCCCATCTTTCGGGCAATTGGTGAATTCCACGCCAAAAGAATTCCTTATCTTTTGAGGCAAACCACTCGTCCAGCCATTTTCGAACGTCTTCGTAAGAAACGAAGTGCTGTTCGGCGAGTGCATGGCCCATTGATGAAAACAGGTGATAATCAGAAGGAGCCAGGTCTGGTGAATTAAGCGGGATGGGGTAACACCTCCCAGTTAAGTGTTTTGAGATAATTTTGGACCAATTTTGACGTGTGTGCTGGCGCGTTATCATGAAGAAAAATCAGTTTGTCATGTCTTTGTTGATAATAAGGCCTTTCCCATGGCATGTAGACGGATAGAAAGGACTGGTTGAGTGACACCTAACTTCTCGGCAAGCATTTTTTGCGATTGGGTATCATCTTCGTCCAAAAGAGCCTGTAATTCATGGTCGTCAAACTTTCGGGGCCGATTTTCACGCTCTTTGTCATTTCAGTCAAAATAGCCATTTTTGAACCGACGAAACCAGTCTCTGCAAGTTGTTTCTGACAAAGCACTGTCACCATAAGCTTCCACAAGCATTCTATGCGATTCGGCAGCTGATTTCTTCAAATTGAAGCAGAAAAGCAGAGCTTCCCGCATATGCTCTTTTTTTGGTACAAAACGAGACATGTTTACACGAAGAAAAATGAATGTTTTTATATGAAATCACTAACGATTTGCACTGATTTATGTGAACAGACGTCAAACTAATACAAAAACAATAAGACATTTAAATGTCCGCTGTTAATACACTCACTAGCGCCATCTATACGCAAACAGCGGATTTAAGTTTATACACCTGGTACATACACACACCTACACACTGACCAATTGCCAAAAACCATTTTTTGTGGACTCAGGAGACTTTAAAACATGTAAATCAGGCGAAATCTGGATATCGAATTTTTTGACCGAATACAACACTTCCATTACCTACGGTAGTCGGGTAATGGAAGTTATAAGTGCTATATTCCTGGCGATCCGGATGAAATAGAAACTCGCTATTTCGAAACCAAAACAACCAACGTACGTATCTGGAAAGGGAAAATCAGATGGATGCTGGCGTGTTCTTTACCACAATATTCGAAAAATAATTCTTTTCAGTCCGCATAGTCACTATTGAGGTGTTATACCGGGTGATTCAAAATAGATGTTACAGCGATTATCTCGTAAACTAAGAAACATAGAAACATACTTCCAATTACAAAATTACTGCAAATTAAGAGTACATTTCAGATATGGCATATTTTTGTACAAGGGGCTGTAAACATATTAAATACGAAATTTAATTTTTATATGGCCCCTCCTATCATGTCACTTTTATTTAGAAAAATATTCCACTCGTTCTAACAAGCAAAAAAAAAAAATCATTTCTCTAAGTCAAAATCTCGTTGAGTTATTGCAATTTGAAAATGATGACGAACACCACTTTTTTTCAATTTTGGCATCTATTTTTCGACGCCAACAGGCTCACTTTAAGGGGCTATCTATGAGATGAGAAAAATTAAAAAAAGATCCTTTATTTTAAAATAGCAACTAAAATCATTCAAACACGTGAAATCAACAGTTTTAACAACTTAATGCAAATTTACATTATTTCGTATTGTTAAAAAATTTAATATTTAAATTTCTTAGGGGGTCACCTGCAAATTAAAACACGTTAAGAGAGAGAAAAAATTAAATGTCTAGCAAAACCGAGTGACATTTTCGCGCTTTATTTTTACCACTTTCCAACATGGTTGAAAAATATAATGACTTCGGCTCTTTAACAATTCTAGCAAGTTTGAAAAGTGTTAATGACTTCGATTTGTCTGTCTGTCTATCCGTCTCCTGTGTGTCCTCACTCTAACTCCTGTGAATATTCATAGAATTTCCTGAAACTGATATATGTTATTTGAGTTCACTATCGGATGTTCCTTATTGAAAATGGAGTGAATACCTCTGCTAGCTTGTGCACAGGAACACCCGAAAGTATTCGAAAGCACTGTGTTCGATGAGAGGTATTTTTATAAACCATATTTTAATACCTTTAATTTATGCATATATTAATAAAATTGAAATATGTTATTAAAGTTTTTTATCGGATATTTTCTATAGAAAATGGAGTAAGCACCATCACTGGTTTGTATACAGGGACACCCGAAAGTATTCCAAAGCATTTCGTTCTATGTGAAGATATTTCTATAAAACATATTTTAATTACTTTGCATAAATCTTAATGAAATTGAAATATATAATTCATATGCACAAAAGAATGCTTTCTATAGTGTACAGTATGATTAGCATTAGATTTACAGGGCACACAAAAATATTCAGTTACGTTAAGGGTTATCATTGGACATTTGCTGGAATTGCATTTTCGTTTACATTAAACATTTTCTAACAATTTTTAATTGTGAATATGATTTCAATTTGCATATTTTTTTTTTTTTGTCTGACTGTCCATCTGTCCGTCTATCCACCCCCAACGTCTGTAAATATTTTCAGAAATTTTAAGAAATGATATATGTTATTCAGGTTTACTATATGATATTCCCTATTTAAAATGGCATTAATTAATCCTCTACAATTGGTTTATGTACAGGAAAGCACAAAAAATGCCAATGTATTGCGTTTTTGAACAGACATTCTTATAAATTACATTTAAATAACTTTATAATGTAAAAATCATAAGGAAATTCATATTTATTGTTAATATTCTAAAATAATGTTTTGTATAGAATATGATATGGTATAGATGTATAATTCTATGTCAGGGGGGTTACCGCGCTTCGCATCCCCCGTTTAATTATAGTGCCTATATTTATCAAAACAAAAATCAACTCTGTTATCAATTTCCTTGAAACTTCCAAACCTTGATCAACTTTTCAAGTGGCAACTAGATATGGAATCCAAAGTACCAAATTCGCATTTCCTGTAGTTATTACTTTCTCATACATATAAGATAGAGAAAGTATTGTTTTGAGGTCAAATTTTCGAAAGTGAGTTTTGTTATATTTACACGTTTTGAGGTCTCCTGAATATGAAAATCGTGTTTTTAGCGGTTGGTCTGTGTGTGTGTCTGTCTGATATCAGCGTATCTCAAGAATAAATAGCAGTAGAGATTCCAAACTTGGTATTCTAAATATGCATCATATAGGGATGCTACACTAAGCTTTTCATTGAGATAAAGTAAATGGTTCGTGTACAGGAACACTCAAGAATATTCAAATACATTACGTCTATGGGGGAAATTGCAGGTAAGTAGAGTTTAACACCTATAGACTGCACTAAACCAAATGAAATGAATATATATTTTTTATATGCATAAAAACATGCTTCATGTAGAATATGGCAGGGAAATTATTCACTGTTCATTTACAGGGCTACACAAAATAACTAGATTATAATGCGACAATAGCTAAAAATTAATGGAAGTGCATTTTGGGTTGTGCCGTATATTATTACTATAGGTTTATATTTAGGTGCATTTTGTGGTTTGCACATATTCTTCAAAGATATACAGGGTTGCAAATATTTAAGCGATAATATTCTTTTTTATTGTTAGTGAAAGTGCTTTACTGAAATATTTTACCATGTCCAGGAAAGCTGCTCAAGAATGGAAATGAATTCCTCATAGATATATGATAAATAATGTATGTTTTTAAGCTAAATATGCATCGCTTATTTTTTGTGTATTTACACGTTTTGAGGCTTCCTTATTACCAAAGTCAAGTTTTTTTAAGTTTGATTATTGCCTGTGTCGAATAATTTCAGGAGATCCAAAAGTTGTATTTTCAAATTAATATAAATTTGTTGCTGGAAAAGTTTGATTAAGACCGATAAATTTCAAGGAATGTTGCATGTGAAAGTTGTCTGAATAATTTTAAGTGAATTTTTAATTTTAATAACAGATTTAAATTTTATATAAATGTAAGTGCATTAATGAAACGGGTGGTTGAGGGGGTGGGAGAGGCGGTAGCCCCCTCACACAGAACTAATTATTATGTAAAACTCTTCCGAAGCCTAATTTGAATTATTTTAATATTGGTTTACATAACAGTACTCTTTATTTTACCTCTTAATTTCCAACCTGTATTTATGGTATTAAATTTCAGGGTAAGAGAAAGTCGTGTGAGTGGCACACCAGATTATTTGTTGTTAAATCATGCTGATAATTCATATATATACAGATAAACCATTAAAAATTTATCTTTCATATTCAGGAGGCCTGAAAACGTGATATTATACAGAAAAAAATCGCTTTCAAAAAACTACTTTGTTTACAGTATGGGTATGAGAAATTAATTTTCCGTTCTGCGTTAGCAGTGTTCTTCGAAAAAAAAAAAAAAAAATGCAGCAAAGCACTTACGCCAATTGCATTTAATAAAAAGAAAATGTTTACCTTAATTTTGGGTAGCCCTGTATATTGTCTGTAAACTATATGCACATGACTTTGTGTACGTAAATTTAGTGTTATTTGTAAAACAAGTAACACAAAATGAAATACACTTCCAGCAATTCCCAAGTATAGCTCCAATATATCAAAATACTCTGGATAACCCTGTAAATGAATGAGGAATGGTTGCTATACCAGAATCTACATAAAACGTGCTTTTATGCGTATAAAATATCTGTTCTTTTCATTTTGTTTAGGGCAGTCTATAGATGTCACACTGTACATATGAGAAATTTCGCTCACAGACCTAATGTATTTGAATTCTCTTGGATGACCCTGTAAACAAACAATTGTCTGATCGCAACGAATACTTTGCGGTAGCACCGCAATATTATACGGATTTAGAATATCGAATTTGGATTTTCTGCTACTATTTGTTCTTGAGATATTCTAATAACACACAGACACACACAGAGAGATCCGCTAAAATCCAACCGCTAAAAACATGATTTTTGAATTCAGAGGATCTGAAAACGTGCAAATATAACAAAAGCTAATTTTTGGAAATTTGACCCAAAAACAATTCTTTCTCTACACCGTGTATATGAGTAAGAGAATGTATAAAGGAAAAGAAAGAAAAATGAATTTGAAAATTCCTTTTTAGTACATAAATTATTCATAAATTTTATTTCTTAAATTATCAATGAGTATCCTCTTGTGTATTCACTAGGGGAAAGAGAGGCATTACAGGTTAAAATAGCCGTCTTTCCCTGAATGTTTTTTTTTCTCTCTCCCAAACGCTGATCAACGTGTGCCTTATTACAAAAGCTATAGTAATTAAAATTTCTCACTTTTGATACAACCCCTCAAGACATGGCGAAAAATGGTAGAATTTTCAAATTGCAATAACTTCAGCGAAATTTTGACTTAGAGAGATGTTTTTTTTTTTTTTTTTTTTTTTTGCTTGTCAGAGCGAGGAGAATATTTTTCTAAACATAAATTACATGATATGAGGGGCCGTATAAAAATTAAATTTCGTATTTAATATATCTACAGCTCCTTGTACAAAAAAATGTCATATCTAAAATCTACTCTTAATTTGCACCAATTTTGTAATTGGAAGTATGTTTCTATCTTTCTTAGTTTACGAGATAATCGCTGTAACATCTATTTTGAATCACCCGGTATATCATAGAAAATAGTCATTCTTTAATAAGAAGGCTAAACTTCTTTTATTTGCCCGCTCCACCGCTCACACATTTAACAACAAACCAGAACTATTTTTCTGTTGCCAAAAGTAACTTACAAATACAATCTATAATCGAATAATAATAAAATTCGATTTGCATTCAATATAATATAAGAATACTACAATGCCAACTAGCTTTAAGATGTCATCACGGAGGTAAAATGTATTGAAAGCTGAATCATGTAGTAGTAGTAGGTAAGTACTGTTGGAAAGTATTTATAATCTACGCGAATCGCAAGATTTTTCTTTTTTGTTGTACTCGTAAATGCAAAAGAACTATTTTTAAAATTTCCGCTATTTATTATGAATGAGATTAAATATGCTAGAAAGAGATAACACAGGCCTGCAAAATTTGAGTTTGCAATATCTAATGACTGATTCTTATATTATTTGGTGCGTTGATTTCAAATATGGCATCCATTTTACTCAATCACATGAAGATTTTTCACAAAATGGGCTTAAATGTATGGGCAGGAAAGCCTATTGTACATGTTCTGCGAAAAAGAAAATCTTTCCAAAATATTTTTAAGTGTTTTATTTAAAAATTAATTAATACATCAAACGATTGGAAATTATTTGCTAAATATATATTGATTTTATATTAATCAGAAATTATATTAATTACAGCAGTTAATGGTTTACCATTCTTTAATACATCCTGAATTCATATATCCTTAATGCTTTCTTTTCCTTTTGCCCTGAAAGTTCTTTTTGGCATTTAGTCTGTTGTAGGCAGTATGAGGGACTTTTCTGTGCAGCATCCAACGGTAATCCGTCATCATATGCACGTTTCATCTACCTTGGTAATACGCTCCATCTCTTTTTAATTTTCAATTTTATGAAAAACTTATACGTCATGGAAATTTTTGACAATTTTTCCTGAAAAGTCCAGCCCTGCTTCTGAGGTATTAGGACGTTCGTTTTGATGCTCCAGATGATTGGCTAATCTACTGGGGTCAGGGGGGAGTACCGGTTGTGTACTATGTTGTGTTGGATGCATGAGTGTCCTAGCTCTTTGTAGATATCTTATTTTTGATTCTAGCCCCACTGGTTTTGTTTTTATGTTTATTTTCTTAATGATGTGTTTTTCAATGTGTTTTTCCCTCTACGGAACTTCAGTAGGGGCTTTTTCTTTATTTATAATTAAGTTAATTAACGGTAATCATGCTTATGTTGTCTATTATTCTTTATATAAACCTTTTATGTCATTGTAATCCAATTTATAATTATCTAATGCACATAAATTAATATTATATATCATTCTTATTACGTTTTTCATTTTTAATCTTCCCTTTATTTTTCCCTTCAATGATTTTTATAATATATTTTGTATTATCGCTTTTCCCTCTTTTATTTCGTATCAGGATTTTTTCAAATCAAAACTTTTATGCGGTTGCCACTGATAATATAGTGAATGTTTTTCGAGTATTTTATTTTCTGATTGGTTAATCCCTAGCGATTTCGCGGGCATGGCTTTTTACGCCAAACTCGTTGCCATGCAATGTTTCTAAATTACACTCATTTATTCACTGTATTGAGGTGGCCAACCAGTTTTAAAACTTACTTATTTTTTTTTTAAATTATGTTTTTCTTTAATAATGGAAGATTAAATAATTTATTTTTGAATCAGTGGAGCTCTAATGCCTCCCTATATTATCCTAACCCAGCTGAACTCTGGGTTGATCATGTTTAGCATTATGTTTCAATCAATTGAGTTAGTTCCCATGTCAGTCATTTCCTAAGGAATTAGATTATTTACATTTTTATCAGTTTTGAATGAACCGGTAGCCGGATCTTCAATTGCCTTTTACCGTTGGATAGGTCTTGACTTGTCCCACCCTCTAAGCTCACCTTCCTACCTCCTCGCTAGAGGGCGCATTTCCTATCCCTCTTTTTCCGTATCTTTTTAATTTTCCATAAATTTTTCGCGTTTCTTGAAACCTTTTATTTATTAAATTTAAATTTTTGTAGCCAAACCGTACTTTTTACTTTCGGTTTGTTTTTGGCGACCAGGGAACCAATTTTAATAACTGCCATCTTACATTTTTAAACTGGCCACCTTTTCAATTCTTTATCTTAACCTGTTTTTACGTATAGATCTTTTACTTGACTAATTGTTTGAGTGCTATCAACTTTTTTGGTTAACACATTAATTGGCGCCTTTTTATTTAATTTCTCCAGTTTTACGGTTTTTTGTAGTTTTCTCGGCCTCTAATTGTTCGATCTCCAAAAGTTTTATACCGTTGAATAGGTCTTTGCATGCCCCACCCTCTGAGCTTTCTCCCCTTTTTCCCTGCCAGAGGGCGCATTCCCTATTCTTTAAACTCTATATATTTTAATCCAATGATTAGATTTTCGTATTTCCGGTTGCCTATTGATCAATTTAACTAAATTTGAATACCAACGTCGTTCTTTTTCATTTTTGGCTTTTTGGCGACCGGAAAACCAAATTTTTAATAACAGCCTTTTTAAAATTTTTAACTTACCACCTTTTCTATTCATCAATTTTACCTTTTATTACGCATAGATCTGCTACTTAACTGACTATTCAAGTGCAAACAACAATTTTGGTTAACCAATTAATTGGCGCCTTTTCATTTAACTTTTCCAGTTTTTCGGTTTTTTGTTGATTTCTCGGCCTCTAATTGTTCGATCTCTAAACGCTTTATACAGTTGAATAGGTCTTTGCATGCCCCACCCTCTGAGCTAACTCCCCTTTTTCCCCGCCAGAGGGCGCATTCCCTATTCCTTAAATTCTATATCTTTTAATTCAATGATTAGATTTTCGCTTTTCTGGTTGCCTATTGATCAATTTCTAAATTTTAATACCCACGTCGCTCTTTTTCATTTTTGGTTTTTTGGCGACCGGGAAACCAAAATTTTTTAATAACGGCCATTTTACAATTTTTAATTTGCCACCTTTTCATTTCATTATTCTTACCTTTTATCACGTACAGATCTGCTACTTGACTAATTGTTCAAGTGCACTCAACAATTTTGGTTGACCAATTAATTGGCGCCTCTTTTTTTTTTTTTTTTAACTCTTCCAGTTTTTCGGTTTTTTGTTGATTTCTTGGCCTCTAATTGTTAGATTTCAAAACACTTTGTACCGTTTAATAGGTCTTTGCATGCCCCACCCTCTGCGCTAACTCCCCATTTGTCCCCGCTGGAGGGCGCAATCCCTATTCCTTTTCAATAGTTTTCTTTCAATCCGGCAGTTGTCAGTTTAAAATTTTTATTATTTTTTTTTTATTTATTTATTTATTATTATTATTATTATTATTATTATTATTATTCTTTTTGGCAACCTGGCGCAAATCCCTTAATTTTATTCATCTTTAATCGTTTAAGTGTTTCTAATCTTTAATTCTTCATCGCCCTTGTCCGTTTTTTTTTTTTTTTTGTTGTTGTTTTTTTTTTTTTCAGTTTTCTCTCTATGCTGAATAGTTCTTGGTTAGTACCCTTCTTTCAGCACTCCCCCTGCAGCACTCTGTCACAGCCGGTTCACCCTTCAACTACCCTTCAACCCTCTTTTTTTTTTTTTTTTTTTTTTTTTTTTAATGACTCAATTAGCTCTTTAATGACTCAATTAGCTTTTAGCTATTATATATATATATATATATATATATATATTATTATATATTTATTTATTTATTTATTTATTTATTTATTTATTTATTTATTTATTTTTTTTGAGCTTGGACACTCTGCGCCCGATCGGCGTGTGCGCGGCTGGGAAAGCCCTCCCACGGTTAGTCTGGTTAACTTAATCACTTGTAAATTTATCGTTTTTATAACTGATATATTAATTCAAATTCTAAATCATCAAAAGCTTTTTTTCAAAGCTATTAAAATAGTTCCGTTTCTATCGGGAACAAAAGTTCTATAAATCTCTTATTTAATCTTCTTTCCACTGGAAATGGATACTAATAGCTCAAACTCCTCAACTGTTGAGGGTGACTTTGAAAACTTTAAAATCCTAACTCCAAAACCAGTCAACACAAAACCTGTTGATGCCGACCAAAATCTGGAGGAAACTCCTGCAACTCTTCCCCAAACCGAAAACTTTAACAGGAAGGAAGACTTCCTACGGTTCTCAACGGTTACTGATGTTGCGAGCTCAGCCAACAATATTATCACGATCATTAGGAAAAAAGGCTTAAAATCTCCTCGTAATATATTTGAATGTGCTTTCAAACGAATTATTGAACTTCAAAACACTCAAGAACAACTGTTAAGTCTCTCTTCTCGTGGTCCTTCTAATCATCCCCAAGCATCACAGGTACACGTTGATACAGATTCAACCCACACCTCAGCTGTTTACTCCCCTCTACGAGAATACCAGAAGGGTATTCAGAACAAGCTTAAAGAACTTAATGTACACATCCAGGAAATTAAGGGCTTGCAAAATAGCCTGAACACCAATTTTAAGATACAAGAACAGCTCATTAAAGAACACATTTCTTATCCTCCCCTTGAACCCCACAAACAATTGCAACAACAAAACGTGCTGCCACAAGGATCGTTGCCACCACAAGCTCACAAGGAAGACTTTCCACCGTTATCCAGAACAGTCCCCCCTCAACCAAGCACTAAAGTGATACCTTCAGCTCCCCCAAGTACTACTCACAATAAAATGCATCAAGCCTTGTCAGCTTTCCGAAAAATCAATAGCACTTTATTCGTAAAATCCTCCTCATCAACGGATAGAGGAGTTGATATAATGAACTTCCTGAAAACACAAAACCTGTCTACTCTTGCCAAAATCGAGGGTAAGAACATTTATCGATCGTCGGTGGACTTACGTTGCCCTTCTCAGAAGGATGCAGAGTTTCTCCTCACCGACTTAATGTCTAAAACAGAAGTAAAAGAAAAAGTATCCATCAAAATTAAACCATGCCCTTATGTCTGGTTTCTGCTCACTGGAGTGCCAGCTGATCTACAGGAGTCTCTTATAATTCAAAAAATCATTACCTCTAGTGGTCTTCCCTCAGATTATACTGATCTTAAGGTAATAAAGCAGCTAGATTCCAGATCCTCCTTCCTTAAAAACATTGTGCTACAGGCCCCGCTTGCTATCGTAGATGCACTTATAGCATCCGAAAGACTCTCTATGGGAATTTACACTTGCCTGCTTAGGCCTTATACAAGAGTGGCTCGTTGTGCAAATTGTCAGGCACTAGATCATTTTACAGCTCAGTGTTCAGGGGAAACATTCTGCTCCCACTGTTCAGGAAACTACAAAAATGAAGGCTGCACAGCAAGACCAAACTGTTTAAACTGTCAGAATCAAAACATCAAAAGGGGGAAAAATAACCTACAGGCTATCCCCTCTAATCATCCAGCTTACTCGATGGAATGCCCGCTCCTTAGAGAAAAATATAATCACCGTAGAGAAAAGCTTGATGCTAAATATTCGTTATCAAAACCAACCATATCAGATGTTCCTCCACGATTTAGACAGGAACCAAGCCGAACGCAAAGTCAAAATCTATACCCTGATGCAGCTCAAAGAAAACGGAATTCCAGCAAAGCACCGAATAATCAAGCCCATGAACTCCGCTCACGAAGAGGACAATACAGCTCTTCACGTGCTTTAAGTAGATCAAGCTCCAACAGGGAAAAATCCTCATCTAAGAATAGATCCCCTCATTCTAACAATGAGCAAGAAAAGCAATCCTCATCTAAGAATAGACCTCTACAATCTAACAACGAACAAGAAAAACCAAGACGTTCCCCAAGCGGTCCCAGAAGATTGAATCAAAGAAGAAGAAATAACAACTCACGTAGTGACCGCTTTCAAGATTCCTATCTAGAGCAATATCCAAATGATCAAAACTTTTACTACACAGCCATACCGCCATATCCCTTCTATTATAACTTTCCTGCTCATCAAATGGATTATGGTCAATTTTCCCAAGCAGTTCGCTTCCAAAGGCAGCAACATGAAGCTCCTTTCTTTCAAGGTACCTCAAGGTCAACAGGCAGGTAACCAGGTTCACTTTTTTCTAGTTTTTACCCTTAAAATTTTTAAAATTCGATCCCTCAAATTCAACAGTTCCTTCTTCCCACTCCCCAGAGGCAACGTCCTCTCCCACCCAGATTAATTTCAATAACTTAAAATTCATGCAGATCAACCTCAATAGATGTCAGGCGGCTAACTCGACGGCCCAGGACTTCATGGAGAAAAACTCTATTGACATCGGACTGTTGCAGGATGCCTACTGCACTGTTGGGGGTGACCTGTATGGCTTCCCCTCTTCCTGGTCCAAGTTCAGCTCGAAAAACAACAAAGCACATCTCGTAATTCAAACCCAAAACCTTAACTTCACACACCTTTTCACTGGGGATTTTTGTGTCTTCGTTACACTGACTACAAAGGAGGGTGAGCTAATTATGGGCAGCGCCTATGCTCCCCCGTCTGCGGACTTTGATCACTGTCTGCTGGAGTGGCAGCATTTAATTTCTCAAAAATCTCTCTTTCTATGCGGCTGTGACCTCAATGCTAATTCCCCGCTGTGGTGTTCCCCGCGGGAGGACGCTAGGGGTCGCAGCCTCATAGAATTCATAACTTCTAATAACATTTGTCTGGCTAACATAGAAAATTCTGAACCTACCTTCTTCAAAAATAATGCCAAGGGCTGGCCAGATTTTACTTTGTGTAATCCAAAGACTTTTGCTAGAATTAATGATTGGTCAGTCCTTGACACAGCAAATAACTCCGATCATAACTACATAACTTTCACGTTAAATTCAATTCCATCCCTAACATACTCTAAAAGATTTGCCACTAAATTTGGCAATTTCAAAAAATTTAAATATCTTCTCTCAAAACACATCTCCTTCCTAAATGACAACCTAAATTCTATAACAGTTACAACCCAATTAGAAAACTTTACCCAAATTCTTGTCAAAACTATTCAATCCACTGCTGCTTCATCTTTCAGACTTAAGAAGTCGGGTCGGCAGTTCACTTATACCTTCTGGTCTCCCCAGCTCCGTTCCATGCGAAATCATCTTACAGCACTAAAGAGACAGTTAAAATACCTAGACCCCTCCCTTATACAACAACATAATCTGAAAATTAAACGTCACGCGGCTTTATTTAAAAAACAAGTTAACTTAGCTAAACGTAACGCATGGAAAAAATTCTGCTCATCTCAAACTAAAGTTTTTGGCACAGCGCAGAAATTCTTTAGTAATAAATTCTTTACACCCACAGAGCTGAAACTTGAACGTCCTCAGCTCTTTCCTCTAAGAAAAATAACCTAGAACACCTAACTGAAATACTCTTCCCGAAAACAAATTACCCACACTTCCCAGAACCTACTTTCTCGGCTCCCTTGGATGTTCCCTTCACGGAGGCCGAGGTTAAAGCCACTCTACATAGTTTTAATATAAACAAGGCTCCTGGTCCTGACAATATAGATTTCAAAATTTTAAGAAACATTTTTTACACAATGCCACATATACTCGTAGGATGGACCAACAAATGCTTAGATCTTCAATTTTTTCCAGAATCCCTTCGTAGAGGTGAAGTGGTGTACTTTCTAAAGCAAGGGAAACTTCCCTCTGAACCCACTTCCTACAGGCCGATCTGCCTACTTCCCACTTCAGGAAAATTACTTGAAAAACTCATTGTAACCAGATTAAATTATTATCTTGAGTCAAACCAACTCCTCCACCAAAATCAGTATGGGTTCAGAGAGGGCCGATCGTGTGAACAGGCTTTACAGGCAATTAAAAGTTCCTGCGCCTTTAGCATCAACGCAAAGAACTACACCACTATCATCTCACTGGATATTAAAGGAGCATTTGACAATGTGGAGTGGCCACATATATTTCAAGCACTCCAAGAACTTAACTGCCCGGGTAATCTTGCGGGAGTCATCCGCAGTTATCTTTCAGCAAGGAAAATCCTCGTCAATTGGGGCGAGGGAATGTCTGAATTTCCTCAAACAAAAGGTTGTCCTCAGGGTTCATGTCTAGGTCCAGTTTTATGGACAATCATAGCAAATAAAATCCTGCGTGGCATGGCCTCTGAGGGCTTCACCATCTTCGCCTACGCGGATGACTTCTCCTTGATTCTCTCGGGGGGGCCTAGAAGGAAAGACCTGGAGAAACAAGCCCAGGAAGCTCTCACCCTTTTCAGTATACTCCTTAAAGATTTGGATCTCCAATTATCCCCATCTAAAACTAATGCTTTAACCCTAGCCTTTCCTAAAGCCTTGAAGAGGAGTCCCACGATGAGGATTGATGGTGTCAGTGTTCATCATGTACGACAACTAAAATTACTAGGCATATTTTTTGATGATCACCTGAACTGGCTGGCACACATCAAATATCTAAAACTAAAAACCTTAACATTTTACCACAATTCTATGAAAATGGTAGGGAAGAGGTGGGGTATCTCCACCTCTTTCCTAAAAACTTGGTATAGTACAATAATAGAAAAAATAATAACATATGGTGCCGGCATTTGGGGTGGTCATCTGAGAACAGACGCAATAGCCCAATTAAATTCAGCTCAAAGGCCCTTCCTCTTGCAAATTGCAAGAGGTTACAAAACTATCTCGACTGATGCCCTCACCGTCATCACTGGAATTCCTCATGCCCACCTGCAGGTCTCCCAAACATATATTAAAACAAAAATATTACAACTTAATGATACAGAACTTGCTTCAATAGTCTTTCCCAATATCCCTATACAAACTACAACCTGCAGCTGGAATATTCACCCTGGCAAGGACGTTGCTTCCCTATTGACCAATTGTTCTATAAATAGCTTTTCTCCCTCTGCTTCTGTGGCGATCTTTACCGATGGATCAAAGACCGATCAGAGTGTCGCTGCGGCATTCTGCGTTCATGCCTTCGGTGAGTTCGTCCATAGGTGGGCGGGCAGGCTCGAGGACTATAACACAGTTTTTCAGGCAGAAATTTTTGCCATTAAACAAGCCCTACTCTGGGTAATTGATAATCCTAATCATCAAGAAATAAATATTTTTAGTGACAGTCTCTCGGGTCTGCTTGCTATTGCTCGCCACAGGAGCAGAAATCCACAGATTATAGAAATTAAAAATCTCTTAACTAACTTAAATTTAAAAGTCTCCCTGGCACACGTTTCTGCCCACAAGGGTATAGCCGGCAATGAACTTGCGGACTCTTTGGCAAAAGAAGCCACAGAATTTCCAAATGTTAATTACTCCCTCCCCGCCCCTCCCTCTTTTGTCAAATTTCGAGTTAAACAAATATTGAATTTAAAATGGCAAGACCTGTGGAGTGAATCTGAAAAGGGCAGATATACTTTTAATTTAGTGCCACAGGCTAGCCCTAACACTTGGACCCTTACCCCACCCATTACGGCATTTTTAACCGGCCATGGTCCCTTTCCTTCTTACCTTAACAAGCTTCATCGTCGGCGTTCTCCCTTGTGTCCTTGCGGCGAAGAGGGAACTCCTAGCCATTATTATTTTCATTGTCCCTTAACCAGAAATTTTCACTTAAGAAATCCATCCCCACGACCAAACAATTGGTTGGAAAATATAATTTCGCGCAAAATACTCATAAATAAGTTAAATAAAATTTTTTCTTTTCTCATGGATTTAGTCAACCTATCTGATTAAGAATTTTAATATCAATAGAGCTTGGTTGCCTGCTCTGTTACTATTTAATGGAGTCTTCTTTATCCAACAATTATTGTTCCTTGTCGCGAGAGGAAGTCAATCCTGGCAATAATTTCCACCACCTGCTTTCGCCCCTTGTCGCGATGGGATTTTATCCTGGCAACTCGCAGTAGAAACAGTATTTAGCACCTTGTTTCTTCAGACATTACTCAAATAGACTTTTCAGATATTTCAAACAAGAACTTTCATCTATCAAACCAATACTGCAGCTCTGAGTGCCACTTGTCGTGTGAGGCATTAAGCCTGGCACATTTCAATCTTTTGTTTTTCCAAATCGTTTTGTATCAACGCCCTTTGTCGGTTTGGGACTGAGTCCTGGCGTTTTTGTAAACTTTTTTGTTTTTTTTTTTCAATAAATGGAGAGATCGCCATAGAAGCGCTCAAAATTTCTCCAAGAGTGATGAGCGGTGTCCCTCTCCTTGTTCAATTTTTCCTGAAATCAACGTCCAAAAATCTATCTGTATCAGCAGCTGTTGTTTTTTAAATACTTTTTTGATTGCAGGCCTGTACAGTTAAATTATTTATTATTGAAATGAAGTAATTTTGTAAGAAATCAAAATTTCCACTCCCAATAAGATAAATTTTGCTACGAATGTAAAATTTAGTAAAAATATACCTTATTTTCTTTCAGATCTTGGAGGAGTTATTTACCACGCCAGAAATGATTTCAAATGTCCTTCTGCGTTCGGAGTTTTTCCAGACCCTAAAAATTGTGCCCATTTTTATGCCTGTTTCGCCGGTGTTGGAGTCCGCAGGAAATGTGGATTTATGCAGAATTTTGATGTCAGGAGAAAAAGATGCATGCCAAAATTTATAGCTGTATGTGGAAATGGTAAAGATCTGATTTAACCTATGTATATCGATTTTGTTGTGCTTAATAATATTACCGTGAAACCTGTCAAGCTGGACACCCCTCTAAGTTAAACACTTTTTGGTAGAACGGAACGTATCTATAGGATTAACATTATGTCTAACCTCTGCTATAAGTTGGACACCCCTTTAACTTGAAAATTGGATATTCAAATACTGCCCTTAGTTGGGCACTTTTACCCAATGAGACAGAAAAAAATAAATGAAAGAAAAAAAGAAAACACACTCCTCTTCAAAAGTTTAACAAGATTTGCAAACGATCAGTTTTTTTTTTTTTTTTTTTTTTTTCAATTTAAAAATTTATCTATCGATGAAATGTTTTAAAACTTTGGGTATTTAAGAACTGGATTTTACTCATGTTTTTCAGTGAAGACTGGTTTAAGACAACATTTAGGGGATTAGCAACAAATTGAGCAAAATCAATAATGTTTGTGATCACCCTGTATCGTTAAGTAAACGAAATGATGTGTAACTTTAGGATATGTTTATATAGACCCAGTGCAATTTGTGGATGAATTTATGTGACGATAGCATGCTAAATAATGGAGATATAAGCTTTTTTTTTTTTTTTTTTTTACTCCAAAAGAAAAAATCTGCATGTTTTTTATGTAGTATAATATACAGAGTTTTAAACGAAAATTATTCTTACTTTCAGATAACTTGAAAAACACTTTTGAAACAATATACTGCAAATGAAATGCAGATATCTTAAATATCTTATGAAATATGAGCATTTTTATGAAAAACGTTTTCACTGCGCATGTGCGAATGCGAAAGATTTATTACGTAGGTTAAAAGCTAGATATATTGGGCAACTTTTGTCAAAAGTTCATTTGAAGAGAGTAAAAATTAAGCAAATTGTCGGCAAAAGAACGAGCTAGGTTTTAGGTATTTTCCTAGAGTTGAAATTTCATAAGGTGTTTATTACAAGCTGCGTAATTAATTTGAAGATTCAATTACTTCAACCATTTTTCAAAAGTTCTTTTTTTGTGAAAAACCCCTTATGATCTCACAAACATTAGTAAATAAACAGAAATATGTTAAAGTTACAGTCTTGTAAGGATTTTATTTACAAAAAAGTACTTTTGGAACGTGGTTGAAATAACTGGATCTTCAAATTCATTACCTGGCATGTGAAAAACTCCTTATGTAATTTCAATTCTTGGAAAAAATACTTAAAATCTAGCTCGTTCTTTTGCCAATAATTTGCTTAATTTTTACTCTATTGAAATGAACTTTTGACAAAAGTTGCACATTATATCTAGCTTTCAATCCATGCAATAAATTTTTTTCTGTCTTTCGCACGTGCTCAGTGAAAATGTTTTTCATAAAAATGCTCATATTTCATGAGATATTTACGATATTTGTATTCCGATTGCAGTATATTGCTTTAAAAATGTTTTTTCGATTCATCTGAAAGTGGGAATAATTTTGTTTAAAACTCTGTATACTATAAATAAAAAACCTGTTTTTTTTTTTGTTTTGTTTTTTTTTTTTTGTTTTAAAATAAATGCTTATATCTCCGTTATTTAACATGCTTTCATCCACAAATTGTACTGGGCCTTTATTACCATATCTTAAAGTTACAGATCATTTCATTCACTTAACGATACAGGGTGATCACAAATATTATTCATTTTGCTCAATTTGTTACTAGCCCCTAAACGTTGTCTTAAACCAATATTCACTGAAAAACATGTGGAAAACCCAGTTCTTTAAATTCCCAAAGTTTCAAAATATTTCGTCGAGAGATATGCTTTTAAATTGAAAAAAACCGATCGTTTGCAAATCTTGCTAAACTTTTGAGCAGGAGTGTAAATAATAAATAAACAAAACTTCCATTTTTTCACTGGTTTTTTTTTTTTTTTTTTAGAAATGTTACTTATCCCTTGTAAAAATAACTGTAAATTAAAAAAAAAAAAAAAAAAAAAAAATGTTTTTTGTTACAATATATTCACCGCTATCTTATCTTATGAAAAATATTTCTTTTCTTCAGTTGAAATTTCAAATTACTGCTTTTAGCGCACAATGCAAGAGTCTTTCTTTTTATTGATTTGCATGCATTGTCTTTCTCCTTTTCTTCAGGAAATATCCAACAGAGAGCCTACAGGCATATTTTGACTACGACTGTTTTAAAATGGGCATCAGACAATACGTCGGTTGGTTAGTTGGTTGGTTGTTGGGGAGCGCCCTCCGTGGAGGTCTTTCTTAGGTGTCTTAGACCAATTTACGCGAGTTTCGGAGAAAACCATGGAAGTCTTTAAACGGCTATAGGTCGACGGGAGAGGCATGGCATTGAATCCGACACTTCCTGTCTACCAGCTTTAAGAGCAGAACCGCTCAGCCACTGTTGGGGCACAGTAGACAATGCATTTTGATTGTCTCAGAATCCCTGTCTCTCTTTCAACTAATGTAACACTATATATGCTAGACAAGCAAATAATAGTCCTTTAATCTTTTCTTTTATATATACGAGCAAGTTAAAAAATCATTTTTTTTTCTACCCGATTACTTGCTCTTTTGCCCTCACCCGCTTTTCTATGCCTGAGATGCTACTCTGTTCATTTGTCCCTTTTATTTTTCTACTAAGTTTTACTTGAGCGTATAATTGCACTAAACTTATAATATGTGAGAGATCTATAATGAAAAACGATGCTGATTCAATTTGGGTGCATATCAACCGACAGGTGTCGCTGATATACTGCAGTTTTCTTTGTTCACGGAAAAACTTTATTTCAGTTTCCACAGCGAATAAATTCACCAAACTTCATATGTGAGATAGCCATTATGAAAATGAGTGTTAGCTTAATTTGGGTGTATATCAACAGACAGGTGGTGCTACTTTTACTCACATTCTCCGATTTTTCATATGACTATCTCAGCGTCTATTGGATAAAATTGCGACAAAATGCATATACAAAATCTTTATTGTGAGAAGATTAAATTTTCGGGCATGTTAATTGATGGTGCTGTTACATAAAAAATATGGAAGAAAGTATTATAATAGCCACAACATACCAGTTTAAATTTGGATTTTCAATTAGCAAATTAATTATTTTTTGTATATAAATCGTGAATACTTAATTATATTATATTTAGATATGATTAAAAGTTAAAAGGTATGCATAGATACAGTTTAATTGATTCGAAGAATGTATGCACCCCTAAAATTTGGACGCTTTTTCCTGGAACTGTAGGTGTCTAACTTAGATAGGTTTTATTGTAATTTATACAACGTAATATTTTCAGAGAAAAATTTTATTTCAAAAACTAATTGTAATAATTGATTATGAAAATAAAGATTTTGACTCCTTTTTCTTCTTGTTTAAAAAAAAAAAAAGAAAGAAAGAAAGAAAAAAAGAAAAAGAAAAGAAAAGAGAAAGCAGAGATGTAAAGGAATTTTTACAATAGGCTTGATTACTTTTGTCAATATTTTAAATATAAAAAAATCATTATTAAAAATTACTGATGACAAAAGTCCATAGAATTTGACAACTATGTAAATCAAATTGTGGACCTAACGTTTTTGTCTCGATGTCTTAAAAAATTTAATGATAATAGAGTAATTTTTTAAATGATTAGCTTATTTTATTTCTTTATTATTTAATAGATGAAACGACAGATGAAACAATCTCCACACCATCTGATATAATTACAGAATCAACAGAAGATGGTAAGTTAATAATGTATTATAAAGCTTTAAATAAAAGCAGTTTTATTATTATTATTATTATTAAATTAATCATTACTTTAAATACTAAATTAAGTCTTGTTGAAAAGAATGGGAAAAGTCATGAATTAAACTAAGGATTACAAAGTAGTAATTAAAAGATTAAAAGGTTCCAGCTCTTTCTTCAAGAGTTGATAGGGCGACGAAATTAGTGGATTGGGTTAGTAGGGAAGTGGTGAAAAAAAATTCCATAGTGTAATACATCGCTAAATATCTGATATTTTTTTTCCTTGTTTGTATTTGCACTGTTACATAAAATGTTCAATATATAAGCTGCTAAAAATAATAGTTCAACGTTTAATCAAAAGAATGGTTCTAAACAGGCAATTTTAGCAACCATTTTCAGCACTTCAGTGGTGCTTTCTACTGAAATAGCATTTATTAAAATGGTGAAATAATGCACCAAAATATTGGTTGCAGCTAAATTGAATTTTTTTTTTTTTTTTTGTGAAATATAAGATTTTATTTTTAACAGTCTAATATGCACTAAGGGAAGAGAGAAAAAAAAAAAAAAAAAAAAAAAAAAAGCCGCACTGAGATTTTTTTTTTCTCTTTCTGCAACCGCCAATTTTATCGTATAAAAAGCAAATTTTCGAACAGATTTTATTACGTCGTCCTCCAAATACACTTTAGGATTGAGCCCAGCGTTAAAAATAAAATCAAATTGTGAGAAAAATTGTAATTTTAGAAAGTATTTAAAAAATGGCATGGATAAGGCAATTAACGATGCCACAAAAAGTATTAATTTCAGAATGAAAATACAAAAAATATTTTAATACATGAGAAGACAAAATAATTAAATGTTAACGAAATACTAGTGAGATGGTTTTTAGGAAGGTATAAAATTTTTTGTCTGTTTAAACTGGAAATTTGGCTTTTGTCGGCCACGTTGCTCATCCAGGCGAGATAATCGCAAGTTAAAAAGCAAATGTTTAACTTGCGATTCAGATCTTAGAAAATATTTTTAAAAAGTAAAAGTGTACAGCAAAATATTTTCTTCAGAAACAACACGGGAACAATAAAAATAAAATAAAATAAATAAAAAAATAAAAGCAGGTTAAAAACCAGAACATCTGAAAAAAAAAAAAAAAAAAAAAGCCATTATTAAGGAAAATAATTAAAAAAACAAGACTTCAAGTGACAATTTTTTTTTTAAATATCAGGTAATTATTGGACTGAACTAGGTCAAATTTAATTTATTTCGAGTCGTTGAAAAAAGCTAGTAAGACGACAAAAAGGTGACCGATTTAATGAAAATTCCACTCTTAAAAGAATGACACATTCTCCGTACATTATAGTACGGAGGCGCATAATTTTTCAAAGAGTCGGGCAAATTTTCATGCTCAAGGAATGAATTGACTCGAAATAAAACATGGTCATTATAAAAGTGGCTCTTGACCGACTATTTTTAAGGTATCTCAGACATTTCCGCACAACAACATTTCAAGATGATAATGCAACTTGCTAAAGGGCGTCTGTGGTACGTTTATTTGATTCAAATTGTTAAAATTACCTATCCATTCCCATGATCACTTATAATTCTTTTAGTAATAATATCTTTTTAAACTTTAAGTTAAATCCTACAAAAAATATTATAGAATTTCTTCTTTACCAGACCTAAAAATAGTCCTAATCTCAATCCGCTTGAAACTGTTTAGTCTATAAAAAGGAGGTGGAGGGGGGGGGGAGGGACTCGAAATTTGCAGCCTACAACTCTACAAGAACTAGAATAAATTATTTATGATATTTGGCGCAGTGAAATTTCTGAGATTTATATTAAAACACTGTATAGTACTATCCCATTGCGCATTAAAACAATAATTCCATATAAAGGTGAAATTAAACCAATGTAGAATACGTATTTTTATTAAGTAATTGTTTAACTCTAACAAATAAATAGTTTTATTTCATATATTAAAATATAACTGATTTATTTCATATAATAAATCATATTAGAATACAAAGTATATATTTATTATATTACGTTTAAAATGAAAGTTTTATGTAGATTTTTATAAAGTACTTTGTAGAGTGTAATAAAGCGAATTACTAAATCGAAAATGTACATAGATATCATTTCATATCTTTGGTATTATTCAAATATGACAGTTTTATTTGTTTCAACCATTAGTTTTGAAGATTTTGCAAATAGAAAATGTATAAGTCTAACTTTTCTACAGTGTGGCTATTTTTTTGTCCCTTACGGCCGTATTCATCATTAACTTCAACTCCCGGTTCAACGACTTGAAAAGCATCTAAAGGCAGGGTACAGCTTTCTAAAAAAATTTGACTGGCTCCTTCTGCCATCTAGCGACGAAGATTTCATATAATCTTTGGTTGGTTATTTTCTTCTAAAAAAATTTGAAAGTAACAATGCCGCTAGATGGCAGAAGCGATGCATCAAATTTTGCTGAAAAGTTGTACCCTGACTTTATGCGTTTTTCAAGTTTTCGAGTTTAACCAGGAGTTGAAGTTATTGGTGAATACCACCGTTAGTGTATATTTAATTTTATGATAATATTTTACGCTATAACATCAGAAATAAAATATGACGATTTGGAGGAATATAAAAAGCTTCAAAAGTTGACTGGTGACTTTAAATTGCCTTAATACAGCGTGCACATTACAGTCGGCAGTAAAATTATTGAAGCTCTAGCAATAATCCTTATTTAAAAGATGTGCACCTAATACCGTTTTGTTAAGTAAATATTTGTCCAGACGTGATCTTAGGGTTTATGCTGTTTATAAAAAGTAAGTTGGTGATAAAAATTAGCCATCAAACTATAAAATATATGAAAAATATGGATGTGTGCTTCAATAATTTTGCTGCCGACTGTATATGTTGGATTACTGCAGCAATTTGTGAAAAAACATTATATATATATAAAAAAAAAACTTTCAAAATTTATAAATGAGAAAATGATTGAACATTGTACTGTTTGTTCTACACTTGTATATTGATTTATTTCTTTTCAAGAAATTCAGTTATTATTTTTTATAAAAGAAAAAAATACATCTGTTTCGCATTTACAGTACCTTAAACCTAAATGCTAATGTTCAAAATGCCTAAATTCGTTTATGTATTTTTTGTCCCATGTGAGTAGTTACGTTTATTTTATTCTTTATCACTTTTTAAAGTAGGGGAGGATGGGGCACAGTGGACCACCCCTATTTAAATCTTTTCATATTCAACTCTTTTAGTTCATATGGATTCACATGTATGGCAGCATAGTACTAGTTGTATGCAGCCAAAAATATCGCATGGGAAATAGTAAGATAACCATTTTGAGCAGTTTTTATGATTTGAGCTGCTCAAAGTAATTTTTTCACATTGAAGTTTTTAAAATTTTATAAAGATTAAACTAGTGACTATGAATACTATATAGTTGTTAAGGGAAGGCAGCAAGATATTGCCGTTTTTAAATTCCTAAAAATTATTAGTATATTTATAGTCTATATATTATTTTATTATTATTATTTGTTTTACTCTGACACGGGGCACAGTGGGCAACCTCTATATGGGGCACAGTGGACCCTCTTACAGTGTGCCTAAAAGTACAAATTATATTTAATATATTTGTTTTAGTTAAAGTTATAGATACAAATATAATGTAAAGTATATCTCAAAGCAATAAATCTGTACTGATAAGTATAAAGGAGTTAAGTCCAAAAATGTCGATTTTGAGTTAAGTACATAGTCAGACTGAGAAAAAAATTCTCCATCGATTGGTATAAAGGATTTAAGCACATGTCATTTAGTCTTTGAGAAAATGCATTGGTAAAAAAGATTCAAGTGAGAAATTTAGCATTCATGTTTGGTATAAAAGGTTTAAGTCAATTTGTTCCCTTTATGAAATGGAATTTGATAATCACTTGAATGGTATAAAGGGCATAAGTCAACATAATCCCTTTTTCCTGATCGAGTCTTCTGATTAGTTTTTGGTATAAAGGATTTAAGTCCACTTTTCTCTTTTTGCGCTGTGCCACTTGGCGGTCAACAGGCTTTAATCCAATGTAATAATGAGATTATAATTATTCAACTGCTTATTATTGTATTTTATGCTTTAATTTATAAATGTAGAACTGGTATCGATAAAAAAATTACCCACTTTTCAATTGAAATTTAATATATATAAATAATTTACTACATCATTCTTTACCAATAATTTACTACATTTAACATCAGAGAAAAGCAGATTTAGCTTATGAACAGAAAAGGCTTGGCAAAGCAGAAGCCAAAACTGATACCTCAAAACTGTGTTTAGTTTTTGATTTACAACAGTGTCTAGCAACTCCATTTCTGTCATCATCTGTAGCTTTCAACAAACGCCAACTTTGAACTTTTAATTTGACTATACGTGACAATGCCATAGGTAAGTCATGTCATTACATGTGGCACGATGGTCGTGAAAGTAACGAAATTGCTTCATGTCTTTACGACTACCTACGAAATGTACCTGACACTGTTACAAGTGTAACTTTCTATTCTGACACATCAACACAACAAAAACATCCATGTGTCAGCGATGTTTTTGAATGCGATGGCTGACTTTCCTCATTTCTCCAGCATCAATCACAAATTTCTAATTTCAGGTCACTCGCACATGGAATGTGACGTAGACCATGCTCTTATTGAGAGAGAAAAGAAAAGTATGGCATTTCAAGCAGTGGCGGATCCAGAACTTAACTTTTAAGGGGGGGGGGCTAAGATTTTTCAAGATGTAATTCCAGATCAATGAAAAGTTTGCAAATGTACTATTCAATTGGGAATGTCAGTACTTTCGGGGGGGGGGCTTCAGCCCCCTAGCCCCCCCCTTAAATCCGCCACTGATTTCAAGTATTCCACCCACATGATTGGTATCAGCTTTTTCGGTCTACAGGGAAGAAAAATAAATTCACTGCTAGAGAGATGACTCAAGATGATTTTTTTAATTTTGCATTACTGTCAATAAATACTCTCGTTGTGCGAAAGAATAATGTTGATGGAGAGCCGTTCAAGTGACAAGAGGTACAATGATTGGTATTGACAGGAAGGGGATCAGATATTTTATAGGGACAGTCTACTTGAAGGCACTTTAAAAAAAATTAGTATTCTTCGACGAGGCAAAACAAATCTCCGAATTACCCAGATTCAAAAGCGGTATAACAAATCTGTTCCAATCGCAGTGCAGAAGAAGAGAGATCAACTTACTTTGCTTCCGCTTGTGCCTCCAGTATTCCATAACTTTTACAAAACTTTACGAACACCAGCTAGCACAGAAAACATTGACCCTGACTTAGAATTTAGTGATACTGATGAAAATGACTATTAATCACCATGACCCATGATTCAGTGGAAGGAAACACGAATATAATATTGTGATGGTCAATATTCTATTAATCCTAATGCTTTGTAATTGGTGCACTCTTAAAAATGGTTTCTTAAAAATGAGCAAAATTGTCTCAAAATAGCTCCGAAACAATATAGGGGAGACTGGGGCACAGTGGACCACTTTTACACTTTTAATTTTTTTTCAACAAAAATAAAAAAGCAAGGTACCTGAAAAAATTAGCAAACATTCTTTAAACCTTGCTTGACATGTTCTAATTTTTTATAACAATACTTTTAATACATTACGAATAAAAAAATAAATTGTGTGCACTCACAAAGTGGACCACTGTGCCCCATCACCCGGGCACAGTGGTCCACAACCCGGGGTACAGTGGACCAACCTCTGTTGTTCATGTTTAATTAATATAAATTACTCATTTTTTCCCCTGAAATTAGTTTCTTACGCAATTCTAGTCTAAATAACATAATTCGAATATTTTCATGAAATACAATTACCAAAATTTAAAGGAATAATAATAAAAAATAAATAAATAAATAAGAAATCAAATTAGAGTAAGAATTCTATATCAGATTTTCTTTGTCTTTTACGTGCCATCACTAAAAACAATAAGATATATTTTTAATTTGTTTATTAATGTTATATAGTTATAAAAATTATGAAATATGTAATTAAACATTATGTTACTATTCAAATATTTTCATTAATTATTTTGAGATATTAGTACTTTACATTATATTTGTGAGATAGGTTTAACTAAAATTATTCTACTTTTATCTTTTACATGTTATTCCTAAAAACAACAACAATAAATTTATATAACCTACTATTTATTATATCACATATTCATTTTATTTATTTTTTTAATATTAGACAATTCAAATAGTTATTAAATTTAGATATTCATAATTATTATACTACTATTCAACTATTTTCCCTTTTCAGAAATTTATATAATGTTAAGATTATTATTTTTTTATTAATTATTTTGAGTCACATTATATTTGTATATATAAATTCAACTAAAATAAATAATGTGTTAAATATAATTTGGAGTTTTAGGCACATTGGAAGGTGGCCCACTGTGCCCCATGTCCAAACAAAACAAATAATAATATTAAAATACTATATAGACTATAAATATGCTAAAAATTTTTATAAATTTAAAAACAACAATATCTTAGCTTTTCTTAACAACTGTCCTATACTTGTAGTCAATAGTTCTGTCCTGATAAAATTAAAAAAACTTCAAACTTGAAAAATTACTTTGAGCAGCTCAAAACATAAAAGGTGTAAAATGGCTACCATAGCATTTACCATGTTTTTTTTTTTTTTTGGATGTGTAGAAGTAGTACCATGCTTCCATCTATGAATCTCAATATAAACTATAAGAGTTAAATACTAAGAGATTTAAATAGGGGTGGTCCCCTGTGCCCCTAGGTCCACTGTGCCCCAGTCTCCCCTATACTTAAATTTGAAAACCCATGTACTCATTTTTGAGTATATTGGCATGTTAAATATATGGATATTGGGATTCTTATTGTTCAACCCTATTTTTGAATTTTTCAATATACTCAAAAACGAGTACATGGGTTTTCAAATTTAAGTATATATATTGTTTCGGAGCTATTTTGAGACAATTTAGCTCATTTTTAAGGAACTATTTTTTACAGTGTGTTTTAACTTTAGTGTTTTGCTTGTGGATTATTAATGACGTATTTTGTTGCCATTTAATAGGGTGATACATATTTTTGTTTTTTAATCTATTGTTTTATTTTTTAATCTATTATTATGTTCTTTTTTGTTTATCATCATTATTATTATTATTAACTATTTTCAACTATAGTATATCGTATATTATGATTTATATTCTTCTAATCTTCAAAAGTTTTATAACAAAAAAGGACAATGAAATTTTATAACAACAGCTTCTAGAGGTAAAATACAAAAATATTTCATCATTTCTCAAACTGATTTATCTCTCAATCAGTTTAGCTTGAGTAGTATTGTACATCAGATATTTTTTTTTTTTGGTATATATTATCAAGTGCATATTATCTTTATTTAATTACTTCATAGACATTGAAGGTTTTTGAGCATTAATTTTCAATAATTGTGTAATAATTCCTATCTTCAATATGATAGTCTATGATATTGTATTCAATTCCTTGTTTGAGGTAATAAATTCTTTCAATAATGCTGATCGTTCATGTTTCCCGAACCTGGATTTACCATGGACCCTTACCTTATAACATTTCATTAATCTTAGATTTCTAAGATGAAAGCATTTGGTAATCCGGCATAACTTTGTTCATATATCATATTAAAGTCATGAATCAATATGTTGAGGAAGTTAGAATTGATAAGACCTTATTTCTATTAGGTTCAAATTATTTTGAACATCTACTGAGGTCATAAATCCAGTATTTTTTAATGCTGCAGCCAAGTATTTGGACTGTCAGCATAATCATAATGTTAAATGAATGTACAAGTCAAAGTGGTAAAAAGGAGTTAAGTCCTGGGTTGAGTGATACAAAGGATTTAAGTTCTGCAGGCATTTTTTCAAAACTATATAAATCTGTTAAAAATAAACAAACTTCAAAATTAAATGTATGTAGTTTATTCACAAAACTGTATATTATGATAATATTCTGGTTAAAACTGTATTGAACGGATACGTTTTTATGCAGAATTTTTTAAACTTTATTTTTCGTCTCCTGAAAAATCAAGAATATGGACTTAAATCCTTTATACTTATCAGTACAGAAATATCTTAATGTTATAATAAAATAAAAATAATAATAAATTTCTGAAAGAGTAAGTGTTTGAATAGTAATATAATTATTGTTAATATCTAAATTTATTAACTATTTGAATTGTATAGTATTAATAAAAAAATCTGGAGTGACTCCACTCGACTTTCCGAACATTGAATAATCAACGGTTTTGTAGATAAAGTAAAGGGTCTGTTAAATAAACAAAAGCGAGAAAATTATAATAGTGTGTTTGAGTATTTTTCTCCATATAGTACACGATGATTAATTTAACGCTATTGTACTTTGAGCCCACAGATCGTAATGATAAAGAATTTTTCGTTATGTCCCTGTAAAAATCTGTAAATTCTAGATTCACCAAAGTGCTTATAGTTAGTGCAACTGTGACTTATAATATTCATAAAATTTTTCAGCTCCATCGGATAAGGCATTTAGACGCTATCGCACTTTAAAGTTTGAGCCCATATGCCACAATGATAAAGAAATATGCATTGTGTCCCTGTAAAAAGAACCATGAGTGCTAGATTCTCTAAAGTTCCTTAAGTTCGTGTGATGGTGATCTATAACATGTATATAAATTTTCAATTCATTTGAATAAGCCGTTTAGTCGCTGTCGCACTTTAAATAATTTGAGCCTATAGGCCATAATGATAAGCAGTTTTTATTTGTGTCTCTCTAGAATTCTGCAAATACTAGAGTCACCAAAATCTATACAGTTTATGTAATGGTGACCTAAAGTATGTATATAAATTTTCAGCCCATTTTGATAAGGCATTTAGATGCTATCGCCCTTTAAATAATTTCACACTATGACCATAATGATACAGAATTATTTGTTGTGTCCCTGTAAAAAAACTATAAACACTAGATTCACCAAAACCTATACAAATCGTGAAATTGTGACCTATCATAATATGTGTATATTTATTTTGCTCAATTGAATAAGGCGTTTAGACGCTATCGCACTTTTAAAAATTTGGTTCCATTGTCAATAATGTTAAAGAATTTTTCTTTGTGTCCCTGTAAAAAAAAACTGTAAGCGCTAGATTCACCAAATCTATAAAGTTCGTGCAACTATGACCTATAACATGTGTATAAAGTTTTTGCATTAAAGGCGTTTAGACGCTATCGCACTTTTAAAAATTTGACCCCATAGGCCATAATGATAAAGAATTTTTCTTGGTGTCCCTGTAAAAAAAAACTGTAAGTGCTAGATTCACCAAAATCAATAGGGTTCGTGCTACGGTGACTTACAACATACGTACCAACTTCAACTCATTCGAACAATGCGTTTAGATGCTAGCGTGTTCACTCACACACACACACACACACATACATACACACATACATACATACACACACACACATACATACATCATCATAAAAATAGTGAAAACCGACACGGGGAACCTCAAAACGTATAGAAACATCAAAATCTCTAATTCAGATTTTTGACATGATTGCAATACTTTCCTTACATATGTATGTTCGTAAAGTAAAAATATCTAATTTTATAAATAGTAGGAATTATTTATTATTTTCGTTGTTTTTAGAGATCGTATGTGAAAAGCAAAAGAAGTAGCCTAATATATTTTATTTAAATTTATCCTACAAATACAATGTAAATTAATTATATCTCAAAATAATTACAAAAATATTAAATATTTGAATAGTAGAATAATATTTATTAATATCTGAATTAAAAAAATATTTGATCTATGTAATAGTAATAAAAGAATAAAAAACAATATCTATTTAAACTTAATAAATTTTCTTACAGAGATTTGATTTCTTATTTGTTTATTTTAATTTAATTTTGGTTATTTTCTTTCATGAAAATGCTAGAATTATGTTATTTAGGCCAGAATAGTATAAAGAAACTAATTTTAGAGAAAAAAAAAAGTAATTTATATTAATTTAATGTAAACAAAAGAGGCTGGTCACCTGTAACCCAGTGATGGGGCACAGTGGTCCACTTTGTGAGGGCTCACAATTTATTTTTTAATTCATAATGTATTAGAAATATTGTTATAAAAAAATTAAGACATGTTAAGAAGGGCTTAGAGATTGTTTCCTATTTTTTTTCAAGAACATTGCTTTTCTGATTTTTGTGAAAAAAAAATTAAGAGTGTTAAAGTGGTCCACTGTGCCCCAGTCTCCCCAATACAAAATAATCATTGAAAAATAATTATTTTACGATCATACATTCACAATACTTATACATTTTTAAATTCTCTTAAAATGAGATTATGAAAATAACTCAACATGAGTGAATTTTCACTCATTTACCTAGAAGAAACGCGTCGCGTCCTGCCATCTTGACATCTTGAGTTAAATTCCCTAAATTGACTGAGTTAAAATAATGTATTCAAACTTTAGTAATTTGAGTTAACTTAAATTTGAGATGACTTTAAATAATTAAGATGAACAATTTGAAGTATTTGAATGATTTCAATTAAATCCTACTTGAGTTAATTGTAATCTTTTTTATCGATATTAGGCAGTTACTTGAATGATTTCAGGTAAATCATATTTGAGTTAAAAGTAATCCTTTTTTATCAGCATTCAGCAGTACTTGAATGAATTCAATTAGATCCAACTTGAGTAAATTATAATTATTTTTTATTGCTATTCTGCAGTACTTGAGTGATTGTAATTAAATATTAATCATTTTTTATCAATATCCTGCAATACTTAAATGGTTTCAATTAAATCATACTTGAGTTAATTTTAATCGCTTTCTATTATTATTCTGCAAAGTTGAGTGATAGAAATTAAATGATACAAGTTAATTTTACTTACTTTGGTCAATATTTTGTAGTATGGTTTAACCATATGGATCAAGTACAGCTAAATATTAATAAACTAGTATGTTGTAGCCATCACATCACTTTCTGTTGTATTTTCCTACACAAATTCAATTTATAAAAATAATTTATTAAAATTATTATTTAATAAAATTATCTTCCATGATGATTGCAGACGATTTCCATTCCAGAGAAGTAGTATAACACTAAATATCCAAAGAAAGTTAATTTTATTCTCTGTATGACATTTAATTTTTTTTTTTTTTTTTTTTTTTTTTGTTAAAAATGAAATAAATCGATAACTTTATTTTAAATTACCCCAATTGATGGTTCAACCATTCGTTTTAAAGATACTGACAAGCTCTTCTGAAAGATACTCATAATGAAAATCCCCCCCCCCCGAGGGGGAAGCGATGCTCCTACATATACAAAATCTTTTTCCCAGGGAAATATCACTATTATAAACAATTCTTTTTTATTTCATAATGGTGATTAAAAACAATTCTCTTTTTGTACATTTATACTAAATTTTGTCCCAAACCACCATGTTAAAAATTTAAATAAAGCGAGATAGCAACGTCATCTGTTTGACAATTTTCACCAAAAGTTGACAGGCACTAATATATGTCAAGGTGCAACAACTACGTTCCAATTTTTATGAAATTTTTTGCAGTAGTTCCTTAGATACAGTTGCCACAAAATTTTGTCACACAGACAAACATTTTCTAAAGATAGAAACCGTGTTCTACAACTCTCAAAACTTGTAAATCCATCAAAATCCCGAGTTCGAAAACTTTTTCCAATCCAATGCTTTCTTCCATTGAATGTAGAAGAAAGTAAAAATAATTAAAATTGAGTTATACCAATTAAATCATAGTTTTTCCCATTTTTGATTAACATTGAGTACATGATGAGGGATACAAATTAAATCATTTTAGAATTACAATCTGTCAATTTCGATAACGATCGGCATTATTTGAGTGAACGTTTAAATATCATAGAATTTTTCTCTGAGGGAACTTCTGGTTTATGTAACCAGTTCAGAAATCAGACGAGTTCCTTCAAAGCAAAACTGCAACAGAAATATAAAAAGTTCAAATGCACATTTTTGTAGTTATTGATCTCGGATAGCATAATAATAAAAGTATGAAAAAAAATCCATTGAAAAATATCGAAAATTGGAGTGAGATAGCTCAAAAAAATGCTGCAACAGAATTAACGTTAGTTTTATTGAGTGTGTGAAGTAAGCCCTTATAAGTCATACGAAAATTTATTTTCAAGCAATGTCCAATAAAGCATCATATTACCAATTTGAGTTAAAGCGAGAGACAAAAGAATCAAAATACACAAGCATTTTATAAGTGTATTTCAATTTAAAAAATGAAAATACCAACAATTAATTTTTGGAGTAATATGCAATAAGTCGAAACTTTAAAGAGTATAACTATAATACATTATATAAATATACTCCTCAATATATACAAATCTGTGTTGTAAATGCACAATAAAAAATTAAACAATCAATAAAAGATAATCTTGGATTTGTTGACTATTGGTTTTAAGGTATAGGTGTCATTATAATAGGATTTTCTCATTGTTCATGCTATTGCTCGCAAACTAACACTACTCAGATATATATATCAGCCAATATATATATAAATAATATGTGATCTCTTCATATATATAAATGTGAAAAAAAAAAAAAAAAATCTGATGTGGACGCCACATGATTTCCTTATACATCCATAGAAAATTACATATTGCTATACAAACATTGACATTTTGCATGAGGTAACTGATTCATAAATAAAAAAGCAGGTTCCATTCCACAAACATCGTGAAAATAAGAAAAAAAAAAAAAAAAAAAAACCTGCTACTCCAACCCCAAAAGTCACGATAATAGGATTATGTATACAGCCGAGACAGATATAGTACTTTTTTACGGAATAGTACGCTAGCACGGCTTATTATAGAATCTCTCATTGGCAAATGCACAACTTAGAATTCATACAGTGGCGGATCGTGGCAAGAGCTGCTGAGCTGCTGAGATGAGCCCCCCCCCCTCCTCCCCCGTCAGAAATATTCAAAGTAATTATTTTAGAATTCAGTGAAAATCATTCGAGTGTAGACATGCTGATTTTGTTCTCTTTGGTAACAATATATTTTACCAAACGATTAATTCAGTTAAAATTGAGGAAGGGTTTACTAATTCTGGCTATTATGAAACAATATTTTCCGCCGAATTTGATTACTGATCTCGCCAAGCCACCAAGTTTCTAGCCAACGCAAATTTTGGTCTTAGCATTGATTTGGGCGAATTGGCGTCGAATTTGGCGACCTGGCGACCGTATTTGACGCAAATTTCTAGTTTAAGATTGCCAAAGATTGGAAGCTCTAACTTCAATAAGAATAGAATTCTGGATTTTTCCGGAAAGATTCATTGGCTTCTAGCACAGAACTACCTCGAAAATTGTATAAACCACTGAGAATGCTCTCGATGAATTCAAATTCCATTCAGACTTCGAAATTTTCGGTTGTTCCTGAGTTAACAAAATTTTTGCTCTGTAGTGAATTTAACAATGTTTATTTGATTTCTTTAGTAACAATGACTGTTTCATTGGATTGTTTCGAGAATATCCAATAAATAACGTACATTCATCGACTAGAACCTGCTTATGTCTTGAAGAATTACTTTCTACACGCAAAAAGGTTGACAATTTTCGTAACAATGTCATCGCGCGTTCTATACTTAATAAAACTTCTGTAACTGACATCTAGAATCTAAATTGTGGCTCTAGAAAAAATAGTTCCATGTTATCCTTATAAATTCTAGTCCCCTTTGAAAGCGAGTTCTAGAAACACCTATTAGAATTCTAGAGAGTTTGTCTATATTATCGAGGTCAAATCTATTTGAAAATATATTTTAAAAAATGCGAACACAAGAGGCGGGTTTCAGTAATTATGATCTTGGTTTATGACCCAATTCAAGATAATCAAGCGAGAATTTCTCGCTATACAAAATATTCAGAATATTCAGGGTATTGTTTCATCATCTAAAAATGTGTATACTAGTAATTCTCGATCATTTTTTCGATTCAGTTTATTAGCGTGCCTTATGCGCATAGCTCGGAAATCTATATTTTAAACAACGAATGCAGAATGAAATGTTCTTAAAATTTATAAAGATGACTCGCCTCATTGTTACACTTAAAAAAATAATTTTTAATTTCACGGACACATTACGATGATACACAGTACACAAAAGAAATAACTATTTACAAAAATAAATGAAACATTTTTGGTTAATCGGTTAGAGAGCCACTGCTACATATTTGCACACCGCAATACCACGCTTCTAACTAAAACAAAAGTTAATCGTAGCTCTCTTTTTGAGTGAGTCACGTGACATAGTTCGATGGTAGGGGGGAAAATTCGCAAATAGTATTGCGCAATACTTGGAGCTTTGAAAAGTTGTTTTTTTAACAGTCAATGTTAAAGAAGAAAAGGATAAATCTGATGGATCAGTTTTTTTTTCCTTTACAGACTTCCCCTCAAGCTGTGTACATCGTCCTCGGTATACAGCTTGCTTTTCTGGGGGGTTGCTTCCTGGTGGGCACAGCAGGGCGTTTGGGCAACTGTTCTCGTTGTTGACCACCTTTCCTACTAGTTGAGGTTGTAGTATTCGTCGGTCGACCTCTCCTTTGGATCGGACGAACAGGAGTAGTGTCCTGACCTGTATATGGTTGCAGAGCGGATACATGGTAATTCCCTATGGGAGTAAAAGGATTATCTGTAGTACCTAATGTATACGAAACTGGTGATCTCTGTGATAAAATTGTATAAGGGCCATCGCGCCTGGGCATGAATTTGGAAGTTCGGTTTTTACTAGAGTCACTAATGGGGTGGGTATTAACCCATACCTTGTCACCTTGCTTGAAAGAAGGAGCCTTTTTAAATTTTCTGTCTGCATAGCGTTTATGCTGGTCTTGTCTTTCCTCAATTCGATCTCGTACTTGTTTAGTGAAATTGGCAAATTTCTTCAAGTACGGTGTTATTTCGGGAACGAAATTATCATTGTGCACAACACTTCGGAAATCATGCGCAATATCATCGGTAGTGCGTAGTTCTCGCCCAAACATGAGATATGCAGCGGTCTGGCCAGTTGAATCACATTTTGCTGTGTTAAGGGCAAATCTAATTATTGGTAGCTTCTCACTCCAGGTAGTATGATCATTCCCAACCAACATGGCCAGACGGGGTTTTAGATCTCTGTTCTTCCTTTCCACAGGGTTTGCCTGTGGATGATAAACCGGAGTTAGGGTTTGTGCGATTCCCAGGATGTAACAAACTTGTTGCATTACAGCACTTACGAACTGCGGCCCGTTGTCGCTTATTACCCTTCTAGGCAAACCATACCTAAGGAACACTTCCTCTATTAGAGTGATCGCACACTCTTTAGCAGTTGCGGAAGTTAATGCAAATAGTTCCACCCATTTGGTGGCACAATCTTCTATGATGAAGATCCATTTCTTTTCATTGCTTTTAGGTAAAGGGCCGAATAAATCAATTGAAAGGGATTCAAATCGTTGATTATAGATCGGTGTTTGTAATAAGCCAGATGGTTTCTGGTTACTAGGTTTATAACGACAACAATCGGGACAATTCTTGATATATTCTGTAATATATCTTCGCATACCAGTCCAGTAGTACCGCTTTGCGATTCTATCGAATGTTCCTTCAATTCCGTAATGTCCAGCTGAGGGTGCATCATGATGCTCTTTTAACACTCTTTCTCGCTCTTGAACCGGGACTACTAATTGCGCTTCTTCTGATTCTGTTTCGGGAGAATATCTATATAAAACGCCTTGATTCATCAAGTAACCACGACTACTCCAGTTAGCGAAATCTTCATTCTTATCGATACTTTCCAAAGACTCGATAATTTTCTTTATATCTTCATCTTTTAATTGTTCTTCTCGTATTTCTCTTGGACTTCGCGGAGGGATATCTATTGAAATTGAACAAATTTCACATTTTCCTTCTTCGTGTGGACAGAAGGGTCTGGACAACATATCAGCAACAACATTAGCCTTACCAGGCACGTATTCTATCTTCAGGTTGAAGGATTGTACCTGTAGTGCCCATCGCGCGAGGCGACCTGTTGGGGACTTTAAGTTCATTAACCATCTAAGAGGTTGATGGTCGGTTGCTACAGTGACTTCTTGACCGTCAATATATGCACGAAACTTGTCCAAAGCCCATACGATGGCTAAGGCCTCTCTTTCAGTCGTGGAGTAGTTTCTTTCGGCCTTTGTGAGTAATCTACTTGCATACTCAATCGGATGTTCTTCTGCTCCAGTGCCTTGTAACAAAACTGCACCAAGGGCATAGTTACTAGCGTCTGTTCTTAATATATATGGTTTAGTTGGATCATTTTGACTGAGAATGGGTGGACTCATTAGAAGATGTTTTAGGGTTCTGAAAGATGTTTCTTGTTCTTCTCCCCAAACCCAAACAGCGTTTTTCTTCGTCAAATTAGTCAAAGGTCTAGCAACTTCAGAGAATTTTGGGATAAACCTTCTATACCATGAGCAAGTTTGCAGGAAGGACTGCAGTTGCTTTACATTCTTTGGAGCTGGTATTTCTTGTATTGCAGCAATTTTATCAGGATCAGCTTCAAGTCCTTTACTAGTAATGTAATGTCCCAGATACTTTACACGGTTACAAGCGAAATTGCATTTTTCACGGTTAGCGTGCAACTTAAATTCTCGTAATTTCCTAAAAACTGCACTCAAATTATCTAAATGTTCATTAAAAGTTTCAGACAAGATGATAATATCATCTAAATAGGAAAGGACTAATATGTTCTTTAAGGAATTTCTAAAATTATCAATCATACGTTGAAATGTTGATGGGGCGTTCTTGAGGCCGAAAGGCATTTTCCGGAATCGAAAAGTTCCAAATGGACAAATAAAAGCAGTTTTGTCACGGTCTGCAGGGTTTACTTCAATTTGATGGTACCCATTCCTTAAGTCAATGGTTGACATAAAAGGGGTATGTTTAGCTTCGTGAAGAAGATCATCAATTCTGGGTAATGGGTATTTATCAGTCTTTGTAATAGAATTTAGTTTTCTATAATCTACGCAAAGGCGTACTTGACCATTAGGCTTAGGTACTAATACCACCGGTGAAGCATAAGGAGATTCACATTCTTCTATTGTTCCGCTAGCTAACAACTCGTCTAGCTCTTTCTTCAACATATCTTTCTTTGCTGGGGACATGCGGTACGGCGGTACTGCGACAGGAGGACTACTTCCAGTGTCAATATAGTGTTGAATTTTGTTAGTCGGTTCTTCCCCTGGTTCAAAGATATCTTCATATTCCTTCAATAAATTATTCAGTTCTGACCTTTGTTCATCAGAAAGATGGGCTCCTTCATTTTCTTTTAAGATAAGCTCGTTAACTTCAGCAGAATATACTGGATTTTCAGACGGCCTGAAATCATCTTCACTGAAATCAAATTTCTGCTTTGGATTATCATGGTAATACCATATATTATTTCGAATATCCAAAACGATTCCAGCAGTACGCAAAAAATCATTTCCCAACAATGTTCTGTTATTCTTTGCAGTAGGTAACGCAAACAAAGTTATTCGGAAAGATCGTCCTTCAATTTGTACATCTACTTCGGCTGAATAGATTTCAGTTTCTTTTTGGAGACCATCAGCTAACGTTACATTCATACAAGTTTTCTCAAATTCTACACCTCGTTTTGTTAAGAGGTGATATAATGTTTCACCAGCTATAGTGTGACTGGCTCCAGTGTCAGCACACACTATTCCATTTATTCCATTAATTTTTACTCTTATAAGTGTCGACTGAGGTTCTTCGATAGATAATGACTGAAGGTGAATAGTTTTGAACTCAGCTGAACTTTTCCTAGAAGAGGGGGAACAGGCGGAGCATTTAGCCTTAATAACACCTGGTTTGCCACAACCATAGCAACTAACACGTGGTCGATCTTCATTTTGCGTATAATCTCTCGATGACGCAGTTTTAGAATTTTGGGGGTGATTTCTTAAATTTTGGGAAGTATTTCCATGTGGGAATTTAGGGGATTCCTTTCTAACATTTTTATTTCTTACTAGTCTAATTTCTTCATATGAATCTAGTTTATCGGCAAGTTCAAGAGGATTGTTCCACTCGCTCCAGTGGTCCAAAAAATGCTCTTTGTATTCGGGAGGAGCTTTCTTTTTTATTTGATCTGCCAATATTAAATCTTTTAACTCTTCCAACGATGAAACTTTAGATTCTTTAAGCCACCCATCAAAATAGTTTTGCAAATCAAAATAAAAATCTCGCCATGTACTTTCTGGACATTTACGGTGTTGGGCAAAAAGTTGTCGAAACTTCTCAGCACTTAATTTAAAACGTTTTAAGAGAATTTCCTTAACATTATCATAATTCTGAGCATCATCAACTGATTCTTTTGCAATTAGTTTGGCGACATCAGTTGGCAAAAGACCTACAAGATATACGACCCACTTTGGTTTTGGTACCTTCAAAAATGTTAATTGTTTTTCAAATAAATCTAAATATAAGGTTATATCAGCGGTTTTCGGATCGAAATTTGGGATTAATTTGCTTATTTCTAATTTTGGCATGCTTGTGTCTACGGAAGAAAGGGCCATGGTAGGTAATACTGCATCAGGAGCATTACTAGCTTGTGCCTGTAATTTGGTTTTCTCTAGTTCAAATAACCTTTCATATTCTTTTTCTTTCAGCGAAAAATCTTCTTTTTCTTTCCTATCCCGTATGATGCGATTCAAACATTCTTTTGTGAATTCTGCATCATAATCTGGACTTTCGACTATAGCATTTCTAATGTCTAAAAGTTTTAAATTTTCATCTATTTTTATATCTAATTCACCCGCTAATTCAATTAGATCTGTTTTTTTCCCTCTAGCCATATAAGACATGATTAAACTGAATTTTAATAATTTAAAATATATCTAAAAATGTGCAGTACGCGAACGTATATAGCCCAAATATTTTATATAAATCACAGAGATCACTTATATATATATATATATATTATTGTTATATGTTAAACAACTTAAATTAACCAATTTATTCAATAAATAAATTCTAAACTAAAGTAATAAAGAACATATAAAGGAAATAATAACTCTTTTGACCCCTATTTTCAAATAATTATTTCAAAGTAAATAGAAATACTCTTCCTGAAACATTTCTGAGTAATTGAAAATACAAGATATTTCAAATTGATGTACAGATTCCACCAAAATTTTATTTTTAATGCAAATGATAAAAATATAATTATCAATTCAACAAAACAAACAAGATGTCTATTTAATATATCTTTATTATAAACAAATCTGTGTAAAATTCCTTTTATTCAACAACAACAAAAAATTGTTTATTCATTCTTTCATTATTATTATTATGTATTATGAGTTGCCTATTATTTTATAATTCGTAAATGTGTTCAAGAGAAAATAATATTTATTCCATGATCATTTATCAGAAATAAATCTATTCAATAAGATCAAAATATTTATACAACAACCTTAATTTAATCTTTTAAAGTGTCATAATTAATCATAAAGTAAACAAAACTTTTTTCTTTTCGCTTTTACTGAAAGCGATTACGCAATAATAATGAAAGTTCACTTGTTTATTTTTCTTCCAAAACGCAATGGCGCCAAAAAACAGAAATGTTGTTCTTAATTTATTCTAAGCAACTCGATGCTATGATTTACTTAATTTATTTTTCTATGTTAGAATTATATTAGAATATATTTTATTTTACATCAATACACCATTATTTCAACTTATTTCTTAAGAAATAGCATTCTACATTCTTGTTTTTAATTATCAAAATCTTAATATATCAACAATTATGAATCAAAAATAACTTACAGATACTAAAGGAAACTGGTATGCAAATATAATAAGATCTGGGCGATCTAAAATTCGTTAAGATCAGGATGATCGACTGTTAAACATATCTAGAATTAAGATTCTAAGAAATATCTAATCATTGATTAGGATAATCAATATTTTCAAGTGTTAACTTATTAACACACTCTGCACAATGCCCAAATTCCTTTAGCTCCTGTTCAAACAATCATCAAATAAATATTAAAATTTACTTATCTGTAATTATTTTCCATTCTATAGCCGCCGACATCACTTAGTCATTCGGCCCAACGTTGGGATGCCAATTTAAACAACGAATGCAGAATGAAATGTTCTTAAAATTTATAAAGATGACTCGCCTCATTGTTACACTTAAAAAAATAATTTTTAATTTCACGGACACATTACGATGATACACAGTACACAAAAGAAATAACTATTTACAAAAATAAATGAAACATTTTTGGTTAATCGGTTAGAGAGCCACTGCTACATATTTGCACACCGCAATACCACGCTTCTAACTAAAACAAAAGTTAATCGTAGCTCTCTTTTTGAGTGAGTCACGTGACATAGTTCGATGGTAGGGGGGAAAATTCGCAAATAGTATTGCGCAATACTTGGAGCTTTGAAAAGTTGTTTTTTTAACAGTCAATGTTAAAGAAGAAAAGGATAAATCTGATGGATCAGTTTTTTTTTCCTTTACAATATTTCTAGTTAAGGGATTTAGAAAATGGCCACTTATTCATTCTAGATGAAGGCGGCATATATTATTTCTCAGTATATCTACGGGCTGAATATTCATTAAATAACGTTCATTCATCGACTGGAACCTGCTTATATCTTTAAAAATTAATTTCTACAGGCAAAAAATGTCGACAACTTTCATAGCAGTATCCTTTCAGGCTCTATCTACTCGCTGTATATTCATTAAATAAAGCGCATTCGTCGACTAGAACTGCTTAGGCACGTTCTACAAGCAAAAATGAGGACAACTTTCATAACAATATCATTACGTGCTGACTATTCATTAAATAAAATACATTCGTTGACTAGAACGCAATACCTTTGTATTTTGGTCATTATGAATATAATTTTCGTAAATATCTCCAAAACGGAAAGTCATAGAAAGACCAAAAAGAGATGTGCACAACTAGATGTTATAACAAACCTATATACCAATTTGCAACGTTCTACGTCTAACCGTTATTGAGTTATACGAGATATACACATACGCACACGCATGCACATACACACATCACTGTAAAATAGCAAAAATGAACTCAGGGCATCTCAAAACGTAATAGATACACCAAATCTCAATGTCAAATTCCTGTCATGATTACAATAGTTTTCTTACGTAGTACGTTCGGAAAGTAAAAATTACATGAATTTTTTTAGTTTGTAAATTGAGATAATTAACATAAATATATATATATATATATATATATATATAATATTGTTATAATGCTGTTGTAATTAACAATCCCGATATTTTTATGTATGCTCATGTCCATCAATACATTTTCTGAATAATTTCCGATGCTCTTCCCCTTCTCTCCCAGGCCAGGAACGCCTATGACTTTAAATTATTATTATTTAAGGACTGAATATTGCTAATTTAACCATTTTAATTATCCAACTGTAACCAATTGAGAGTCATGATGAAAAAATCTCTCATTTCCACTTGGTAATCTATTAATTCAATAAAATTAAGTTATTCACAATTTCTACCTTTAAAGTTTTCCCAACTTAAACAATTTCTGCCTTTAAATTTAAATAGAACTAGTATGCTGTGGCCACCACAAGACTTTCTTCTATATTTTCCTATACAAATTCACGCAGTAACAATATTTAAAAAAAAAAAAAAAGAAAAAAGAAAAAAAAAAGATTTTTTTTCAAAGTTTTCTTTCGTTAAAAAAAAAAAAAAAAAAAAAAAAAATCGATAACTTTGTTTTAAATTATCACATATTTATAGTTCAACCATTCGTTTTAAAGATATTGACGAGATCTTTCGAAAGATACCCATCTTGAAAATTTATCCCCCCCCCCCCGGGGTACTTTCCCCTGGGGGGGGGGAAGCGATGACCGAGATTTTTTTCCTAATTAACTACTACTATTATCAATAATTCATATTAATTTCACAATCACAGGTTAAGAATAACTCCCATTATGTACATTTATACGAAATTTTGTCCCATACTGCCATGTTAAAAATTTACAAAAAATACGATCACAGCACCACGCGTTGAGTGATTGATCCCAAAATCTAATCAGCCCCAGTTTATGTCAGGGGCCAACTAAATACCAAGACTGGTTAAATTTCGTTAAAAAAAAAAAAAAAAAAAAAAAAAAAAAAAAAAAAAACGATTTTTTTTTCTAAGTTACTTTTTGTTAAAAGTAAAAAAAATCGATAACTTTGTTTTAAATTATCACATATTTATAGTTCAACCATTCGTTTTAAAGATATTGACGAGATCTTTCGAAAGATACCCATCTTGAAAATTTATCCCCCCCCCCGGGGGTACTTTCCCCTGGGGGGGGAAGCGATGACCGAGATTTTTTTCCTAATTAACTACTACTATTATCAATAATTCATATTAATTTCACAATCACAGGTTAAGAATAACTCCCATTATGTACATTTATACGAAATTTTGTCCCATACTGCCATGTTAAAAATTTACAAAAAATACGATCACAGCACCACGCGTTGAGTGATTGATCCCAAAATCTAATCAGCCCCAGTTTATGTCAGGGGCCAACTAAATACCAAGACTGGTTAAATTTCGTTAAAAAAAAAAAAAAAAAAAAAAAAGATTTTTTTTCTAAGTTACTTTTTGTTAAAAGTAAAAAAAATCGATAACTTTGTTTTAAATTATCACATATTTATAGTTCAACCATTCGTTTTAAAGATATTGACGAGATCTTTCGAAAGATACCCATCTTGAAAAATTATCCCCCCCCCGGGGGTACTTTCCCCTGGGGGGGGGGGAGCGATGACCGAGATTTTTTTCCTAATTAACTACTACTATTATCAATAATTCATATTAATTTCACAATCACAGGTTAAGAATAACTCCCATTATGTACATTTATACGAAATTTTGTCCCATACTGCCATGTTAAAAATTTACAAAAAATACGATCACAGCACCACGCGTTGAGTGATTGATCCCAAAATCTAATCAGCCCCAGTTTATGTCAGGGGCCAACTAAATACCAAGACTGGTTAAATTTCGTTAAAAAAAAAAAAAAAAAAAAAAAAAAAAACGATTTTTTTTCTAAGTTACTTTTTGTTAAAAGTAAAAAAAATCGATAACTTTGTTTTAAATTATCACATATTTATAGTTCAACCATTCGTTTTAAAGATATTGACGAGATCTTTCGAAAGATACCCATCTTGAAAATTTATCCCCCCCCCGGGGGTACTTTCCCCTGGGGGGGGGAAGCGATGACCGAGATTTTTTTCCTAATTAACTACTACTATTATCAATAATTCATATTAATTTCACAATCACAGGTTAAGAATAACTCCCATTATGTACATTTATACGAAATTTTGTCCCATACTGCCATGTTAAAAATTTACAAAAAATACGATCACAGCACCACGCGTTGAGTGATTGATCCCAAAATCTAATCAGCCCCAGTTTATGTCAGGGGCCAACTAAATACCAAGACTGGTTAAATTTCGTTAAAAAAAAAAAAAAAAAAAAAAAAAAAAAGATTTTTTTTCTAAGTTACTTTTTGTTAAAAGTAAAAAAAATCGATAACTTTGTTTTAAATTATCACATATTTATAGTTCAACCATTCGTTTTAAAGATATTGACGAGATCTTTCGAAAGATACCCATCTTGAAAATTTATCCCCCCCCCCGGGGGTACTTTCCCCTGGGGGGGGGGAAGCGATGACCGAGATTTTTTTCCTAATTAACTACTACTATTATCAATAATTCATATTAATTTCACAATCACAGGTTAAGAATAACTCCCATTATGTACATTTATACGAAATTTTGTCCCATACTGCCATGTTAAAAATTTACAAAAAATACGATCACAGCACCACGCGTTGAGTGATTGATCCCAAAATCTAATCAGCCCCAGTTTATGTCAGGGGCCAACTAAATACCAAGACTCGTTAAATTTCGTTAAAAAAAAAAAAAAAAAAAAAAAAAAACGATTTTTTTTCTAAGTTACTTTTTGTTAAAAGTAAAAAAAATCGATAACTTTGTTTTAAATTATCACATATTTATAGTTCAACCATTCGTTTTAAAGATATTGACGAGATCTTTCGAAAGATACCCATCTTGAAAATTTATCCCCCCCCCCGGGGGTACTTTCCCCTGGGGGGGGAAGCGATGACCGAGATTTTTTTCCTAATTAACTACTACTATTATCAATAATTCATATTAATTTCACAATCACAGGTTAAGAATAACTCCCATTATGTACATTTATACGAAATTTTGTCCCATACTGCCATGTTAAAAATTTACAAAAAATACGATCACAGCACCACGCGTTGAGTGATTGATCCCAAAATCTAATCAGCCCCAGTTTATGTCAGGGGCCAACTAAATACCAAGACTGGTTAAATTTCGTTAAAAAAAAAAAAAAAAAAAAAAAGATTTTTTTTCTAAGTTACTTTTTGTTAAAAGTAAAAAAAATCGATAACTTTGTTTTAAATTATCACATATTTATAGTTCAACCATTCGTTTTAAAGATATTGACGAGATCTTTCGAAAGATACCCATCTTGAAAATTTATCCCCCCCCCCGGGGGTACTTTCCCCTGGGGGGGGGGGGGGGGGAAGCGATGACCGAGATTTTTTTCCTAATTAACTACTACTATTATCAATAATTCATATTAATTTCACAATCACAGGTTAAGAATAACTCCCATTATGTACATTTATACGAAATTTTGTCCCATACTGCCATGTTAAAAATTTACAAAAAATACGATCACAGCACCACGCGTTGAGTGATTGATCCCAAAATCTAATCAGCCCCAGTTTATGTCAGGGGCCAACTAAATACCAAGACTGGTTAAATTTCGTTAAAAAAAAAAAAAAAAAAAAAAAAAAAAAAAAAAAAAAACGATTTTTTTTCTAAGTTACTTTTTGTTAAAAGTAAAAAAAATCGATAACTTTGTTTTAAATTATCACATATTTATAGTTCAACCATTCGTTTTAAAGATATTGACGAGATCTTTCGAAAGATACCCATCTTGAAAATTTATCCCCCCCCCCGGGGGTACTTTCCCCTGGGGGGGGAAGCGATGACCGAGATTTTTTTCCTAATTAACTACTACTATTATCAATAATTCATATTAATTTCACAATCACAGGTTAAGAATAACTCCCATTATGTACATTTATACGAAATTTTGTCCCATACTGCCATGTTAAAAATTTACAAAAAATACGATCACAGCACCACGCGTTGAGTGATTGATCCCAAAATCTAATCAGCCCCAGTTTATGTCAGGGGCCAACTAAATACCAAGACTGGTTAAATTTCGTTAAAAAAAAAAAAACAAAAAAAAAAACCGATTTTTTTTCTAAGTTACTTTTTGTTAAAAGTAAAAAAAATCGATAACTTTGTTTTAAATTATCACAGATTTATAGTTCAACCATTCGTTTTAAAGGTATTGACGAGACCTTTTGAAAGATACCCATCTTGAAAATTTACTCCTCTCGAGGGGGGACTTCCCCCCCAGGGGGGTTCACGAGGCTCCTACGCATACAAATTTTTTTCCCCAGTTGACTACCTCTATTATAAGTAATTCTTGTAAATTTCATAATGATTACTAAAAAATAATTCTCTTTATGCACATTTATACAAAATTTTGTCCTATATCACCATGTTAAAAATCTAGAAAAAGCGGGATGGCAACGCAACCTGTAAGACAATTTTTGCCAAAAGTTGATAGGCACTAATTTATGTCAAGGTGCAACTACATACTAATTTGTATGAAATTCTGTGCAGTAGTTCCTGAGATACAGTTGCCACAAAATTTTGTCACACACACACACACAGACAGACTGACAGACAGACAGACATTTTCTAAAAAGGGTCAAATCGTGTTCTACATCTCTCAAAACGTGTAAATCCATCAAAAACCCGAGGTCGAAAATTTTTACGAATCCAATACTTTCTCTATATTACATATAGAAGAAAGTAAAAATGTACATATAGCATAATCTTATCTTTATACATCTATTAAACGCTTCTCTTCGCTGAAAGGAAATGATTTATCGCTATTAGGTTTATCAAATAAAAGAATGCCTGAGTGCGATAAATATTTTTAAACATCTCTTATTTAAAATGTGTCGTCTTTTCCAACTTATGCTACCGATAAATGTAAAAGGTATTTGAGATAATGACATAAAAGTGGTTACTTGACCTTAAAAGATTTAAAAAAAAAAAAAAAAAAAAAAAATTACAATGTGCTATTTCAGTATTTTTCGTCGCATTAAAGAAAAAATAAGGTAGAAGAATAATGAACAATGTCAATGTGTATAGCAATAGAAAATTCCCTTACAGAAAACCTTTAAAAGTCGGTAAACATTTTCGCATTCGTTCTCATAATGTGGAAGTTTCACTGTGTTGCATTTGTATATGAGTCTTGCATTAAGGTTGTCAATAAAAGAAAATTGTCACATGTATGAGTTATCGTATATAGGCGCATTGGCCTTAAACTTGAATTATAAATTTAAAATTTAGAAAGATAGCTAAACTTTGTTCTTGTAATCTATGAATAGTCATTATTATTTGTTCAAACGCAAATATCGTCGCATAAAAATGTTTCGGTATTTATCTCCAAGACCTAGATCTCGCTTAAAATTAAATTTGCTTCATTAGATTCAGCTTCTAAAGAATCCCCGATTAATATTATTGATATATATATACACTAGTTCTCATAATTATAAGGACACCAGTTTTTCTATATTAACTAAATACTGAGCACTATTATTTAAACAAATATATTTTTTATTAATTTGAATTTCATTAATAGACTATATTTAAAAAGTTTTATCGTTTTTCTATCATAAAAACTTTAAAAACGGTCAAAAAGATGATTTTTCAGGTGTTCATAATTATAAGGACAGCTCCAATCTTTGTAATTTTTCTTTTCAGTTATTCTTTAAATTAATATTTTATGGGGTCTCTTTTTAGGGTGAAACAGTCAAACATTCTCTCTGGTATATATATATACCAGAGAGAATGTTATATACAAAAAAAAAAAAAAAATGTATATATATATACATACATTTTTTTTTTTAATATTCAGTTTCAAAACCATTTCATACAACATAGATGATATTCTGAATATATTTAAACTATTTAAAATTGCTTTCCACTTGCATGCACGTTTCTAATATATTAAGTTAAGGTTTTTTCAACTTTTAGACCACGGGAAGGGCAACAATGCAGAAGTTTCTTTCTTCAAACTATTTCCTATTGCTCTAGAAGTAGAGCAAAAATGTAAGTCTTGTTGAAAAAAGTATTATTACCCCCCAAAATCTAACAAAAATCTGAGAATTCCACGTTTAAAATTTGCGGATATTCTCTTGATGTTCATAATAATAGAAAAAATTACTAAATTCATTCTGCCTTCAGTAGAAGCAGCTCCTCAGAGTACCATAGACCAACCTTTAAAATGCCCGATTCATATCTGCCTTTAAAAAATCTGCTCTGTCTTTCGCTATCTTCAGATCGTGCCAGCAACTGTTAAAACCATTTGTGTAATCCAGAATAAAATGTTTTTCATCCGAAAATGCAACGTTTTATCATTTAATATTGTCTTTATTCTACTTTAACACAGACGTTCTTTTCTCCATTAAATGCTTATTGATTATTAAAGGTTTTTTATTCTTTTTAACATATTATTATTTTAAACATGCATAAATGTGGGCCCCAACCTTTCATTAAAAAAATCACGAGCAAATTCAGCAGCAGTCACTATGAGTAGAACAGTAAGAGGAATTATGCGTCTTCGATCTCTGTAAAACAACTCTGGTTTTGCATCAGATCTCTCTCCTATCGAATCAGCAGTTCACCGTTTGATCACATTTCCTTCAGCAATTTTAGATATTCGAATTTCATTACAAATTTGGCGGATTGAAATTATCCTTCCACTTAAAAAACACATTTATCATACTTCACTACATGAACGTTCTTTTTTTCGAGGAATTATCAGTAATGTCCGTCCAAGAAAAATTGAAGGCTTATACATGAATTAATCTAGCCCAGTAGTTAACAAATTTGCATGTCAACTGCAATTTATCCGCTAGTAAGTTAAATAAAACGAAAAAATCTTGATTGTCCCTATAATTATGAACATCTAAAAACGTGGAGAAAAAAATATTTTGCGCTACTTTTTATTAATTTTGTTTCATATTAAAACTAGTATGTTGTGGCCACCACAAGACTTTCTTCTATATTTTCCTATATACATATTCAATCAGTAACAATATTTAAAAAAAAAAAAAAAAAATTACGATTTTTTTCTTTTCTTTTTTTTTTTTTTTTTTTTGTTAAAAGTAATACATATTCAACCAGTAACATTATTTAAAAAAAAAAAAAAAAAAAAAAAAAAAAACGATTTTTTTCTTTTTCTTTTCTTTTTTTTTTTTTTTTTTGTTAAAAGTTATACATATTGAACCAGTAACAATATTTAAAAAAAAAAAAAAAAAAAAAAAAAAAATACGATTTTTTTTCTGTTTTTTTTTTTCTGTTTTTTTTTTCTGTTTTTTTTTTTTTTTTTTTTTTGTTAAAAGTAAAAAAAATCGATAACTTTGTTTTAAATTATCACAGATTTATAGTTCAACCATTCGTTTTAAAGGTATTGACGAGATCCTTCGAAAGATACCCATCTTGAAAATTTACACCCCCCCGGGGGGGTACTTCCCTCCAGGGGGGGAACCGGTGCCCCCACATCCACAAAATTTTTTTCGTAGTTAACTACTACTATTATCAATAATTCATATTAATTTTACAATCACAAGTTTAAAATAACGCTCATTATGTACATTTATACGAAATTTTGTCCTATATTGCCATGTTAAAAATTTAGAAAAAATGCGATCACAGCGCCACCTGTTGAGCTATTGATCCCTAAATGTAATCCGCACCAAATTATGTCGGGGACCAACTAAATACCAAGTTTGGTTAAGTTTCGTAAAAAAAAAAAAAAAAAAAAAAAACGATTTTTTTTCTAAGTTTTTTTTTTGTTAAAAGTAAAAAAATCGATAACTTTGTTTTAAATTATCACAGATTTATAGTTCAACCATTCGTTTTAAAGGTATTAATGAGACCTTTCGAAAGATACCCATCTTGAAAATTTACTCCCCTCGAGGGGGACTTCCCCCCCAGGGGGGGTGGCGAGGCTCCTACACGTACAAAAAATTTTTCCCAGTTGACTATCTCTATTATAAATAATTACTGTAAATTTCATAATGATTACTAAAAAATAATTCTCTTTAAGCGCATTTATACAAAATTTTGTCCTATATCACCATGTTAAAAATTTAGAAAAAGCGGGATGGCAACGCAACCTGTGAGACAATTTTTACCAAAAGTTGATAGGCACTAATTTATGTCAAGGTGCAACTACATACCAATTTGTATGAAATTCTGTGCAGTAGTTCCTGAGATACAGTTGCCACAAAATTTTGTCACACACACACACACACAGACAGGCAGACAGACAGACATTTTCTAAAAATAGTCAAATCGTATTCTACAGCTCTCAAAACGTGTAAATCCATCAAAAACCCGAGGTCGAAAATTTTTACGAATCCAATACTTTCTCTATATTACATATAGAAGAAAGTAAAAATTATACCAGATTTGGTTTTTAGAATACTAGATATATTAAGTGCACTTAGTATAATCTTGTTCACAATTATTTTTACATTAGTTATTTCGAAATATAAAGTGTCCTTATAAATATGAGAAGGAATGTATATATATATCTTAATATATATAAATCTCGTGTCACAATGTTTATCTTCAATGGACTGCTAAACCACTTAACCGATTATAATAAAATTCGCACACCATGTGCAGTTCGATCCAACTTGAGAGATAGGATAGTTTAAATCTCAAATTATAGTCGCAATTTTAATTTATGGCTAATTATTTGTCTGTTATTATTTGACAGTCACAATTATCTGTTAACTCCAAATGATTCTAACAGATGTCGATACCTTTCGACTGGGTTGAAATGAAAGCTGAAATATATTTGGTGCTGCCATCTACACAAAGAATCTTCAACTTTTTAACCTATTAATAAATTTCGTATAATTCAACTAGCAGACCCGGTCACGCGTTGCTGTGACTAAGTTATACGTTGAATTATATTCCAGTAAACTATTTAATACAGTTAAATTATTATTTACGAATAAAGACGAAAACGTTGTAGCTGATGTAAATACCCACAGGATTGAGATTTGAACCTTAGGTCAAAATTTGGAAGCGATTGATAAAAATTTTCGTAGAGTTGATATTAAGCACAAATTAATTTTATTGTAGGGTCTTATAAATTTTAATGGAGAAGTGATATATATTATTGCTAATGCTACTTAGGATAAAAATGCTAAAATGACTAATATATAAATTAAATTATATTAAAATTCTATTAAAATAAAAGTATAAAAGAAGCAGACGATTTTAAAATTAATTTTTATGGAGGAGTGAAATATAATATATGCTATAATGGATAATTTTACTATAAAATGACCTCATCATCTTCATCTATATAAATAAAGAGAAGTGTCTGTGTGTGTGTCTGTGTGTGTATCTGCGCTCTGGTGCTCACACTACTGATCGCAGAGCTTCCAAATTTGGCATATAGGTACCTGGGACCATGCATGTGTGCACCTCATCGAAATTTTTTCGAATTTCGAATTTGAATTTTTTAAATTAAAGTTTTTTCGATTTTAAATATTGGCTTTAATGCTTCATTTTTCATAGATTTATTATTTTGCTTCTATCGTCTGCGTATCTTAGCAACGGCTATCCGCGTTTGTAATGATCGATAGACGGCGCTTTGCGAACACTGCAGTTGTTAGTAAACATTAGCCACGTGTGTTCCAATAGTGTTCTTGTTATTCTACTTAATATTCGTACTATAATTTCTCCGCCATTACATTATGGAAAATTGATTGCTTTTGGAAAAAATACTTCAGTTTATTCAAAGTTCGATTCGGAAGTAGATTTTAAATGAAGTTGAACAAATATTAGTTTCAAATCATCTGATTAATTCTTTACTTCCATTAGCCGAAGCAACTGAAATTTTAAATTCGTCATTTGGAAATAAATGGAAGCTCAATTCTGGATTTCTTGATGCTTTGGATTTACACTGTGGCACACAAAAGTATGTGTTATCTTTTTTACCGTATTTATTCATTTTTATTCAATAAATATATGTGAAACTAAACATCGGCTAGCAATGGCGGCTATATGGAATTCGAATTAAACCATGTTTATTGTAATTTCACCGTAGCCCACCAGAGGGCGAGCATTTCATTACAATCGCGGAGGCGAATTTTTTTTTTTTTTTTTTTTTTTTTAATTTGTTATATTTATTAATCGTAATGCAGCAGAAAAAATTTATAACAGTTATATTTAATTTTTTTATAGTAGAACAACTTGTTATTTTTCAATTTTTAATTAATTCCTTTAAAAGAAAAAACTTTTATTTGTTAATTTTTTTAATTTACAGTATTTATCGGGAAAAATAGTAGTATATACGTAGTAAAAAGGATTAAAATGATTAAAATTTATTTGTTTATATGTTATATTTATTTTTTAATCAACTTTTTGTTTTGTTTTATTTTATTTCATTGGTCGGAATCAAATTGTAATAAAGTGTAAATAGCATGGGCTATAAAATACATGGTTCAAAACTAAAATATTTAATAGATGCTGAGATACAGTCATCTTTAAAATCGTAGTTCTTAAATTGTAGCAGATCCCCCCTACCGTCGATAAATATCCAGATTGAAGTGCCCGGAAAAGATCTTTCTACAGTCACGGGAAATCTAGACCTGATGCAGTGCGGGCGGGAAAAAAGCTGCCGTAGACAGCGGGTACCCTAAGCGAAGTTTGGAGCAATTTCATTTTCTTTTCTTTTTTTTTGGTTTTTTCAAGAATGTGGTGTAAAAAAATAAATATTAATTCAATTCTTTCAAAAATTCATTTAAATATAGTGACCAGCGAAGCGGGCGTAGCCTGCTAGTATATATATATATATATATATATTTTTTTTTTTTTTTCCCTTCATGAAAACTTTTCATTGTTTATATCAGTTGTAAAGTGTAGATTTTAAGAAGTAGGATTTCTGGGAGTCTATTATATACTAAAATCTAAATTATGTTCTCGTGACATACTCTTCAACCATTATTGCATCTGCTAGAAATCTAATTATATACTAAATAATTTAAATTTATTTCATGAGTTAGTGCACTATCAAAAATAATAGTTTAATGTTTCACCAAAAAATGGTGCTAAATAGGCCTTATTAGCTGCAATCAATATTTTGATGCTAAGTTAACCATTTCATTGGTGCTTATTACTGATATGGCACCATTAAAATTGCGAAATATTGCAACAAAATACTGGTTACAGACAAGGTTCGCCCAAGTGGGCCAACCCGAAAAAACCCGCCCAGGTTTTTCGGGCGGGCCTACTTGAAAAAACCCACTATTTTATAAAGTTTTTTTTTTTATTATTTATTTATTTACTGTACATTTAGTAACTTTTACTACAGACGCAAAAATGATAATAATAATAATTATTATTTATATTATAGTTATTTACTGTCCTTACTAGACCAGAGCCTGAATTTTCATGACATTTGGCTTTTAGAACAATTTTGCACTTTTAGATCATTTCTTAAATATATATTTAGGACACACTTAATATATTTAGGGCATTTTTTTTAAATTTTAAGTCATTTGTGTGTGTATACATTAAAAATTTAAATTGTGTAAGGATTTCAAATTATCAAACTTTAAAATAAAAACTTTTTGAAGACGAAAACAAAGACTTATTCATTTTCAGTCAATTTAAAAAATAATTAATTCTCTTTGCATTCAGCATCGGCTTCATCTACATCAAACGAGAGATTTTTCTCAACTTTTGGATTAGTTTGGGGTAAGCTACGCAGTCGTTTAGGGGTTGACAAAGCAGCAAAACTCGTAAAAGTATATCGTCATTTACGATCAAAATCAAACTATATGCACTTCCCTCAGAAGCCTAGACTGTTTAAAAATTTTTCATTATTTTTCATTTCATTTCTTTTTTTTCTGTGTTCGTATTCTGTTAGAGCTAAAGTAAGAAAACCAATTTTCATTCAGCAATATGATATTTTTTATGTCTTACCTAATAAAATACATGTAATTATAAAAAGTTTTAAAATTTTCAAAAAAAAAAAAAATGCATATATTGACAAATTATATTTAATAATGTATGTATATGTAATAACTAGCAGGCTTTGCCCGCTCCGCTGGACACTATATTTAAATGATTTCTTTGTAACTGAATATATTTCGATTGGCGACTATTTTCGTCACAGCTTTAGTAAGGGACCTCCTTGGCAATATCAAACATTTTTTGAACTTCTCGAATCTGTACAACAAAACTATTATTAAAACAAGTATTTTCGAAAACAGTCCAATAGCTGGTGTTAATTCTTCGAATATTCTGGAAACAGTTGAAGCTGTTACTCGTACAGTATAAGTCATTATTCGATGAATGTTCTGGGACAGTCCAAAAAATAGTCACTTGTTCCACAGGAGTAAAGCAAATAACATCAACTACACCAGAGCAAAAATTTTCGCTCACTCACGAAAACTGTCCAGTCGCTTAGAGCTCAATCCCTAAAGTGCAATGACTCAGAATAGGTCTCTGAATAACTCTGGATCGCAGTGACTACATACTCTTTGGCAAAAATCAACTCACACCTACTTATAACTTTTGGCGATGGGGCTTGGAGATGACTCCATCGAGAATCCCTTGGTAAGCTCAAGGTCTATGTTCCCGTGTGTCGGAGAGCTTCGAAACATCGGGAACCCTAAACTATCATTTTTCACCAAATTTGGTCGCCCACTCGCCAAGTTTGTCTCCAAGACTATGCTTTCTATTAAACATATCTTTATTTAGTTATTTAAATATTAATTTGAATTAATCAAATATTTCTGCCCGACAGCGTGCAAGTGCAGTCACACACAGCAGCTCATTTATTTGCATGTTAAATTAGCGTAGTGACTGGTATATAAAAAAATAAATAAATAACTAAACATTATCGTGCTATATAACTTTATTATATCTCTCCCTTGGCGGCTTTTGAATTTTTGTCGCCATATTAGCGATTTTTTTTTTTTTTTTTTTTAGTGCTAGAGGCCTATTTCAGTCGGTACAGTTGTCGAATTTTTATAATACACTCTTAATTAGTGCTAAGGGCCTATTTCAGTCGGTTTATTGAATGGGGATTTATTGAATGAAGTCCCCCCCAAGGCACAACTTTGACATGAGTCCCCCCCAAGGTACCCCTATTTCAGTCGGTACAGCGTTGTCGAATTTTTATACGTCACTCTTAATTAGTGCTAAGGGCCTATTTCAGTCGGTTTATTGAATGGGGATTTATTGAATGAAGTCCCCCCAAGGCCCAACTTTGACATGAGTCCCCCCCAGGCCCAATTTTGACATGAGTCCCCCCCAAGGTACCCCTATTTCAGTCGGTACAGCGTTGTCGAATTTTTATACGTCACTCTTAATTAGTGCTAAGGGCCTATTTCAGTCGGTTTATTGAATAGGGATTTATTGAATGAAGTCCCCCCAAGGCACAACTTTGACATGAGTCCCCCCCCCAGGCCCAACTTTGACATGAGTCCCCCCCAAGGTACAACTTTGACATGAGTCCCTCCAAGGCACAACTTTGACATGAGTCCCCCCCAAGGTACCCCTATTTCAGTCGGTACAGCGTTGTCGAATTTTTATAATACACTCTTAATAGTGCTAAGGGCCTATTTCAGTCGGTTTATTGAATGGGGATTTATTGAATGAAGTCCCCCCAAGGCACAACTTTGACATGAGTTCCCCCCAGGCCCAACTTTGACATGAGTCCCCCCCAAGGTACAACTTTGACATGAGTCCCCCCAAGGCACAACTTTGACATGAGTCCCCCCCAAGGTACCCCTATTTCAGTCGGTACAGCGTTGTCGAATTTTTATAATACACTCTTAATAGTGCTAAGGGCCTATTTCAGTCAGTTTATTGAATGGGGATTTATTGAGTGAAGTCCCCCCAAGGCCCAACTTTGACATGAGTCCCCCCCCATGCCCAACTTTGACATGAGTCCCCCCAAGGTACAACTTTGACATGAGTCCCCCCAAGGCACAACTTTGACATGAGTCCCCCCCAGGCCCAACTTTGACATGAGTCCCCCCCCAAGGCCCAACTTTGACTTGAGTCCCCCCAAGGTACAACTTTGACATGAGTGCCCCCCCAAGGCACACCTTTGACATGAGTCCCCCCCAAGGTACAACTTTGACATGAGTCCCCCCCAAGGCCCAACTTTGACATGAGTCCCCCCCCAGGCCCAACTTTGACATGAGTCCCCCCCCAGGCACAACTTTGACATGAGTCCCCCCCAAGGCACAACTTTGACATGAGTCCCCCTCACAAGGCACACCTTTGACATGAGTCCCCCCCAAGGTACAACTTTGACATGAGTCCCCCCCAAGGCACAACTTTGACATGAGTCCCCCCCCAGGCACAACTTTGACATGAGTCCCCCCCCAAGGCACAACTTTGACATGAGTCCCCCCCAAGGTACAACTTCGGCATGAGTCCCCCCACAAGGCACACCTTTGACATGAGTACCCCCCAAGGTACAACTTTGACATGAGTCCCCCCCAAGGCACAACTTTGATATGAGTCCCCCCCCAGGCACAACTTTGACATGAGTCCACCCCCAAGGCACACCTTTGACATGAGTCCCCCCCAAGGCACACCTCCCCCTCATTGGGAAAAAGAGCAAAAAAGGTTGTTTTGCGGCCATAAGACAGTTTGGACTTCCAACGTTATTTGTTACAATATCTGCAGCTGAAACACATTGGTTTGATTTAATGAAAACTTTATCATGGAATTTAGATCGTCACGAATTAACTAAAGAAGAATTTGTCGATATTAACAAGTTTAGCAGTAGGCCTCTGGCACTAAATTAAAATCTGTCAATGTCAGATTTTCATGTTTTAAATAATGAAATAATGTCGTGTCTGTATATTTTTTTTGTATAATTTCTGGCATAAAAATAGAAAGCGTTTTTTCGGACACCTTTTCGTTAACATATAAGAACCCTTCATATTCTGTTTATTTTATTAATGGTTTTTAGGTTTAAAATAGTGCTTGAAAAAATAAATTTTCTATTTTTTAAACTGCACTTTTGTTCTATAAAATTATCTTCTCAGATAAAAATAGATCATTTATGTGACTACTATTTCAGTTTATTTTTTTCGTTTTGTAATATTTTTTAAATTTTACATTTTTCATGAACTACCTAGATTAAAATCGCTGTTGCTAAATTAAACCTCTTTTATATTTTTCTTGAACTACCTAGATTAAAATTGCTGTTGCTAAATTAAACCTCTTGGCGAAAAATGCTCGGTGTACTTCAACGCAACAATTTAAAAAATCACCCAGGATGATTTATAAATAAAACTGATTTTAGTACAACATATATTAGCATTGTAAACTATATTAGCACTTTATCAATGTGTAAAAGAAATTTTAAATTAAAAATGACGTCAATTTTTGTGAGATGCATAATTTATTTATTTATTTTATTTTTTTATTGTTCACGTTTAGATAAATGTATTTATTTTCCTGTTGGAAAAAAAAATAATTATACAGACACGACATTATTTCATTATTTAAAACATGAAAATCTGACATTGACAGATTTTAATTTAGTGCCAGAGGCCTACTGCTAAACTTGTTAATATCGACAAATTCTTCTTTAGTTAATTCGTGACGATCTAAATTCCATGATAAAGTTTTCATTAAATCAAACCAATGTGTTTCAGCTGCAGATATTGTAACAAATAACGTTGGAAGTCCAAACTGTCTTATATCCGCAAAACAACGTTTTTTCTCTTTTTCCCAATGAGGGGGAGGTGTGCCTTGGGGGGGACTCATGTCAAAGGTGTGCCTTGGGGGGGACTCATGTCAAAGTTGTACCTTGGGGGGGGACTCATGTCAAAGTTGGGCCTTGGGGGGACTCATTTCAAAGTTGGGCTTGTGGGGGGACTCATGTCAAAGTTGGGCCTTGGGGGGACTCATGTCAAAGGTGTGCCTTGGGGGGGGACTCATGTCAAAGTTGTACCTTGGGGGGACTCATGTCAAAGTTGGGCCTTGGGGGGACTCATGTCAAAGTTGGGCCTGGGGGGGGACTCATGTCAAAGTTGGGCCTTGGGGGGGACTCATGTCAAAATTGTGCCTTGGCGGGGACTCATGTCAAAGTTGGGCCTTGGGGGGACTCATGTCAAAGTTGGGCCTTGGGGGGACTCATGTCAAAGGTGTGCCTTGGGGGGGACTCATGTCAAAGTTGTACCTTAGGGGGGACTCATGTCAAAGTTGGGCCTGGAGGGGACTCATGTCAAAGTTGGGCCTTGGGGGGACTTCATTCAATAAATCCCCATTCAATAAACCGACTGAAATAGGCCCTTAGCACTATTAAGAGTGTATTATAAAAATTCGACAACGCTGTACCGACAGTAATAGGGGTAACTTGGGGGGGACTCATGTCAAAGTTGTGCCTTGGGGGGACTTCATTCAATAAATCCCCATTCAATAAACCGACTGAAATAGGCCTCTAGCACTAATTAAGAGTGACGTATAAAAATTCGACAACTGTACCGACTGAAATAGGCCTCTAGCACTAATAAACTCGTATTTTTTTATTTATTTATTTATTTATTTATTTTTTTTTTTTTTGGCAACAATTAAATTATAGATAAAATTTAAATGGCTAATTTTTTGCTATTATTAGCTTACAAAATTGCTATTTTATGCATAAAAATAACAAAAAAAAAAGTTTTTTTTCGGAATAAAAGGCAGCCAACTTTGTAAGTTAGGGTATAAGCTATCTCCATTACAAATTTCATCGAAATCCGTCGAGCAGTTTTGGCGTGAAACTCAGTCAAATAAATTCACGGACATTCACATTTATAATATATATAAGATTAAGTATAACAGCTTTTTTAATAATTTGAAAGAAATATAATTGCAGTTGCATAGTATTAGTATATGAAATAATACTAGTGATAAATAGCTATGAATCACTGGACTTTTAAATTAGGTTTAAGTTTTTTCCTGTGATCACATTTAAAACTGGCCAATTTAGTTAGAAACATTTAAAATAAAATCAAGATTTAAAAGTTTCCTGAAAAAAACTCAATAATACCCTGGATTTTCATCAAAACCCCGATAAAACCCAGGTTTCAGATGGTAGACCTAGGTGGGCTGGGCTTTAAAAATAATAATAATTATATATATATATATATATGTATATATATATGGTATATACATATAGTAAGTACTTTTTAGTAATTTTCTATTGTTATATTTTGATTTAAATTAATAATAATAATAATTTTCCTCGATTTTTAATAATTTTTTACAAAAAATCCAATGGGCGATTAACATAGGAAATCATTTTCTTGCATCCACGGACGGTCAGTGACGTCTAATGTATGTTGTACTAAAATCAGTTTTATTTATAGATCCTCCTGGGTGATTTTTTAAATTGTTGCGTTTAAGTACACCGAACATTTTTCGCCAAGAGGTTTAATTTAGCAACAGCGATTTTAATCTAAGTAGCGCAACAAAAATATAAAATTTATAAAATATTACAAAACGAAATAAACAAAATACTAGTTAGTTGTAGGTTGAAAAATGATCATTTCATTTTATTTATTTCTCACTTCAAATAATTAATTTGTTTCCAAGCCCGTGCGAAATTTTCGCACTTTATTTATCTCTTCGTTACCTTTAAAATTTAAAATTATTATTATTATTATTTTATAGACATCATTTTTCATATGCATGAGCAAATTAAATATTTTATAGTTTTTTTTTTTTTTTTTTCTTTTTTTTTTTCACATGAAAGCATATTTTAGTTTATGCTGGGGAAAAAAAAAATAGGTATGTTGTTTTGCCCGGTAGCCAAACATAAACCGGTAGCATTAGCGGAATTATCTATTAACGTATGTGTGGCACTCGGATTTACTTCATGTTCGTCATCTTCTTCTATATTTTCATCGTCATCGGAATCGCAGTCTATCATCATAGAATCTACATTAAATTTCTTTTCTTCGAAATCACGCTTCCAATCCATACATAAACGAACATCGAGTACTTTGTAAAGTTCTTGTTGCATGAGAAATTCTGCCGCTTTGAACACTTTTTTGGATTAATGATTTCGTACATGTAATCGGATTTAAACTTCAAACGCTTCTTCAATTTAAGATGAAGTGTGTAAGTGTCATCTAAATTACGCGGAAGTTTACTAACCGTAGAATCTAAGCTAATAGGAACGTTCACGACAGATCCTTTCATTTTATATTGACATCCGCGAACGGGATAGATCTGCATAAACGGTAAACGGGGACGGAAACTAATCGTTCTTCAAGAAGAGTCAAATCTTTTAAACAATCGGGAAGTTCCGGAAATTCAAATCCGTTACTCAAGGCTAATTCAGGAATTTTTAATTCTTACAGTGCATCATAACACGTTTGACAAAATTGTCCTTTTCCATTGTCATCTTTGTTGAAAGTCGATTTTAAGAATTCGTCAGTTGTACCTTTCGAACGTAAATCATCTTTAGAAAGTGATCTTTAAAATTTTTTAACCACAAACGATCACAACAATAACATTCGTGAATCGGTCCATCCGAAACGGCTTCAAAGAATTTAGACGCAATGTTTTGAAACTTTGGATTCAATGGACCATATTCCCGCTTTGGGTTCGAGGCTACAAGAATATCAGCTGTGTAGACAGGCCCCGACTTACGGCAGGGCATACGGGGCAAATGCCCTGGGCCCCCCTTCTGGAAGGGGGCCCCCTACAGGCGAATACAGAAATTCTGCAACCTAAAGACCTCTTATGCCACTGCAAGGGGGCCCCCCAGAATAGGCTTGCCCCGGGGCTGCAGGTAGTCTAAGTCGGGCCCTGTGTGTAGATAAACAATTCTCAACTCTACCATAGCAAAGCATTGTGGCCTACAAATTTTTATCATGCAATATTATTTATAAGAGTTACAGATTATATGAAATTGAAGTAAGAGTGATATAGTGATACCTTTGTTTTATTTTTAATCCAGTTTTAGTAATATACTTTAATCCCAGGAGCAGAAAGTGCTTAAAACTGTGACGCACGTCGCAGAACAATTGGGCTTTTGCAGAACATTTCATCTATCTCCTAACTGAATGATGTTGATACAGCTAACATTCTAAAATTAATAAAACCTAGATATTTTCAACTGACCTGTAAATCCGTTAGCATACTAGAAAATTGCTGGAAACAATCATTGTTTTAATGTATAGACAAAATTTATAAACATTTTGTAAGTAGTATATCCACATAATGTGACAATATTAATGCCAAAAGCCATTGAAAAAATTGCTAATTCTGGGTGTATTCCTCAGTTTTAGATTATAAAAATTTTAAATCATGTTTTATTATAAATGCGTAATAAATATTTTACTAATAAGTATTATTTTTATGCTTATTTTGCATTTTACTGTGCTTTGACAAATTTAGACAAAATACCTGCAGAACATCTGCAAATTTTAATGTCTCGTTGCAGAACATCGGATATAATTCTGCTCCTGGGACTTTAATATTAATCAACATATGTAATATTAAAAGTTGCCATGTGAACTGTGGCGATGTTAACAAATTTAAATGGATGTTCCATTTAATAAATTTCTTTATTAAAGTGATTAAAATTCTAATTATTTAAGCTTTGATATCTATAGATATGTGTGTGTGTATAAAATGTTCTTATTAATCTTTAATTCATTATATATGTATATGTGTGTGTGTGTATACATAAAATGTTCTGCAATTTTACGATATGGAATAGTCTTAACTTTATCATTCGATTCAGTTGTTTACATTTCTCTTTTGTTCTTGTTTGAACATTATTATTAAGTTTCACTGCAGAAATATTTAGAAAAATGGTATGCGTAACAATAACATGGCATCTTGAATCTAATTTGTTTACAAAATATCGGCCACGTGTTCGGCGATTTTACCTACGGTGACGTCACAGGAATATTGTCCATAGTGTCGTATTCAAATCATCATCAAGATTCAATCGTTTATTTTCATGTATTAACAGTTCATTCGCTTTTCGCTTTCGGTATTGTCGCATCGATTTGGCTTCCTTTACACGAAAAGCGGGATCTTTCCTTTGAGATTGTTTAAATTGAAGTTTTTTAGCAGCCTTTTTCGAAGGATCACGTTTATCTGATCGTTTATTATTAGATGGTTCCGAATTCGAAGAAGAATAAAGAGTGATAGTCCGATTTTTGTTGTCGTCATTCAGTTCATCATATTTATTATCGGATGATGCAGAAGTACCTTCGCCAAGCTCTTCCTTCCGGTATTTTTGAAGATGATAATAAACATTACTTTTAGGAATACTCAATTTCTGAGCAGTTTCTCTCACCGACAATTTATTATAAGAATAAAGAGATATAGTACTTTGTCGTATATTTTTTGACATCTTACACGGACGTATATCTAAAGAACAAACTTTCATTAAATTACTTATTTTAATTTATAATTGTTGCCAAAAAAATTAAACTTTAAATTTTACATCTACTTTTTAAGATAGCAGGCGATCATGTTTTATATAAAAATTAAATTATTAAATTCATTTTTTTTTACTTATTTTATTTCATATTGCTCGCGCACTTTTTATTTCCTAATTCAAAATTATTTAAAAAAAAAAAAAAAAAAAATTCTATATCGTTTGTAACGACACTGATTGTTATTAATTTTCTTTTCTTTTTCTTTCAGTAATAATAATAATAATAATAATAATAAAAGATTTTGATGAAATTCTGGCAAAAGCAGAATTTAGTTTAGGTCGGAGGACTATTAGTTTTTTTTTTTTTTTTCAAATTATAACATCGCTTTCAAATTATTCAATTAAAATTTAGATAAATTTTAGATTTCGACAAATGTCCAACTATCGAAAACGACAACGCAAAAATCCCAGATTGAGACTAATAGTCCCCAGTCTTAAAAAAAAAAATAAACCCGTGTTTTTTTAAACGTTGGTTACAAATAACTGAACTATTTCTTTTAGTGAAGTGTAGTATTTTATTTTGAACAGTGTATATGCGAAGTGATTAGCAGAAGCAGATGATAACAGACTTTTCTTTCTTTTAGGATTCATAATAACATCAGATCCAATAGTTACAGAAGTTTCAGAGGCAACTAGCGCTGAGGAAGAGACGATGATGCCTATCACTGAAGAAGTCAGAACTGAAGTTAGTGATACAACAAGCCCTAGACCAACAGGACCACCAGATCATTCTTGTGATGAAGATGATTTAGACTGCATCATCACAGAAACAGGAGACATAGAAACCTGGTTCGTATGCCCTCGAGATGTGGGAATGTTTCCTCATCCAAGCAGTGACAAGCTCTTTGTATTTTGCATGAACTGGATTCCCTCCGCAAAAAAGTGTGGTTTGAATCTTGCATTTTCCAAAGAACTTAAAAGATGTGTAGAAATAACATATTTCTAGGAGCTTCTTTTATAAACTTAACCCTTTTATGGACAATTTAATTACGATCATTTAATATCGAAAGCCATCAGAATTTACGAGCAAAATTAGAAGAATATATATTCCTGAATTTTGAAATAAATTCTTGCAGCCTAGAATCGACATTAGGTGAAAATAATATATCCCAGCGCCCTTGAAAGTGTTAATGTATATTGAAAATTAAAGATTGAAGAAAATAAACATTTAGTTGTTGTATATCAGTTGTATTCTTGAGTTGTTGTATATCAGTTGTATTCTTGATATAATAAATTGTAAACACATCAAAAGCAAAAATAATTTGAAATTGGAGTTTGGAAATTAAAAAAATTTCTGAATAACGGCTTTTTTTTTTTTTTTTTTTTTTTTTTTACAGATATAGATATTCAATAATTTTTAACTGAACGGCTACTAATAAACTTCAGTAGTTTTTGAAGTTTAGACGTATTTTTTTCAGAATGAAGAATAAAATACTGAATTAATGTTGATGTAATAAATAAAAAAACAAAATGATACAATATTGTTGTTGAGAGTCGTAAAAGAGCACTGGTTAAAACAGATTCAATAAACTTCTTCAATGAAATAACGAAGCACATTCTTTAAGACTTACATAAATTTAATATAACAAATAATAACATAAAGTATTTTTTTCAAAACACATTTTAGTTAAAAATTAATTTAAAAGCGTTCTAACATCGCGTTCCATGTTTCTTCTTCCATCTACTCTCTCTTTTTGTCGCCATCTTACATAATACAAAAAGAATGTTCTTTTTTGAAAAAAAAAAAAAAAAAAAAATCTATATAAATAAAGAGAAGTGTCTGTGTGTCTGTCTGCGCTCTGGTGCTCACACTACTGATCGCAGAGCTTCCAAATTTGGCATATAGGTACCTGGGACCCTGCAGGTGTGCACCTCATCGAGATTTTTTCGAATTTCGAATTTGAATTTTTTAAATTAATGTTTTCTCGATTTTAAACATTGGCTTTAATGCTTCATTTTTCATAAATTTAATTCTTTGATTGTGATCATCTGCGTATCTTAGCAACGGTTATTTCACTATTTATTTTTTTATTTAATACATTCATTTTAAGGCGAATTTTTTTTTTAATTGTTATTATATTTATTGAAAATCAAATGGTAATGCAATAGAAATAAATTGTTACGTTTATGTATAAACTTTATAGTATAGCAACTTTTTATTTTTCATTTTTTTAATTAATTCCTTTAAAAGGAAAAATCTTTTTTTTTTTTTTTTTTAATAATATTTATTGGGTGAAAAAAATGGTAGTTTATAGTAGAAAGGATTAAACTGATTAAAATTCGTTTGTTTTTCATGTATTTAATTCCTTTTAAAAGAAAATCTAATTTTTTATTTTATTTTATTGCACTGGTCGGAATCAAATCGTAATATAGTGTAATTAACGGGGACTATAAAACACATGGTTCAAAAACTAAAATATATAATATATGCTGAGATACAGTCATCTTTAAAATCGTAGTTTTTAAATAACAGAAAATCCACAAGTCGTCGATAAATACCCAGATTGAAGTGCCCGGGAAAGACCTTTCTGTAGACATTGGGAAACTGGACCCGATGCAGTACGGGTAGAAAAAAGAGCTGCCTTAGGCAACGGGTACCCGAAGAAGCGAGATCTAGAGCGATTTCAGTTTTTTCTTTTTTTAAGTTTTTATTTGTAATATGATGTAAAAAATAAATACTGATTCAATTCTTTTGAAAATTCATTTAAATATAGTGACCAGCGAAGCGGGCGTAGCCTGCTAGTAATAAATAAATAAATAAATAAACTCTTTTCTCACACGCATTCACCAAAAGTAAAAACACGCCTCTGACGAGGCATGTTTTGCTAAATGAAAATAGAAGTATTCTTATAGATACAGTCGTAAGAGTTAATAGAAATATACCAAACAAATAGTCTCACTTTAAATTTTCTTTGAGGTATAGGAGGTTTCCTTGAGTGAGTGAGTGGTTTTGTCATACCCCTAACCATTATTACACATGTAATAGTTAAAAGAATACTTAGTACAAAAATATATTTATACACACATGTATTTCTAATATGTTAATAGACGAAATTTCAACATGTCATAATAAAACTAATGTTAAAGATATTTACAAAACTAAATAAAATACCATATAATTTTTACTTTCCATACATAAGGAAAGTATTGTAATCATGTCAAAAATCTGAATTTGAGATTTTTATGTTTCTATACGTTTTGAGGTCCCCTGAGTCCGTTTCACTATTTTTACGATGATGTACGTATGTGTGTATGTATGTATGTATGTGGGGAATTTTCTGGCTATTATATCTCGGAAAGTAATAAACATAGAACTACGAAACTTTAGAATTGAAACAGGTCTGGTGTACAAAAGAATTTTTTTAATTTTGGTGAAAATTGGAAAACCGGAAGTGGGGCTGTAAGTCCGTATCTCAAACACAGCTCTAACGATTTTCTTCAAAATTGCTGTATAAACATTCTATTAGATGTCCTTTCGAATAATATAGTAGGTTAGTTCAGGAAAATTGATAGACGTCCTGTATAAATAGCTGAATTTCAGGTCCTGCAAGTGCGTTCATTTCAAAACGGCTATATGATTTTTTTTTTTTTTTTTTTTTTTTTTCCAAACTTGCCATATGAACCCTCTTTTAAATATCCTTTTGAATGTTATTGTTGTTTTCTGGTCAATAATTAGTTATGCCAAGCTTTGGTAAAAGTCGATATCTCAAAAACGGCTGTAACGATTTTCTTGAAAATTTTTACATTAAACCCATTTTAGATATCCTTTCTCATGCTTTACTTGGTTATCACCGGGAAATTAATAGTCGTCCAGATCAGATTCAGATCTTGAAAATTGGTGTTTCCAAATAAATAAATATATAAATAAAATAAAATAAAAAATTTACCAATTTTCTTTTCATTTCTTTTTCTTAGAAAAAAAAATCGCTGTGTAAACTCTGTTTTATATGTCTTTACACGTGTATTAACTATCTCTTACCGGAAAATTTTTAGGTGTCTATTTCATTTCGACAGTTCTATGTCTTCTGATAAAATATATCTCCAAAAAGTGCATATAATACATGTAAATAGTTAGTAATGGAAGTCTTGTGGTTGTTTTACACCAGATTTTTTCTAAATGAATCCAGGATCTTTATGAAAAAAAGAAAGACACAATTTTGTTTTCTTGTATATGAATAAAATTATTGACAATTTTCTTGCGTTTATGAATAAAATATAACTCAATGAATGTGTAGAAGGAATAGACTTAAGAACAGTTATTAAAAAAAAATCTTTATTAAAAATAATATGATGTGTTATTAAGGGTTAAGATAACTGTTATGTAAACCTATGTTAAAACAATTCAAATTAGGCTTCGGAACAGCTTTATTTGACAAATAATTCTATGTTAGGAGGACTGCCGCCTCCCTCAACCTCCCGTTTCATTATTGTGTCTTCATTTGTATAGAATTCAAATCTGTTATTGAGTTTAAAAGTTTATTTAAAAATTTTCTGACAACTTTCACGCACATCATTCCTTGAAACTTACCAATCTTGAACACACTTTTCTAGTAACAAACGCATTAACTTCAAAATACATCATTTGGATCGCCTGAAATTATTTGTTTTTAATTTACTCTAACAGACGCAGACAAAGATCAAACTATAAAATTTGACTTCGCTATTCAGGAAGCTTCAAAACGTGTAAATATACAAAAAACCAAGTGATTAATATGTATCTTAAAAAAATATATTATTTATTTTATGGCTATGATGACTTAATTTCAATTCCTGAGCAGCTTAACTGGACATCTTTATGTATATAGTTTGCAAGTGTGATGACGATTCCGGTTCGTACTCATCTATATAGCAAGTTATGCAAGTTACGACCTAATTATCCTACTTTAATTAATTTTAAAAAAATCTAATTGTCGATCGATAAGCTGTTTAGTCCGACGGAATCAGAAAAAATGCCCCTTTCATTTGGTACTTTATTTGGAACGATATTTTGATTAGATTTTTTAAAATTAATTAAAATATGAAAATAATAACCTGGCAATAACTTCAAATTTGTACATTTAAATTTATAATTGTTGCCAAAAAAATTTACCAGTCATTTATTTATTTTACTTTATTTATTTATTTATTTTTTAGCTTAAAATGAACTATGCTTTCACGCGAAAAATAAAAAATTATAAAATAATATCAAACCCGTGCGAAACTTTCGTACTTTATTTCTTTTCTTATTTACCTTTAAAATTTGAAACTCATAAACCTTAAGTCAAATTTCCCAACCATTTTTAATTCCTGAGAAGCCAAATTATTATTAGAAACAAATTAATATCCGCGTTTGTAATGATCGATAGATGGCGCTTTTTCAGCTTTTGTTGTTAGTAAATATAATAGCCACGTGTATTTATTATTGTTCTTTTTGTTATTCTATTTAATATTCGTACTATAATTTCTCCGCCATTACATCATGGAAAATTGATCGCTTTTGGAAAAAAAATATTTCAGTTTATTCAAAGTTCGATCGGAAGTAGATTTTCAACTGAAGCTGAACAAATATTAGTTTCAAATCATCTGATTAATTCTTTACTTCCATTAGCCGAAGCAACTGAAATTTTAAATTTGTCATCTATATATATAAAAGAGCAAACTGACTGATTCACTGACTGATTCACTGAATGATTCACTGACTCAACACGGTTGTGGCGATCCTATGGGAGATAGAGTCACAATTTTTGGTGAGCAGGTTGATTTTAGGAACCTGACGCTCACTAAGACGGGATTTTGCGAAATACCCCCCCCCCGTTCCCCCCGGGGGGGGCAGAAGGCAAAAACCACCTTTATAAGCATATCTCGGCTCCAAATTGCTTCACGGTAAAGAAATTGCAGATGGGGAGACTAGACTTGAATACAAAAAAATCGTTTTCTGCGATTTTGGAATTTTGGATTTTTAAGAGGGGTAGGGGGTAAAAATGATATTTTTGGGGGCGCATAAGGCAAAAACACATTTATAAGTACAACTTGGCACCAAATTACTTCACAGGGAAGAAATTGCAGATGGGGAGACTAGGCTTGAATACGAAAAAATCATTTTCTGCGATTTTGGAATTTTTGATTTTTAAAGGGGAAAGGGGATGAAAATGATTTTCGGAGTTGCTGAAGACAAAAACACCTTTATAAGCATAACTCGGCTCCAAATTGCTTCACAAGGAAGATATTGCAGATGGGGAGACTAGACTTGAATACAAAAAAATCATTTTCTGCGATTTTGGAGTTTTGGATTTTTAAGGGGGAAAAGGGGTGAAAATGATTTTCGGAGGCGCAGGAGGCAAAAACACCTTTATAATCATAACTCGGCTCCAAATTACTTCACGATGAAAAAATTGCGAATGGGGAGACTAGACTTAAGTACAAAAAAATCATTTTCTGCGATTTTGGAATTTTGGATTTTTAAGGGGGGAGAGGGGGTAAAAAGAATTTTCGGGGGGGAAATTTCGCAATATATGGTTTTTCGAGTAAAATTCTACCAGTAATAGCTCAAAGATATATATAAAAAAAAAAAAGTATTCTTGAAGGTATTTGCAAAAACTCATTTTTGATTTTTTCCGATTTTCGATTTTGGGGGGGGGGGGGTTATGAAGGGGCAAATTCGACCCCTCCCCTTTTGGCGCTAAATTCGTCCGTGGAAATCTATAGTAGCTGAGGTCACAAATTTTAGTGTGTGGCTTATTTACGTGTGTCCAAAACCCATTGTAACGGGATTTTGTGAAAGCCCCTCCCCCCTTTTCCTCTTTGGGGCGTGGTGGGGAATAAAAGAGTAAAATCACTGATTCACTGATTCAACACAGCCGTGGCAATTCTATGGGAGATAGACTCGCAAATTTTGGTGAGCATGTTGGTTTTAGGACCCTGACGCCCATTAAGGCGGAATTTTGCAAAATCTCCCCCAGCTCCCCCTGGGGGGAAGCAGAAGGCAAAACCCCCTTATAAGCATAATTCGGCTCCAAATACCTTCACGGTGAAGAAATTGCAAAGAGAGAAACTAGAATTGAGTGCAAAAAAAAAAAAAAAATCCTGCGATTTGAGTTTTGGATTTTTAAGAGGGGGGAGGGGAGGGGGTAAAAACTATCTTCGGAGGCAAATTTAGCAAAATACGGGTTTTCGAGTAAAACTGTACCAATAACAGCACAAAGATATAGAAAATCGCCAAGAGTCTTCTTGAGGATATTTCCAAAATCTCCTGTTTGTTTTTTTGTGATATTCGATTTTTTTTTTTTTGGGGGGGGGGGGGAGTTACGAGGGGGCAAATTCGAGCCCCTCTTTTAGCGCTAAATTCATCCGGGGAAATCTATAGGACCTGAGGTTACAAATTTTAGTGAGTGGCTTACTTACGTGTGTCTGACACCCACTGTAATGGGGTTTTGCGAAAGTCCCCCCTTTTCCCCTTGGGGGGGGGGGCAATATAAACCCGTTTCCAAGTATAACTTTGCTTCAAATTATCTCAGTAAGATTAATTTGTATATGTGGGTTGTGTATACTTTTCCAACACACACAGTAAAATGATTTTACAAATTTTCACCCTTAAAGGCGGGGAGGGGGGGGGGGCAGGATGCAAAAACACGCTTATAAGAGTAACTGTGCTCCAAATTGTCTCAGGATAACGATTTTTTGATATGTCAATTGGTTATGCGTACTCAAGGCACATACTACAAAGAGATTTTGTAAAATTCCGTCCTATCCCCCCTTGGGGTGGGGGTGGGGGGGGGCAAAATGCATGTTTCCAAGCATAACTTTGATTCAAATTATCTCAGTAAGATTAATTTTTACATGTGAGTTGCTTATGCATTCCCAACACGCATTATAAAGGGATCTTACGAAAATTCCCCCTCCCCTCCTTCAAAGGCGGGGAGGGAGGCAAAAAACGCTTTTAAGAGTAACTCTGCTCCAAATTATCTCATAATAACGATTTTTTGATATGTCGATTGGTTATGAGTACTCAAGACACACACTACTAAGGGATTTTGTAAAATTACACCTTATCCCCCTTGGGGGTGGGGTGGGGCAAAATCATGTTTTCATGCGTAAGTCTGCTCCAAACTATCTTAGACGATTCTCTTATGTGCGGGCTGGTTATGTGTTCCCAACACGCACTATAAGGGGATTTTTGTGAACTTTTCCTTTTCCTACTTTTAAGAGCAGGGTGTATGTGTGTGGAGGGGGGAGGGGCAAAAACACGTTTTAAAGAGTAACTCTGCTCCAAATTATCTCACGAAAGCGATTTTTTGATAGGTTGATTGATTATGCGTACTCAACACAAACTACAAAGGGATTATTTGGAATTCCGTGCTATTACCCCCTTGAGGGTTGGGGGTGATTTAAAACACGTTTTCATGCGTAACTCTGTTCCAAACTATCTTAGAATGATAATTTTTGATGCGTGGACTGCTTATGCGTATTCAACACACACTACAAATTGATTTTGTGAAACTCCACCTTACCTCCCCTTAGCGGGGGGGGGACATGAATTCAGTTTAGAGCGGGCCGGAGGGGAGGGGCTAAAAAACACGTTTTAAAACATAACTCTGCTTCAAATAATCTTAGAATTCCGATTTTTTAATTGGTGGGCTAGGTATGTGTATGCAACATGCACTATAAAGGGATTTTGTGAAGTGTGGCGAGTGGGAAAAGTGCTATCGAAGGTATCGAGAACGTTAACTTAGATTTTGACTGATTTCAATGATTTTATTATTATTATTATTATTAAGGATATGGTATTTTGAGACTTCATTTCAATATAATGGCCAGCGAAGCGGGCAAAGCCTGCTAGTTTGGAAATAAATGGAAGCTTAATTCTGGATTTCTTGATCCTTTGGAGTTACACTGTAGCACACAACAGTACGTGTTATCTTTTTTACCGGATTTATTTATTTTTATTCAATAAATATATGTGAAACTAAACATCGGCAAGCAATGACGGCTTGATGAAAGCCGAATTAAAGCATGTTAATTGAAATTTCACCTTAGCCCATCAGAGGGCGAGCATTTCATTACAATCGCGGATTGTGAGATGAAATGCCGATGATAATCAAACGAATATCATTCACGAAAGACTTAAAAATAAAATTCATGTTTAACGGCTTAATCTTCATACTTCGTGAGGCAGGACAGATTTAGTACAAGACCCTCATGGCGATTTTTAAATTTTTGTCACAATGTTGGCGATACATTTTTATTAACCCCTTCCACTCCAGGGACGTACGTGCGTACGTCCTAGTGTTAATGGCCATTAATACCATGGACGTACGTGCATACGTCCAAAGAAAATATACGATACTATTTCAAAATTATAATCTGGTATTTCAGACATTTACACCACAGCTAGCCTGGAGCGGAAGGGGTTAATTAATTGATTTTTGCATAATTTTGTGTTAAAAAAACTTAGTACCTATTTTGATTATACTTTTTATTATTGCGTTTTTTAGTCAACTTATGACAAAAGTTCATATGGGGATTATATCATTAAAATATTGCTAGATTTAAAATGACGCTTGCAAAGATTGTAAAAATGCAACCTTTAAAAATACATTTTTTTTTTCTATAAAATGCATCGTACAAATGTCGTCATTCTTTATTAGATCTATGAACTGAGTCCGCTGCTTAAATATTGCTTATGTATTATTTTTTTATCCTCGCGTATTTTATTAAGTCGCTATCGTACCGTTTCTAAAAAAAAAAAAAAATAATAATAATAATTGTAACTGGACCACGTTAGAGAAATATTATATAGATTAAATTTGCTCATGCATATAAAAATACGTAAATATGAAAATGGAGTGTAAAAACAGCCATAACCTTTTTTAATATACTTCAATTTTAGATTTTTTTTTCTTTTTTGTTTTGTTTAAACGTTTTTGGCACGGATGAATCGCGCTTGTCACGAAAGCTATAATTCATTGATAATCCTGGGTAATATTTTAAAATTTTGATGCTGAAATAGGTCTTGACATTTTTCGCCAAGAACTCTCCTTTTGTGAAAGCTGCTTTAAGCCAAGTTAGTGCATCAAAAATATAAATAAATTGTAAAATATTGAAAATCAGAAAGGTAAGAAAAAGAAAGGAAAAGGAAGGACAAAGAAAACAAAGAAAGAGAAAAAATGATAACATAAATTATGTATTTTTGTCTAAAATGGCGATAAAAATTCAAAAGTCGACAAGGGGAGCTATATTTAGAGGCTGTACTAACATCAGATTTACATATTTAATTTTTTTTATATATATACCAACTACTATTAACTAACTCAACTACTATTATAACCACAAAAAATTAATTGTCTCATGCGATAGATGTAGCCGATCATAGCATATTGTAATATAATATTTGGCGTGAAATTGTTGTCATTTTATAGTTGATCGAATAAATTAAATAAATGTAGAAAATAACGTGAAAGAAAATATTATGTACACCACGTATCGTGTTGTTCATATGTAACTAGGTTTTAAATATAAAATTGCTACTTCAATTTGTTCAATATTGTCAGTTTCGAAACTATCATCTGATAAGCACCCAAATGGAAGCCCACTGATAAGCTATTGTCACAGGCACCCGAGATTCTGCGAATGAGTGGGTTGCTGCCGAGGGCAGCGGGGACAGGAAGCGAGCTTTTGAGCAATTTCATGACTTTTAAAAATTTTTTTTTTTTTTTTTTTATAAAGCGATATAAAAGAGTTTCCTTTAAATATAGGGACCAGCGGAGCAGGCAAAGCTTTCGTTGATTCACTACGTTCATTGATTTCACATTCCGTCATTTTTGACGGGGTTATATACTAGTGATAAAATATTATAGTAAAGCACTTTCACTTATAAATAAACAAGAAAGAAAAATCATGCAGTACGCATTGATTAGTAACACTTTCCAACTGTACGTAATTGGTGTATCGAATAAATTTTAATATTCTTTGCCTACGTTATCACACAACAGACAGAAGGACTGAAAAACATACAGATAGACTAATTGATTTTAAAATTACTCTTCGGCATTTTGGAAAGAGTTAAAAAGGCTTAACGCAAAAGAAAATGCAGCCATTAGATTACAATTGCAGCTTTTGATCTCTCTGAATATTTTAGTGTAGCCCTGTAAATCAGAGAGTTAATCATATCATATTCTATACAAAACATTATTTTAGAATATTAACAATACATTTCAAGATTTTTATGATTTTTACAGTAGAAAGATTTTTAAATATAACTTTCAAAAAATTCTGTCCTACAACGTAATGCAGTGGCATTTTTTTCCTTGTTGTTGTTGTTGTTGTTGTTGTCCCTGTAAACAAACTAGTTATACAGGACCTATTAATGTCATTTTAAATGGGGAACATTCTATAGGGAAAATACTTATAAAAATAACACTCATAGAACACAATGCTTTCGAATGCTTTTGGATGTCCCTGTACACAAACCAGAAGAGATATTCACTCCATTTTCAATATGTAACATCCGATAGTGAACTTTAATAAAATATATCAGTTTCGAGAAATTCCATAAATATTTACAGGAGTTAGAGCGCGTGCAGGCAGACAGACAGATGGACAGATACACAAACTGAAGTCATATTCACACTTAAAAATGTTAGAAGGTGTTAAAAACGCTTAACGTAAACGAAAGTACAATTCTAGCAATTTTTCATTAATAGCTCTTAATATAAATGGATATTTTTGTGTCACCCTCTAAATCTAATGCTAATCATGCTATATTCTATGCAAAGCATTTTTTTTGTGCATATAAATAACATATTTCAATTTCCTAAAACTTCGTGGAAAGTAAAATTATTAAAATTTGATTTATAGAAATATCTCTCATAGAACGCAATGCTTTGGAATACTTTTAAGTGTCCCTGTACATAAATCAGCGGTGATATTTCCTCCATTTTATACAGGAAACATTCAACAGTGAACTTGAATAACATATTTCAATTTCATTGAGATATGTCTACAGTAAAGGTATGAAAATATGGTTTATAGAAATACCTCGCATAGAACACAATGCTTTGAAATACTTTCGGGTGTAAGAGTTAGAGCATTTTGGGAATTTTTTCCGAAGACAGTGAGAACCCGGTGCGACATTTTTCCTAATCAGATTTTGTTTCTCTTTTTTTTTCACGTGATAAAAATTAATGGAATTCTGAGAATTCAGTAATTATAGTGGTTCATTTAAAAATAGTGACCAGCGAAGCGGACGTCGCCTGCTAGTATATATATATATTCATTTCATTTGGTTTAGTGCAGTCTATAGATATTAAACTCTACTTATCTGCAATTTCTCCCATAGACGTAATGTATTTGAATAATCTTGAGTTTCCCTGTACACGAACCATTTGTTTCATCTGAACGAAAAGGTTAGTGTAGCATCCCTATATGATACACATTTAGAATACCAAGTTCAGACTTTCTGCTGCTGTTTGTTCTTGAGATATGCTGATAACAGACACACACAGAGAGAGAGACCAACCGCTAAAAACATGATTTTCGGATTCAGGGGACTTCAGAACGTGTAAATATAATAAAAACTCACTTTCGAAAATTTGACCCCAAAACAATACTTTCTTTTCCTTATGGGTAAGAGAAAGTAAAAATAGATTTTTAGTTTTTAAGTCTGTTTACCTAATCTGGCTGTTACACTCATGAAACAAGAAATTTTAAAGGGAGAGGAAATTGCTAGTGTTAAAATTAGTAGAATCGATAAAGAGTGAACTTTTTTTTTTTTTTTTTTAACAGAATTATTAAATAATTAAGGTTTTGACAAAAAGTGTGGTTTAGTTTGTTATTATACGATATTAATTGTTAATACATGAAATTATCATTTATTCATATATGTACTTCTTTTATTTATTCATATAAGTACTTCATACTTCTTTTTACTTTCTCTTACCCTTAAGGTAGTTTCTCTATTGTTTTTGTGTCAAATTTTCGAAAGTGAGTTTTTGTTATATTTGCACGTTTTGAGGTCACCTGAATCCAAATATTATGTTTTTGATAACCAAATGAAACGAATATATATTTTGCATGTGCGTAAAAACATGTCTCACATGTAGAATATGGTAGGGAAATCATTCAGTGTTTGTTTACAGGGCTACACAAAAGAAGTAGATTATAGTGCGAGAATACTTGAAAATGGATGGAAGTGTACTTCAGGTTGTGCCGTGTGTTATTACTACAGGATTATATTTAGGTGCACCATGTGGTCTGGGCATAATCTTCAAAAAAGATACACGGTTGCAAATATTTAAGCGATAGCATTCTTTTTTATTTGTAGTGGAAGTGTTCATTATAATATTTTACTATGTACAGAAAAGCTGCTCAAGAATTGAAATGAATTCCACATAGACATATGGTAAATAATGTATGTTTTCAAGCTAAATATTCATCGATTGTTTTTTGTATATTTACACGTTTTGAGGCTTACTGATTACCGAAGACAAGTTTTTTAACGTTTGATCTTTGTCTATGTTTCTTAGAGTAACTTAACAACGAATGATTTCAGGAGATCCAAATGTTCTATTTTGAAGTTAATATGTTTGTTTCTGGAAAAGTTTGATCAAGACTGATAGGCTTCAAGAAATGTTGCGTGTGAAAGTTGTCCGAATAATTTTAAGTGAACTTTTAATTTTAATAACAGATTAAAATTCTAAATAAATGTAGGTGCATTAATGAAACGAGGGTTGAGGGGGCTGTAGCCCCCCTCACGTAGAACTAATTATCGTATAAAATTCTTCCGAAGTCTAATTTGAATTGTTCTAACATAGGTTTACATAACAGTACTCGTTATCTTACCCTTTAATTTCCAACCATTATTTATAGTATTAAATTTCAGGGTAAGAGAAAATCGTGTGGGTGACGCACCTGATTATTTTCAATATATTTGAATAAATACAGATATTAATTTAAAACAGAAATTTATGGAAAGTAAAGCGCCCTTAAGAAAGTAAAATTGGCTAATTCCACACACACACATGCGAAGAAAAAAACATCTATTTTTTTTTCTCATTGCTGTTCACTCTTAATAAGAAAGGAGATGGCCTCAGGAAGACTATGGTGTTTAAAGATGTATAATCTTTTGATTTATTACTGTTTTGTTTTATTATTATTTATTTTTAATAAATTTCTAATAAAAGTGATAATTAAATTGGACATTTTAAGATAATCATTTATTAAATAAATGGGTATGATTAGCATACTTGACTAAAAAAATGTCAAACTGATATTCTGATTTGCAATTATGTCAACAGTTATGTTGTTATGTTACACTAATTTGGTTTAGGCTTTATTTCAACTATGCGACTTATTTTCAGGCCAGTAATTTATTTATTTTGTTTTCTCGCAAACTCATAACTTTGTTTTGCCCTTTGTCAATTGCTACGATCCCTTCAAATAATTTTTGTTGTTCGAAGTATGTTAAATTTTAATCTGTTTTGTCTTAAGAGAATCATTTTCTATAGCTGCAACAATAAAATATTTTATCAAGAACTTGTATCAAAAATATTCATTCCTAATACATGCATTGACACACAGACATATATAACTGCAGTTCCACTAGTTGGATGCTCGGATAATTGAAGTTCAGATAATGGGTACTTTAATTAATGTGTGTATTTCAATTACTTTTTTAAAACCATTCAAATCTATTTTTAATTAATATAAAAATTAAATGACAGGCATTATTTAATAAAAGAGAGTAAACTCAACAGCATTATAGATGTGAATGGACTATTCCAGATTTTGGTGGGCCCCCTTTATCTCATGGCAACACATATATCTTGACCCAGTCCGCCTCTGCCTGTTAATGTCATTTTAAATAGAAAACATTCCATAGTGAACTTGACTAATATATAACAATTTTAAAAAATTCTGAAAATATTCACGGACGCTGGGGGTGGGAGACAGACAGTTAGAAAGTTAGACAATCGGACAGACAGATAAACGAACTGAAATCATACTCACGCTTAAAAATTCTTAGAAGGTGTTGAAAACGCTTAATGCAAACGAAAGTACAATTCCAGCAAATCTTTATTATTAGTTCTTAATGTAACTGAATGTTTTTGTGTGGCCCTTGTGTATCAATTGCTAATTATACTATATTCTATAAAAAGCATTCTTTTGTGCATATGAATAACATATATCAATTTCATTAAGCTTTACGCAAAGGAAAGTTATTAAAATTTGGTTTATTGCCCAGTGGCAGAAACACCGCGACACGGCGACATAGTCGCTGACACAGAAAAACGGCTTGCAGACAGTTTTTGTCTGCACTGCACTGATAAAAAAAATTTGTCTGCAACTTTCAAATAACAATTCACTTAAAAACAATTTCTGTATCAAAACTAAAACTAATACTTTTATTATTTATAATTATTTATGTTGTATTGTGTCAAACATTGCTATAAAATATTTAATTGATTGAGATGAATGAATACACACAATTGTTTGTACTACATTGTTCTGCAGTAAAATTGTATTCGTGTATTGTTGCACGAGATCACCACTGATGTTAAGCCCCCCCCCCCCCCCCCAATCACCTTTCAGGCTTTTTGAGTGTAAGCCATTTTCACTCCTGATTACACACAAATTTTGCAGACAGGTTATGAAATTTTTAAAGCCTGTTGCAGACAGCTACAAAACTTTCTGCCACTGGGGTTTATTGCAACACCTCACACAGAACGCAATGCTTTGGAATACAATTGAGTGTCCCTGTCCACAAACCAGTGCTAGTATTTAAACATTTTACATAGGAAACATCCGATAGTGAACTTGAATAACATATTTCAGTTTCATTAAGATTTGTGTAAAGGTATTTAAATATGGTTTATAGAAATACCTCCCTTAGAACACAATGCTTTGGAATACTTTTGGGTGTCCCTGTACACAAACCGGCAGAGGTATTCACTCCATTTTTCAGTATGGAACATCCAGTAGGGAACGTGAATAACATATATCAGTTTCAAGAAATTCCATTAATATTTATGGGAATTAGAGCACAGACAGACGGGCAGTCGAACAGACAGATACACAAATTGAAGTCATATTCACACTTTAAAATTGTTAGAAAGTGCTAAAAACGCTTAATCTAAACGAAAGTGCAATTCCAGCAAATTTTTATTAATATCTCTTAAAGAAACTAAATATTTTTGTGTGACCCTGTAAATCTAATGCTCATCATACTATATTCTATAGCAAGCATTCTTTTGTGCATATGAATAATATATATCAATTTCATTAAGCTTTGTGAAAAGTAAGTTATTAAAATTTGGTTTATAGAAATACTTCTCACAGAACGCAGTGCTTTGGAATACTTTCGAGTGCCCCTATACACAAGCCAGTGCTGGTATTTACTCCATTTTACATAAGAAACATTCGATAGTGAACTTGAATAACATATTTCAATTTCATTAAGATTTGTGTACAGTAAAGGTAGTACTAAAATATGGTTTATAGAAATGCCTTCCATGTAGCACACTGCTCTCGAAAACTTTCGGGTGTCCTTGTACACAAACCAGCAGACCTATTCACTCCATTTTCAATAAGGAACAACCGGTAATGAACTTGAATAACGTATATCAGTTTCAAGAAATTGCATAAGTATTTACGGGAGTTAGACCGTGGACAGACAGACGGACTTTCAAACAGACACATACACAAACTGAAATCATATTCACACTTAAAAATCGTTAGAAAGTGTTAAAAACACTTAATGTAAATGAAAGTGCAATTGCAGCAAACTTTTATTAATATCTTTTAAAGTAACAGAATATTTTTGTGTGTCCCTGTAAATCTAATGCTCATCATACTATATTCTATATAGCAAGCATTCTTTTGTGCATATGAATAACATATTTCAATTTCATTAAGATTTGTAAAAAGTAAAGTTATTAAAATTTGATTTACAGAAATACTTCTAATAGAACACAATGCTTTGGAATACTATTGAGTGTTCCTGTACACAAAACTGTGCTGGTATTCACTCCATTTTGTATAAAAAACATCCAATAGTGAACTTGAATAACATATTTCAATTTCATTAAAATTTTTGTACAGTAAAGGCATTAAAATATGCTTTATAGAAATACCTCCCATAGAACACAATGCTTTGGAATACTTTTGCGTGTCCCTGTACAAAAATCAGTAAAGGTGCGCACTCCATTTTCAATAGGGAACATCCGATAGTGAACTTGAAATAACATATATTAGTTTCAAGAAATTCCATAAATATTTACGGGAGTTAGAGCGTGGACAGACAGACAGAGAAACCGAAGTCATTAACACTTTTCAACCTTCTTGGAAAGTGTTAGAAAATAGGGTTTACATGAAAACTTTTTAGTTAATTTAGGGGTAATTCGATGCTGCAGGCAGTGAGGACAACGACCCAAAATAGTTAAATAAATATGACTCTACCAAAGTCATTGAGAATCCGACATTTTATTCAAAATTCCCTTTTTTTTTGAAGCCTATTAATAATTATGGGAATTAGAAATTAAGTCTTTTTATTATAAAAATGACTGATTTAAATATAGAGACCTGCGAAGCGGGTAAAACCAATTAGTTTTCACATAAAATTTATCGTATAGTGATGGAGATTTTTGTCACGACGACACTTTAACGAGTTACCCTTGTACCACGATGAGGATAAGATACCACGTTGAAACAAACAAAACATGTCCTACAAACAAACATTTTCGACAAACAAAACATGTTTAAAATTAAAAGTTATGAACGAAAAGGAAAATTTTGCAGTGTAAAATTTGAATAATACTTTTATTAAATAGTTATTGATGAGTTAGTTGTAGGCAAGAAAATCCACAGATTACAAAAATTTATTAATATAATGTTTATACATATTTTGTTTATTTTAAACATAATAATAATAATAGAATGTAATGTAAGCAAAAACTTTCTTAGTAAATATTTACTTTTCAGAAACTCTCTCAATAAGAGTACACTATATTAGAGTCTTGCGCGGGTCGAATAAACGTGACCCATACCCAACCCGCAAGAAAACTTTTAACTTGCAACCCGACCAGAACCCGCAGCTTCTGACCCGCAAGTCACAAAGTATTATTCAATTAACATTATATAAGAAGCCGAATTAAAATTTTATTTCACGAAATACAATCATATTATTGAATAAACCTTTCAGAGAATTAATTATTACATAAATATTACAATTATATAATTATATTAAAACAAGTTTATAATAAAAATTATATTTAAAAAAAAAAAAAAAAAAAAAAAACCCTAGTCTAATTATAAACAAAACTTCAGTGTATAACATAAAAAAATTTCTTGTGTAATACACTTACTTTTAAAAAATCCACTGTTTTAAATATTCTTAGTATATGAAATAAAGGTAATATAATTTAGTAAATATACGTTGAAAGGCAAATAATTTTCTTATATATCATTTTAAACGAAAAGTATTGATATGTATGCATTTCTTCTGTACGAATTAAACATATGTTACGAGTCATGTTGCTTTAAATTGTTACGAAGGAAAAGAATGTCATTTAATCTTTTCATTCAAAAGATTATATTCATAAAAAAAAAATTCAAAGAAAATTTTTTTGCGGGTAGACCTGCGGTTTTACCCGCGGGTAAACAATTAATACTAAATTGACCCGCACTCGACCCGCAGGTATCCGATTCGATGCAGGACTCTATATTCTACTTATTTCTCATGTTACTATTTCCCATATTTTTCATCTATATCGTCTGCAATGGTGACCTTGTATAAAAGGATATTGTAGTTTTTTAATTCCATTCTAACTATTCTGTTATCAAAGCAAGCTGGATTGGCAAGGACGAAATATTACAGATGTCATTCTTATCTTTCATGGGAATAGCACACGCTCTGATTGGATTACATAAACATAGAAAAGTTTGAAGGAGAAACGATAAAAGAAAAAAGAAAATCTTATCGTCATAAAATATCATTCACTATTTATCAGCAGTCGGTCAAACTCAATAAAACATGAAATTTTATTTGATACAATCAATAAGTTAAATTTTTTTAGATCCAATATTTAATGGGTGATTTTAAAATGAATTTCCGTTTTCAGCTTTACATAATTTGAAAAATCGACTTGCATGAAACACAAAAACATGACCACATAATAAATCAATATCTACACACTCAAAATCTATTAAATTTATCTGTAAATTCTTTCTAAATTATAGATAATGTAATATTCTGAGCTTCCCTCCTTTTCTCACAATTGTTTCTGCTTTTTCAACATCTACGGATTCATCTCCCCCCTTCTCTCTCTCTCTCTCTCTCTCTCTCTTTTTTTTTTTTTTGATTATTTTATTTTTAACTTTACACCCTTCCATTTTACTGGCAACCACGTGCTTGGGAGAGGGGTTTTCAGTTGTAGTTATTAGGGATGAAACGGATATCCGGTAACTATCCTGTATCCGGTCTATTCGGCTGAGTTTTAAATATCCGACGGGGTGCTGGATATCAGTACTCCGGAGACGGATATCCGAAGGAGAAAATTCAAGCTTAAACTGTAGTAATTATAAGGAAAGTTCTTGAAAGATAAGTTCTTGTGTAATTAATTTATTAAATAACGCTATTTATAATCATTCATTATTATAACTTTTAATACTGCTTCAGCAGCTCACACATTACAAATTACAATCCTGATACATACTTTTGTTGTTGTCAATCTACATTTCTTAATGACATGTTGCCATTACATTTTAAATTATTTTAAATTAAATACAAATATACAACATCTCCCCTTTTACCCTCTCATGTAACATAATCCCTTTTCTTATAGTACGACACTTCTAGTAGCATAATCATTTGATGTAATATTCCTTGTACCAGTACCATGACTATACATATTTGCATTATTTAAATCTGCACTATCTCCCCCTTGAACCTCACTATTTTCAGGATCACTATCATCGTACAGATATTGAAACGATTTCTTCCGCTGCTTTAAATGAATTGAATTTCGCCTTAATATACTACCCTGTTTTGCTTTTACTAAATAAGATCTAGGAGTCTTACATTTTTTTTTTATAATTTGAGCTGGTTCCCAGTTATTATTGACTCTCAAAAGAACACTTTCCCCCTCCTTAAATTCTGATCTTTGTCTAGATTGTTTATCATAATAAATTTTACTTTTCTCTCTCTTTAACTTCAAATTGTTCTTAAAATTTTGTATTATTTTTGGCTGTGAAACTGAAAACGTTACAGGTATTTTGGTACAAAGACATCTGCTCAGAAGTATTTGAGTAGGGGAAACATTTATTCCACTGCTAGGTGTATTTCTATGTTCAAGCAAGGCTTCATTTATACTATCAGTTTCAGTGCCAGATTTACGAATAATATTTTTGGCAATACCCACCATTTTTTCTGTAAATCCATTAGATTTCAGATACCTGGGACTACTGTTTATTTTATTATTTCAATTCCCCAGTTATTAGAAAATTCTTTTAATTTGATGCTAAAAATTGCTTTTAATTTTGATATTATCTCCTCGGATGTTTTATTAGACAGTTTTATTATGTCCAACCATTTGGATAAATAACAAGCAATGTAATGAGATAGCTATTACCCCCATACTCACAAATATCTACTCCTATTTTCTCATAAGATAAATTTGGTAATTCATGATGAATCAGAGGTTCTTTTATATTTCTATGTCTGAATCTCTCACAAGCTTTACATTTAGAAACCATATTTTCAATGTCTTTTGTTATTCCCGGCCAAAATAAAACCTTCCTAGCCCTAGCCTTGGCCTTTTCCATTCCACAATGAGCTTTATGAAGTAGATTTAGCATATCGACTCTTAAACTTACTGGCACGATGACTCTGTCATTTAAAAATACAAGTGCCTCTTCGACATATATATTATCTCTTAATTTAAAATATTTCTGAGCTTCAGATGAAACACTTTTGACATTAGAAGGCCAACCTTCATCCCAAAATTTCAACACTTCTAAAAGACCAACATCATCAAACGTTGCCTCTCTAAATTCTTTTTTCTTAAACTCACTAATTTGTAAATGCTTAATTAAACTATAGACCAATTCTGTCATTTCTATATCATCTTTCAAGGGTTTTACAAAAAATGATCTTGATAACAAATCAACTATATACATATACTTACCAGGTAAATATTTAAGATTTAATTCATATTTTAAAAGCTTTATTTTCATTCGTTGCAATCTAGGGGACATAACATTGCCTACATTTTTATTCATGACAGAAACTAATGGTTTACGACCAGTTAACACTTCAACAGGTCTGCCATAAATAAAATAATGAAATTTAGTTGTAGCAAATACAATACTTAAAAACTCTTTCTCAATTTGAGAATAGATTTTTTCTATTTCTGTCAAGCTGCGGGAAGCGAATGCAATTGGCTTCCCATCTTGCAACATACAGCAACCCAACCCATCTTTGGAACTATCTGCCTGTATTACAATTGGTTTTGAGCTATTAAATACTCCTAGCACTAGGGCATTTGCAACTTTATTTTTTAAAGCTTTAAGGGCATTTGCATGGACAGGTAACTAATGCCAAGTTATGTTTTTCTTAAGAAGCTCTCTTAATGAAGCAGAATCTGTCGAAGCTTGGGGGTATAAACTGTCTTAAATAATTAACCATGCCAAATATTCTTTGAATCTCAGTTTTATTTGTTGGTTCAGGCATGTCAATTATAGCTTGAACAGTCAGGGTCAGGTTTCATACCCTTGGAATTAAATACGTATCCCAAATATTTAACCTCTGGTACTCTAAATTGTATCTTACTTTGATTAAATTTTACATTTAACTCCTTAGCTCTCTGGACAACTTTAGCCAAAATTTGATCATGTTGTTCCAGAGTTTCTGCAGCAATAAGAAGATCATCAAAATAAATTAAAACCCCAACAAAGTTTGCTTTATTCCTTTTTTGAAAAATTTCAGGAGTACATGATAATCCCATTGGTAGACGCAAAAATTTGAAACATCCAAATGGCGTACTAAATGTACACAAATCACTACTTTCCTCGTTTAATTCGATTTGAAAACCCCCATCTTTTAGATCAAGCACAGTGAATACTGTTTTATTACACAGTTTAGGAACAAGTTCCTCAATTTTAGGTATTAGAACAAGATCTCTTTTTATTGCTTTATTGAGATCTTGCGGATCTAAACAGAGTCTAATTGAGCCGTCAGGCTTCTCAACTACAACTAAATTGCTCACCCAACCTAGTGGATTATCAACTCTGGCAATTATTCCCCTATTTTCTAACTGTTTTAATTTTCCCTCCACTTTACGACGTAAACTTACTGGTATGCGTCTGGGTGGATGAGCAATAGGTACAGAATTTTTGTCTAATTTAATAACATATTTTCCTTCAAATTTCCCCACACCTGTAAATATTTACCTGTTACTTTCAATAAACATAGTTAAATTCATATCTGCAGATACATTATCAATACATTTTATAAGATTTATCTTAATACACCCTTCTAATCCAAGTAGAGGTCTAGATTTAGTATCATTAACAACAACAAACTTTACATAAGCCTGCTTATTACCAATATTACACACTAAATTAATCATACCTGTAGGCTTAATTTTAGGGCCACCATAGGCTTCTAATATTATATTTGTATGTTCAAGTTTAAGATCATAGCCTAAAAGGAGAAAGACATGTAAAGGTAAAACACTAATCTGTGCACCAGTATCAAGTGTGAAATTAATATTAAAGCCATACATTTGTATGGCTTTGGTCCATTCATTTTGTACAGTCACCTTACCTATCTGAAGAATACTTACAGATTCAATATAAAATTCATTATGTAAATCAGACTGAAAGAAATATGGTTCTTCTTTATTTTTATAATAGTTTATGTCTTGTACAGTACGCATTATACATACAGATGAGAAATAATTAAATTTCGAACACTTAAAACACTGTTTACCGAGAGCTGGACATTCTGAACGTTTGTGTTTCCTATTGCATTTTTTGCATTGATAAATAATATTTTGAACACCTTGAGTCCCACCCATAGACCTATTATAAGAGTAGATGGAGCATTCCATTATTAAGGGAATATAGGAAAAGGAAAGGTGCAAAGATGAAACCATGTGAATGTTGAAAAAGTTTACCTTTTTTGGTATTTATCGCGTTATTGGCAATTTTTTGTTTTGAATATAAATATATATATATATTAATATTATTATTAAAAGATACAACAAGCAAAACTAGTGTAAAATATTACAGCTGCTGAAATTTATTTTTACCTTATTAACATCTAACAAAGTTCAAAAGTTTTTATAACTTTGGTTTGTATATACTCGTTTTAACTCTCATAAATAATTATGGACATTTTAAAAATAATATAAGATATAATATAGTTAAACTAATTCAATTTAGAGAAATGAGTATAGCAATTATAAGCATTTTATAAAAATAATTACTTAAAAAGAACGAAATAATAAAATATTAAAAAGAATCTTACCTGTGAAATAAAATCCTTGTCATGCAACCAACCACTCCTAAGTTTATTTTATGCAACCAACCAACCTTGGAAGCCGCCGTGAGCGGGAGAAGGTATTTTCGCAGAGAGAGACTTTGGCCTTCGGCCTGAAACGTAGGGTGCAATTGGCGCGCCCGAGTCACGGATTTATTCCGTAGGTTTCTTCTTATTATTACATGAGTACATGGGTACTCATATGTATATAAATTTCTCACTGTATATATTCATCTTCATGTTTGATTTAATATTAATTAATTAAAGAGCTAATTTTATACAAGAGGAAATTTTCTGTTCTCAAGTGTCAACACTCGGTACATCACAGCACGCTCTGCAAACGTCGAACCAGAGTATAGTGTTCTCAGAAAGGAAAAAATAAATTCCATGGACGCAATATATAAAGGTGAGAAATTCATGTTATTTTATGGTGATAGGATAGGAATTAACATTTTAAATAGCAATGTTTAAAAGTGTTACGAAGGCCGATCTACTTGCCGTTTTGCAAGAGTTAGGGGAACAAGCTGACTCTAATTTAAAGGTAGTGGAATTAAAAGATTTATTGTTAAAATCTAAAGAATACATTAAAGATAAAGAATTTGTGAGTGAATTTTTAGCAACCACAGTTGCGCAAAGAAAGGAATCGGAAGAAATAAATCGTTTGAGTTTGTTAAAGCAAACCGAAAGTAACGATGATGTGTTGCATAATTCTAGTAACTCAGAAAATATATTATCATTAGATAAGCTTTTGAAAGCTATATTAACTTTGGTAATACCAGTACCTAAAAAGAATGAACCATGGAATCTTTTTTTCGATTCCATTGAAAGAGCTTTTAAGCATAAAAATGTACCTAAAGAATATAAATCGGAGATTTTACTGAAAGTAATTGGCGATAAAGCCGCGAATATTCTGATTTATGTAAGCGAAGAAGAATTAAAGAACTATGAGAAAATTAAGTCATTAATTCTAAAAGAATATGCACCATCCCCTTTCACTTGTTTAGAAAATTTTAAGAAAGCTACAAAAATATCTGGGGAGACACACCAGCTGTTTGCTTCTCGTTTAAGGTCCAGTTGGCTCCATTATTGTAAAATTCGAAATGTAAATGATTTTGAGTCGTTAGTAGATTTGATTATATCTGATAAAATATTTGAAAATCTAGATAAGGATCTGGCAATGCATGCTGCAGTCACACAGGGTGAAGATTGGTTACGCCCAGAACAATTAGCTAAGACGTGTGATATTTATTTTACTGCCAAAGGTAGATCATTTGATGAAACAAAATATGAAAAACGCGTCTATCGTGAAACAGTCACAGAAAACCATAAAAAATACGTCCCACCTCCATTGAGAAAATATTCTTCTAATAATGAGAGTAAATATTCTTTTAAGCGGGAGTGTTATATTTGCTCTGATATTTCTCATGTAGCTAAAGATTGTCCGAATCGTAGAAACAGATTCGATAAAATTAACAAACAAAGTGAGGAAATAAAAAAATCTAAAAGTAACGCACAAGCGACAGAGAAAAAATCTGTAGTGACCCACGTAATGTCGAAACATTTACAGAAATGTGAAAAATCGGAAAAACTTAATTTATACCCCTTACAAAAGGTTAATATTTATATCGCAGGTAAACAAATTCCTTCAATTATCGACTCAGGTACTGAGATTTGTGTTCTAAATAGCGCCCTAATTCCTGATCTTCACATTGAAAGCAAAGGCAAGATTCTGTTAGAATCTGCATTTCGAGAAATAGTTGAGGCGAGATTAGCTGTAATTCCAGTCTATTATAAAAATCCTAACAGTTGTATATTTACACACGCGGATTCATTATTTGCAATAACTGACAAATTAAATGTTCCATGTTTAATCACTCCACACTTCTATGATACATTAGTAAATCAAAAAGAAATATTAAATGATTTGTTTATCCAAGAAAACTCTAATACGCTGTTGGCGCCGCCGAATAAGACAGGAAATGAAAGTAATTTAAATGAGTCATCGCTGTTACATATCGAAAATGAATGTAGTAATCAAAAAATAATTTCGGGGGAGAGGATAATACATTATTTAAGAGTGGTGGTTTTTCGAGGTCAAACGAAATGCAAGATTTGATTAATAAAAAAGAAACTAGTTCACATAATTATCCATCGCAATTGATAAATAAAAAAAACATTGTTTCTTCAATAAATAATAGCGATTCAGAGGCAGCTGTTTATTTGATTTCGAATAAAGAAAAAGTGATTAACTTACCAAAAGATAATCAAATTGAAAATAGGCGAGAGGAGAGCTCACAAAACAATGTTAATAATTTATCTGATGCTAGTACATTTAGGGAAAAGCAGCGAGAATGCTTATCGTTACAAACTGCTTTTAAAGAAGCGGAGTTAAAGAAAAATAATTATTTTCTTAAATACGATTTATTATTCCATAAAGATAAAATATGTGGAGAAACAGTAGATCAATTGGTCTTACCGTTGAGTTATCGAGAAAGTGTTTTAAAATTAGCTCATGACTCAATCTTTGGGAATCATTTAGGGATGCGGAAAACAAAAGAGAGAATAAAACTATCATTTTATTGGCCTAACCTAATAAGAGATGTACAAAATTTCTGTAAAACTTGCGAAAAATGTCAGTTGAGGAGTCCGAAAAAAATGTCCGATAAAATACCTATAACGCCTGTGGTACGTCCTCCTTATCCTTTTCATACAGTGAGTGTCGATTTAATTGGAGAGATTGCGCCGCCCTCAGGTAGAAAACATAAATATTGTCTTTGTCTAATTGACCAACATTCGAGATGGCCCGAATCATACCTTTAAGAAGCCTTTCGGCTAAGGTCACGTGTGATGCACTTTTAGAAATATTTATGCGTACAGGAATCCCAGAAATGATATGTAGTGATCAAGGCACTAATTTTACGTCTCAATTAACACAAGAGTTTGAGAAAAGATTAGGAGTAAGTCCTCGTTTCTCAACTCCAGCTTACCCTGCCTCGAATGGGCTTGTTGAAAAATTTAACCGTGTATTTAAACAAATGCTTCATCATGTAATACGAACTGACCCTGTAAATTGGGATAGACACATTCCGTATTTACTTTTCGCGTATCGCGAAGTTCCTAACTGTACAACAGGAGTTTCTCCATTTAAGCTTATGTATGGGCGCGAAGCTAGAGGTCCATTAGCAGTATTAAAATCAACGTGGTCAGGAGAAATCCCTTTACCTCTCAATTTAAGTAATACAGCTGTAGATTACTTACAAGAATTAAAAATTAACTTAGAGAAAGCTGCCGATTTAGCATCTTTAACTGCTGCGGAAAAGCAAGAAGCGTATGCACATTATTTTAATCGTCGCAAAGAAATGAAAGAATTCAAAATTGGAGAATTAGTATACTTACTAATTCCGGATTCTACTAATAAATTGTATGCGAGATGGACAGATCCTGGTGAGATTTTAGAAAGAATTAAACCTCACTCGTATAAAGTTAAGTTACCTGACGGTAATATACGACACGTACATGTAAATAAGACAAGAAAATTCCATGTTAGAGCACAAACGGTAGGTGTAATTTTTGAAGATGACTGTGAATTCGGAGAAATCCACCCAACCCCTATTAAGGAAAATGAAACTGACTTTGATGTGGACATTAGTCATTTAGGAAAGGAGAAACAAACAGAATTGCTCGAACTTTTGCATAAGCATGTACCATTATTTTCGGGTAAAGTTCAAGTTGCTAATGTTGGAGAACATAAAATTCGTCTAAAGCCAGGTACTGAAAGAAAAAAGCCGTATATGTGTATAGAATACCCGAATCACTTAAACCTGAAGTTGACAAACAAATAGAAGAATTAGAAAGCTTAGGTCTTATTGAGCCGAGTGAAGCCGAAATAGCTTATCCAGAAGTGTGCGTAGCTAAGAAGGATGGAAGTGTACGATTATGTATCGATTTTCGTTTGCTCAATTCGGTAACCAAACCTTTTGATTACCCTATGGAGAACATTACAGACTTGATTAATGAAGTCGGTCGTGCACATGTTATTACTTGTTTAGATGTGTTAAAAGGATATTGGGAAATTTCCTTAGAAGAGAAAAGTCGTGATTTTACGTCTTTCAAGACACACCGTTCTCAATATCGCTGGAAGGTAATGCCCTTCGGATTACGAAATGCGGCTGCAAGTTTTCAGAAAATAATGAATGAAGCTCTGAATGAACATCGCGAATATTGCAAAGCATATCTCGATGATATCGCGATTTTTTCTAATGATTGGAAATCACATCTTATACATTTAGATGCAATTTTAACTAAGCTAACTGAACTAAAATTTACCGTAAATGTTAAAAAATGTGTATTGTGCAGATCAGAGATTAAATATCTAGGCCATGTAATAGGATCTGGACGACATCAACCTGATCCTGAAAAGTTACTTGCTATTGAAAACATTGAATCGCCGAAAACTAAAACAGCTTTAAAAAGCGCTCTTGGTCTTCTTAACTTTTATAGAAGTTACATTAAAGACTATGCTGAAATTGCCAAACCGTTGACCGATTTAACTAAAAAGAAGGTTCCGGAAAATTTACCGTGGACACAGACGGAAGAGATAGCATTTCGACAACTTAAAGAAATGTAGTGCGAAGCTCCTAAACTTTATACTCCAGATCCAAATAAACCCTTTACCATTCAATGTGATGCCAGTTTCTATGGTGTCGGTGCGTGTCTTTCGCAAAGAGATAATGAAGGTAATCTACGTCCAATTAGTTTTATCAGTCAGAAGCTGACTAATGTACAGTGTAATTGGTCTACTATAGAACGTGAGGCCTATGCTGTAGTATGGTCTATAAAGAAATTTGAAAATTATGTTTTCGGAACTCGTATTGAGATTATAACGGACCATAATCCTCTTGTTTATTTACAAAAAACTGCACCTCAATCTGCTAGACTCCAAAGATGGGCACTATCTTTACAAAGATATGATATTTACATATCGCATTGCCCTGGTGCAAAACTCAAAAACGCTGATGGATTGTCGAGACTATGCCAATAATAAGTTTTGCTATTTACAAATAACTTTGGTTCTATTTAGTAATTTAGTTTTTTTTTGTGTGAGTTTAGTATTATAAATATTTGTTCCGGTATTATATCAAGACTTCTTTACGTCTGTTGTGAATTACCTATTTTATTTTTGCATTTATTTCTTGTGTTGAAATATCTATATTTGTTCCGGTATTGTATCAAGACTTCTGTACATCTGTTGTCAAGTATTTATTTGGCATTGTTTTTATTTTCATGTGTTTAAATATTTATGTGTCAGTTGGTTGCTAATAATTATCAGATTTTCATACGCTTGGCGTATCTCAATCTTAGTTGGGGGGTGTCATGCAACCAACCACTCCTAAGTTTATTTTATGCAACCAACCAACCTTGGAAGCCGCCGTGAGCGGGAGAAGGTATTTTCGCAGAGAGAGACTTTGGCCTTCGGCCTGAAACGTAGGGTGCAATTGGCGCGCCCGAGTCACGGATTTATTCCGTAGGTTTATTCTTATTATTACATGAGTACATGGGTACTCATATGTATATAAATTTCTCACTGTATATATTCATCTTCATGTTTGATTTAATATTAATTAATTAAAGAGCTAATTTTATACAAGAGGAAATTTTCTGTTCTCAAGTGTCAACACTCGGTACATCACAATCCTTATTTTACATAACTTCTAGATTTTTTAAAGTACATCTAATTACTAGTTCTTGCTATAAAATTCTTTTTAAATTCAAAACAATCTAGCTTTTAAAGTGAAATAAAAATTTTAAAAATAACTTTCAAAGGAAAAGGGGAAATATCGTCTGCTTAATAAAAAGCAGAGTTTAGAGCATGGCGAGTAAATTTCAATATTAGCCATTTTGGCTTCCTGTAGATCAACATTCACATAACCTTTTTATGAGTTATCTTTGCCACTAAAAAAGGTTGACATTGTCCCGTCTACTCTTATAATAGGTCTATGGTCCCACCATCACCACTAAATTTCTTGACAGGCATATTAGGTCGAAAATCACTATTTGAGGAACGTTGAGACACACCTTGAGTCCCACCATTACCACTAAATTTCTTGACAGACATATTGGGTCGAAACTCGAAAATCACTATTTGAGGAACGTTGAGACACACCTTGAGTCCCACCATTACCACTAAATTTCTTGACAGACATATTAGGTCGAAAATCACTATTTGAGGAACGTTGAGACACACCTTCACCTGAAGAATTCTTGAAAAATCTAATGGGTACTTTCTGTAGAATAGCATCCATATTTCTGTTCTGCACAGTCTGGACTTGCTTTTTGCTGAGTTCTGCAGCCCGACAAATCTCGCAGGCTCTAGCTAGACTTGCATAGATATAGTTATAAGACATAGATTGATCATTGTGTGTGTGTGGGGGGGGGGGGGGGGGGGTGATTCCTTTTTACTCGGAGAAAAGTCCACAACATGGCCGTCTTTTTCCGAGTGAATACGCGCATATAATTTATAAAATAAAATTTATGAATAATTTATGTACTAAAGGTGAATGAAAAACTGCGGGTACAATTTCAAATTCACTTTTTTTTTAACTATATTTATTAATTTAGTTAATATTTAAACTCTTTTTATATACTAAAACTAACGTCCTTTACCTACGCCGCTGCTAACTATATTTAAAAGAATTTTGAAAATTCTATATTACTTACTAATATAAAATCTTAAAAAATATCAAACTTTAAAAAAGTATTCCATTAAAAATTAACCCAGTTTTTATTTCATAATAATAACAAAGCAACTGATTATAAAAATTATATTTTTCATAATTTAGTCAAATATAATTTACTTTTATGATAACTTATCCATTTCTTTTCATAAATTTATAAGAAGAATTAAAAGATGCAATATTTCGACATTCTGAAAATTCATCAACATTCTAATCTATTCTATTACAATTGCCGAGTTTCAATGGTTTCAATACCACTATATGGCTGATGCCAAAATAATTTTTCGGCATCAAAAATTTTTGCATGATAACAGTGGGATGATAGATCTATATAAATTACTATATCTATGGACTTAAGTCTCCCTTACGTAATAATTTTCCCTGCAGTCCACCGTCGGAAATTCCCAAGACAATTCTGTCTCTGACAACACTGTCAGTTTGAATCCCAAAATCACAAGACTTTACAAGTTTTCTTAGATCTGTGTAAAATGAGTCGAAGTTTTCATTTACATTCTGAACGTGGTTATTAAATATAAATCGTTCAACAACGACATTAGTTTTGGGACTGAAATAGTTTTCAAAGGCGTCTATAACTTTGTCATAATTTTCTCTATCTCCTTCGGTGAGATCGGGCGTATTATATAGTTCTATGGCTTCCTCACCAGCAGCATTAAGTAATATAGCAACTTTAACATCAGTCTTTTTTTATACTTCCCGATGCTTTCAAATAAATTTTAAAGTTTTGTTTAAATTTTTTCCAGTAATCGGCCACGTTTCCTTCCAGGCTTAGGCCTACTGACGGTCTGCAGTAATCATTTGCCATTTTGTTCCGCTGGTTCATTACGACTACGCCATGTAGTAATTATAAGACAAGTTCTTGTGTAATGATTTTCTTAAATAACATAATTTATAATCACTCATTATTATAACTTTTAATACTGCTAGAGGTCTGCACGGGTCGGGTTCAAGCCGAATTTTTAAATTTTTCGTGCAGACTCGGCCGGGCCGGGCTCGGGTTCAATTATTTTGTGTATACTCGGGCCAAGCCTGTATGAAATTTCTTCCGGGCCGTGTCGGCCCGAATCTTTTTTTAGTTTCCTCGTTAATCAACGAAAAAGGAAAGTGATGAAATATTTCTTCAGTTATTTATTTTACATAATCTTACAGTCTGGTATGTCACATAAAATTTTATTTTGTTAAAAAATACCTGTAACTTCAATTTAATTGTCTATCAGTCTGTCTGTTCGTGATTTGATTTTCCGTAAATATTTTTAGCATGTCTCGAAATTAATATATTTTAGTAATATTAGATGGTTTTCTAATCAAAATAGTATGCATGCCACTACTAATTTGCGCACATATACAAAGAAAAGAAATTAGATACGTTACTGTGTATAAGGTTTGCGTCCTATACACCCCTTCTCATATTCATAAGGACACTTTATATTTTGAAATAACTAATGTAAAAATAATTGTGAACAAGATTATACTAAGTGAACTTAATATATCTAGTATTCTAAAAACCAAAACTCTTATAATTTTTTTATATGATACCAAATTAATAAAAAATAATGCAAAATATTTTTTTCTCCACGTTTTTAGATGTTCATAATTATAGGGACAATCAAGATTTTTTCGTTCTATTTAACTTACTAGCGGATCAATTACAGTTGACATGCGAATTTGTTAACTACTAGGCTAGATTAATTCATATATAAGCCTTCAATTTTTTTTGGAAGAACATTACTGATAATTCCTCGAAAAAAAGAACGTTCATGTAGTAAAGTATGATAAATGTGTTTTTTAAGTGGAAGGATAATTTCAATCCGACGAATTTCTAATGAAATTTGAAGATCTAAAATTGCTAAAGGAAATGTGATCAAACGTTGAACTGCTGGTTCGATAGGATAGAGATCTGATGAAAAATCAGAGTTGTTTTACAGAGATCAGATACTCATAATCCCTCTTACTGTTCTACTCATAATGACTGCCTGCTGAATTTGCTCGTAATTTTTAACGGAAGGTTGGGGGTCGGCATTTATGCATGTTTAAAATAATTAATAATATGTTAAAATGAATAAAAAACCTGAAATAATCAATAAGCATTTAATGGGGGAAAGAACGTCTGTGTTAAAGTTGAATAAAGACAATATTAAACGGTAATATGTTGCGTTTTCGGATGAAAAACATTTTATTCTTGATTAACCAAATGGTTTTAACAGTTACTGGCACGATCTGAAGATAGCGAAAGACAGAGCAGATTTTTTAAAGGCAGATATGAATCGAGCATTTTAAAGGTGGATCTATGGTGCTCTGGGGAGCTGTTTCTACTGAAGGTAGAAGGAATTTAGTAATTTTTTCTATTATTATGAACATCAAGAGAATATCCGCAAATTTTAAACGTGGAATTCTTAGATTTTCGCTAGATTTTGGGGGATAATAATATTTTTTTCAACAAGATTTACATTTTTGCTCTACTTCTAGAGCAATAGGAAATAGTTTAAAGAAAGAAACTTCCGTATTATTGTCTTTCTCGTGGCCTAAAAGTTGAAAAAACCTTAAGTTATCATATTAGAAAAGTGCATGCAAGTGGAAAGCAATTTTAAATAGTTTAAATGTATTCAGAATATCATCTATGCTGTATGAAATGGTATTGAAACTGAATATATATATATATATATATATATGTATATAGTAATACAATAATATCAGTGCAAAAATTTAAAGATGATTCACTTCAGCATTAAAACAATTATTTGAATCATAAGCGAAGACCACCCAAATCAAACCACAAAAGAATTAAATAAAAATCGAAATGAATATTGGAAATTGGAAGAAGAATAAAGCATAATTTGCATTCTAACGTCTTCAAGGGCCTGGTAGAATGCAAATATGCTAAAAAATGGATGTTCTTCTGTCACAAAGAAAGCAAAAGCCAAGAATTTCTTTGTTCACAGGCCCGAAACACCCATAGAAAAAACATAAAAAACGAAGATCAAAATAAAACGATTACCTAAGAATGATGATCCAAAACCATTTAAAATAAAAATATAAAATTTTTAAATTGGAGATTAAAATAAAATACAAAATTACTTTATAAAATATAAAAGAAACTGACGCTTGAATAAACTATACATGTAGAAACACCCATAGAAAAAACATAAAAAACGAAGATCAAAATAAAACGATTACCTGAGAATGATGATCCAAAACCATTTAAAATAAAAATATCAATATAAATTTTTTTAAATTGGAGATTAAAATAAAAATACAAAATTACTTTATAAAATATAAAAGAAACTGACGCTTGAATAAACTATACACATGTAAAAATTTAACAGTCAGTTAACGGTTAAACACACAGTTAATCAGTACAAAATTGCAGTGATCATGGAGTAAAATATAGGATTCACATCGTTATTCAGGTAAAATAAGGATTCAAGTCCTAAAAATAATCAGATTATTCCTAAATATTGTAACATGATTAGTGCTGCCATTACTGTAATGGCATTTGTAATGGCAAATGGCCGAGTCACGTATCTTAACCCATCAGAAATGAATCAGCTTCTATTTAGCGAGCCGAAAATGCGAACAATAAGTGATCGAGACGTGTATCCAATGATACCACATACCAGCATTAAACGTGATGAGCCAGTATGCGGCGAATATGACTTCATTTATCCAAGCAATAAAGACCGTCCCAAAGAAGAAGGTTGGTAGAAATTTCGTACCAACGAAGTAAACTTTCACGTTTCTGATTACAATGAAATTGTTAATTGGAGTTATTGTGCATACTATCCTTCTTCAATGTTCCAGGATCTAAGTGAATATAACTCAAGAATTCTGACACTATACGTATCAGCGAAATGCTAAAATCTCCCTGTCACATTTAGTAGGCTGTGTGAGATGCATCAAAATTGTGATAGATGCCTTGAATGTGGTATGTGGACATGAAGATGGAGATGGATATATCCTAGAAAAACTTATGTCTACACTAGGGTACAAAAGTTACGGAACAGATTGTTTACCCTTTTCTTCATTTGACCATAATTTTAAAACAAATAATCATGTTAATATGTAATTGGAAATTTCATTATTTTCATTACAATAATGGAAAAATAAAATAAAATGAATAAATAATAAAAGAAATAGATATTAAAAGAAAAAGATAAATAAAATACATATATTGTCTGTACAAAATTGCCAGGAAAAGAAGACAAAAACTTCTATTTCTTAGGATTCACATAATTAATGTGAATAATTGAAGAGTGTGGCTACCTACGATTGTAAATTGCCACAAAGTTTGTAAGTTAATGTAGATACATACTAACAATATAATAATACCTAAATATTAGACCTAAATTTAAAATGGATTGAAAATTATGAGGAAAAAGAAAAAAATGAAAAATAAATAAAAATAAATAAATAAAAATAAATAAATAAATAAATAAAATAAAATAAATAATTAAAAGAATTTTTTAATTAATAGTTTGGGATAGCCATTAATTAATGCTAAATTTTTAAAGAAACGATATTGTACTTTTTCATGTTTATCAGACACACATATATATATATATATTCGGGTAAATCGACCAACAGGTGGCGCAGCTGTTCCTCACCTTCTGTGATTCTTCACATGGCTACATCTTAAAATCACTCCATATAACAACATGTAGCGTTGTTATATAGAGTGATATAGAAGAAAGTTTTGTGATGGCCATAACATACTAGTTTGGACCTTTAAGTTTTTTTTTTTTTTTTTGCTTTTTTTCTTTTATGTTTTCTATAAATCTCTCAAAGGAAAGTATTGGATTCATAAAAGTTTTCAACTTCTGGTTTTCGATGGATTTACACATTTTAAGAGGTCTAAAACCTGGTTTGATCAATTTTTTAAAACGTCTATGTGTGTGACAAAAATTCTGTTCAACTGTACCTTCGAAACTACTGCGTAGAATTACATATAAATTTATATGTAGTTACACCATGACAGAAATCAGTGCCTACTAACTTTTGGTGCAAATCGCTCAACAGGTGATGCTGCCGTACTACGATTTCTGCAACTTAAAGAAAGGCTATATCTCAGGGACTACTGCACAGAATTTCATATAAATACATATGTACATGCAATTTGGCATATATTAGTGCCTATCAACTTTTGTGGCCAATCATTCAGCTGGTGGTGCTGTTATACAGTGCTTTCTGCAATTTTAGGGAAGACTATATCTTAGGCTCTACAGCGTATAATTACACAAAATTTTGTTTGAAGGGCATTATGAGAAATTATGCTGATTCAATCTGAGTGCATGTTGGCCGATAGGTGGCATTGCTATACGGAAATTTCTCCCCAAAACGGGAAGGCTATATCTCAGATTCTATTGTGTATAATTGTACAAAACTTGGTATGTGAGAGAGCCAGCCATAATAAAACACTATTGTTCTTTATTTTGGGTTCATATCGGCCAACAGGTGGCAATACTGCACTGCAATTTACCCCATTGACAAAGTTTCAACTTCTATGACGTAAGTGCATGAAACTTGATATGTAAGACAACTATTATGAAAACGAATGTCGGCCTTTTTTTAGAAGTATATCAGCCAACAGGTGGAGCTGCTATTATGAATTTTCACAAGCCTATACCTCAGCATCTGTTAATTAAAATTACACCGAACTCATTTGTAAAATATTTATTGGGATTATTCTATGGTTAAACTTTTGTACACAGAGTCTGAGACATAGTAAGTGGCGCTGTTATATAGAATGATATAGAAAAAAGTTTTGTGATGGCCACAACATATTAGTTTTCCTATGAAAATAACCCTTCAACCATGTTTCATTTTTTTAATACTAGCATTGTAAAAAATATGTAAAATAAGTTTTAGTTTTATAATTCTGAACAAAACCTGTCTTTTGTGGCAATGCTTTTCATTACAAATTGCAAGTGTAGGAATGAGTATGTTAGGCTTAAAGTTTTATTCTTCATGTCACTACTGCACAAATAAATAGAATATTAAATAAATACGTTTAAATAAATTATATTTAAAATGTTTTTTAAAGAATAGAATAGTATATATGAAATGTGCTTATATTTTATTGTTTTAAAATAAAGAAAAAGAAAAGAAATATACAACACACCAAAAAATAAAACTAATGCCGGATATCCGTATCCGGCAGAATTACTATCCGTTTCATCCCCAGTAATTATTCCTGTTTATTTCTCTCTCTCTCTCTCTCTGACACTGTTAATCAACTCCTTTTTTCAATTAACGTTTTCCACCATCAATTTCAAATTATTATTATTAATTTATTTATTTTTATTTTATATATATATTTATTTATTTATTGATTGATTCTTTTCCGGAGGCACACATTAGAATTTAGTTTAAATTTTCTTTTAAATTTTCTTTCTTTCTTCTTCTTATTATTATTACTAGCAAGCCCGTGCAAAACTTTCGTACTTTATTTCTTTTCTTATTTACCTTTAAAATTTGAAACTCATAAACTTGTTAGGCCAATTTCCCCACCCAATTTTAATTTTAATTCATAAGAAGCCAAATTATTATTAGAAACAAATCAATATTGTGGAATGAAAAGCTAATGATAATCAAAAAATATCACTCACGAAAGGCTTAAAAATAAAATTCATGTTTGACGACCTATGTTTCATACTTCGCGAGGCAGGACAGATTTAGTATAAGGAGCTCATGGCGATTTTAAAATTTTTATCACCATGTTGGCGATACATTTTTATTAATTAATTAATTAATTTTGGCATAATTTTATGTTAAAAAAACTTAGTACCTATTTTGATTATACTTTTTATTATTGCATTTTTTAGTCAATTTATGACAAAAGTTCATATGGGACTTATATCATTAAAATATAGCTGGATTTAAAATGACGTTTGCAAAGATTGTAAAAATGCAACGTTTAAAAATACATTTTTCTATAAAATGATCTCATCAGACAAATGTCGTCATATTTTTTTTTTTTTTTTTTTTTTTTTTTTTTTAAGATTACTGAACTGAGTCCGCATGCTTAAATATTGCTTATGTATTTTTTTTTTTTTTTATCCTCACGTATTTTATTAAGTCACTATCGTATTGTTTCTAAAAAAAATTAATCGTAACTGGACCACGTCAGAGAAATATTATATAGATTATTATTATTATTTTCTGAGACATAGTTTTGGTTGGGAAAGCTTCCTCCAACTTGAATGATTATAGATTAAGCTTTATTTTGCTTACGCTTCGCGCTCATCAGTGAATTATACATTAAATAATTACGCTTTCTTAACAATCTCACTAACTGTATTGGTCTAACAAGTTATCACAACGCCATTTCGCTCTACGGATAACTCCATCATCTCCAATGACACTTCAGACGATTCACTTATAATTGACATTATTCCAGATCCTCATCTTCGGCAGCCATCAAGGGACACTTCTCACACCAGCTTGTCCAAATAACCTCCTCTTTTAACCACCACCCCATTGCCACAAATGGTGCTGAGACCAAGAAAAACTTCAAAGGCCAGCTCAGTTAGGTCTTCCGAGAGGCAATCAACTCACTCATTCCCATCACAAGCGGTCACTAATGTGAGGTACCAATTCAACATCCCTCAATCTCGCCTACTACTGAATTTGAAGTTCTTCAGAATCGCCTGAAAGAAGCGGAGTTAACTATCCAAGAGCAAGTCTCAACCATTCAAGCCCTCAAGGGTGTTCAGGTTACATCTACCTCCGGTTCCGCTCACTCAGTTTTACCTGCTTCATCTTCATTAGAAGAGAATTTTAAAAACATGACAGACCCTTACATTCCATCGGGATTTTAAAGCTAATGAAAAAGACTTTTACAACCACGGACGGAAAGCTTGGTCAGAAAAAGACACTAAACAGTTTCTAGAGACCCACACAGCTTATTATTCCATCTTTTTAAATATTTAGAATCCAAGTAACAACAGAATTGTAAGAATAGCATCCAACTCACAAAATCAAGCCTCCCAACCATTGCCGTCTTCATCCGAGTCAATGACAATTTCCAACAACAAAGAGCCTTTTGCTGTCCTCCAGTCAAACCTCTTAAAATTAAATTCGACGATCATAACATCATCAAGAAATTTGAAAAGACATCTAACAACACTACACTATAATCTGGACAATTTAAAATTTTGAAGATCACAATGGTTCAGTCGCAAATCTCATTAATTTGCCCTACAAGGAAATTAATCATGGAGACAAGGCAGTGGCTGAGCAATACGGCTATCTGCAGGAACTGCTCCTCCATCTAAGGAATTACGAGCAGCAGAACATTTTATTTCTAATAACATCAACAATCACAGCAACAATCAAAAACACATAAAACGACTTCATACTTAGTCATTCACTGGATCTTCAAGCAAACATCATCAAGCAAAGATTATATCATGCCTGCTCCTGGGAAGCTCCATCTTCTAATTCCACTAATCCCTAAGCTAATTCTCCTCTGATAAGATTAATCTTGAAACCAACAGAGAATTCAATGACTCCAAATGAGCTAACAGATACCATTGGAAAAGAGCTCCTGTAGAATAAACAGCACTTAAACATAGAAAATATCAGCGTCACAAAAAAACAACAATGTAATAATCAAAACTAAATCCTCAACAGATAAAACTACTATAGAAAAGCTCATCAATACAAGTGAAGTACTTAATCAAAACGCTACATTAATCAACCCGGAATTAAGAAGAATTAAACTCCTGCTGCACAACTTACCGGACTGAATAACGCCAGAACAACTATAGTTTGAAATAAAGAACATTGTCTCTCTAAAAAATTCCGACACAGAAATCCTGAAAACACTCCAATCAAGAAGAAAAAATCATCATCACTCTATAATCAAGATAAATCAAATAAAAGCAAGAGAACTCCTAAGACAAGGAAACATATTCATGGCAATGAAAAAGATCTTCATAACAAAGTACAAACATATCCGGAGGTGCACATTTTGCCAAGAATTTGGCCATGTGAAGCACCTATGTAAATATGACTTACCATCCTGCGCATTTTGCGCAGGAGAATACAACACAGAAAATTGCATTAGTGACAAAGTACAATGCATCAAATGTAAATCATCTAAGTATATGGACTGCGATCATCAAGCATTAAGCCTAACCTGTCCGATGTACTTATCTTACAAGGAAAAAGAACTTACCAACTTTTACACAAGGACTTTTCAGAGAACACAACAATCCAATTTAAGAAACCAACAACTAAACTCAAAAAATCTTCAGCAAGTTAAACTAGCTAATCTTTCAAGACTGTCTCGACCCCTACTCACACAAAGACAAGCTGCCGTAAAACTTTTCTACAGATCAAAGCCAACTAGCACAAACAACGAGAAGTCAAACCCCTCCCAGTGCTTATAGGGCACCCCAATGAATAACAACTGTTCCGATGCCCTGATCAATGACTCTGAGCATTTTATGACAAGTCAAGATCACAAAAACACTAAAAATAAATTGAATTTGAATTCATGGCCATCAACAGCGCAGGTAAGCTTACAGAAACAATCTATCTCTTCCCACAAAGTAAACCCAATTCCAAATTTTCAAAATTCACTAAAATTTACTCAAATAAATTTGAACAAATCCATAGCTGCCAATGATAATCTTTTCGTCTATATGATTAAAAATTCTATCGATATAGCTCTCATTCACGATCGTAACATTAAAAACAATAAATTAACAGCATCCCGTTAGGATGTACTTATTTTCTATCATTAAAGAGGACGTCAGGTATTCTGGTGGCCAATTCAAACTTATATTTAGTTCTAGCTCTAATTCTCGACAATTCTGTATTCATAAATCTTTCGGATGATTATGAATTGACCATAGGCTCGCAATATACCGCCCTGAAAGATGATTTAGAAATAGACCAACAATCCTGGACGGACAGATTTACTAACACAGATTATTTTTTATTGGGGGATGACTTTAACGCTCGGCTGAGGCCATTCCACTACTCAAGGAACGACTACAGAGGTCATTTAATACAAGACTACGTCATGCTGAACAACCTTACAATTCTGAACGATCCCTTAAATCCACACACTTTTAATTTAAATGAGAAAATCGAAAATCCAGACCTCACCTTAAGGGAAAATTATCTCTCACGACATCTAATAAATTGGAATACTGATCACAACAACATAAACAAAAGTGATCACTTCTATATAAATTATTCCTTCAAATTTTCTTCACATCTCAGGACAGAATATACATTTAAAACAAAATTCTCAAACTTTAAAAAGTTTAACACCTGGTTCAACAAATATACTCTATAACAAAAAAAGTGACGCACCAAGAAGGAGTAATGTAAACTGGGCACAAATTGTCATACATACAGGTATTGATGAAATCAAGCACCAATTCATCATTATCGTCGATCCTACGTGCAACTGGTACTTCAGTGACTTCAAATACACTTAATAGACGGCTCAGTGGGGTTGAGCTCAGTCCCCGGATCTCTCTTCCACTGAGGACGTTTGGAGCATCATAAAAAAAGTCCTATAACCAGCTCGGGATTTTACCAATCTAACGCAACAATTGGACAGAATTTGGCACGATACTTCACAGGAGCACATCTGCCAACTCTATCAATTAATACCAAGCCGAATAACTGCGTACATAAGGGCCAGAAGTGTACCAACGCGTTATTGACTTGCTTACTTTGTGAGGCCCTTTCTCTTGATTAAATCATTGAAATTTTCTGAAACTGTAATCAATTGTTTTTCTCCACATGTACATCACATCTACCAATTTTTGTCCCCATTTCTTCGAGGTGCATCTTTTTTTTTTTTTTTTTTTTTTTTTTTTTAAATAGAGTGTATATCTGTTAGAAGCTTTGAATTCCGGCACCGATAGAGATTCACTACTGAATTGGGTCTCGAACTTCCACTCAATCATGGAGGTAAGGCAATAATGTCTCTTTCTTTCAATAAGCGTCGCTCATCATATACACTAAAATTTACGTGGTACACTTAAGATCTCAAAATAGCGAGAAACAAACTAAGTGCTCTCTATAAGAGAAAAACACGTAATCCAAGGCACCTCCATTTTAAAGTAAATATAAGTTGGTTAGTTGGTTAGAGCGTCATATGTTAATAACGCAGTGGTCGAGAGTTCGATCCCGAAGGTGCGACGTATTAATTTTTGTAGATAATTAGTAGAAAAGTTGACAATTAATAAAAGAAAAATTTTCGTTGACTACGCAGTATCTTAAGAATTTTTGAAGAGTTTTTTTTTTTTTTTTTTTTTTTTTTTTTTTAAGAAGTTTTTTTTTTAGATATTAGAAGACGCAAAATATTTTAGATATTAAAAAAATGTATTATTGGTTCAGTTGGTTAGAGCGTCATGTTAATAACGCGGTGGTCGAGAGTTTGGTCCACAGAAGGTCCAGCGTGTTAATTTTTGCAGATAATTAGTAGAAAAGGTGTCAATTGATACAAGAAAATTTTTCATTGCTTACACAGTATCCTAAGAATTTTTTGAAAACTTTTTTTTAGAAACTTTTTTTTTAGATATTACAAATTACAAAATATTTTTGATAGCAAAAAAAAAAAAAAAAAAAAAAAACAATTGAAAAGTTTTATGTAAAAAATACATAAATAAATATTTTTTTAGAAACTTCTTAATTTTGAAATTAGATTTTGTCATCGCGTCTTCGTGTCATGCTAAAAGAACAAAGCGCTTTCACTTTAAAGTAAACTAGAGGACCCGTGCTGCTCCGCAGCATTAGGATAGACTATGTATGAGAGGGTGTAATTATTACATAAAATCATTTTACAGTACTTCCTTCCAGACAATATTAGCTGTGCGTCGGCCCTTAGGTTTAATTTCTACCTTTACATTTCTGAATGTTCTTCCTCGAGATAAAGCAACATACAATTGTCCGTGGCTAAAAACAGGATCAGGCAAATAGATTCCAACTCGATCCAGCGTTTGACCCTGCGCTTTGTTGATGGTAATACAAAACGCTAAATCTAATCGGAAATTGCCGTCGTTTAAAAGAGAAGGGCATTGTCGTGTCAGATGGTGATAAATCGATGCGAGGTAACAGTACTCGATCTCCAATATTCACACCAGTTAAAACTTCTAAATCTAGGATATTGTCATACATTTTCCTGACTAATAGTCTCGTCCCGTTCAGTAATCCTTTAACTGCATTCAAGTTTCTGAGAAGCATTACAATGGCACCTTCTTTTAAAGTTAACACATGAGGAGGTAGACCACTCATCTCAAGGCTGTTCAAAAACTCCGGAGGAAATTGCAATAGTTCACCTTCTTCTTCAGTTATCAAAGTATTGACACTGGTGTAAGACCTTGAAGTTCCTGGAAATAGATTTAAAACTGCCCTATTAATTTCGTCACAGTGTTCATTTTTGGTGCAAGAATTGCAGTTGTGGAAAGATTCACATTGTCATGTGAGGATGAAGATAGACTTTCACCATAAATTTCAGAGACAATATCTTTATCTGAAATCATTGAAGAAGGCAATTCAATTAAATTCTCATCATTAGAAGGGTATTCACCATCACCAATTTTCAAGAGGAAGTCTGCAAAATCAGATTCGTCCACCTTAGCTCGCATATTTTTCTTGAGCTTGAAGATTTAAAAAAATTCTTCATATTAATTTTCTTTTCAAATAATTGATTTACACCAAACGCAGGAAAATCTTGAAACATTCTTGAAAAAATTGAATGTAAAGTTGATTGTGCGCGCATAACTTTCCTCAAACTCAACGAATTTAAGCAGTTAATAGCTCAAAAGAAAGAGCTTGATCCACTGAGTGTTCTTAGACTTGTGTCAACAGCCTACGTTAATTAGAACTCTAGTTATAGAGGTTTGAGTGAAGGAAAATCTTGAAAAAATCTTGAAAAAATTGAATGTAAAGTTGATTGTGCACGCATAACTTTCCTCAAACTCAACGAATTTAAGCAGTTAATAGCTCAAAAAAAAGAACTTGATCCACTGAGTGTTCTGAGAGTGAAACGATCAAGATCCATTCATTAGAAGAGGAGCTATGAGAATTCGAATTGCTTGAGTGAATGTGTCCCATAAGAAATGTACAGGGAAGACTCGCGTTTGAGTATAACTTGAGTAAGGTGGGAGTTGAGTAAATTTCAATGATTGATGACATATCTGTGTTTAAATACCTTTCATTTAAAAGAAAATGAAGGAAATCGGCCGGATAGAACGGCCAGACGGACTGACTTTAGTTTTCATAAATTTTTTTAATATATAAGATGTAAGGAATTTCTGCATCGTTCAATGGCTTAGTTGGTTAAAGCGTTATGTTGATAACGCGATGATGTGGGTGGTTCAGTCTTCAAAGGCCGACGTGTTATTTTTTTGTAGATAATTAATGAAAAAGATGTTAATTGTTAAATACAAAACATTTAATGGCAAAACGCTGGAAACTTCTTGTTGTGAAGACTTAAAAAACATAAAATAAAATTTATTCTTGCAGAGACATGCTATAAAAAATAAAAGTTCCAACAATAAGAAAATTTTAAAGAAGAACATAGATTTTTCACTTTTACACGAGATGAAAATTCTTAAATATTCAAAGTATTTCGAAAAGCATTCAAGAACACCATTTTTTTTGCATTACTTAGATTTTTCTAGCATGTTCCATGACTTTTTTAAACTGTTCTTTGATTTTTGGTTAGAACGCCATGCTGGAAACGCGTTGGTCGTGGGTTCGATCCTCGAAGGCCGACGTACTATTTTCTTCTTTTTTTTTTTTTTTCAGATAATTAAAAAAGAAATGTCAGTATCTAAAAGAAAATCTTTAGTTGTCTACACAGTATTTTAAGAAATTTTGATTTGACTTTTTAAGAAGCTTTATTTATAACTAAAAAGTACAAAATAAAAATTTTAAGTAAAGAATCATTTTTTAAGATTAGAAGCTTTTAATTGTGAAGTCCTAAAAAGCATACAATAAAATATCATTGAGGTAAAGACATGCTATAAAGAAATGAAAGTTTTAACACTAATGAAATTTTAAAGAAAAATATAGATATTTCACTTTTGCAAGAGAGGAAAATTTTTAAATATTCAAAGTATTTTAAAAAGCTTTCGAGACCTTTGAAATTTATGGCTTCACGAATAAAAAAACTAATAACTAAAAATATTGGTCTCGAATGCTTTTTAAAATATTTTGAATATTTAAAAAGTTTCATTCCTTGCAAAAGTGAAAATCTATATTTTTCTCTAAAATTTTGTTAGTGTTGATACTTTCATTTTTTTTATAGCATGTCTTTGTCACAATAAAGTTTTATTTCATGTTTTTTAGAGCTTCACAATAAAAAGCTCCTAATGTTAAAAAATGTTTTTTTTTACTTAAACTTTTTATGAAATTGACTTTGTCACTTTGTCTTTGCGTAACGCTAATAAACAAGGCACCTCCATTTTAAAGTGAATATAAACTATTCAGCTCGTCGCTCCCTGGGTTAGTCGGTTACAACGTCACGTTAATAACGCGGTGGTCGTGAGTTCAATCCCCGAAGGTTTGGCGTGTTAATTTTTTGCAGGTAATTAGTAGAAAAAGTGTCATTTAATAAAATAAAATTTTTTGTTGACTACACATTATTCTAAGACTTTTTGACTTTTTGATTTTTTTTTTTTTTTTTTTTTTTTTTTTTTTTTTAGATATTAAAAAACACAAAATATTCTAGATATTAAAAAACCACAAAATAAAAAGTTTTAAGTAAAAAATACATAAATAATCATTTTTTTTAGAAGCTTGTTATTGAAATTGGATTTTGTCATCGTGTCATCGTGTCACACTGAAAAACAAAATGTCTCCACTTTAACGTAAATGTTACGCCTTTTTTCGTCGCTTCTTAGCTCATTTGAATAGAGCGTCATGTTAATAACGCGATGATTGGACGTTCGATCCTCGAAGGCTGAGGTGTTACTTTATTATAGATAATTAATAGGAAAGATGTCAAATGATAAAATAAAGATCCTTCGTTGTCTACACACTATCTTAAAAATGATTGATAAATTTTTTTAAGAAGCTTCTTTTAGTTACTAAAACGCACAAAATAGAAATGTAATTAAAAAAAAAAAAAAGCTGGAAGTTTTTATTGTGTAGCCATAAATACAATTTATATATATATATATACATTCTGTCAAGGACATGCTATAAAAAAAATTAATAAAAGTTTCAACAGTAAGAAAATTGTTGAAACAAAAATATAAACATTTCACTTTGCAAGAGATGAAAATTTTAAAATATTCGAAATACTTTAAAATCGTTTGAGGACAATATTCTTTTTTATAAGTATCTGTTGAAAACTTTTAGCATGTTCTATGACTTTTCTTTACTGTTCTTCGATTTTTGGTTAGAGTGTGTCATGGGTTCGATTCTCAAAGGGCCGATGTGTTAATTTTTGCAGATAATTAATAGAAAAGGTGTCAATTAATAAAAGAAAAATCTTTCAGTCTACACAGTATCCTTTGATTTATTTTTTTAGAAGCTTTTTTATGACTAAAAAGCAGAAAATAAAAAATTTAAATAAAAAGCATTTTTAACTGTAGAAGTTTTTTATTGTGGAGCCCTGAAAAGCATAAAATAAAAAAAAAAATTCTTGCAAAGACATGCTGTATATAAATGAAAGTTACAACACTAAAAAAATTTTAAAGAAAAGTACAGATATTTCACTTTTGCAAGAGATGAAAATTTTTAAATATTTTAAATATTTTAAAAAACTATCGAGACCTATATTCTTAGTCATTAGTTTCTACATAAGTATTTCTTAAGTCATTAATTTCAAAGGTCTCGAAAGCTTTTTAAAATATTTAAAAAATTTCATCTCTGGCAAAAGTGAAATCTCTATATTTTTCTCTAAAATTTTCTTAGTGTTGAAACTTTCATTTATTTATAGCATGTCTTTGCAAGAATAAATGTTTATTTTATGCTTTTCAGGGCTCCACAATAAAAAGCTTCAATAGTTAAAAAAGGTTTTATTACTTACATTTTTATGTCAAATATTGTCATTTTAAAGTATCGAAATACCTACGTATAATTTTTAATTGGTAATAGAAGCGTTTTTTACTCATATATCTGCAAATCAAATTAAAGTTTTGAAAAGTTCGATGGATATAATTTTTAGTTTGGACAGAGTTAAACTTGAGCCAAGTGTCATTGAATCTTTCTAGTCTTTTTCCACTGATACTTAGTCGAATAAAAAACGTTCTTTATTCCTCCATTCCTCCCATGAACACAGAGCGAATATTCTGAAATCATTTTGGGGCTCCCTGATGTCTAAAACGTAAAGATAATACAACTTGTTTCCCATTTAATGCGTTTTACTGACAAAAGCTCTATGGCGCATGCGCAGACTTTTTACCCATATCTCTAAATCTAATCATTTTTTTTATTTTTTCGATATATATAATTTTAAGTTGGATAAAGACTTAAATTCCTGCCAAGTGTCGTTGAATTCCGTCCAGCCGTTCTCGCGTGATACCCGGACAAAAACAGCGTACGGACACAACGACACACACACACACGGAAAATTTTGGTGTGTGAAACGTGAAGATATCAAAATTTTTATATTCTAACAAACTTACGGACAAAAGTCTGATTTTATTAATATAGATTAATTAATACATCAAATAGCTGGAAATGATTTGCTAAATATATATTGATTTTATATTCATTGGAAATTGTATTAGTTAGAACAGTTAATTGTTCACCATTCTTTAATACATCCTGAATTCATATATCCTTCATATTTATTTATTTTTGCTCTGAAAGTTCCTTTTGGCACTTAGTTTGTTTTAGGCAGTATGAGGGATTTCTCTGCGTAGCATATCCAACAGTAGTCCGCCACCAATTAATGTTTCATCTACCTTGTTAATTACGCTCAATCTTTTTTTTATTTTCAATTTTTTTTTTTTTTTTTTTTAACTGGTACTTTATGGGATTTTTTTACTATATTTTCTGAAATCAGGGTCCAAAAATCTATCAGTATCAGTTTTTAAACACATTTTTGTTTGCAAGCCTGTGTTATTAAAGTTATGCACAATATTTTCTGCGGAAAGAAGGCTTCTAAGCGTCCTAATAACACAGGCCTACAAAATGGAAGTTGACAAAATTTAATTTGAGGATTTTTGCTGAACTTTATGTTTTTTGATGTGCTTCTCTATCACGTACAGATTTTTGTTTATACAGAATGCTTACCGACACAGTTTCTTACATATACCATCATAACAATAGGTTGGTTGGTTGGTATGGTTTTATGTCGCACTAGTGCTGCGCTATTACAACAATAGGTATCCATGATTAATTAATCATGAAAACATACTATAAAACTTACCATATAATTATATTGGTGGAAGAGTGATGGAAGAAATTGTATAGGTAGGCACCCTGTATTGACAAAAATGTATACGTGATAGAAGAAAACGGGCTTCGTTTTCGGTTTCAGCACACCAAAGATCAGCCAGAATTATAAAATCAAAGTTTTACATATCGACTTGTGTAATATATATTAATTCCATTATGTTTAATGCAGTGTAACTGTGTCAAAATGCACTTAAAAGAAATGCTGCCCATAGACCATAATGATACGAAATACTTTGGTGTGTGCCTGTACACCAAAAACCATACACCTATTTCTATATAGTTAAAAAATAAACATTTCTATCAATTTTTCAAATGATCGGACGAATTTTGCTATCAGTATCGCGGTGCGCACACTTACGCGTAAACATCAAGCACTTTTTGAATTAGAGACCCAGTATTAGAAAGACACTGGACATTGGTGAGCCGGCTTTTTGACGAAATCCTTCATTTTTAATGCCAGTTGCTCCACTGCTTTCCGTTACGCTAAAAGGAAATTTCGATTATTTTATGTCATAACTGGAGGATAACTTATTTCTTACATTTTTACTTTGTTGGGAGATAAAATACTTTAATATTGAAATATTTTTAAAAAGATAAAAGCGCATTATTATTTATTTTATATCATATTTTAAATACTTTGAATTATCTTATCGCATGCTGTTTTACGTATTTATTTCCGAACATATGAAATAATTGCATTATTTATTTCCTATATATTATTTTTTAAGTTCTGTTTTTCAACATATTTAATATGTAAGATCTGCATGTATTTTTCTAATATATTTTAGAATGCATATTTAAAATAACTATATTAAAAAATATTTTTTTTTATTATTTGCTAGTACGCAAAATGTATCTGTTTTCTTAAAACAAAATGATAAAAATAAAGAAAATAAGGTATGCATTATTTACTAGTATACGAAATATAAATTTCTTTTAAATAATATTTCCCATAATAAATTTTATAAATGTTATTTACATAAATTATTATTTTTATTTACATAATATTTTTAAAAACTAAAAAAATGAAAAAAAATTAATTAATTAAGCAAACGTAAATAAAATAAATAGTTTTTTTTTTCTTTAATTTCTAAAAATATTAGTTAATGTTTTTACAGATTTTTATAAAATATTTAAATTTTTATTTTTAATTATTCGTTAATATTTTTACAAAAGTAAATAATTACGTCATTATTAATAATAATGCGCAATTGAAATAAATAAAATATGTACTTTTAGCTTGTTGCACAAATATTTCTCTATATATTAAAAAAAAAAAAAAAAACTGTCCCGGGCGTCAATTTTTTTTTGTCTGCGACAGCATCTTCTCGCGGAGGGCAAAGTGCTCTGCATCATGAGAGGTATCAGTGTATTCCGACTGCTTCAAGGAAGGCATTTCAGCTGCTTAGAAATTTCTATCATTTTAATTAACGGAGTTATTAAGAAAAACGTCGGGTTTATGAAGGTACTCTATTTGCCACCGGAGGGAAAAGTTTCTCTTATGACGTTTTTTCAGTGTCTCTGACGTCACTTTCCTCAGGAAAATTAAAATGTGATCAATGGTGTAAATAAGAAAATTGAAATTTTAGCATCTTTGAGATGCTCGAGAGAAGAAAAAAATTATTTAGAATAGCAAAACATGAAAGTAACCGATATTTTAAAAACATTAAGTAAAAATTTAATAAAAATGAAATGAAAATTGGTTTATATTTTTATTTTATTTTATATTATTAGTTAAGTTTATACTCTTAGTTTAGTTTGGTTTAGTTTATATTATTAGTTTTTATTTTAACGTTAGGCGAAAAAGATTTAGTAATGAATATAATAATTATGTTAAACAACGATTGGTATAAATTTAGAAGTTAAGCCCAGAATTTTTTAAAATGAAATTTACGAGACAACAACATAGATTACTTTATATAAAGATTTAGTTTTTTCACTCAAAATATATTTAAAATGATGGATCTTTACTATGACCAATTTAGCTATTTTTAATATTTAGAAATAAAGAAACTCGTACGTTTTTCTCCAAGGAATTCATTTACGCAACCACAATAGCCATTTTAACTCTAGCCATGCATTAAATACAGAGGTACTTGCGTATTAACGCCACCGCAGCTAGGTACAACTATAGTATTTCCCCACAACTGAATAGCGATTTTTCTTTGGCGCCGTTTTGAACGATAACGATGTCGTTCTGGACTCTTTGAGATATAATATGGCAGCCTGCATGCTGCTTATTTTGGATTTATGATTTTATGATTTAGGATTTAGCTAATGATTTTATCATTTATGATTTTTAGATTTATGATTTAGTCATAATCGCCAAATATAAATCGCCAAATTCAGTTGTGGGGAGATACTATAGATGTTCACTCTGATAAATAAGATTCCAAAAGATGTCTTGCTGTCCCCTTATGTCTCTTGTGTGCGAACAACAAGATTACTCTTTATTGGTGCATTAGCGCAACTTCTGCTGCGGTGGCGTTAATACGTAAGTACCGAGAAAAATTATAAAATAGTGCAATAATAATAATAAAATTCACAACCTATTTTTGTTTTTTAAGCATTGATGTAAAACTTTGCAGAAAACAGAATTTAATGTAATACAACAGGACTTTTTTCTTTTTTGTCTATTTTTCCATATGTAATGGAATGAAGTAACTGCATTGCTTAAATATTTTAGTTACACCTAATACAGGACTTCACTGCCAGATTTTTAATTTTTCATTTATTTTGACGATGACTTAAATTATCTATCTCAGTTATGCATGTCAAGATTTTTGAGGGAAAAGTCTAAGCTACTTCGGTGCCAAATTTAAAATTTCGCCAAGAGGTTAAACTGTCCCATTGCTTTAGCACATTTTTTTTTTTTTTTTCTTAATTTTATTTTAAACATTTTTTAACTTAATTCAAGAGAGAAAAAAAGAACATTTTTATTTGAGCTAAATATACAAAATATCTCCACGTAAAATATTATCCGTACTATTAGAAAGAAAATGGCTAAAGTAGTTTTTCCTGTACCTTTGATGTCTCTATAAATTAAATTAAATATATTATCCAATATCATTATATTTCATTCTCCACACGCATTTTTTATTTTCTAAATTCAATATTATATAATATATTTGTAAAAAGATCAAAGTGTAACCAGTACACATCCAGAAGTTGTAGCCAACAAATATTTAGAAGCCAATCATTAACACAAGTTCAGGAGATATCGCCAACAACTATTAAGATGTCATGTTCAATATATACCAGTAGATATCGCCAACAATAATAATTATTCAGAATATATCGCCAACAAGTATTCAGGAGCCATCATGAATATATATTCAGAAAATATTGTCAACAAACATTCAAAAGCCATCCAATTTATGAATGGTGATGATGGTCTATCTTGAATACTCCAAATCGGCAATTCGTTTTTACAATCAAGGATGAATTTTTCACTTTTATCAGTAGGTTTCCAAAAGTGTGATTTTTTTTTTTTTCCCCGATTTAACTTAGTATTTAATATAGTTTAAGAAATGGTAAAATCAGATATTGAAGGGCATCTTGGCACATTCATGGCGACAATGCAAAATCGCTATCTGAAAGAAATTGTCCTGTCGTACTACTACTAATGAAATGTTTAAAATAATTGCAATAATCACATAAGATATTTAATTTCAATATGCAGAGTGTCACATATTGCCCTAAATTAACTAAAAAAAAATTAATAGTAAAAAATATAGGCATTAGAAAAAATAAGTTCATAATTTCTTTAATCAAGCAATAATACCCGAAAAATTCATCGTCCAACAATGACAAAAATTTAACAAGTGGAACGTATACCAAAGCTGTAGCGCTAAATCGTTTAGATAAGAACGTCTCTCTGTTCTAAACAGTTAGTGCTATCGTTGTTTATTTTGTGTGTCTAGCTATTTAACAATGTTTTCTCTCAAAATAATGGCAAATTGTTATTAAACTGTCGAACGTTAAGACAGATTTTTCACATATTTTAAACGATATAATATTAAATATTGTGTATTTCAATGTGATATCATATATGGCGTATTTCTATAATATTGTTCAACTTTTCTCTTGTGTTATGTATTATTAATATCCCAATTCAATGAAAGGCAAAGTTGCGAATAATCGGGCAAAATCCAGCAGGGGTTAATGAGCGAAGCAAGTCGGGATGAGGGAAAGCCTTCCTCGGGGGTTGGTGAGCGGAGCGAGCAGGGGGCAGAGCCCCCTAGTTTTATAAAAAAAATGAAAAATAATTTCTTTTTTTTTTTTTCTGCCGTGGTTTTACATTTATTTATGAATTACTTGACAAAAACTAAGATTACCATATTTTCGTTTAAAATTCTTCTATCTTTTTTAAATATAAAATTTATGTACTCAGAAAAAAATAGGGTAGAATTACTTTCAAAATCAAAGTATTTTACTTAATATAGAAATATATAACAAAAATCCATCTGTTTTCCGATCGAAGTTAAAAAAAAAAAATAACCATGTTTTATGGAAGGTTAAAAAAAAAATGTTCGTTTTTCTTCAAATTCTTTTTTCCTAAGACGAAATAATCAGGTGTGTCACCCACACGACTTTCTCTTACCCTGAAATTTAATACTATAAATACAGGTTGCAGATTAAAAGGTAAGATAACGAATACTGTTATGTAAACCTGCGTTTAACAATTCATATTAGGCTTCTGAAGAGTTTTATATGATAATTAGTTCTGTGTGAGGGGGGCTACCGCCCCCCCTCAACCCCCCGTTTCATTAATGCACCTACATTTATATAGAATTTAATTCGGTTATTAAAAAATAATTCTGTTTTTAAAAAATAATTTATTAATATTATAATTTTAAAAATAATATCTTTTATGATAATGCAGACGATTTCCATATTAGAGAAGTAGTATAACACCAAATATCTAAAAAAAAAAAGCCTATTTTATTCTCACTATTTAAAAAAAAAAAAAAAAAAAAAAAAAAAAGCGATTTTTTTTAGTTTTTATTTTCGTTAAAAGTAAAAAAAGAAAATCGATAACTTTGTTTTAAATTATCGCATATCGATGGTTCAACCATTCGTTTTAAAGGTATTGGCGAGCTCTTTTGAAAGATACCCATCATGAAAATTTACTCCCCTCGAGGGGGGAATTCCCCCCCCCCAGGGGGGGAGGCGAGGCTCCTACATGCACAAAATTTTTTCCCCAGTTAACTATCTCTATTACAAAAAATATATATTCGTTTCATTTGGTTTATTGCAGTCTATAGACGTTAAACTCTACTTACCTGCAATTTCCCCCATAGACGTAATGTATTAGAATTCTCTTGATTGTCCCTGTACACGAACCATTTGCTTGATCTTAACGAAAAGCTTACTGTAGCATCCCTATATGATACACATTTAGAATACCAAGTTTGAACTTTCTGCGATAATTTATTTTTGAGATATGCTGATAAAACACAGAGAGACACACACAGACATACACACAGACCATTTGCTGAAAACATGATTTTCGTATTCAGGGGACCTCAAAACGTGTAAATATAACAAAATCTCGCATTCGAAAATTTGACCCAAAAACTCTACCTTATTGGTAAGAGAAAGTAAAAATTACATATTTCTATTCTGCATTGGTTTCTAAACAAATTTAATACAACTTTCTTCCATTTATATTGTAAAGTGTCAATCGCAAAGAAAAAAGCATTACGTTTTATAGGGATCGCTCCGATTTGGCACTAAGATGGCCGATTTCCCGTCAATGTCCAGTCTTTTCCTAATATAGTGTCTCTATTTTTGAAACTGAACGGAAAGGCCTCCATCGACACGACATTTCGGTAATAACTATTCAATATTTATTATGCGTATAGTGTTAATTTCCATCGACGAAAAAAAATTAATTAACTAATTAAAAAACACTGCAGTGACTTCACTCGACTTTTAAAACATTTGGTAATTAACAGTTGCTTAAATAAGCGGGGCCGTGCCCTTAGCGACCGTGCCCTTAGCGGAAATCCATAAACCCGTGCCCTTAGCGGAAATGTTATCCTCCCTCGGTAGTATGCTTTTAGCATACGTGCCTTTAGCGGAAATGAATAAAAATTTCAAAATAAATTCATAAATAAATAAAAGTACTCTTCAATCCGCATTTAGCACTGGCTGTATTTTGCTTCAGAAGTAACCTGTCACAAAAACAGGTATGCGTACTGTAGAATATCCGTTATTTGAGGGAACGGTGATCTGTAACAATATAAAGTTTAATGAATCACAGTACTCCATACGAAAACGTTACATTATTGCCATTTTTTGGTTTTATTTAAGTTTTTGAAAATATAATTAAGCATTACACTTTTTAAAACTAAAACTAAAATGAAAAATCTTGAGGTACACATTGGTTATCAACACTTTCCAACTGTACGTATTCGTTGTATCGTATAACATTCTAAGTTCTCTGTCTATATTATCACACAATGAACAGACAGAAAGACAGACATTTTGACTAACTGAATTCATAATCACTCTGAAATGATGTTGGAAAGTGTTAAAAATGCTTAACACAAACAGAAATGTTGCTCTTTATTTCCTATTTGCACCCCTTAATGTATTGTAACATTTTTGGGTAGCTCTGTAAATCTGGAGGTTAAGCATATTATATTTTATAGAAAACATTTTCTTAACATAATAACAATAAATGTGAATTTCTTTATGATTTTTTGATGAAATTATTTAAATGTGATTTAGAAAAATGCCTCCCATAAAGCGCAATGCATTGGTATTTTTTGGATGTTCATGTACACAAACCAGTGACATATGTTCTGCTAGAGCCATTTTAAGCAGGGAATAGTCAATAATGAATTTGAATAACACATATTTAAAATAATAATAATAATAAAATGAAAGTAAAAATTAGTAAGTTGAGGCCACCACAAGACTTTCTTTTATATTTTCCTATACAAATTCACTAAGTGCAAATAAATAATTTTTATCTTAGAGGAAACTAACACTAAATATCCAAAGAAAGACAGTTGTTTTATTGTCTATAAAGGACATCTTAAAAAAATGCATTTTTATAATAGTTAGGTCACATATCAAGTTTCGTAGTAAAGTTATGAGCTATAGAAGTTGAGATATAGCTTTCACATTGTCGAGGAAATTTGCAGTATGACAACGCCACCTATTGGCCGATAAGCACCCAAATTGAAGCAGCATAATATCTCACAATGGCCTTCACACACATCATGTTTTGTTTGATTATACGCAATAGAGCCTGAGATATAGCCTCCCCTTCAATTGTGGAAACCGCTGTATAGCAGCGCCACCTGTGGAGCGGTTGACACCAAAAGATGACAAATACTCCCTTAGGTTAAGGTGCATCAACATATAAATTTATATGGAACTTTGTGCAGTAATTCCTGAGATATAGCTTTCCCTTAAATTGTAGAAATCGCTGTATAGCAGCACCACTTCTGGGCCCACAAGCATTCAAATTGAATCAGCATAATGTCTCATGGTGGCCTTCTCTCATACCAAGCTTTGATTGATTATACGCAATAGAACCTGATTATAACTTCCACTTAAATTGTAGAAATCGCTGTATAGCAGTGTCACCTCTTGAGCGGTTGGTATCAAAAGTTGATAGCGCTAATTTAGTTCAAGATGCATCTACATGTAAATTTATATGCATTTCTGAGCAGTAGTCCCGGAGATACAGTTGCCCCAAAATTTTTGTCACACACACAGACAGACAGACGTTTTCTAAAGATAGTCAAATCGTGTTCTAGACCTCTCAAAACGTGTAAATCCTTCGAAAACCGGAAGTCTAAAATTTTTACGAATCCAATACTTTCTTCTGTTGAATATAGAAGAGAGTAAAAATAAAAAATTCTTTAAATATTTATGGGCGCTAAAGGCGTAGAAACGGACAGTAGAATAGACAAATACACTAATTCAAATCATATTCACATTTTAAAAAATGGTTGAATAAGCGCTTAATGTAAAAGAAAATGCAATTCAGAAAATTTCCAATAATAACCCTCAGTGTAAATGAATATTTTTGCGTGACTCTGTAAATATAATGCTAATCATACTACATTCTATAGAAAGCATTATTTTGTGCATTTGAATTACATATTTCTATCTTCCACATGCACACCTTCTTATTTCCGCTAAGGGCACGGCTTCTTCTATTCCTCCTTCTTCCCTTTCACCCATTCCGCTAAAGGCACGTTCCGCTAAGGGCACGGTCGCTAAGGGCACGACACCAAATAAGCTTAAGCAAGAGAAGTCTTTAGAAAAACAAAAGACGAAATCACAATAATAGGCATTTGAATATTTATCCTCAAGTTCTATGTCGTTTAATGAATTGAAAGGTATCCAAATTCTTTTTGTGCGTCCCTGAAATGGAACTAAAAGAGGTAATCTCACAATATCAAATATTTATGCTTGTTTATGTTTTAAACAATTTCATATTAGTGAAGTGAAATTTAAACAGTTTGAGACCATAAACTACAATGTATAAAAATTGTACTTTGTATCCCAGTAAAAAAAAAAAAAAAAAAAAAAAAGTCCTACGTGTATGTAAATCTGTTCGGTTTTTGAGATGATAAACTAAATTAAATCTTAATCGAATGTAGTGTTTAGACGCTAGCGCATTTCACTTAATTCGAGTCTATAATATGTAACGATAAAGAATTTTTTTGTGTTCATATAAGTTTTACACTCATTAATATATATACAAATCGTGCATTCTTCGTGTCCCTATTTAAAAAAAAAAAAAAAAGAAAAAAAAGAAAAAAAAATTCCATCATACATTTATAAAAACCTATATAGTTTGTGTGACGGATACCCATAACATGCCTATGAACTTTCACCTCAATCGAATAATTCCTTTATTTAGACGATAATCTTCAATAACTTGAGCCATAGGCCATAATAATAAAGAATTTTCCTTTGTGTCACGTAAATAAAACTATAAAATATAAAAATCTTCACAGTTCGTGTGACGGTGACCTACAATATACTTACCAACTTTCAGCTCATTCGAAGAAAACGTTTAGACGTTATCACGTTCTTTCACATACACATACTTAAACATACATCACCATAAAAATTGCAAAAATGAACTGAACAAATTGGGGTAAGAGAAAGTTGTGTAAATGCCACACCAGATTTTTTTTTCTCTCTTTTTGGCGTCTATGGCTATTATTCCCTTGCGTACCACACTTAATATATATACATATATTTTGTTGACTGAATTTTTTTATCTATTTTGTTATTTTAACAATACTTTTGCACAGCTAACCAAATCAACTCGCTTCGATTGACAAAGAGAAAATGTTTGAAAGAAGAGTAATTGTCACTGGATGATTTGATAAACTAAGATTTTCATCAAACATAGCTAAGGACCATTCCAATCAAATCAGTGTTCTGAAAAAAAGAAGAAGAAGAAGAAGAAGAAAGGATGGGGAAGGGGGGGGGGATATGCCAAATTGAGCGGGATTTATGAAAAATAAAACCCACCAATACAGATTTGAATCAAAGTTGGCATACTTGAGAACTTTTCATACTTATTCTAGAAAAGTAAATTATTTTGAGATTAATCAAGGTTGGTTGGTTGGTTGGGTTTTACGTCGCACTAGTGCTGTGCAGATGGGCAATTGGCGACGGTCTGGGACACACCCCTAGAGGTGGTCCGGAGACATACCATCGCAATTTTGATCCTCCATGGAAGGGATGGCTCTCCCGCTTCGGTGACCCCCCAGAGGTATAATTTTTGATGGGAACGTGGATGCGGCTACGACAGATTTTACGTGCACCAGCCACCATTAGTGTACACGACGGTCTTTGGCCGGCTCGAGTGCCGAATCCGCAATCTTCCAATTACGAGGCCGGTGCTCTACCGACTGGGCTACCGCGGTCCGAGATTAATCAAGGAGTTTTTAAGTTATGAGCTTTTAAATATATGCCAAAATGGCCGAATTCCTTACATTTTGAAGTTGCGCATAAAATATAAACACCTACAATTCCTTTTATTACTTTCTTCTATATGTAATATAGAGAAAGTATTGGATTCGTAAAAATTTTCGACCTCGGGTTTTTGATGGATTTACACGTTTTGAGAGCTGTAGAATACGATTTGACTATTTTTAGAAAATGTCTGTCTGTCTGTCTGTGTGTGTGTGTGTGTGTGTGTGTGTGTGTGTGTGTGTGTGTGACAAAATTTTGTGGCAACTGTATCTCAGGAACTACTGCACAGAATTTCATACAAATTGGTATGTAGTTGCACCTTGACATAAATTAGTGTCTATCAACTTTTGGTAAAAATTGTCTTACAGGTTGCGTTGCCATCCCGCTTTTTCTAAATTTTTAACATGGTGATATAGGACAAAATTTTGTATAAATGTGCTTAAAGAGAATTATTTTTTAGTAATCATTATGAAATTTACAATAATTATTTATAATAGAGATAGTCAACTGGGAAAAAAATTTTGTACGTGTAGGAGCCTCGCCACCCCCCCTGGGGGGGAAGTCCCCCCTCGAGGGGAGTAAATTTTCAAGATGGGTATCTTTCGAAAGGTCTCATCAATACCTTTAAAACGAATGGTTGAAATATAAATCTGTGATAATTTAAAACAAAGTTATCGATTTTTTTTACTTTTAACAAAAAAAAACTTAGAAAAAAAATCGTTTTTTTTTTTTTTTTTTTTAACGAAACTTAACCAAACTTGGTATTTAGTTGGTCCCCGACATAATTTGGTGCTGATTACATTTAGGGATCAATAGCTCAACAGGTGGCGCTGTGATCGCATTTTTTCTAAATTTTTAACATGGCAATATAGGACAAAATTTCGTATAAATGTACATAATGAGCGTTATTTTAAACTTGTGATTGTAAAATTAATATGAATTATTGATAATAGTAGTAGTTAACTACAAAAAAAATTTTGTGCATGTGGGGGCACCGGTTCCCCCCCTGGGGGGATAAATTTTCAAGATGGGTATCTTTCGAAAGATCTCGACAATACCTTTAAAACGAATGGTTGAACTAGAAATCTGTGATAATTTAAAACAAAGTTATCGATTTTTTTTATATTGTTACTGCTTGACTATGTATTACTTTTAACAAAAAAAAATGTATAGAAAAAAATCGTAATTTTTTTTTTTTTTTTTTTTGTTACTGATTGAATATGTATATAGGAAAATATAGAAGAAAGTCTTGTGGTGGCCACAACATACTAGTTTTTATCATAGATTAATCAAACTTTTTTTTTTTTTTTTTTAATGAAGTAAGCCTTTATTTATTGCAGATTTTGTATTGTTAAAATAGTACAAATATTCATGAGAATGATTATTTTTAGTCTTTGTTTTGTTTTGTTTTTATTTTATTTTAGAAATTGAATAATTTTAACTGATAATTCCATGCATTGCCCCTCCTTTAATTTTCATCATACTTCGTTACAGACAACCCAAGGTACGATTTTATGTTTGATAAAAACATTTTGATGGGCGACTTGCAAGCATTTTAGATAAATCAGAAATTTTGATACCTATTGAAATGTAATATTGATTTTTAAAAATTTCACTTATTTATAAAAAAAAAAAGTAAATAATAATAATAATAATAAATTAAATTGTAATTTTGTATGAATTACAAATATGAAAACTTTCAACAATCTATAAAATAAGTTTTGAATATTTATTCAGTTTAATCAGTTATTAGAAAAAGTTTCTACAGAAAATAAATTCTTATTCATTCAGACCAATTGTCAGAAATTCAGATTTTAGCCAATTCTGTTTGCTTGCCAGAAAATTGTTTTTTAACCAGTCGAATTCGTTTTCTTGTCAGAAGACTGATTATTAGCCAAACAGATTAGCTTTCTTGACATAAAATGTATTTTTCAATCATTCAGGGTAAAAGTATTTTAATGTTTTTTTCTCAGTATAAATATGAGAGGTTGCATTTTCTTGGATGTATTACTAAGTGTTGCTGTATTGAGCTGGGTATTTTTTTTTTTTTTTTTTTTTTTTTTTTTTAATGGAAAAGAAAGTACTGTGAAATATTGGTTTAAATTTTCATAGTCCAAATTGCAATTTAATTAGTGTTTAAAATATCTCTGAATTTTTTGCTTAAATAGAGGATTTGTTGAGTTAAGGTGCAACCTATACAAGCTCATGCAATCTCGATTGTGTGCTCAGTACATGACGAAATGCTTTCTTCACAAGCACAAAAATAACATTATTATTATTATTATTACTATTATTATTTATCAAACATAAAAACATACCTTGGCTTTTCTGTATACAAATTTCGGTGAAAATTGAAGGAGAAGCAATGCATGTAATTCTCAGTTAAAATTGTTCAAGATATATATATATATATACATGTTCAATATATATATATATATATATATATATATATATATATATATATATGTTCAATATATATATATATATATATATGTATATATATGTTCAATATATATATATATATACATAACTGCCAATATTTTAATTTATTCCGGAGTACTTTAAGCCCCCCTTTAATTCGCACCACTTTATTTATAGAAAAATTTTCTTCAATATATAACTTCAATAAAATAAGAAAAAATTGCTTTTAAAAAATAAGTGGTACGAATTACAGGCGGGACTAAAATTACTCCGGAATAAATTAAAATATTGGCAGGTATGATATATATACGAAAGCTTAGTTTGTTCTGAACTTACTAAAAAAAGTTTGATGGTTCTTTGATCAAAATAAAAGGAGTTATAGGCATTTATATCTTTATGCGCAACATTCAAAATATTGGGAAATCGGCAATTTTTGCAAACATTTAAAAGCTTATAACTTGAAAACTTTTTTAATTTCAAAAGAATTGACATTTATAAAATCAACGTTAAAAGTTCTGTAAGTATATCAAATGTATGTAAAAATATATGTAGAGCATCTAAAGAGCTTCAAAGAGTCGCAAGTCAATAATACGATGTCGGTGGCTTTCAAAATAAGATACTTCGCCTGTAAAAGTTGTTTCATGACATTAAGACAAGCAGTGCACGGAAACTAAGAATCTTTCCCGTACTATATGAAAAATCTGGAGCCCTCCAAAAGTTCTAAGCTTGATTCCTAGTCTGGAAAATTTTCACTCGGTAATAAAGTTATTCAAATATTTAAGTATGCGTGAATAATTAATAGTTTTATTTCAAAATCAATTTTTTATTACATAAATTGTGTATGAAAATGTATCATGTTATCAAATACAAATCTAATTGATTTGAAAAATCAATGAAATGTTAACATTTATCAACACCGTAAATCACGTTAAATCTCAGTAACCTGTTATTCGTTTTTAATGTGATAAAGCATATTCCATACATATTGATAAATGAGCTAAAGGTTAGGGAAGATCTTATCCCAGCGCTAGCACCTGCACATTTTTCTTACTTAGATTACATTCTCACAGGAAAGAGTAAACATGGAATATATGCAGCTACTCTTCTGGGGTATGTATATGAATTTGATAATCACATAAAAGGATAGTTCGACTTTATATATATATATATATATACTTTTTTTTTTTTTTTTTTTTTTTTTGAAAATTGTTGTCTTAGAGTTATGAAAATTTGTATGCGTGTGTATTGAAGTATTATAATATTAATTATATTAATAAAAAAAAAAAAAAAAAAAAAAAAAAAAAAAACTTCAATTTAATAAAATTTATTTAAAAATGATACTTAAAATGCTCCCTGCAAACTAATTTTTACTTTCCGAATACAAAGTAAGGAAAGATAAATTTATATAGATGTTATAGGTCACTGCTGCACAAAGTGTATAGATGGCCTACGGGCTAAAATTATTTAAAGTGCGATGGCGTATAAATACCTTAATCATTTGAGCTTTAAATTTTTATGCCTGTTGCACGATTACCGTCGCACGAAGTGTACAAATTTTGATGAATCACTTATATATGAGCACTTACAGTTTTTTACAGAGACACAACGAAAAATTCTTTATCGTTATGAGCTATAAGCTCAAATTATTTGAGATGCAATAGCGTCAAATTAAACAACATACTATTTGAGAGAAAAGAAAGTCACCCTATTATGATTTTCACTTTTGTTTATTTAACGACTTCTCTCACTTTTATTTAAATAGCCGTTAATTATTTAATGTTCAGAAAATCAAGTGGAGTCATTCCAGATTTTTTATTTTTTCTCCTCGATTTAACATTCTTCTTCTTTCTTAATATATTCTCAACACATTTGGCCATTACGTTGTGGATTCAACGGGAAGTTTTTTTTTTTTTTTTTTTTTTTTTTTTTTTTTTGCTTTGTCTTATCCATATAGAAGGTAGAGAAAATGTTTTCTTTTTTTAAATCAAATTTTCGTATTGCCTTTTTGATATATTTACACGTTTAGAGATCTCCTGAATCCGAAAATCAGGTTAGCGGTATGTTTGTGCGTGTGTATGTGTGTGTGTGTGTGTGTTATAAGGTTATCTGAAGAACAAATAATAGCAAGAAGTCCAAACTTAATATTCTAAATCCGTATCATATAGGGATGCTACACTAAACTTTTCATTGAAATTAAGCAAATGGTTCGTATACAGGGCCATCTAAGAGAATCTAAATACATTACGTCTGCGGGCGAAATTTTTGGTATATTTGGTATATTTTAGATACAGTTTACATCTATAAGTCTGCTGTAAACAAAATGAAATAAACATATATTTTTTTATATGTATGTAAGCATTTTCATGTGAAATATGATATGCAAATCATTCACCTTCGAGCTATCTAAAATAATTAGCATACAGTGGGACTATACTTGGAAATTGCTGGAAGTGCATTTCAGATTCTGCTGTGTGTTATTAGCATAAGACTGTATTTGAGTACGCAATGTAGTGTGTATAAAATTTATAGAAGTCATACAGGTTTACGAATAATTAAGCGACAACATTCATTTTCGTTGATTGTAATTGGAGAAAGTGTTTTCTATATTTTGCCATGTCCTGGAAAACTACTCAGGAATGAAAACGAATTCCTGATACCCATACGATAAATGAAGTTTTTTTTTTTTTTTTTTTTTTTTTTTTTTTTTTAAGTTAAATTTTCAGCGCTTGTTTATTGTATAATATTGCATTTTGAGGTGCTCTGAATACTAAAGTTAAGTTATTAAAGGCTGTTCTTTGTGTATATATCTGTTATGAATGTAACTTAAAAACAAATAATTGCAGGTAATTCAAATGTTGTAAATAGACAATAAGACTTCTTCACACACCATAAATTTTAAGCTAGCACAACCGGTTTCGAAAGGACGTAGCCTTCCTTTATCAGGTGCAAAAAAAATCCAAGGCAGTAGCACGTGTTTTTTTGGCTTAAAATTTATGGTGTGTGAAGAAGTCTTATTGTCTATTTATCGTTTGTACACCAGTTTTGCATTTAGTTTTGGTCAAATGTTGTATTTTGAGTTTCATATGAGGTTGCTACTTGAAAATTTTGATCACTATTGATAAGTTTTAAGGAGTGGTGCGGATGAAAGTTGTCTAAATAATTTGGAATAAACTTAAGGTATCTGCCTACTTACGGAGCACTTTTTTCTAAAAAAGCAGACTATGCAATAAGTAATTATATTTTTAGTTATAAACTGACATAAAATAATGAAAAATAGTACATTTTTAAGCAAATATTTCTTTATTTTGCAAAAAAATGGGTGATTTTGTGTAAAAAATGAGCAAAACTTCACGTTTACGCCAAACCTCATATACTCAATAAAAATTAATTTAATTCAATATCCATTGAACATAATGATATGACCCTTAACTGTGCATTGAACTAAAAGTTAAGAGATATTCTTAAAATTGACTGAAATTAGCTAACAGAGAAAAATACAGAATTTTCCGAAAAAAAAAAATCTGTTTTTTAGAAAATAAACACATGTAAAATCTTCAAAATAGTACATAGAACTTATCTTTTAGTTCATTGCGTGACTGGAAATCTGTTATATACTGTGAAAAAATTTCATAGAAATAACTTGAAAACTTTTGGAGAAATCAGGTTTATCGCATACACAAAAATCGAAAAATATAGTTTTTCATAAAAGGCATTTAAATATTTTACTTAATGTGTAATTATTTGTTGGGAAAAATAAATAAATGCATGGGGTATAATAATAATAAAAACCTGAATGATTTAAATTGAAAACAAATGTGAAATCAAGCCTAATTACCAATGTTTACCTATCACCAGCTCTTTAAGTTGGCGAGATCGAGCACTTCCTGTCTTAAAGAATCTCACTTCTGGTTTACTTAATTGGCTATAACTTCGGTTCTAATTAGTGTACAAACAAATGTAAAGGTGTTTTAGAAAGCTAAAAGTCTATTCTTTAAAACCAAATAAAAAACAGAAAATCGATTTTTTTTTTTTTTTTTTTTTTTTTGTCAAAAATGGTCATTTTAAAGTAGGGAGACACCTTAATTTAATAGCAGACTTGAATATAGCTTCCCCTTAAATTGAGAAAATCACTGTATAATAGCGCCACCAGTTGACATGTTGGCATCAAAAGTTAATAGGCACTAATTTAGGCCCACATACAAATTTATATACAATTCTGAGCCGTAGTTCCAGAGATAGAGTCGCCACAAAACTTTTGCCACACACAGACAGGCAGACATTTTCTAAACATGGTCAAATCGTGTTCTAGACCACTCAAAACGAATAAATCCGTCGAAAACTGGAAGTCGAAAATTTTTACGAATCCAATACTTTTTTTTATTGAATATAGAAGAAAGTAATAAATTGTAATTTTGTATGAATTACAAATATGAAAGCTTTCAACAATCTGTAAAATAAGTTTCAAATATTTGCTCAAATAGATCAATTATTAGAAAATAAATCTATAGAAAATAAATTCTTATTCATTCAGACCTATTGATAGAAGTTCAGATTTTAGCCAATTAGATCGCTTGCCAGAATTTTTTTTTTTTTTTTTTTTTTTACCTGTCGAATTGGTTTTCTTGTCAGATGACTCGTTTTTAGCGAAACAGATCAGCTTATTTGACATAAAATGTATTTTTCAGTCATTCAGGGTAAAAGTGTTTTCTTGGGTTTTTTCTTAGTATAAATATGAGAGGTTGTATTTCCTTGGGTGTATACAACCCCAAGAAATTATAACCCCAGCATAATAAAGTATTACTGTATTAAGCTGAGGTTTTTTTTTTTTTTTTTTTTTTTTTTTTTATGGAAAAGAAAGTACTGGGAAATATCGGTTTAAATTTTGATAGTCCAAATTGCAATTTAACTAGTCTTCAAGATATGTCTGAATTTTCTGCTTAAATAGAGAACTTATTGGGTTCAAGTACAACCTACAAACATGATGAAATACTCTCTTCACAAGCGCAAAAATAACAATATCAGGTTTTTTTATTATTTATTTATTTATTTATTTATTAGTTTCTCTTACCCATAAGGTAGAGAAAGTTTTGTTTTGGGGTCAAATTTTCGAAAGTGACTTTTTGTTATATTTACACGTTTTGAGGTCCCTGAATCCAAAATCACGTTTTTAACGGTTGGTCTGTCTGTGTGCCTGTTATCAGCATATCTCAAGAACAAATAATAGCAGAAAGTCCAAACTTGGTACTCTAAATGTGTATCACATAGGGATGCTGCACTAAGCTTTTCGTTGAGATGAAGCGAATGGTTCGTGTACAGGGTCATCCAAGAAAATTCATATACATTACGTCTATGGGGGGGAAATTGCAGGTAAGTAGAGTTTAACGTCTACAGACTGCACTAAACCAAATGAAATTAATATATATATATTATATGCCTAAAAACATGTCTCATGCAGAATATGGTAGTGATATCATTCACTGTTCGTTTACAGGGCTTCACAAAAGAACTAGATTATAGTGCGACAATAGTTGAAAATTGGTGGAAGTGTATTTCAGGTTGTACCGTGTATTATTACTATAGGATTATGCTTAGGGGCATACCATGTGATTTGTACATAATCTTCAAAAGATATATAGGGCTGCAAATATTTATGCGATAACATTCTTTTTCATTGTTAGTGGAAGTGCTTTATATAATATTTTACCATGTGCAGGAAAGCTGCTCGGGAATTGAAATGAATTACTCATAGACATATTATAAATAATGTATGTTTTTAAGATAAATATTCATCGCTTGTTTTTTGCATATTTACATGTTTTGAGGCTTCCTGATTAACGAAGTCAAGGTTTTTAACGTTTGATCTTTGTCTGTGTGTCCTAGAGTAACTTAAAAATGAATAATTTCAGGAGATCCAAAAGTTGTATTTTCAAATTAATCTAAGTTTGTTGCTGGAAAAGTTTGATCAAGACTAATAATTTCCAAGGAATGTTGCGTGTGTTGCGCGAATAATTTTAAGTTAACTTTTAATTTTAATAACAGAATTAAATTCTATTTAAATGTAGGTGCAGTAATGAAACGGGGAGTTCAGGGGTTGGTAGCCCCCCCCCCCCCACACACACACACACATACACAGAACTAATTATCATATAAAACTGTTCCGAAGCTTAATTTGAATTCTTTTAACACAGGTTTACATAACAGAACTCGTTATCTTGCCCCTTAATCTCCAACCTTTAAATTTCAGGGTAAAAGAATGTGGTGTTAGTGACACATCAGATTTTTATTATTATTATTATTATTATTATTATTATACGTAAAAAGATATTTTGACTTTTCTGTATACACAAATTAATTCTCAGTTAAAATTATTCAAAATGTATATATATATGTATGTATATATATATATTTATTTAAAAATTCAATAAATAAGAGCTTAGTTTGTCCTGAATACATTAAAAAAAGTTTGATGGTTCTATGATCAAAGTAAAAGGAGTTACAGATATTTATATCTTTATGCGCAACATTCAAAATAGTGGTAATTCGGCAATTTTTGCACACATTTAAAAGCTCATAATTTGAAAACTTCATTAATCTCAAAAGAATTGACATATCTAGAATCTGCGTAAAAATTTCTGTAAGTATATCAAATTTGATTCAAATCTTTGTTGGTGGGTGTCATGACCTGATCGATTTGACATGGCGCACCCAACTTAAAACATTCCCTATTTTTTGGTCGGGGTTTAAAAGTATATGTAGAGCATCTAAAAAACTTCAAAGAGTCACTAAGTCGAGTCGATAATACGATATCAATGACTTTCAAAATAAAATACTTCGCCTGTAAAAGTAGTTTCATGACATTAAGACCATCAGTACACGGAAACTAAAAAATTTTCCCGTACTATATGAAAAATCTGGAGCCCTCCAAAAGTCCTAAGCTTGATTCCTAGCCTGGAAAATTTTTGCTCGGTATAAAAATTATTCAAATATTCAAGTATGTGTGAATAAGTAATTGTTTTATTTTAAAATCAATTTTCTTTTACATAAATTGTGTATGAAAATATATCATGTTACCATATAAAAAATCTAATTGATTCAAAAAATGAATGAACTGTTAAAATTTATCAACACCATATATCACGTTAAATCTCAGCAACATGTTATTCGTTGTTAATACGATAAAGGATATTCCGTGCATATTGATAAATGAGCTAAAGGTTAGGGAAGATCTTATCCCAGTACCAACACCTGCACATTTTCCTTACTTGGGTTACATTCTCATAGGAAATAGTAAACATGGAATATATGCAGCTACTTTTCTGGGGTATGTGTATGAATTTGATAATCACATAAAAGGATAGTTCGACATTATACATATATATATATTAAATTGCTGTCTTAGAGTTATGAAAATTTGTATGCATGTGTATTGAAGTATTATAATATTAAATATATTAATATTTCAAAAAAAAAATAATAATAATTAATATAATAAAATTTGGTATAAAAAATCGTAATTATTCATTTACAGGACTACACAAAAGAATTCGGATATATGAAGATTATGCTTTGAAATTGCTCGAAGTGGAGATGCGTTGTGTTTTTCACACTGTATAAATTTAAGTACACTATCAGGTGTGTATAAAATTTATAGACAAGATAATGGCTATTAAAATTAAGCAAGAACATTCTTTTCTATAGAAAATAATTGGTGGAAATCCTTTAGTAAATTTTACCAAATACAAGAAAACTGCTTAGGAATGATAATTACTTTCTCATACTCTTATGAAGGACAAAGAGTTGTTAAAGTTCAATATTCAACGCTATAAGTACTATTGTTTGCTATAAGTACGCGTTTTGAAGTTCCCTAAAGAGGAAAAACAAGTTTATAGCGATTGGTGTGTGTGTATGACTCTTATTAGCATAATTTACAAATACATAACTGCAATACATTTGAATTTGGTATTTTGAAAAGTAAATGGGGTGGCACGTGAAAATTTTGGCCAAAATTGGTAAGTTTTAAAGGCTATTGTGTGATCATCATTTGGAATGTATTATCTAAATAATTAGGAATAAACTTTTAAAGCCTTATTTATTTTATAAATCTAGGTACTATATTCAAACGGTGGAGGGAAATCATAGCCTCCCTTACATATGGAAATATGAGAGAAATAAAGGTGTTTCTAAAACTATTTTTGAGCTGTTTTTAAAGAATATTCAATTACAATATTTGGGCAGATGTTACGAATAGAGGTTCACTGGCGTTTGTTTACATTTTGGCGATATTATCCGTGCGCCAACGAACCAAGGAAATCAATTTATCTTATGGCAACCTGAAAAAACGTTTGTTTACGTTCGAAATGAAATAAATATTAATGCAGACGACTATTTAACGAAAATAAATGAAATTATCGAAGAAATGTCATAAAATGGCGATGGTTAATTAACATTTTAACTTACAAAACGTTTACGTTCGAAATGAAATAAATATTAATGCAGACGACCATTTAACGTAATTAAATAAAATTATCGAAGAAATTTCATAAAATGGCGATGGTTAATTAACTTTTTAACTACAATATTTTAATAAATAAGCAAATACTTAACAAAATACACGCTTTCTCATCGAAGTTTTAAGAGCATATTAATTTCAACAACACAATAAATGTAATTAAATAAATGAAAATTCAGAATCTTATATATTAAAAGAATTTATGAAAACTAAAGGCAGTCCGTCTGGCCGTTCTATCCGGGCGATTTCCTTCATTTTTTTTTAAATGAAAGGTATTTAGACACAGATATGTCATCAATCATTGAAATTTACTCAACTCCCACCTTACTCAAGTTATACTCAAACGCGATTCTTCCCTGTACATTTCCTATGGGACACATTCACTCAAACAATTCGAATTCCCATAGCTCCTCTTCTATTGAATGGATCTTGATCGTTTCACACTCAGAACACTCAGTGAATCAAGCTCTTTCTTTTGAGCTATTAACTGCTTAAATTCGTTGAGTCTGAGGAAAGTTATGCGTGGAGAATCAACTTTACATTCAATTTTTTCAAGATTTTCCTTTACTCAAACCTCTATAACTAGAGTTCTAATTAATGTAGGCTGTTGACACAAGTCTAAGAACACTCAGTGGATCAAGCTCTTTCTTTTGAGCTATTAACTGCTTAAATTCGTTGAGTTTGAGGAAAGTTATGCGTGCAGAATCAACTTTAATCAGTTTCCCCCCGGGGGAAACGGGTGGGAAACCATTTCCCACCCGTTTCGGGTTAAAAACACGTTTACGAGCTTAACTAAGCTTCAAATTGCTTCACGGTGAAGAAATTCTACATATGGGGACTAGAGTCGAATACTAAAAAATCAATATCTGCGAATTTGGAATTTTCGATTTTAAAGGGGGAAAAAGGGGGAAAGTAGATTTGGAGGAGAGGGGAAAGGGGGGAAATTAGTTTGAGAGGGAGATCCGTTCTAGACCCACACATGTAGCACCTCATTTTAAAGGTCTTGAAATTTCATGTCGATTGGGGATGTTTGTATACAGTATAATGCGACCCCTGGTGGTAAAAAATGGAACTAAGTGATTTTGGAACTAAGTGAAATGGAACTAAGTGATCTTGGTATTTCCTCACCGTTGGTGATGTTCGTACAGAACAAACTGCGCCCCCTGGCGGTGGAAAGTGCAACTAAAGGATTTTACAGTTGACACCACCATGTGACACCTTATTTGAAAGGTCTTGGAAATTCAAGGTGATTGGTGATTTTCGTATAGAACATACTGTGCTCCCTGTTGGAGGAAAGTGGATTTTGCAGTGCGTAAGTAGCATGCCTGCTATACGGTGCCGAAGCCACAGGCAGCGGTAACACGAGTCAGAGGTTCGTTCGGTTCAAGGTTAATTTTTGAGAATTTTTTCATGTTAATAGCTGTCTGCATATACGTGCCACAGGCACTGGGATACGAACCCGAGTTCCGTTCTGTTTGAAGTAATTTTTATTTGTTACAGATAATGATTATTATTATTATTATTATTATTTTCTTTTCTTTTTTTTGTGATCTTTTCATTTAAAAATAGAAATTCAAACAAAATCGAGTTAAAGATATAAAACCATACAAATTTAAGGTGCATTTAAGGTTATTATCATGGGCCCGGGCAACACCGGGTGGGTTCTTTCGGTTGCAGGTTAATTTTTGGGGATTTTTTTTTACGTTATTAGCGGCTCACGTATGTGCTGCCACAGACACCGGTGTCACAAGACTGAGTTTCGTTCGGTTCGAGGTAATTTTTTTGTTACAGCTGATTATTTTTTCGCGTTGCCTTTATTTAAAAATAGAAATTCAAACAAAATCGAGTTAAAGATATAAAATCATACAAATTTAAGGTTCAATTAAGGTTATTATCATGGGTACAGGCAACGCCGGGTGGGTCAGCTAACATGTAGCCTTAGTATTAAAAGAAACAGAAAATAAAAGATAGCAACTGTTTTATTTGGAGTCAGTTTGACGTCACATTGACAGTACTTTGTAGAAAGTGATGTCATACATAGTATTTTAATTTATAACCATTTTTCCGAATTTCTTTTTTTTTAAGTGAAATGTTGTAAATTAAATTAGATGTTTTAACTTGAAATACATTTAAATAATGATTTAATAAATAATTTAATGATATAATTAATAAACGATTTTTGAAACATTACGGTCAATAAAGTGACCGTCGAAGTCGACGGGGTCCAGCTAGTAAAAATATAACTTTAAAAGTAATTAAAAAAGCATGAAAACTTACAATATATGGAACATCAATATTATTTATTTTTTTTTTTTTTTTCCATTTTGAAATTTCTGTTGACTCTATAATACGTAAATCACATATCAAATATTTCACTTCGCGCTCAGTTAATTCGTAACATTCGAGGATTCTAAAACCGCATTCAAATGAATCGAAACACATCGGTATAAAAATTATGAGAATATACAAATAAAATAAAAAACATATTTTCAAGTTATCAAATGATACGCTTTCATTTCTCCAGACTCATATCGTTTCGAATTTTTCATTAACACTTACATTTCAGCGGAGGGGAAAATTCCCTAGTTTTAATAAACTTGACCAACAAGTGATTGTGTGAGTGAGTTTTACGTCGAACTAGTGCTACGTTGTGGGCAATCAGTACGGCAACTAAATATCCCCATTTTCTACAGACAACGTTTACATTATTCGCATTATTATAATTTGTTAAAAAATTATAGAAAGTAAACTATTTAATATTCGAATTTTATTTTTAGTGCTTATAAATTAAATTTGAAAAAAAAAAAAATACATACATAATTAGTTAATTGTAGCAATTTAAAGCTTCTCTGTTTTAAAAGTTCACGGATCCGGCCACTGTAACGACGGAGGATGAATTGGGACATACCCCTAAGGTATATGAACCAACAAAGAAACATGGCTGTATTAAACTATGAATCTGAAAACGCAAGTAACCCGGCTCCGCGGCAATCACTGTCGCGCATGTTAAAACCAAAAAAAAAAACATCACTGGACACCCCTACCTCGCCGTGCATGAATCTGAAAACGCACGTAACTCGGCTCCGCGGCAATCACTGTCGCGCATGTTAAAACAAAAAAAAAACATCACTGGACACCCCTACCTCGCCGTGCATGAATCTGAAAACGCACGTAACTCGGCTCCGCGGCAATCACTGTCGCGCATGATAAAACCAAAAAAAAAAACATCACTGGACACCCCTACCTCGCCGTGCATGAATCTGAAAACGCACGTAACTCGGCTCCGCGGCAATCACTGTCGCGCATGTTAAAACAAAAAAAAAACATCACTGGACACCCCTACCTCGCCGTGCATGAATCTGAAAACGCACGTAACTCGGCTCCGCGGCAATCACTGTCGCGCATGTTAAAACCAAAAAAAACATCACTGGACACCCCTACCTAGCCGTGCATGAATCTGAAAACGCACGTAACTCGGCTCCGCGCCAATCACTATCGCGCATGTTAAGACCAAAATTTCCTATAATGTAGCTCTAGTGCAACGTAAAATGCGCTGAAAACAAATGATCCAATCAAATATCGCCTAATTTCCCATAATGTAGCTCTAGTGCAACGTAAAATGCGCTCGAAACAAATGAACCAATCAAATATCGCCTAATTTCCCATAATGTAGCTCTAGTGCAACGTAAAATACGCTCAAAGCAAATGAACCAATCAAATATCGTCTAATTTCCCATTATGTAGCTCTAATGCAACGTAAAATACGCTGAAAACAAATGAGCCAATCAAATATCGCCTAATTTCCCGTAATGTAGCTCTAGTGCAACGTAAAATACACTCAAAACAAATGAACGAATCAAATATTGCCTAATTTCCCGTAATGTAGCTCTAGTGCAACGTAAAATACACTCAAAACAAGTGAAAGAATCAAATATCGCCTAATTTCCCATAATGTAGCTCTACTGCAATGTAAAATACACTCAAATCAATAAAAAACAAATGAACCAATGAAATATCGCCTAATTCCCGTAATGTAGCTCTAGTGCAACGTAAAATACACTCAAAACAAGTGAACCAATCAAATATCGCCTAATTTCCTGTAATGTAGCTCTAGTGCAACGTAAAATATACTCAAAACAAATGAATCAATTAAATATAGCCTAATTCCCCATAATGTAGCTCTACTGCAATGTAAAATACACTCAAATCAATAAAAAACAAATGAACCAATCAAATCTCTGCATACTGCGTCATAATAGAATTGTTAAGTTATGTTTACAAGGATAGGCAGTTTCTCGCTACGGAAGTTCGCCAAGAAGAAAGTGAACCTCTAATCTACCCATCAACCCAATATTTGTTATCTTACAGCATAATCTGTAATTTGTCTTTATAGAATTCAAATACGGAATACCAAAAGTCGTGTGAGTGCCACACCAAATTCTTTAAAAAAAGATTTCGAAATGTTATTTCTTTAAGTTTTCTATATTGGTCTAAATAAGAAAATGCACATTTATTTTTCTTCATCAGAAGAAAAGAATAACTGAGAAAAAATTGTTTTCTTAATTGTATAAAAAATATATTACATAAATTTATTATTTATTTCGTATAATAATTAATTACAAATTTCAAGTAACATCGATTCGAATTATTTTCACATACTTACAAATTATATAATTAATCATAATTATCTTCTTCAAACTAACCAAATTTACATTCAAATTGTTGGTATCTCACAAGGGGGTAATATTTCCAGTATGTTAGCAAATCTCTATCTTTATTACTACGTAATTTTAACTTTAACAATATACAATTTTATCGATATAATTGATGACATGTTATTAATATCTACAGATATTGAAAACATTAACGATCTTAAATTCAACTATTCTCCAAATTTGGCTTTAACTAAAAATTGAATAAATTTTCTCAATCTGAAGATTAAACTAAAATGTAAGATAATATTTACGGATTTACATGACAAAAATAAAGATTTTACTTTTAAAGCTATCATATACACATATTTTAAATCCTGTCTTCATTTATCTGTTTCTAGAAATGTAATTTTTAACATCTATTCAGAATAAAAAATTGTATTCATCAACATTAAAAATGTCAAAAAAAAAAAAAAAAAAAAAAAAAAAAATTAAAAACACATTTTGGTTTTCCCAATAAATTTGTTTATTCACTAATTTATTCTTAGGATATAGTCTTTCTTAAATTAAAAAAAAAAAAAAAAAAAAAAAAAAAAAAAGCATGAAGATATAATAATAATAATAATAAATTAAATAAAAGATAATAAAAATGGTGTGGGATAGGTGAGCAAATGTTTGATTAAGAAGAAAGGGTGGTGGTGTTTTACGTGGTTTATTGGGTAGATTGTTAAACTTAATAATTAATAATAAATCACTACATTTGAATTATCTTTTGATTTTTTTTATCCTACATATTTTATTCTGCACACTTACTTGATTTGAAGTATATATTATAACAATTTCATTATTAATAATTATCACTACTATGTAAAATTTACGAAATTAAATAACTATTTGAGCTTTAAAAGGGGGGGGGGTTATAAAGGAATTTGATAAATAACACAAGTTTAAATTAACATCACAGCAACTGTACGCTTTAAAAAATAATCTGGTGTGTCACTCACACGACTTTCTCTTACCCTAAAATTTAATACTATAAATACAGATTGGAGATTAAAGGGTAATATAACGAATACTGTTATTTAAACCTATGTTAAAACAATTTAAATTAGGCTTCGGAACAACTTTATTTTAAAATTCTCTGAAAGGGATGGAGAGCTACCATCCCCTTTAACAAACCGTTCCATTATTGTTCCTACATTTATATAGAAATCAAATCTGTTATTAAATTCAAAAGTGGATTTAAAAATATTCAGGCAACTTTCATACACAACATTCCTTGAAACTTATCAATCTTGGTCAAACTTTTCTAGTAACAAACGTATTAACTTCAAAATACAACATTTGGATCGCCTGAAATTATTTGTTTTTAATTTACTCTAACAGGCACAGGCAAAGATCAAACGTTAAAAACCCGACTTCGGTATTCAGGAAGCCTCAAAACTTGTAAATATACAAAACACTAAGCGACGAATACTTAGTTTAAAAAAATATATTATTTACCGTATAGCTATGAGGAATTAATTTCAATTCCTGAGCAGCTTTCCTGGACATGGTAAAATATTATGGTAAAGCTCTTCCACTAACAATAAAATAGAATGTTATGGCTTAAATATTGGTAGCCCTATATATCTTCTGAAAGTTATGTACACATCTCATGGTGCACATAAATATAATCCTATATTAATAACACACGGCACAACCTGAAATACACTTCCATCAATTTTCAAATATTGTCGCAGTGTAGCCCTATAAACGAACAGTGAATGATTTCAATACCATATTCTAAATGAAAGTTTTTACGCATATAAAAAACATATATCCGTTTCATTTGGTTTAGTGCAGTCTATAAATGTTACTATAGATGTACTCTAATAGTATTAGTCTATAGATGTACTCTACTTAACTGAAATTTCCCCTATAGACGTAACGTATTTGAATTCTCTTGGGTGTCCCTGTACACGAACCATTTGCATGATCTCAACGAAAAGTTTAGTGTAGAATCCCTATATAATTCTCATTTAGAATACCAAGTTTGGACTTTCTACTATTATTTGTTCTTGCGTTTTGCTGATATCAGACAAACACAGACACAGACACGCAGACCAACCGCTAAAAACAAGAGTTTTGGATTCAGGGGATCTCAAAACGTGTAAATATAACAAAAACTCCATTTCGAAAATTTGACTCAAAAACAATACTTTCTCTACCATATATACTAGGGGTAAGAGAAAGTAATAAATATGTTTATGAAAATTGTTTAAAATAATAGTTAAATTATTACATCAAATGAAAATTAATATTAATTATTATCTTTAAGTAATATGAAATATTAACTTACATAGTTATTGATATCTTTAAAATCACTCAATCATCTAAAAATTGATTTTAAACAAAAAAAAACTATGTGCCCTACATTTTGGTCATATATAACTACTCTGTTTATTAATTAAATTAATCTTCATTTTAATATATTTTTTTTCACTTTCTTTTTATCATATGTCCTTGCAGAGGAATTGGAAAGAGAATTGGCGCTCGCCATATTCTATGGTTTAATCTGCTCCAGCCGTCTTTGGCCGTCGTGGCTCCTGCTTCTTCTTCTGGTTACTATTATTGTTATTATTTTCCCGTTACACTTTGCTCATATTAGTTACTAGCAGGCTACACCCGCTTCGCTGGTCACTATTTTTAAACGAATCACAATAATTAATGAATTCTCAAAATTGCATTAATTTTTATCATGTGATAAAAAAAGAGAAAAAAAAATTCTGATCAGGAAAAATGTCGCACCGGGTCCCCACTGCCTTCGGCAGCGTAGACCCGTGCGCTGCGCGCACGTATTCCTTCGCCATCCTTATGACTTCTCAAAATTCCATGTTATTACTCATGAACTTTCATTCTCAAGAAAAGAAATTAAAAAATATATCATTTAGCATCGGGTAAAAACTCACACAGGGACGCCACTGCCTTCGGCAGCGTAGACCCATGCGCGCTACGCGCGCACGTTTGAGGATATACGTGCGCTGTACACAGATATTCCTTCTCAACTCAAACTTTTATTATTAAGAAAATAAAATTTAAAAAAAATCTTTTATCATCGGGTAAAAACTCGCACCGGGTCCCAAACCCATGCGCGCTGCACGCCTATTCCTTCCCCACCGTTCCAGCCCCTCCTAATTAACTTGCATATACTAATTTTGAACGGTCTTACTCAATTAGCTGAGATGCAAAAGAAAACCTGATCAGGACACTTTAAATTGTAAATCAGGTGAAATCTCGAATTCCACTTTCGATAATGTAAAAGAACTTTAAAATATCTTTCGAATGATGTATTAGAAATAATTTAATCATAATTAGAATATGAAATATTGAAATTTAAAAATGTTACAGCGCCATCTGGCGGTAGAAATTTCTGATATCTATTGTTCCATTCCAGATCAACAAAGCTTTCAAATGATGTATTACTCATGAAATTATTTTAATTAGTAGATGAGATACAAAAGAAAACCTAATCAGGACACTACAAAACGTGTAAATCGGGTGAAATCTCGAATTCCATTTTCGATAATGTAAAAGTACTTTAAAATGTGTATCAACTAAAATAAGCTTTCAAATGATGTATTACTTATGAACTTTTTTTAATTAATAACTGAGATTTAAAAAAAAACTGATTCAGGACACCTCAAAACGTGTAAATCTGGTGAAAACTTTCGATAATTTAAAAGAACTTTAAAATATCTTTCAAATGATGTATTAAAAATAATTTAATCATAATTAGAAATTGAAATATTGAAATTTTAAAATATTACAGCGCCATCTGGCGGTACAAATTTCTGTATTCCACTGTTCGATTCCAAATCAAAAAAGCTTTCTAATGATGTATTACTTATGAAATTATTTTAATTAGTAGCTGAGATACAAAAGAAAACTGATTCAGGACACCTCAAAACGTGTAAATCTGGTTAAAACTTTCGATAATTTAAAAGAACTTTAAAATATCTTTCGAATGATGTAATAAAAATAATTTAATTGGAATTTGAAATATCGAAATTTTAGATACAAAAGAAAACCTAATCAGGACATTCTAAAACATGTAAATCACGTGAAATCTCTAATTCCATTATCTACGGTAGTTTTATTAATGGAAGTAAAAAGAAAAATAAATATTTTTTATTTCGCCAAAACCTATATATACCCATATGTATTTTGTTGCAATGGAAACTCCTATCGTCTATTGAAAGATAGATTACGTGTTAGAATAAAATTTAATTTGCAATTAAAATGTAACTGCTTTGTTTATTAATGAAAATTGATGAAATTTTAACTGCAGGTTGGTTTTGTGCTGAATAGGTTGTATATTAAGTGTTGTGTACGAAAAAGAAAATTTGAAGAACTTTGAAATTTGCAATTTTTAACCCCAGTTAAAGATCATGTGACATTAATGACTTGCACATGTTTTGTTTCCGTTAGAGACAGCCGTTAAAATCGTCTGCTGAATGCTGATAGAATGCCTCTTTTTAAGCAATAAGGATTTTTGGTCATTTTTGCGATCGATATGGGTCAACATTTTAATTAATATCTCCGAAACTAATTAAGATTTTTAAATTCTGTTTCGAGGAAAACATCGGAAAGGCTCCAGAGCATCCGTATGTCGATTCTTGTACAGTCGGGGGGGAAAAAACGCAACGCCCGCTGTAATCTCGTTATTAATTGACGCATGAACATCTAATAGACATAATTCAACAGGATGCACTTAATTAAATTATTAAATGCACTTTCTGAAAATGTCATCAAATTTTAAATTGGGGGTCATCTACATATTGAAATGAGCGCCAATTTTGATCAATAGCAATACCCAATTTTGACTTCATATTCGAATTTCTGAGAGTCTGGCAGTGCGGAAAAGTATACTATTTGTATACTTTAACTTTAGTATTTATAGAGTTATAATCAAAAATGTGTTAGGGGGTTATCTGTAAATCTAGAAAAATAAAATTAAGATCCTATAAAAAAGTAGAGAAAATTTTAATGTTTCACACCGGAAATCTTTCAGGAAAAAAAGAATTATAATAATTAATAAAAACATTCACATTATGCAGTTTCTTAATTATCCAGAATTCAGTTTTTTATATTTATATATACTTCAGTACTTTTTTAGGTAATTTTAGGTCTATTTAAATACATTACACTTGCGATTGGTCCAGACTCTCTGAAAAAAGTGCAATACTTTTCAAGTAAAAGTGTCTATTATGGCTGTACTGATCACCAATAAAGCTTAAATTTTCTTTCGTATGTGTAACATAATATACGAAATGAAATAATATAGATACAATGCATAAACTAAATCTTTTGGGATAAATTACTGTAAGGGTTCATGAAGTGAATATTAAACAACTTTAATCGCACTTACCAGTTTTGGGTCAGTTTAACTTTTTGGAACTGTACGATTCGTTTTATAATTTCTATGAAAATATAATTTCTTAATTAACCCTTTCGCGAATGTTGACGTAGATTCACGTCATTTGAAAATCTGTAACTCTGTAAGTGGGTGTTTCTTTCGTAATTTGTGTGTTACGTATTTCTTAGATGTGTACTCAGTGTTCATATTTTTGCAATAAAATATACTATGGATAGAAATATATTGATTAGAAAGAATATAATTATAATGTATATCCATTTGTAATATAATTGTGAATACAGAAAAGTTGTTCTGAAATATTTTATTTTGAGAGAATAACGCCTGTAGGCGGATCTTACAGTCAAAAAGACAAAATCCTGCGGTCGCAAAAAGTGTTAAAATATATTTATAAAAGTTAAAGTATATTTTTAAAAATATATAAAGTAAAAATATATTAATGAAATTTTAAAGACTAAAGTATGTTTAAAATAATAATCCTCCCACCTACAAATTAAATAAATAAATAAATAAATAAAAGCAATATATGAAGCAAATGACTTTAACTATGACGGTAGTTAAGAAACGATTTTAAAATTCTGTCTTGCATCCCAATTCCATTCGTTTTTTTTTCTAATAGACAATTTTTATATTAAACCTATTTTTCTATTTAAACCAGTAAACCCCGCCTGTTTAGTTCATTTTTTCTTTTAGTGTTCGTTTAAAAGGTTCAAAATTTATCACCAGTAATTGATGAAGTAAATACCACTTGTGCATATTTTTGTCAACATAAAATAAGGGGTTTAACACGAATTCACCACTCAATGTCACATTTACTTTCTTTTCTGTATTGTTTTGTTTTGAAGAACGATTCCTGTCTTCTTTAGAAAACAGGAATTCTTGATGCTAACACTAATGTCTAAAAATCATCATTTATGTTTCATTTCCTTGCGTTTGACGTTGTTTTTATATAATTTGACCCGTAAGTAAAAAATAAAAATATTTTGTTCAATTTTCTCTGTTCTTTTTAAAATTTGCTTCGTTATCTCATGCAAAACTTTATAAGAGACGGCCCCCTAAACCACTCCAAAAGAAAGATTTATTTATATCTCAAAAACTAATAACTGGAATGAGCTGCAAATTTGCACACCCATATTTTTCAGCATTTGGATTCATTTTATGTAAAAATTAATATAGGTCATAATTCATAATTTTTATGAATATGAATTTATTAATATTTTTCAGAATTAAAAATATTTTTTAGAATTAAAAGTAATGATGGATTATGTTTGGGTTTCTTCACTTTATCTAGTAAAAAAAAAAATTATATCGATGAAGTTATTTTTTGTGAAGATATTAATAAAAGTTTGAAATATGAATTTAACATTAGCACCTTCAAACTTTGAACGCTTATAACTCTGTGAAAAAATAAGTAAAATATACAACCAATATACTTTTTCGCGTTCTCGCGATCCCAGGAATTGAAATATAAAAGAAAAATGGGGCATTAGCATTGAAGAAATCAAAGTTGGTGCGCGTTTTAATATGTAGACGACCCCCAATTCAAAATTTCAGTTCATTTTCTGAAACTACTCACAATTCCCCGTCGAATGATACCTATTGCATTTTTCTACATCGATTAGCAACGAAGTTACGTTGAGTGTTGCGTTTCCCGACTGTACTTCTGCGTTCAGTAGGGGCTGAACGTATAAAAGAACAGACAGACAAACAGACAGATAGACAGATAGACAGACAGACAAACCTTTCCATTTATTATTATAGACTAGCAGGCTACGCCCGCTTCGCTGGTCACTATTTTTAAAGGAATCACAATAATTAATGAATTCTCAAAATTGCATTAATTTTTTATCATGTTGTTAAAAAGAGATAAAAAAATTCTGATCGGGAAAAATGTCGCACCGGGTCCCCACTGCCTTCGGCAGCGTAGACCCGTGCCCTGCGCGCGCGTATCCCTTCATCATCCTTATGACTTCTCAAAATTCCATGTTATTACTCATAAACTTTCATTCTTAAGAAAAGGAATTAAAAAATATATATCATTTAGCATCGTGTAAAAACTCACACCGGGACCCCACTGCCTTAGTCAGCGCAGATCCATGTGCGCGCACGTGTGAGGATATACGTGCGCTGTGCACGAAAATTCCTTCTCAACTCAAACTTTAATTATTAAGAAAAAGAAATTTAAAAAAAAATAATAATAATATCATCGGGTAAAAACTCGCACCGGATCCCAAACGCATGCGCGCTGCGCGCGCACGTGTTAAGATAACGTGCGGTGCGCGCACATATTCTGAAATCAAACTTTTATTCTTAAGAAAAGAAAATTTAAAAAATCATTTCTCATCAGGTAAAAATTCGCACCGGGTCCCCACTGCCTTCGGCAGCGAAGTCTAGTGCTCGCTGCGTGCACCTATTCCTTCCCCACTCTTACAGCCCCTCCTAATTAACCTACATATACTAATTTTGAACGGTCTAACTCAATTAGCTGAGATGCAAAAGAAAACCTAATCAGAACACCTTAAAATTGTAAATCAGGTAAAATCTCGAATTCCACTTTCGATAATATAAAAGAACTTTAAAATATCTTTCGAATGATGTATGAAAAATAATTTAATAATAATTAGAATTTGAAATATTGAAATTTTAAAATATTACAACGCCATCTGGCGGTAGAAATTTCTGTAATCTACTGTTCGATTCCAAATCAACAAAGCTTTCAAATAATGTATTACTTATGAAATTATTTTAATTAGTAGCTGAGATACAAAAGAAAACCGATTCAGGAGACCTCAAAACGTGTAAATCAGGTGAAATCTCGAATCCCACTTTCGATAATATAAAAGTACTTTAAAATATCTTTCGAATGATGTATTAAAAATAATTTAATCATATTCAGAATTCGAAATATTGAAATTTAAAAATATTACAGCGCCATCTGGCGGTAGAAAATTCTGTATTCTACTGTTCAATTCTAAATCAACAAAGCTTTCAAATAATGTATTTTTTGTAAAATTATTTTAATTAGTAGCTGAGATACAAAAGAAAACCTAATCAGGACACCTTAAAATGTGTAAATCACGTGAAATCTCGAATTCCACTACTTACAGTAGTCGGTTAATGGAATGTGACAGAAATTTGTGGCGTCTACTCTTGAAATTCAATTCAAATAAGTTTCAAAATGACATATTACTTTTGAAATTATGCTAATTAGAAGCTGAGATACAAAAATGATATAAACACTATTATAAAACGACTTATGTCTGACTTTTTCGTGGTTTTCTCCGAAGCTTGCGTAATTCCGGGCTAAATACTGTTAAAAATCAATAGTATGAAATGTGAAAGGAGTAACAGAATTCGAAACTCTGCAAAATATAAAAGAATAAAGGCGTTCTGGGTTTTCCATTGTTTTCTCCAAAACAACTGTTCCTTTTCTACGTTTTTGCCCCTTCCCCCCCCTTTCCGTCCCTTCTAATAATTTTACACTTGAAAATATTCGCAATCGATGTATCTTTCTTTAGAACCTAATAATACCAATTTCAAACGCTGTAACTCTTTTTTTTTTCCCTTCGCCCCCCCTCTCCCCCTCAAGCCCTTCCTAATAATTCTACACTTTCAAAAATATTCAGAATCGAATTATCGGGCGTTAAAACCAAATATTACGAAATTTCAACGGCATATCTCAATTTAAAATATATACTGCAAAATATAAAACAAAATTTAATCTAATTTTTTTGTTTATCCGAATATTTTCATGAAAATTGAACAGTAGCTTTATAATATGCTGTCTAAGCCGAATATTATTTCAAATGTAACGTGAATGAAAATTTGAAAAAAATTGAAAATTGCAATTTTTATCCCCACTGTAAAACACGTGACATCTTGATCGGTTACTATCATTTCCTTTTTCATGGCAGACGGTGATGATCAAATGATGTTGCCACATAAAATTCATACTTTAGTTAATTTTAAAAAATCTAATTGTTGTACCGATAAGCCGCTTACACACTTAAATTCAGAAAAAAAATCCCCTTTCATTTGGTACCGAAATCGTAACGATCGGACAAATATTTCTAATTTATTTTCCACTTTTTCTAATTTTAACTCTGTTAAAATATCTTTTTTTATGCAATGGCGGTAAATTCTCAGTCATTGAGATCGCTTTTTGATTAGGCATGATTCTACATTTTAATTAATATCTCCGAAACTAATTAAGATTTTTAAATTCTGTTTCGAGGAAAACATCGGAAAGGCTCCAGAGCATCCGTATGTCAATTCTTGTACTTCTGCGTTCAATAGGGGCTGAACGTATAAAAGAACAGACAGACAGACAGACAGATAGACAGACAGACAGACAAACCTTTCCATTTATTATTATATAGATAAATGATCTCATATATCAGTGTCTCAGAAAACAACTTACTTATATTAACTCTTTCAATATCTTTTACTTTATATGGGGCTTCGCTTCCATATGTAATTATTTATTGATTAATTCAAGTGTTCCTTCCTAGTATTTGATCGTTGTAATGATGAATTTTCATGGGATGACTTTATGATAGTTTGTATTAGGATAGTGTATTAGGTTGACTTTAAGTGAAAATTTTCAGTTGGATTATACTCGACCCAAACAGAGGTGGATCTCGGATTCGGATACATTGAAGACTCATGCGGTACCATTAATATGGAACAAATACTTTAATCTAAATTTTATAGCAAAATCGCCCTGATATGAAAACTGTTCGCGCCTAAGGGCAGATGTGATTTTTCTTTCTTATTTTGTAACTAAAAGTAAATTCTGCGTGTTACATCTATATTAATAAAATCAGACTTTTGTCTGTAAATTTGTCGGAATCAAAAAATTTTGCTATATCTTCACGTTTCACACCCCATGAAAGCCGAAAATGACTTCAGAAAATTTTGCCTGTGTGTGTGTGTGCGTGTGTGTGTGTCATCGTGTCTGTATGTCGCTTTTTTTGTCCTGCCATCACTTGAGAACGGCTGGACGGAATTCAACTGCGTTTGGCAGGAATTTAGGTCTTCACCCAACTTAAAATTATATCTATCAACTTTTCAGAAACTCCCCCCCGTTCCCCCCTGGGGGGTAAAAGACTAAAACACGTTTGTCCTGGCATCACTCGAGAACGGCTGGACAGAACTCAACAGCGCTTGGCAAAAACTTAGGTCTTCACCCAACTTAAAATTATATCTATAGAAATTTTCAAAATTATGATTAGTGTTTAAATTGTGGGTAAAAAACGCCTGCGCATGCGCCATAAATATTTTTTCATTAAAACGCTTTGAATGGAAAAATAAAATATAAAAATAAATTTTTAAGATAAAGACTTTTTTATTCGCGAGATTCGCACTACAAATTATGAAAAGATTGAAATGAAGTGTTGCTATCTAAATTCCATACTTTAGTTAATTTTAAAAAATCTAATTGTCGTATCGAGAAATTGTTTACACCCCAGGATTCAGAAAAATCACCCCTTTCATTTGGTACTAAATTTGTAACGATAGGTCTGATATTTCTAATTTAATTTTCCCTTTTTCCGTTGCCACTTAAATTTCATACTTTAGTTAATTTTTAAAAATGTAATTGTCGCATTGAAAAACTGTTTGCACCCCTGGATTCAGAAAAATCGCCCCTTTTATTTGGTATCATGTTTATAAATATAGGCCTGATATTTCTAATTTATTTTACCCTTTTTCCGTTTTCAACCCAGATTCGGTAGAAGGTTTTATATTTATATATATTTTTATTTTCCAGAAATAAAATGAAATATTTTAAATTTCACGTGAATAATAATAAAAATTAGAGAGAAAATACCAACAAAAGTTGGTGATTTTTTTTTTTTTTTTTTTTCAGGAATTCTTATGTGGATAAATATTTTCAAATAGATATTTGGCATTAGTTTAATATTTTTATTTAATTAAGCAGTACTTTTCTTTCCTGCAGTAAAACAAAATTTTTTGTTGTTACTATGTGCCTTATGAGGTTCTTTTATGTTCTCCCCTTAATTGTAAATTATTATAATTTGGATTTTATTAAGATTTTTTATTTTTATTTTGTAAATATCAGAAAAGAGTTTTTATTTTATTTTATTTTATTTATTTATTTATTTTGTGAATGGAAAAGCTTTAGTATCGGATCCCTTTGGCAAAATTTGAAATTCGGTACCAAAGTAGCTCGGACGTTTCTCGCCAAGATCTTTAATTGCACAATTGAGATAGCCAATTCAGTTCATCGCAAAAATGGCTTAAAATATTTAAAGTCACCAAAGGGGTCCCATACTAAAGCTGTACTTTTTGTATTTATTTATTTGTAATATTTTATATTAAAGACTTCTGTGGTGACGAAATTTGGTGCGTAAATTGTTTGTATGCATCAACCGCTTATTGTAACTAGATTTCACGAAATTCGAAATCCCCCCCCCACACACACACCCCTCCTTCTCGGAATTGGAGTGCAATAAACATGTGTAAAAACATGTTTTTCCGTTTGAATTCGCTTTGAATTATCTTAGAATGGCGAATTTTGGTGTGTGAATATTGATTAAGTGTACGCATTATGTACATTAGTGGGATTTTGCAAAATTTCGAACTCACCCGCTGAGGAAGAAGAAGTAAGAAGTGGGTAAGTTGCTGCCGAAGGCAGTGAGGACCCAGACTCCTCACGTTGCGAGCGAGAAAACCTCTACCAATCACAGCAGGAACTTAGGTTATTAATAAAGATATGGGATTTTGACAACTCATTTAAGTTTCATGTCCAGCGAAGCGGGCAAAGCCTGCTAGTTATCTATATAATATTACTCTAACGGGCACCAGTTGCGATTATTTTTTGTTGAAATGTTACGATAGTGACTTAATAAAATATGGAGGATAAAAAATAATACATAAGCAGTATTTAAGCACGTGGACTGAGTCAGTTCAATGATCTAATAAAAAAAAAAAAAAAAAAAAAAATTACGGCATTTGTCTGATGAGATCCATGAGATCATTTTATAAAAAAAATCTAGTATTTTTAAAAATTGTATTTTTATAACCTTTGCATACGTCATTTTAAACCTAGCAATACTTTAAAGATATAAACAAAATATGAATTTTTGTCATAAATTGACTAAAAAAAGCAATAATAAAAAGCATAATCAAAATAAGGATGAGTTTTTTTTTTTTTAACTATGCAAAAATGAATAAATTAGAAAATTAATTAAAAGGCATCCCCATCACGGCGGCAAAAAATTAAAAGCCACCAAAAGGTGTCCTATACTAAAAGCTTTCCTGCTTGGGGACGTATGAAAACTGGGTCGTCAAACACGAATTTTATTTTGGAACTTTTCTTTGGATGATTTGGTTTAACTATCATAAGCGTTTAATCCCACAAAAATTAATGATAAATTGGCTTCTGATGAATTAAAATTTAAATTGGGTGGTGAAATTGGCATAAGACTTATGAGTTTCAAATTTTAAAGGTAAATAATTCAAGAAAGAAATTCCAAAAATTTCGCACAGGTTAGCTAGTTTAAGATATTTTCTGTATACAAAAATGTCATTTTCGACTAAAAAATCAATTTTTCAATTTTGCTGAAATAATATAGCGCAACGTTTTCTCATTTTAAAACCATTTGATTTTTATTTCTTTCTTTTGTAGCAGCAGAGTTATAGTTATTTAAAAATTGGTTGTTCCAAATTTAAAAGACCGAGAATAATAATCCTCATAACGTTTTCTCAATATTGTATTTTTCAATGCCAAAGTTCATTGCAACCATAACGCAAAAACTTCTGCATAAAACAACTTGAAATTTTGCATGATGTTGTATAACTATTACTAAAGGGAAGAGATTGTCTTCATTACTAAATATATATATATATTACGGTGGTGTATATTTAAAGTTGCAGAGGATTATCGGAATTTCTTATATGCTAGAAATTGCACGGCTTTTTCTTTTAAGACAGTTTAAATATAGACTTCGAAGTAGCCTATTCCCGTGATAATCTTAATACGTTTATTTTTAAATGTATAGCTTCTGAATATATATATACAAAATCTGACAATAAAGTTCGGTGAATAGTCCTGTAACATTAACATAGATGAAAAATTAACGAAAGTTGCCTTACTGTCCTTCGAAATAGTTACCTCCCATAACTAAGCACCGCTGAGATTTGCTATACATGTCCTGTAAACTTTGCAAGAAGTCTTCTTTTGGGATGGTGTTCAAAAGCGTCGTCACGTTTCGTTGGATGTCAGGAATATCGTCAAATCTCTTTCATTTCAAAGCGAGCTTGAGTTGAGGGAATAGAAATAAGTCTGGAGGATTAAGATCTGGCGAGTATGGTGGATGTTCAATTTGCACCACCCTCTAAACATGCCTGCTTCTGATCGGCAGTCAAGTGATGTGGCACAAGACGACAACACGTTTCTCTCATCCCTAAATTCTGGGTAACGATTTGTCGCACGGATTCATGGTTAATCTGCAGTTCATCAGCTATCATGAGCACAGTTAATTGCCGATCTTTCATGATTAATTTCCTCACTTTCTTCATGTTTTTGTCACTGAGAGAGGTCACCAGTCTTTCGCTATGGGGTTGTCAGAAACACTTTCCCGACCTTCTCAAAAACGGGCGAACCACTCGTACACACACTTCATGGACAGTTCTTGATCTTCATAAACATGTACCAGCATCGCATGAGTTACTTTCGGTGCCTTGCCAAGCTTAAAACAAAACTTTAATTTTTTTTTTCATTTTCCTGTTCTCAGTTAAGAACCAACGCACTAAACAAGTACTTTGTAAAACAAGTCTTACACGGAACACAAACGACGCTCAACTGAACAACGGTGGGGGCAGATAGTCAACACCTGCCGCTACGCAGGTGCAGTGTTTTGTTTTGCCAGTGCTGCCAGATCAGTGGGTCTATTCTGGCCTGTACGTTAAAAAGACAAAGCGATCGTTATTTTTTCGATCGAAATCTCTTTCATAACGATGTTCCGTTGTAGAGCAATTCGGCCCTACGAACGTTATAATCAAACGAGGTGGGGGAAAACTGCGTTCGAGGTTAACTCTTTCATCCAATCAGGACGAAGCACGTGGTTTGTTTTATTGTGATTACAAGTGAGTAAGAGAGAGCAGACGATGATCGCCATGTTTTGTTAAATATAGGTTTGTTGTGAAAATGAAAAAAATAAAAAGCAAAGACACAGTGTGGATTCTTTTATGTGTTGTAGCAGAGCAGTTTTCCAGTTCAATTTAATTGTATCGACTCGATGAGAAGGAAATTTAAAATAGCTAAGTAAATTTTTATATTAGACTGGCTGTTAAAATGAAATCGGCCACACGATATAATTATTTACTCGGCAAAATAAAGAGGAAGTATCACTTTCTAAAGATTCAAGTTAATAGATTTATTTTATTTACATGGTATGTACTCATGTTTTAATTATTTTTTCTAAAAATTAATTTTTAAATATAGTACGTACAATTGTTTGAACTATATTTTTTGTTTAAGTGCAATTGAAATATTTGATATTTTGATATATTTGAGTAAAATTAATTAAACTGTAACACTAATTCAGTGAATAAAACATAAAACTATTTTTCTTTATTTATAAATTTATTTTTACTTAAATAATTGAAGTTAAAATTTATATAGCCATTGCCTATTGAAATGATATAAATATTTAAATATTGATTTGAACTAATGTGATAAAATTTGTTCGATTTTATTAAATTAAACGGGAATTTATTTTAATGATATTAGATCTTTTCTTTTTAAAAAAAAGAAAAGAAAGTATATTATTATAAATTATATAAATGTTTGATTTACACTGTATATACCAATTTCTAGAAAATTATTTATATATTTATATGAAAAGTACGTTTCTTAATTTTTTACATAAATATATGAATAATATATTGCTTTCTAAAATACATTAAGCTTTAAAGTTGTTTAGATTTACTAAGCCCAAAATATTAAATAGAAGTATGCAATTGTTTAGAATTATTCAAAATAATTATTAGAAAAAGAAAAAAAAAAAAGATTTACAACTACAGCTGAAATTTTTATAATTTTAAAAGAAGAAAGTTTTTATATTATTCATTTTTTCTAATTTAGTAAATAAAACATAAAAATATTTTTCTCTATTTATAAAGACATCTTTATTTAAATATTTGAAGTTAAAACTTATAAAGTCATTGTCTATTGAGGTGATAAAAAATATTTAATGAGTGTTTTATATTAATATCATAAAATTTGTTTGATTTTATTAAATTTAATGTGAATTGTTTTTAAATAATGTTTTAATTTTTAACCCCCCTCCCCCAATATATATATATATATATATAAATTTGATTTAATCTGTATATTAATTTCTAGAAAAATATTTGTAAATTTATATGAAAAGTACATTACTCAATTTTTTACATAAATGTGTATGATGAATAATGCATTGCTTTTTAAAAAATATTTAGCTTTAAAATTGTTTAGAAGATTTACTATACCCAAAATATTAAATTAAATCATAAATTTAAATAATAAACATTAAATCAAAAAATTAAATTATGTATGCAATCGTTTAGAGTCATTCAAAACAATTACTTAAATATATAATAATAATAATAATAATAAATAAATAAATAACTAGGTTCTCAAATACAGTTGAAATTTTCATAATTTTAAAATAATAAAGTTTGTATTTTATTCCGTTTTCACTTTATTTAAATTTGGATATGTGTGGGAAAAACTAATTAATTTTTGTTTACATTCTATGTATTTTAAGCTTTGCTAACATTTCTTTAACCAAGTTTCCTTATTTCATAAATCATAACTATTTCTTAAAAAAAAAAAAAAAAAGAATGATTAAACACCTTTATAATACCAAAAGGGCGCGCCATATTGTAACGAATACAAGAGCCACTCAACGACAGCCTTAGAGCTCTCGAAAAATAACGAAGATAAATATCGCTAAAAGTTCGATCGCAACAGCCCAGAATACCAAATATCGTTATATTCCGAAGATCGTTGAATTCCGAAGGAATATAACGAAGCGAACAGGCCAGAATAGACCCACAGCTGTTCTGACTTCATTCACCGAACTTTATTGTCAGAGGTTGTATATTATATATATATATATAAATATATATATATATATATATATATTAGGAGAATAATGAAAAGAATGAGAACGAAAAATAAACAAATGAATAATTCACCACCAACACCCACAAAGGCGAATCTGGTAGCTAGTTCACTTGAATAGTTTTAATTATTTTATTTGAAAAAAGAATAGTATTATATGTAAATATGCAGTTATCGTGTTCTTTAGCAATTTCAATTTTTACCTTCTCTTACCTATAGGGTCGAGAAAGTACTGTTTTAGGGTCAAATTTTCGAAAGTGAGTTTTTGTTATATTTACATGTTCTGAGGTCCCCTGAATACAAAAATCATGTTTTTAGCGAATGGTCTGTGTGTCTGTTATCAGCATATCTCAAGAACAAATAGTAGCAGAAATTCCAAACTCGGTATTCTAAATGTGTATCATATAGGGATGCTACACTAAGCTTTTCATTGAGATGAAGCAAATGGTTCGTGTACAGGGACACTTAAAAGTATTCAGATACATTACGTATATGGGGGAAATTGCAGGTAAGTAGAGTTTAACATCTATACACTGCACTAAACCAAATAAAACGAATATATATTTTGTGTAATAGACATTAATGAAACGGGGTTTGAGGGGGGCGGTAGCCCCCCCCCTCCTCACACACAGAACTAATTATCATATAAAACTCTTCCTAAGCCTAATTTGAATTGTTTATCAAAGGTTTACATAACAGTACTCGTTATCTTACCTCTTAATCTCCAACCTGTATTTATAGTATTAAATTTCAGGTTAAGAGAAAGTAGTGTGAGTGACACACCAGATTATTTTACATATTTTACTATTTTTATCCAGCTTCATTTTATTTTATTTCTTTTTTTTTTTATTATTATTATCCCATAGATTTACTTTGCTTGACTTTTCTTGTTTATATCATACTCTTAATCAATCAATATATGTATATATACATATACATATATATATACTCGGTAAAAATAATTTAAGAAAATTATTATTTATTAAAATTATTAACTATTAAAATTATCTTACATGATGATTGCAGACGATTTCCTTTCTAGAAAAGTAGTATAACACTAAATATCCAAAGAAAGTTAAATGTATTCTCTATATGACACTTTTTAATGTTTTTTTTTTTTTTTTTTTTTTTTTTTTTATGAAAAAAAATTATAACTTTGTTTTAAATAATCGCATATCGATGGTTCAACCTTTCGTTTTAAAGGTAGTGACGAGCTCTTTAGATACCCATACTAAAGAGGGTAGCAATGCTCCTCCATATACATTATTTTTTCCCCAATTGATTATCACTATAATAATCTTTTAAATATTTCATGATGATTATTAAAAAATAATTTTCTTCATGTACATTTACACGAAATTTTGCCCTGTACCACCATCCTAAAAATTTAGAGAAAGCGGGATGGTCGGCCACCTGTTTGACAATTTTCACCAAAAGTTGATAGGCACTAATTTATGTCAAAATTCAACTACACATCAAATTTTATGAAAAATATGTGCAGTAGTTCCTGAGATGCAGTCAGGGCCGGCGCCAGGGGTGAGGCAACTGAGGCAGCCGCCTCAGGCGCAATGATGCAAAGGGCGGCATTTGGCGCATTTACATTGAACATAAAATTCATTACGAGGAAAAAAAAAACTATTTCGTGATTTATATAGATTATGAAACAGTTTCTAACTGCATGTACTTACTATTATACCCTTTAAACTTTAAATTTAACTCTTTACAATCTATTGTCCACTGCTAAGCCTCGAAATGACGAATATTCGTCGTCAAGATTACGATAACGGCGCTAATATGAAAGGGTCTAATTCCGGTGTGCAAAAAAGAATTTTAGAGAGAAACTCTAAAGCTTTTTATTTACCTTGTTCATATCAATCACTGAATTTGATTATTAACGACGCTACTAAAAAATCCGGTGAATTATGCAACTTTTGTTACTTATTAAAGAGCTCTTTGTTTTCTTTTCGACATCTACGTCCAGATGGTCAGTGTTAAAAAACCGCATAACTTCTTTAACTTTAAAAAGTGTTTGTACGACTTTATGGGAAAGCCATATTTAGACTGTAAAACCGCTTAGGAATGATTTGCCCAAAATGTATTACGCATTAGTCAAAATTTCTCTAGATATGTCAAAAGATAGTGAGACAGTCTGTAAGAGTAAATCATTGGCTAATAAAATAGCAAAATTTAAATTCATTTGTAGTGTTGTACTTTGGAATGAAATTTTGACCAAAATAAATATTGCTTCAAAATATTTAAAAAGTCCAAAAATGGTCATACCGGAATCTATTAAGGTTTTAGAATCGTTAAAATCATTTTTAAAGACTTTCGTGAAAATGGCTCTTCCGTAAAACAAATTGCAGATGAAATGGAAATAAGTAATGATTTTGATCCATCGTGTTCGGTAAGAATTAGAGGTAAAAATAAACTATTCGCTTATGAAGAAACCGACACTCCTATCGAAGCCGCATTAAAAAAAAAAAAAAAAAAAAAAAAATTGAAATTGAGGTGTTTAACTACCTTGTCGATATATGTCAAAATTCAGTTACCGAGAGGTTTAAACAATTAAACGACCATAGCAATGTTTTTCAATTTTTGTATGATATTCCTTCCTTAACTGAAGTAAACTCAAGCACTATCTTTAACTACTGCAATGCTTTCATAATCATTTAACCGATGATATCAAGTTAAATAATTTATTTAACGAATTGTTGATTTTTTCAAAATTAGAAATTATAAAAAACTACTTAAGATCTACGATGGCTCAAGAGCGCTTTTCAAATTTAGCAATACTGGCAATTGAAAATGAAATTGCTTCTGATATTGATTATAATGATATAATTAATGATTTTGCAAAATTAAAGGCAAGGCGTGTTTTAAAAGAAAATGTTTAATTCTTGTCATATTAAATTTTTGTAAATATTATTATTAATAATGAATACGTATATTTAATGCATATGTATATTTAACTGTAAATGAACGCGTAATTTTAAAATACGATTATATTTATTACATAAATTTATACAAACTTCTAAAAACATGTTGGCTTGTTTAAATTTTTTACTTGTTTTGGATATGTTCTTATAAATAATAAAAATACGTAAATGATAGCATTTTTCATCATTTCAAACGGATATGTGTAAATTCTGAAGAGTTTTACCGTATTCTTTCCTTCATTATATAATGTAAATATATTTTCTGTAATTTAAATATGAAAATGAAAGAATCCAACCAATAAAGTGGTGACAATTTCATAGAAATTCTGAAGACTACAGGCCCTTTTTTAGTTACTTCTTACTATCATTGTTTCTGTCTAATTATATTTGTGTGTATTATTTAATTATAATAAACTTCTTTATTGATTTTATAATTTGAAACTTTTGTAATGCGTAAATGGATACCACTTTCCTTCATGTGTTTTGCTGAAAAACACTTATTTTTCATATTTAAAAATTTTCAATCTGAAAATTAGCATATAATGATATTTATGACATTACAATATTGTACTTTGTAAAGATAACATGTATTTTAAATTAAAAAAAAAATTTTTTTTATTGTTTTATGGTTGACTTTTTGTTTTTGTAAGTATTATTAACAGTGTAACTATAATTATACATTAGTGAACGATTATACTACAGTGCATACGGTTTGACAACATAATTATTTTCTAAAAATTAGCAATTTTTTTTTTCCAAAGAATGCTTATTAAATATAGATTATATTCTATCTAGCAAATGAAAATACAATCGCATTTTTAAGTATTGTTTGTTGCAACAGAACGGTTTTGATCAAGAAAATGAAAGAGAAGTTAGATACGGAATTATTTATATCACTGTTCATGTTTGTGTTCTTGTAAATATTATGTATATGAAAAAAATTTTCATGTGTAAATTTCAAATATTTCTCTTCATATCATAGCAAAAATTTCATACGTAGTTTGTTTTTGCACATTTATTATCTTTTCCTGGTTATAAAATATGAATACTTGATAATGTTTAGTTTGACATTGTAATAAATGATTTTGTCAAAGAAAATCAATTCAAAATAAATAAAGTTTTATTTCATTCTTTATACTAGTCGATCTCCGCACCCCATGCAGTTGACATTTACAAATTAACCTATTTTCAAATTTGTCATATTCACTAAATCTAAAACAAAACGACTATTAAAAATTTAACTTTTTATCAAAATAATAGAATTCGAGTCATATGCAATTTAAATTTAATTGTTTGTAAGAATTAATTTGAGCGGAAATTCATCAATATCATTGTTAGTTTATTTGACCGAGGGTATAATGCCTTTTGTTTACTTTCTCTTACCCATAAGGTAGAGAAAGTATTGTTTTTGGGTCAAATTTTCGAACACGAGATTTTGTTATATTTACACGTTTTGAGGTCCCCTGAATACGAATTCCATGTTTTTAGCAAATGGTATGTGTGTATGTCTGTGTGTCTGTATGTCTGTGTGTGTGTCTGTATGTTATCAGCATATCTCAAAAACAAATTATGGCAGAAAGTTCAAACTTGGTATTCTAAAAGTGTATCATATAGGGATGCTACAGTAAACTTTTCGTTAAGATCAAGCAAATGGTTCGTGTACAGGGACAATCAAGAGAATTCTAATACATTACGTCTATGGGGGACATTCCAGGTAAGTAGAGTTTAACGTCTATAAACTGCACTAAACCAAATGAAACGAATATATATTTTTTGTAATAGAGATAATTAACTGGGAAAAATTTTTTTGTGTATGTAGGAGCCTTGCCCGGGTGGGGGGAGTAAATTTTCATGATGGGTATCTTTCAAAAGAGCTCGCCAATACCTTTAAAACGAATGGTTGAACCATCGATCTGCGATAATTTAAAACAAAGTTATCGATTTTTTTTACTTTTAACGAAAAAAAACTTTTTTTTTTTTTTTTTTTTAATATTGAGAATAAAATGGACTTTTTTTGGACATTTGGTGTTATACTACTTCCCTAATATGGAAATCGTCTGCATTATCATAAAAGATAATTTTTTTAAAAAATAATTTTAATAAATTATTTTTTAAAAGCAGAATTATTTTTTAATAACCGAATTAAATTCTATATAAATGTAGGTGCATTAATGAAACGGGGGGTTGAGGGGGGCGGTAACCCCCCTCACACAGAACTAATTATCATATAAAACTCTTCAGAAGCCTAATATGAATTGTTTAACACAGGTTTACATAACAGTACTCGTTATCTTACCTTTTAATCTGCAACCTGTATTTATAGTATTAAATTTCAGGGTAAGAGACAGGTGGGTGACACACCAGATTATTATTATTATTATTTTTTTTTTTTTTTAAGGTTACCTGAATCCGATGCCGATAACAGAGAAAACAACCAAAATTGTTTTCGGTTGTAATTTATTATCATTTACATTGTGGCCGAGAAAGAAAATCACCAATTGGCAGTTCTTACATAGAATTACACCAGTCCTTCAAATTAGCATTTAGATTTCATAGCATCAGACATTCAGTACGAGGAAGTCTGGGTTAAAAATATTGTTCAATAAAACACACAGTAGCATCAATATATTACAAAATATATATATATATAATTTCTTTTGCCAAATCATCCTTTTTCCATTATTTTATTCATTCCTCCAAACCAAGGATAAATATTTATTTTATTAATTAAATTAATTTTTTGAACAATTCCTCAAAAACGAGTATAAAAACTTTTTTTTTTCTTTATTTCAATTTATTGTTTAGCAATAGCATCAATTTCGAGCGTTACTTTCGAGAAATTTTGGGTTTTATTATTAAAAGGTTATCAAAAAAGTTTTTATTTATGCCTACTACAAGATTTTAAAAAGCTCTATAACTTGCTTTTTTATAATAGTGATTTGTTATTTAAAATTTTACAACGAAGTAGGACTGCTTTTTAATGCACCAACATAATTTTTTTTTCCATTAATGCCTTTTAAAAGATTTGTTTTTTTTATCAGACTTAAGTTTTTTATCAGACTTAAGTTTTTTATTTATTCTTTTATTTTTATTTATTTTTTATTTTTTGCATTTATACTATCGATGCAATAAATAACTCTTACCAAAGGTTAAATAATTCAGATTTTCTTTTTTAAAATAAATAATCTGGTTTGTCGCTCACACAACTTTCGTTATCCTTCATTTCAATGCTATAAAGATAAATCGCAGGTAAAGCAGTTCCATCAATTACATTTAATAAAAAAGAATGTTTAGGTATTTTGAGTAATCTGCATATTTTCTATAAAGTATATGCACATCATATTGTTTACTTAAAATTAGTCCTATATGAAAAACACATCCAGTAATTTCAAAATATAGACCTAAAATATCCTGTATATTTTAATATACTTAATATATACTTGGGTAGCCCTGCAAACGAAAGTTTAATGATTTCCATACCACAATCTACACAAAACATGTTTCATTTCATTTTCTGTAGGGCAGGCTATGTTACCCTACCCTGGTCTTACCAGAAATTTCCCCCATTCCCCCTCCTATAGATGTAATATATTTAAATTCTCTTGGATGGCCTTGTACACTAACCACTTATTGCTTGATCCCAACAAAATATTTAGTGTAGCATCACTACATTATACAGATATAGAATACCGAATGTGGACTTCCTGCTACTATTTTTTCTTGAGATAAGCTGATAAGACAAACAGACACACACAGATCAACTACTATAATTTTCAGATTCTGGACACCTCAAAACATGTAAATATAAGAAAAACTCTATTTCGAAAATTTCACCCCAAAATAAAACTTTCTCTACTGTATATATGGGTAAGAGAAAGTAATTATAGTTAGCATGTTGATTTTCTTTTGATTAGTAATTTGAGTAGTAATGACGTCATACACGGGCGGCAGATTAATGCTTGCCTCAGGCGGCAAAATATCTAGCGCCGGCCCTGGATGCAGTTGTCGCAAAATTTGGCCACACACAGACAGACATTTTCTAAAAATGGTCAAATCGTGTTCTGTGACTCTCAAAACATTTAAATCCATCGAAAAACCTGAGGTTGAAAATTTTTTATGAATCCAATACTTTCTTCTATTGAATATAGAAGAGTAGAGGAATAAGGGCAGTGACATGCCACGCGAAGTGCGGTGGTGGGACGTGGTGGGACGGTGGGATGATGTGGGTCATCATCTTGGACGAGGGGGTTAAGTGCGGTGGTGGGACGGTGGGATGATGTGGGTCATCATCTTGGACGAGGGGGTGTTGCCACTGGAAGAATAGAAACTGTGTGTTGCCACCGGAAGAATAGAAACTTTGACGATCATCTTCGATGAGGTTTGGTGGTGCCATCTATCGGGAATTTTGAGGAGTTAGATTTATTTTCATAAATTTTGGACTTAGTATTTTTTTCACAATTTCGGGGACTTCAAAATTTTTTCGAAGTTAGATTTATTTTCTTAAATTTTGGACTTAGTAATTTTTTCGAATTTTTTGCAGGGGGATTAGATAACGTAACGATCTTTTGGGACTTTAATATTTAGGTGTTGCCACCGGAAGAATAGAAACTTTTGAAGAGTTGTCATTCGGGGATTATAAATTGATTACAGAATTAAATAGAAATTTTCCTATGTATTTCAGTGAATTTGACAAAATAAAACAAAGGGTTGGTGAGTACTATATAATTAAAAACAGGGTATAGATATTAAAATTTAGATGTTGCCATTGGAAGAGTATAAATAATTTCCGGTGGGACTTAACATTTTCGACTGAATGAAACAATGAATGACTGAAGTTAATTAACATCAGTAACAATTTATGAGTATTTCAGAAACTTAGCATTTTTAGAGATTAAAAATATATTGTGTTAAGATAATAAATAAGGAATTTAAATAGGAGTTCATACTTTTAGTGACATCATTACAAATTTATATTACGAAATTTTTACAGAATTAAATAGAAATTTTCGTATTTTGAGGATAAGTGTCATCAGTGGATTAACACACAGATTTAAAAACAAAACAATAATAAATAATTTAAAGCACATATTTTTCAATAATGAATGTCATACAATTATATGTATAATTAATTATTTTAAAACAAAAACGATACGCATAAATTTAAAAACAATAATAAATAATTTAAAACACATATTTTTTAATAATGAATATCATGTAATTATACGTATAATTAGTTATTTTAAAACAAAAACGACATTATAAGCAATAAAGTTGTTTAAACTAAACTTTATACACATCATGACTTTATGTTAACACTAAATAAGTTTCACTTTTAAAATTTCTTTAAACTCTAACATATAAATACTATTAATACAATCGTTAAAATTGAACGCTGAAACAAAGGTAGATGAATTTAACGAATGGTATAGACTTTGATCTTAATATCTGCGCATTACCATTCGGAGATTATAAATTTATTACAGAATAAATAGAAATTTGCCTATGTATTTCATGGAAGTTGACAAAATAAAACAAAGGGTTCGTCAGTATTATATAATTAAAAACATTGAATGTGAATGGTATAGACTTTGATATTAAAATTTGGGTGTTACCATTGGAAGAGTATAAATAATTTATATGTTATAAATTAAACTGAACACAATAAAAATTATTTAAATTAAACTAAATATAATAAAAATTATATAAATTAAACTTTATATTCTCACTAAATAAGTTTCACACTTATTTAAGCTCTAACTTACATTCGTTAAAAATTGAACACATGCACTTTAAAAAATGACTATCATATAAATTTAAAAAAAATTACTATCATATAATAATATTAATTAAAAAAATGCATACAAAGATATATAGTAAAGTTATAAATTTAAAAAAAATACTGTCATATGATAATATTAATTAAAAAAAAAAAATTACTATTATATAATAATATAAATTAAAAAAATTACTTTCATATAATAATATAAATTTAAAAAAAATTACTTTCATATAATAATATTAATTAAAAAAAATGCATACAAAGATATACAGTAAAGTTATAAAATAAATAAATAAATAAAAAATAAAATAAATAAAAATAAAAATAAAATAAAAATGACTATCCTAAAATAATATTAATTTAAAAATACATACAATGTTTAAAATCAACAATTAAATTTTATATACATTATAATTAACTAAACTTTATGCTGTTACTATTGAATAAATTTATCCTAACACGAAAACTTTACATAAATTTTATAAGCAAAAAAGCTATAAGTACACGAATATGTTATTTAAATTAAACATTATATTGATACTACACAAATATTATTTAACATTTATTCGAGTTTAACGCTGTAATATAATTTAAACTATCTTAGTTGATTTAAATGAAACAGGTAAATACTTTTAAACTTGAACTAATAAAAATAAGTTCTTTTTATAAAATAATTGATATAAACTATAATAATAAAAAGGATTAGTTATATTTAAAAACTATCAGTTACTAAAAGTTATTTTATATTAAACATTTCGAAATAAATTGCATAAAAATTCAATGCATCATTTTAAATGAAAATAAACAGTTTCCTTAAAAAACAGATAATACGGAATATTCTATGAGTCAGTTATCACCTGCAACGGAAAACCCCTACAGCTGATGAATCATTTGTTATATACGCTGGCGAGCCATGCCTATTAGTAATCCACACTATCTCATATAAAGATTAAGTTAAAATCATTAAAACAATACAGCGAATAATTTGGAAAATGCAATAATTTTTTCACAAAGCATATCATACAATGAGTTTAAACGATTATCACCTATCTATCACTTAAACGGTATTGAAATAAATACATATAAAAGTAAGTTATAGTTAAAAAATAAAAATTTCGTTTGTGAAAGGAGTTTTATATATTGAAAAAATTAGTTTTACTCAAAAAATTTCTAAACATACACAAGTTAAATGGAAACTTTTCTAGGTTTCATTTAAGCAATAATTTTCCATGTGTGAAAGTAGTTTTATTTATGCAAAATTTAGTTTTATATAAACAAAAAAAGTTATAGTGTAACAATAAAAAAGTTTATAGTATAACAATAAAAAATTCCTTATAAGTAAATACCAATAAAAAATATTTTTTAAATTAATTTCTCTCTCTTCAATAAAACAATAAAAATTTCTTATATAACTTTCGTAAAGTTTTAATAAAATTTCTATTATAAACAAATTTTTTTATGATATAAACAAATAATTTTATTAGAATATACATATTAAGTTTATTAAATTATCAAATAGTAATAATAAATTATGAAACTTACTTAAAATTGATGAAATTTCCCTTAGCGAAATGCAACCTTCATTCACACACAAATGCGAGAAACTGTTTATCGCCACACGTTGACTCATACAGATAAGAATGTTGATTCATGCTTATCTTAGTAGAATGTTGTTAGAGTTCTGTGTTTTCAGAGTAATATAAAATAGTTTATAGAGATCATTTATTTAATATCAGTTGTAAACTACATTTAAATAATGCAATAAGAGTTGAACTCTGCAATTAACCTATTAAAATATTGAAATTTTTTTAATTTTTTTATTTAATTTTACTTTTTTTAATTATGCTAAGAAAATAATGAGATCAAAACAGAATTATTTTACGATAAGACATCCTTTTTCATTCAATAAAATGTAACTATAATTTTTAATGAAAGGTTTTAAAATCACTTAATAGGATAAAATTAAAAACAGAAATCTTATTGTTTTAGTAATTCTTTTCTCTAGTTATAAAACTAAGTAATAAACTATCTATAAATAATCGGATAGCAAGAGAGATTTTTGTATAATAACTATATATTATTTTAATATATGCATTACATCGCAAGGTAAAATTTTTAACTTATTTATACGGATTGAAGTAATAAAACTTAATCATTTGCATAACCGCTAAATTTTATAAGTTGGATATATGATTTAAAATACTAAACAATAATCCTTGTGAGAGAATTGGGATAACACTTTCACAGAAAGAAATTGTCCTTTACAATAAGATTTGCTTAGAATGTCTAAGTGAAAATAACTTACCGTGAGGTCAGTGAGTCATGCAGTTGTATTCGAATTTATTGTTTTTAGTTAATGAAACTTCTAATGAGAGAATTATTTTTACTAGCACATAAATGTAAATTTTTATATTATTCCTATATAGATAAAATTTTAAATAATTCATTAAGTGTTAAACTTTGCATTTAATCGATTAAATAAAGTTTTCCTAAAATATAAGTGTAATTTTTTAATGAATCGTTTTGAAATCACTTTAACTTTATAAGAAAAAACTAAAAAGAGGTTTTTAAATTACTTAATAGGATAAAATTAAAAATCTTATTGTTTTTAGCAATTATTTTATCTAGTTATAAACTATATATTATTTTAATATACGCCTTATAGTTAAGTCAGTTTTAGAGAAAACCAAGAAAAAATCCCAACGCGCAGGTTGATGAGTTGGAATATTCTATTATACTTAAAGAATCCAGGTACGGAAAAACCGAAATACAATACGCGGAAAAACAGGCGGGATTTTCGGTTAAAACTTCAAAGCAGTGGACGGTAAACATAACACACCGTGAAACAACCTACTCCCACGACAGCCAAACTAAGAATGAAGGGAAACGTTGAGTTGTAACACCTTATCTACTAGAGATAAGGGGGAATTCCCCATGACTCACCCCTCGTTCGTTCATGTACAACATCTTACGAGAAACTTCGTGAAGGATGACTCATCGGTGACGAGTTTGAATAATATGCATAACCGCTAAATTGTATAAATGAGAATCTTTTAATGTGAGTATTATAGTAATGATAAATTTATTTTATAATCGATAACTCATCAGCTTCACACCTTATATAAAACAATGGTATATTCAAAAGTGTTACCAAATTTTACTACACAATAAACATTCACATATGGATATTCCTAAGGTTTAAGACTATGCGAGGATCCTATAAGCGAAATGCCTGTGAGTCTTTCTAAGGAATCCTAATCTGTATTTAAGCAGGTTTTAGAGAAAACCAAGAAATACTCCAGTCGACTAGGTTGATGAAATGGATTCGAATCCAACACTTCCCCTTTTACCATAGAATCGTTCACTAATCACAAGGTTAATGAGTCATGCAGTTGTATTAAAACTTATTGATTACATGTCTAAACTTATACCATTAAATATTTAACTGTTGGTTCTATAAGTGGATTGCTCTGTGTGTGAGTCTTTGTAACTTATAGTTAAGCGAGTTTTAGTGAAAACCAAGAAAAACTACAAACGGGTAGATTGTTAAGTTGAATTCGAACCTAACATTACACATAGAATCGTTTAGTCTTCCAAAATCCTTGTAACAACATGTTTATGAAATTTATAAGAAAATGCTTAATAGGGTTTGCATGCGTTAGCTATATTAAACACTTAATTTTTAACATACATTAAGGTTAGTGGATGAGTGACAGGTAATTCATTTAAAACAAAAATATAATAACGGTCGATTGAAACAAAGGGTTTGCAGTTTTAGAGAAAAACAAGAAAAAATCCCAACGGTAGGTTGATGAGTTGGAATATTCTATTATACTTAAAGAATCCAGGTACGGAAAAACTGAAATACAATACGCGGAAAAACAGGCGAGATTTTCGGCTAAAACTTCAAAGCAGTGCACGGTAAACATAACACACCGTAAAACAACCTACTCACACGACATCCAAACTAAGAATGAAGGGAAACGTTGAGTTGTAACACCTTATCTACTAGAGATAAGGGGGAATTCCCGGAAAAGCTGAGTCACCCCCCGTGGATCTTACGAGAAAGTTCGTGAAGGATGACTCATCGGTGACGAGCTTGAATAATTTGCATAACCGCTAAATGGTATAAGCGAGAATCTTTTAATGTGAGTATTATAGTAATGATAAATTTATTTCATAATCGATAACTCATCAGGTTCACACCTTATATAAAACAATACTATATTTAAAAGTTTTACTGTACAATAAATATTCACATATGGATATTCATAAGGTTTAAGATCGATTAAATAAACGAGAATCCTATAATCGAAATGCACGAGAGTCTTTCTAAGAAATCCTATTGCATATTTAAGCAGGTTTTAGAGAAAACCAAGAAATACTCCAATCGACTAGGTTGATGAAATGGATTTGAACCCAACACTTCCCCTTTTACCATAGAATCGTTCACTAATCACAAGGTTAATGACTCATGCAGTTGTATTGAAACTTATTGATTACAAGTCTAAACTTATACCATTAAATATTTAACTGTTGGTTCTATAAGTGGATTGCTCTGTGTGCGAGTCTTTGTAACTTATAGTTAAGCGAGTTTTAGTGAAAACCAAGGAAAACTACAAACGGGTTGATTGTTAAGTTGAATTCAAACCTAGCATTAAACATAGAATCGTTTGATCTTCTAAAATACTTGTAACAACATGTTTATGAACTTTATAAGAAAATGCTTAATAGGGTTTTCATGCGTTAGCTATATTAAACACTTAATTTTTAACATACATTAAGGTTAGTGGATGAGTGTCAGGTAATTCATTTAAAACAAAACTATAATAAGGGTCGATTAAAACAAAGGGTTTGTAGGTTATAATTATAGGATAAAACGTTATGTGTTTCGAAAACCCTTCATCAAGATTGCAACAACCGTTTCGAATGATACTCTCCCTTCATCAGATAGACTTAAACTTTTATTTTCACAGTATGAAACAAGATAATAGAGGATTTACACTTATTGAAATCCCAACTTATAAATAATTCGACTTTCACTAAAAATGCAAGTCGCATATACACTTTGAAACAATCAATAAATTTTATATTATCACAATGCATTAAATAAGTTTCCCGTTTAACATTCAAGATGAATTTATTTTTACATTAATTAAGAATTGAACACATATTAATTTTTAAAATGACTATTTTTTAAAAAGTTTTGAAACAGCTAATAAAATTTATAAGCTTTTACAATTAAATAAATTTAGCATATTAGGGAAGTTTTACATCACTCGGTAAAATTTTATATAAGCAATAAAAGTGATACACATTATAATTATAAACTCATAAAATAAATTTCACACTTAACATTTAAACTCTAACCAATCAATCTTAAAGTAATTTTTTATCTTTTGTACATAATCATAAACCTTTCGTTTCTATTGTAAAGTGAAGTATGACTCATGCTTTAATTAAAATCTCTAATCAAAATTATAAGAAAGTAAAGTTTAGGAAACACCTATGTATTATAAGCAAATTAATAAAGTATAAATATTCATGTTTTTCAGTTAAGTAAAAAAGTTATATAATTAGTTTTACAGAGTACTTAAAAAAATAATGTATAATTAAGTTTAAGATTTTTTTTTTTTTTTTTTCTATAGTATGTATATATAAATTTTTAGTTAGAAAGTTTTTATTAAAATACAATAATCAAAGTTTTGTACGATATTAATTTACATTGCATCTAAAACTTTAAATATATAGAAACAATTGTACATTTGGTTTTGTCTGAAGCATATATAAATAATAAAATCTTATTCAGTTTAGTTTTTAAAACACCCTAAAGATTTCAGACACACATATTTTTATCTTGTTTAAATAAAATTTTTAAAATGAAACAATATTAATGTTATAAAATAATACACTCAGCATGACTCACCGAGTGTGCTATTCCATCAAATTATTCCGCATACGTGTAATAACATGTCTGACTTAACTATATACTGAATTACCATTATTTCTGGGACTTACCTTAAAACACATCCTACACCCTTGGCAGACTTGAAGAAAATGAATGATACGGGACATTCTTATCAGAGACGCCAGGTCACGAGGTTAGTGACGTCACGAATGATGTGATTGGCTACGCTCAGTCACGTGATCATGACGTCATCCTCTCATCAATGACGTCCCCGATTGCTTATCTGCTACCACAACGCGCGGAAATATCCAGTACGCAGTGAAAAATATTCAAAGTCTACGGGACATTACTCGAAACGATTCCATTGTCTTATACGGTAAATTGAAATATAACACGCGGAAAAAAGATCGACATATACCGGAGAAACTATGCATACTGCCCGATGAAACTAAGCCGCACAGCTAAGTAGATGCTACCAGGATGAGAGTCAAAATCCAACTGAATTCAAACAGTATGACAAGGTCTATAAATCTCCCGTGTTGATTAGATGGTTTTGATGAATGGGTTTTCCCCCACACTTAAGCAGAATGGAGAAGTCATAGGTTTTCCCTCACCTATCTCTTAATTAACTTTCTTAATTAAAATTATGCAAATTATATGTAAGTCTTTCAAATATCTCTTAATTATGTTTTCTAATTAAAATTATGTAAATTTTATGTAAATCTTTCATGTTTATCATATGCCCTCCTAGTTAAAGATTTAATAAACCTATCTTTTATACAACATAAATAAATTTAATAAGTATAATCTGTTTAATGACTCATCAAACGATGACTCATCATAAACATGTCTGAACATGAATCTACTTGAACACTAATATTTTACTGAATAAGCGATAATTACTATATGGATCACAAAATATACGTTGTTGGAAATTAAGTAAACAACACTACTTGATGAAAATTATAAGTAAACTGATTTTCTAGTTAATAATTAAATTTTTATTCATAATGAATGCAAATTAAGTTTCTCATAAGTAAACAATAATAATAATAACTTTTTGATTTGAATAATATAAAAAGCAATAATACAAAATCATATACAATAAAATGTTAGTGTTCAACTAGATTCATGTTCAGACATGTTTATGATGAGTCATCGTTTGATGAGTCATCGTTTGATGAGTCATTAAACAGATTATACTTATTAAATTTATTTATGTTGTATAAAAGATAGGTTAGAGTTTAAATGTTAAGTGTGAAATTTATTTTATGAGTTTATAATTATAATGTGTATCACTTTTATTGCTTATATAAAATTTTACCGAGTGATGTAAAACTTCCCTAATATGCTAAATTTATTTAATTGTAAAAGCTTATAAATTTTATTAGCTGTTTCAAAACTTTTTAAAAAATACTCATTTTAAAAATTAATATGTGTTCAATTCTTAATTAATGTAAAAATAAATTCATCTTGAATGTTAAACGGGAAACTTATTTAATGCATTGTGATAATATAAAATTTATTGATTGTTTCAAAGTGTATATGCGACTTGCATTTTTAGTGAAAGTCGAATTATTTATAAGTTGGGATTTCAATAAGTGTAAATCCTCTATTATCTTGTTTCATACTGTGAAAATAAAAGTTTAAGTCTATCTGATGAAGGGAGAGTATCATTCGAAACGGTTGTTGCAATCTTGATGAAGGGTTTTCGAAACACATGACGTTTTATCCTATAATTATAACCTACAAACCCTTTGTTTTAATCGACAATTATTATAGTTTTGTTTTAAATGAATTACCTGACACTCATCCACTAACCTTAATGTATGTTAAAAATTAAGTGTTTAATATAGCTAACGCATGAAAACCCTATTAAGCATTTTCTTATAAAGTTCATAAACATGTTGTTACAAGTATTTTAGAAGATCAAACGATTCTATGTTTAATGCTAGGTTTGAATTCAACTTAACAATCAACCCGTTTGTAGTTTTCCTTGGTTTTCACTAAAACTCGCTTAACTATAAGTTACAAAGACTCGCACACAGAGCAATCCACTTATAGAACCAACAGTTAAATATTTAATGGTATAAGTTTAGACTTGTAATCAATAAGTTTCAATACAACTGCATGAGTCATTAACCTTGTGATTAGTGAACGATTCTATGGTAAAAGGGGAAGTGTTGGGTTCGAATCCATTTCATCAACCTAGTCGATTGGAGTATTTCTTGGTTTTCTCTAAAACCTGCTTAAATATGCAATAGGATTTCTTAGAAAGACTCTCGTGCATTTCGATTATAGGATTCTCGTTTATTTAATCGATCTTAAACCTTATGAATATCCATATGTGAATATTTATTGTACAGTAAAACTTTTAAATATAGTATTGTTTTATATAAGGTGTGAACCTGATGAGTTATCGATTATGAAATAAATTTATCATTACTATAATACTCACATTAAAAGATTCTCGCTTATACCATTTAGCGGTTATGCAAATTATTCAAACTCGTCACCGATGAGTCATCCTTCACGAACTTTCTCGTAAGATCCACGGGGGGTGACTCAGCTTTTCCGGGAATTCCCCCTTATCTCTAGTAGATAAGGTGTTACAACTCAACGTTTCCCTTCATTCTTAGTTTGGCTGTCGTGTGAGTAGGTTGTTTTACGGTGTGTTATGTTTACCGTGCACTGCTTTGAAGTTTTAGCCGAAAATCTCGCCTGTTTTTCCGCGTATTGTATTTCAGTTTTTCCGTACCTGGATTCTTTAAGTATAATAGAATATTCCAACTCATCAACCTACCGTTGGGATTTTTTCTTGTTTTTCTCTAAAACTGCAAACCCTTTGTTTCAATCGACCGTTATTATATTTTTGTTTTAAATGAATTACCTGTCACTCATCCACTACCCAAGTAGCACCAGAACGTTCTCTGAACGTCAAATAACGGTTACAATAGTTCAAACACCGTGTTTCGTGTCACAAAAACGTTCTACTCGACGTTCAAAAATAGTATTATTTGGAACGTTCTAAAAAGGTGTGTTTTGTACCATCCATAATACGTGCGATTAAAGTTTTATGAAAAACGTTAAATAGTTCACCGTCATAACACGTTCTGTTTCAGTGAACTATAACGAATATTATAAAGTGATTCATTTCCACTTATAATGTATAAAAAATTTTGAAAAAAAAAAATGAACTTGAATTTCTTGATACGTTTAAAAATAATATTAGTTGGAAAATAAAAGAGATGAGGTGGACTGGTTTTTTAAAATAATTTTAAATTTTGTTTATCTGATATTTGCAATAAAACTTCTGTTTTATATTCTTGAATGATGTAAAACTATTTTTCAGATAATTTTTGAGTTGTATTATTTTTTTGTTTCATAAAATGTTAATATTAAATATAATATTAATATAAAAAAATATAATTGAATAATATTGTTTAAAAAGTCTCGCAAGTGCATAAAAACGGCTCTGTGGATTTTCTTCTGACTCGTCATTCTAACTTCCATCTAGACGTCCATTTGTATGTGATTTTAGGTTTAGGATAACGCGGTTAATTTACCAAATTTAGGTAAAACCGTCAGCGAGTATAAAATTTTATCTCAAAGACGGCTCTAATGATTTTCTTCAAATTTGCAACATATCCCAATTTTTACATGTATTTTCGTTCTAATTTCTAGTTACTACTGGAAAATTGTTAGGCATCAGGATTAGGTAGGTCAGAAATTGGTGTTTAAAAAATAGTTTTATCGATTTCTTTAAATTCGATATATAAACTTTCTTTTGTGTGTTTTTAACGCCGTATGTATAGCTGCCAGTTTGTACTTTCTTTTTTTTTTTTTTTTTTTTTTGACCGGAAATATTTTATAGGAATTTTTCATACATTTCCTATGAAGTTTTAATGATTAAATAAGGTGAAAATATTTACTCAGAGGAAATGGTGTAAAAAAAAAAAAAAAAAAAAAAAAAAAAAAAGAGAGAGAGAGAGAGAGAGAGAGAAAGAGAGAGAGAAAACGAGAAGTTGTCAGATATACGTATATATTAGATGGTTCTTAAGTCTTAAGTTAGGACAATTTGTCCAAAAATTGTTAGATGTTTAATGCCTATCAATTTTATGTCTCTTGATCACACTATATCCAAAAGCAGTATATAATGTGTGTAGTTGTGGGTAATTGAAGTCGGCTTGTTGTTACACAATAGATTTATTATTATTATTATTTAAATTATTTAAAAAAAATTGACACTATGATTTTTTTTTTTTTTTCACTACATTATTTTTGTTCATAAAAATCAGAAAAAATAGTTTGATGTAATTATATACATATATTATATATTTGATTCTGAAATATTTTGTGATTTAAAAGTTGTTGAAGTATCGAGATACATGTTAAATATTATATATTACTTGTATCTACAAATTAATGTTATTTTTTTTACATTTACTATTGTTTTAAATGTACATAAAAACCTTAATATATATACTTTATATATATATATATATATAACGGTTTAATTTTTGAATGTATAAATCCTTGCTTTTAAAAGGAAGCTTGAGTTGAATAAATATAATACTATTTGCATTATCAGCAGCCACAAACATCTGCGTATGCTATGCGGATGGCAGTGGTTTATAACTTAGGCGTGTGTTTCGCTCTTTGTGGCGATTTTCTCCTTTGTTTTTACAGAAAATAATATAAAAGAATTAATGCACCCCCCCCCCTTTATTTTATTATAACTGTTTATTTGGATGCCTATTTAAAAAACGCATAGGATCATGCAAATGCACATCGACAATTTTCCAATGAATCCACATATTTTTTGTGGCTCTTTAAATGAATTATTACTGTTAATCTTGCTATTTTCATTTATTTAATCAGAAATATGTATATTAAATTCGCTATGATTACTGTAGCATAAATACGCTGAAATTTAATTAATTAAAATGCCTCTTTTTAGACCAATGTTTATTCGAATTATTTTTTATTTTTATAAACAAATTAGTCGTATCAGGTGCAAGATTTTTCGTAAGAAATATTTTATACTTTAGCTATTGAACCTGAATGATACATATTGATTTCAAAGATTGTTTAAATTATTTATGGAAATGTGAACGCAGGCAGACAGGCAGACGAACAAAGATTATTAATTAATCTTAACTTTATTTGAAATTTTGAAAAATGCATAACTCAACTGAAAATGCATTTCTAGCTTTTTCCATTACACCTCTTTGTGGCCAAATATGCAAATCGTTGCTAACAGTAGCATAATCTATAGAGAAAATGCTTTTGTGAATGTAAATAATATATATTTATTCCGTTTGTTTTTGTGTTGATTCAAAATATTATAATACGCTTTAAATAAATAATCGTCATAGACTGTAATGTATCCGAATTCTTTTTGCAAATCCTTGTATTAAAAAAAAAAAAAAAAAAAAACTGTGCTTTCATACTATTTTCAATAAAGAACATGACATAGTGAGCTAAATATCAGTGTCATAGTTAACACAAAATCCCATTCAAGGTATTCTAAAAATACTCAAGAAAGACAGACAGACAAACCGAAATCATAAATATTGTTCAACTTTCCTGGGAGAGCTAACATATTTCAATAATGCTTAATTTCTGATAATTTTTATTTTAAAATTAAAACTCATATTTTAAACCTTAAACCGATCAAATACTAATTATTAAATTTAATAATTAAAAAATTAAAGACACATATGGATGAATAATTAAATATATGTATTATGTATATTTATTGATGTTTTATGTCCCACTTTTTACTTACAGAAATTTTTTGTATACCCTGGAATAAACTAGAGGGAAAATACTATCCAAAAATAAATATATTAAAATCTCCGCAGTAGGATCTCTCATGTATGTGTGTGTGTGTGTTTATTTATCAATACATAAGACTTTTTTTAAGAACATTTTCCGGCAAATTTTAAAATATTATATGATATCGGTTTGTCTATTTTTCGACCCCCCCCCCCTTTTTCTTTCTTTACAGGGGGGGGGGGAGGTTAATTTTTAAAATGTTTTTATGATACTCTGAAACATATATATATATATATATTTTTTTTTTTTTTCTTTTCCAAGTTCATTATAGTTTTCTCTTAATTATAAATGATATAAATAAAGCTATTGTTTAATGTACGGGATGTCTGAAAAGGACTCTGGCATATCATGGACTATGACAGGTACTTCTGCAAAGAAATATTTGTTTTATTTTTATGCTTCATAAAACATCAGAAAATACTCATATACTATTCATATGCACAAAAACATGTTTTGTATAAAATGTGGCATGATCAACATAAGATTCACGTTGCGAGAGAAAAATATTAAGATACATTGGGAGATATACGTGAAAACTTCTTAAAGAGCATTTTTAGTTATTTTATGCATTTTTAACATTATAACAAAATCAAAATGCATTTATGATTTTGTTTCCATTGTGTATCTATCTTTCCGTTCTCTAATTCAGTTAATTATTTTAGAACATCTCTGATATATTATTCAGCTTTACTGTGGTGCATTCTTTATTAAAAAAAAAAAAATAGTTTTCGTTTACGTACAGGATCTCAGAAAATAATTCCGACATATTAGAGTCTATGGGATGTTTTTTTTTTCTTTAAAACATATTTGAAAAGTTGTATAATCTTCACATCACAGCAAAATTAGCATACATTATTTTGGTGTAAAATTCTGTGTTTCCTGTAGAATATGATCAGTATTAATAATAGGTTTATAGGGATCCGAAATCATTTTCATGCCCTATATAAGTCGAACTCACGCAAAGTAAATTTTCAGTGTGTGAAATGCACTTTTGTCTTCTTTTTTATACTTTTTCTTTCTTTCTTTTTTTTTAAGTATAGTAATATAGGACGTATGCAAATTTTAAACGATATACAAAGATAAGCACAATAATAATTTAAAAAAAATCTATTTTATGCTTTCATTTTTAGAAAAAATAAAATAAAATAAATGATCTAAAACTAGATTTTGTGGGATTTCTTCCTTCTTAATTAAAACGATATACAGAATTGATGTGTCGTTACTGAGGTAAATTTCACTTGAGATTAATATAAAGGTAAAAATTACTTGAAAAGTGTTTTATAATTTATGCGAATTGCAACATTTTTAAAATTAATAAAACATGCGTAATTGCTGTAATATTTGAATAATATATATATATATATATATATATATATATATATATATATATATTGTTTTCAAATTACATAATACAATAGTTTATGTTTCATACCGTTTAAGCAGTTTCTTCAACTTAAGAGCAAAAACAAAACAAAAAGTAATAAATATAAAATTTTATTGTATTTCTTTTTTTTCATTGTGATTGTAATTTTTCTATGCAATTTTTATTCCATTTTGTTTTGATCAGGGCCCGTTTAAGACTGAAAAGCGAGGTAAGAGAGGTGTCATTCAGGGGGTCCCCCTTGTCTTATACAAATCATCTATTCTTTGTTATATCTACAGATTTGTATGCAAGCTTAAAAAATGTGACTATTCACCATAAAATTTTTAAAGAAAAAAAAAAAAAAAGAAAAAAAAAAAGAAGAAGCATAAGTTAATATTTAGTCTAATTTTTATGCAAATGATGTCAGAAGAGTAATCATTTAACATTTAATGCTAATTCTATATTAATTTGACACAGTGCAGAAAGGAAATGGCATTCGAATACACACAAATCTCATGTAATTACACAATATCTAATAATATAGTAGATACTTTTTCAGTGAAAAAGAAATATAAAGCACCCTGATAACAAAATGGTAATGGATGCTGCAGATAATTTTAGACAATATCAAACATTAAGTACTTAAATTTTATTCAAATCAAAACTTCTTTTCATTTCAAACTATAATTATGGACTTTATATTTAGAAAACATAAAATGCATTAATATGAATGCAAAATAAATAAATAAATAGAAAATAATATGTCATTTAAAATACTTTTTTATAAACAACACAAGACTGCCTAGTGAGTTTCGTAGTTTAGATAAAAGTTTCATATAAAAAAATAAAAAAATCTTGGACAAAAAATTATTAAAAAAAATATTTTAAAAAGTGAGTTTTGGGGGGACCCCCTTGTAAATTCTTGAGTAAGCCCGGGCTTCACGGACCTATTCGGTAAACAGGCCCTGGTTTTGATGATTAGTTTTTTTAACTAAAATAACAATGAAATTTATTTGAAATAACATAGGCATTCTGAAACAAGGATTTACTATTTTAGCTACGATCGAATTTCAAAATTTTACTTTAAAAACCTTTAAAATAAAATAATAATACATAGGATAAAAATAAAATAGTTTCTTTTTAATAATAGAATTAAAATAATAATCGTATGTTTTACAGAATCTCGCCAACCGTTCAGTTTTCGTATGGTTGCCAGCCGGATGTATTTTCAAAAATCAAAACAAGTGCGAAGCGCGAAGACAGTAGTAGGAATGAGGAATGAGTCGTTTAATGATACCATCTGCTTAATTTCATATTTTATTCAGTTAAGATTTGCTGCTAGACGAAGTAAATCTACAGATAAAAGATAAGTTTAATTTCATTTTACATATTACAATTTTAGCTATTTTAAGAGTTACAAATTTTATAAATATGTGCATCGAAATATAACAATATTATGTGAGCTTAAACTTCTCCGAAATTATTTAAATTTTTAAAAGTAAATTCAAAATATTTTTATTATTATTATTTTTGAAAACTTTTAAAATGTTCCATTTTAATTTGTTTTTCGCTGGTTTCATATTACTATTGTTTAACGATATATTTTAGTAGAATGATTAGTTAATTTCTTGAGAGTGCTGAAGTTTGAGTGCTGAAGTTTAAGTTTTAGCATTCAAGCTTAAAAGTGGTTTTAAAACATTAACAAATTATTGAATCCACACCCCTTTGGGTGTGGATTCACTGCGCTTTAAAATAATCTGCGCTTTATTTTTTTTCTCATATATATTTAGAATTTATTGTTACATTGCAGTAATATAAAATCAGGTGAAAATATTAAAAATTAGTTCGAAAGAGATTTTTAAAAAAAATTCAAAAAAAAAAAAAAAAAAAAATTGAAATTTGTTATTTTTAAATTTAAGTAGTTTTGGAGAAAACTTTATTTATATTGTTGTATATCAATGCATATGTATGGAAAAATTTTAAACTCTAAATAAATTATTTAAATACAGTTTTGCATTCTATATGCTTTGAAATATAATATCATTAAGTTTATTAAAATTTCTCAAAATCTATTTAAATTTACAATAATAATAAAATTTTTAGTTTTAATTTTTTGGAAATATTTTAGATGTTCCTCTTAACAAAGTTTTGTTTTATTTTTCCATCGATTGTGTATTATTATAGTTTGGAAATAGAGTCTAAATATTTCTAGGTATTAATTTGTGTATACATTCATAAGTTAATGTTTTAAAAATATTTTCATTTTTAAATGAAAAAACTTTCCAACAAACTTCAGTATATAAATAAAAAAATCTTTAAAATTTTAACTTATCAATGAATCTAAAAATTAATACACAGACTAGATTTTATGGCTAAACTAAAATAATGTACAATCGGTGGAAAAATAAAACTTTGTTAGGAAAACAGTAAAAATATTTTTTAAAAATTAAATTAAAAATTTTTGTTATTATTGTAAATTTAAATAGATTTCGAGAAATTTTAATATACATAATAATATTATATTTTAATGCATTTGTGTAAAATTGTATAATACTAAAACAGTAATTTACTAATATTACTCACAGAATGATGCATTTGGAGTCACAAGGATTAAAACAAGCAAAATAATTCAAGAGTTTAGTTGTGCATAGCAGATGAAGGACAATGATACAAAACAACAACAGGGATATGAACTACTTTTTTTTATTAATTCAAATAATGTTTCAGAAATTTTAACATACTTACTATTCCTTTAACAAAACAACAACAGGGATATGAACTACTTTTTTTTATTAATTCAAATAATGTTTCAGAAATTTTAACATACTTACTATTCCTTTAATTTCAACGTATATGCATGAAAAATTCCATATTCTATGACAGTAATTCCCAAAAAGTGTCATAACATCTCTACTTCCCCTTAAAAAATTCCTTAAATTTTTGCATTTTTTAAAAAAATTTCTTCTTTTTTCCTAATCTGAAGATAATGACGTTATAGTATTGATTACAAAACTTTGAATAAACACCATAAAATTCATGAAAACGCAACTGTTACAAACAAAGCGGCAACACATTCAATGTACTCAACGTGCTTGTTTGCAGCTCTCGTGCCTACATTGTTCGCCTGAAGAAGGGTTGTGCCTTCTTTTGACACGAAACAATTGTTGCGAGTTCTTGCATTTTATGGTGTTTATTCAAAGTTTTGTAATTAATACTATATCGTCATTTCCTTCAGATTAGGGGAAATAAATATATATATTTTTTAAATGCAAAAATATAAGATATATTTTAAGGGATATAGCGACGTTATGACACTTTTTGGGAATTACTGTCATAGAATATGGAATTTTTCATGCATATACGTCGAAATTAAAGGAATAGTAAGTATGTTAAAATTTCTGAAACATTATTTGAATTGAAAAAAAAAAAAAAGTAGTGGGGTGCTTTTTTATAATGACGTCACATTTTTTTTTTATTATTATTGCACTATTTTAGAACGTTTACAATACGTTTTCCAGTACGTTCTGAAAATGTTTAGAACGTTTTGAAAACGTTCTAAAAACGTTTAGAACGTTCTCAGAACGCTTCTATAACACCGATGGTGACAGTTACACGTTCATTGAACGTTCTCTGTACCGTACTATTGTACGGCTTGTAGATGGACAGATAGACGTCTATAACACGTTCATAGTGAACGTTCTTAGAACGTGTTTGCAGAACAATTTTTGAACGTTCAGAGAACGTTTCGGTGCTGCTTGGGTAACCTTAATGTATGTTAAAAATTAAGTGTTTAATATAGCTAACGCATGCAAACCCTATTAAGCATTTTCTTATAAATTTCATAAACATGTTGTTACAAGGATTTTGGAAGACTAAACGATTCTATGTGTAATGTTAGGTTCGAATTCAACTTAACAATCTACCCGTTTGTAGTTTTTCTTGGTTTTCACTAAAACTCGCTTAACTATAAGTTACAAAGACTCACACACAGAGCAATCCACTTATAGAACCAACAGTTAAATATTTAATGGTATAAGTTTAGACATGTAATCAATAAGTTTTAATACAACTGCATGACTCATTAACCTTGTGATTAGTGAACGATTCTATGGTAAAAGGGGAAGTGTTGGATTCGAATCCATTTCATCAACCTAGTCGACTGGAGTATTTCTTGGTTTTCTCTAAAACCTGCTTAAATACAGATTAGGATTCCTTAGAAAGACTCACAGGCATTTCGCTTATAGGATCCTCGCATAGTCTTAAACCTTAGGAATATCCATATGTGAATGTTTATTGTGTAGTAAAATTTGGTAACACTTTTGAATATACCATTGTTTTATATAAGGTGTGAAGCTGATGAGTTATCGATTATAAAATAAATTTATCATTACTATAATACTCACATTAAAAGATTCTCATTTATACAATTTAGCGGTTATGCATATTATTCAAACTCGTCACCGATGAGTCATCCTTCACGAAGTTTCTCGTAAGATGTTGTACATGAACGAACGAGGGGTGAGTCATGGGGAATTCCCCCTTATCTCTAGTAGATAAGGTGTTACAACTCAACGTTTCCCTTCATTCTTAGTTTGGCTGTCGTGGGAGTAGGTTGTTTCACGGTGTGTTATGTTTACCGTCCACTGCTTTGAAGTTTTAACCGAAAATCCCGCCTGTTTTTCCGCGTATTGTATTTCGGTTTTTCCGTACCTGGATTCTTTAAGTATAATAGAATATTCCAACTCATCAACCTGCGCGTTGGGATTTTTTCTTGGTTTTCTCTAAAACTGACTTAACTATAAGGCGTATATTAAAATAATATATAGTTTATAACTAGATAAAATAATTGCTAAAAACAATAAGATTTTTAATTTTATCCTATTAAGTAATTTAAAAACCTCTTTTTAGTTTTTTCTTATAAAGTTAAAGTGATTTCAAAACGATTCATTAAAAAATTACACTTATATTTTAGGAAAACTTTATTTAATCGATTAAATGCAAAGTTTAACACTTAATGAATTATTTAAAATTTTATCTATATAGGAATAATATAAAAATTTACATTTATGTGCTAGTAAAAATAATTCTCTCATTAGAAGTTTCATTAACTAAAAACAATAAATTCGAATACAACTGCATGACTCACTGACCTCACGGTAAGTTATTTTCACTTAGACATTCTAAGCAAATCTTATTGTAAAGGACAATTTCTTTCTGTGAAAGTGTTATCCCAATTCTCTCACAAGGATTATTGTTTAGTATTTTAAATCATATATCCAACTTATAAAATTTAGCGGTTATGCAAATGATTAAGTTTTATTACTTCAATCCGTATAAATAAGTTAAAAATTTTACCTTGCGATGTAATGCATATATTAAAATAATATATAGTTATTATACAAAAATCTCTCTTGCTATCCGATTATTTATAGATAGTTTATTACTTAGTTTTATAACTAGAGAAAAGAATTACTAAAACAATAAGATTTCTGTTTTTAATTTTATCCTATTAAGTGATTTTAAAACCTTTCATTAAAAATTATAGTTACATTTTATTGAATGAAAAAGGATGTCTTATCGTAAAATAATTCTGTTTTGATCTCATTATTTTCTTAGCATAATTAAAAAAAGTAAAATTAAATAAAAAAATTAAAAAAATTTCAATATTTTAATAGGTTAATTGCAGAGTTCAACTCTTATTGCATTATTTAAATGTAGTTTACAACTGATATTAAATAAATGATCTCTATAAACTATTTTATATTACTCTGAAAACACAGAACTCTAACAACATTCTACTAAGATAAGCATGAATCAACATTCTTATCTGTATGAGTCAACGTGTGGCGATAAACAGTTTCTCGCATTTGTGTGTGAATGAAGGTTGCATTTCGCTAAGGGAAATTTCATCAATTTTAAGTAAGTTTCATAATTTATTATTACTATTTGATAATTTAATAAACTTAATATGTATATTCTAATAAAATTATTTGTTTATATCATAAAAAAATTTGTTTATAATAGAAATTTTATTAAAACTTTACGAAAGTTATATAAGAAATTTTTATTGTTTTATTGAAGAGAGAGAAATTAATTTAAAAAATATTTTTTATTGGTATTTACTTATAAGGAATTTTTTATTGTTATACTATAAACTTTTTTATTGTTACACTATAAATTTTTTTGTTTATATAAAACTAAATTTTGCATAAATAAAACTACTTTCACACATAGAAAATTATTGCTTAAATGAAACCTAGAAAAGTTTCCATTTAACTTGTGTATGTTTAGAAATTATTTGAGTAAAACTAATTTTTGCAATATATAAAACTCCTTTCACAAACGAAATTTTTATTTTTTAACTATAACTTACTTTTATATGTATTTATTTCAATACCGTTTAAGTGATAGATAGGTGATAATCGTTTAAACTCATTGTATGATATGCTTTGTGAAAAAATTATTGCATTTTCCAAATTATTCGCTGTATTGTTTTAATGATTTTAACTTAATCTTTATATGAGATAGTGTGGATTACTAATAGGCATGGCTCGCCAGCGTATATAACAAATGATTCATCAGCTGTAGGGGTTTTCCGTTGCAGGTGATAACTGACTCATAGAATATTCCGTATTATCTGTTTTTTAAGGAAACTGTTTATTTTCATTTAAAATGATGCATTGAATTTTTATGCAATTTATTTCGAAATGTTTAATATAAAATAACTTTTAGTAACTGATAGTTTTTAAATATAACTAATCCTTTTTATTATTATAGTTTATATCAATTATTTTATAAAAAGAACTTATTTTTATTAGTTCAAGTTTAAAAGTATTTACCTGTTTCATTTAAATCAACTAAGATAGTTTAAATTATATTACAGCGTTAAACTCGAATAAATGTTAAATAATATTTGTGTAGTATCAATATAATGTTTAATTTAAATAACATATTCATGTACTTATAGCTTTTTTGCTTATAAAATTTATGTAAAGTTTTCGTGTTAGGATAAATTTATTTAATAGTAACAGCATAAAGTTTAGTTAATTATAATGTATATAAAATTTAATTGTTGATTTTAAACATTGTATGTATTTTTAAATTAATATTATTATAGGATAGTCATTTTTATTTTATTTTTATTTTTATTTATTTTATTTTTTATTTATTTATTTATTTTATAACTTTACTGTATATCTTTGTATGCATTTTTTTAATTAATATTATTATATGAAAGTAATTTTTTTTAATTTATATTATTATATGAAAGTAATTTTTTTAATTTATATTATTATATAATAGTAATTTTTTTTTTAATTAATATTATCATATGACAGTATTTTTTTTAAATTTATAACTTTACTATATATCTTTGTATGCATTTTTTTAATTAATATTATTATATGATAGTAATTTTTTTTAATTTTATATGATAGTCATTTTTTAAAGTGCATGTGTTCAATTTTTAACGAATGTAAGTTAGAGTTTAAATAAGTGTGAAACTTATTTAGTGAGAATATAAAGTTTAATTTATATAATTTTTATTATATTTAGTTTAATTTAAATAATTTTTATTGTATTCAGTTTAATTTATAACATATAAATTATTTACACTTTTCCAATGGTAACACCCAAATTTTAATATCAAAGTCTATACCATTCACATTCAATGTTTTTAATTATATAATACTGACGAACCCTTTGTTTTATTTTGTCAACTTCCATGAAATACATAGGCAAATTTCTATTTATTCTGTAATAAATTTATAATCTCCGAATGGTAATGCGCAGATATTAAGATCAAAGTATATACCATTCGTTAAATTCATCTACCTTTGTTTCAGCGTTCAATTTTAACGATTGTATTAATAGTATTTATAAGTTAGAGTTTAAAGAAATTTTAAAAGTGAAACTTATTTAGTGTTAACATAAAGTCATGACGTGTATAAAGTTTAGTTTAAACAACTTTATTGCTTATAATGTCGTTTTTGTTTTAAAATAACTAATTATACGTATAATTACATGATATTCATTATTAAAAAATATGTGTTTTAAATTATTTATTATTGTTTTTAAATTTATGCGTATCGTTTTTGTTTTAAAATAATTAATTATACATATAATTGTATGACATTCATTATTGAAAAATATGTGTTTTAAATTATTTATTATTGTTTTGTTTTTAAATCTGTGTGTTAATCCACTGATGACACTTATCCTCAAAATACGAAAATTTCTATTTAATTCTGTAAAAATTTCGTAATATAAATTTGTAATGATGTCACTAAAAGTATGAACTCCTATTTAAATTCCTTATTTATTATCTTAACACAATATATTTTTAATCTCTAAAAATGCTAAGTTTCTAAAATACTCATAAATTGTTACTGATGTTAATTAACTTCAGTCATTCATTGTTTCATTCAGTCGAAAATGTTAAGTCCCACCGGAAATTATGTATACTCTTCCAATGGCAACATCTAAATTTTAATGTCTATACCCTGTTTTTAATTATATAGTACTCACCAACCCTTTGTTTTATTTTGTCAAATTCACTGAAATACATAGGAAAATTTCTATTTAATTCTGTAATCAATTTATAATCCCCGAATGACAACTCTTCAAAAGTTTCTATTCTTCCGGTGGCAACACCTAAATATTAAAGTCCCAAAAGATCGTGACGTTATCTAATCCCCCTGCAAAAAATTCGAAAAAATTACTAAGTCCAAAATTTAAGAAAATAAATCTAACTTCGAAAAAATTTTGAAGTCCCCGAAATTGTGAAAAAAATACTAAGTCCAAAATTTATGAAAATAAATCTAACTCCTCAAAATTCCCGATAGAGGGCACCACCAAACCTCATCGAAGATGATCGTCAAAGTTTCTATTCTTCCGGTGGCAACACACAGTTTCTATTCTTCCAGTGGCAACACCCCCTCGTCCAAGATGATGACCCACATCATCCCACCGTCCCACCACCGCACTTAACCCCCTCGTCCAAGATGATGACCCACATCATCCCACCGTCCCACCACGTCCCACCACCGCACTTCGCGTGGCATGTCACTGCCCTTATTCCTCTACTTAGAAGAAAGTAAAAATACGTAAGATAACCGATAAGAAAATGAATAACAGCTGAACAATGGAAGGCGTCAGAAATTCATTAGACTATTACTATGTTTTAACAGAATGTATATACTGATGATTAATGAAATTTTGATATTATATATTATTATATAACTAGAGATAATTTTATCTTTTTTTTCCCCCAAAAAAATACCAAAATGTAACCCTTTGTCTTTCTAAATTTACGAATGTGTTTCTAATACACATAATCTTTTTTAGGTTTAGGAAGTCTTCTGCTGTCAACTCTACTTGGCGGTGCTGCTGGTGAAAAACATCTTTCTACGGGTAAAATGTTTTAATAAAATTTAAAATATTTGAATATTTTAAAAGAAAAGCAAGAAAGAAAAATCATACGATTCACATAAATTACAAACATTTTACAATTGCATTTATTTGTTGCATTGTTTCATCTTTAAATATATTTTAACTTCGTAATGACAATTTAAGATATATTTTGTTATTTTTTAAAGAGAAAAAAAAACTTTTTAAAAATCTTTATGGCTTTAAAGAAAAATACAATGATAATAAATACAATCAGCATATATAGTTACGCTCATCAATGCCTGACTCTGTCACGATTTAGGCTTAAGAGATTTCCTTGGACTCTCTGTGTGAATGCAAGTTGTCGCCTAATATTCATACTTTAGTTAATTTCAAAAACTCTAATTGTCCGATCGAAAAGCTGTTTAATACGACGGATTCAGAAAAATCGCCCCTTTCATTTGGTACCTTATTTGTAACGAATTTTTGATTAGATTTTTTAAAATTAATTAAAATATGAAAATAAGAGCTTTAAAATAAACATTTAAATCTTTAATTGTCCCCCCCCCTTTTTTTTTTCTCAGCATAAAATGAAATATGCTTTCACGTGAAAAAAAAAAAAATATATATATATATATATATATATATATATATATATATATATATATATATATATATATATATATATATAATAGTAAATTTGCTCATGCATGTGAAAAAATGAAGTCTATAAAATAATAATAATATTTTTTAATTTTTAAAAGAAACGAAGAGATAAATAAAGTGCGAAAATTTCGCACGCGGTTTGTTAGCAAATGAATTATTTGAAATGAGAAATAAATAAAATGAAATGATCATTTTTCAACGGGCGCCTTAGTTAGCCTACAACTAACTAGTTACTTTATAATGCAGTAGGTTGTCTCTGTGTAGTCCTACATACTGTCCAAAAACAGCAATAGGCTACAAAAAATGTTATTTTGTTTTAACTATGATGGAAGAAGTCTCAAAAAAAACCACTTTAAAACATTTTTTTTTTTTTTTTTTTTTTTTTTTTAAGAAAAGAAATATCGTCTAAAATTTTTTTACACACAAAACAGTGCACTAAAAAAAAAAAAAAAAACATATGACTAAAGCTTTACATCAAGCAATTTCCATATATATCGTAAAATGAATATGAATCACGTTGTGAGGTCCTGTAAACCAATAAATAACACTAGTAATTCTTTAATCTACAGAGTAAACAAGTTTTGTGTGTCTGAATATTGTAAATAGGTTTCTCATGTTGTGTGCAGTATACAGAAATTAAAATATGTGTTAAACAAATACTTCTCATATGCCATAATGCATTGGAAAATTTTGTGAGTCCCTATACAGAAATAAGTTGCACTACTTACGTCATTTTCAAAAGAGAACAAGCAATAATGGACTTAAATAATATACATCAGTTTCAAGGCATTCTATAAATATAACGGAAACTACAAAGTGGAGCGATGGACAGACATTTCGATAAACAAACTGAAGTCATAATCACTCTTAAGCAATGTTGGAAAGTGCTAAAATGCTTAACAAAACTAAAAATGCAATTGTAGGAATTCCCAATTATAGTCCCGAATGTATCTGAATATTTTTATGCGGCTTTGTAAACTTCAATGCTATTTCTGTAGAATGCACATTCTACAGAAATGTGTTTGTATATATGAATAGTAAATATTAATTTTCTTGCGCATTGTGAAATACAAAAATATTAAAATACTGTTCATAGAAATACCTCTCATAGAAAGCAACGCTTTGGAATTCTTTTGGGTGTCCCTGTACGCAAATGGTTAGAATTGTTTGCATTATTTTCAGTAGGGAACATGCTACAGTAAACTTGGAAAACATATCATTTTAAAGGAATTCAGTAAATATTTACAGAAGTTAGAGCGTGGACCGAAGGACGGACAGACAAACTAAATTCATAAACACATATTAAAAAACAGATAAACACATTAAGCAGAACCTTTGTCAATTTCTGCTTCCTCTTTATTTTAAAATTCTACTATTTTTAAGAAATTTCACAGGGACAGATCATAAATGGAATCTAAAAATATTGTAAAGATTATACTGACAAACTGAAATACATGCAGTGGTTGTTCAAATTATTAGAACTAATATCGCCCACTGGTCGAAACTCGACCACTTTTTTGCAAAGCAAGGCAAAGCAATGTTATTGCCTTCTCCTGAAAGGAATTACATTGCAACACAGCTGTGGCAATTGCTTGTCGATATGCACTCAAACTGAATCAGCAGAGTTTTACTTAATATATTTCTCTAAGTTTGGTACACTGTAGATGTTGAGCCTTTCCTGAAATGAGAGGAAATGGCAAAGTTTAAGCGCCTCCTGTTGGGTGATATAGCCCAAAAGCTAATCGCCACCATGTCAAACCAAGGTCCAAACAAATATAAAATTCAGTTAAATTAATTCCATTGGTTCATAAAGTACAGTTTTGAACTCAAAAAGACAGAAATTTTCTGAGAATGGTCGAAATGAGTTCGAGAAATCTCAAAACGTGTAACTTCATCAAAAACTGAAAATCTAAAAATTTTCTAAATTTTATATTTTCTTCTTATATATGCAGAGGATGCAATAATAAATCCACTTCTTTAAAAAAAAATAGTCAATTTCATTTAATTGAAATGCAAGGACGTCTCAAAACGTGTAACTTCATCGAAAACCGGAAATCGAAATTTTTTCTGTATCTTCTGCTTTCTTATTATACATGCAAAAGCTAGTAATAAAACCACTTTTTAAAAAAATAAGTAGCCAATTTCTATTAATTGAAATGCAAGGAAATCTCAAAACGTGTAAATTCATCAAAAACTGGAAATCAAAAGTTTTTCCAAATCTTACTTTCTTCTAATATATGCAGAGGATAGAATAATAAAGCTATTTTTACTTTCTCTTACCCATAAGGTAGAGAAAGTATTGTTTTTGGGTCAAATTTTCGAACGCGAGATTTTGTTATATTTACACGTTTTGAGGTCCCCTGAACACGAAAATCATGTTTTTAGCAAATGGTCTGTGTCTGTGTCTGTGTGTCTGTCTGTTATCAGCATATCTCAAGAACAAATAGTAGCAGACATTCCAAACTTGGTATTCTAAATGTGTATCATATATAGATGCTACAGTAAGCTTTTCGTTAAGATCAAGCAAATGGTTCGTGTACAGGGACAATCAAGAGAATTCTAACACATTACGTCTATGGGGGAAATTGCAGGTAAGTAGAGTTTAATGTCTATAGACTGCACTAAACCAAATGAAACGAATATATATATTTTGTAATAGAGATAGTCAACTGGGAAAAAAAAATTGTATATGTAGGAGTCACGCCTCCTCCCCTGGGGGGGAAGTCCCCCCTCGAGGGGAGTAAATTTTCATGATGGGTATCTTTCAAAAGAGCTCGCCAATACCTTTAAAACGAATGGTTGAACCAATGATCTGCGATAATTCAAAACAAAGGTATCGATTTTTTTCACTTTTAACGAAAAAAAAAAACAGGGAAAAAAAAAATCTTTTTTTTTTTTTTTTATTGCGAATAAAATGGACTTTTTTTGGATATTTAGTGTTATACTACTTCTCTAATATGGAAATCGTCTGCATTATCATAAAAGATAATTTTTTTAAATAATAATTGTAATAAATTATTTTTTAAAAACAGAATTATTTTTTAATAACCGAATTAAATTTTATATAAATCTAGGTGCATAAATGAAACGAGGGGTTGAGGGGGGCAGTAGCCTCCCTCACACAGAATTAATTATCATATAAAACTCTTTCGAAGCCTAATTTGAATTTTTAAGATAGGTTTACATAACATCGTTATCTTACCTCTTAATCTCCAACCTATATTTATCGTATTAAATTTCAGGATAAGAGGAAGTCGTGTGAGTGACACACCAGATTATTTAAAAATAATAATAAGTAGTCAATTTCAGTTAATCGAAATGCAAGGAAATCTCAAACCGTGTAAATTCATCGAACTGGAAATCGAAATTTTTTCCGTATTTTCTACTTGCTTCTTATACATGCAGAAGCTAGTAATAAATCCACTTTTTTAAAAATAAATAGTCGATTTCAGTTAATTGAAACGTAAGGAAAGCTGAAAACATATAAATTCAACGAAAATAGGAAATCGAAATTTTTTCCGTATCTTCTACTTTCTTCTTATACATGCAGAAGCTAGTAATAAATCCACTTTTTAAAAAAATAAGTAGTCTATTTCAGTTAATTGAAATGCAAGGAACTCTCAAAATGTGTAAATTCATCGAAAACCGGAAATCAAAAGTTTTTCCAAATCTTATATTTTTTTCTTATATATGCAAATGATATACGCAAGCGAAGTGTGACGTCACTGTTGTTGGGGCCCAGTAAAATATTTCCTATGTTAATCGTCCATTGAATTATTTGTAAACAATTATTAAAAATTGGGGGAAATTATTTCCCGATTTTAACTCTTATATTTAGGTATAGTTAAAAATTAGTTATCGTGCACATGTATTAGATTAAGTTATTTTGCTGCCAAAATGACAAAATTTTAATTTTAAATTTCAAAACTCTAGAAACAAAATGGGCATAGATTTGATATCCATTCGTCCTTGGCGTTTTGTGTATTTGGCGATCAAAAACGTAATACGAAAACATATACAGGCCAGATGTATATTTTCGTAATACGTATATATTGTACGAAATATTGTTTCATATTATTTATTTCTCTCTTAATATACGTAATTTTTGAAATTTTGGTGTAAAATCTTGGGAATTTTCAATGATTAGTTTCATCAGTGTTGCTAATTGTAGGGATTTGTCTTTGCGCTTAGGGATTTTTTGCAGATATCCTTTCTCCCCGACATCATGAAAATGAAAGTACATCGTACAGTAGAGTGACCATATTTTTAACCGACTTCAAAAAAGAAGGAAGGTTCTCAATTCAAACCGTATGTTTTTTTTATGTTTGTTAGCTCATAACTTCTGAACGGATGCTCCGATTTTGATACTTTTTGCTCTGTTGAAAAGGTCTTGGTCTGAAATAGGTGCCATTGTAATATCTTTACGATCTAAAGAAAATACAGGGTGCCCAAAAAAGTCAGTTCCAACTCTTTTAACTGCTAAACGGCTGCAGCTATAGTGATAAAAATGGTATGTAAGTATAGCATAGTGGCCATGCAGTAGAAGGTTTAACAGCTTGCAGCGCCACCTGGTGGAAAATAGCGGAGTTAGTTTTCCTATCTCGAAAACGGTTCTAAAGGAAAAAGTGAATTACAAAGTTGAAAAGTATCATCGATTTAGTACAAAAAGATAGTTTAGACATTCATGCTACCTTTCCTGTCTCAGAAACGGTTCAAGACAGGGAGAAAAAGTGAATTATAAAATAGCAGAGCATCATTGATTTAGTACGAAAAGATAGTTTAGACATTAATGCTAAAAACAGAACGCTTAAAGCGTGCATTTGTTTGTTCATAATTTCCTATTTTGTGCACACTTGAACGACATTGCATATGTTGTAGCGTAGCGGGTGACATTTATGCTATGTAAAATTCAAAGTATGGTTATTGTAAGCGGTCACATCGATTAACGCATAGCCGTTTTAAACCGACTTCATAAAGGAAGAGGTTCTCAATACAAACCATGTTTCTCATTGTTGTTGTTGTTGAAATTTGTTAGCTTTAAACTTCGTAATAGATTATTTAAATTTAATACTTTTTTTATTGTAATGATCTTAGCCTGAAATAGGTTTCATTATGATTTCTTTAAGATATAAACAAATTACAGGATACTCACAAAAGTCTGTTCTCACTTTAATTGCTGAACGCATGCAGCTACACTGTTAAAAGCAGTATGTAAGTATCGATGTTGAAACTTCTGTCCGTCAGCTGCAATGCATATTTTGCTCTTTGTTTAAACTTTACGCTGCGCAATTTTCAGCGCAGCGAGTGACACGTATTCACTGTAAAGTTCAATATATATGCCTAACAGAATTTTTGGTTACGAATACAGCGTATCCGTTCTTTACATTTCTAAAGATTTTTTAACTTAACGTATGTTCATTCAACAGATAGTTTTTTGCTCATATCCGATAAAGGCAAGAAAAGTGACACAACTTAAAAACGCAGCATTTGAGAAAAATCAACTTAAAAATAACTTGACTAGAATAAAACTGGCACAACTGTCTCTCGAGTGGATAACTTTTTAGATGTAACTTTTTTGTTCACATTGGGTGCATTTCATGTATTTTTCAGTGACAAAAACCATTTTTTGAGTTATGTCACTTTTCTTGAAAGTTGTGATATGTGAAGCTGCCGTCGAACGTCTTTTGATGTTCTGCTATATGAATAAGTTTTCACTGAAAAGAGAAAAATAAAATCTTTTTGTAAAAAAATAGAACCGACTCCAAAAAGCAACTACTATTCAAACTGAAAAAAAAAAAAAAAAAAAAAGGTATGAAATGAAACTGTAAATTGCGCCAAAAAGTATAAAATAATTTCCTTCGCCAAACAACCTATATCACTACAATTAATCATAACTTTTGAAGTCGGCGCAAAATTAAATAAAAATTGATAACTTTATTCAATACAAAAATCAAATCCTATTCAATATACACATCTCACATTGTCATCTGCAAAACGCAGCCGAAAACTACTTTGATTCAAGAAAACAAATAAGATTTCGTAAGTAGCAAAAGTTAGCGAAGATGCCGGTATCTGACGTCCTTGGTTAAAGAAAAATCGCAAAATTATCTGGCAAACATATTTAATTTCTTTGGGATATCATGATTATTTTGATAAGGTATATTAAGAAAGTAATCAAGAATATGAAACAATACATCGTACAATATATATTAGGAAAATATACATCTTGCGTGTATGTTTTGATCGCCAAATCCAAAAGCCACCAAGGATGATAGTTATCAAAGTTATACCAAATTTGCAAAGGAAACTCTAACTTCGTAGAAACATAAATACCGCATTGTAAAGAATGTTCACTGTTCTATGTAAATGCTACTAATGGACCAATTGTATACAGTGATAAAATAATAAAGGAAACATGAAAATGGATCATTCGAGACAACAGCATTTGTTGCTACCGATCTAAATCAAATCTTTAAAAACTTATTAAATTTTCATTAATTTTGCGCCGACTTCAAAAGTTATGATTAATTGTAGTGATATAGGTTGTTTGGCGAAGGAAATTATTTTATACTTTTTGGCGCAATTTACAGTTTCATTTCATACCTTTTTTTTTTTTTTTTTTTCAGTTTGAATAGTAGTTGCTTTTTGGAGTCGGTTCTATTTTTTTACAAAAAGATTTTATTTTCAATGAATTCGAGGACAAATATGGCGGTGTCCTCGAATTTCGTGGACAAAAAATACATAAATAAATAAATCACCTGAAATTGTAAAATGTTAGTAATTTTTATGTATAAACCTCCTAAAAGAACTTATTTCAGTTTAGTTATTATGCATATAATAAATTATTATAATAAAACATTAATAACTTTATAACCGGCGGCGTCCCCAAATGTGTTGTAATTTTTTGGGGACGAAGGTTGTTTTCGGGGACTGTCCTCGAGATTCGAGGACATATGAGGGTCAGCCTATCGTACAGGCATCCTTAGTACTAAAGTAGGGACTTTTATTATCACATTGCAATGCAATAGTGATTTAGCAGAGGCGCTTTTTTTTTTCCACCTTTATATCGATATATGATATTGATATTGTTTGTTATTAGTTGTTGTTGTTGTCATGGTTCTTATGTTATTTGTTAGTTATACTTATTGTAGTGTTCTATAGTATAGTTATATGTAATAGATAGTGTTCTAAGTTCCAGTGAGATTAACTCATAATTCTATATCTTTTTTTTATTATTATGTATAGACATATCTATATCATATATAGATCTATATTACGATATATTATCCATAATCTATACATTTTTTTTAATTCACTGCTTGCATTATTTAAAGTAATTGATCACTATAATAATGAAACTTCTTATCCTTTCTTCAAATGTGCAATGTAAAATTCAGTAAAAAAAGTAATAACACAATATTTGTAATGTGACAGCTGTCTATTCACCTTCACCTTTTATTGTTTCTTTTAAACAAATACATTGCATTGGTAAATTAATCTTTGAAATAGTTATGTAATATCCTTTGTTAGTGCTTTTCTTTATCTTGTTTTTCATACATTGTAGAGTCAACAAAAGCCATTGTTATACACATGCGGAATTTATTATAAGTACAATTGATTAGAGGGTATACATGCAATAAAACACGTATGATCTAGGAAGAGCACATGAAGCTTTCACGCAGATTTAAAGTTTTTCAATAATGTGTATTAAAGTCATATACGAGGTTTTTTTTTTTTTTTTTTTCAAAAATGAGCTTTATGTTCATTTGGGAAAAATTTTTGGGCTTAAATACTTTTTTTTTTTTTTTTTTTTTTTTCCCTTAAAATTTAATTTTTTTAGTAAAAATTCAGTTGGGATTTTTTTTTTTTTTTTAATGAGAGGGGGGGAGGACTTGATTTGGAGAAATTTGAAAGCCAGTTTGGGGAAATTGACTGTCGACTATCTGGACACACTGCATTGAAACTATTAAACTGCAACAACAGTACTAATAAAGGAAGGACTTTATCTTTTGTAACAGTTTAGGGGCTCTCTTCACTCACCGCCGCCGGAAGCCGAAGCTAATGTTATTCTATGGGAAATTTTTCGTTACAAATAACTTATTAACTAATACATATTTTTAAATTCTGTTTCAACATTCTGAAAATTCCCAGCTGTTAAATTGACGGACCTTTTTTAAAAAATTATTTCTTTAATTTTTTATATTTTATTTTGAAGCTGCAAAATTCGAATTTTTAATATGTGAATTTTTTTCATTTTGCAATTTCAAAATAAAATATTAAAAATTAAAAAAATACATTTTTAAAAAAGGTCCGTCAGTTTAACAGTTGGGAATTTTCTGAATGTGAAAATAGAATTTAAAAATATGTATTAGCTAATAAGTTATTTGTAAAGGAAATTTCCCCATAGAATAACATTGGCTCGGGCTTCCGGCGACGGTGAGTGAAGAGGGCCGTTAATTACTTGTTCTCAATTACTAAATTCTGTTCAAATCTATAAAACGGAAAGTTTAAAAGTCAAAGTTTTGAAATTTCGTGACTATTACTATAAAATATATTACAATAACCTATGAATATAAATAAAAGCAATAATGAAATAATGATAATAAATAGAAAGTGTAATTTTAGAAATTCATTTTTCAGTTTTAATGTTTAAAAAATTCTAGAACAAGTTACTAGAACTCCCCATGGAGATTGGTGAACAGAGCGAGTAGTGGGTAACGTCCTTTAATATTTTAAAACTAGCGAGCTTCGCCCGCTAGCGGGTCAGTATTTTCAAATGAATCACTAAAATTAATGAATCACTAACAGTAACTTTTAGTGTTAAGAAAAGAAATTAAAAAAATATATATCATTTATTATTGGGTAAAAAGTCGGCCCGGGTCCCCACTGCCTTCGGTAGCGGAGTCCCGTGCGCGCTGCGCGCGCGTATTCCTTCCTGACCCTTCGTGCCCCCTAAAAAAAATCATTTTTGATCGGGTAAAAACTCACACCGGGTCCCCACTGCCTTCGGCAGCGCAGACCCATGCGCGCTGCGCGCGCACGTGTGAAGGTATACGTACGCTGCGCGCACATATTCCTTCTCAAGTCAAATTTTTATTCTTAAGAAAAGAAAATTTTAAAAATCATTTCTCAGCGGGTACAAAGTCGGACTGGGTCCCTACTGCCTTCAGCATCGCAGTCCCGTGCGCACTGCGCGCGCACAAGTTAAGATATGTACGCGCTGCGCGAGCCTATTCCTTCCCTGACCTTTCGTGCCCCCTAAAAAAAAAAAAAAATCATTTCTGATCGGGTAAAAACTTATACCGAGTCCCCACTTCCTTCGGAAGCGCAGTCCCATGCGCGCGCACGTGTGAATGTATACGCGCGCTGCGCGCACATATTCCTCCTCAAATCAAATATTTATTCTTAAGAGAAGAAAATCGAAAAAATCAATTCTTATTGGTTAAAAATTCGGGACGGATCCACACTGCCTTCGGCAGCGCAGTCCCGTGCGCTCTGCGCGCGCACAAGTTAAGGGATACGCGCGCGGTGCACGCCTATTTCTTCTCCACCCTTTCAGGCCCTCTTAATTAACCTACGTATACCAATTTTGAACGATCTAACTCATTTGGCTGAGATGCAAAAGAAAACGTAATCAGGAAACCTCAAAACGTGTAAATCTGGTGAAGAGTATGTCTCCCAGGGGAATGCCTTCCATGGGGGTCTTCCTGAGGAGTCCTAGCCCGTATTTACGTGTGTTTCGGTAGAAACCACGGAAAACTCCGAACGGTTAGGGCGATGAGCGCGACCTGGGATCGAACCCGGAACCTCCCACTATTGGATTTGAGAACATTAGACATCAGTCTGTTGTTATCTACGGCAAAAATAGTTTTTCTTGTTAGCCAAATAAAAATTTAAAACTCAATTTAATAAAAAAAAAAAAAGATGTGATGAGTTTTCATAGCTGAAAAAAAGATTACTTTTCACTGTTAGTTATTTTTACTTATATATGTTTACTTTTTTTTTTTAACCTTATGACTTATTTGCATACTGGGTAGAGCTTAAAAATTGTAATTAAGCGACTGCCATATTAAAAATTTAGAAAAAAATCCGATCACAGCGCCACCTTTTGAGCGATTGATCAATCTTATTCTGATAAAATCGAAACTTTTATTTAAATTTGATATTTTAGAAAGAAAAAAAAAACACCCCGTATTTACGTGAGTTTCGGAAGAAACCACGGAAAACTCCGAAAGGTTAGGGCGATGAGCGCGACCTGGGATCGAACCCGGAACCTCCCACTATTGCATTAGAGAAGATTAGACATCAGTCTGTTGTTATCTACGGCAAAAATAGTTTTTCTTGTTAGCCAAATAAAAATTTAAAACTCAATTTAATAAAAAAAAAAAAAGATGTGATGAGTTTTCATAGCTGAAAAAAAGATTACTTTTCACTGTTAGTTATTTTTACTTATATATGTTTACTTTTTTTTTTTAACCTTATGACTTATTTGCATACTGGGTAGAGCTTAAAAATTGTAATTAAGCGACTGCCATATTAAAAATTTAGAAAAAAAATCCGATCACAGCGCCACCTTTTGAGCGATTGATCAATCTTATTCTGATAAAATCGAAACTTTTATTTAAATTTGATATTTTAGAAAGAAAAAAAAAAAACACCCCGTATTTACGTGAGTTTCGGAAGAAACCACGGAAAACTCCGAAAGGTTAGGGCGATGAGCGCGACCTGGGATCGAACCCGGAACCTCCCACTATTGCATTAGAGAAGATTAGACATCAGTCTGTTGTTATCTACGGCAAAAATAGTTTTTCTTGTTAGCCAAATAAAAATTTAAAACTCAATTTAATTAATAAAAAAAAAGATGTGATGAGTTTTAATAGCTGAAAAAAAGATTACTTTTCACTGTTAGTTATTTTTACTTATATATGTTTACTTTTTTTTTTAACCCAATGACTTATTTGCGTACTGGGTTGAGCTTAAAAATTGTAATTAAGCGACTGCCATATTAAAAATTTAGAAAAAATCCGATCACAGCGCCACCTTTTGAGCGATTGATCAATCTGATATTTTAGAAAAAAAAAAAAAAAAAAAAAAAAAAAAACAGGCCGTATTTACGTGAGTTTCGGAAGAAACCACGGAAAACTCCCAACGGTTAGGGCGATGAGCGCGACCTGGGATCGAACCGGCAGCGCAGTCCCGTGCGCTCTGCGCGCGCACAAGTTAAGGGACACGCGCACGGTGCACGCCTATTTCTTTTCCACCCTTTCAGGCCTTCTAAATTAAAATACGTATACCAATTTTGAACGATCTAACTCATTTGGCTGAGATGCAAAAGAAAACGTAATCAGGACACCTCAAAACGTGTAAATCTGGTGAAAACTTTCGATAATTTAAACGAACTTTAAAATATCTTTCGAATGATGTATTAAAAATAATTTAATCATAATTAGAAATTGAAATATTGAAATTTGAAAATATTACAGCGCCATCTGGCGGTAGAAATTTCTGTATTCCACTGTTTGATTCCAATTCAAAAAAGCTTTCTAATGATGTATTACTTATGAAATTATTTTAATTAGTAGCTGAGATACAAAGGAAAACTAATTCAGGACACCTCAAAACGTGTAAAGCTGGTGAAAACTTTCGATAATTTAAAAGAACTTTAAAATATCTTTCGAATGATGTATTAAAAATAATTGAATCATAATTAGAAATTGAAATATTGAAAATATTACAGCGCCTAATATAAAAGAACTTTAAAATATCTTTCGAATTATGTATAAAAAATAAATTAATCGTAATTAGAAATTGAAATACGCGTATTAGAATATTGCAATTTTTAATCGCAGAACCAAAACACGTGACCTCGTTAAATACCAGATGTTTATCGCTGTTTTTTTTTTTATTCGCTTCCGTCGAGAAATGAACCTCTTTGAACAGGTTGCCATGGTGATGCAACGGACGTCTGCATTATTTGATTACGGTATTCATTTTCCAATGGAGTACGGCATTTTCAATGGTTTAAAGCGTGAAATTAAAAAATTTATAACTCATTCAGTTTTTGAAATTTTCTCTCAATCTTTTGGAAATTGAATTATTGAAGCGAGATCTATATACAAAAAAAAAAAAAAAAAAGAAAAGAAAAGAAAAGAAATGATTTATCTCTAAACGCTTTTGAGTTATAAAATGTTTTGTGAAAAAATCGATGTTTCGTAAAATCTAAAAATACGGATCGCTAATCCGTATTTTGTAAAAATGTTTATATGGTTCGAAAGAGGATTAAATGGCCTTTCTTTATATACCAGTTGTTAAGAAATGGAACAGTTACTCGGTCGTACAGGGCGTTTCAAAAAAGACGATCGCGAAAAAGAGAAATTTTCGACCTTTTTAAAACTTTTTTTTTTAAATATAAAAAATCCGTATTAAAAAAAAAAAAAAAAAAAAAAAAAAAAATGTACCGTAAGAATCGGTAATAAATGCTCTTTCGGCTGTTGGAGGTGTATTTCGATATCTGGAACCGTTCGAGCAGGATCGCTTTACAAAAACCCACGAAATTTCCTCTTTCTAGTTCTTCTTTTGAGGTAATAGACCGTGGGCCATATGCTAAAAATGTCATTTAAAAACAAGTTCGTTTCAACTTTTTGGGGGCGATCTGAAAATTTTGCTAATATATTCTTTTAAAGATAGGTAATGAAAATATCAAATGTTCTGGAAGTAAACTTTGCACATAAATTTGGAAAATTGATTCCAATTTTAAGGAACCGAGTTTACATTTACGATGCTGATTTATAGCTGTGTGCAATATATTTCTGGTAATATTGTGATTCGTTGAATAAATTTTAAATTATCTTGCACACAAGTGCGAAAATCATATTCCTGAAAAAAAAAGTGCTAAAAAAAGTAAAATATTAATAACTAGTGGATCTGCAGATCAAAAGCCTTAACGTCCTATTTTCCCCACTCATTATTCAATAGATCACTGATAATATTTATTTACTCTACATTACATACATTCTTATCATCATCAATTTCAACCTTTATCAGTCCACTGCAGGATGAAGGCCTCTTCTAGGTGATTCCAATCTGCCGTGTTTTCTACAATTCTTCTCCATTCTGCTCTTCCAAACATCACAAATTTATCTCTCCAGCGACACATTGGTGTCTTTCTCAGTCTTTTGTTGTATCGCGGTATCCAAAATAGGGCTTGTGGTCATCATCATTTCTTCTGAAAAAGTGCATAGCCCGGCTCCATTTTAACTTACTTCTAGAAATGACATTAGTAACATTGGTTTTCCCCCTAATCTAATACAAGTGTTTCGCTTTCTTTCTCTTCGGCTGAGTCCTAACATGCATCTCTCTCTCTTTATATATGTATATGACGACTCGCTAGATAAACAGATACATTTCTAACGGGGGCTACCGGCCCCTCTTCAACTTTCCGCTGTATATCTCTGTCTATATATATCTCTTTATATATATATATATATATATATATATATATATTTCTAATAACAGCCTTGTTGCATAAAAAGCCACAGTCCTCTAAAAAATTAAGTCATGAAAATAAGAGTCAATATAAAATAACAAATCTCAAACCAGTCATTTGAATAGCCGTGAAAGTTTATTGAGATATCAAAAATATAAAAATGACAAATGAGGACAAACCCAGTTCAGATCCATACAGGTGAATTCGTTAAAACGATGGTGGAGGAGAGAGAGATTTTTAATTGAGAAAAAGTTACTTCTTTGTAGTACGGTGCTTATTAACGAAGTGTCCCGGAATCAAATCCGTCAGCCCAGTTGTTAAATACCAGATTATGGTAACATCACCACATTTTAAAGCCAAGGGCGCCAACATATTTTCTTTTGTGTTAATGTTATTTTAATGGGAATTTTTAAAAATGAAAAGACGGTTATAAAGATGGCAACCCTACCTTGGCATATATCACTTGCGCCAACAAGACCGTTGGAAGAACAGGTGCAAGTAATCATCGAAATATTGCAAATTCTTGTTACATGATGTCTAAATTATGGGTTATTAGTTTATTTATAGCTGCAATTAAATACATTATTTGAGTAAAAATTAAAACAAACCAATAAAAAAATATAACGGAAATTTTCTTATAGAACATTTACAGCTATGAATATAAATAGATTTATTGAGAAAGACAGTGAAAAAGAAATAAAAAAATAATTACTTTCAGGGAGAATAAAATTAAATTTTGTTTAGATCCCTACATATATATTGCATTATGCCAAAAAGAGATCAATGGATTTTTAATTATGAATAAATAGATATTTAATTATAATAAAATAAATTTGATGAAATAAAAGGATATGTGAGGAACTCCCTCACAAGCCTTCTATTAATTACTTATAAAAAGAAGGCTATTAGATTATTTGATACATAATCTTGTACCAAACTATGATTTGGTACAATTATTTAAATCATAAATACATGTACTACCAAAATTCATGCAAAAAGATTATCCTGTGTAACCCTGTAAAGTAATTATCAATTCTATGCCCACAATTTTCCACAGATAAACACGCTTTTAAATATTCTAATAACATTTTATAATATTTAATGTAACCATGTTAAAATACATTTTTAATACATACTGTCTATAGACCATAATGGAACGATATTATTTTGTGTGTACCTGAAAAAGAGCCACCGTTATTATATACGCCAATAAAAATAGTACACCTAATTAATTATAACTCACTTATATTTCAACCTAATTTGACATCATTTGAATGATTACAGAATGTCATCGGAATTCTTTTGTATGGTCCTGTAAATAAATTTAGCTTATACATACCTCTTTTTTTTTTTTTTTTGGTGAAACAGAGAGAGAGAGAAGACATGTTTTTAAGTATGTTTATAAAATATGTTAATTCCACTGAATGCAATTAACGCGTTAAAATGAGCTTAGATAAAAATTTGCCCATAAATTATAATGTTATTAAATTCTTTTGCTTTTCTCTGTAAAAAGCACCAGTAAAAACATTTCAACTTGTTATATGTTTTTCAAAAATAATTGTTCGAAATTTGAAAAAAATTGGATTATCATATGACATTGTCGGAATACTTTTGTAAGGTCCTGCACATTAATTATGAAGCCTAAGCACACATATTTAATTTAATGGAAAACATATCAGTAATGTACGCTAATTTCACTTCGTTGAATGCAGAGTAACGAAGTTAAAATTCGCTTAAACGAAATTCACCCCATAGACCATAATGATAAGAAAAAATTTGTTGTGTCCCTATACACGATCTATAAATAATCTAGACATAAAAAATTACACAGCTATTTCTATACAGAGCCTGAACATGTATACGAATTTGCAAGTCAATCGGGAGATTTTTGCGGCCGCTATCGCGGCACATACAAATTTTCTCTATAGGCCGTAATGATAAGAAAAACTTTGGTGTGTCCCTGTACACAAACTACAAATGTAATACACACCTAAAACTATAAGCTAATTCTGTGTGGCTCATGAACATGTGTACCAAATTCCAAGTCAATAGCATGATTTTTGCGGCCGCTATCACGAAACAAATAGACACACAAACAGAACAGGAAATCTTTTTTAATCTCCACATGGAGGCCTCGACTAACGTTTTGCCAATAATTTGACTACATTTCAGAGTAAAACTTATTGTGTAACGCTTTCTATGGTAACTTATGCTGTTGTCTAAAGGCAGTTTGAACAGTTCATTAATTGGAAAAAGAAGCAAATGGGTAGATATTTTTCTTTCACGAATATTTAAAATTTCCCATTGATCAGCACACAGTCTCACTTTAGCTCAACTGATTTGAGAAAACAACGTCACATCTGAATGTATCTCATCGCCGATGTGCAAACAAAAAGTAATTTCTTCTGATATTATATTATCTGTAATAATTCAACTTAAAAATATAGAAGAAAAAAAAAAAAAAAAGATAACAGAATTCGATCAAAATGTTTATAATATGCAGGATGATGATGTCGAGAGAAAATTTACATCTTGTTTGAGAAAAATATTATAATTTTTAATGTATCTAATTCCCGATATGCAAATACTATGCCATTTTTTTCTCACATTCTATTAAATTTAAATAATACTTAAAAATACATGAAAAGAAAGCAATACTAAAAATTGTATGAAAATGTCAATGAATATTGACTCAACAAGATAATGTAAACATAAACAAAACATATCAAATGCAAGCGGGGCGCTAAAGCACGTACTAACATCAGCCGTCATTGGATCGAAATGCCAGAAGATAATAATTACCGATTTTGATTGGAGAATAAGTAAAGAAACGAGAATCTGGCTGTCTCTAAAAGTAGGTAAAATTGCAAGACTGCAGAAACGTCAATTATGTAAAATTTATTTAATTAATTTTAATATAATGTGCACATCTTCAGACCAGAACATTGCGAATTTGTAGATAACTGAATATTCTTTTAATTTTAACATTAAATTGAAATTGCCCCTCCATGAGTGAAACGGACTTGAACGATATCCAGCTATGGCCCACGGCCTATAAGCGGTCCTGGTCGAAAATGATGATCGCGTGCCATTTTGAATCGTTTTTTCGTTAGACAATGGTCGACATTTTAATTAATATCTCCACTAATTAGGGTCGCATCGTTTAGCAAATTAGATAACGTAGATCTGCGATAAATTCTCTGTCCGACGGTACCTGTTCGAAGTCCGTGCGACCATTAGCGGCGGAGCCATTGCTGTTTCAAGCCGTTTCTCACAGACAGACACACGCGTACAGATTTTAATAATATAAGGAGATATTTATTATCATAATGAAGCAATTTTGTATGCATTCAAATGTTCAATTTCTAATATGTTAAATTATGATATGAATATAAATTAAGTATAATTTGCACTTATTTTTTTTTTCCCCTTTTCAGATCTCGGAGAAGTTGTTTACCAAGCCAGCAATAACTTCAAATGCCCTTTAGTATTTGGAGCTTTTCCAGATCCTAAAGATTGTGCTCATTTCTATGTCTGTGTTGCTGGTATTGCAGTCCACAGGAAATGTGGAATCTTGCAACATTTTGATATCTGGAGAAGAAGATGCTTGCCTATTATTGTAGCTGTATGTGGAAGTGGTAAGAGTCACATCAAGGTCTGTATTCCAGTCAAACACTTATGGCTCGCATCTAAATTTTTATCGCAAAGTTTTAGAAGGAGAGGAATTTGCCTAGTCAAGTCCACTGAGCTAAAATAATAACTGGAGAAAATGAGTGGTTTTTGCGGGCAATTTCGAAGAGTGTTTCTTTTTTCCTAGTTTCGTATTCCAGGTGGATACTGCAGAAATCATTCGATACATATGTATTACAATATAAAAAGGTGTAGTCTAATGCATTCGTATAATCTTTATATAAAAAATATTTATAAATTTTATTGATGAAATATGAAAGTAAATAATTGCATTTGTTTATTTAGGTTATTTGTTTAGTTAATTTTGTAATTGTTTATTGTACAGAAAAATTTTCGACTCCTGGTTTTTGATGGATTTATACGTTTTGAGACCACCTGAATACAATTTGACCATTTATAGAAAATGTATGCCTAATCATGTGTCTGGATGTGGGTGACATAAATTTTCTAACAGCTCTAGGTCAAGAACTATTAAACAGAATTTGAAAGTTAAAATGAAAGTTATATTTAGTTGCACCTTGACATAAATTATTGTCTATCAACTTTTTCTGCATATCTGCAACAGGTGGCGCTGTTTTCCCGTTTTATCTCTAATATGGCCGCAAAGAAAACAAATGAATGAATGTACACAAAGAGGATAATTTTAATCAATCATTGTAAAATTGAAAAAAAATTGTTTACAATAGTAATTGGTCTATATTCTAACCTAAAATTTACGGCTCGCACCTCCTTATTTATTTGCAAAGTTGTGGAAGCAAACGATTTTCTCTATTGAAATTCACTGATTAGAATAATAACTTAAGTAAATGCTTCAAATATATTTACTAAGAGATATATTTGCAAGAGGGTTTTCAAGAATTCTTCTGTGGGAGTGAAGATCAAATTGGGTACGGCCTTCCTCTTTAATGCGCAATATGATAGTGTTAATTGTTGCACAGTACTTTAATTGTGGAGTTCTTTTGAAAAATACCATACTAAAAATTACGCTCCCGAGTAGGGAAAGATTCTCTTACATTTTTTTTTTTCTACAAAATTTTATTCTGGTTCACAATTTCTACTATAAACAAAGTTTTTCAGTGTTTTGTTAAAAATAGTCCTCATTGGCTACATTTATACAAAATTTATGCCTATACTACCATATTAAAAATTATCATAAAACGAGACAACAGAGCCACCTTTTGGCCGATATGCAGAAAACGTTCATAGACACCAATTTATGTTAAGGTGCAACTAAATATAACTTTTCATGAATTTCTGTTCAATCGTTTTTGATCTAGGGCTGCCACAAAATTTATGTCGCACACATCCAGGCCAACGGATAGACAAACATTTTTTTGAAATAGCCAAATCATATTCAGGATATCTCACAAAGTGTAAATCCATCGAAAATCTGAAGTCGTAAACTTTTACGAATACAATACTTTCTTCTATTTTATATAGAAGAAAGTATGAAAAACGCAAATCCTACCATTTGGTTACAGAAAATGAGATATTTAATCAATTGTTGACAAAAAAAAAAATTATGTACGAAGTACTTACATATATTTTCACAAAATTATTATTTTTCATAAAAATTGGTCTGGTAAAAACAACTAATAACATTGATTAATAAGGAGATTAATAAGGAGGGGGGAAGAAAAAAAAACTAAGCAGGAAAGAATTATTTATTGCTCATGCACTACTCTAAAGATGATATAATTTTTTTAATAAGATTTTTTTTTAAAGTTATGTGAATAAATAAATGTAATTCATTTCTTCATATTTCCCCAATAAAATTCATAAATACTTTTGATATAAAACTGATAAGAATGCATTAGACTACTCCATTTTATATTGTAATATATGCGTATCGAAAGTTTTCTGCCATACGCACTTGGAAAGCGAAACTAGGGAGAAAAAATAAATTTTTAAAATGGCACACAAGAACCACTCATTTGCTCCAGTTATTATTTTAGCTCAGTGGACTTGACTAGGCAGATTCCTATCCTCCCAAAACATTGCGATAGAAATTGAGATGCGAGCGGTAAGTGTTTGATTAGAATACAGGCCCAAGCCTATGTAAATAGGTTTTGCTGTGCTTACCAATATTAATTTACATAACGTAATATTTTCTAGGGAAAAAATGTTTTCACAGAAGTTTAACAATTTTCTATCTTAAGATTATAGATATAAGGATGTTGACTTTTCTTATTTTCAAAATAAAAAAAAACAAAAAAGTAAAAGTAAGGCGGAGATCAGAGCCTGACTATCGCACGGGCACTTGGGGCTTGTGTCCTGGGCACAAAACTTTACTAATGATTAAAATATATGGTCTAAATCTTTCTTTTTTTCCCCTAACTCAACTGTGTTTCATTTCCATGAATAATATTTTAAAATAAAATTGTGGTTAGGCTGAATAGGGGTAATTTTATTTGTCTTTGGAGCCCCAAACAGAAGCAGATTAATTTTTTGACCAAATAACATTTTTTGGTCTGCTTTTTCGCCTGCCAAAAAACATAGTATATTAATAGAAGGCCTCTTTTTTTTTTTTTTTTGGGGGGGGGGGGGGGGGAGAGAGAAGTTTGGCTTGTCTAAGGAGGCCTGAAAATTTTTAAGTGCCCTGGGCACAATAATTTGTTAGTCGGGCCCTGGCGGAGATAGTAGGCATATTTTTACACGGAATTTACTTTTGCTAATTTTTATAAATGTAAATAATCACTTAATGCAAAACTCTTAAGTGTTAAGCATACCATATAATATGAAATAAATAAATTTATTATAATTTAAACTGAGTATACCATAATATTATCAATCGATACTCTGCTTTCATCAGTGCCGCACATCTACTAAACCCTCATACAATGTTCTAGTACATTCATAGGATTTTAGTGATAATAATTGTTTTTCCTTTATGTGGCTTGACTGCTATTAATATAATCAGTTAATTTTTTGGCGTTTTCAAAGTTTATTTTTATTTTTTCTTAGATGTTTTTTCTAGACTAAGGCTGTAGTAGTACTTCTATTAAATTGGATACCTCTTTCTGTGCTTTGATCCTCTCTTTTCTGTTTTTTATCATATTGATATAGCATCCTGCGACTAGATCTTTATAATTAAATCTAATTTTATAAATCCCTGAGATCTCCAAATGATTAATTTCTTAGTTTATTTCTTTGAAAATATTTTTATTTAGTTTAATAGGGATGTCAACAATTTACTTAGCAGCTTTTCTTTTAATTTTAAATGAAATTGCTTTATCATATGATATGGCACAAGAATATTTTTTCTTAGGTTATATATATATATATACAGTAGAAGATCTTTATAACGCAAAGCTAAAAACACAAGGTTTTGCGTTATATAGAATTTTGCATTATATAGATCACATTTCACACATCGTCAAACTTACCTTGTAAACATGGCCAAATATGTCTGAAACATATCAAAACAGAGTAGGACATTTTAAAGTTACATTTCTTGGAACAAAAAATTGGGTGGATAATAACTTTCATTCTAAAATTTACTTTATAAAGATAGTTCATACATGCCTGTACAAAATCATTTATTAAATTGCTCACTTAAAAAAAAAAATTAATGATAGCAATTTTTTCATTAAAAATCTCTGAATTAAGCAGATAAAGAAAAACAAATGTATCACACTTACTTCTCAACAAAGTAACAGTTTTTTAGGAAGTATTTCTTAACTGCAAAATTTATTGTTTATATCCAAGAAATTTTGCGTTATATAGAGAATTGCATTATATAGAATTGCGTTATAAAGATCTTCTACTGTATATATATAATAGAGAGAGAGAAAGATTTTATTTAATCTTTTGACTCTTCCCTCATCTACTTTAATAACTGTTTCATTCTTGCAATCTGCTTTACAGGCAATTTATTTTATTACTTTAATTTGTTTGTAAAGTAAATCTCGATTTTTTTTAATATACAATAAGAATGCTGTCTAGGATCTAATTGCACATGCGTCTGCAGTTTTGTAGGGCTTTGCAACTTATATTATCCGTTTCATTAACTAATCCAGGTTTTAATGAACTATTAATGTGAAGTGAATTACAAAACACCACAAAACTACAAATATGTAGCTTATGGAGTCCTATATTGACAGAGCTTTTATGGTTTGTTTCAACCAAGATTTACCTAACAAACAAATTAAAATAGTAAAACAAACTGTCCATAAAGCAGATTACAAGCATAAAGCAATAAAATTGGTAAAGAAAGAGGCAAAAGATTAAACAAATGGCATTTGCACAAAAACCTAAAAAAAAAAAAAAAATTCTCTTCTATAATACTATATGATAATGGAATCCCACTTACAATTAAAAGAAAAGCTGACAAGCATGACATTTGCATCCCTATTAAAATAAATAAAAATATGTTTTTAAATAGTTGAATAGACAAAGAATAACTGCATAATCGAATAGCTGAATAGATAAAGAAGAAATAATAATTTAGAAATACAAAAAATTAATAAAATTTGTTTAAATAACAAAGATCAAATGCCAGGATATAATATTGATATGACAAAAAATAAAAATAAAAGACAGAATAAAAATCACAAAAAAGATATCTAGTTTAATAGAAATACTACAAATACACATAATGAAAAAAAAAAAAAAAAAAAAAAAAATCATAGGAAAAATAAAAATAGATTTTGAAAATATAAAAAAAAAAAAATTATATATACAGCATCCAAGTCATAAAAAAGAAACCATTAAATTACCAATAAAAACCTAGTAAATGTACAAGGGCATTTGGGGTTAAACAAAAGATAGCACCGTGTATTGACAGAGAGAAAATTGTCTACGCAAAAAAACAACAAGATAACTGACAAGCCACTGAAGGTTCAGAAGATGTATAGCATTGATGAAGGCCAAGTACCAATTAGCAAAATTATGTCAACAATTAAACATTTTAAATTATACTAAATTTATTTCTTTCCTATAACATGAACTAAGCGGCTAAAATAAGTATGAGCACTAAACATACTTAAAAAAAAAAAAATTAATCATCCAAAAAGATATTTAAAAGTAAACATGCTGAATATTTAAAATCATTTTTATGTGTATTTCAATGCCGTCTTTTTTTTTTTTTTTTTTTTAAGTAAAAACAGAAAATATTTACAATAAAATTTAACACCTGAAAATTTTTCATAAACATTTAACAATGAAAAAATCAGTCTTGTTCTTTAACCCTTTGATGTTCATCAATGTTGCACAAAAACCAAATATTTAACTTTCTTTTTTTTTTAAAGCAACAATTTCTCAATATTTTTGCCTTCTTTTAATCGTTCTTCAAATTTTTTGTATCTGCTCTGTTCGACAGACAGTAGTACAACAACGAAATTTAACAGACTTTCATAGGAAGCCATATGCTGAAGTCACTTTAAATTACATAGTAGGCATGAGTGCACCTTGCTGCTTTGATGATGCACTTATGCCTAATTTTTTCTCCTGATGATGGGCCATGCTTTGACCTGAAATAACAGTTGCAATTTTTTGCAGTTTATAGAGTTTATTTACGAAGATATTTATTTATTTATGAAATTAATTATTATATTATTATTTGAATTTAATCAGGTTAATATAGCTATTTAAAATCAAAATTTTCTCAAAAATTCAAAATGCTAATTTTTTCTTTTCACTTATTTTTGTGTCTAACAGCCACTTTTAAAATTAATTCAGCAATTTTCAAAAGAAAATGTGTACTGAACCAACATTAAAGCAGTAAGTTATTTTTCAATAAATGCACAGCATTTCAGTACATGAAATTAATTTTATAAGAAAAAAAGTTTAATTTAACAGAAAATTTGAAAAAAAAAAAAAGGTCAGGTTATTAGCATTTCGTTTATTTATTTATTTTACATTTATAAGAGAGTAGGTATGTACTAAATATTAATCCTATTTGCTGAATATTGAGTCCTTTAGCTGAATAACTTTGAAAGATTTTTTAAAGATATTTGGTTGAATAAAGTACAATTAGGGAGGAAAGGTGTTTCTACAGATGTCTATTTTTCTGCATATAATCCGTAGGTAAAGGTCACTTTTAAAGCAGAAATTTCAATCAACAGGCAAAGTTGTACTTCTAACACGCTATATCTCATTGCAAAATAACTCTTGTCCATTAATTAAAATTTCTGGTGTAATATTAATTTATCTAACCTGCAGATTACATGCAAAAGAATAAGAGTACTTCATGAACACTCTTGCAACATCCTATTTCCGAACATTAGTTTAAAAAAATCTCCTAATAGTTATTCAATTTAAAAAATTTCATAACTACATGGCAAATTTACATTGCATTGCATGTAGTTAGATACAAAATAAATTCTTTAAAAAATTCATGAATCCCATATAAAAGTTTTCCGGTGTCTAGATTTTTCTTTTTCTCTAAAGTTTTGAAAAAGCTGAAAAAAAAAAAAAAAAATTGATAGGTGACAACTCCTATGATTTTTTTAATACAATGTTTTCGAAGCAAAAATTTTTACCCAATTTATGATGGAAAATTGTTAAAAAAATTTACAAAAGGTTTCTATTAAAAATTACTAGTGTCAAAAACCTGTAGCACTTGCCAACTATATATATCAGATTGTGCACATGACACCTTTGTCTGGATGTTTTAACATAACTTAAAGATAAAAGACTTAATATTTATGAAATAATAAATTTCCCTTTTTAACTCATTTTGTTTCTTTGTTATTTAATAGATAAAACAACCACCACACCATCTGCAACAGCATCAACCAAAAGTGGTAAGTTAATAACGCTTTAAATAAAAAGTTTTTTTTTTTTTTAATAAAGTTTTACTTTAACGCGTTGAGTGCCATGCCAGCCATATTGATGGCTGACACTGAACTTTCTGTTTAGGCCGCGCCAGCCACCAGTGGCTCTGACAGTGTCAAATATGATATAAAACTAAAAAATTATTTAAAATTTACTTAATTTTTATTTATTACAGGATTATATCATTAAGGAATTTTAATGGATTTTATTGCAACACGGTCAACATAACGCTCTTCTAAGCAGTGTGCATGGCCTGGCGGAGATTTCCTAAAGAATTTGTGTGGCGCTCAACGTGTTAAATATCAGATTAAGTCTTATTGAAATCAAAGGAAATAGTCATAAATTAAACAAAAGGTCAAAAAAAATATTAATGTTCCTTCTCCCTTTCCAAGAATTGATAATGTAATAGAAAAAAATTGATTGAGTTAGTAGAGAAAACTCGTATGTTGTGGCCCCCATAAGACTTTCTTTTATATTTTATCATAAATAGCTGAAATTAATTTTTATGCAAAATTACTAACAAGAATGTGAAGTATCTATGAGCATTTGTAATTCCGTGTTCTTACAAGTGACAACGGGTTATTGCTATGGAAGTTAAGAACAATATGAATTAGAATTTGGCTATTTACTAAAACTTTCAGATAGAGCTTGTTCTTACTACACATATATCAATATACAACTGAAAAATAAAATTGGTTTAACTGTAGAATAAAACATGACTCGTTTAAAGATTATTTATTACATTTTGAAATACTTTTATTTTTGTTATCACATGGGCCACTATTGTGAATGTTTTGAATTGCATAACACTTTATTATTTTTTGTACTAGTAGTGAGACACATTTTTGTGCACTTAAAGCGTGCTTCAGAAAGGACTCCAACTTGGAAATAATATAACTGCAAAACAATGAGAGATAGAAAAGTGAAATAAGTGGTATGTTCGACCGACAGATCTGGAATTTTCTATATGAATAAATTATGAATTGTTTTCTTATTTGGACCTTTTTTAACATTAAATTTTTGTTGAAAGCTTCGCCTTTTCATCATCGGACTTCGACCTAATGTGTGATATTCCAGTACAACAAAAATACATTGTGCCAAGGAATACGACATGACATTATTCAGTTTCCTATCCGCGATTGTAATGAAATGCTCGCCCTCTGGTGGGCTAAGGTGAAATTATCACACCACTGCATATCATTATATTATGCAATCGATTTTCCATGATGTAATGGCGGAGAAAGAACAATTATTAATCCACGTGGCTATTATATTTACTAACAACTGCAGTTCAGAGAGCGCCATCTATCGATCATTACAAACGCGGATAATAACTAATTCGATATAACTCCCTTGTATGTGTCAGCAATGATACTGACAGATGAATGAGCTTTCTGTAATGAGTAGTATTTAAAGATTCATGTGCTTGTGGCACAACCTATTAGGCAATCTTGGAACTATTTCTGCAAGAACTGGTGTATAATAAATTCCAAACCTATCCATCCAATATATCACTTGCTTTTCTGTTTCTCATTGTGTCGCAGTTATGCCATTTGAAAGTTGGGGAGTACTTTCTGAAGCACCCTGTATACATGAAAAATCCTTGTCTACCCTGATGCAAAAGAGACTGCATGATGTAAAAATATATGATTATTTTCCTTACTACATTAATGCTGATAAATTTTTATTAACAAATATCAAAGTCTGACCTAGTGCATAGATGATTTAAAACGCAATTGTACCTAATTCTATGTGTTGCCATCGGTCTTTAGTAAAACAACAGCTATTATATTTCTGAATGTACCTTTACCATTTTCTTTCAATAGGAAGGGGAATAGATATTGTAACATTATCACCAGCATTAACTGGAAAGTGAGTTTTATCATTAACAAATTTCATTTTTTAGCCTGTTGAATTAAGAATTATCATACTTCAGACCATGCTACTGTAATGTATTCTACGGTAGTACAATTCAACTAATTGTCTTGATCAAAGTTAGTATCTATCTAAGATCGCACTATATTTAAACAAATGCTAGATTCTATAACTTCTTTTTCTTTTCCTTAGCTATCACACTCTATATTTGAATCTACTCCATGAGATAAGTAAATAAGTATTATTCAAATTTTGCATCACATATTTTAAACTGTCAGTTTGTAATAATTGGAATTTTATACTTAATTCTTAAATAACTTGACTATTACACAACTAAAATAAACTTAAAATTTTTTTATATAAGTTAAATAATAAATATAATAAATATTATCTGTTATATTAAGCATTTATCTTTACTAAAACATTTACAAATACCTATATGGGCTTTTGTAGAGTACTTTTGACCATCATTTATGGTCATCCTCAGTACAGTTTTCAGTTCTCTCTATTTGTTGTTCCTGGAATTTACCATTTTTTGTTTATGACTTCGGTTTGTCTGTCTGTCCGCGCTCTAACTCCCGTAAATATTTATGGAATTTCTTGAAACTGATATATGTTATTCAAGTTCACTATCAGATGTTCCCTATTGAAAATGGAGTTTATACCTCTACTGGTTTGTGTACAGGGACTGCCGAAAATATTTCAAAGCATTGTGTTCTATGAGAGGCATTTCTATAAACCATATTTTGATACCCTTACTGTACAAAAATCTTAATGAAATTGAAATATGTTATACAAGTTCGCAATCGGCTGTTTCCTGTATAAAATGGAATAAATACCACCACTGATTTGTGTACAGGGACACACAAAAGTATTTCAAAGCATTGCGTTTTATGAGGGATATTTCTATAAACTAAATTTTAATACCTTTACTTTGCACGAAGATTTATGAAATTGAAATGTGTTATTTATAAGCACAAAAGAAAATGCTTTGCATAGAATATAGCATGATTAGCATTAGATTTACAGGATGACACAAAAATATTCAGTTATATAAAGAGCTGTTAATAGATATTTGCTAAAAGTGTACTTTCGTTTACATAAAGAGTTTTTAACTCTTTCTAACTTTTTTAACACTTCCCAACAAGGTTGAAAAGTGTTAATGACTTCGGTTTGTCTGTCTGTCTCTCCGCGCTCTAATTCCAGTAAATATTTGTGGAATTTCTTGAAACTGATATATGTTATTCAAGTTCACTATCGGATGTTCCCTTTTGCAAATGGAGTTTATACCTTTATTGGTTTGTATACAGGGACAGCCGAAAGTATTTCAAAGCATTGTGTTCTATGAGAGGTATTTCTATAAATCATATTTTCATACCTTTACTTTACACATATCTTAATGAAATTGAAATATGTTATTCCAGTTCACTATCGGATGTTCCCTGTTGAAAATGGATTAAATACCAATACTGTTTTATATACAAGGACACTCAAAATTATTCTAAAGCATTGCATTCTATGAGAGATATTTCTATAAATCAAATTTTAATAACTTTACTTTCCACGAAGTTTTAGGAAATTGAAATATGTTATTTATATGCACAAAAGAATGCTTAGCATGATTAGCATTAGATTTACAGGGTGACACAAAAATATTCTGTTATATTAAGAGCTATTATTAAAAATTTGCTAGAATTCTACTTTCGTTTAAGCGTTTTTAACACTTTCTAACATTTTTTTAAGTGTGAATATGATATTAATTTGTGTATCTGTCCGTCTATCTGCCCGCGCTCTAACTCCCGTAAATATTTATGGAATTTTTTGAAACTGATATATATTATTCAAGTTCACTATCGGATGTTCCCTATTGAAAATGGAGTTTATACCTCTACTGGTTTGTGTACAGAGACACACGAAAGTATTTCAAAGAGTCTGTCTGTCTGTCTGTCCGAGCTCTAACTCCCGTAAATATTTATGGAATTTCTTGAAACTGATATATGTTGTTCAATTTCACTATTGGATGTTCCCTATTGAAAATGGAGTTCATACCTCTACCGATTTGTGTACAAGGACACCCGAAAGTATTTCAAAGCATTGTGTTCTATGAGAAATATTTCTATAAACCATATTTTCATACCTTTACTGTACAATATCTTCATGAAATTGAAATATGTTATTTAAGTTCACTATTGGATGTTTCCTATATAAATAAAAAAAATTACATACAACCACTAGTTTATGTACAGGGACACTCAAAAGTACTCCAAAGCTTTGCATTCTTTGTGAGATATTTCTATAAATCAAATTGTAATAACTTTACTTTCCACGAAGGTTTAGGAAATTGAAATATGTTATTTATGTGCACAAAAGAATGCTTTGCATATAATATAGCATGGTTACCATTAGATTTACAGGGTGACACAAAAATATTCAGTTATACTAAGAGTTATTAATAAAAAATTGCTAGAATTGTACTTTCGTTTACATTAAGTGTTTTTGACACTTTCTATCATTTTTTTTATTGTGAATATAATTTCTATTTATGTATATGTCTGACTGTTCTTCTGTCCGTCTATCTGTCTCTCTGCGCTCTAATTACCATAAATATTTATGGAATTTCTTTAAACAGATATTTTATTCAAGTTCACTATCGGATGTTCCCTATTGAAAATGGAATGACTACCTCTTCTGGTTTGTGTACAGGGACACCCAAAATTATTCAAAAGCATTGTATTCCATGAGAGGAGTTTCTATAAATCACATTTTAATACCTTTAATGTATAGAATTTTTAATGAAATTTTAATATGTTATTCAATTCCATATCAGATGTTTTCTATGTAAAATAGAGTACATTTCTAACTGGTTTGTGTACAGGGCCACTTGAAAGTACTCCAAAGCATTGCGTTGTATGATAGTTACTTTTATAAACCAAATTTTAATAATTTAATTTTCCACAAAGCTTAATGCAATTGAAATATATTATTCGTATGCACAAAAGAGTGTGCCTTCTATGTAATATAGTATGGTTAGCATTAGATTTACAGAGCCACACAAAAATAACCAGTTACATTAAGAGCTATTAATAAAAATTTGCTGGAATTGCACTTTTGTTTACATGAGCGTTTTAACACTTTCTTATAATTTTAGTGGGAATATGATTTCAATTTGTGCATCTCTGTCCGATTGTCTACCTTTCTTTCTGTTTGTCTCCGGCTCCTATCATCCGTGAATATTTTGAGAATTTTTAAAAAATGATACACTCAAGTTCCCTATGGAATGTTCCCTATTTAAAATGTCATTAATAGGTCCTGAACAAATAGTTTGTTTACAGGGACAACAACAACAATTTAAAAAAAGCCAATGTATTACGTTTCAGGACAGAATTTTTTAAAAGTTATATTTAAAAAACTTTCTACTATAAAAATCATAAAAACATTGACATGTATTATTAATATTCTAAAATAATGTTTTGTATAGAATATCATATGATTAACTTTCAGATTTACAGGGCTGCAGTAAAATATTCAGAGAGTTTAAAAGATGTAATTATAATCTCACGGCTGCATTTCCTTTTGTGTTAAGCCTTTTTAACACTCTCCAAAATGCCTAAGAGTAATTTTAAAATCAATTAGTCTATCTGTATGTTTTTCAGTCCTTTTGTCTGTTGTGCGATAACGTAGGCAAAGAATATTAAAAGTTATTCGATACAACAATTGCGTACAGTTGGAAAGTGTTACTAAGCAATGTGTACTGCATGATTTTTCTTTCTTGTTTTTTTTTTTTTTTTTTTCCATTATTTTCTTCACTATAATTCTTAAAATTGTTGTTGAAAATCTGGGGGAATTATGCTATGCTCACAAATCATTTACGGCTGAGGAGCAAGTTAGTATTTCAACAGCTTTAGTGCATAGTAATGGGAATTGTAAAGAGATATTTTTTTATGTGGTTATAGTATTAATGGGGTTAGTTAGTTTAGTCCTAGAGAAAGCTGTGTGAAGGTTTATTGAATTTTAAATCAGAAAGATGTTCCTTTTCACAATCTTAGATTTTTCATTTAATCACGTCAATGGCAGATAGCCGAAAACTGCACTGAGAATGACTACAATACGAATGATGATCAAAAATACTGTACAAAAGGCCATATAGGCATTTGTAAATGTTTCAATAATCAATTAGGCCTTTTATAAATTAATTTATTTGTATTTATCTTTAATTTTAGATTTTTTTTATCAATCTTTAAGTAAAATTTTTTAAGTTAAGAATTAATTTTTAATTTACATTATATATAAAAAAAAATAATAATTTAATAATGAATTCAGAATGGTTAACTGTTTATTATTAGAATAACATTTTTTATTTGACAATTTTTCATTTACCAATAATAGAATTTTGCTTATTTATTTATTTTTACTGTCTAATTAACATGATTTACATATTCTAAAATTTACTAAAAGAAAAGCCTGGCAAATGGCGAAAAGGATAATTTTAGTGTTCATTAAATTGTTGAACTAACATAGGAAATAATTAAGTATAGTACCATTTTATACGTTGGTGCAGTTTCTCTGATTAAATGAAAGGGAAATGATAGAATTAAATTTTGAGCAACGTAGCTCTCTGTTCATAACAATGTATGATGATCGAAGACGGATAATTTGGCATTTTCACTATTTCATAAGTCATTAGTAAATTTCTCTTTCCTAACAGTCAATGCAGTATTGATTACTTTTTAGGAAGAAAAACCAGAAAAAGAGATAATACTAAAAGAATTTTAAAATGTGTTATATTAAATTATATTAATTTCTAATTAAACTATACAGACATGTTTCTGCAATAAGACTGCACTTGTCAGATCCTTTAGATGAATTTCTCATCACTGGTAATTACCATATAAGCAGGAGTAATCAACACATGCACATTCAGTTCATCAACTGAATCATTCTGAGAAGTTATTGTTATACGACTAGTAAGAGCAAGTTCTAACAGAAAGTCTCTGTAAACAGTCAAATTTTAATTTTAATTTGTGTCTTTCTTAACCTCTATGTGTTAACCCATTGTCACTATGCAGAAGAGACGCAGAATCTGTAAGAATGCAGAATTACAGATGCTTGTAGATATTTCATATTTTTACAAGTAACTATGTGTAAAAACTGATTTCAGCTGTTTATCGTAAAATATATTTTGCTACACAAATTCACCCAGTGCAAATTATGTATAAAAAATTATTTTCTATGATGAATGCGGGTGATTTTCATCTGAGAAAAATATAACACTATATGTCCAATGAAAGTCAATTTTATACAAAAATCTGAGAAAATGTAATTTTTTTGTTTTTCTTTTTTACAAATTATTAATAAAACACACACATTACACTTTTGACAAATTTATCAAAAGCTGACACATATTGAGATAACTAGTTGAAAATAATTAAAGCCTACATGTGAAGTAAATAAAATTAACTATCATGCTTGATATGTTGTAAAAGATGTCATGCTTGATATGTTGTCAGTAAAAGATTGTAAGGCATGATATATTAAGATTGTTAATAATTCTATTTTTTGGTTCTACTAGAATTTAAATACATCAATAGAATTTTTATAATAGTTTTGCTGTACAGCTATTTTTTTTTTTTTTTTTTTTTTTTTTTTTCTCTTTCGAAGAATACAGTAATGTCTTGTATGTATATATTATTAGCTGGGTATTAAATATATCAGTTAAACAAAATCAAGATCACTGGCCTATAAAAACTATTTCTACAAAATTTCATCTTTACTCCCTTATATACAGTATAAGGAAGTATTATGAAACTAATCTGCAAAATTGATTTTTTATTTTGCATAGCTCAAAAACGAATAGTTCCAGAATGTTGCAAATTTATATTTGTGAATGCCATGGCATCTAATTGTATACAGCCAATTTACATGAACTCAAACACGATTTTACATGATTTTTTGTGAAGCCTATATGTACGTATGTGTGTGTGCATCTCGCAAAACTAGCCTACATTCACATTAAAGCCTACATGTGAAGTAAATAGCAGAGAGACAAAACAAGGTAGTTACACAACTAGATGTAATAAAAAACCTACATATGAATTTCTAATGTTCTACATCTATCTATTCTCTGTGACTCTCCATTTTGAAAATATCCTTGGAAATGATATTTATAATGACTAAAAATACAAAATTTTTGGCCAATATTGTACATGAGCAGAAAATTCATAGAAAATTGAACAGAAGCTAATAATAAAGCACATAATGATATTGTTATGAAGTTTTTTAACTGTCCTGCATTATAGAAAGTAGTTCATAAAAGCAGCCTAAGCAGGTTTTAGTCAATGAATGCACTTTATTTAATGAATAATCTGGAGACAGTTGAATAAAACTGTTATTTGTATCATGAAAGTCAATAATCAATAAATACTTTTGAAACAATCCAATAAAACAGTTAGTATTTGTACCATAAAAGTCAAGTAAACAGCATTAAATATTGCACAATGCATAAATTTTGATAATTCAGGAACAATGATCAATTGCTTTTAGTAAAGCAAATTAGAGATAACTGCTTATTTAGAAGTCTACATAGAAACTAAACTCATTGAGAGTCTTGTTAAAGATTTGGAGAATTTTTGAGGTAGATCCAGAAAATTTCAGAACTTTGCTTCTATCTAAGTTAGAGTTTTCAAACTTTGAGAATCATAAACTATTCTTTTTTGAAAGTTTGGTTGGCAAAACATCAAATTCAATGCCAGGTTGCCAAGTTTGCTAATGCAAATGTTGGCTTTGACACCAATGAACTTGGTGAGGTTAGTGACCAAATTTTGAAAAATGTTCTAGTTCAGGGTTGCTAGAATCAGTAAACTGTTTTTCATTTCTAACAAATTTTTATTTATTTTTTTGGTATAACATTTCATTTCTTGTCACTTATTTTCACCAAAACATACAAAAGTAAGCCATCTACACTGGAGGGAATTCCCTTAAATTCTAATCTATGCATTAGCTAATGAGAGATTCTGTAATAAGCTGTAAAATATCATTCCTAAATAAGCGATATGCAAGCTCTGCAATGTATATAATCTTATTATCATGACTTTTGAAGTTTGAGTAATAGCTTTCTTGCCTTGTTTTGGGGAATATTTATGGACTGGAATCTGATTGTTTTGTAATTTATTAGTGATACTCTTTTAAATGTAAAAATTGCTTTATTTTAAAAAGTTTAGATTTTCATTTAGAAAAAAAAAAAAGAAAAAGAAAATGTTTGATCGTTAAACATATAGAGGCTTTTACATGAAACATATAATTATTTTCTTTCTTTAAAAATCAACAAAATATGTCTCCTAATTTACAAAATACTAAGATTACAGTTGAGACTTAGTTACACAGTTCTTATATTTTCTTGATTTAAATTAACTTATTTTCTTTATTTTTTAACATAAACATCATAGCACAAATCTTTTGATTAAGTCATGTGCTAAATTTAGATGTTATTGTAATTTTACTGAGAAAATTTATTTGTACAATGAAATTTGTTTAAAAATATGCATTTTAAATTTAAAATAAAATAATATTGTGTCTATACTACAAAGATGATTTTGAAAAATTTATATCTATTTTTCATGGATTCTAGGAAATAATTTTAAGTGTCCAAAATTTATGGGCACTTTCCCACACCCAACTGATTGTTCTAAATATTACAACTGTGTTATTTATGTGGCTAAACAGAACACATGTCCAGAAAAGCAACTGTTTGACACTGAAAAGAATTCTTGTAAACCAGAAAAAGAAGTGAATTGTGGTACGAGACAAAGACCAGGTAAGTGATTGATTTCAAATCTTTTAAAATAGAATATATATATATATAGGGGTAGAAGTGACCAATTCAGAAAATATAGGACATTTCTTGTGCAAAATATAGGACATTTAGAAATAGCGCTATGTGAAAAATTTTGCCATAAAAATCAATGTTACACATTATGTAAAGTCCATGTACACTTGTTATAAGATATTAACATATAAAACAGAAATGAAAATAAACTTACCTCTGCAATGACTTTTCTTAAAGATAGATTTAGTTCATAAAGAGGAAGTTAGAAAGATATGTACAAGGTGCACCAATTTCTTTTGCACTTATTTTTAATTAGTATCATTATTTACAGGTAATGTTTAGTATAGTATGATTGTTTACGGGTTAGAAATAGTATGATTATTTACAAAATGTAGAGATTGTTAATGATTACTCTTTTTTAATATTTCCTTTAGCAGATTTTAGTTTTTTATTACTAGCATCTATAAGTGCTTGTACTCTTTTGATTTCCTGTATGCACTTTCTCTTCAGTCCATTTTTCAGTCTCTCATTACCTTCGTTAATCATTGATTGAGCAGAATCAACATCACACAGACATTTTTAAATTTCACCATCTTATCTGTTTTTGAAGGTGCTGGTGCAGAAAAATTCTCATTTTTTTCGGACTTTTCCTATTTTAATTTTTCAAGTTTCTTTTGAGCTTTATATTTTGAATATGCCTTTTGGTAAAATTGTATCTTTTCCTTTGTTATGCAAGCATCCTAAGCTTTTCCACCCACCATAGCTTCTTTTATTAACCTTAAACCAGTTATTGTATCAAGACTAAGCAAGGCTCTTTCCAATGTTAACATTCTTTTATTTATGGAAAACCCTCTTTCCACTGACACCTGTCCATGTGAAAATGTCAAGATGTCTTTCCCTAAAATACCCAAATATTTGTATTTAGGAAGTTGATCATCATTGATCATGGCAAGGACATTTTTCCAGTAGTAATCTATCAGTTGCCAAGTTTCTTCAAAGCTCCATTCCTCATAGATAGCATCATCAGTTGAATGTATCTTCCATTCATCTGTGAGTTTACCTACACAATCTTCTGGTATTACATGGGGCAATATATTGGCAAGACATCTTATAGATGGTATTGTTGCCGTGTAAGGTTCTTTTCTTAAAAGAGGATGCAATTTTTTTTATTTTTTTTAACAGCTTTTTCTTCAAGGGTAATTTTTCCTGTAAATATTTAGTGATATTTACCACGGCCAGCGTCAATCGAGTCTGGCCATGTATTAACATAAAACTCTTTAGCATCTGATAAAAATTGAGATTTTAAGTCTGAAGATAGTTTCAGAAAAAGTTTTTTGGTACTATTACGTACATCTAAAGATATCAACGCAACTGCTTCCTTGCAAACATCAATATTCATCAAATCCTCACCATATTTATTTTCCAGTGCAGATTCGTTCAAAAAAAGTCTCATGAGCTTTAATAATACAGCCCAAATTAAAAAAAATAGAATACTTGTCACTTTTCAAAATTAAGTTTAATATAGCAAAAAATAAGTACAAAATAGACATTTAAATGAACATGTAACCTTTCTTAAGCTTTAAAGTATACGTAGCATTTGATATACACTTAATTCAAATTAATACTAAACTGAAATATCAAAAAGCTTACAGTGATGATGGTTTATATAGAGTCAAAATATTAGAATATTAAAACAAAAATAATAAATAAATAAAATAAATAAAATTTCAAACAAAACAATATTAATACTTTGTCGCATCACCTTTTGCTAGAATCACAGCTCTGATTCTTTCAGGCATGGATTCCACCAGCTGTTTACATTCATCGTTACTGATACTGTTCCATGCACTCTTTAGCACTCTCAGCAATGAGTTCAATTTTGTTGGTGGGAACTAGATCCTGAACATTTTTCTTTAGATGATGCCACAAATTCTCGATCGGAATTAGATCCGGAGAGTTACTTGGCCAGTTTAATACCGAAATCCCTCTTCCTGTTAGCCATTTACGAGTCAATTTCGAAGTATGACACAAAGCGGAATCTTTTTGAAAGATAAACGTGTCTTTCGTCTTTGCATAAATCCTCAGAGTAGGGTATCATGTAGTTCTCCGGTATATCTTGATTCACTGCGTAATTTACATGTTTTAAAATACATAACTGTCCTTTTTCAGAAGCACTCATGCATCCCCATACCATGACGGTAAAGGGCAAAACTGGAAAAATCCATTAGCGGCCAGTGGCCGGTACTCTCAGTTTCATTAGTAGCCACTTTTTTTAAGTTAGTGGCCACTTTTCACATGATAAGACTATTTCTTTCAGACTGCAAAAAGCATTGTCACTATTTTGTGGTATAATCACCACAAGAAAAATAAGAAATACATATAGTAATAATAAAATTAAGACATGGACACTGAAATTGTAATTTGTAATTACGCTCTTTTTAAAAATCCTAAATAGCACATCCTAAATTAAAATCTGCTTAGGGCTGTAATAATAACAGCAAAAGTTTTTATCTTTCAGATAATTCTGTACTTCTTTTTTTTCAATTTATTTAAGTGAAATAAGCTGTTATCATTCACAGTTTACATTGATATTTTCTAGTAAATGAATCAGCTGATTCACCATCATCACAACCTTTTACATGGTCATGTGTAAATACATTTAGCAGATTTATTATTTTTTCTTATTTCTAAAGACACTTTTTTAAATGATTTTATTTCAATAGAGTTAAAAAATTTCTTCTTAAAAAGTATAGATATGGAAATTTAGCTGCTTCATTAAAAATAATTTACTTAGCTGCCAAATTTGTAGCTTTAAAAGTAGTGAGATTTCTACTTTAATATGGGAAAGAAAAAGAAAGATTTCTACTCAAAAGAAAGCAAATACACAAATTTTTGAAAAATACACATTTAAGGCAAATCAAATTTTGATACACACATTTGTCAAATATCTTAAATAGGTTAAATATACACTAAATACTATGAAGATAATACTGGAAAAAGATTGTGCTTTGCAGGACGTTTGATCATTAACTGCTAGTTGAAATGGAGCACACATGTGCAGGGGGGGGGAGGGGGGGATACATCTATATACATCTTTATAGGTTCTAGAATCTAATCAAGAAAGTTAAAAATGAATATTTACATTTATGTTATGGATGGAGAAAGATTGTAAATCACAAGGCTTCAGTGGAGCATGTGATTGCCAAATGTTGTAGGGGGGGGGGGGGGATTACAAGAATTATGAGTAAGAGATATTAAACAATTCTACTTCTTTACAGACTCTAGAATCTAATAAAGCAAGTTTAAAATAGATATTTATATTTTTGCGGCAAATGGAGAATGATTAGAAATTATAAAGCTTTCTATAAGCTGTGTGATCACGGATCGTTAGGGGGAGGGAGAGGGAGGGGGGGTCCAAAAAATTATATGAGTGAGACATATTAAACAATTCTACATCTTTATAGGTTGTAGAATATAATAAAGCAAGTTTAAAATGAACGTTGACATTTATGCCATGGATGGAAAAAGATTGGAAATCACAATGCATCGATTGCCTATTGGCACTCGATTTTTAGAATCTTTTAATGATCACAAAAAGTGGCGACTTTAGTGGCGATTGATGCATAATTTTTAATCGCCATCTTTTTTTATTTAGTCACCATGTGGCCGGTGGCGACCGTTAATTTTGCCCTTTGCATGACGGGTGTCGCAAATTTGACGTAACGCCTTATACAAGATTTTTTCAAAAGCTTCATATTTAAATGCCACACCCGAACACCTCTTTTGTAAAAAGATATTTGAAATAACAATTCATCACTGAATAAAACACTTTCCCAGTCTTGTTGCCCCAGTCCTCAGAATAGCTTCTCTTTGCACCAGAGAAGTCGTGCACGTCTCTGTTTTACATTCACATTTGGCTTTACTTTGAGGACCCACGATTGAAACTCTAATTTATGAAATCGCCTAGGCGTAGTTGACATTGACACGGCAACTCCAGATTCTTTCCAACACTTATTGTAATAAGAAACACTTTTAAAGTGATTATTTTGGATGATTCGTTTTAATTTGCGTTCATCTCTGGCAGTTGTTACAAGCTTTCCACCACATTTACTCCGTTTATTTTTTAGTTGGCCGGTTCTTCTATATTCCTTTAAAACCTTCGAAACCGTAAACAGCGAAACCTTCACTTAATCCGAGATAAACTATTGCTTTTTTCAAGCTTTAAACAATGATACAATACACGTTTTCGTTGTTTACGAAATATCATGTTGACGACCTATTTTAAGCGAAAGACTAACTTAAGATCTTTCGAATGCCAAGCTTTATACTTGTCGCAACCTATCGGTTTAAAGATATGCAAATTTTCCTCTGCTTTTTAAATTTATCTATTGAATGAATTGGTTATTCTAATTTTATGAAACATATAAAAAGTCAATATAATTTTCAAAAGTGTTAAAGACCCTTAAATTATTAAAATAATATCTATATAGTTGTTGAAAATTGTTTTGTCATTTCCTGAGTAACATACGTCACTTTTTTAATTTACACACGTTCGTTTTACATGACACATTGCCAAGTTTTGTTCAGAAAATACTGTTATTCTATTATTTTGAATCTGGATTGTATTATCTTGAAATATACTCAAATTTTTAAGTACACTTAGCAAAATAAATAGACTCCCAGAAATTTGGACAGCTTGGAAACAGAGTTTGTTTTTAAAATTTTCTAAAGAGTTTTTTTTTTTTTTTTTTCTTTCTTTTTTTTCCCCCTCCATTTCTAAAGTAGAATTTTTCGGCTAAAAAGCATTAAAAAATGGTAATAAGTAGGCATATAAAATATGTGAAATAAAAATAAATGAAGGCAATTAACGAGTAATAAATGCAGTGAAATATATATATATATATAAAATTTCATTTAAAATTTTTCAATAAATAAAAATTACTTTTTTTTTTTTTTTAATAGCTAAAAAAAAAAAAATTCTTGCAGTTTATGGAATATTAATTTTTTATTCTAACAATTATTGCTGAATTAAAAAACATTTAAGTACTTCTCTAAAACCTGGATCTCTCTTAAAATTAACTTTCCTTGTTTTATTAGATTCAGAATCTAAAAGGATCCCCATTAATGTTAGTAATGTCTTGTTTTATTTCTCCTAGAAAATTTTCATTGTTCACATCAGCTGTGATTTGATGATTTTATAAACGCAGATTTCTAGAAGTCAACGGTGTTGAAATATATATTATGTTCTTGTAATATAGACATCAATCATTATTGCATCTGCTGGAAATCTAATTATATAACAAATCATTTAAATTTATTTCTAATTAGCAGATGCAAAGTGATAGATTGTTTTTTTCTTTTAGGATTCTTAACAACTGTGATATCAACTGAACCTACAGTTACAGAAGTTTCAGAAGCAAATAGTACTGAGGAAGTGACAACTGCATATATCACTGAGGAAGTCACAAATGCATCTATCACTGAAGAAGTCACAACTGAATCTATCACTGAAGAAGTCACAACTGAAGTCAGCACTACAACAAGCCCCATACCAACAGCACCAGATCACACTTGTGATCAAGATGATGTTGACTGTATCATCACAGAAACAGGAGATATAGAAACCTGGTTTGTATGCCCTCAAGATGTAGGGAGTTTTCCTCATCCAAGCAGTGATAAGCTCTTTGTATTCTGCATGAATTGGATTCCATCTGCTAAAAAGTGTGCTTGGAATCTAGTTTTTGACAAAGAACATTCAACATGTGTAGAAACAACATATTTTGAGGAACCTCTTTTATAAAATTTTAAGAGATGCTTAATGTAAAATAAAAAAAATGAAGAATTAAAAAATGCTTAATTGACGAATAAGAAATTGGTTGTATTCTTGATATAAAAAATTAAAAATACATGAACTTAAAGTTTGGGATTTCAAAAAATCAATAAATCTATATATATGTTTTATTTTTTTTTTTTTTTTATAGCAGATAATGATTAATGATTAATTTTTAATCACAACATCTACTAATTAACTACAATAACTTTTCAAGTTTAAAGATTTTTATTTCAGAATGAAGAATAAAATATTGAACGGATAGTGATGTAATAATAAAAAGACAAAATAGTACAATAATATTGTAATAGTAATAAGAATTTTTAATTAGCTTAATGATCTCACCCTCATACATGTCATTAAAAATAACTTATGCATGTAAAAGAAAAGCATATTATTTTAGGTAAACAAAAGAGGTTAAATTTACAAATATCGATTCTTTTAATGATTTTGACTCTTTGCAATGAAAAATAACTTTTGATTATTAAAAAATTGCAAAATCAACTGCTTATACATCCCTCACGATGTATACCATACGTCAGTGGCGTATGCAAGAGGGGGGGGGGTTGGGGGTCCCCTTGACAAAATGTATGATAAGAAAAATTAGGCTGTTCGTTACATTTTTTTTTTCACATTTCAGGCGGAAAAAATGTATGGAAAGCGTAGAATATTTTTTTCTACGAAGTGGTTTAAAATTATGACTAACTTTTTTTTTTCATTACTCGGCGATAAAAACTCCTGAAAATAACTAAACCACTTCATTTGCGTGGTGCGAAACATGTTTCCCCTGAAAACAATTCTCTGAAAGGATTTCACCTTTACGAGTTCATACTCAAGGACAAGAGGGGTCGACCATATGGGGAAGGGGTGACCATAGAAGTTGAAGTAGTGACCTTGAAGGAGTGACCCAAACAATACCCCAACAGTAGAAGACATTTTAAATGAACTAGCGAAAACTTCTCGTCGATTAGACTTCGCTCAGTAAATAAAAAAATTCAATGAAATATTTTGTGTAACTATGTATTGAATTTTATGTTTTGTGTAGCAGTTTGTACAGGCTGTACGTTACTCGTCGCTAATTAAAGATTTTTTAGTTTGATATTCTAATTGGTGAGTTTGTTTTACTGTTTTTCATTTTGTTACTCTTATTTTCGGCAAGTAATTATGATACTTTAAAAGATTGTTAAACTTAATTAAAAATAAACTTAATTAAACTTAAATAAGCTTAATTAAACTTAATTAAACCTAATTAAAGTTAATTAAACTTAATTAAAAATTCGGAAGGACGAACACCCCCCCCCCTTGGAAAAATCCTGGATACGCCACTGCCATACGTGATACGTGTGTATCATACAGCATGGTTAAAATTAAATTGACTATACTCACATCCAATAACTCTAATTGTACTGATCAGATCCAAATGAAACTTCAAATATGTTTCATGTAAATCATGAAGATTAAAATCAATTTTTAAAAAATTAATATTATTATTAAATATTTCCTACAGCTCGAGCTACTGATGCTATGATAATGCATTGGGGTTTAAACAGATGCAAATGAGTTAAGTTATAAAAATTAATTTGTATTCCCTCTTGTCCAGTGGCATAGTGATTGCAGACAAGTGATTTGTTCTAACAGCAAAATTCATTTGCATCTGATTTATTCACCAAAGCACTATTACTTAGTCCAAGTTTTTTTTTTTTTTTTTTAAGTTTTTTTTTTAAAGTAATCTCTAGACATGGATATATATAATGCACTTCTGATGTTTCATTTGAATATATGATCAATAGAACAGGAACTATCGACTTCTGAGTACTATAAGTTTAATTTTAAAGACCCTGAATTATGAAATTCAAAATTTTACTTGAATGATGCATATTTTAATACTAACATTGTTACTTAGCCAATGGAAAACAGTGCTTATTTGAATAGACACTGTATTATTTATGACAAAATAAAACAATACACACAAGAAAAAAAAAACTGTGCTTTAATATATTTAATAAAAGAACACATTTTATTGGCACTTTTAAAACTGGCCATATTGAGCTTAAAAAATTGTAAAACACAAATAAAACTTATAGAATATTAATACTTTTAACAAATGACATAAAATGCTATAAATATATCAGTTTCAACAACATATAATTTGATAACAATCAGGCAAAAAATACTTTAAATATTACAAAAATATATCACAATAAATGCTAAAATTATGTATCACTTGAGGAACATAAATTATCCATTTCGTATAAAACATCCAGTAATGTAGCATGACTCCAAGCCTGTACTACACAACTGTCTTTACATAAAGCACCATCTTTATTAGTTAGTTCAGGTAATCCTCTCCACTTAGTTTTTTGGATTTCATAAAAGTGTTTTGACATAACCTGTTTTACAAAATCCAGTGTTTTAGCGAATTCTGCCTTCCCACCATATGAACTAGAAAACAGTAATTTTGCACGTAGAAAGTAACCAACAGGCCAAAGCCATTCCTGAAAAGAGAAAAATAATTACTTTAATAAGCTTAAAATTTAAGAAGTTTAACTTTTAAACTGCACTTTTAGCAAATAAAGCAGTCTATTCATATAATAAGCACTTTAATTGTTTTTATAGAGAAAGTATATATAGGTCTATGATGATTAATATAAATATACTATGTCGAAGTCTGTAAAAACAGATTTTCCATCCCTGTACAGTATTAAACAGAATATAAATTAAATAAATATGTACTATCATCAATCAAATTTTTTCTACTCAAAAGTGATTATCTGCAACCCGCACACAAGCTAACCAAGGACACCTCTCCACCAAAGATCTCTATTCTGGCTGTCATCAATAGAAGACCATAATTTGACATTGCCTCACCCCGCCTATCCCAGCCAGCCACGTTTTCCAGGGCCTGACTCTTCTTCGCCTACCTGCAGGCTTCCATTCAAAAATGAGCTTTCGGAGTCTCTCCTGCACCATGCACATAACATGTCCAAAACAAATGTGCTGTTTTTCCTCAATATATTCTGGACAATATTCTTCTCCATACTGATCATTTCTCTGATTACCTCATTACGAATTCTTTCTAATTTTGGCTTTCGAGCAGATCTTCGCCAGAAGTCCATTTTCGTAGCCAATAATCTTTCTCTTTGTCTCTTCTTCAAAGTCCAGGTCATGGAACCATAGAAAACAATACTCTGAAATATTGTATTGTAAAAGTTTCTTTTTGTATTTGCAATTATATTATTGCTCCAAAGAACTGAGTTCAGCATGCCAACAACCTTTCTGCCTTTGACAATTCTCCTGTCAATTTCTCTATCCGAGGAGCCATCTGTTTGTAGGATTGAACCCAAATATTTAAAATGATCAATAGTTTCTATTCTAAACTCCTCCAAGTCAATTTTACTCAACGGGTTTGTACTCAAATATTCCGTTTTCGATTCATTTATAGTTAGTCCCCATTTCTGATACTTTTCATTCAATTTTCGCAGGGCAAAAGCTGCCTCCTCATCGTTTTGAACAATGATCACCTGATCATCGGCAAAAAGCAAATTATTTAACGATGTACTTGAGATTAACTGAAGTACACACTACCACACATTACCACACTACCACACATTTGTGACCATTGTCTCAGGGCCACCTCAAGATAAATCTTAAAAAAGGTTGGAGAAAGACCACATCCTTGTAAGAGCCCTTTCAAAGTGTATAAATATGTACTAACAAAAGTAAAACAGTTTAAGTAAAGAACAATGAAAAATAATTTTAACTTTGATCGTTCAGTAAATGTATTTAGACTCAGAACAAGATTTTAAAAGTTGAATTGAACAATCTCTCAAAAGAATGAAACTTAAAAAATATTTAACGAAATCTAAATATACTAATTTTACATGAAAGAATTATTAACATAGATTCAAACTATTTATACATGAAAAATGGTGTTTGGAAGTAATAATACTACTATCATTCTAAGCAATATAATTAATATAAATCACAAAATTAAAGAAACGCTTATTTCTGTGTGGATCTAGAATATAGATCTAGAATTTATATATATATATATATAATATACTTACTGGTCCTTGATGATAGTTCCAACCTTTGGCACGTCTTTTATCCATAGAATCATCACTGTTGTCATAATAACCATCATATGCCCAATCACTAAAAAGCAGTATAAACATGTGTTAAAATTTGTTACTTTAAATTTTTTTAAATCAACAATTTTCCAGTTTAAATAAATAAGTAAAAATCAAGAGAATTAAAACAGAACACATACGAAGGATCAAGAGTTTTCATGCCAAGAGGCCCCAACAGATGTGTTTCTGCATTACTTAAAGCAGTCCAAGCATTTTCAGGAGTAAACAATTCGGGAGCCTTAAAGAAATAAAAAATATTTACAGTAAAAGTCAACATATTTTTCGACTTAATTAAAATAAGTAATCTAAAAAAAAAAAAAAAAAAAAAAAAAATACTTATGTTTTTTTCTTTCTTTCTTTCAAAAATTGAATACTTTTGAAAAAACTTTCAAGAGAAACTAATTTTGAAAATTTAGCTTTTGAAATTCCAAAAGTATTAAAAGGGATGGACAAAGTATACACACTTAAATTTTCAAAAGAAATCAAATAGCAAAGGATTTTTCTCTTTCTTTTATAACTTAACATTCTTGCAAATAATTCAAGCATTGTTTATTAAAGATTTTTATTTATTAAACTGATTGATTATTCAGTAAAATAATCGGCTGTTTCATCAATTTAGCAAAACATTTTACTTAATGTAGAATCATGAAATAATTTTAAAAACTAATTAAAAAGAAAAATATGCTATGTAATATATTTGACTATTCATTGGTACAATCATCATACCTTGGTACGACTATATTATGTTTATAAATATTAAAACAATCAACTGTTAAACATTTGGGTTCATGAAATAATTTTAAAAAATTTCCGTATCAATAACATCAGCCTTGAGAAAAAATACTTTTTTTTTTCTTTTAATTGTACTATATATTTTTTTTGCCAATGAAAGGGAGAAAAAAGGGAATGGGGTAAATTTGTATTCTGCAATAAAACAAGCTCTGCTCTTCAAGACAGGCAGTCATTTTAATACAGCAAATAGAGGAGTAAGCTTTTACATATTTATAGAGCCTCTGGACATTCGTTTGGGGAAGGGGAAAAAAATCTATAAATTCCATCTAAAAGAACATATTAATTACGTCTGTAAACAAGAACCAATAAATCAGCTATTTCTAAGCATTGCTGGGAGAAAAATCATAATTTTAAATTTTATTCAGCCAAAATAATTTGCAGGCCTAAATCCACTCATGGACTCTATTTTGTTGAAGCTTTTTATATTCATAAAAATCTTAAAAATATTGTTAATTGTAATTTTGCTGTACCCTAGTTGTCTGATTGTTGTAAATTTTACATTCAGTCCACATTTTCTTAATTTTTCTACAGTTTTCACAACTAGTGTTTCTAAAATTCCTATTGACCACTCCCCCCACCTTCCACGTAATTCTATTGGTTGAACAGAATTCAGTCCCTTTTCTATTTGTTACACAAGAAAAATTAATGGCATGGATTTTTGAATTTTGAAAATTATAAAGTAAATAAAATAATGAGTAATGGCCAAAACGTATTAAGTAAAGTATAGTGGTAGTAACTACTTATTGTGCCGCGGCTCATTAAAACTTTAAAAATGCCAAAGAATAATAATGATATAAATTAAATAAATAAAATCATGATAGAAAAATTTAAGTTCTTTCAAAGGATTAACTTACCCCTGTTAGAAGAATGATGTAGCTGAAAATAAATAAATTATATCCAAAAGACACACTTTAACACAATAAGGAAGAAAACGAACTCTGTTTTTAAACACACATATTTTTTATTCTGTTATAAATGAATAAAACTAACTGCAGCTATGGGAAAAGAGATCGGTACCGGTACCCTGACAAAATTGCTTTATAATGAATCAAGGGATCGCATCAACATAAACAAGTTAAAAGGTGTACATTTTAGAAGCTCTAATCTTTCTCATTGTAAGAAACAAAATTCTATTTATATCTAGGAGTGATTTAACAGCGTCAATATCGGATCGGAAGGACAATCATTTCACATTGTTTCAACTCGTATAGTTAAACGATATCTCTAGCATTATAAGATAGACTTATCTTAATTTTTAGCACCTCTTCACCACACATGTATTTCCATATATATGGAAGCATATATCACTATAAATCACTCATTTGTAGAGCTTTTCCTTTGACTTAGGAAGATCAATAAGGCTTACGATTCACTAGTTATGTTTCTAGGCAGCTATGGCAAGCAGCGGAAATCAATGCTTTTATCGCTGCTTATCAAAGTGCAAGAGGAGTGTGTTGCTTGAGGACATTCTTTCTTATTTGCAACATTAATAATACACATTGCTGCCACTCCAACTTTTAAATACGTTACTGAGATCGCATCTTTAGATGAGTAAGGAGTAACGAATTATCGTTGCCTGATGTAATGGATGATGGTATCGCAGATTCCATGTCACAACGTACCATGATAGTTCGCTAAGCCTATTTAGGCTACACTGTCATCCAGATATTTGGTTCCTTGAATAGAGGTTCATCTATCAAACAAGATACGTATCCTTTAAAATATTGAATTATTACTCTTTTGAGTAATAGTTATAATCCATGAAGATGTTTTCAGTGGCGGAGAGAGTTTTTTTATAGCCGATAAACGGCCAGCGGCCGAAACCGCCGGCGCTCGGCGTGAAAATTCCTAGTACTGCTCTAAACAAGCATCCCAGTGAGAGTGAGTAAAATTTTTCATCCAATTTCTTGCGCCCCCCGAGTTAGCCAATGAGCTCTCGCGAAAGAGACGCTAACTGACGTCATATGACGCCCGAAAAAGATCTCGTGTGTTCTAGAACATTTCGAAGCGCGGGAAAGTACGAAACTTTTTTAGCAATAATGGCTGACTCCCGATTTTACAAAAATATCTAATAAAAAGTAGTAAATTTGGATATGATTTTTTGAAGAGAAAATGCTTAAATTTTGTGCTATCCTTATGAGCGATGGCTCAGATTAAAGGGAATTAAATAAGAAATCTCTTTAAATTAGAGTTGCAAGGAAATTAATTTTATAAAATTATTTTAAAATGTAAAATCGGAAATTTGGAAAATATTTTAAAAATGCAAAATCAGACTGAACTGAATTTTGAAAGAACGGACTTTTAAACTTTTAAATAGAGAAAATATATGAAATAAATAATGACTAAAGTATTTTCCGGAGGATTTAATAAAAATAATAAAATTTAAAAGTGTTAGAATTATCATTCTAACACTATATATATGAGCACTTCTCTTTGATTTCTTTATGTACTGAATATGGTATGCTAAAGGCTACCGAAACAGCTGTCTGCTTCCCAATTTTTTTTTTTTTTTTTTTTTCTTTGGCGTTCCTAGCGTTGTAGTTTTTTACTGGTTTTAGAAAAATATGTCACGGTTGCAATGTCCTCCACATGTTCTCAAATCAATACTTCTCAGGGTTTTTTTAAGGGGAGAGCCACCCTGTATAGAATCTAAGTCGTTATGACGTGTTGTGACTGTCAATAATTGGCCAATGCGTAGCTTCACTCTCATTCTTTTCTGACTTCTAAATTTGGGCTATTACTGGGCTGAGTCCACAGCTGATAAGTCCATAAAAGTTAAATGAATCAGTAATGGACAGGACAGTCCACTACTGGTCATGCTGATATTTTTTAGTACCAGTAGAGGACACCCAAAAAAATGTTATATGTTAATACAAAATTAAAAACTTAGCCTGATAAATGGATTCAACATACTTCTTTTAATCATCTACAATAATAAAATGAAAGATTTGTCTATCTGTGTGTGTGTATGTATGTATGTATGTTCTATACGTTCAGCCCCTATTAAAAGTAGAAGTACAAAGAATGACATACCGATGCTCAGGAGCTTTCTCGAGGGGATAGTGAAAACAGAATTTAAAAATTTTAATTAGCTGAGGAGATATTAATTAAAACGGCAACCTATGTCAATTAATAAATGAGTGAATTCTAACCTTAAGCAGTGTTAAATGCTTAAATAAATTAGAAATATCGGCGCAATCTTAAAAAATTCAGTATTAAATGAAAGAGGTGATTTTTCTGAATCCAGAGGTGCAAACAGCATTTTGACATGACAATTAGATTTTTTAAAATTAACTAAAATATGAAATTTAGGTGGCAACACTTAATTTCAATGTAGACTTAATCCTAGACATTTGACGCAGATGCAAAAGGAAATGCTTTCAGATCATTAAGATATTGCATGTCTTCTTTGAAGTAGGATTAAAAATTGCAATTTTCAATATTTTTTTAATTTTCAGTTAAGAAACACAGAAATTAATATACGGCTTAGACATCGTAAGATCTGCCTCCAGTTCAAATTTCATCAACTTGAGTTAATCCCTTGAACTGAAATGACGAGTCCAGCTCGTCATGAATTTCCCGACACTAATTATGTTCTTATATGTGTATATTAAACATTCATATAAATGTGTGAAACAAATATTATTTTTAATAATAACAAATTATTTTAACAACAAAACCATAAGTTTCTATATCAATTCCTCCTCTTAAAACTAAGAAAATTAAATTGTCTGCATGAGCAGTGCTGACTGAAAATAAATTGCAGTTCAAGGGGTTAATAAACAAAAAAGTTACATTTTTATTGGGAATTTAAAATTTATTGTAACACATGTGACCGAAAGACGATGTAAGATTATTATTTTTTTTATTTTGCTGTATTTGAAATTGAGGTATGCCATTGAGATTTCATAGAGACATTTTCACATTTGGTGAATGGAATGAAAATACTTTTGAAAGTGTTAAATTAATAGGAGAGAGGAAGGGAGGGGGCGAAAGGGCAAAAATGTAGACATAGAGGGTTGAAAAAATTGGTATTACAGTAAAATCCCTATCTATCGTTCCCGCATCCATCGTTTTTCCGCATTGATTGTTTTATTTCTATGGTTCCTGTACAAATTGTATTTAAATAATGTTAACGAAACCTGCATGTATTGTGCTTCAAAAAGGCGTTTTCCAGCATTCATCGTTGCAAAAGTTTTCTCCAGACCTTGTAAAAAAAATTTCCTGAAGGTCAAGTGCAGACTGAAACTACAGCTTTAATCCTAAAATAACTTTTTTACCCATTTCCATTGAGGACCAAAATTGTGATACCATATCTCCAGACCATCTATTCATTTTGTAATTTCAGCATGTCAGGAAGTAACCTCTTCAGTAATTCAGAAAATTGTTTTGTGAATGCGGTTATGCACGAAAAAATGTCAACAGAAGGGCAAGAAAATGATGATGATGCTGATAAAGCAGATGAAGAATGGTTGTGTGTAGCAAAAGATGATTCTGATGCAAAATTTAGTGATAATTTGCATCAATCCAGATGTTGCGACATGCGATATCCTAAAGCACAGAAGAAATGTGTGATTTCAAAAAATGAAAATAATGACAAAGAAATAGAGGATAATTTTTCTGCCGATGACGTAATTATAGCTTTCGAAAATGCATGAACTTTAATATAAGCACATGAAATTACAGAAAAGAACCAGAAAAATATTGTAAATCTAGAAAAATTCCTTTTTAATGTATGAAACCCAACATAAAATTACTGACTTTTAAAAATAAATTTTACTTAATGTTCTACAACATTGATTTATTACTTTGACAGTTTGGAAGCTAATAAACAAATTTTTATTAGTAGTACACTGTATACATTGTGTGTATTAATTTATAAACATTGTTTTCTTCGTGTTTTGATTTTAACCCACATTCATCGTTTTCCCGTTTTCATAGTTTTTTTTTATGCACCCCATAAAAAACAATGGATCGGTGTTCTACTGTATTAGGTTTTGGAGGGTGAAAAATTTAGGGTCTCTAGACCCCATAGAACCTAATGATCGCTATGAAATTAAAAAATTAGGGCCTCTAGATTCGATACAATCTAATAGTGGGGGGTGTAATGAATATTGCCGGACCCTCCATTATGATCTGTCTCATTTTTACACTTACAGTTGGAATGCTATGAAATTAAAAATTTAGGGCCTCTAGACCCCATAGAACCTAATGTTAGGGGTGTAACAAGTATTTCCAGACCAACCATGGCAATCCATCAGGCTAACCTTTAAACTTACGTCCGGATCACTATAAAATAAAAAATTTAGGGCTTCTACACCCCATAGAACCTAATGGTAGAGATCTTACGAATATTGCAAGATGCAAGAACACCCATGGCAATCCTGCTAACTTATAAACTTACTGTCGAATCGCTACCCAAATTTGGACATTAAAAAAAATCTATAATATATCCAACAACAACTATATTAGACGTTCAGTAGATCTCTAAATTTAGTGTATTATCTCCGTTCAATATCTAAGAAAAGTCCAAAAATGTCCAATTTTTAAGTATTACGATATCTATAATATGTCTAATAACATTTATTAGATGTTCTATAGATCTCAAAATTTGGTCTATTATCTCCATTCAATATCTAAGAAAAGTCAAAATAAAGTTCAATTATTGGAGATTTGGAGATTCACTAAACACATATAATGGATGTAAAAAAGAGTGACATTTGCCGTGCTAATAGATATCTATAGGATGTTTTGTAGATGTCTAATAGATACATTTATAGATGTAAAAGGCTGTGTGGGAACATTAACAAATATAAATGTCAAATGGAAATAAAATAGAAATATTTATAATGAACATAACCAATAAATAATTAGGTTTAAAGGCTACTTTTCTTTATTTTTCAGATATAATACTTTCATACTGTATCAATTTTAGGGTTTATTTGTGAATAATTTGTGCTATAACTACACTTAAAAATTTTTGAAAATTAAAATAACTATGCTTAATCTTTTAGAATTGTTAAATGTAGTTATACTATAAAGAAAAGGGGGGGGGAAGAGAAGGGAATAAATGAAAATATAAATTTTAAAACAAATTTTCTAAGTATATTTAATTCATAGACTTTCAACACATGAAAATAGAAGGGAAGAAAAGATATACTAACAACTGCCATGGCAATAGGAAAGTTAGGACGGAGTTGGAAATCTGCCCATGGTTGTGAAGCATTAACAGAATCTTTATAAATTCCTCTTCTGTTGATCAGTTTACTATCTCCTACTGTAGGTATTGTGCTGACATAGAAATGTTTTTCAAAGTTTTCTTGAATCAGATTGCCCCATTCTTTAAATGACATTATCACTGTTTTAGCCAACCCAGTATCTTCATCTTGAGAAAAAAAAAAGAAAAGAAAAAAAGAAATGTTACATAAAAGGATTTATAAACAAACTTTAAATCAAGAAAATACTGGGAGAAAAAAAGCAAAACTCTGAATAAATTAAAATTTGCTTTGCACATAAAGTCATGCATGTTTTATATACTTACAAATAACTAATCAGATCTACCTGGTGGCTGCTAGCTTGTGTTGAAGTGATGCTTACAGAAATTTTTAATTAAAGAAAGAAAAAAGCAAAGAAAGTGTGAAATGGAATAAAAAAAATAAATTAAACTCTTCTATTTTTATAATATTGTGACAGAAAATTTTGATTAAATGGATTCCAAACTCAACCCAGGAGATTCATAAAACATGTTGATGGTTCTATAGAACTTTTATGTAAACAATTTTAGTTTTTTCCTGAAGGAGCATGAATATAAAGATTTTTAGAAGTTCCTATACAGTAGCATCCAACATATAATTGACTGTGAGAAAAATATATATCATTATCACATCTAACATCAGCTTGAATTTGAAAATGACATTTCTCTTACATTTCTTCTTGTCTTCTAGGCTCAGTCTATTAACTGTCTTAATGATTGATCCCCAAATGTAATCAGTACCAGTTTAGGTCAAGTCCAACTAAATACCAAGTTTCATTAAATTTCTTTCATTGGTACATGAAGCACTATGTTCACAAAATTTTCATACACAAAAACAGATTCACAAATAGACATTTTCTATAAATAGTCAAATTGTGTTCAGGACATCCAAAATTCCAAAAATTTTATAAATCCAATACAGTCGAACCTCGTTAATGTGAATCTCAAGAGGGATAAAAAAAAAAAAAAATTCATGTTGTCAGTAGTTCATGCTACCAGTAACTAATCTTCATGTAACTAGACTAATCTTTATTTTGAAGGGGATTGTGGAAACAGTTCATGTTACTCAACTTGTCTCTGATCATCAGCTTTTTCACAACTTTGAGCATCTTTTCCTTTAGCAGTTCCTGACATCTGGCTTGTGCCTATTCTTCATTTTCATCTTGTTACCTAGCTGTCGTCTGCCAATCAGCCGCACAATACCTGACAAGTTGCTATTCGTCAGTTTCTTCTAGTCTTCTACCAGCTTGTCTTTCACCATGTCCCTGACATAAGTTATGTGCATGTTCTTAAGGTTCTTCTTATCTTCTAGCCACTGTTCATTGAGCATCTGCACAATACCTATCTTCTTGCTGTCTGTCAGTTTCTTCTCCCCTTCTAACAGCTCTCGTCTAACATTTAACAAAAGTGTCTCGATTTTAACTGTTTCTAAATTACATCCTGAATAAATCTAACCAGAGGCTGTTGAACAATTTCTTGCTATTGTTCTCTTTGTAATTTTGTTTGTACTGCAGTTCTTTTTGTAGCAGAAATCTTTACATAGAAAAGATGCTAATTGGAGGCATTATAGTTTACATTAGTTCATAAATGGCAAAAGAAATATAATGTGTAGAAATTATGAAAAGTGACATTTTACTGTTCTAATTATTATTTTCATTTTGAATTTCTTCAAAAACTCTATATATTCAATTATGTATTTTATTTCCAATGAAACATTAAAAGACAATTGAATCAAAAGAGATAACAATAAATCTATAAATGAAAGCGAGCTATCCAGTAGCATTTCCAGATTAGAAAATTAAATTGATGGGAATTTTATATTCAGTTATGTTACTTAATAAAATTCAAGGTGTCACATTCAATCAGATTTTATTCAGCATATAAAATTTATATTTCATTTTGATATAAATTTCTTTATCAATATGTTTGAACCACTTTACCCGTTTTAAATTTCTGATTTTAAAATAACTACAAATCTGAAATTTGATCTGCAAAATTTTAAATACAGATCATATATGTAATATTTACATTACATAAAATAAATTATGTATTAAAATAACATAACTTATGTTATATAAAAAAGAATGTGTTTCATTTGAAAAGTAAGAAAAGTCTCACAATAATCAAATGCTATTTCATTAAATAGCTATTGTATTTAATCTAGCAGTAAATTTTCTGCAAATCTGACTAGAGCTCTTATCACAAAATTGATTCACTCATTTCTGTCACTAAACTGGATTTTTAATTTTTCTTTTAATATGTAGTGCATCTGTAGTTTAATTCAATTCTTTCAACAATTATGTGATAACTTATATACCAAATCAAGCAATAAATATCAATATCAAATAATCACTGTAAAAAAGTTGCCATCAACAAAATAATATCTTTAGTTTAGTTTCTGAAAACAAAAATTAATACAATCACATAAAGAAACAAATTATAATACAATAAAAATATGAAATAATAAAAGTCAAAAATAAGCAATAAATTTCAATAACACACACTTTAGTATATTCATAATGAAAATAATAATAATAACTTTTCTCACTTCTAATGCATTTTTCAACTAAGCAATAAGGATAATACCCTTGATGAAACATCTCATCAAGCCATCTTAATGCAGATTTTGATAGACCAACTATTTCTACTGCAGATCCATCTCTACAAATAAAATAAAAAATTTAAAAAAAAAAAAAAAAAAAAAAAAAAAAAAAAATCATTACTGTTTGTTATTACAAAGACTAGCATGTTATGGCCATCCCAAAACTTTCTTCTGTATTTTAATATACAAATTCACAGAGTGCAAATTATTTTTTTAAAGCATTATTTATCAAAATTTTAAAATTATTTTCCATGATGAATGTAGACTATTTTTATCCTTGGAAAGTATTGCACTCAAAATGTTGAAAGAAAGTCCATTAAGTATGCTATAAACTATATCTTAGGAAAAAGAATATTTCATCATATTTTCTCTTTTGTTTAAAAAATATATATACCAATAACTTTGTTTTAAATTATTACATATCTATTATTACATATCTAAAAGCATTCATTTTAAAGATATTGACGAGTTCTTTCAAAAAATACTCATATTAAGAATTATTTACACACCCACCCAAGAGGAGAGGATCCTACATATAAAAACTTTCTTCTTAATTGACTGTTATAAAAAATTTTCTTTCAATTTCACAATGAGTAATTAAAAGTAACTCTTATTGTGCACAGTTATATAAAATTTTGTTTTATGTTACCAAATTAAAAATTATGAAAAAATGGTTATGGCGACACCACCTGCTTGGCGATTTGCACCAAAAGTTGATAGCCACTACTAATTTGTGTCAAGGTGCAATTAAATAAAAACTTATATGAAAATTTATGCATTAGTTTTTGAACTAGATCTGCTACAAAATTTTTGATACACACAAACAGAAATTTTCTGCAAATGACCAAATCACCTTCTGTACCTCTGAAAATATGTAAATCAATCAAAAAACAGAAGTTGAATGTTTTTACAAGTCCAATACTTTCTTCTATTGAATATAGAAAAAAATAATAATAATAATTAAAAAGAATTTAAAATATAATAAACCTATGACAGCATCAAACAATTAGTCTTTAAACATTCAATATAAATTGAGACAATTGAAATGTCTTGTATTTTTAAACACACGGGAAACTCTTAGAATTTAACATCTTATCACTGTATAAAAAGTATTCTGTATAAACGATATTTAAAACAATGAGCATATAATATAATATTTAGAGCCAATGGAGGCTTGTGCCAATTTTTCCAAGTGTGTCTATCATACAATGTGTGGAATTTAATAACATTCATTACTCAAAAAAAAAAATCTATAGATTAAAAATACAATTTATTTAATAGCCAATCTTTAAATCAGTATCATGGGGGTGAAAAAATAATAAATAAATAAATAAAATACAGACAATTATGTCAAAAGAGTTTTTAAAGCTACAATTAGAAAATTTTGCAATAAACAATTATGTATATTTTTTAGTTTGTGTGAATGATATTTCCAAATCTTTTGATATATATATATATATTTTTTTTTAATTATTAAAAATGTAACTTCAATGTAACTATTAGATATTATATCAAAATTAGAAAAGTCTTGGGTAATTTTAATGTGAATGCTAATTAAAAAACTACCATTTTTTCAGCACCTTATTATTTCTTAAAAAAAAAAAAAAAAAAAAACTTATGCATTAAATGGCATAACACTTCACATTTATTTAAATTAAAATACTTCTAAATTATTCATGTCTCAATCTTTTGTTTTATTTATTTAAATATTTATTTATTTTAATTTAGGTTGATTTCATTTTGATCTTTTTTACATTTTAACTGAAAATGTAAGGGGAAAAAAAATTGAAATAAAATCAATTTAAGTTAAAAAGTAAAAAAAGAGTGAAGTTTTTTTTTTTTTTTTTTTTTTTAAGTTTTAAAAATAAAATAAGATTTATTTAAATTTTAAAATCTTAAGTGATTTTAAAGTTAATAAGTATAATGAAAGTTTTGAATTAATTTAAACACTGTAAAGTGTCTAATCATAGAAATAGGCTGCAGAAAAAGATAATCTTGAGAAATCTGAAATAATAATATTATAGTTTTAAAAAATTAAAGAACAGGCTTTTATAGAAATGTGAACTAAAAAGCACAAAATATCCATCTTAGTATTAAAATGCAGGGTAAGAGAAAATCGTGTGAGTGACACACCATAATATTTACATACATTTAAATCTTTAATTAAAATAATTTAGAATTAAACAAAAACCATTTTTAAAAAATCTCCCCTGACTGGGCTTGAACACTAGACCATTAGATTCGTAGTGTGGGGCTTTACCTCACAGCCACAGCGTTCATGTAGGGAAAGTCTTTTTTTTTTTTTTACAATATAGATTTTTTGTTTGTTCCCAGAGCGGTTACAAACATACATTGATACACACAAACATACATACAGGTGAAGCTAATAAAAGCGTGTTAAAAAAGGAAATGATGGCTTATCCCAATTTGCAGAAAATTTTTTTTATTGAGAAATAATCCATAAAAAGTAGAATTTCTGCACAACTCTACAAAACACAAAATATAGGACTTATTGCTTGAATACCATAATAAAAGCACTGGAACATTTTATTGATGAATCGTAGAAAAAATAATATTTCCATAATCTAAACAGGGGTCTTTAACATTAGAAAAGTTCAAAGTCTAAGTTAAACATTCTAAAAAAATCAATATAAAATATTGGCTCCCTATGAACCAAAGTCGAGTTGCTGGTGTATGATATTCCTATAATTAGTTTTTAGGTTTCTACCAGTGTTAGGATGGCAAATGACATCGATAGTTTTCAAGAAAATTAGATGGAAAATTATATGGTTTTAAAAGGCCACTGAACATGAAGAATAAGCAACAGACTAAAATGATGTACACTCAAACCAGAAGGTTAGAACATACAACTTGCAAGATCGAACACTCTGGCAATTACAGGGTTGCCACAAAAGAAATATAACAAAAATAGTTGCTTTAGTAGCCTAAAAGCATTAAAATAGTTGCCTAAATAGTAGCCTACCGTCCAAAATACTAGCTTAAATATCACATGCTAGTGATCGTTAAAGGATAAAAACCATACGCATTTTCTTACTATTCACTTTATATACCATTTAAAAAGTAAAAAATAAAAAAAACTTCTGAATGTGAAAACTGGATTTAAAAAAAAAGCATTAGGCAATAAATCATTGTGGAAACCAGTTTTCCTGTAAAACAACATGGGATTTGGTTGTTGAAAAGATTAAGTATTGTTCGCTCTTAAAAGCTTATGTTTTTTTTTTTTTTGTACTCTTTCTGATTTACTAAAAGAGCTTTCTTTAATAATTTTGTTATTTTTTCTTACATGAAATCAGGGTGAAGAAGGGCATAACAGGTCACAGGAGTGTGTATTTGTAGTCATTTGCAATAAGCAAATTGACCAGCTTAATAGGTACATATGTCATATCTGGTGCTATTTCTACATTCTCGTTAGATGTTCCACCTGTTTCAAGGTCAGCATCGGAATGTACCATACTTTAAGGTGGTTAAAAAAATAAAGAGTGAAAAGGTTAAGATATGGGATTGTTTATAAAATAAATAGAAAATATTTTTTTCTGGAAGATTTTTCCGATATTTCTGGAAAAATTTTGCAAAAAGGTGAAAAATAGTCTCCCAATAGTTGCCTTTTTGTGAAAATAGTTGCTTTTACAAGGTTTTTGGGTCAGAAAAGTTGCCATAGTCTCCTCAGGCTGAGAATAGTTGCAAATAGTTGCCTTTTAGTAGCCTGTGGCAACCCTGCAATTAAACATATTATACTGCATTAATTATGTAGAACACTGTGCAGATGAAGAAACTCCAAACAGGATTAAATGATCTGGAGGATCAAATATATATATATATATATATCTTGACTTAAGCAGAATATTGTTTGACATTGGGAATCCAAATGGCTACATCCTGGTTAAGGCAGAGTGCTTATAAATTTGAGTCAGGATTTAAGCTGAATTCATAATTCCTTAATAAAAAAGTTAAAATCAGAAAAAAGTCTTTAGTAAAATCTAAAATGCTATTAGGCTTAAGAATACTTGTTTATATACTATTCTAAATGCCTCTTTATGTTACATTTTTCTTTTGCAAACTAAATTTTAAACATTATAAGAATTACTTTTAACAAAGTTTATAATTCATATTTAAAATTAAAATTAAATACCTTTAACAGAACTTCGTGCTGGCAGAAAGCTTTTTGGTAGGGGATCCCCTCCTTCTACAGTGCCGACTGCACTTTGTGGTTGGCGGTCATCCAAAGGCTGATCTTCTCCTTTATAGCTGTACATGTGACGCCACACTTTGTCTATTTCTGCCGATTTGTGGTCATTGATCACGTGATAATTGTGTGCGATTTCTATACTTTCTCTGAGATAGGCGTAAGTTTGGTTATTAAAATTAGCTATTTTTGTGACATTATCAAAATCTATGTTTATATTGTTTTCTAGGTAATTTTTAGCTAAAGCGGTGGTGTTCCGGTTGAATTTAATGTCATTTCGATGTTCTTTTATTCGGGTTTTTATTTTTATTTTAGTACCACCTATGTAATTGTATTCTTTATTTTCATGATTTTTGAGGGGAATTTTGTAAATACTCGAATAAAAGAACCCCACCGAAACTGCAGGTATTTACAAAATTCCCCTCAAAAATCATGAAAATAAAGAATACAATTACATAGGTGTTACTAAAAGAAAAATAAAAACCCGAATAAAAGAACATCAAAACGACATTAAATTCAACCGGAACACCACTGCTTTAGCTAAAAATTACCTAGAAAACAATATAAAAATAGATTTTGATAATGTCACAAAAATAGCTAATTTTATTAACCAAACTTACGCCTATCTCAGAGAAAGTATAGAAATTGCGCACAATTATCACGTGATCAACGACCACGAATCAGCAGAAATAGACAAAGTGTGGCGTCACATGTACAGCTATAAAGGAGAAGATCAGCCTTTGGATGACCGCCAACCACAAAGTGCAGTCGGCACTGTAGAAGGTGGGGATCCCCTACCGAAAAAGCTTTCTGCCAGCACGAAGTTCTGTTAAAGGTATTTAATTTTAATTTTAAATATAAATTTTAAATTTAATCATGACATCTTGAAAACTGAAAAGCATGTCAGTGTGTTTTCATCCTAAATCCATATGTTTGTTCATTGAATGCAATATGTGTATGAAAGTTTTGGGCATCCCTCTAAAAGAAAATAAATTGAAATTGTGCAAATTCAGCAATAATTATTGAAAAAAACCTGAAACACATTAGTTTTGTTTCACTCTTTCAAATAATTTAATGACTTTAAGAAAATTAGCCCCCATAGCATGTGATATATAAAAAATCTTTTAAACCTCTCTGTGAAAGAACTATGTCTAATATACCCATCATTTCATATAATTATCATACATTAGTAAAACAATGTAATGTATACCAGTGTATTTCTTTTTATTGTGTGTGAAACAATTTTATGCACTGTTTTCTTAAAGTCCCCCCCCCCCCTAAATAGCAGTGTTTAATTAAAATGCTTTAGCAAAAAAGCAAAAATCTCTTGTTTATTTTTATCATTTTGCATAAATGTTATGAATCTTACGAAAAATGTGACTTTAGTAGAAACTCTGATCAGAGTGGAAGGTCATTTGATGCAATTAGATATCTTAGCAGGATGACAATGAAGGCTTGAAGGTACTCCTATCAAGTATTTATATTAGATTAATATAATTTTACAAATAAAAAAATAAAAAACACTGAAAAGTTTCTGCTTTTATCATCAACTGCTTCAGTCAAGCAAGCAAAATGAGTCAATGGTGCAATCTCATTGTACATATCACCGATCAATTCCATCTCTATGATGTTATGCTTGAAAATAAAAACGTGGATTGTACAATGTGAGTGAGACGAATCTATAGCAACAGACAGTTTTAACATTTGCACCACCCCTTCAAGGATCCCACTCAATTTTTGTTACAAAAAGGTGAAAAAAGGGACCAAATGGAGACCACATTTTTTTTTTAAAGGGGCTAAAGAGAACCACTTTTTAAGAGAAAAAAACAAGACCATTATGGTATTAGCATATTACTTTAACAAATTGTATTGTCAATAAAATAAATTTAAAAACTTCTACACTTTTTTTGCAACTTCTTCTATACATAAAATCGTAATATAGAGTAAAAAGTACCTAAATTAAACTGAAACTTCAAAATTAAAGAGGCACATTGTAAAAACTTTCTACTTTACCCCTACTTCAAAGCCAAATATACCAAAATAATTGTCTCTCATCCATTTCGTCATAAAAATGCACTGTCCACCCTCAAAAAGAAAAATCAACTGTACACTTAAAAAAAAAAAAAAAAAGGGGGGGGGGTTGGGGGGAGCATATTATATTTCAATTCTAGAAAACTGAAATTTATTGAAAGTTTTATTTTAATAATTTCTAGGCATTTAAAAAATTTAATTAGACGATACTCTTGTTGAAACATGATATTTTTTTGCCTCTGGCAAAATTTGAGTTTTTATTATTGTTATTTTAAGCTGAATCATCCCTAAATATGTGATTATTAATTACATACACAAAGAAAAAACATTTTTTGTGTGTAATTGCCGGAAAGGGGGGAAAGAAATCTTTGTTTTCACTAATTGATAAATTATGTGCTAATTCTTTATCAAATTGCTATTTTTTATTTATTTATTTATTTTTTTTTTTTTTCAGAGGTCAATAGAAGAAATATACGCTGTAATTTTAATTACAACTAATTAGCAATTATTTCATTGCTTATCTTCAACTTTCATGTTTTTTTTTTCAAAGCTGTTTTTTGATACATGTGATCACTTCACTACAAATCATCAAAATTTCTTTGTGTGTGTGCCTAACTGATTGAATGTGCCATATTCTGACAGCTGATTGCTGAAATGCGGAATCATTATGCCACTGATAGACAAAAGAAAGGTTTTCAATGAATTGCTAAAAATTCTGGAGCAATTTCAGTGTAAGGAAAAAAAAACTCATTTTGGAGCATTAAATTGCTGTTTCAGAGCAGATTTCTTAGTTTGGAACAGTAAAATTATATTTTGTGATGAAAACTATCCAATTTTTTAATAACATACTTTTGCTTATCACATGCTCACAGCTTCACAGCACATGGTTCTTGAAATTTTTATATGATATTGAATAACACACTGGATACAGAGTTTAGCCTTTTTTTTTTTTAATGCAGAGTTTTTTATCTCATAGAAAAAAATGTATATATAGAATGAAACTGTTTAATTACTTCATGGTGAGATCTTAAATATGATAGAATGCTATTTTTTCAGCAGTTTTTCACCGTTAATTTATATTATTTTATCTTATCAGCTGATGATTATTTTAGAAGCTATTTTTGTTTGACAAATTATAATAATAAGAGAAATATGTAACATTTCTGCAACTGATTGCCAAAATAAGTGACTATTTTGCCACTAACTGACAAAAATTATATTTAATTGCAACTAGTTGTTGAAAATAAGCTATTATTTTGCCCCTAATGCTTAAAATTTGCGTTTTCTTTTTCTTTCTTTCTTATTTTTTTTTTCTTTTTTTTAAAGCTAATTCTCAAAATATGTGATATTTCGCGACCGATCGACGAAATACGTGATCATTTCAGTACTAACTTATAAAAATCGCTTTATTTTTCAGATTCCCGGAATAGCAAATAATTTTGAGATTATCGTCGAAATAGGCGATCATTTCAGCGCTAATTGAAAAAATTCATGCTTTTTTTCAAAGCAGATTCTCAAAATACGTGATAGTATTACGACTGATTGCCAAAATACGCGGTTATTTTTTAATGCTATTTTTTGTGCTTTCCCCTTTTTTTAAATTGGCTCTTAAAAAAAGTCACTTTTTTAAAAGCAGATTCCCTAAATCGGCAATCTTGCGATTGATTGCCGAAATATGCGATCATTTTACTAATGGATAAAATTTGACTTTTTCAATGCAGATTCGTAAAATATATTATTTTTGCTACTAACTGTCGAAACACATGATTATTTTGCGGTGATCATCAAAATACTGGACCATTTTACCGCTAATTAATAAAATTCACGCTTTAATCAAAGCAGATTTCCAAAATACATTGTATTTTTTCGACTGATCGCCGTAATGCACAATCATTTATAAAAGCTGTTTTTCAAAGAAAATTCCCAAAGTAGTAATTTTGCGACCTACTGTTGAATGTGCGATTATTTAATTGCTAATTGATAAAATTTGTGCATTTTTTTAAAGTAGATTCCTGAAATATGTGACAATTTTGCGACTAATCAACGAAATAAACGATTCACTGATAACTGTGGAGCCGAGATTGTTAAAATACGCAATCATTTCACAAATGATAAAATTCATGCTTTTTTCAAAGCAGTTTCCCGAAATATGCAAAAAATTTGTGACCAACCCCATACATGATCATTTCAACATTTACTGATAAAATCAGCACTTTTTATTTTAAGAAAATTTCCGAAATAAAGGACCATTTCATTGCTAATTGTGAAAATTTGCACTTTTCTTACTCTACTGCTGAAATAAGCAATTATTTCGGAAGGCAATTAATTTGGAAGGTTATATCTGAGCTTCCATAGTATATAAATACCCAAACTTGGTATTTGGGTATTTATAAGTATTATGAAAAATTATGCCTATTCAATTTGGGTACACACTGAATCACAGTTGACATTGCTGTTATTAACTTTCTTTTATTTATTAGATAGCTATACTTCAGTATCTATCAGTTAAAATTACACCAAACTACATATTTAAAATCTTTATTGTGAGAAGCTATGATGTTTAAATTTTTATACATGTTAATTGGTAAATAACACTGTTTTATATAATGTCATAGAAGCAAATTTTGCGATGGCCGCAGCATACTAGATTAAAGAAATACAGAAAACATACATAATGACTATTATAAAATGAACTTAGATATGCTACTCTCAAAATTAGCTGACCCAATTTTATTAACTGTGACTTAAAAGATTCTCACTGCAAATAATTTATTTTGATTAAGCTTTTGGCAATGTACCTAAGTGTTTTGTGATTCTAAAATTTTACAAATAAAATTTAATTATTGGGGCTATTCATCAAAATGTTTAACTCTATACTATTTAATACAATTTAATCAAAATAAGCATTGAGCATTGATGTTTAGTGTAATATATAAATTAAGTCAAAAAAAAAAATAATTAATTAGAATTAATTTTTTTTAGAAATATAGGACTGATTTATTTATTTGCACAGCATAACTCTGCTTAAAACTAAGTGCTCTTAAATATAAATAAAATAATGTTGATTTTTCTTATAATCCCCCCCCCCCCCCCACACACACACACAAAATAAATATCTTTAAAACTAATAAAACAGTTTTCTATGTCTTTCTTGTCATTTTTAAGAAAATAAAGTTTTTATAATAATGAAATTAAATCAACGCATATATATATAGTATCCAGTGGGTTGTGGGCATTTAAGAACTTTAAGAATACTAATTCTATTATTCACTAATTACTTAAAATTTAATAAAGAATTAATATGTAAAAATATTTACATAGATGCTAATGAGCATTTAAAGTTGCTTATCAAAAGTTATTTTAATATTACGCCGAATTGTTCACATCTCGTCAAAACCAAAGTAATCAAAAATAGGCATTGCGCCCGTCAAGCACACAAGCTATGTCGAAGACTCGTCGAAAACTGAATCTAATTCCTTCAACGCTCTTTAGCAGCAGCCCGTTGAGGAAGTAGTGCCGTTCACGTCATGAACATACACTTCCGTTAATATTCTGAGTGCGGGAAACAAAAACCAAATCACGTGGTCTTGGATTCAGCAGTTGCAGCAAGCGAGGTCAGGGGAAAAGAACTTTCTACTACAGGATCGGCCATCCTGCATCCGGCTGGTCCTCCAGGCGGTCACACTGAAAAATACAAACAAAAAAAACAAACACAAAAGCAACACAAAATAATAACATACTTATTTACAATACATTTCAAATTTGACATTTTTTTTTTTTTTTTTTTTAAGTTATTCCACATTTGAGGAATTCAGCATGAGTAAGTGTACAATAGGAGACTTCATGGCATCCATTTTTGATTTTTTCATCAACATTTTCAATATTATCATTTTTAAATTTCACTGTTTTGTAATTATCAAAGTACATCATTTTTTGTTTAATGGCAACTTGGTCGTCCATGGCAACAGAGTCTGGTGACTGTCCACTCAACTTGCATGTTGTTTTATTTTTCTTTTTAACTCTAGCAGATTGTTTATTGATGTGTGTACTCAAATCTTTATTTTGGAACTTGGAGTTATTTTGGGACTCGAACTCGAGACCCTCTAATCGATCATTTTCAGTTTTAATGCCTTTTAAGGCTTCTGTTGCATCAAGTTCAGTCGAAAAGTCTATAATGGCAGTCTTATATGTAGGGAAAACTTCAAATTTTATTTGCACAGCTTTGGGAAATAATATGGCTATTTCACCAATTGTGGTCGTCAATGGAAGTGATGGGATGAATAACTTTCTCAAATTTATGCTGGCAGTCTTTTCTTTTGGGATATTTAGTCTTTTACGCTCGATGGAATTTATCGTCGATGGCTTTTCTCTAGATTTCTTCCTTTTAAGGAGTCTGGAATTATCGTCAACTTTTTCTTTTAACTTTTTCAACTCTTCGGCTAACTGTGAAATTTTTTCAAGTAGGACTTGTTTCTCATCTTTCTTTGAATAAGTGTTTTCAGGGTTTAGTGACTTCATTCGGGAAACATTCGTCTGACTTCGTCCCTTTCGGCGCGGCTCCTCCTCTTCCTCACTATCATCATCTATTTGGAAAACACTCGTTTGACTTTGTTTCTGTCGTCGAGGCTCCTCTTCTTCATCACTGTCATCGTCTACACTATTATCGTCCTTCAAAAGCATCTTATCGTCATCACTCTCATCGTTTTCGTCATCATCGTCATTTTCACTTACGGCTTTTTCGGGAGATTCTAATGATTTTTTTGACAGCATAACAGGGTGAGGGGTTATATTTTCACATTTTTTAGCATTATTCAAAGTTTCATTTATTCCTGGGGAATTTTCAAAATTTTTGTTCTCAAAGTTAATGGGGGCATCAATAACAACATTCAATTTAATTTCGTTTTGATATGTATTTACAGGGAGTACTGTTACTAAATTTACTTCAAGTGTGTCAGATTTATTTTTTATGAAAATGCCTTTCTCATTAATCGTTGTTTCACTTAACATTAACACGTTCATGCCGATAATTATATCGTAAGGTATCACGTCATTTTCTACGACATAAATATTAGTTTTGGTTTCAAAATCATCAACTTTAAGATCGACATCCAATGAGCCTAATGGCTTTATTGAACTTTTCCCGATCCCCTTCAAAGTAGTACTCATAGTATTTAATTTTTTTACATTTAATTTATCAAAAGAATTTTTACGCAACAATGTTGCTTCACTTCCTGTGTCTATTATACCGCTGAAATTTACATTATTAATCAAAATATTTTTGTTCAAATTATGATTTACACCAACATACAATGTATCAACTTCTGGTTTCGAGCCTGGGCACTCCGAACTTTTATGCCCGAATTGCTTGCATGAGAAACATTTCAAACCTTTCATTCTATGGGGGCAATCTCTAGATAGGTGGTTTTTATCACCACAATTATAGCACAATTTATTATTTACTTCATTTCTAGGACAAAATTTTTCATGTACGTTATATTTTACAGGTTTCAGTTTTGCATTATCTACTTTATCAAATCTAAATTTATTTTTATCATTATCTCTCTTAAATACTTCATATAATTTAATTTTTTCTTTGAAATCATGCAAGTTTCTAGCCCCATACAACGTAATTTTATGTTCAGGTTTGTCATTAATTCCTTGGATCACGTAATGCATTAACGCGGCATCTTCAATGTGCCCGTTTTTTTACAATTCACACATTTTAAAATAATATTCCGTAACTGTTTCATTGGCCTTCATTTTCTTTTTACACAACATTTCATGTAAAGAGGCGGATTTACCTCGATTTTAAATTCGTTAATTAATGCATTTTTTAGTTTTCTGTAAGTCAATAATCCCTTTTCAGATCTTATAAACAACAGAGCGTTTCCGCTCAAAGACCTTTTACAGAAAATTATTTTTTGTAACTCATTTAAATTAAACATTACTGACAATTCTTCAAACTCGGAAAAAAACTCAATAATATTTTCATGCGGTTCGCCGCTAAATTTAGACATAGAATTTTCAAAATCATTGAAAGAAACAGTTGCACCAAGTGATCCATTATTACAATTTATACTTTTTTTTATTTTACCATTATCATAATCATAATCATTTTCATAGCACTTATTATCGCTCATATGGCATTGCACAGAGGAGTCAAGTTTTTCGACGTCATTATCACTACTTTCGTTTTCGGAATCGTCATCTTCTGATTCATTGTCGGAATTTTCTTCCTTGAGTAATTCTATATCATTTAGTTTTAACAACAATCTATTACGTATTTCTTCTCTCGTGCCATCGAATGAAACACCCAATAAACTACTGATAATAATTAATTCATTCAACGAAAAATTTTCGTCGATGAATTTTTGCTTTTTTATATAATTTTCATCATCTACGGCAAAGTTAAATCCTATGAATTTTCTTATTCTGCATCGTTTTTTCCTGTCACCTGTATCGTTAAATAAAAAGCGATGCAGAATTTTAATCTTACTATAGCTCTCAGTCCTCAGTGCAGCACCAATCTTGGGTATATCCCCAAGCGAAACCATTATATAACAAGATAAAATGTACGTACCTTAGAAGAACAGAATACTTCGTTGCTCTACTTTAAGTAGATTTCATAAATTTCTGTCGATCATGAAGCGTCACTACACACTTTAAAAATCATTCATCCCATATGCATTAAGCATACGAAGAAATTCCAAGTTTATGCAATTTATCCATTAAAAAGTTCAGTTCGTATTATAAGAACAGTTTAAAAAAAAATAAAATAAATAAATAAACAGTTCAGTCCAATAAAAGTTTGTAGTGCGTTCAATCCAAAATTTAAGTCAAATAAAAACTCACAGTTTATTCTCGATCCTAATCAATTACGAGCGATGTTAACTAAAAATTAACATTCAATCCCACTTCTGATATAGTATCCAGTGGGTTGTGGGCGTTTAAGAACTTTAAGAATTCTAATTCTATTATTCACTAATTACTTAAAATTTAATAAAGAATTAATATGTACAAATATTTACATAGATGCTAATGAGCATTTAAAGTTGCTTATCAAAAGTTATTTTAATATTACGTCGAATTGTTCACATCTCGTCAAAACCAAAGTAATCAAAAATAGGCATTGCGCCCATCAAGCACACAAGCTACGTCGAAGATTCGTCGAAAACTGAATCTAATTCCTTCAACGCTCTTTAGCAGTTCACGTCATGAAGTAGCACCGTTCACGTCATGAACATACACTTCCGTTAATATTCTGAGTGCGGGAAACAAAAACCAAATCACGTGGTCTTGGATTCAGCAGTTGCAGCAAGCGAGGTCAGGGGAAAAGAACTTTCTACTACATATATATATATATATATAGAATACTTTAAAATATTTTTGATAGTGCCAAAATTAAGAAATTTTATATTAAGGAAGTTACCTTGGAGTAGCAGGCTGCCCTCTGTTACCAGCTTTAGTTGAACTACCCATTTTATCCATCCAGGTACCACAATTATATTCATTACCCCCAAAAACAAAACCTGTGTCTAAATCAACGCCTATTTCATTATTGAAACCTAAGAAAAGAAAATAAGAAATTTTAAATCATGTAAATATCTGTATGTTGTTTTCACTTTATTTTTAATTAGAAATTATCTTATTTATTTGAGAGAAAATTCAGTAAATCAAACATTTTGAAAATATTTCTGAAACATTTAAAAGCTTTAAATATAGTATTGCTTACTTAAAAATTTGAAAGTAAATTCTGAAATGAATTTTTTTTAAATTAGAAATAAAATTATTCTGTATAACTAAAAAAGTTTTTTTTTTTTTTTTTTAAGGTAATAAATTTAATAAAATCCACTGTTAATTACATACAGCAAATATATTTCAGAAAGAACATAGGAACTATTTCTATAATTTATTAATATTTCACTGCTTACCATTATCTGTCATACAATCATCTATCTGAGGTCCAGCATTACGTTCTCTAAATTTTAGTCCTTGGAAATGTTTTTGTAATGCTTCTTGTATTACATCATGAAGCGGTTGGTCCTGCAAAATAAACAAATAATAATAAAAGCAAAACTCAGGATGTAAATCTGGTTACATTTAAACAGGGGTTAGCATAAGGAACAAGTTGGCACACAGCTTCTATATAATGTCATAATAGAGATAGAACACTATCATCAAGCTAGTGCAGAGTGTATAGTCGTGCCCATGGCACCATAACTCCAGTCTGCTTGGAAGCATCACGAAGGAAAATCTCTTTCATAATTTTCTGACTAGTGAGTAAATTTTTTTGTCATTTTTTTTTTTTTTTTTTTTTTTTACTTTTGGTGAACCCTGTAGATCAAATTGATGGTGACTGTCAAAAGAGTGGTTAACTGTAGTTGCATGTATGCATCATCTTTTGTTTCTGATCTTTAAGATTCTATGGTATCCAAGTGTTGGATATCCCTGTGGGGTTAGTAAGCATAGTTAAGTATGAGGTCAGTTAGCTTAGCTTAGCTTTCTTTAATGACAGTTCAAAGACTTAAAAAGCTCCCATAGTGAAGAGCTTCCATTCTTAGCTTTCTGTCAAAACGATGTTAAGGGGGCATGGGGGGGGGGGGGTCATTCAAGAGCTTCCATAAACTTTGTAGAACCTCAAAAAGATGCCAACAAGTTACATCAAACAAGACCAATAATGAATCCCCACAATCTCAAAGGATTCCTGATTACTCTGAATACAAAATAAATGACTTTATTTTGGTGAAATATCAAACCTGTGCAGGAAGATTGGGACGGAAGACCTTGGGAAGATTGGCGAAACTGATAGAAATGAGAATTGCATATCCACCATGATTATAAGAAAAAAAAATGTACATGGCAAGGTATAAAGATTCAGTTTTGCACGACCAAAGTAACATTTGAGCAAAAATTTAACCCATCTGTTCAAATAAACGAGATCATAACTCCTACATTCATGGCTGGTTTCAAGCATTGAGGTAATTCTACTTGAATAATTATAGATGGCTATAATAACATGCAGAATTTTTTTTTTTTTGGACAATTCATTTCTTGTTCATATATTTAAGCAGAAAGTTTTGGGCAAATATTAAAATAATTTTTTTCCTTCAAAAATTGCTATGTTCTAAGTATATCACATCCACATCACCAGTAGTGACACCAGAAATTCCCCGACGGGGGGACACCACCTACAAGACAGGGGGGCACTATATAGAGAGAGTTGGATATTTATCAAAAACTGCAATATTGTTAATAATATTACTGTTAATATTTGTACCATTCCATTTTTTAGTACTTCTCGTGGTTTTGGAGGTCATCGTGCTATTCTCTGAGTGCATAATATTTTCTTTCCACAGAAAAAAATATGTGCAGAGTGCTTGAAGGAAAATCCTTAAGAAAAAATTAATCTTTGTTTCCGTTGATCACAGGTATATATATAGAGTCGAATTTCCCTAAGGGGGGCCACCTCTCATGCGACGGAAAATTGGCTCTCCAGATAGGTGGCCTTTCAATAGATGTTGTCTTTTTATTCACGGAGTAATTACAGAACAGCAGCGCCACCTATGAGCTCATATGCACCTAACTTGATTCAGTACATTGTTTTAAAATGGTCCTCTCATATACTAAGTTTTATGTAATTATATACGATAGAATCTGATATATAGCCTTCCCATTCACGGAAAAAATTGAAGCACAGGAGCGTCACCTGTCTGGCTATGTGTGCTGAAACTGATTCCACATAATATTTCATAATGGCCCTGTCATATGCAAAGTTATTCGCAATAATATAGAATAGAAACTGAGATATAGCCTTCTTTCTTCTCGGGGAAAATAGCAGCAAAGCAGCGCAACTTATCAGCCAATATGCACCTAAATTAAATCAACCTGATGTTTCATAATGGCGCTCTCACATATCAAGTTTTGTTCGATTAAGCAAAATAGAACCTGAGATATAGCCTTCCATTAAATGAAAGAAATTGCAGAACAGCAGCGCCACCTATAAGGCGATTTGGGCAAAAAGTTAATTGACACTAATTTATGTCATGATGAAACTACATACAAATTTATATGTAGTTCTGTGCAGTAGCTCTTGAGATACAGCAAGAACAAAATTTTTGTCACACACAGACAGACATTTTCTAAAAATATCACGGTCAAAATGTGTTTTGGACCTCTCAAAAAGTGTATATTCATGGAAAACTGGAAGCTAAAAATTTTACGAATCCAATACTTTCTTCTAATGAATATAGAATGCAAAAACTGGTATGCTCCAAGTTTGTATAAGGAAAGAAAAATGCTGCTAAAAGGAGAAAAACTGAAAATTTTGTATTTTGTTCCCCGACAGATTTTAGGAGTATGCCCCGATGGGGGGTCACAGACTCCCCGACGGGGAGGCCTGTGCCCCCCCGGCCCCCTAGCTGGCGCCATCCCTGCACATCACATTATACCAACTCGAACTCGTCCCTATGGGCATGGTAACTAACTTCACACTCAGGGTTAGTTAGCATAGTTGCAATCATGTGTTTTCGAGGTTGTTTAAACACACATTTAATTTATGGGTCATATGATTTTTGTAGCCAAAAAGTTCCTTCGTGTTCACCAGAATTAAAAAAAAAAAAAAAAAAAAAAAAAATATGATATCTAGCACCAGTCTCCAATTAATATAAACATAAATAGATTATGTATTTATAAAACATAATACATATAGAATGAAAATATATAACTATATAACTAAATGAATGACACTAAAGAGCTATATATATATATTTACTTATTACTAAAATTCCTTAATATGTCAAGAGGGAAAAAAAAAAAATCACAAGTAACACAAACACTTAATTCAAAGAAAGAAATAATTTAAATTAACGAAGTAACATATTTCAGTTACACTTTTTTTTTTTTTTTTTTTTTTTAATGTATATATAATGATAATGAGACAAGAGATAGGAAATTTCTGTCAAAATGGAATAGCAACGCAAAAGAAAATTAAAATAGTAAAAATAAAAACACTGTGAATCTGTTAAAAACAATATTTTACATTCCCAAATATGAAAAAGCCTTAAAATATAATCTAAATATTATAGCATAACTAAAGGCAACAGCATAAAATAAAACTTTTAATAGGATTATTAAACAGGCTTTCTCTCATCTACAAAATTGTGACAATGCTAGGATTCTATTAATTAAACATTATAACTCAGCTGAAAAATATGCAGCTTCATGCAAATTTATAGCTGGCATTGGCACAAGAATCATTGTTGGATGATCATTGGAGAAAGAATAAATATTATTTTATAAGATAATAGCAAAATTCTATTAATTGTTAAACTTTTGAAATAGAGCATAGTACACACAAACTATTAAAATATTCATAACAGATTCCAATTAATTCAATACACAATTTTCTTTTCATATCCTCATAGCAATTTCTTTCTTCTATATACATAAGAGGAAAATTTTGAATTAGTAAAAATTTTCACCTCTTATTTTCAATGGATTTACACATTTTGAGATGTCCTGAACACAATTTGACGATTTTTAGAAAATGTATGTATGAGTAAGGCCAGAAAAAAATTTCACAGGGGGTTTCAGAAAATGTCCACCAGCTTGTATGTGACCAAAATATTGTGACAACTCAAAGAACTAATGCATAGATCTTCATACATATTTATATTTAGTTCCACCAACATAAATTGATGCAAATCCTCAGTATGTGGTTCTGTTATGCTGCAATTTCTCCAATTTGTGGGACAGCTTTATCTCAGCTTCTATTTCGTATAATCACAAAAAAACTCGATATGTAAGAGGAGCATTATAAAAAAACTACACTGATTCAATTTGGATGCATATCGGCTGACATGTTGTGCTGCGATGCTGCAATTTTTCCAGGTACAAGAAGGCTATATCTCAGTTTCTTATAGCATATAAATGCACTACACTTGATAGGTGAGATGACTTTTATGAAAAAGAGCTCTGAGCAAATTTGGTGTATATCGGCTAATAGGTGGCGTTATTACTGCTCATCTTCTGCTAAGTACCAAAAGACTACATCTCAGCATCTGTTAGAAAAATTGCACCAAACTACATATGTAAAATCTTTATTATGAAAAACAAGGATTAAATATTAGCTTATTTTAAATAGTAAGGGGAGCTGTTATACAGAATGATATAAAAGAAAGTTTTGTGACAGCCACAACATAATTTTCAAGTACATGCTTCTAGAATATATAATAAGTCCACACATCTGTCAAATTACATATACAAAAGCTCAAAATGTTAATATTTTGAAATTAATTTAAGATAAGAATAGGAAATGTGTTTTTGATTAGAAAAGGTGTAGGATAAAAGTGGAATTTTGCAAAATAAATACATTTTCCTCCTCTATTATATATAAAAAAAAAATAAAAAAATCAGTTTTCAGTAGGTATTTTTAAGGTACTATTTTATAAATAAATTTATGATAAATTGATTTACTTTCCATAACAGAATTTTGGCTTTTTTTTTTTTTTTTTTTTTTTTTTTCCCACCTTCTCCTTTCAAAAGTAGATAATAAAAAGCATGTACTTTTTGTTTATACAAAAAAAAATTAGTGAATTTCATTGTTGCTTCGTGGTTTCATTGTTAATCATCTGCATTGAAATTTTGCTTTTTTAAATCCATATGACTCCTACTCTGGTCGTGGCAGGCTGGGTGAGTGTTGCCGGTGTGAAACTAGTTTAACCCCACAGGCAAGTCACAAGTCTTGCCGCCTGCCTCTTTCCTTCCTAACTTTAGTTTCTTAACTTATTTTTTCATAAATTTTGATAAAGTTTATGGTTTTAAGTTAAGATTTCTTGTGTTACTTTATTGATTCGTTTGTTTTGCAGGCTGTTAATTAATAAATCTGGTTTCTTTAAATTAGTGTATTTCATCCACTGATATATATATATATATTTTTTTTCATTTCTCTGAATTTCTGAAAGAAATTTTTAATCTTATTGGTCATTGGTGTTTCAGTGATCTTGTATCTATTGCTCGGCTTCTACTATGCTTAATAGATCATCTATCTATATATATATATACATACATAATATTTTCAGAAAAAAAAAATAAATAAAGCTTAAAGCTTACACATATTCCTGCAGGAAGAGGAGGTGAGTCATCAGTTGGAAATATTCTAGATACTTTGTCTGAAAGGATTTTGTGGCCATTAGGAACTATTTTAACATAGTCTTGTATACTCTGCAACCACCACCATACAGCATCTCTACAATTAAAACGAGCACAAACACCTCTATCTAGAAGATTAGGAATGAGACCATGACGTAAACAGGCAGCAAAAGCAAGGATTATATACCTGGAAATCAAAACTGAAATATAAAACTTGCAGAAAAAAATATTTAAAACACATGAACAGTATAAATTAATAGTGCATGACCAGTGACCAAATGTGGCCCTCAAAGAATTATGTATCTCATCAAAAAGTTCTATAAATGTTAATTTTAATTGCTTTTTTCCCCCCATAGGAACTATCAGTTACTATTATTTAATAATTATCTATAAATATAATTTTATAAAAAATGGTTATTATTATTATTTTTATTTTTTTTTTTTTAACTGCAAATGGTAAATTTATAATGACAGATGTTCACTGACATTAACTTTGGTAGCAGATCCCCATACACCAATCAGCTATATTGAATGGTTCGCCATATCTCAATCAGCTGTATGAATAGCCCTCACGTGTAAAGAGTTGTCCATCTTAAATGATACTTTTTAATATTCTTTAAAGTAAAAAATTAAAACAATTATTATAATATTCAGTGATTCTTTCTATATCACTTCATTCATCCTTATTCTCCCATCTTCAATTAAAAAAATAAATAAATAAAATGGCATTTTACTTTATATTATAAGAGAGCAGAAGTTGGGGATATATTAAACTCAACACTTTTCTTGAAAAAAGATTTTATGATTCAAATTTTGATTTTTTGATGAAATTAATTTTTGGATTACTTTAAAAAAGAAAAAAAAAAATGAACAATATTTTTTACAGCACAAAATTTATGGAAAATACTTTTTTGTTAAATTTTCCTCATTTTAAAAATAATGAAAATCCACCTTATTTTAAGAACAGTAACAAAATATTTCTCCCCCCCCCCCCCCCTCACGCCTTACATACACACACACTCATTTTATTTGATTATTATTATCATTCATTGGAATTATTAACATTAATACTTAATGTTAGTTCTAATAAAATTTAAATAGAAACATTATGGATTTTTTTTTTTTTTTTTTTTTTTTCAAACAAAACTGAAAATTATCAGAATATTCATTCAAGCAATGCATGAATAAATTAAAAAATATGTGTATGTGCTAAAATTCTAAGTAACCAAATTTTTTAAAATTTGATTTACAAATTATATGTTATTTCAGTTTATAAAAGGGAAATGCATAAGCAAACTATAGCAAAGAATTTTGCTTACCTAGCATCTTCATATCTTCCAGTTACTAATAAAAGACCTCTTAATGATATGAAGGTATCTCTACCCCAGTTACGCATATAACCAGTTGAAAAATGTGGCAATCCTGTGAAAAATCATAAAAATGATATATATATGTATGTATAAATTTTCTTAGTAAATGACATATTAAATTTAATTAGTGGAAAAAACTATGAATCAGATGCCAAAGTACAAAATAATGTAACACTATTTAAACTAACAAATTTAACCCTTTAAGCGTTAAGCCCGTCTTTTTCTGTCATGCATAGTCGAAATAAAAGGCTGGTGCGGCTAAATTTTGAAAGACATGTTGCTTTTTTCGAGAAAATAAGATTAATAGATATGTGTAGTGTATAATATTAAATTCTCATATTTGTACTGTGCATAGTATTAATTTTATGAATCATTAAACAGATATACCGAAAAATGGCTAACGCTGAAAGGGTTAAGAAACTAAACAACATGAATTTATAATTTTTCTGTATTAGTTTGGTGTTATGAGCTTTAAAAGGATTTCTAGATAGTTTAAAGCATTTACAATATTAAGGCATAATGCAGTTTTGAATCAATCTAGTATAAAGGGAGGAGGAAAAGCCCCATGTATATATATTTTTTTTATTTGATGTAATAACAAATAAAATATTTAAAAAAAAGAAATTAATTAAATACTTTTTGCATTAGCTTGATTCGCACTAAAAATTATGAAAAGTTTAAAATGAAGTGTTGCCACCTAAATTTCATACTTTAGTTAATTTTAAAAAATCTAATTGTCATGTGGAAAAACGGTTTGCACCCCTGGATTCAGAAAAATCGCCCCCTTCATTTGGTACCAAATTTGTAGCGAGCCCCTTACTTTTTAAAATGACTGAAAGCAATTGAAGTATTGCCACATAAATTCCATACTTTAGTTAATTTTAAAAAATCTAATTGTCGTGTCAAAAAATTGTTTGCACCCCTGGATTAAAAAAAATTGTCCCTTTCATTTGATACAGAATTTGTAATGATATCTCTTATTTATTTTCCACTTTTTCTGTTTTTAATCCGGATTCGGCAGAAGTTTTATGACAGAGAATATAAGATAAAAAAAAGTCTTAAATAATTGATGTACAAGAGTGCTGTTTGTGCTTCTCACAATGCTAATCTAATAAAATAATTCTAAATTTTGTTCATAGATTTCATGGTACATTTAAAAAAGAAAAAAACAAGAAAAGGCATAAAAAATGGAAGGCAAGCATTTAAAGAACATTTATTTTGTAAAATTCACGACAGTATTTTAATAGATGTGCCTGTTATAACTCATGTGCTTAAAATTTCCTTTTTTTTATTGAATATTATATTATAAAGTGCTACGTAGGGAAAGTAAGATTACAAAAAAACTTTTAGGAATTATTTTTTATCTATATTTTTAGATAAGATTTTTTGCTAATTAAATATTAATTCTTTTATATGCTTTCTTTTATATTGCTGCACCTAATTCAATTTTTAAAAAGCAATTTTTTAGCAATTAAAAATATTAAAGTTATTCAGATTTTGAGGTGCAAACAAACACTTAAAGACAACAAAGAACAATTTTACCTGCAAGTGAATTAAATTAGATTTGACTTTATTCTTTTGTGGATAATTTACATCCATAAATATTATTTATTATTACTAGCATTTCTATCCACATTTACTATTGATATCTACCCCCTAGTTCACATAGTCAACCTAGTAGATTTTGATAGAAAACTGCTGAGTAAATGCTTTTAATTTTATACTATTAAATATATTCTTATAAGCTTGATTTGTCAGATTTTCAAAATAAGATGCTACGTTTTAGTAAAATTTAATTTACTTATTTCATCAAGAATTATAGCCTTTATATAGTTAAATATAGTATAATTATAATTCATAAAAAGCAAACTTAACAATGATGAAAACGTCGATGTTTAATATTGATTTTAAAGTATAAGTTTAAAGTAAGTTTTAATGTTTCTTGACATTGTAAGAAAGAATTAAAGCACATGTTAACAATTAAGTCCTTTTGGAGAAACAAAGCCAACTTTCAAAGGTAACTACAATTATCAAAATTCTTTTATATATCTTAATTAATTTAATATTTGAGCAGTACATAATTTTAAAACAAACAGAGCTTCAGAAATTATTTAAAAAAAAAAAAAAGTTTAAATAGATATAACAAGCAAAATTAAAGTGGAATAAAATACTAAGCATATTTACACACATGTATATATGTATTTTTTTTTTCCCAGTAAAATATGATTTAACATTTGTTTTTAAGAACTTTAATACATAAATTTTAAATACCTTGTAGTTCTTTCTTTTAGAATTTAAAAGCTTTCTTGCTGTGCACCCAGCTATATTCAGGAATTCCAATCATCAGCCTGTTTCTTCTCTGTACTTGATGTGACTGCAGAATGCCATCTTGCGTTAAAATATCTCACTCACTCTACATCGCTATATGCATGTGTATCAGCAAATATTTTGATGGTTTCTCAGTTAATAACATAATTTTTATTTTGATAGCCAGCTAATTTTTGTACAGGTTTTGAAATTTATATGCATTTCTTGATTTCTGTTGATTTTAGCTAAGGCAGTGGTAATCCAGTTGTATTTAATATTGCTTGAGTGTTCTTCAGTGCAAAACTATCAATATATTAACATATGGACACATATGTAACAATGTGGAACTAATGAGAAATTCGAATGCAAGATTCCATTTTACAATCAAGTCAAGCACAGAGAAGAAACAGAGTCTGACCATCGGAATTCCTGAGCCTGGCTATGTGGTGGTACTTTTTATTTTATTTAATAATGGATAGAGGTTGCCTTTAATTTAAAACAAAATATGTTAACAAATTGTGATCGTATGAAATAATGATGAATTACCCTAGGCTTCGATCTGATCATACATGGGTACATACCAAGTATAAGATAAATTCAATCTTTACTTTTTTGAGATATTTTAAAGTTTAGAATAAAACATACCCGGTCTTGAAAAAAAGGAAAGGCAGTCTTCAATTCCAATTTAAAAGTATTTATTAAGATTAATTTGCTTTCCCACTTCAAGAATGCAGAAATCCGGACAACTGTTATAAATCTCAAATCTCTAATACATAGCCATGCTTGTTTAAAATAAATTCAAGATACTTCACAAAATATTTATATAAAAAAATCATCTCCGGTCACTGTCACAATTTAGTTTTAAGTCATAATAACCGTGTGGGACCACATATATAAAAATAACGGTAAAATATAATGTAGGGACGTAGGTGCCCGGCCATTCTTCTCTACCCCAAGGTGGAACACCAACTGACTGATTTTTAAATTTTAAAAATCGCTCCTAAAGAAAAAAACAGGTCCGCACACCTAAAATCACGGATACGTGATTTTTATTCGTTAATCGGACCGCAAAAGTAACCAATTAAACAGTTCGCGCACGCAAGAGAAACAATCGCCGATTCTCCCGTTGACAAGTGTCGCGGGAAGCAAACTTTACAGGGTGCGTTGAGCCAGAAACGAACGGCTGCGATGAGATGCCTGCAAAACGATGTATTTTGGCATAGGAATTAAACAAGAGGTGATGTATTTACATCACATATCCCCACATGACCAATTACAAAAAATTTTATGGCACTGGAAACATGAACCGGATATGGTGAAATTGTGAACAGAGCCAGAGACGGTTTTCGTTGACAAAAGACATAAAATTTTTTGTGAATAAATTGTATAAAAGAATAATATAAAAAAAAATTCAGAAACATTACTAAATATAACATATATATCAATTATTTTACAACAAAAAGAAACTTATCGTTATTACACATACGAACTTGTTATAAGAAGAAATAATATAATCATAATATCAACAAAAAAAAAATCACTGAACACATGAGCTTGCTATTTGAAAACACTCACGTGAGAAAAAAAAAAAAAAAAAATTTCCCTTTTTTTTTCTCATTTTCTCTTTAAAGGAAATCATGCGAATGACAATAACATGGCTCATAAAATTAAATAATCTCAATTCTTATAGAAAAGTAAGATACACATAAAATATAAATGTAATATCCTAAATGTAAACACAGCACATGAAAATAGATATCTATTAATATATATAAGTATGAATATAAACATGAAATCATATTACACAAGTGACATGTCATGAAAGAAATATTATATTTGTTACCAGTAACATAAGAATTGTTAATAAAATAAATAGCAATATATTTGGGCCCAATTATTACATGTGAGAAAGCCCCTTGGAAATAGATCAAGAAAATATCAAACGAAATTAAAACCCAATTAAAATAATAACCCTAAAATGAAAATAAAAGAATGTACTTTACAAAAAAAAAAATGCTATTTCCAATTGACTTGCTACTATTACACAATTATTTTCACATATATATATCTATATCTGAATAATACTCTAAAAAAAAAATATATATATACATATATGAATGAGGAATTATTTAACAGAAGTGTGGTACAGCAAAATCCAACCATCTAACACATTGAACACTTTTTTTTTTTTTTTTTTTTTTTTTTTAATTTTTGTATACTTTACTATGATAATCTTGAGATATTAATATTATATTTTCAAAAATTAACTCTTTTATAAAACATAATTTACTGGCTGTGACTCTCCAAGAGTACTCCCAACCAGGTTGATCAGTCCTATTCTGAAGCACTCCGGAAAGACACAGAAAGCAAAAAAAAAAAAAAATTTATATATATATATTGTTAAAGATTACTATTTTTTATTCCTGGGCCTCAGGTTGTACCTGGGGGCCGAGCTATCTGGTATACAAGTGTTATTTTTCTTGTTGACAATAGGAGCAGGAGATTGACTATTTTCTAGAACTGGTAATTTATTGTTTGTAAGCAGAGAATTTGTATTGTCTTGTATAAGATATTGTTTCCTTTTTGGGACAATTAAAAGTCTATCGATATTAATGTGGAACGGTTTTGCTGTAACACTTTCATACTCTTTAATTTGAACCAGCACCTTAGAAATTACTTTAGTGACAATAAAAGGCCCGATAAACCTTGCTTTGAAAGTGTCTCGTGTTTTCATGTAAACAAGGTCGCCCGTCTTGAACACTCTGAGGGAAGCCCTCTGGTGCTGTCTTTGATTTCTGTAATTTTGAGCATCCTTCATATTTCTATGTACCTTTTCATAAACTCTATTTAGCGACTTCATGTATTGATAATACTCAAAGGGGAATTCCATATTTGACATTTCATGCAATTCACATACATCAAATATATTAGAAACTGACCTACCAAAATGTAAAAATGCTGGTGAATACCCCGTTGATGAATGTATAGAAGTGTTGTATATACTTTTATGTATCATCAAGGCTTGTTTGAAGTTGAAGCCTTCACCTGCTAATGAAGCAATAGATGATTTGATACTAGTGTTTATTCTTTCGGAAGATCCTTGCGTCTGTGGATGTGCAGACGAAGCATGAACAAGGCTTATTTTCATGGTTTTGGTGAAATGGTTGAAAATATCTGCTGTAAACTGAGGTCCAAGGTCAGACATTAATGCTGCAGGACGTCCATATGATGTGATATATTTTGTTAGGGAGTCTACAACAGACTGTGCCGTGGGTTTTTTAATTGGAAAAAGTTCTAAGAATTTGGAGAAGTGATCAAAACAGGTAAGTACAAACATTTTGTTGGAGAATGGTCCAACAAAATCCATAGATACCAGTTCACCAGGTTTATTTGGAATGAACATTTCCTGTAAAGGAGCTGCAGGAATTTTGTGAGGCTTATTTCTGATACACAGTTTACAAGAAAGCACGTAATTTTTGGTATCTCTGTATATTCCTCTCCAGTAATATGACTTCAGGATTTTACGGTATGTATTATAAATACCAAAATGTGGCATATGAGCTATCTTTAAAATTTTAGGTTTTAGTGAATTTGGTACAAGAATCTTGGAGGAATTACTATCTTGTTTGCTATTAAATTTTCTTTTTATCATCAATAGACCCGTATCTGGATGAATGAAATAATTTTTGAATTTCTGTTTTGGATTTTCAGACGTAATATTTTGTACTATTTTCAATAAATTATCATCATGTTTTTGTTCAATAAATAAAGTATCTTGTGAAACTTGTAGTTCTGGGTCATTATTTTTTCTATTAGTTAGGTTTAGGTTGCTGTGATTTATATTGTGCAACTGTATGCTGGGTGAATTGGATGATACAGGTAAGATGTTTTCATCATTTATTAACTCTGGATTTGTTGTCAAATTTTGGGTGGATTCTGAAAAGTCATCACGTGAAAAATAATCTGCTAGAACATTAGATTGACCTTTAATGTATTGAAATGTAAAATCATATGTGTACAACTCTATTAGCCATTTTGTAGTAAGATCTACAGGTGAAGTAGTACTGTGATAGAATTCTATGGGTTTGCTATCACTTAAAATTGTAAATTGTCTATTATATAAGTAGAACCTGAATGCTTGAACTGATTTAACAATTGCCATAAGTTCTTTCTTGAGTGCCGGATAGTGCTTCTCAGAATTAGAAAGTGTTTTGCTGAAATAGCTAACTGGTTGTAATACATTGTTGCATTCTTGCAACAGAACCCCAGCTATAGCTACATTGCTAGCATCGGTATTCAGGAAGAAAGGCTTGTCAAAATCAGGTAAATTTAGAAATGGTTTAGTAAAAAATATCTTTTGAATTTTCTGAAAAACTTCTGTGTGTTGATGTGTCCATTTAAACGGGATCTTCGTTGAAGTTAACTGTGTTAGTTGATCCACTAGTTTTGCATAATTTGGAAGAATTTTTCTGTAAAAACCACATAAACCCAAAAATCTCTTTAAATGTTTTCTTGTTTTGGGAGTTGGAAATGCTGTTATTTTGGTGATGTTTGATGATATGGGACTTATAGTATGGTCTTGTATATGAAATCCAAGGTAATCAATAGCCTTCTTAAAAAATTGGGATTTCTTCGGAGATAAGGTGATGTTATACATTAGTAAAATTTTGAAAAGTTGAGTCAGTTTTTCTAACATTTCTGGAAATGAATTGCTACCTACAATGATATCGTCCTGGTATGCAAAGATACCAAGACATTTTGTTTCTTCAATTATCGCATCAATCAACATTTGGAAACTGCTTGCTGCAGATCTTAGTCCAAACATTAAACGACTAAATGAATAGGTCCCCCACTGAGTTGTGAATGATAACCTTTTTCTGAACTTCTTTGGGAGATGTATTTGATGATATGCAGACGCAGGGGCGTAGGAAAGGGAGGGGCTCATGGGGCTCAAGCCCCCCCCTATTGATTATTACGAAATTTCCTTTCAATGCCAAATAAAATAATCACCAAATTAAAACCAAAATTAATGTGTTATATATGCTTATAATTAGTAATAATTTATAATTAATACTAATAATTAATGAATATTAATTAACATCTAATTGTTAATTAATTTTTTTAAGATTAATTTTGAGTAATTTTTAAAATGAAACTTTTTGAGCCCCTCCCATGATTTTAGAATTGCTACGCCCTTGTGCAGACGGGAAGTCCAGCGTGGTGAAGTATTTATACTTTGAAATGTTATTAATGATATAATCAATTCGGGGCAATGGATACGATGAACTCCTTATCATGGCATTGATGAGTCGCAGATCAAGGGCTAGGCGAAAAGATGGCTTTTCATCAGGAGATGTGGGTTTTTTCTTCACAGCAAGCATGGGACACGCCCATTCAGAAATGCTCCTTTCAATGATGCCAGCCTCTTGTAGAGCATCAATTTGTTTCTTTATCTCCTCCTGCATAGCTTCAGGAACTGGATAAGGCAACGTTCTTACAGGAACATCACTTGTGAATTGTATATGCGGGGTCACATGGTCAGTGTGTCCCAGTGATTTAAGTGATGAGGAAAAAACCACTTGATGCTCCATAAGCAATTTCTGGATAGTCAATCTTTCTTTGGTAGACAAATGGTGTAAGGAAAAATTATCAATACTAAATTCAGATTTTCGGAGTTGAATGATCTCATCCGATGCTTGAATCAGATTAACTTGTGCTCTGGGCTCTTGTTTAATTTCCTCTATTTCTTCAATTTGGTGAATTATTCCAAGCTTGGTACCTTTATTTAAATGTTGATCTACTTTAGAATAATTTGTTAACGGAACTGAAAATGACATTACTTCAATATTTTTACTATGTGAACCCTCTTCAAGGTTGACAATTGCAGTGTACAAACCTATACCTTTGTTTTTATTCAGTGTGGGAATAAAGATTACCTGTTTATCAGCATATATTTGTTTGCACATAACAAAGACATAAACTGTTTGTAGCGGTGGAATGATCACTTTGTTTTTGAGTGTACATTTATTAACTTCATCTTGACAGTCAAATTGTGAATTTTTATCGTTTACGAAAGTAGGATTAGAGGTAGAAGTACTGGTCTCAGGAATAGCGGGTAAATTTTGGAGGCAATTAATTTTGGATTCAGGAATCTCATATTCATCTTCAGGAATTGTGCTATAAATGTCAACATGACAATCGTTAATTTGTACGAGATTTTGTTTTAAATCAATTAGGACCCTATGGGTTTTCAGAAAATCAAATCCCAATATACCAATGAATTTTGAGTCTGTAGGAATATCTATGAGAAAAAATGTATGTCTGAAAAAAAATTTGCCAATTTTGAATGATAGATTGATACATCCCGCACAAAATACCGCTGAATTGACAGTAGCAATTTTAACTTTTGTAGCGACTCTTTTAAAGTGTAATTCATTTCTGAATTTATCGAAATAGCCTTTGGCTAAAACTGAAATGCTCGCACCTGAATCCAAAAGAAAGTTTTGTAATGACTTATTTATGTTTAACTTAACAATAGGTAAGTGAGGACTGGCAGCTTGAGTGTACAATAGAAATCTTAATGAATGAATAAAAATAACATCCTCATCAGGCTGATTTTCTGTTTGGGATGTAGCATTAGATGATATATTTGCAGGAACAATGGTTTGAGTACTTACTGAACTGACCAATCTTTTTGATGAGATAGGAAATTTTAATCTAGTGCTTGGTGATCTTAGGATTATATCCTGACCACAAATTTTTAGACCATTCGAATGTTTATTATGAATGGGAGAGGAAGTGCAGGACTGACCTCTCCCAGAAATTTGTCAGTCTTTATGAAACTGACGATTTTTGTAGTTGAGCCCTTTACGCTTATGTTCAAAAGTTGCTGACTCCGATTGAGCCTGTGCTGACCGGGGGTGTGTGTGAGAGGAGTGTCCATCCGAAGGAGAATGTCTACGGTTATATTTGGATCTAATTTTATTTCTTTGACATGATTTGAATCCCTGTCGATCTGTGTCAAATCTTCTGCCACCCTGATAATCTTTTAATTTGTAACAAAATCGGGCAGTGTGTCCAACCCGAGAACACCACTGACATGTCGGTTTATGACCATCAGACCGCGAGGACCGATCTGAATTTAATTCAAGATGATGCAGCTGGGAGTCCCGATCCGAGGCATTGTGCTGTGCATTTTCAGCAATCATGCAATGATTTATATTTGAAAATGATGGCTGGGAAACAGCCAAAGATTCACCTGATTGAACAACCTCCTGATATGCAGCCAGATTGTCAACCATTTCCTCAAAATTACTATACTTTCTCGTTAAAAGATGTAATTTATAATCGGGGGTGAGAGTATCTGTTAATTTTGCAATGAGTAGTTGGTCCATTGATTCTTGTGGAAATTTTGGAAACCTCTTATAAACAAGATGTTGGAGCCGATTAGCAAAGTTTCGGATATTCTCCAAACCATCAAATTTAATGGCATTATATTGTAATGCTACACTCTGTTCTGTTTCACCTTTAAAATTCTTACGTAAAATCTGAAATAATTCATCAGGAGACTTGGCTCTTTGGCATGGGATTGAAGATGTATAAAATTTTAAAGCCCTATCGCAAAGTTTTGATTTAATAAAAATAAGGGCCTGTTTAGGATGCTATTTAAAAATATCTATTTTAGTTTGCACCTGTTCAATAAAAAAATCCAAAAGATCTGGATCACCATTAAATGGTGTTACTGTGAATTTAAGACAATAAGTTTTTTCAGCATTCATGATTTTAAGAAAAATTTGTCAAAATTTTGCAGAGACAAAAAAAGTTAATGCATAGTCATATATTTTCAAAATATCAAGCAGACATACTTATCTACTTTAATCTTATTATATTTCATAACAAATTTTCATATTAATTGAAGTTGACCCATCTTATTATGTCTATTTTTTTTTTTTTAGAAGTGATAGCAAACTCCCAAACACAATAAATTATAACATGTTATTCCTTCAAATACAAAAATATCATACAGCCTATTTTCAAAATATTCTCTCTATTATATTGGCATTAATTCTAAATCAAAACAGTATTTTTATTTTGCAAAGGAATAATACCCCATATAATCCAGAAATACATACCAATATATTACACTTCAAATGTGAAAGTAAGCTTTTAATTATTATTCTTAATAAACTATTTGTTTAAATACATTCAACAGACTAGATTATAATACTTAGTTCAATATGCCACTATGGAATTTTTTTTTGAAAAACCACTTTTCAAAAGTATGTTTTTAAAAAAAATATATGAATTCTTATTTAACTATTTCATTTTATTATTATTACTATTATTAATGAAATGGCTAATAGGCATCTTAAAATAAAATTTCACCCATACAAACAGTACTACTTTCAATAATTACTGCCCTTATGGCTATGAAAATATGAATAATAACAAAAATATACATCTTTCCAATAATTTCTTAAATAAAGCACTTTCAGATCAAAACTGGCAATGTACCTCATGCAATCTTTAATTTTTTACGATCGGCACCATATGTGGTGGTACTTTTTATTTTATTTAATAAAATGGATAGAGGTTGCCTTTAATTTAAAACAAAATATGTTAACAAATTGTGATCGTATGAAATAATGATGAATTACCCTAGGCTTCGATCTGATCATACATGGGTACATACCAAGTATAAGATAAATTCAATCTTTACTTTTTTGAGATATTTTAAAGTTTAGAATAAAACATACCCGGTCTTGAAAAAAAGGAAAGGCAGTCTTCAATTCCAATTTAAAAGTATTTATTAAGATTAATTTGCTTTCCCACTTCAAGAATGCAGAAATCCGGACAACTGTTATAAATCTCAAATCTCTAATACATAGCCATGCTTGTTTAAAATAAATTCAAGATACTTCACAAAATATTTATATAAAAAAATCATCTCCGGTCACTGTCACAATTTAGTTTTAAGTCATAATAACCGTGTGGGACCACATATATAAAAATAACGGTAAAATATAATGTAGGGACGTAGGTGCCCGGCCATTCTTCTCTACCCCAAGGTGGAACACCAACTGACTGATTTTTAAATTTTAAAAATCGCTCCTAAAGAAAAAAACAGGTCCGCACACCTAAAATCACGGATACGTGATTTTTATTCGTTAATCGGACCGCAAAAGTAACCAATTAAACAGTTCGCGCACGCAAGAGAAACAATCGCCGATTCTCCCGTTGACAAGTGTCGCGGGAAGCAAACTTTACAGGGTGCGTTGAGCCAGAAACGAACGGCTGCGATGAGATGCCTGCAAAACGATGTATTTTGGCATAGGAATTAAACAAGAGGTGATGTATTTACATCACAGGCTAGGTGCCCAGCAAGAAAATGTTTAAATTCTAAAAGAACCACAAAGTAATTTAAATGTAAAGTATAGTTCCTAGAAAAATAAAACTGAAAATAATTTTTTAAATGTTTATTAAAAAAGGGAAACAAAGGTATTAATATAATTAATAAACTTTACTGTGCTGCATACTGTATTGTTTTTATGTAGTTAAACTATTTAAAGGCCAAAAAAAAAAGTAACAACAGAAATTAAAAGCTAAAATATTGCAATCCACTTCTAAACTATTTAATGCCTAAAAAGAAAGAAAGAAAATATAACAGAGAATTACCAGCTGATATTGTAACACAATTCTGAACAGTTTTTCCGTCTTCATGTATTCTTTCAATAGGTTTTGGATCATCTAAATTTGGAGAAAGAGGTGGTAAAGGAGCACTTTTAATAACACCACAAAGAATAACAGATCCTAAGGCTAAGGCTTTAACAAATGTTGATCCTTCAGAAACAAAACTGAAAATTACCAAAGCAAAAGTACTATGTAATATGAGATAATTAATGTAAAAAATAACATGGTTCATATTTCATAAATGTTATTAGACATTCAGTAAAGGCATTTATATAAATGGAAGGATAAAAAAGATTTATTTTATAATAGCCAAATAAAATCCTATTTAAAACTCAAAATTCAAAAATAATTCTTAAACTTCCCCAATAAGGTTTTTTTTTTTTTTTTTTTTTTTTTGTCTATCTCAAAATGGACAAATTTTAAAAGCAAATGTGTTTATTCAATGCATGTTAATACATAATTCTATGCATTGCTCTGTGATCTCAAATTGTATATTAAATACAGATGGGGGGGAGGGATCTCAACAAGGCCTGGGACATCAATTAGTAGCTAATTGTCCAATAAAAAGTAGTAATTGTCAAAGGGGACTTGTTTGCTTTTTAGCATGTAGTAGAAAAATTAAGCTGTAATTATTAAAAAATAATATTTAATTTAAAATTTTAAAACATATATCACTAATGCATAATAGAAAAGCATCTTTTACACACTCAAAGTTGTAATAAAAATGTAGACAGAGTACAATTCTGGCCTGATGTAACATCTTGGAATTCTAACTGCCTTAGTTTTCAAAGTGCTTAATACATTGGATATAAAACAACAACATTCAATGACAAACTTCAACATTTAAAATGCCTCATCATCAATCCATGGGATGTGAAGATACACTACTATATATAAATGTAAATCAACTAAAAAGTTTATTATTCATTTAAGTTTCCATTAACAGAAAATTTAAACAGAAAACTAACACTTTGGCAAGAATGACAAAAGTTAAAAAATAAATTAAATTTATTAATCACCTGTGTCATAAATCTTACTTAGTGTAATATTACAAGTTCATAAAACTTTATATTACTGTATTTTTAATACTTGAATAGTTGAATTAATATTTTGTTATAAATATTATGCATTTTATGACTCATACACAAAAATTGGCTTTATGAACTAAAAACCATGAATTTCTGATAATATTTGGGGGCGGGGGGGAATAATTTTAGAATAAATGCACCTATCCCATTAGTATATGAGCTCTCCAGTATTTTTCAATAATACAATCAAAACAACTTAGTGAAGAGCACACATCCAAATGTTCAGCTGTCATAAATTAATGACAGACACAAAGAGTACAATATGGGAAAGCGGTACTGCCTATATTGAAGTGATGAGATCTTAGACAATTATATTTTGTTAACAGTCTAAAATGTGTGAAAGCAGTTTTTCTTGGGGCATCAGAAATGCAAGAGGGGATTCTCATCAGGAACTGCCCAGTTCTCGTCTTCAGATGCCTCTGTTGTATCCAATTTAAAGTTATTCTTGGAAATCATATTTGTCAAATGTCTTAAAGAATAGAAAGGGATAATGAACTCAAGACTCTGAAAGGTATTACCATTCCATAAATAAGGATTAGGGAAAAAAATAAGTTTAAATATAATTTTAATATTTATGATTAAAACACAGAATATTTCATGTATTCTAATGTAGAAGACTAATTATATTTAATATCTATAATATTTAATCATATCTCTTATGCAAAATTTAAAATACACTATTCATTTTTTTTTTTTTTATAACAAGCCATTCATACTGTTTGAAAATTTATTTTACCTATTTTAGATGTAAAATAAAATTTTAAAGGTGTAAAACAATATATTTGCATTCCACTGAAAAATAAACGATGCAGAAAAAGAAAAAATAAAGTAAAATGAGATATAATTAACCAAGATCAAAATATAGAATATTTAATAAAGAAAGCAAAATATCACAATAATAATGAATAAATATAAAAATTAAAAAGATAATATTATTTGAATTTGACATAAAAAAAAATAATAATAATAATTAATTAAATACAAATTTTATTTACCTAAAAAATCTGGATTTTTTTTTTTTTTTTTTTTTTTTTTCAAATAAATAATAATAAATTGTCTTTATTAGATTTCATTCATTAAAATAAAATTAATATTAAAGCAACATACTCTGACATCTTTCTCCACAATGATGTCAGTAAACTGCTGTAAGCTCCAGTAATTATAGTGTCAAAGTAACAAGGAATCAAATATCTAGGGATTTTCTTCAGACAGTCAAAAGCAACTTGAAACCACTGACCTAACTGAAAATAATAATAATAATTCTTTAATATGAAATATGCCATCAATAAACAATACGTGTAAGTTGAAATATGCTTTAAGGAGAAAATGAATGTTGTTAAATACAGTAGAGTGCCGATTATCCGAACTCCAATTAACTGAACTTCCAATTATCCGAACAGCTTATTTCTCTATTTATTTTTCTTTATCCGAACTTCCAATTTTCCGAACAGCCTATTTCTTCCCCTAAAAAAAATTTCTAACCGAACTTCCAATTATCTAAATTCCTGATTTCCAACATACGAAAACTGATTTGAAAGATTGTTGCATTATGGCTGCTGATTCTTGGAATCTAGAAAAATCCTCAACATTAAAAAAGGCTTGGAATACAATTTTAAATAAAGAAAAAAAAAAAAATGATAGTGGATTAGAATAATATAGTAAAGAAAATGAGGAATGTAAAACAATAAAGGAGATGGGAAGAATCCTAAGTTATGAAGAAAATGAAATTAACGGACAGTTAAATAGTGACGTACATGACCCTGGATAACAGATTTTAAATGATGATGAGATTGTGGATGAGATTAAAGGTGAAGAAGAAAATGAAAACGAATGCTTTGAAAATGACCCAGGTTCATCACATGGCGAAGCCTTTGAATGTTTGGAAACAGCTACGAAATTATTCAAACGGCAGAGCGACGCAGATCCTATTCAATTAACCTGTCTAAAAAGAATTTGAGATGTGGCGCATTGAAAAGAATGACTTCTTTAAAGCAAGCAACAATCAAAAGCTTTTTTGCTTAAATTATAAAATCTAGAGTTTAAAAAAAAAAAAAACTTTTAAACACACAAGCACAAATTGGTGGTGTCAGTCCTAAGCCTGGATAGTGTGAAGGTTTTTCTATTGTCACAATATCCCTTAAAATGTCTGTCCAATTATCCGAACTTTTGCTTATCCGAACTAGGGTCTGTCCCGACGTGTTCGGATAACCAGCGCTCTACTGTACAGCAAAGCATCATTTCCAGAAGCAAATTTAGAAATGAAAACGATTGTATATCATACTACATACTTCATTTTCATTAACATTTCTTATGATTTAACACTAAGCTTATACTATTTAAATATAAAGTCATAGTCCCAAATATTATATCTGTGAAAACAGAACAAATACACTGTACATTACTTTTGAACAATTCATTTACAACAAAGTAACAGACTTAAAATAATATTTTATCAAACGATTTCTAGAATAGTCAGAAGATTATATTTCTAATAAAGTCAAAAGATTTCACACTCACACAGATCAATTTCCAAAAACCACTTTTTTGGACTCTAAACATATAAATCAGAAGAAAATTCAATATAGAAATTTAATCGAATATAATTCTTCCATAACCTATGATAGTTGGATAATGGAAGTAAAATGCTTTTTTAATCTGTAAAAAATAATGAATTAGTTTATGCAATTAATAAATTAAATTTTGACTTCTCAAACTTGAGGATAGCAAGATATCCTATTTTATAATGAAAATTTTCCCACAGAGGTTTCTTTTATTTATCTATATAAGTATACTTCAATAGATTTTCATAAAATCAAAAGCAATTATTTTATAAACACTTAAAAGCAAATAAAAGTACAATGCATCCATTAAATTTGTAGCAAAAATATTTAAAAAAAAAAAAAAAAAAAAAAGGTACAACAAATTCTTAAAATAAATGGTCTTTAAAATCAAACGTCCAAACTGTGGCTTGATCAAACCCTAAATTCAATTTTGTTAAGGTTTAGAAATGTCCTTTTAAAAATTAACCCCTTCAGAAATTATCCCTTTTCCTTCTTAAAATTCTTCATATAAGTTTGATGCAAATATTTATATTTAACCTATTAAGGTGACTTTAGTTTACAAAGTATGAAAGAAAGAAAAAAAAATGTACATGATCTTCTTAAGTTATACATATTTTTAAAAAAATTAATGAAATGAGGCTAATAGATACAAATTTTTGAAATACTAAAATGTAAAAGAATTAAAAATGAAATTATAAAATACTAAATTTAAAATGCAAAAGAAAGAAAGAGAGAAGAAAAAGCTTAACATATTTTTAAAAGTTACTAACATCTTGAGTAGAAGGATCATCTATCAAACGGCCCGCTATGTAATCTGGTAGCCAATTTCCATCTCTTAAATTTCCACATAAAGGATGTCCTAAGTCATCTTCAAGATGAATGTTCATCAGTTCACTCATAATACCTAAATAAATAAAAAATAAAAAATAAAAATAAAAAAAATGGAGAAAAACTAAATAGTTATTTTTTTTAATCATTTTAATTACTATCTGATGAGTGTAGTATTGTTGTTATGTATGTAATATTTCATACTTGTACTTTTCTTAATTATTTTAACTTTAACCCATTTAAAATATTATATCATATAAGTACTATATAATTAAATTTTTATCTGTTGTTAGATCATGTTACAAAACCGAACTTTCTCAATCCATAAACACTATGAACTGAAAGACTTTTTTGAACTCTTATTTTATTGCCGCTTATTTCTTTTTTTTTTATTTGCAACAGCCACATTTTTGTTTTAGTTTTGAGGTAGATTCAGAATTGCGTTCGGTAAGATAGAACGCTAAAATGGCGTATGACAGAATTGTAATATGTTTTATAGCCAACTAAATTGTAAATAATGTATATGAATTTATTAAATAATCATGTTTTTTCAAGAGTCATGCATTAATATTGAAGTTACCACAATTCGGCAGGATTTTAAACTAAGAAAAATGAAGACATCTGACCCAAAAAGAAACATTAAGTAAGAAGTTGTTTTATGCATTCTATTATTTTATATGATGCTATGTTTCATCTGGTGCTGGAACAGACGACCAGATGTTTCTCATTTTTATTTGATATTGCATAATTATGTTTAGAATAAAAACGATAAAGAATTTAAAAAAAAAAAAAAAAAAAAAAAGTTGATCTGGGTTATATTATGCAAGAATTTCGATTTAAAGAAAGAAAAAATAATGATCATTTTTATATGAACAGATAATTTATTTTAAGTGATTTGTTTCTGTTGATAATTTGATTTACTGAAAAGAAATAATTTTAATTGTAAAACTGAATGTAATAAAGGGTACCGAGTATATTATTACAGAAATTAACATAAGTTATAGAACTTGCTACTCTTTACATATTATGGATGCAGTAATTAAAGCTAAACGTTCTACGGTTAGAACGCAGACGACAAAGTTATTTAAGAAAATTGAAACAAAATTACTTGAAAAGAATTATTCTGAAGATGACCTTGAAGAATTACTTGCCGAATTAGACCTTAAAGAAAAAGAAATAAATAATTTAGATTATCAGATATTTTCGAATATTACTGACGTAAAAGAAGTTGAGTCTGAGGTACTAAAATGTGATGAATACAACACGAGCATTGTCATACATAAGACCAAAATTAAAAAAACACTTTCTAAGTTGGAAAAACCGCTTGTTCCTATTTTAATGCAAAATAATAAGACAGAAGAGAGTGCAATAGTTCGCCCGTTCGAATCCCCTTACGTAAATCTTCCTCGTCTTACTATAGAAAAATACAGCGGCAATCCGTCTGATTGGCAGAGATTTTATGATCAATTTGATTCAGCAATAAATAAAAATTGCACAATTTCTAATGTTGATAAATTTAATTACCTTCGCAGTTATTTGACAGGTGTGGCGTCCGATGCGATAAAAGGTTTTAGCTTAACGAATAATAACTATCAGGCTGCAATTGAAACTTTAAAAGAAAGATTTGGAAAAAAACGATAGTTATTAATTCTCATTTAAATAAGCTTTTGAATTTAACTCCTGTTAAAAAATCAAATGATATAATTGCTCTTAGGAAATTGTTAGATACTTGTCAGACTGAGATTAGAAATTTAGATGTGTTAGAAATAAAATCTGATAATTATGGTTCACTACTCTGTCCAATATTGATTAAATTATTACCTCAAGATATTGTTTTGGAAATTGCAAAACAATGAGATTTAGATGAAAATTGGGATGTTTCAAGGGTTCTTGATATTTTGAAAACTGAAGTAACTTACAGGGAAAAAGCTCAGTTTTTGACAAAAGATAGTCGTGAAAGAGAATTTAGTTTTCAATCAAATTCTTCCTTCCAAAGTGCGAAAAACGAAAAGCTTGTAAATAATAAGAATATTTCTGAATATCCAAGTGTTTCTAATTTGTTAAATGATACAGATAAAAATTCTAATTCTTGTTTTGCTTGTAATGGTGAAAAACATGTTTTAACTGAATGTCAGGTTTTTTCTAGTTATCCATTACAGAGAAAGAAAGATTTTTTAATGAAACATGGATTTTGTTTTATATGCTTAAAACGGCGGCATACCGCGAAATTTTGTAGAAGTCAGGTAAAATGCGAAGTGTGTAATAGAAGACATTTAAAAATTATGTGTTCAGAATCTAAAACAGATAGCCGAGTTGAGGATAAGGAACCCGTTTCTAAAGAAAGCGAGGTTACTAATGATAAAGTACTGGGGAATAGAACACATATGAAAGATGTTTTGTTACAAACTGTGACTGTTAAATTAAGGAATGGTAAGAAGGAATTACCTTGTAGGGTAATTTTTGATACAGGATCAATGTGTAGTTACGCAACTAAAGATATTATTTCTAAAATGGGTTACGTTGTATTAGGATACGAGAAAATGACACACAGCCTTTTCGGAGGCATTGAAGAAACTAGAACACATAATAGTTATAGAATACATATAAATTCTCTCTCTGGAGATTATTTATGTAATTTTGAGGTCTATGACCAGGAAGTAATCTGTTCTAATATTCCTAAAATTAGAAATGACCCATGGGTAAGGGAAGCAGAACAGTATGGGATAAAGTTTTCAGATCTTGAAAGTTTTAATAAAACTCTTGACAGAAATAACAATATTGATATACTTATTGGTGCAGATATTTATGGAAAACTTTTGACAGGCAATCATATAATGTTATCTAGTGAGTTAACTGCTGTAGAAACTCTACTGGGATGGACCTTAATGGGTAAAATTACTGAAACTAATTGTAATAGCGATAGTTCTATGCCTGTAGTCTCTTTATTTTCTAGAATCAAAAATGAAAAATTCAGTGACTTATGGGAGTTAGATCTTTTGGGCATAAGGGATCCCGTAAAAAGTAAAAAAAAGAGATGATTTGAATAAAGAAACTCTAGACTTATTTAATTCAACAGTTAAACGGGATTCGAAGGGGAGATACGTTGTACCTCTTTTATGGCTTAAAGATCATCCTCCAATACTCTCAAATCAAAAATTAGCAGAAAAAAGATTATTATCAAAGTTGAAATTATTGAAAACACCTGAAAATTTAGAGACTTACCAAAATGTATTTAAAGAAGGCGAAAAACCTCACAAAGAGATAGCTAATAAGCTGAAAATGTCAGTTTATGTAGATAACTATATTTCCAGTGTAAACAGTACAGAAGAATTGCGAGAATTCATAAAAACATCAAGACAAATTTTAGCATCAGCTCAGTTTGATCTTCGAGGTTGGCAGTATACACAAATTGATGAAGACTTACTAGACGAAGATTCTCTTAATGACATGGAGATAGAATCTGAAGAAAATTCTGATATAGCAATTTTGGGGCTGATCTGGAATAAGAAAGATGACACAATAAGAATTATGAATTCATCTAATGATAAAGAAGAACCTAAATCAATTACAAAGAGATCAGTTCTTCCTGTGGATAATAAAATATTTGATTCCATCAGTTATACAAGTCCAGCCACTTTGATGCCAAAACTGATTCTGAAAAAATGTTGGAAAGAAAAATTTAATTGGGATTCTCCGTTGACAGAAGAAATGACAGAATCCTTTAGAAAATGGGTTGAACAGCTAGAATTATTAAAAAATATAAAGATTCCTCGCAGAATTTCAGAATTCGACTTAAATGACATTTTTCCTGATGATGAAGTTATATACTCAGAACAAAGAAAAACAGTTGCAACAGCAATTGATGTTTCTACTCAAGAATATGATCTTTACGAAAAATGTTATTCATACCAAAAGATGTTAAACGTTACAGCTTGGATTCTTCGATTTTGTGAAAATGCAAAGAAGTCAACAGAAAACCACTTATTATCTAACTTAACAGTCGAAGAACCTAATAAAGCGGAATATGCAGTGCTAAAATATGCACAAGAGAAATGTTTTTATAATCAGTCTAGGAAGAAATTTAACTTTCCGACATTTATTGACAAGAAAGAATTAGTCTGTACCAGAATTACAATGAGAGAAGATTCCCGTAATTTCAGATATCCAATTGTCTTATCAGCAGATCATAATGTAACATCTAGAATAATTGAAGAAAAGTACAAAGAATTAAGTTCTATATATTGGAAACAAAAAGAAGATTACGCAACTGTAAGAAAAATTAATTGGAAGTTTAACCCCCCATCAGCTCCGTGGTGGAGAGGCTTCTGGGAACGTATGATAAGAATATTAAAAGTTATTTGGAAGAGAATTCTTGGAAAAGCACAGCTTGACTGTAAAGAGCTATATACTTTGATTTCTGATACAGAAAGTGTAGTAAATGCGCGACCTCTCACATACATGTTGGAAAATCCAAGTGACTTAACACCTCTCACTCCCGAAATGATCTTAAAGGACATACGCGAAATAGGAGTCCCAGATTAAACTTAATTGATAAAACGAAGTTCAAGAAGAGATATGCCTATCGGCAAAAGTTAAGAGAAGACCTTCGACAAAGATTCTGTAATGAGTATTTGGGAACACTTCGAGAATTTGCTTTGATAAAGAAATCTACCACATTTAAAGAAGGTGATTTAGTGCTAATTCAAGATGATAATATAAAACGTCTTCAGTGGCCTATGGCTAAAGTGTTGAGATTGTATAAAGGCAAAAATGGACAATTTTGTGTAGTAAGACTGAAACCTAAAAATGGTGAACTGTTATGTCTATGTCAACGTTTGTGCCCCTTGGAACTTTGTGATGAAAGCTGCCCTAAACTACAACAAACCCGATATTGTCGCATAGTGCAGCGCCTTGGTGTGGACTATGACGATCCAGGTTGAGCACGTCGTATGTCCTTCCCTGCTCAAGGTGGGGAGGATGTTACGAAACCGAACTTTCTCAATCCATAAACACTATGAACTGAAAGACTTTTTCGAACTCTTATTTTTATTGCTGCTTATTTCTTTTTTTTTATTGGCAACAGCCACGTTTTTGTTTTAGTTTTGAGGTAGATTCAGAATTGTGTTCGGTAAGATAGAACGCTGAAATGGCGTATGACAGAATTGTAATATGTTTTATAGCCAACTAAATTGTAAATAATGTATATAAATTTATTAAATAATCGTGTTTTTTCAAGAGTCATGCATTAATATTGAAGTTACCACAATTCGGCAGGATTTTAAACTAAGAAAAATGAAGACATCTGACCCAAAAAGCATTAAGTAAGAAGTTGTTTTATGCATTCTATTATTTTATTTGATGTTACGTTTCAGATCATCACCCTCCATTTTCAAAAAGACAATTCATCAAAATATTGGAGGGAGGTTGCAATCGAAAGTTTTTAAAAAAACTTCAGATTGTAACAACCCTCCTACCACATCCTCCCAAACTTTATTTAAAAAGAAAAAAAAAAAAGGCTGTCACCATATTGGAGGAAATATGAAGTTTTTAAAAAGTACAATTTTAAGAAAGGGGACATAATATAAGGGATCCTATTATAACTTTAACAGAAATTCCCCCTCTTTAGATATGAAATTATTCCTTAATTCAGTAATTTTGGCCTTGAATGGTCTATTCCAGCTAATATCCACAGACTAATGAAGCATTGCACATCTTGATAGAATAAATATCAAATCTATACCTACAGATAACATCCCTTATTTCTAATGATTTATGTATTGCAACTCTGTCAAAGACAAAGAGTTGGTAAACACCACCCTAATTGAGACCTCAAAATTTATTGATCAATTCTTATGCACTCTTAAGGCTCATCCATCTTTTTTTTTTTTTTTGTAACAGAAAGTGTTGTACAGTATGTTCAGCTTCTCATTTATTCTGCTTGGAATATGCCTAATTTTTTATTTGAATATGCAAAAAGCAGGCATTACGAAGCTAGAATAGAAAGAAGCTAGAGGAGTGGGAAAGAAATGCTTACAAGTTTAAAAATATTAAAATTTATTAATTCAATTTGGTTAAATAACCAATAAAAATAATGAAATAAAAGCATAATAATGATGATTATCAAACTCCTTTAAAAAAATTAGTGAATTAATTATTCATTTTTATTTTATTTTATTAGTTTATTTTTTGCGGGGGGGGGGGGGGGGGGGGGGGGGGACGAAAAAAGAAACTAATATGTCACTAAATAAAAGTTTAAGGTGACAAACAATTATTAAAACATTTCAGAGCCTTAATAATTGACACTCGAACAACTAAAGCAGTCAAAATAATTACTTTGGACATTAGCTTTAGTTTTAAAATGACATGTCTCATCCTTCTAGTGTTGAAAACAATAAAACTAGACTGAAGCTACCAATATCTTAATCGATTTTATTTCATTTTTGCTATTCCCCCCCCCCCTTGCTAGATTCCGTAATTACTGACAATTATGTCATTTTACACAACTGACATAAAATAATTCAATAAAAAATATAAAATGTTTTTTAAACTTAATATTTAATTTTACAGGCCGAGATATTTTTTCACATATAATTTTAAGTTATTTTAGTTAAAAAAGTGTAAAAATTAAATTTAAATTACGATTTATTTTGAGAAATGTCCAAAGCACCAAAGAAAATAATTCTAGTTTTCAATTTTAACCAAACAATGTCTTTTCTTTTCAAATTATATACAAAAATATTTATATTGATAGTGGTTTTGAGAAAGACCACTTCTATTAAATTTTAAATTCAGCCTGGTAACTATTGTAAGTTTAAATATAGCAGTCAAATTTATTTATGTCATTTCAATAAACAAAAAGAAAAAAAAAGATTTTATATTTATATCACTGAATTAATTTAATTTAGGCTTATACAGATCCAAAATATACATCATTGTTTATGTAGGAAACATTTTCACCTGAGTTAAATCAAAAATCAACTGTAACTGATAGGAAAGTGAACACTGGTGTAACTTGATTGCCAATATTCTTGAAAGAATGATCTGTCTAGCATTTTGATATCATTTGCATACAGGTGTCCAATAACATCATTGTATACTTATGATTCTTTTTCTTTCGATTTCTCAAATAAGAAGTAAATCTACCAGGTGACAATTATTCTAATTTTGGAATTTTATAATAAAAATTCATTTAAGTTTTTTTAAAACAATTTTATAGAATATAAAAATTTTCTTGAAAATTTATTTTTCCAACTGAGTGAAAATAATGCCCGGACCGGGAGTCGAACCCCGGATCTTTGACTTACAAGTTCAACACTCTGCCAATTGAGCTATCCAGGCCGACAACCGGTGGGCATTACTCACTCAGACAACCTTTAGCAGAACAACTGGTCTATCATGTAGATAGCTCGACAGAATAAGCCGCAGGTAATGGAAAACACTATTAAACAATGGGAGGAAGAAAAACATTTATTAATATCACACAATCAGCAGATTGGGAAGAAAATCTTATATCTTGAAAATTTATTTTTCCAACTAAGTGAGTTTTTCTTCCTCCCATTGTTTAATGGTGTTTTCCATTACCTGCAACTTATTCTGTCGAGCTATCTACATTATAGACCAGTTGTTCTGCCTAAAGGTTGTCTGAGTGAGTAATGCCCACCGGTTGTTGGCCTGGATACCTCAATTGGTAGAGCGTTGATCTTGTAAGTCAAAGATCCGGGGTTCAATTCCCGATTATTTTCACTAGTTGTAAAAATTAATTTTCAAGATACAAGATTTTCTTCCCAATCTGCTGATTGTGTGATATTAATAAATAAAAATTTTCATCAAAATAAAGCATTTTTCGAAAAATAATTTTCTAAAATATTTTAAATTTAAGAATGCTATATAATATTAATTGTAATATATAATGTTATATTTATTAAAAACATCCATAAAGTTAATAAATATAATTTTTCTAACATTAATGTAGTGTTAAATTGCGATATAAAGCTGGATATATATAATTTTCAACATTGCGTTATCCTAGTGACACAAATTATCAAGACTTTACAGTATATTTTATAAATGAAAAATAAATAATTTATGTAATACATAATTCATCTTAATTTATTTTTCTGTGAGAAATATTATTCTACTTTCAAATCTTATTGGTTATACTTGTTCATCCTCTCAATTATTTCCCCTCAGTGGCGGACCTACAAATCTCGAGGCCCAGGGCGACAATTTCACTGGGGGCCCCCCTAACTGGAGCCCCTACTATTTTGAGCCCCCCGCCTTGCAATTCTTTACTTATATTACTAGAAAAAGGCACTGAAATAAATTTTAAGATTGATTCAGAAGCCAAACACCCAACAAGAAGGCCAAAGGCATTGGTACACTTGTGCTGCCTTAATTAAGTTTTACATAAATGATTTTTTTTTTTTTTTTTTTTGGAGTTGTCGCTCTATGGTTACATTTTGTACATTAAGGATCTTTAGACAGGAACCTGCGACTTAAAGAACTGCAGGAAGTTTTTCAGGTTAAATTAATGGCACTGCAACTTGACCAAATATATATACTCAGGGGTCGATCCAAGTTTTAATTTATGGGGCCTATTTTTGTGAAAAATAATATATTTTTGTGAAAACATACAGTATTTTTGTGAAATTTTATATTTACTTTTGTGAAAAAATATTTTTGTGTAAAATCTTGCATTTTAGCTGTCATTCTATATAAAGTTTAATATCAAATTTTCAGTGTTTCATTGAACCAAGTAATAGGCAATCAACTAAAATAATACTGAAAAGATGAAAAAAATTTATAAATCTTGATGATAAGATTTTTATGATTTGATATTTGTGAAGGGGCCCATTTTATTGGTTTGAATTTTGTGAAGGGGCCCATTTTATAAGTTTAAATTTTGTGAAGGGGCAGCAAAACAGCCCCAATTTTTGCCTGGATCAGCCCCTGATATTTAAAGGTTAAGTTTTTTCGGAGGCCCCTTCATGACCTGAGGCCCAAGGCGGACCGCTCCCTCTGCCCCATCCTTGGTACGCCACTCCTTCCCCTTTTCCTTTCAGTCAGTTTTTGTAATGGTAAGTCATGTTTTCTTTTGCATTTAACTTTTGAAATCAAAGTTGTGACTTAATTTTTTGTAATGTTTTAAAAAGGGTTGTTCCTTACACTTACATTATTCTAACCTTAAAATCAACAGATTTCATTTTTCAAAAAATACATAAAGTTGTTAAAATGTAATATAATTTTTGAGAAAAATAACTTATAGTTATGACAATAAAAAAATTCCAAAATGGCAACTACCATCAGAAAAATATCACCTACAACAGAATTTTACCTTGTAAGCCACAGTATACCAGATCTCCATAGCCAGGTAATCCATAAGCTCCTCTACCTTTGCCTTCATCTCTTTCTTCAGCATCACATCGGAAAAGTACTCTGTTTAAATCAGCTAGAGATAGATGAGAAACAATCGATTCAAAGTCATGAGTACCTCTTTTAAGAAGAGTACCACTGTAGGAACGCATTCTATAACCAAACTGAGACACACAAGATCGTATTCTTAGGATAGCAGATCGAGATTCACTATCTAAAGATATTCTAGGAGTGGGAGAAAGAAAGAATACATGCATTGCAGTGAAAATGATTGATGAAAAAAGTGCATACAGAATTACAGAAAATATACAGAGAGTATGGATTTACTAACTACTAACATTGTTATATGTAATAAAGATGTTAACTGAATGATAACTACATAGTATTATGTCCAAATTGAATCAATATGTATGAATGAAATTTTAAGATTTTTTTCTGTTCATTCTAGTCTGATAAATTTAGCTAAAAATAAAATCCACATGAATTTCACAAGAATATTAAGTGTTTGAGTTAAACAATCTACAGGTGGTTACAATCTAAATGTATTTTATTAAACAATTTCCAAATTATTAAAATTTCTCCACGTTATTTAACTTTAATAATCATTTTTATTAATAAAATTGATGTATGTAGCACTTATGGTCAGGTCATTCATGATGAAAATTGAAAAACACTGTATCCATGAATAGTTATTCTTTTAGAGTATTTGAATACTAATGAATGTATCCAAACAGAAACTGATTTTTCTTTTTTTGAGATTTGCAATCTCTAATTTTAAATATTCTAAAAATCTAATTGTTTTATAAAAGATGAGGGTCCATAAGGGGGTTTTTCGGCCCTGAAATTGAGGAAAATTTCAAATTGATCATACGTGCAAAATTTTTGCATATAAATATTTTAGAACATGTGTATTTTAAGTTTCAATCAATATTATTTATATTATTCCGGTAATTGTTTGTTCCCCAGGGGTCCAAAGATTCAGAATTTTGCATTTTTGGTCAAAATTCCCCCATTTTTAGAGACTTGACCTACTTTATTTATATGAGTGCAAAGGAGCAACACTTTCTTATTGAAATATATTATCAAGTACACTATGGTGTTAATTATACACTAAGATAAAAGTGTTGCTGTGCTCATATAATAAAAGTTAAAATTGTAAGAAAAACAGAACACTGATTACAGTTAATACATTGCGTACACTACTACTTCTCACTGGTTTGAAAAAGATAAAACTGATGAAATCTAATCTATCTAATCAAATTCTATTTAAATTTCACTTTTCTCACACTAAATATTCTTTAAAAAGTAATTAAGTGTTTTTTTTTTTTTTTTTTTCTACAGTTTAAATCTTAATCCTTTAACGAGCCATTTATTCTTCGTAAGTATTTTTGGGATTGAGATTTAAGAAAAGATATCAATTTAGCTCATTATAAAAATAATTTGATTTTTAATTATTTATATAGCTATAAGAAGTATACTTACCACACAATTCATTAATTTTAAATGAGAAAGGTGTGGCAAGCTACGTTTCCACACCTATTTTTCATATAAACACTTGTTTTTGTGGTAGCATTTTTTTATCACAACCATAAAAAAGAAAATGTCAATTAAAAAAAAAAAAAAAATCAATAAAGAGAGTGAAATTTTTCTTTTTTTCTTTTTCTTTTCTTTCTTTTTTTTTTTTTTTTTTTTTTTTTTTTTTTCTTTTTTGTTCTTTCGTGTATTTTAATACGTAATAGCAGGCGTAGTAAAGTAGCTGACCACGCCTTTCCCATTTAAGAATTTGATTTTGGTGGGAAGTATAATTCCCACAGCCTTATAAAGGGTTAAAAAATATTAAAACTTCCAGTCTGGAGAGTAGAATCTGCGATATTTGGAAATCAACTCCATTTCTTTTGCAATATGAATGTTAGAATATTTCTTAAAAATATATCAAATATTCATCTTTCAACAATTTGTGCATAATAGATGCATATACTTCGAATAAAATTAGTAGAGTTATAATCTATATTCATTTGTAATATAAATGTAAATACAGAAAATCATGTTCTAAAATTATGTAACTTTCAAGAAAAATGCTGGCAGGCAGAATTTACATTTAACATTATGCCAACAATGACTTTGAGAGGTCTACGCATTGATACTGTTATGTCATATTTCATAGCAGTTATATTGAATTTTGTAGTTAGTTCACATCATTTTTTATTTATAGTGGTCTAACCATTCATATAATAATATAGGAACTTGAAATTCCTCAGGGCTGAAAAATCCTCTAAAGGACCCTCATCCTTTTGAAAAAGTTTATTTTTTAAATTAATTTCATATTTACGAATATTATAAAAATAAGAATTTTTATACTTATTTTTATTTTATTTAACACTATGAAAAAGCCTCATAGAAAAATGTGCAAATGTTCGAATCATATTGGGACAATTACCTTATAGTAATCCGATATATTTACCAAACAGCTTATTTGAACAATGGGTATGTTTGCCCAACAACTTAGTTGACCAGCATGTATGCTTTATGCAACAACGTAGTTTTTATTGTTTATTTATTTACTTTTATTAAACTCTTAATGAAGACAATTAACTAATTAACAGCTAAATAATGAAGAATAAATTGATAAATTTAAATATACAAAATTTGCAAAATATAAAATTACTACCTGTCAAATTCAAAATGGACATAATCTAGAATCCCTTTATTTTCCTGGAATTGGCAGATTTTTATTTTATTTTATTTTTTCATCAAATACTAAATGTCAAAAAGTGTTCATTTCCAACAAAGATACAAAAAATATTTCAGAAAATGTAGCTAAACACGGCAATGTTGATTTTGCATCTGACAGTAGAAGAAAATTCATCATCAGTGATCAATCTATTTTAATCAGGGGTGATTGTGACTCAAAGATGTAGAGGATTAGATTAAAAACCCCGAAATCAGGGGTAGCCTCTGCACACAATCACACATGTTTAATCCATGATGTGTCCCATTTACGAGAAAATGAGAAATAACTGTTCACTTTTTAATCATATTTGTTAATTTCATGGATTTATTGATTTTTAAATACAAAGATTTCAGAAAGATTATTATTTAAAAAAAAAAAAGATTTGAAATACATTCGCATGAAAAACTAAAGCAACATACTTTTTTCTCAGTTTCATTTTTTATGCATAACTTTTAAAGGAATTAACATAAAATTTGGACGGCATATTTGTTATCAAATCATTAATCAAATTTTATATAAATTTAACATAAATAATAATTTTTAAACTGATATTTATTCAATTTTAGGAGAGGGGGGGGGGAAGAAATTAAATAAGAAATACTGTAAGAATAGATAGCAGATAGGTGAAGATACACATGCCTCAAATGTTAAATTAAGACGGGATTTTTCTTCCTGTATTCACCTTTTCTTTTTCTTCCATAACAGACTTTTTGAAAAAAAAAAATACACAAACTATGAACACTACCATAACAATAAAGATGCCAATAAATAACAACAGGTTTTAAAATGCTTACTTTATTACAATACACTATATTAAAGTTAACCTATTTAGCTAAGAAAAAGAGATAAAAGCTTTAAATTGGAAAGAAAAATATAAGATTTTAAAGAGGATGAGTCAACATTTAGCAAAAATAGTGTGGCTGATTTGAAAAATAAATAAATAAAAGTAAACATTTTAGATATCTATTACTAATACTTACAAGTAATGATAAAATTTTTAAATTTTACTCGAAAGATAATGCAAAATTATAAAAAAGCAACATAATCCACAAAAAAAAAATGTTCTATGATTTTTAAACAAAATAAGCACATTTAATTAACTACAAAGTTAGTTTCATATACCTCGCAAAAACATCTAATTTGAAACAAATTAGATACTAAGTATGTCTTTTTTATAAAGAAATTACGGCCAAAACTAAGTTTATTATTATGATTGCTTTTAAGGAAGTTAATTCTTTAAACTTATTATAATCATTTTATTTTATTTTTTTAAAGTTGCTTTCTAATTTGGCTAAATGCTTTGAGTATAATTTAGTGGTTTACTGTATGGACTCGTGTAACAAGGAATTACCACTTTATTTTTTTATTATTATTATTGTCCATAAAATGCGTACATATGAAGTTTATTTTTAACTCGTATTTATGAATCTAGTAATACAATTAATCAACTTGTGAATTTAAAAAAAAAAAAAAAAACCCTGTTCCTAATTTATAACTTATCGCTAATATTAAGTTCTGATACAAATAAAATATTGGATTAAAAAAGTAACTTTTAAACATATTATTAGGGAGGAAAAAACATACCTTAACACAACAACAGATCCTGGAGGGAAATTAATAAAGTCTATTTCATTATAACCATCATCAGATAGTCCAGAGCTTTCAACCATTTCACTTTCATAGATTTGAATGTTTTCTTTCAAGCACAGCTTGAAATCTGTTAACCCATTAATGAATTCTGCATCTTTTATATATGACACACCTATTGACGTCCCTGGATGATCAACTGGTATAAGTCTGCCTTCTAATATTATTTCATCAATGGTCCCTATGTTTAGAAAATAAAAGAATATAAATAAAAATTACAATATAACATAACAGTAAATTCTTCAAATTAAACAAAGCCTCACAAGTTTGTGAATTTTTCAAAATAATTTAAATTGTGTTGATACAATATATGATCCGAAATGTATATGAAACAGAAGTCATTTAAAGTTTTTGACAATAAAAGCTTAACGGCTTTCTTTACTTACCGTCGCCGGAAGCCCGAGCCAATGTTATTCTATGGGGAAATTTTCTTTACAAATAACTTATTAACTAATACATATTTTTAAATTCTGTTTTCACATTCAGAAAATTCTCAACTGTTAAATTGACGGAGCTTTTTTAAAAATATATTTTTAATTTTTTATTTTAAAATCGCGAAATAAAAAAATTTCACTTATTGAAAATTTGTATTTTGCAGCTTCAAAATAAAATATAAAGAATTAAAAAAGTAATTTTTTAAAAAAGGTCCGTCAATTTAACAGCTGGGAATTTTCTGAATGTGAAAACAGAATTTAAAAATATGTATTAGTTAATAAGTTATTTGTAAAGAAAAATTTCCCATAGAATAACATTAGCTTCGGCTTCCGGCGGCGGTGAGTGAAGAGGGCCCTTAAGATCTTCTACCCTTAGAAGACAGGTAATCAAGTTTTTAACCAGGAAAAGACAGGTCAAGCACTTTTCCATCAATCAAAAACTTTTTAAGTTTTACCTTTTTATTAATTATACACAATTTAATTTTTTGAATATTTTATTTTATAGCTTATTAAGAAATTTCCAGCAACAAGATAGCTTAAATTATGAACTTAAAATAATTTGGTCATTTTTAATCGTAGAAATAGACATACTTTTTTATTTTTAAGTTAGTGTATTACGAGATTGTTTTATTAAATATAACTATAGGACATGAGAAACATATACAAATTTAAATTTTGTAATTTTCATAAAACTGAATTTGTGAATTTTTCTATGCCATAACATCATTACTTAATTTATTTAAAACTTTTTTTGCATTTACACGGTTCGTACACATTTATGATAAAGAAAAGTAAGCAGTTTTTAAGGACCTCCAGAAGATTTTTTAAGGACTACGTAAAATAATAATTTATACATTATGTATTCATATATATATACATATATATATAATTCCCCCCCCCCCCCAATGTACCTATATATAGAGTGAGAGGGGGAAAGGAGCACTGTTAACTAACATTACAGTCTAACACAAAACATAAAATAAAATTTCATAAGTTCAAATACAAATTCAAAAAGGAAAATTGAGAAACAATCTTTTTTAATTCATAAAAAAAAAAATAATAATAAATTTTTCAGTTACTCACCAGATGATTCTGGAAAGTTGTTTAATTCAGTAAAGTTGAAAACATATCTTATTTTTTATGTATAGTTCAAATGTTAAAAGGAAAAAAAAAAGAATAGTTGATGAAGTTGAAACTAGTGGAACATAAGGCATGCAGGACAGTACAAAAACAACTGAAAGTAAAAAGTAAAATGATATTTTTTATATACATAAACTTTTTCCCCGCTTAAATGTCCCTCCCCCTTCTCATCCCCACCACAGATGTTGCCATCTCGGTGGCATAAACTGCGAATTTTCGATTGCCTCCACAAACAAATCTTGAATCCATACAAAAATTGCAGCATTAAAAAAAAAAAAAAAAAAAAAAAATAGTTTGATGTGGCTATTATAGCATAGACTTTCTTCTATATATCTTATAAAATTCGTGCAATACCAAATTATTTATTACATTATTATTCACTTAAATTATTTTCCCATCATGAATGCAGACGACTTTTTCTGACAAGTGCAGGCGATTTTTAAATATAGCATCAAATGCCGAAAGCACATAGTCAGTTCTGTACCAGCATCAGGAAAAAAAAAAAAAGCATTTTTTTCTGTTTTTCTTTTTTCCATTAAAAATGAAAAATTGATAACTTTGTTTTAAAATTTAACAAATCCATGGCTCAACCATTCGCTTTAATGGTACTGACAAGTTCTTTCGAAGGACTCTCATATAGAAAATTCACATCCCAGATGTAAAGAAGGGTATTTCTGGAGCAATGCTCCTAGAAGTTTGCACTTTTTTTCCCTAGTTTACAACTGGTATAATCAATAATTCATATTAATTTCACAACCAGCGTTAAAAATATCTCTCATGTATATTTATCCAAAATTTTGTCCTACACTGCCCTGTTAAAAATTTAGGGGAATAAAAGGATGTCAGCGCCACCTGTTGAGTGATTGATCCTCAAATATAATAAGCACCAGTTTAGAAAAAGGTCCAACTAAATATCAAGTTTGGTTAAATTTCGTACTTTGGTTTGTGAGATACAGTGTCGACAAAATTTGCGATACATGGACACAGACATTTTCTAAAAATAATTAAATCGTGTTCAGGACATCACAAACCGGTTAAATCCGTCGGAAAACGGAGATTGAAAAATTTTATGAGTCCAATTTTTATATATAGTGAGCGAAGAAATTAAAAAAAAATAAGTATGCTGAAAAAGATCTAGTGTGTAACAAACAGACAACTTTTAATACTTACTATTACACATAAATTCGTTTTACAGATTGTGCGGTCAGAAGGTATAAAATATACCTAAAGTAATCAGACGTTTGTAGCAACTAATTAATTAGCACAAATGCTGGAAAGACATCTAAGAGAGAGAATTAATAGCACGTGTTCAAAGAAAATCGGCAGAGCTGTTTTTTGAAGCACCTATTTCTTAAATTGTATATTGACCTATTTAATCTGGAAGTCTATCATTTTTTCTAAAGTAATATCAGGTATTAATGAAAAAAGGACACATAAAATGAAATGTTTTTTTTTTTTTTAAGATTTGTTTTTAAGACACCGTTGCTGAAATCCCATTTTCAGTTTTTCCACAAATCTTTGCAAATTCATCTCTTTATCAGAAATACACAATTACATATGAAAGAATATCTAAAAGAATGTTAATATGGCGAATTTGTAGAAAATCTGTAGAACTGTTTTTTATGAAACCACTTACAAGATGTAAAACTGACCAATTTATTGAAATCTGACAATTTTCCTAAAGTAACCAACGGATATTTTTTTTTAAAAATCCGGCAACTGACGTTTTTTGACCATGCCTGTTAATCAAGGTTTTACTGTATTTATAAATCAGGTGAAAACTTTATATCGAAAATTTTGACTGAATACATTATTTCCATTACTTACGATAGTTGCGTAGTAGAAGTGAAAATCGAGATAATTCAACGCATTGAAATTCCAGCTATACTCTAAGTCAATAGAAATACTAAAGTATGAGACCAATATCTCGGTTTAATTACCAATCAAAAAGTTTTCTAAATAATTTTGGCCCCACTAGAGACTTGGGGGATTGGTTTGAGACTGATTTATATACCTAAAGTTTAATGACCTTAATGAATAAGATTTTTAATGACCTCATATTTGTATTTAAAATATAAACGTAATTTTTAAAAATAATTCTTAACATGTGCGTTTACTTTTTCTTTTTAAGAAAATATCTTTCTAAATAGAGGATCAACTTATACACAAGTATTTACCTAGGCGAAATTACTTCAAGAACTCAAGTAACATGGTTTTGGGGGTTAAAGACGATAATATACTCAAAAACCTAAGCTTGAGTAAAATGCCTTATGTTTAGGTCTTTCTAAAGGATCCTAGCCCGTATTTCTAAGAGTTTCAGAAGAGAAAAAAAAAAGTATATAATGAATATATAATGATATAATATAATATATAATGAAAATTGAAAAGCACCTAGTCACATATATGCTTTTTCTTCCCCCCCCCCCCACCTTCCTCATCACATATTATTTGTTTAGTCCTCAAGTAAATAAAAAAGATTATTCTGTTTTACATTTCTTTTACCAAATCATTTTTCTTGTAGAACGTCTTTTTAGTAGCCCATGAAAAGCAGACGATTTTTATGTCTTTCCAACTTTGTTGCTAAGCTGTTATGTGTTTTAGATTTATTATCGTTCCAAATATAAAATTGTCAGTTCAAAAAACGAATTTCCTTTTTTATTTATTTATTTATTTAAGTTTTAAATACTATAAGAGAAAAATAAGTACTTTTTAAGGTACAAGTATAAAAAGTAAGGAGTTTTTAAGGACCTAAATCAGGTATAAAAAGTAAGGAGTTTTTAAGGACTTCCTAGATTTTTTAAGGACTTTTTAAGCACCTGTACGAACCATGATTTAAAAGTATATTATTTTGATAAATGATTGTGAAAATAAAATGGCCTGATAATGATAACACTTTGAACCCCGCATACATATTTAAATAAACAATTGAAACACACCTTGTAAGCGCAAAGGTTTAGTATAGCTAGTTTCATTTGGTTTTGCAGGCATTCTAAACGATGTCCGAGCTATCATTATTATCGATTGATGAGTAGCAGGACAGTGGCGGGTAATAGCAACAGTATTTTCATCTCTTTGGTCAACAAATACCTAAAAGTGATTTTAAAAAAGTAAATTAAATTTTCAATGATTTTTAAAAACTTTTAAAATTTTATTATCAATTAATAAATAAACAGAACCATGTAGAGCAATAATAAACATTGAAAAACTGGTGTTAAATGATAAAAAAAAAAACACTGAAAATATAATATATATATATATATATATATATGTAATATAAAAGCCCCCTAATTAGGTCTTTTTATATTAAGTTATAATTTAATTAATATGTTCTTTAATAATAAATCCAATCTGTTCTTTTAAATCGAAACTACAATTTCAGCTTTCTTAAAAACTAAATCATTAGCAAGATTAATTTTTATTATTATTATTATTGTTTTAACGTATTTCTTTCAAATTGCTTTTTTCCCTCCAGACAGAAATATTCCCAACAGACTTAAGTCCTGCCCAGTCTCAGAGTAAAGGTCCAATTAAATAATTAAAGCACATTGCTATGCCTTTTTAATCATGTGACATATTGTCACGTAGGGGGAAAATCCTGTACTCTCTTTTCGATTGCCCTAATATAGAAATGCATACATCCCTCGATGAAGTGCCTTTTTTCTATAATGACTTGCGAAATAAACTGCATGATGTCATATTATAAATTTTTGTACTGGTCTCTCCTAAGCAGGAAAACCCGGCAGTAATGCAAAAAAGATTCTGCGTAAAAATGAGTCCAGTTTCTTTTAATGAAGACTGCTGTCACGATTGCACTAGAACAAAAAGGGTGGTTAATGAGGCCCTTACATCCATATATATATATATATATATATATATATATTGTATATATATATATTACAAGGACTTAATGTTAAATGAAGAGCATTAATTTGAATTACAGTCATAATTATACAACCTGACTAAAGCCTGAAGCACCAAGTTCTGAGTGAAGTTTATTCAAAGCTTTTTTCCCAGCAATAATCCCAGTTTTAGAATTGATATATCCTCTTTGAGCACTAGGTTCTGAAGTCCAGGAAGAATAGAATCGTTTTTCATTTACAACATGAATCTGTTAATAATAAAATAGATATTATTTAAAAAAATATATAAAATGAAAAAATAAAATACAAGTAAAGAAAATTCTTTGTAAATCTGCTGATAAAAAATATATAAATAAATAAAATATTAGAAATGTTACATTATTTTCTAACATTGCATTTTTAATTAAAAATTTTATATAGTAATTTAATTAGAATAATAATAATAGAGATAATAATTTAATTAGAAATTGCACAATAATATTAAATTTCACATACATTTAAATTATACATACCATATGACTAATACTAAGATAGACACATATAAAGCAAATGCATATGAAGATAGATTGGGGGGGGGGGGGGGACAAATACTGTAATCTTTGCATTTTGTGAAGAAAAAAAATTTGAACAGCAGCAAGTAAAGCCTCCTGCACACATACACCGTTGGAAAATATTACTATAGGGTTTTATTGGGATGTTTATGTATAATTCAGCTGCTCTTCTGTCTTTATCTTATTACTTGAAACTTTGTCATATGGAATTGAGGGTGTGTATTTTGGTTTTGGCTTTTGTGTGTTTGTTTATATCGTTGAGTTTTTTTAGTCTATTTTTATAAAGTTTATTTATCAAATTCTTTTTGTATCCTGCATTTTGACATATTTCTATAATTTTTTGGAGTTCTTGTTTTAATAAAGTTTTATTGGAACATATATTTATTGCACGATTTATGTAATATTGTATGGCTGCTATTTTATATCTATAGGGGTTTTTACATTTGGCATTTATAATTTTGTTACTATTATTTTGTTTCCGATAGACTGTAGTTTCAAAGGTTAGGTTAAGAATTTTGGTTATAGCAACATCTAAAAAGTTGAATGTTTTCTTTTTCAATGTATAGTGTGAATTTATAGTGGGCAATTCACAACAGGGCAAATTCAATCTCTTTTTACATTAAATTTGTCCTGGGAAAATCTATAGGAGCTGCATTCATGAATTTTGGTGTAAGGGTTGGTAATTTGCATAAAACACTAACTGTGATGGGATTTTGCGCAATTCCCCCCTTTTCCCCAACAATTTTCCAAGCGTAGTTCTGTTCCAAATTATCTCAGGACAACAATATTTAGATATCTGTGTGTGTTATGCCCACTATGCATTATAAAGGGATTTTGTATAGTATCACCCTTTGCCCCCCCCCCCCCTTGGAGTTTGGGGATAAAGAGTATGTTACAAAATGGAATTATCTTCTAAATTATATCAGAAACGTGATTTTCCAGTGTATTGACTGGTTATGTGTACCTAAAATGCTCTATAAATAGATTCTGTAAAATTTCTCGACAGAAAAACTCTATTTAAAATTATCTCAGAAAAGTAAGTTTTTGTAAGTTATGTGGGTGTACTATGTCTACTAAACATCCACTATAAATTGATTTTGCGAAAATCCCCTTTCTACCCTTTGAGGGGAAAAGGGGACACATTTCAAATAGTAACTCTGCTCTAAATTATCTCAGGAATGTGATTTTTTTTTATATGTGAGTTGGCTATGTGTACCCAATACAGACTATAAGGGAAATTTGTAAATTCCCTCCCCACAAGCCCCAGGTGGCAAAAAGACTGGGGTTTTTGATGATTTCAATTTTATGAGATTTTTATATAAATAAGTTATATGTAATTCTGAGAATTAATTCAGATATAATGTCCAGCGAAGCGGGCAATGCCTGCTAGTTCCAAATAAAGTTACACAGATAATCAAGTTTTTTGCAATTTCAGGCTAATTTTTCTTTAAATAATTAAGTTTTAAAAAATGAAATATTTCTTATGCAAACATGCAATGCAATGTTTTAAAAACAAATACCCAGTGGCAGAAAGTTTTGTAGCTGTCTTTTAAAATTTCATAATCTGTCTGCGGTATCTGCGAGTAAACAGGGGTGAAAATGGCTTACACTCAAAAAACCTGAAAGCTGATAGCGGCAATCTTGAGGGGGGGGGCTTAACAACGGTGGTGATCTCGTGCAACAATACACAAATACAATTTTACTACAGAACAATATAGTATAAACAATTATAAAATAATAAGTTGAACTCATTTAAAATTTTTATAAGTGAATTTTGAAGTGGAGGAGAAGTTTTGGAGCAGTTTAAATGAAATCAGCACTTTCTACGTTCCCGTAGAAACTCAGTAACAGGTAACAGGAGAAAAGAATACATGCATAACGCTGCCTATCAAGGGAGATCTAGGCTCTCTAGGTGCCATTGTTAAGCACTGTATTGTGTGTTTCTACCAAGGCACCTATATGGGGGCTCTAGAGTTCCTACCGGAGAGCGTCTAAGACGTCATACATCGGTAGTGCATTATCGCTGGTGAAAAATGTCTGTAAATTGCAGACAATTTTTTATGACTGCAGACAAAGACTGTCCGAAAGATGCGGGTAAATTGTTTTATTAGTACAGACAAAGAGTGTCTGAAAGTTGCGGACTAATTTTTTTGTTAGTTCAGACAAAAAGTGTCTGCAAGCAATTTTTCTGTGTCTGCAACTATGTTGCTGTGTCGTAGTGTTTCTGCCACTGGATATATATATAAATTCATCCACCCTAATATACCACAATCAAAAACATTTGAATATTAGTATTGTACATTTTTATAAACTTACATGATGTGGAACCAACTGATCATATCCCCAAGTACTTCCAGTAGAACAGCATGCCATTGATACCATAGCAGCAGTAGGAAAATAATCATATACAGATCGCCTCTAAAATAAAATTATTTCTATAGCTTTATAGTTTGGAGGAAATAATAACACTAATAAATCTTTAAAAATTAAATTTCTTTTTCTTAAGGCTGTACACCAGTCAGATTCCCTCCTTCTTTCTTCTCTCGTCATCTAAAGGGATTTTCATTGCTTTGTTTTTATAGGACTATTTCATTGCAGGGATGGGATTAGCAAAAATATGAAAAAGTTGAAATTGTATGCAAAGGCAAGACATTGAAATGAAATACTAGAATTTTGATGACAAAATCTATTATTAGAGTAATATATACTTATTTTAATCTTCAATGTATAAAAAAAGAACAAATACACATCAGAAACATAAAAAATAAAAGCTGAAAAAACTAAATAAAGCTGAAAAGCTAAATGTACAAAAAAAGCTGAAATCAGCTGAAAAGCTGAAAAATCTCATCCCTATCATTCAGAAATGAAGTTTTTCGAATTCTGTTTTTTGAACATTACTCTTTGAATAGGTGGCCTTTTAGCTTAGTGAACGATTTTCTGAAAAAATAAATTTTAATATTTTCTTTAAAATTCGAAAGTTAGAGTCCCAAATAAAATTTACTTAATAAAATAAAATATTTAAATATAACTTTTTTCAAAAAACTGCCCACTAAACTAAAAAAAAAAAAAAGTGACATGTTGAAAGAGTAATATTCAAAAAACAGAAATCAAAAAAGTTCATTTTTGAATGAAATAAGCTTATAAAACTAAACAACAAAAATCCCATTAGATAACAGGGAAGAAGATGAATATGAGTGATGTACAACCTTAAAGCTACACCATCAGTTATATTCCCACTTGCTCTCTCCCTAAGTAACTCTATGAGATTTTTGTTGCTTCATATGTATATCTCTTTAAAAAATGGCGTTTTTTTCCCCCCTAACTTTTGAATTTCACTCTTTGACTTGTCACCTTTTAGCTTAATGAGATTATTATTATTATTTAAGATAATTTAAATAGTTTATTTCATTAAGTAAACTCAAAGCTCTAATTTTTTAATCTCAAAAACAAAGTTTATTAAAAAAAAAGAAAAAAGAAAAAATTGCTCACTGAGATAAAAAGGCAAAGGTAATATTTAAAAAACAGTTTCGAAAAACTTCATTTTTGAATGAAATATTCTTATATAACAAAACAACAAAAATCCCATTGGATAACATGGAAAGAAAGGAAAAGGGATGTAACTGATGTACAGTCTTAATGCTGCACCATTAATTAGATTCCCACTCTCCTCCTACTCAAGTAACTCTACGAGATTTCTGTTGCTTCATATTTTAAGTATATTTCTTTGAAAAAAAAATTTTTTTTTTTTTTACCCTAATTTTTGAGCTTCATTCTTTGACTTGTTGCTTTTTAGCTTAGTGAGATTATTACTATTTTTATTTTTTTTTAAGTTAATTTAAATATATTATTTCATTAAATAAATTCAAAGCTCTAATTTTTACTCTCAAAGACAAATAGTTTATTAAAAAAAAAAAAAAAAAAAAAAAAAAAAAAAAATTAAATGCTCACTAAGGTAAAAAGGCAACATGTTCAAATAATGAAATTCAAAAGACAAGTCTCAAAAAAATTTATTTTTGAATGAGGTATCCTTAAAATATGAATCTGTGGAAAAAATACCAGATTACATGGGGAGGGAGAAAGAGTGATTCTGCCTGATGTGCCTTAAGGTTCAATAGCTCTAACATAGCTTTTATTTTTTTTTATGAATTCTTTTACTGTACTTACACAAATTTTGCACACAAAACAAATAAAGGGGGAAAAAAAGAATGATTTTCATTACATTAAATCAGACAGAGTGTTTGCTATAGATTTAAAATGTATTAAAAAAAGAATTTTACTAAAAATTTCAGCGATGTAATAAATGATACAAATTTAAATATAAATAGTTATTTTTAAAAATAAAAGTTTATTAATATATTAATTTAATACTGTGTTAAATTGTATAAAATTAAGACAATTATCTGCTTATGGGTAAAATATAAATTTAATATAGAAAGGAAAAAAAAAAAAAGTCTAGACACATTTTTGTGTAAATTTAATAAGAAAAATATCTTTAAAATAAATACCTGCATTGGACATTCATTATCATGAGTAATATCCATAAAAACTGCATGAGCTATGCATTTAGTTAATGGCCGAGTGACAGGATGTATGAAAGCACCAACAACAGAGCCTCCATATCTATATACAAGGCGACCTTGTTCATGACTATCAGGGGCAGCCATAGCCTCTACAAATAGAAAATTACACATAAAGCGCATAGTGCAACACTTATTTCAGGAAATAAATTGCACAGCATGATAAAACAAAAATATTATTTAATATCTTAACATTATTAGAAATATATATGTATAAATATCAAACCTCGTATAAGAGCAGTGATTCCTAATCTGTTCACGAAAATATTATCAACCGCTTCACTTGAAGTAAACAATTCAGCAATAACAAATAAATCAGATCTGACTTCACGAGCTTTATCAATGAGATACTAAGAGAGTTAAAAAAGAAATGTTGTATATATATATTTAACAAGTTCAAAAACAGATATGTAAAAAATTAAAGCCTATACTATAATAGTTTTTCTTCTAAATAACCTTATTAAAATATGCATAAATATTAGAAAAGTTTTACATAGAAAAAGATATTTCACACTGTAATACATTCACTACACAACTACATAAATGTATATTGTGTAGATTTGATTTAGTGAGATATAAAAAACATTATATAGGAAAAAATATTATGTAATATTCTTTGAAGCACCACCCTTCACCACCAACAATAAAGTTCTGTATATACATCCCATGCTTTGTAACACATAAATGAAAAAGAAAATATACTATTAATTAAGCTCAATACAGTCTCTACTTTATAATCAATGCTTACTTATAAAGTCACTGATTATCGTACTTTCATGATTTATATACTTAACAATTTCTGTTATCTTAATAATGCACAAATATACTTTCAAAGTAATGTAACTTGAGTTACAAATAGGGTTCATGCTACCATAGCATAGCTACATGGCAACAAATGTAGCCAATTCATCGGCAAATGTCACTAAAATCCCAAGCACAAACAACAATTTTGGCAACTGAAATATTTACAAAAACCCATTTTTTATTTCATACTTATTTTTTAAATTTATATTTTTAAGTGAATTTGATTTGATATTTACAAAATTTGGAATTTGGAAAATGTGGAAATGACAATGCAGATAGACAGGAATACAAACAAAAGTCAGACACTTTTAATAAATTTTGTTGGAAAACATAAAAATATCATCCAGACAATTCTTAAAGAATGAAAAATAAATCATATCAAGAAGTGAAATTATTATTATTATTATTATTATTTTAGAATTATTCAATGCATTAAAAAAATAAATAATTAAAAGAAAAAAAATGAAAATTTCAAAACTATTCTAATAATTTTCAGCATTTCTCAAAAAGACATCCAAACTTTGCATAGCAAGATTCCTTTCTTGTAGTACATAAAAAATACCCAAAGAACTATACCTCTTTGATAAATGCAAGAGGAAAAATATGATATTTTATCCAGTTCAATAAAAAAAGAAACTATAGGAAAAATGAACATCGGTATCTGCATAGGTTTTCTGACAAAGATATTAAAACCACTTTTTGCATGTTGAGGCTTGCATGAATGTGGCATTTCATGACATCAAGCTGTGCTTTAAATCATATTTTAAATGTTGCATCAAATAGCTACTAATTATCATCACATGATAATGTATTCTGTTTGTGAATATTGTGAGTGTGACATGTACTTAATGTTACTAAACATGCAATATCTTGCAAGTCAGCCCTTCCATGGTATGCACATGCATGCCTCAATATGCACAATGAACATTTTAAACATCTTTCTATGTAAACATATGCAAACACTGATATCAATGTTCTAAACAAAGTTTTTACTATACACTGGATATGACATATTTTCATTCTGTATTTTTGTCAAAAACTAATTGTCATAGATATATGGAAATTTTTTTGTGTACTCTAAGAGAGGAGAATCAGGCTCTGAAGACTTTGGACAGTCTTTCTGGGACACGCTGTATTTGCATACAGATAAATAGAACAACAGAATATACTGATTAATAAATTAAGAACAAACAATAGAAATGTGAATCAAATGAAAAACAGCTATATTTAAATTATTTAAATGTAACAACAGACTCACTTCTGCAACATGAATTGGTGTGCTGTGGCAGTTATCAAGTCTTAGGCCATGGAATGTTCGAGACAATTGTTGAACATATGTAGTCATGTGCTCCCACAGAAAAGGAGAATCTTCAGGTTTCTCCCCATACCTGAGCTTCACACTGTCTCCCCATGCAACAAGTTCACGTCTTAAATATACATTTGAACCAGGTTCTGCAAAATTTCTCAATGGATTATCACCCATTACCCATCCATTATGAGCCATTATGAAACAACATTGAGGTGAAAACATTAGTTTCTCATCTTCTTCAAGTGAAGTATCGTTGCCATAATTTAGAAAATACCTATTTACAAAAAAAAAAAAGTACATATAAATACATAAATAAGTACGTTTAAAAATAATTTGCCATATTTATGCATAAAATATCCAATGAAAATTACTGTAAAATCATAATTATACCCCTTCCTTCAAAAATGCGTCTCCCCAAATTTAGGCAGTTTTGAATTTTTTTCATAACATTCTCAAAAAAACCCTTCCCATTTCTCTATGTCTTTCAAAAATTGGTTTAAAAAATATTAATATCTTAATATCTTAACTTAATTTTAACAAAACTGATTAAAACAATAACAATGTTTATGAACTGGATATTACAGAATCTAACTAAACTGACCAATAATACAAGTTTTTATTATTTTGATTGCCTGTGATATATTAATTGATGTTGAATTTTTATCAAGTGTTGAATTCGTTCTCCCCTAAAACTATCGTTTTACTTTTGAAAAATGAAGAATCAAGAAGAGGTATGCATTTTATGGTATTTGCAAATGCATTGAAGTCAACAAAAACATAACTATTTAATAAATCACTTTCTATTTATATGCAAATTTCAAACCAGAGTTTAACTGCAAGCACAGTTCATTTATGAAAAGATATATTTGCAAACACAATGGGCTGTTATTAAATCACAATTTTCATGATAGATGATGACTTATTTATTTTAAGATCTAGTAAACGAATTAAAGTTTTTCATACTTTGGTATGATAAGATAATTAGAAGGTAAACTGAGGTCAACTGCTGGCCAATCAATTTTTAATTAAGTGCTTATGATTTCTTGCTTTCTATATACATAAGAAAATATATACACATACATATGCTTCTATATACATAAGAAAAAAAAAAAAGAAGTACAAGGTTAATGATTTTTTTTTTTTTTTTACACTGCTGATTTTCAATGGATTTAAAAGTTTTTTGAGACTTCTGAACACAATTAGACTATTTTTTTAAAAAACTAGGGGGCTCTGCCCCCTGCTCGCTTCGCTCTCCAACCCCCGGTTTGCTTCACTTATTAATATCCCTGTGAGGCTTTTCACTGAATATGAGTCTATAACACAAGACAAAAGAAGAAAAATGTTGCAGAAATTCCCATATTTAATGTAAAATTGAAATACATAATATTTAAGGTAATGTACCATTTGAGGCGTTCCTAGTTGAGGCGATAGATGAAAATTGTCCCGATTGAGGCGGTGAGGGTGAAAAGGGTTGTTGGCTATTCCCGTTTGAGGCGGTGATCCTTATACTTGGCTGTTTGGCGCATTTATTACTATACTTGTCAAACATGAAGATAAATTTGTAGTAGGCTCTTAGCCGCGTTTATTCGGCGTTTCGAAGAAACACAACGAGGAGGTGGCCTACTTTAGTTCCCCAAAAAAGTTGCGGAGAACAAATTCTCCTTGTTAGTTTACGTGTGTGATACTGATTGCTGCGAAAACGAGTTACATGCGTTCTGGCAGTCTGCGTCAGAACAAGATGGTTGAAAATCAAAAAATGATATTGCACAGAGAAAGGATAAGATATAGGCCTCCTTCGCACGCATGCGCTAAGGCTTGTGGAAAGTGCCAATTGGATAGTACCAAGTGGGGCAAAAAAGCCAATAGCACGGCTCTTCTAGCGAGACGGGCGCTTCTAAACCAATTGTTGTAAACTCAAAGCCGGCTACCAGTGCTTTCCAACCCACCGCCTCAACTCAGACAATTTTCTACTACTGCCTCAATTGGGTACGCCTGAATCGGTACCAAATCATATTTAATACCACTTTTTTTTTTTTCTTTTTAAATAAAAAAAATATGCTTTTTTTTTTTAAAAAGAATAGAAAGAAATGTATAACATTTAGACCATTTTGTGTTACAACTTTATTATATATGACCCCCTTGGCAACGTTTAAACTTTTATCAGTATTTGGCGATGATTTTTTTGGTGTAATTGCTAGTTAAAAAAAAGGAAGAAGAAAAGAAAAGAAAAGAAATCTAGTACTTATAATCTAAAGCCTAATGGAACAACTTGCATGTTGATCCATTTAGCGATTTTCTTTTGGTAATTACAGCGAAATGCGGTGAAAATGCGTTTTTCAAAATGCGTCTTTTTTGTAATGTACATAAATAAATTAAGCTTATTTTTAACATTAATAAAATAAATATTTAAAATTAACTTTCCTTTCTTTGCATGAAAAAATAACAAGGATCATCAGTATGCGGAACAACTTTAGTATATCCCCACAACGATATTTGGCAATTTTCTGCTAGCGATTATGGCTAAATCGTAAATCTAAAAATCATAAATTATAAATGATAAAATCATAATCTAAATCATAAAAAATAAAATCATAAATGCAAAATAAACAACATATAGGCTGCCATATTATATCGCAAACAGTCCAGAATGACATAGTTATCGTTTAAAACGGTGCCAAAGAAAAGTCGCCAAATTCAGCTGTGAGGATATACTAAAGTTATACCCAGTATGTGTATATATATGCTTCCCGGGAACTAATATAGTGTTGGTCCACAATAAAGGGCAAAATTAACGCTCGCCACCGGCCACATGGCGATTAAATAAAAAAAGATGGCGATTAAAAATTATGCATCGATCGCCACTTTTTGTGATCATTAAAAGATTCTAAAAATCGAGCGACGATAGGCAATCGAAACCTTGTGATTTCCAATCTTTTTCCATCCATGGCATAAATGTCACTATTCATTTTAAACTTGCTTTATTATATTCTACAACCTATAAAGAAGTAGAATTGTTTAATATATCTCACTCATTTAATTTTTTGGACCCCCCCCCTTTCCCAGCTCCCTAACGATCTGTGATCACACAGCTTATAGAAAGTTTTATAATTTCTAATCATTCTCCATTTGCTGCAAAAATATAAATATCTATTTTAAACTTAACTTTATTAGATTCTAAAATCTGTAAAGAAATAGAATTGTTTAATATCTCACTCATAATTTTTGTAATTCCCCCCCCCCCTCCAACGATTGGCAATTACATGCTCCACTGAAACCTTGTGATTTACAATCTCTCTCCATCCATAATATAAATGTAAATATTCATTTTAAACTTTCTTGATTAGATTCTAGAACCCATAAAAAAGTATATAGATGTATCCCCCTCCCCCCCCCCCACACACATGTGCGTTCCATTTCAACTAGCAGTTAATGATCAAATGTCCTGCAAAACACAATCTTTTTCCATTATTACCTCCACAGTATTTAATGTATATATAACCCATTTAAGATATTTGACAAATGTGTGTATCAAAATTTGATTTGGCTTAAATGTGTATTTTTCAAAAAAATTTGCATTTGCTTTCTTTTGAGTAGAACTCTTCCTTTTTCCTTCCCATTTTAAAGTAGAAATCTCCCTATTTTTAAAGCTACAAATTTGGCAGCTAAGTAAATTATTTTTAATGAAGCAGCTAAGTTTCCATATCTATACTTTTTAAGAGGAAATATTTTAACTCTACTGAAATAAAATCATTTAAAAAAGTGTGTCTTTAGAAATAAGAAAAAATAGTAAAACTGCTAACTGTATTTACACATGACCATGTGAAAGGTTGTGATGATGATGAATCAGCTGATTCATTTACTAGAAAATATCAATGTAAACTGTGAATGATAACAGCTTATTTCACTTAAATAAATTGAAAAAAAAAAAAAAAAAAGTACTACTGAATTATCTGAAAGATAAAAACTTTTGCTGTTATTATTACAGCCCTAAGCAGATTTTAATTTAGGATGTGCAATTTAGGATTTTTAAAAAGAGCGTAATTACAAATTACAATTTCAGTGTCCCTGTGTTAATTTTATTATTAAATGTATTTCTTATTTTCATATTTTTTCTTGTGGTAATTATACCACAAAATGGTGGCAATGCTTTTTGCAGTCTGAAGAAATAGTCTTATGTGAAAAGTGGCCACTAACTTAAAAAAGTGGCTACTAACGAAACTGACAGTACCGGCCACTGGCCACTAATGAATTTTCCCAGTTTTGCCCTTTAGTCCACAACACAAGTGCATTTGGCGATTTTTCTTTTGGTGATTATGGCGAAATGCCATTTTCGCAAATGGTTGCCATGGAATCCAAGAGTAAACAAAAGCAAAAAGCATTTTTCAAAATGGCGTCATTATTAATGTACAAAATTAATCAAGCTTATTTTTAATTATTTATGCCGTTATCGTTCAAAACGGCGCCAAAGAAAAATCACTAAACCCAGTTGTGGACCAACATTACACTTGTACCCCACATTTTTTCAAAAAATTTTCCTTTATCTCTCTCTAAACAACAGACTTAAAAAAAAATAAAAAATAAAAATAAAATAAAATAAATAAAACTAATAAATTCAGTAACTTTTTAAAAAACTTGTTATAATAGAGATTTAGATATCAAAATTATCACCAAATTAAATGCTGACCTATAATGGATAATGGAAAATCACGATCATTATTCGCGAAAGAACATATAAGAAATTGATAAACAGCATAAGGAATTTTTAATAATAGAACTATTTTTCCTAACAGCAACATTGACATTGATTTTATTATTTCTTACACCATGGATCACATTTTAATTTTCCCGTAGAAAATGATGTCATGACAGAAAAACAATGTCATAAGAGAAACTTTCTGTGTGGTGGCAAATAGAGTACCTTTACCCGAAGTTTTTACTTAATAACTTCGTTAATTAAAATGATAGAAATTTCTAAGCAGCTGAAAGGCCTTCCTTGAAGTCATCGGAACACATTGATACCTCTCATGATGCAGAGCACTTTGCCCTCCGTGAGAAGATGCTGTCGCAGACAAAAAAAATTGACGCCAGCGACAGAAACTTTTTTTTAATATATAGAGATTCGGTCTGTGGGTCTCATGCGTGTGTATTTAGCAAAATTTTGTGGGCACTGTATATGTCATGAGCCAATGGACAAAATTTAACCAAACTTGATATTTAGTTGGTTCTTGACTTAAATTGGTGCTGATTAGCTCTTTGGATATATTATCAAGAGGTGGTACTGCTATGCTGCAATTTTCCTCATTTAACGGAAGGCTAAATCTCAGCTTCTACAGTGTATAAATAGACAAAACTTGAGATGAAGGATAGTCATAATAATAAAATTAAAAAAACTTTAATTTACTTCAGGTGCATAACAGTCAATAGGTGGAATTGCTATGCAGCAATTTAATCCTATTTACAGAAAAGCAATATCACAACTCCTTTTATTTAAAAATGTAAACTTGGTATGTGAAATGAATATTATGAAAAACTAAATTAATTCAATTTCGGTGCATATCAGATAACAAGCATTATTACTATGCTGTAACATTTCCTATTTTCAGGAAGGCTATGTCTTAACTTTTATGATATATATAAAATGCACCAAACTGTTCATGTGAGATAGGTACTATGAAAAATTATGATTAATCAAATTTAGGTATACATAAGACCAAAGGCAGCACAGCTGTAATTAACTTCCTTCGATTTTTTTTTTTTTTTTTTGGCTATATCTAACATCTACTGATTAAAATTAAACCAAAATGCATATTTAGAGTTTTTATTGTGAAAAGCTATGATGAATAAATTTGTATATATATATTATATATAAGTCAGTAGCTAGCAGTGTTATATATAATATTTTAATTGTTAATGATTTAATAGAATTAAAACTAGTTGGCATACGTGGACTCTGCTCAGTTCCCCATCATGTTCTCATAAATTTCTAGTGAGAGACATATTATAATCATGTTAAAAGAAATGAATTTGACCAAAGCTTGATACAGTGACAGAATGAAATCCCCGTCTAATAGGCTATCCACCGTTCACTTCAATATATTTATCTTATTCTAATCTATTAATTTATTTTATCAGGGTCAATTCTGTTGTTTAGTTTTCATGCTACAATTTCCAATGCAATAATCCTCAAAATTCATATTTATATGAAAAATTTACAATTTCACTATGTTGATAAAATCGTAAATTACGAATAATTTACAAAATTTTCCTATTAGAATATTTGTATTCAATCATGTTCAAACAAATATCATAAATGTAATTTTGAAGTTGTCTAATGTTTTATGATCCTCAAAATGGAAGTTTATGCTCAATTTTGCCTTATTCTGACATGTTAAGTAAATTGTAAATTCCAAATAACTTACGAATTTTTTAAATTGGAAAAATCATAGTCTATGATATTCATGCCAGTATCCTAAATAATATTTCAAAAGTGGTTTGACATCTTTACGATGAAAATATCTCTCAAGATTGGGGTTTATATAAAATTTCGCTCTATTCTGCCATGTTAAGAAATTCGTAAATTTCCAATAACTTATGAAATTTTTATATTGGAAAATTCATAGTCATTCATGCCAGTGTCCTAAATAATATTTCAAAAGTAGTCTGACATCTTTACGATGAAAATATCTCTAAATATTGACGTTTATGTGAAATTTTGCCCTATATTGCCATGTTAAGAAATTTGTAAATTTCCAAAGTAGCATATTTATAGTTACTGATGTTCATTCCGGCATCAAAACTGATATTTTAAAACTGTTCTGACATTTTTACAGTAAAAAGTTTCCATTTAACGTATGTTTAAGTGAATTTTTGTCCTATTCTCCCATGTTAAGAAAACCGTAAATTTCTAATAACTTATGAAGTTTTTTAATTTGAATGTTGCAAATGAATAGGGTTCGTCCCAGTATCGAAAGTAATATTTTAAAACTGATCTGACCTCTCTGCGATCATTTGTTCATGAGATATCGTGTAAACAGACTAACAAACTAACAGACAGACACCATACAAATTTTGTCATTTTCGGATTCCTCACACCTGAAAACGTGTAAAAAAGTAAAAAAAACCGAGGTCGAAAATTTTCACGATTACCTAAGTTCCTCATACCTATAGTATGATGGGGAACTAATAAAACAGTGTCCATACTCAAATATGGGGAAAAAAATTCCCTGAATTTTCCAGGCAATTTTCAAGACAATAATAGCAACATATTACAAGAAATGTTCCTCTAGAGAGGAGAAAATACATCTACTTCCAATATAAAAATGTCATGTTACTGCCGATCATGATAGAAATTCCGGTAGAAATCACTATTTACAGGAGTACTTTCACGATACTTAATCATTTGAATTTTGATATGAAGCTAAGCAGGAAAAATATAATTTGAAAAAAAAAGAAATATTTGTTTTTCCAGGTTTTATAATCGATTTTCCTGGACTTCTTTTTACAAAATCCAAATTCCCCGAGTATTGCAGATTTTCCCTGATGAGTATGAACCCTGTGAAAGAAGTTACCAATGACAACTAAATGGTGGCAAATCACAGTAGTGATGAAAATGACCATGGTGATGGTAAAAAATATTATGCTGCCACATGAAAGGCTACAGGTACTTTAAATAATACTTCTTAAAAAAAAAAAAAAAAACTCAGTTTTACTTACTGGGGCACTAAAGGATGAGTGGCAGACACTTCTTTCAGTTTTGGTCCATTAGGGTTAAGCCTTTCATAACGAATAGCAGACAAAATATTTTCAACTGCAGCATAAAAATGCATATCAATTTCAGTTTTCTTTGCATTATTAAGCTGTTCGAGATGCTGCCGTAGTCTTTCAGAACAATTGTCAACATCAACTTCATTTGATATTCTATTAAGAAATAAATGTATAATAATGAATGATAAATAAGCTGATAGTTCTAATTTAATATATATATATATATATATATATTAATTGAGAAATACATTTAATAACTAAAATCAGTCTACTTTTCAAATGAAATCATGCAATCCATCTTTACAGAAATTAATTTAAAAAAAAATATTTTGTCTAATATATAATGCTGTAATTATCATATAGTGTGATTATATACACATTCACAAAACACTCACCATTCATTAAAAATAATAATAATAAATAATTCATTTGATTCCAAAATGAAAATTTAATATCTTACTAAGAGTTAAAATTGTAAATAATTATTTACTATTATACTTTTCATTACTTCTAATTTTGGTATGAATCATAAACTGAAATTCATAAAGCAACATGAATGCAAAATTATAGCCAGAAAAAAATGTGGGGTTCAAACTTTAGTTCATTATGCTAAGTGTTAAAAATGAGGTATAATTCTAAAATTTTTGACAAATCTGCAAAATTTTGGGTGGGGAGAGGGTTTTAAACACTTCCCCTTGACTATGGCCTTGCATGAATGTACTTATAACCTATACAAATAAAAGACTATTACTATTTTTTATTAAACTAAACAATAATTTAAAAAATATATATAAACAAAAACTCACAATACTAGAGTGGTGATACATTCTAGCTTCTTTTTTTTACAAAGATACATTACAATGGTGATATAAATATGGTTTTCTGACCAGTTCTTGTCAAAAGTTTACACACACACACACACACACATGCCTACCTACCCGTAAATGTGAGTAACCCAACTTTTTACCGACATAACGAGTACCCATTGAAATTTAATTCGTATAATTAAAATATTAATACTGTATGTTAAAGTAGATGAAAAATACACGTAAACATAAAAAAATATTTATTTTAAGAAAAATTGCATTTTTTAAAATAAAAAAACTGAGTCAGCACAGTACCATCTTTCCGAGTAAGACTGAGTTACTTGTTTTGAAAGTTTACACACTCAATCCGAGTAACTTAATCTCGAACTCAGGTTTTCTGAGTGGTTACTCGTTTATTCAGAGAATTGCTTGACAAATTGTGTTAAATAAGCGTTAATGGAAGGCTTGTGAATAGTGCCTATGGGAGATGGTGAGAGGGGAAAGAAAGTACTGATGGTACTTTCACTTTTCATTACATGCAACTATGCATATGCATATATGCCTTCACAGATACCGTGAATGATATTATCAAATATTTTTAATTTAATTTTTAAGCAAGTGTTTTCGGAATTCAAGGATGTTTTTTGAGCAGAATGATTAAATTATATAATTTCTTTAGTTAATTGAATGCTTAAGAAAATTTTCGTCAGAGAGAACGGAGAGGGTGGGGGATTAATGGGGATGGTCCCCATGGCGCGACTGGGTTCGGTTCGGAGTCTGTCAGTGACAGGTATAATTCAAATGAGGATTTGTATGAGATTGAAATATCCAGTGTTTCAGTGTGAATGGCTTCAATGATATTTTAAAGTGTTTCACTGTATCTCCAGATAGTCAAAATTGGAATTTATAATTCATTCTGAATAAATATTATTTTGTGTACTTGACTACGGATAATCATTGTTAGAAGTTAAATTAGGATTTTAATTATGTTAAAATGGTTTACAAAGCCCTCGATAAGAAAATAATAATAATAATAATAAATATGTTGTAATGAAAGAATTTGTATGAGATTAGGACATATTGTGTGTTTAAGCAAGTAAATAATTTTAATGATATATTAAAGTATTTCACAGCACCCCCTGCGGGTTAAAATAGCAATTCGTAGAATATTATAAAAAACAATATTTCGTATAAAAGGAGTCATTGTGTTGTTGAATAGCTGAGAGCGCCCCAAGCGGCAAAAGTATTATGAAATGTCTTGTAATAAAAGGATTTTTAGGAGATTAAGATGTAATGTGCGTCTAAGTGAGTGAATGATTTTATTGATATTTTAAAGTGCTTCCCAGCGCTCCTAGCGGTTAGAATAGGAATTTATAATTTATAAGGAAATTACAATATTGCGTGTACATAAAAAAGCAAAATTAAGATTTAAACGAAATAGCTTAATCCCCCCCCCCACCCCCCAACAGCGGAAATAAATCATTAAATGTCATCATATGAAACATTGGTACATTTATCATTCTTCAACGGACAACTTACGCGCTTTACATCTATCCTAGTTACCAATATGTTTAGATTATTAGTATACACGGCCATTAATTTATTATGATACTAGCAGGCTACGCCCGCTTCGCTGGTCACTATATTTAAATGAATTTCCAAAAGAATTGCATCAGTATTTATTTTTTTATCGACAACAGGTATTTATCGATGACAGGTAAATCTGCTACTGTTTAAAAACAACGATTTTAAAGATGACTGTACCTCAGCATCTATTAAATATTTTAGTTTTTGAACCATATATTTTACAGTCCCTGCTACTTACACTACATTACGATTTGGTTCCAAGCAATAAAATAAAATAAAATAAAAAGTTGATTTTCTTTTAAAAGGAATTAAATACATGAAAAACAAACACATTGTAATCAATTTAATCCTTTCTACTATATACACTTTTTTTTTCCCTTCGATAAATACTATAAATAAAAAAATAAAATGAAATAAATAAATCTTTTAAAGCAAATAAAAAAGAAAAAATAAAGCGAAAAATAAAAAGTTGTTATACTCTTAAAAATTATGTATAAACATAAATGTTATAAATGAGTTTTTTAATTTAATATACTTAATTTTTTTCTAACTGCATTACCATTTTATTTCCAATAAATATAATAAATAAATGTACTAAATCTATATAAATAAAGAAAAGTGTCTGTGTGTGTGTGTCTGTCTGCGCTCTGGTGCTCACACTATTGATCGCAGAGCTTCAAATTTTGCATATAGGTAGCTGGGACCCTGCAGGTGTGCACCTCATCGAGATTTTTTCGAATTTCGATTTCGAATTTTTTAAATTAATGTTTTTTTCGATTTTAAATATTGGCTTTAATGCTTCATTTTTCATAAATTTAATTCTTTGATTGTAATCGTCTGCGTATCTTAGCAACGGTTATTTCACTATTTCTTTTTTGTTTAATACGTTCATTTGAAGGCAATTTTTTTTTTCTTTAATCATATTTATTGAAAATCAAATATTAATGCAAAATAAATAAATTGTTATGTTTATGTATAATTTTTATAGTATAACAACTTTTTGTTTTTCATTTTAAATTAATTCCTTTAAATCTTTTTTTTTTTTTTTTTTTTGGGGGGGGGGGGGGATGGGGGGGGCGGGGGGGATGGTAGCATATAGTGGAAAAGGATTAAACTGATTAAAATTTATTTGATTTTCATGTATTTAATTCCTTTAAAAAAAAATCTACGTTTATTTTATTTTGTTATACTGGTCGGAATCAAATCGTAATACAGTGTAAATAACAGGGGCTATAAAACACATGGTTCGAAAACAAAAACATATATTAGATGCTGAGATACAGTCATCTTTAAAATCGTAGTTCTTAAATAACAGAAGATAAATACCCAGATTGAAGTGCCCGGGAAAGACCTTTTTGCAGACAGTGAGAACCTGGACCCTCCGATGCGGCCCAGGCGAAAAAAAGAGCTACCGTAGGCAGCGGGTACTCGAAGCAAGGTCTAGAGCAATTTCAATGTTTATTTATTTATTTATGTATAAATTATTATTATTATTTTTATTAAGTATTTATTTATAATGTGATGTAAAAAATAAATACTGATCCAATTCTTTTGAAAATTCATTTAAATATAGTGACCAGCGAAGCGGGCATAGCCTGCTAGTAAAAAATAAGTAGCGTAATAGCCGTTCCTAAAGATACGCAGAAAATAACAATGGTAGAATAAATTTATGAAAAATGAAACACAGAAGCCAATATTTAAAATTGAAAAATAATAATTAAAAAAAATTAAAATTCGAAATTCGGAAAAAAACTGGATGATGTGCACACTTACAAGCTCTTAGGTATCCATATGCCAAGTTTTGTAGCTGTGTAATCGGTAATGTGAGCACCAGAGCGCAGAAAGGCACACCCACAGAGACACCTCTCTTTATTTATACACATAGTTTAATCCAGAATTAATGCAGTTCTGTTTCTTTATATGTTTTTTTTTTTTTTTTTTTTGCTATATTCCTGTTGCAGAATGTTCTTTTATTATTATTAGATGATGATGCGTTGCTTTATGTAGATATTGTGCGCTGCTACTTTCCTCCTTACATAAAATAAACGCTAACATTGAGCATTATTAAAATTGAAATAATTTCTTTTGAAGTTCCATAACTTTATGATTTTTACACGTGTAAGTTAAAAATTAATCAGTGGAAAGGAAGTAAATCGTATACATATTTTTTACTTTATAAATTTTAAATTAAAAGAGAGGAAAAAAAAAAAAAAAAAAAAAAAACAGGAACAAGATTTATTTATGGATATTTTATAATGAATAAATTAAACTGTTTTTATATTAATCATATGTATTGTTTTAACTAGGTTAAAACATCTTTTCATTTTAATATTTTAATCATTTCATAATTAATAACAGAGTAATTAATATCTTTTTCGTAACAGAAAAAAGAGAAATCTAAAAGCTTCCTGACTTTGGATTCAAATTTAACTCTTTTTTAGATATGGTGTTGGAAAGGTTTGCACACCGGAAAAACGCCCCTAAATACTGGTTATTGATAGTTGAAACGGATGTCTTGAAAATTAGCACTAATGGTTTTCTAGCACATATGACAGTTGAGAGTTGAAAGAGGGGCGCCAATTTCCCTTTCGGAATCCCGAACAAGAAATACCTTTTCCCAGAACAGATGTCCAGCCCAGCCTGCGTCTTTGTAGAGATAAGAATTCTAAAATTTGCCGCAGTATCGTTTTCGACTGTATAAAACCCATTTACATTCTTTACACTACAGGTGGTAAGAAGCTTTACATTATTCCAGTATTACCTCTACATTCTACTCGTAACACGAATGTTTGAACGCATATCAAAAGTTGAAATTTAAAAAATGTAGAGAATAAAGTATAAGAATAGGAAGAATTTTTTTAAGGAAATTTAAAATAATTAATAATTGAACAACAAATAAATAAGGACTGCGATAAAAATTTCGCTAATTTTAGAAAACTGAAAAATAAACAGTTTTTTACATCATATACCCCTGCATTTTTACATTAAATTGAATAGGAAGAAAAAAAAATGAAAAAATGGACTATACTTGCAAAATATGGATGCAGAAACTTAAAAGAGAATAAATGAAAGACTTTTAACACTTATTTACTGTGTGTGCATGTAAATATACAATACAACTATATAATATCCATGCCGATACTTCTCTTCATATAAAGCTTGTTATTTGCTGACATTTACTGTTTTAAATTAATTTATAAATAAAAATAATTTCTCTCTCTCTCTCTGGGAAAAAAAAAAAAAAAAAAAAAAAAAAAAACTAATAGTCCTCCGTTCTAAATTAAATTCTGCTTTTCCCAGAATTTCATCAAAATATTTTTTTTTTTCTGTGTAGAAAAAGAAAAGGAAAAGAAAATTAATAAAAATTATACAGACACGACATTATTTCATTATTTAAAACATGAAAATCTGACATTGACAGATTTTAATTTAGTGCCAGAGGCCTACTGCTAAACTTGTTAATATCGACAAATTCTTCTTTAGTTAATTCGTGACGATCTAAATTCCATGATAAAGTTTTCATTAAATCAAACCAATGTGTTTCAGCTGCAGATACTGTAACAAATAACGTTGGAAGTCCAAACTGCCTTATAGCCGCAAAACAACGTTTTTTCTCTTTTTCCCAATGAGGGGGAGGTGTGCCTTGGGGGGGACTCATGTCAAAGGTGTGCCTTGGGGGGGGGACTCTTTTCAAAGTTGTACCTTGGGGGGGACTCATGTCAAAGTTGGGCCTTGGGGGGACTCATGTCAAAGTTGGGCCTGGGGAGGGGACTCATGTCAAAGTTGGGCCTTGGGGGGACAATGTCAAAGTTGTACCTTGGGGGGGACTCATGTCAAAGTTGGGCCTGGGGGGGGGGGACTCATGTCAAAGTTGTGCCTTGGGGCGACTTCATTCAATAAATCCCCATTCAATCAACCATTCAATAAACCCCATTCAATAAATTATTGTGTCTACCACAAATCTTTCTTCTATATTTTCCCATACAAATTTACCCAGTGCAAATTACTTATTAAAATTCCATGATGAATGGAGTCGATTTTTATTTCATAGAAGTATAACATGAAATGTTTGGTAAGAATAGACTATTTGCCGATATCAGAAAAAATGCCTTTTTTTCAATGAACAAAATCAATAAAGGATGAGGGTCTATTAGGGGGGTTTTTGGCCCTAAAATTAAGGAAAAAATCGGGTTGATCACATATGTAAATTTTATGCATTTAATTATTTTAGAACATGTACATTTTAAGCTTCATATATATATATATATATATATATATATATATATAAACATTATTCCAGTATTTGTTTGTTCCCAAGGGCCCAAAGATTCACAATTTTGCATTTTTGGCCAAAATTACCCCATTTTCAGAGACTTGACCTACTTTTTTTTTTTTTTTTATGAGCACAAAGGAGCAATACTTTCTTATTGAAAAATAATCAGAAAAATAATCAGCATATACGACATAAAATATACTATCTGTCTAAAATAACAAGATACTGTGATTGATGCTTGTACCGATATCAGCTCTTTTTCTCATCTATTGTCCAGTCTACTCAGAGTTCACCAAATACGTTCCCTTCAAAGGACTGTCAAGGTGTTTAATCAACCCCTCACGGAAAATGGAAAAAGTAAATACAACAGATGTTTCGGATGTAAAATACAAATTATAACTCGTCACCATTACGATTGGGACACATGTGCTCTTTTGTTAATTAAACCCCTATTACTTTTCGTTTCCAGGTGAAAGCTTTATGCTATATACCCTTATCAATTTTCTAAGGAAAAAAAAAAATGTTATTTTGCGATAGACTATTTTGACGATAATTTCAGTTCGATTATACTTCTCATTACCATTGATTCATCTTAATTTCATTTTCTTCCGTACCTTTAAAAGTAAATTTTTATTAATACTTGTGTTGTATTGTGTGCTTTCATTAGTATTATAAGCTTTTTCGATCTTTAGGCATTAATTATAAAATCCATATATGATGAAGAGAACTCCATTTGGTGCTCAAAAGGAAAAAAAAAAAAAAAAAAAAGCGCCTGCTAGAAATTGAAATGGAGTTTGTTTGAAACAGCAAATATATAGAAGATATTTAAAAGATTCCCGATTGCTAAGCAACAGGTTTTAACGTCAAGTTAAAGTCTTCTAATATTAAGATAAGGGCTTTATCCAATGAGCTTAAAATTGATAGGTATGTTACTGATCAACGTTGCACGATTTGTTTAAATTTTGATGAGTTAATAGTTAGTTAATTAATTAGTTTAATAGTTTTTTTTTTTTTTTTTTTTTTTTTTTTTTTAACAGGAATTCAAGCAGAAATTATTTGTGATTACGGTTTATGGACTCTAATTATTTGAAGTGCGCTAGCGTTTAAACTCCACATTCAATTAAAATATGAATTTATAGGCATGTTATAGGTTATTATCGCAAAGAATGTAGATATTTACAGGAGTTTAGAACTCATAACTTTTTTTTTTACCAGTACAAAAAGTAAATTTTTTATGCATTGGTGTGTGTAGGCTCTAAGTGCTTAAAAATCGATTTAGTAACTTTAAATTTTAAATTGCTTAAAGCATAATAAAGATGAATATTTGATATTCTGAGATTAATATTTATAACTCTTTCTACAGGGGCACACAAAAGAATTTGGATACATTACGGTTCATCAAACAACATACAACTTGGGGGGGGGGGGGGGGGATACTCAAATCCACTATAATGGTTTTCACTTTTATTTACTTACCGGCTTATTTGAATTTATTTACGCAATTGTTAATTATTAGTTATTCAGAGAGTCGAGTGCAATCGCTCCAAGGTTTTGATATATTCCTCTTTTCATTATCTGTTCAGAGTTGCATATTTCAATAGGGTTATGAGACAGAAAGAAAAGAAAAATATAGTTTTTATATTAGGTTTTACAGATTTCAACATAATTATGTTCAATCATTTACAGTATAAAAAATAATTAATTGATTTTTGAAATTAAATTTGATATTAATGACTTTAAATTATTTAAATTATTAAATTTGATATTAGTGCATGCATCTTTATCTAATGTACATTTAAAATGGTGTTGGGGGCAATTTTCATGCAGAGCAGTTTTATCATATATATCTACTTTTCCGTCTCTAGAGGTACAGGGATTACAATTTCATAATAATTCCATCTTTTTTCTTTAACTGCGTTTATAAGATTAAATATAATTTAAAATTTATTGTCTAAGGCTCATATGAATCTTAAGATAAGTTTTGTTTCCTGGGAAGAGAGACACAGAAAAAAGCCCCACGGAAAAAATCATCCCTGAAAACAAAAAAATTCCCCAGAAAAAGTTCATATATCAGTGGATAAATGCTTTTATAGCAAATTTTTACTAACTCGCTTTCTTGTTTGTTTGTTTGTCCTGTACAAATCTTTCAGTTGATTTTTAACTAACTTCCCGACAAGCTATTCATCTGAAACTTTTAGAATAGCTCAGAACATGATGACTTTTTTTTTTTTTTTTTTTTTTTTTTACTTTTAGCCAATTGTTTCGGGACCCTACTGCTTTCGGTAGCGTTTATATTATTCAACAATCATATAACTTCCCGACTAGCTTGACATTTGAAACTTTTACAATAGCTCAGAACACTATGGCAATGCAGTATTTTAATACTTTTAGTCAATTAATTCGGCTCCTCGCTGCCTTCAGTAGCATTTACATGATTCAACAATCATATAAATTCTCGGCTAGCAAGAACATTTGAAACTTTTAGAATAGCTCAGAATCCGATGACAATGCATTTTTTCAATACTTTTAGCGAATTGTTTCGGCTCCCGCTGCTTTCGGTAGAGTTTATATGAATCAACAGATATATTATTTAACAAACTTCCCATTGGAAATTTTTAGAATAGCTCATAATACGATGTTTTAAGTTTTCAAAGTTGAATTTTTGTAATTAATTATGTTTATATCGGGAGACGAAATAAATAAATAAATAAATAAATAACCCCGTAAAAAAGCACCCTTAGATGAAATATTAAGGTATTAAGATTTCCATTATGGTATTGCAGGTCAATTACAAATTACAAAATAGTTATTCGAAAACAACTGTTTTGAATTGAACATTTTTAATGATAGAATTAATAATTCATTATTATACCTTTAATACACTGAGAAAAAATATATATACCGCCTTCCTCTAGAATGAATAAGTGGCCATTTTCTAAATCCCTTAACTTGAAATATAGATTTCCGAGCTATGCGTATAAGGCACGCCAATAAACTGAATAGACGAAATGATCGAGAATTTCTAGTCTACATATTTCTAGATGATGAAACAATATTCTGGATATTCTGAATATTTTGTATTGCGATAAATTCTCGCTTGATTTTCTAGAACTGGGTACTAAACCAAGATTATAGTTGCTGAAACCCGCCTCTGTAGTCACACTTATTTGCAGAGATTTTTTAATAACTTTGCCCTCGATAGGCAAACGCTCTAGAATTCTAATACGGGCTTCTAGAACTCGCTTTTTAAGGTGACTAGAATTTATAAGGATGACACGGAATTATTTTTTTCTAGAGCCACAATTTAGCTTCTAGATGTCAGTTACAGAATTTTTTCTCACTGTAAATATTCTGACATATCGCTCTGGAAAGAAAGTCATTGTTGTAACGCTTTAACAGGTCTATAGCACAGAACTGCATATAGTTTTATATTTCGATGCATCTTGACCTATATTATTGCCTATCAACTTTTGGTGTCAACTGCTCAACAGGTGGCTCTGCTATACAGGGATATCCACAATTTAAGGGAAGGCTATATCTCAGGAACTATTGCACAAAAATACATATACATTTATATATAGATGCAACATGATATAAATTAGTGCCTGTCAACTTTTGGTGTCAAATGCTTAACAGGTGGCACTGCTATGTATCGGTTTCAACATCTTAAGGAAAGGCTGTATCTCAGAAACTACTGCATAAAAATGCACTTTGTTTTAGTTTAAAAATATGTCTTGAAATTAGAACTGAAATAAATCACGCTAAAAAAAAAAAAAAAAAAAAAGAAAAGAAAAAGAAAGAAAGAAAAGAAAAGAAAAGAAAGAAAGAAATTAGATTAAAATAAATTTAAAAATAAATAAATAAAACTTTCATATTTATCAGTTTTAAGATGTGACAGCTTCAGTATGTCCATTTGTTGCTTCGTAGGTGGGTATATGTGGTAGAGGGGTTATATGTGGCTATTGTAAACAAAGAAATGAAAAAGAAAAATCATTCAGCATGAACGCCATACACCTGTTAAAGTATTTCAACATTAATTTTCTTTCCAGAACAAAATGCAAAATACTTAGCAGAGGCATAATATTGAATAATCAATCCTATCACTAAAAATGTTCGATTGAGTTGTTTACTATTTCAGAATTTTTATTTCCTATTGACCCGCAATACCATAATGGAATCTGTAATACATTAATATGTCGGCTCCTTTTTCTCCGTGATGCTTTTCTCCGGGTTGCTTTTTTCCAGGAGTGATTTTTTTACGGGGTGCTTTTTTTCCGAGGTGATTTTCTCCGTATCCCAAGAAGGATATGTTTACGCAAACATGTATCTTTTTCTGTGCGATTTTTTCCGAGATTCAAAATAAATAGGGTTATATAGAATTAGTCAAACACTCGTTAGTTTCAAACAAACGTGTGTGCAAAAATGTTCTCCCTCTCTCTCTGTATATAAATTATTCTGTGTATTTTATCGTTAATGAAAATGCTCAGTCGTTCATTCTTTATCGATTAATCGATGTTTGCAAAGCTTTTATTTTTAATTTCATTTTTCGTTTGCATCATCCTATTCTCCAGTTTGTGTTAAAAATTTTTGCATGTGGCTACTATGCTTTTTTTTAGTTTTCTCTCTGGAATCCATGAAGATTTAATTTAATATTTTATTTTATTTCTCATTCAATATGGTTTTGCTGCTTCGATCGGGGCTGAAACAATATAAATTACTATGATTAGCTATATTGTTTTACGAAATCTATGCAGCTTTCCCAGCTTTATGAAGTACATGCCCCTTGATGAGTACATGCCCCTTCTAATTTTAAGCATTTTAATCCAATTAATTCTGGGGTCATTTATTTGTTTTCTCTGCCATTAAGTTTAATGGCCCCTTTTCCTTATTATTATCATTTATGTCGGCGTAAGTAATTCAAATTGTTTTTGTCTCTTATTGGTTCTTAATCTGTATCGCAACAATTTTGTGTCAGTCTTTCCTATAAGTTAAAATCAGTTCTATTTTTTTGTGTTGGTATTGTTTTGTATCTATATTAATTGCTAAATTTTAAGATTAAATTTTATTACGATATCTATCATTTATATATATCTATATCTATATATTATATGTATATATATATAATAACAGTCTTGTGCGTTTTATTGATATAGATACGATATTCAAATGGAGTGTTCAGATATCCGTAGTAGCCCCTTTATACAGTAATGAATGTCACATAAAACTGTTTTCGAATATTATTTTCAACTGTTGTTTAAATTACTTTTAAAATGTACCTCTTGCACCTTAAATTGCAATAATCTATTTTTTTTTTTTTTTCATAAATGCACGGTAAGAGAAGGTAGTGGGAGTAGCACACCAGATTTTTCCTCAAATTAATTCATTTGCAATATTAATGCATATAATGCTATTGGACTGAATATTATTGACTTACTGAGTTAGAATATATGCAACAATACATGAATTACCATGCTTTTCAATTTATCTCAAGTGATTTTTCATTATCTCCAATGCAAAATTATTCAATTTTCGGAAATAATATTTTTTTTCCCTACTATTTATTAAAAAAGAAGAAGAAAAGAAAGAAAGAATAAGAAAAAGAAAACATTTCCATTAAATAAACTTTTCGGACTCTCTCTTTCTTTCTTTCTCTCTCTTTCTTTCTTTTTTTTTTTTTTTACGCGATCAGTATTTAAATATTTCCTTTATTTTTATTTATTTATTTATTTATTTTTTTAAATAAGATTTTATTTTATAATATCACTAGCAGGCTTCGCCCGCTTCGCTGGACCCTATTTTTAAATGAATCACTATAATTACTGAATTCTCAAAATTGCATTAATTGCATTAATGCAAAATTGCATTAATTGAAAAAAAAAAAAAAGCGAAACAAAATCTGATTAGGAAAAATGTCGCACCAGGTTCTCAATGCCTTCGGAAAAAATTCCCAAAATGCTCTAACTCTTATTTCTGTTATTTTCCCCCTTCGCCCCCCCCCCTGCCGTCCCTTCTAATAACGTTACACTTTCTAAAATATCCACATTCGACTTGCAAGCCTCTAAAACCAATCTGTACCAATTTTGAACGGCCTAACTGCATTTCTATTTGTTTTTGCCCATAGCCCCCCCCCTTACCGCCCCTCCTAATAATTTTACAAATTCAAAAATATCCGCATTCGATTTTAAGCATCGAAAACCATTTGCGTACCAATTTTGAACAATCTAATTCTATTTTTATTTTTTGCCCCCCATCCCCTCCCCCCTTCTCGCCCCTCCTAATAACTTTACACTTTCGAAAATATCCCCATTCGACTTGCAGGCCTTTAAAATCTATCTGTACCAATTTTGAATGCCCTAACTGTATTTCTATTTGTTTTTGCCCATAGCCCCCCCCTTACCGCACCTCCTAATAATTTTACAAATTCGAAAATATCCGCAATCGATTTGTAAGTATCGAAAACCTCCATATACCAAATTTGAACGATCTAACTCTATTTTTATTTTATTTTTGCCCCCCCTCTCTCCCCTCCCTCCTTCTCTCCCCTCCTAAGAACTTTACACTTTCGAAAATATCCCTATTCGACTTGCAGGCTATTGAAACCTATCTGTACCAATTTTGAAAGGCCTAACTGTATTTCTAATTGTTTTTGCCCCTGCTGCATCTCCCCCCCCCCTGCTGCTCCACCTGGGGGCTGAATTTTTAAAATTCCAGAAATAAGTTTTTAGATATTTGTATTAGCTATATTTTATAGCAAAAATTTCCCGTATATCTTTTTTTTTTTTTTTTTTTTTTTGAGATATATAGGATTATGCGAAATCACGTTTTACGCATGTGAAATCCCGTTTCTCCCCCCCCCCGCCCCCCCCCCTTGGGGACAGAATTTTGAAAATTCCAGAAATTGGGTTTTAGACATTTATATTAGCTATATTTTAAAGCAAAAATTTTACGGATATCTGTTTTTTTGTTTGAGATATGAAGGATTTTTTGAATTCACGTTTTGCCCCCCTTCCCCCCCTTGGGGGCGAATTTTTTCAATTTTTTTTTTCCTAAACCATCCCTGATCTATAAGGAAAAAAAAAACAAAAAAAGAATGATCGAAATCGGTTAAGCCGTTTACGATTTTATAAAGGACATACAGACAAACATTCATTTTTATATACTATATAGATTTATAATTGTTTGTTGTTATACTGTAATAAAAAATAATTTATCAATGAAAAATATTACTGATTTTATATATATATATATATATATATATATATATATTTAATCTTGATTTCCTATAAAAAAATTGTTATGTTGCATTTAGAATATTCAAATAAAAAGACGATATATGCTGACTGCGCCCAAATGCTGGAATACTGTGAACATAATTTAAAATACTATATAAATATACAATGTCCTTCTCACAGTTGTAAATAATCAATCATTCACAGTCTTCCTTAAAATAAAAGGAAAAAACAGATTGAAAGATAGAAATTTTTCAAAATATTGTAGCTTAATAGATTTACTTAATATATATATATATATATATATATATATATATATATATATATATATATATACATATATTATGTAGCCTTGTATATTGTCTAAAAAAAATAGCTAAGTTCGAAAAATGATTTTCATGAATTTAAAACAACTATTATAATTATATTTCATTAGGAAGCGCACAAAAATGTCTTCATAGCTTTATTTCGAAAAAGAAAACATTAGGAATATTGCAGTGGTTTTCATAATCGCAGTGCCTCAAAACGCGTAATTATAGAAGAAACACAGTTTCAAAAATTTGACCCAGAAATTATAAGAGGGAGGGGGACTGTTCTTTCGAGGGAGAAGACGTGAATACGTCAAGCATTTTTCTTTCTTTTTTTTTTTTAATAGGACTGAGGACTATTAGTCTCAATCTGGGATTTTTGCGGCATCATTTTTCGGTCGTTGAACATTTATGGGAATCTAAAATTTATCGAAAATATAAATGAATAATTTGAAAAAAAAAAAAAAAAAAACTAATAGTCCTCCGTCCTAAACTAAATTCTGCTTTTGCCAGAATTTCATCAAAAACAGGTTTTTGTTCTTTTTTTTTTTTTTTTTTTTTTTTTTTTTTAAGAAAAAGAAAAGAAAATTAATAATAATCAGTATCGTTACAAACTATATCGAAAAAGTTTATTTTAATAATTTTGAATTAGGAAATAAAAACTGCGCGTGCAATAATATGAAATAAAAATAAGTAAAAAAAAAAAAAAAAAAAAAAAAAATGAATTTAATGATTTAATTTTTATATAAAACACGATCGCATGCTATCTTAAAAAGTAGATGTAAAATTTAAAGTTTAATTTTTTTGGCAACAATTATAAATTAAAATAAATAATTTAATGAAAGTTTAGGAGTTAGAATTTTATTTCTTCTCTTTCTTTTCTTTTCTCTCTCTCTCTTTTTTTTTTTTTTTATGGATCAAGCTTTAATTTATTAAAAGTTTTTTATTATTCCCGTGAACAAAAATTTAATTTCGTTGTGAAATTTTGTGTTATAGTTTCAAAGAATATTTCTGAACATCGCTGACTAATTGTCTGTTGCATTAATTATTTTTTAAATGTATTACTTATCAATAAATATGTAGTGTTATTTTATCATTACTTATTTTTATTTAATTAATTATATCGCATTTCTTTTAATATAAAAAATTCAGGATGTATTTATGTTTGAATTATACAGCCATGACAATTATAATCAGGTACTGGAATATCAGCATTACTTAATGGTATTACAGCATTACTTATAGCAATAGCATTACTTATCAGGTACTTAATGATCCAGGCCCTTTTAATTTCGATTTTAAAGTTAAATTTTGAGAAGCCGGTTTCTTTTTAATTGTTTATTAAATGTTTGTGTCAACTTCAAGTAAAGTAACAGTGCTTGTATTTTTCCACTTTTACGAAAAATAATCTGGTATTGCATTCACACCACTTTCTCATATCCTATATTAATATACATATATTATTCCAGTTTAAAATATAAGGTATTTTAACATTTCAAACACGTTTTAAACAACAGGATAAATTATTTTTAGTATCAATTGTTATTATTATTATTGTAGGGCTTTTGCTGGAATTCGATAATCTATCTCTCATACAACCTACAGCCGAGGTTTCAAAGCATATTGATAACAATGCAACAGGAAATGACCAGACCTTTAGGGCTTATTTGGAGGGGATGTTGTCTACTGCGGTACTGACATTTTTCTCGTCTCCAAGAATAATTGCTTTCTTTAAAGTGTTCGAGCGTTTTATAATAGAAAGTGACGTAGTTTGGTTTCACACATCTGCAAACTTATAGTACCATTCCGAATAAAAGTCGCATGTGTGATTCTGTCAAACATGTCCTACATTTTTTAAATCGACAATTGTTGATACTGTTAAAATTTAAACAGAAAAAAAAAAAAAAAAATACATAAATAGAAAAGAAAAAGGGAGGGTGTTATATTATGAAACAAAAGATTAAAAATTAGAATGATTTTTTATTTGTCAAAGCATAAAAAATATTATTTATGTAAATTGGAATCATGTACTATATTATATGAATCTAAATAATTATTTTTTTTTTAAGTACATGTAATGTTTATTCAAAAATATACACAAAAACTCATCTTCTAACCTCATTTTTTTTCTCTTCCTTTCTTCTTTCTTTCTTCTTCTTCTTCTTCTTCTTTTTTTTTTTTTTTTCTCTTACATCTTTACATTTATTTATCTTTTATATATAAAATTATTTAATGTATATGCATTTTTTTTTCCATTTTGATTCTAAGTGACAATTCTATTAAACACTTAATTAATACGTCCTGCCCCTGTCCCGGGCGTGTATGTTCGTCTTTTCAAAGTACGATTCTTTGTATTGTATTGCTACCACTGAAACTAGTGACACGATCTGTTAATGCAATAAAATTTAAAATAATCCTGGAAGTGATCTTTACAGTGTTTTTGAAAGATTTACTCATTGTAGAGTTTAGAGAGGACGGTGGATTGGGAAGCGAATTCCTTTAATTTTCGTCGGCAGTAAAGGGTTTAATACACAAACATGAAAATTGTCGTACATTTTACACACATTAATTATACGAATAGAGGACTCAAAGTAGTATCGTTTGAAAATTATGGTTAATGTGAGTTTAAGGGGGAAAATATTGTCTTATAATCTTATAAAGTTTTTTAATTAATCGTTATTTTTATGCAATTTTTCATATTATACACGTAATCTTTTGAATTAAAAATTCTTAATCAAAAAAGTTGTTAAATTTGGTAATTTCTTAAAATTTAAATAAAAACATGGAGTATTGGATATTACCCTATTTTTATTAACTTCGATTCTTGATTGTTTGTTTGTGTGTCCTGTACAAATCATGCAATCGACTTTTAACTAACTTCCCGACTAGTTAGACATTTGAAAATTTCAGAAAAGCTCAGAACACGGTGACAATGCATTTAAAAAATATTTTTAGCCAACTGTTTCAGGTACTCGCTACCTTCGATAGCGTTTATATGATCCAACAATCATGTAAATTCCCGACTAGTTAGACATCTGAAATTTTCAGAATAGCTCAGAACAGGTGACAATGCATTTTTTAAATAATTTTAGCCAATTATTTCGGATTCCCACTGTCTCCGATAGCGTTTATGATTCAGCAGAAAATTTAAAAACATGGTATTCCAAAAGTTATTTTTATCTTGTAATTATTTTATACTATTAAACGTATATTTAAATTATAAAAGGATTTGGTTTATAAAAGCTCTTTTTTTTTAATTAATTTATGCTCTAATATCTTTATTTTTTTCTTTCTTGCACTTTTTTTTATTTTTATTTTTTTCAATTTACGATAGCTCTAATTTAAAGACATATTTTTAAGGTAAAACATAATGCATTTCAATTAATTGAAATTGGCTACTTATTTTTAAAAAGTGGATTATTTATAGTTAATTTTCTGTATATATAAGAAAAAAGTAAAAGATCCAGAAATTTTTTTGATTTTCGGTTTTCGATGAATTTACACTTTTTGAGATTTCCTGAACACAATTCGACAATTTTTAGTAGATATTTGTCTTTTTATGTTAGCAGACATTGTGAACAAACACTATACCTCCTGATTCAACTGTCAAGTTGAATTTTCTGATATAATTTAACCAAACTTGATATTTTATTGGTTCTTGACTTGAATAATTGCTGATTATTTGATTATAACATCCAAAAGTTGACATTACCAGGTTGCGATATCCTCTCATTTCAGGAAAGGCTTGGTTGTTTTCTGTTAGATTCTCCGTTATTTTGCGATTAATTGATTATTCCACTTTAAATTTCACTTCAGTTTTTCATGTACGATAGGGAGCCCGCTAGCTATTTGCTATTATAGCCGCTACTGAACGAAATCGTACATTAGTGCTCAAGTGTGAAAAAGGTCTCCCCTGAAGAATTTTTTTAACCTTTCTGAGCTTCTCCTATATAACAAAATTTTTCATTCTTATTAGTCTATGTGGTATCAGTGATCTTGTATTTGTTGCTTGGCTTTTACTACGTTTAATAGATCATCATTATTATTATTACATATATATATATATAGTATGTAAAATTCTGCTGTTTGAGTTCGAGTGCATATCGGCCAACAGGTGACGTTGTTAGATTTTCAACTTAATCTTGTTTGGGGAAACTATATTTAAGCTTCTACAGTGTTTAAGAATATAAAACTTGGCATGTGCAATGTTCCTTAGATAAAACTATGCTGATTCAGTTTGAATACATATCGAACGACAGGTAGCGCTATTATTCTGCATTATTTTTCGTTTACGTGAAAGCTATATCTGAGCTTCTATGCTATGCACCAAACCCCCGTGTGCTATATATTATTAAAAAAATATTCTTATTAAATTTGGCGAATATAGGCTGACATGTAAAACTGGTATTACATTCTGTGGTTTCCCAGATGACTGTATCTCAAGAACTATTGGTGAAAATTGTATAGAATAACATATGTAAATGGTGATTATGAGAAGGTAAACTGATTAAATTTTTGTTCATGTTAATCGGTAGGTGACGTTGTTGTGTGAAATGATGTAGAAGAAAGTATTGGATTCGTGAATTTTTCGACTCCTATTTTCAACGAATTTACATGTTTTGAGATGCCCTAAGCATGATTCAACCATTTTTAGAAAATGGCTGCCTGTGTTTATGTTTATGATGTTTTGGTAAAACTTTGTATCTCACAAACCATTAGACAGATTCTAAACAAGATTAGTGTTTGGTTAGACCTTGATTTTATTTGATGAAGATTAGCTTTTGGAATATATCATATCCAATAGTGGCACTGCTATGCTGTGATTCGACCCATTTAATTGGAAATTAGAACTCAGTTTCTGTAGTGTATAACAGCATCCAACTTAGTATATGAGATAGACATTATGTGACACTGTGCTGCTTCATCTTGGGTGCAAATCAGCCGACACATTGCGCTGCTGTGCTGCGATTTAATTTCGTCTATGAGAAGGCCATACCTCTTCTTCTATGACATATAAATGCACCAAACTTTATATGTTGTATGGATAATGTGTGAAACCATGCTGATTCAATTTAGATGCATATCGGATAAAAGGTGGCGTTGCTATGCTGTATAATTATAATTATTATTATTTTCATTTACGGTTGTGGTTGTGTGGTTAAAGCCGATTGATTACGCTAGGGTCCTAGGCCTGTGGGTTAAAGGCTCTTCGTTGGGGATTTTCGTAATGGGTCTTAGTCCTTATTTACGTGAAATTCGGATAAAACCATGGAAAACTACGAACGACTAGGTCGACGAGCGAGCGCTACCTGTGATCGAACCTGGCACTTTCCGTATATCAGCTTTCAGCGCAAAACCGCTCGGCCACTGGTGGGGCTTTTCATTAACGGAAAGGCTATATCTAAGCTTCTTGGTTACATAAGTACAATAAACTCGTTATATATTTTATTTATTAATTTGTTTTATCTTATTTATTTATTTTTATAACAGAGTCTGAAAAAGCATTGTTTACACGGAAATTTTCTATTTCTATATTTATTATCTGAATGCTTACCTAAAAGATTATTAACAAACGATTTATAAAACGACCGAATTATAAACAAATGATTTAATATTGCATGTATGTCTTGGCATTCTCAGAAACGACTCTGATAAAAGTTTAGGATTAGGATTAGTATTTTGTGTGACGCTAATTCTAATTCAATAAACAATAAAAGTCTCGTTGTCCTAAATTAAATCTTTTTTTGTATTAGAATTTATATCTTACTTAGAAACAAAAAATTAGCTTCAGCTTCTTTCTTTTTTTCATAAATACACATTTTCAGTTTTTTCACGCATTCTTTTGTATTTAAAATAGCTACTAAAAAAAAATATCTGTAAATGCAGTTTTTTTAAATGCAATTCAATGACTGGTGATTTAGCTTATTTTCTAGATTTATTTTCCCTTATTTTCCTTTATTTGTCTAGCAAGAAAGTGAGTGTAGTTTCATTCTCTTTTTTTTTATCTGCTGACATATTGTTTCGATGTACATAATATTCTTCGCTATCGAAATGCCCAGAAGAAGATTAATCGGTTGGATTGAGAGGCAAATAATATAGAGAAGTTCATGGAGATATTCTTCGTCATGTAAATAAAATTGCTGATAGATCTTTTTCTTTCTGAAGGATATAATAGCAATTACCAAGAAACTTTTTTCACTGAAGTTTTGAAATTCTACATTTGTTATTTAAATCCTTACTTAATGTTTACTAGCACATACTTATTACGGCATCCATTCGTCTGCTACTAATAAGTTTAGTTTTCTAATTACTCATGTCAAATTTAATCCAATTTAGTGATTACAGTGCAACCTTTTTGAAAAAACACCTTTCATATGTGATATTTATAAAATAACTTTCATTTAAAGTGCAAAGCATAATGATATAAAACATCATTTTCTATCTCTCTGTCTCCAGCTCCCCCATCTCTACCCAGACATATGTAACATTCACTTAATTTTTTATTCACAGAAAGTGACATTTGCACAAAATGTCAATAAAAAAATCGATAACAAGTGTTGTTTAAAAATAATTTATTTTTCACCCCCCCCCCCCTTTTTAATATAAATAGCTAGCAGGGTGATAAGAAAACAACCACATTTTTTACTCTGCTCCCCTCTTAGCAACTCCTCCCCCCGATATGCGTAACACTCACTGTAATTTATCATTAAAATTGGTAAAATGGTGATACAAAAAAATCTTGTTATTTTCCTCTGCCTATTCCCCTTTAGCCCTTCTCCTTTCCCCTTTAGTCTGATACTTACTGTAATTTTTTCACAAATTGTACGTGATTATACAAAGTTTCATTAAAATCCGTAAGAAATTGGTATAAAAATAATTATTTTAATTCGATCTGGTCCTACCCCCCCCCCCTTTCCCCAGGTATATATTAAGTGAATGTTATACCAAATCAATTGAAATTTTTAAAAATGTAATTTTAAAGTCATTCTTTAAATTCATTGTTTGATATTTATTACTTTTACGATTTGCAAATTTCATTCCAAGTGCCTTTTTTTCTGTGTCCTTTTTTCCGGGATACATTCGCTATACGTGATCTCAACCACCAATGTTCTAAAAACATTTTATATTAGATTTCAAAATATTCTTTGCTTTGCATAAGGCTTTATTTCCATATGTCTTTCATTGTTCATCCATTTACGTCTTCTTTCCCGACGTTTGATCTTTGTAATGATAAATTATCATACATATACATATTTTAATAATTTTTTAAAACGTATTAAAAGCCAAGCAACAGATTTAAGATTACTGAAAGCATATAGACTAATAAGAATAAAATTTCACGTATATATATATATATATATATATATATATATATATATAATATATATATGATATATCTCATTATACATAATTCATACATCTTTTACTGTTAATTTAAATTTAAGATAATTTATGGATTAAGTATAATATCACACACACACACACTCATATATATATATATATAGGGGCGTATTAAAGGTAAAGGCATATTTGAGCTCAAGCCCCCCTCCCCCTCCACTATATATCGCAAAATTTTCTTTTGAGACCAAATGAAATAATCAAACCAAATTTTAAAACTAAAATATATCCATTGATTTATCGTAATTATTATTAAACACTAGAAAATAAAAATGTTTTTTAGTCGTTTTTTAAATGAAATGTTTGGATCCTTATAATCTTTTAATTGCTTAAATATATATATATACATATATACATATATATATATATATATATATATATATATATATATATATATATATATATATATACACACTTGGCACGTGTTTACACTTTTAAATAAAAAATGTAAAATTTTTTCATGGATTTTTCCAAAGTCGTTTGACTTTTCTAATGTTTTCGGCCGATCAATAACCAGATTATCAGAAAAACAGTGTATATTCTTGAATGTAATATTAAATCATATTGATTTTAAATTTTAAAAGTTATTTTATCAGTCCTTTTCAACGAAAAAAAAAAATGGAATAATAAGTCATATTGATTTTAAAATTTAAAAGTGAGTTTATCAGTCCATTTTCATCAGAAAAGGAAAAACATTTCACCCTGGCATAGCGCGGTTTACTAATGAACGCTAATTCTCCAGAAAATTAAGATAATTCAAATTAAATTGCCATTATTTTTTTTTTTATTTTTTTTTTAATCAATATTCCTTAATTTTCGAAGAAACCAGATTTCTGTTTTAATAATCAGGGCAAAACGTTTTCATTAAAAAATTGTGAATATTACAATATAAACTATATGATAATATGACAATATAAACTATATGATAGTGCATTACTTTTGGTCTGGAGTGTTATTTTATTTAAAACTTAACATGAAAGGCAAAAATATGCTTTGCAAGGGCGGCAAATAAACTAGTTCGGACCCTGCTTTCAAATTCGTTCAAAGTATGTTGCAATAGCTCTCTCTCTAGTTCTCGCTTGCCGACTTTCTTGAGAGATCATCTTCCTTCCAACAGTTTTTCCTTTTTCTTAGAACAGTTAGTAAGAAGTAAGAAACATACCGCTGGAAGGAAAGACATAGGCTTTGTATAGTACTGAAGCGCAGAAATGCAGCTTTTCTAGCCAATTGTTTTTAAATGGTCATCTGGAAGTAGCAAACATGAAACACAAACAGATGTACAACAGTTAGTTTTCTTGTGAATTGTAATTAATCAAACGGTATACCGCTTATACCGCCGGATTGCACACATGTGACATGTGACAAGAAACACCTTTTGAAGTTGTATATAACATTAATTATATAACTTCATTAATTCAAAAATTAACATACCAACTAAATGGTTAATTCGATTTTTTGCGGGATATAACCATCTGCTACTTCTTTTTCTACTGAGTCTTAAATTTTGTATTCTAAATTTTACTATATATATATTTATATATATACACACACACATACAGATTTATATTATTAATACAGGCAGATAAAACAAATTTTCTTTGCAAAAATTGAAAAAAATATATTATTCGATCGGAAAATATTTTTTTGACGTGTAAGTTAATGATAGAGATAATTTTTTCTCGTTACTAAGTATAAAAAATCTGAAAGTAATAAAATAATAATCTCTATTTTCTGAACTCTGTAAAGTATAATAACAAAATATTCGTTGATGTTATATATCCATATTATTTCATGAGCAAATTATCAGAGAGAAAAATATTATCTACTTGTCTCCTTTAAATGTATGTGTAAATAATTTTAGAATTTCTATATATATAAATAGCTGTAAGTATTTAATTCTTAATTAAAAACACCTAACTTTTATAATTTGGATTCTTCACTATATATTCATCAATTAAACCTTAGTAAGAAAAGAGAAACTGTCATTTTTAGTTAGTGGGGAAATAATTATAATAATAATAATAATAGAAAAGAATTCTATTTCAGCATATTAACTCAATTAATGAGGAGATCTAAATTTTTTTTTTTTTTTTTTTTATGTTCCGTTATTTTTTCTATTTTAAATTCTTAAATTTTATTCAATTTGCGTGTTTTTCACTTCAGCCATCTGCATTCCTTAGCAAAGATCACTATTCTTTTTTTTTTTTTTTTCATTCTTTTGCATTAAGTCATTGGAAATTTACAATTTACTTAATATGGCCGAATAGGGCATAATTTCTCATTCATAAACGTCCATTTTGAGGGATATTTTCATCAAAAAGATGTCAGAACACTTTAAACTATCATTTAGGATACTGGCATGAACGTTCCTGACTATGAATTTTTTAATTTAAAAATTTCATAAGTTATGTTGAATTTACGATATACTTAACATGGCAGAATAAGGCAAAATTGAGTATAAATGTGCATTTTGAAGATCATAAATATATCGGACAAATTCAAAATAGCATTTATGATTGTACTTGTATGAACATTATTGACTACAAGTATTTAAATAGGAAAATTTCGTAAGTTATTCAAAATTTAAGATTTTATCAATATAGCAAAATTGGGTGATATTCCATTTAAATATGCATTATGGTCAATTGTTGTATTGGAAACAGTTGTATGAGAAATAAACTACAAATTTAATCACAATAAAATAAATTAATAGATTAGTATAAGAAAAACACATCGAACTGAACTGTGGGTAGCCTATTAGGCGGGGATTTCCTTCTGTCACTGTATCAAGCTTTGGTCAAATTCATTTCTTTTAACATGATTATAATATGTCCCGCACTAGAAATTTATGATAACATAAATATGATGGGAAACTGAGCAGAGTCCACCTATGCCAACTAGTTTTGTATATTTTAAACAATCTAAATTTTTTAAAGCGAACTTTAAGGGGGATCTGGGACACCATTTTTTTTTTTTTTTTTTTTTTTTTTTTTTGATGAATTGCAGTAATTATTTTTTCTAAAATTGAAGCTTATTTGACGACGAATTTGAGAAAAAAAATAATCTTTAAAAAAATTTAAATAAAATTTTAAATTTTTGGTAAATTTTAAATTTGTTATATCTCATGAACTAATGGTTCAATTTACAAACTTTTTTCACTGTTATATACAGAAAAGATTTATCTTCAATTTGTCTTCAGGATTTCTGATTATAATAATAAGTTTTTTAAATATTAATTTTAATTTGAAAAAAGTACTTATTTCATGCGTAACTTTACATGGATTACCAAAATATTTTTGCTCCTAATTAAAAGTCCCAAAGACAATTTATTAAAAATACACTACAGAACTTATGTGCAAAATTTCAGCCATGTATCTCAGAAGGAAGTAGGTCAAAATGCCCTGTACTGTAATTTTATGAGAATGTAGATATGATGGGAAACTGAGCAGCATCGACATACGCCAACTACTATTTTGAATGTAATTGATGGAAGTACTTTGCTATATTTTACTATTCTAACGAAATATTTTACTATTCTAACGAATTCTGTTCAATAAATAAATTAAATTTATTATATCCATACAGCAAACAAAATATTTTTGAAGATCTATTTTCAACTCTGGTTCTTTTGTATAATATCACGTTTTGAAGCGCCCTGATTATGAAAGTTCCCCTACACTTAGAGATTCTCAAAATAAAATTTATACTGTCTTATTACCATAAGCATTGAAATTTTAACAAATAGACTGATTACACACTATATACCAGAAGAAACTAAATTTCAAAATAAATAAATATGAAATTATTAATCTATTAAAAATAATAAAAATACAAATTTCGAGTTAACAAGGTTACTTTAAAAAATTCAGACAATTTAAAAACCCATTAGCAGAAAAAGATTTTTGCATCCGTGTATAGTAGTCATTCAATTGAAAGCATAGCTGCTTGTGTTGATTGCTTTTTTAAGCTATCGTATCACAGATTGTGGCAAACCATTCATAATAGGGAAAGAAAACCCCCAGCCCCGACACCGGTTTTAAAAGACTGCACTTGTTCTTTTCTTCTTATTCAGGAAGGGAAGGGAGGAAAAGCCCTCAAGACATTGTTCATTATTGCATATGGTACATATAGAATATAATCATTATTTAACCGACCGATGAAAATTCATAATAATTTTGTGATACATTCCTTGTATCAGGCAAAGGGGTATTTTGTGTTTTCATTTAAAAGAATCTGGCGTGTCACTCACACGACTTTCCCTTACCCTAAAATTAATTACTATAAATACAGGTTGGAGATTAAGAGGTAAGATAACGAGTACTGTTATGTAAACCTATGTTAAACAACTCAAATTAGGCTTCGGAAGACTTTGATAATTAGTTCTGTGTGAGGGGGGCTGCTGCCGCCCCTCAACCCCCTGTTTCATTAATGCGCCTACATTTATATACAATTGAATTAGGTTATTAAAAAATAATTTCGCTTTTAAAAAATATTTTTTTAAATTATTATTTAAAAAAATTATCTTTTATAATAATGCAGACAATTTCCATATTAGATAAGAAGTATAACACTACATATCCAAAAAAAAGTCCATTTTATTCTCAATATTAAAGAAAAAAATATATAAATAAATAAATAAATAAATAAATAAGATTTTTTTTCTAAGGTTTTTTGTTGTTGTTGTTGTTGTTGTTGTTAAAAAGGGAAAAGATCGATAACTTTATTTTAAAGTATCGCAGATCGATGGTTCAACCATTCGTTTTAAAGGTATTGGCGAGCTATTTTGAAAGATACCCATCATGAAAAATTACTCCCCTCGAAGGCGGACTTCCCCCCCAGGGGGAGGCGAGGCTCCTACATGCACTTTTTTTTTCCAGTTGACTATCTCTATTACAAAAAAATGTATATTCGTTTCATTTGGTTTAGTGCAGTCTATATATGTTAAACTCTACTTACCTGCAAATTCCCCCATAGATGTAATGTATTTGAATACTTTTGAGTGTCCCTGTACACAAACCATTTGCTTCATCTCAACGAAAAGCTTATTGTGGCATCCGCTACTATTTGTTAGTGAGATATGCTGATAACAGACACACAGACCATTCGCTAAAAACATGATTTTCGTATTCAGGGGACCTCAGAACATGTAAATATAACAAAAACTCGCGTTCGAAAATTTAACCATAAAAAAATAATTTCTCGACCCTATGGGTAAGAGAAAGTAAAAAGGTACTTTAAATTTACGATAACTTTTAAACCCCTAGAAAACACAAAGCGGATTGGGGTATTCGAGAAAGGATTTAATTGAAATAAGATCGTCTGACAATATGCATATCTGATAAAGGAGTTTTAGAAAGTAATCTCAGTCTTTAGAGGGCCTTTTTTTTTTTTTTTTTTTACGTTCTTTTAAGTATAAAATTAGAGGGCTTGAAAATATTTTTGTAGGAGACCGTCCACACATATGACATTTTTGTAGAGAACTTGTCCCCCCGCCAGGCAAGCTCGTATAAGAGTTAATATGGAGTCGGTCTTTATAGTATTGAATTGCAGAGTAAGAGAAAGTAGCACACTATATTATTTTAACTAGCAAGCTAACTTTACTTTATAATCTTTCTCAGAAAAACTTTTAATATTAAAAGTATTTTAAAACAGATTTTCTTATTAAAAGCCGAAAGAATAATATTAAGTAATTTCAACTAATTTAATTATTAAAAATACTTTTTTTTTTCTTTTTTTCTCTTTTTTTTAGTTCAAATGGTTTTTAGATTTGTACTGGTCAAGTTTTTAGAACATATTTTTATTTTTAATCATTCACAGAAAAAAAAAAAAAAATGTATAGTGGCGGTTGGATGGGTAGATGCTTGATTGCGTAGGATGGGCGGTGTTGTTTGGCCGGATGGTTGGGAGGCATTGTGAAGTTAAAAAAAAAAAAAAAAAAAAAAAAAAAGGTCATTACTTTTTTTACCGTAACAGATGGTGCTCATTGAATCCATGAAACACTTCTATCTCTACATGATATTTTTAATTTGCTAATTTACGTAACTCAAATTAATCTTTGTTATAAATTCAAATTTAATTAAATTTTAAATTTAAGGTTTATTTGTTAAAAATTAGAAGTAACTAATTACATTAAAGTATGCACTAAAAATTATTTTACTTAATTGTTCAGTAGATGAATTCTTTTCCCTTATTAACTGTGACTTTAACTGTTTTGAGTCTCATGGCTGTTGTGGAGTGCTTTACCTTTTTCAAAAGTAAATAAAGATAAAATTTTGTTTATTAAATTTCCTTAAGGGTGATTTATTATTTTGGGATAGGTGTTTTATGTTTAATAAGTTTAATTCTCTCATGTTTTTTCCACTTCATAAATTTATTTTGAAAAAATTGGTGAATGAAGATTAATGAGTTCATTTCTTTCTTGGATTTTTCCACTTCATAAGTTTGTTTCTAACTTTTTTTTTTTTTTTCCCACACAAATTGTTTGAAATTATTATCGTGTCTTTTAGGTGACCTCGGGCATTGCATGCTGTAAATTTCTAGCAGTTTGCATACAGCATAACAGAAAGATCACCTACTTTGCATACCACATTCATTCAATGCCCTTTAAAAAGTAACGAATTTGTATGCTTCAATATTCGGTTGCTTATTTTTTTCTTTTCGTCAACTTCATTCATTTTTTATAGTTCTTCATGTGGTACTTGGATTCATATAATCCAATGTTGGAAAGGGTTTTCAATATATATATATATATATTAAAAGTATTTAAAAATAATGTTTTCAATTAAAATCTCAAATAGCTCTATTAAACAAACTAATTTAAGTATTAGTTATTTTTATTATTATTAATTAAAGTAGTTTTTAATTAGATTTTTTAATTATTTTTTTCTTTAATCTTGCAATTTTTTTAGATTAAATTTAAAAGATCTTCAAAGAATTGGAGAATGCCTAAAAGCTGTTTGTTTATTTCCGGTATCAGTTTATTGTGGACGAGAGAGGATTTTCTCAAATAAAAATGAGAATAATAAACTTTCATAGTCAGACTTCATCCTTCTTTTCCCTGACAGCTTTTAACAAAAACTGTTATTCCCCTTAACACGTTGAGCGCTATGCGAATTCTTAATAAAATCCATTAAAATTCCTCAATGAAATTATCCTGTAATAAATAAAAATTAAATAAATTTTCAATAATTACTTAAAACGATGTAATATTTTTAGTTTTATATCATATTTTACACTGTCAGCCACCGATGGCTGACACGGCGCTCAACGTGTTAATGGATTAGGGAAAGGGGACAGCGGGAACTCTCTGGGACGATAACGAAAGGGGGGGGGGGAGCAGTATTTCTTCTCTCCCACGGGAAGCAATATTCCTACGTGTACTTTTTTTTTCTAATTGACTATTACTATTATCAACATATTTATTTATTTATTTTTATTTTTTTTTTTTTTCACGTCATACACTGATTGGTTAAAAAAAAGGTTTTTATTGTTCCCATCATATTTAAACTCCTTATAGATTTTTATCTTGTTGAGCAAATTTTATTCTCTACTGCAATATTAAGAATTGCATAATAAAACGGAATGGGGATCCCACGTATTGGGTGATTTACAACAAAAGTTGAAGGGCAATATTTTATGTCAGTATGCATTTACATATAAATTTATATGAAATTTTGCAGACTAATTCTTGCGCTAGTGCTGACACAAAATTTTTATCACGCACACAGGGACTGTAAAATTTCTTATCTATTAAAAAATATTTGAATTATTTTAGGATTGTTTAAATGGTAAGTTTTGTTTGCGCAGAATATAAGAACAATAAACAAAGAAATAATCTTTTCATTTTATGAATCAGTTGTATAATATATTAATTTTATCATGTTTTAAGATAGTGAAGTTATAAAATATTCTCTTAATTAATCTACAATGAAACCTGAGTTCAATAGTTTGTGTTTGGGAACAATATAAATAAAACTGAAATCGGTTACTCACAATGCTAGTATCAATTAAATGAGTTACTCTAAAAGACATAAAAGACTGTAGGTAATGTTTAATGTGTATGCCATTGATAGAACATATAGGACAATTTATAACAATATATATATAATATATTATTATTATTATTGCATTACTAATTAGGATAGTCAGAATAAAAATCCGTAAATTAGTCAAGTATTATTGATGACACTTATTATTTGTTGAGAGCTCGCAAAATTTTGAAACTAAGTAATTGACAAGAGTTACTGGCTTTGCATTTGGTTACTCAGTGTGTTGGTATTTAAATCGCTTTAGTTACTCCAAATGTTGCCTAACACAATTGTCTATATTCTTAAAATTACTCAACTCATAAATAGCCGCAAATTTCATTTTAAGCAAGATGTAAAACTTTTTCTGCCTTAACTTCAAATGCTGCCTACAGAAATATATGCGTAGAATATTTATCATATTTACTTTTAAAAATGCAATAAAAAAAAAGAAAAAAAAAAAAAAAGAAAGAAAGAAAGAAAGAAAAAGAAATCAAGCAAGTGGGAACACAGCTGTGTTCCCAACTGATGAAGAGGAAAACACAGCATAACTGAAATTTTTAGCTTAAATAGAGTTAAATTTAACTAATTTTCTTGTTTACTAACATTGTAAAATTATTGTCCTTGTTTCTACCTTCCACTTTCATATCTTCTCTTATCATAATTTAAATACACTGTTTAATTTTTGTATATAAATATAGTGCTGCTTTTAAAGCCTAATTTATGCAAATTAGTTTTTGTCATTTATCTTGAAATTAATTATAGTAATTTGTGAAACAGATATAAATTTAATAACATTTAAAAATACGACATTGAATATATTTGAATCAATCATTGCTTAAAAAATTATAGTTGAATAACACAGTGAATATTACAATTGCACATGTGCATTTATAGTTATTTTTCTTTGTGTGTAGTGACAAGTCCTGTACACGATTATATACAACAAGTTTAACAAGACGAGAAATTTTAAATGTAGACGCTATCAGTGTAGATAAGGTCTATGTCGCTAACAAAAGTTACTCGCTTTGTAATTTGGTTACTCGGTGTGTTGGGGTTTAAATTGCTTTAGCTACTCAAAACGGTGGTTAGGACAATGAGTACACACAGATATTATATACACATTCATTTATTGTATTTATAAAATTGCACACACAAAATAATAATTATGATATAATTATAATAATAATTACTATTATTATTGAAGACATTTTCGTGGACAGCATAAGATAGGTTTTTATCGTGTAAATAAGGGTATGTGTCTCGAACAAAAGTTACTCGCTTTGTATTTGGTTACTCGGTGTGTTGGTGTTTAAATTGTTTCAGCTATTCAAAAGGGAAGATAGGACATTGGGTACACATAAATATTATATACACATTCATTTATTATACTTATTAAATTGCACACACAAATTTACTAAATTATTTATTATTATTATCATCGAAAGTATTTTCGTGATCATCATTAGATAGGTTTTTATCCTGTACTTAAGTGATATATATATATATAAAATTTTCATGTTTCAAAAAATAAAAAGTTATTGAAATCTATTTAAAGCCGATGCATCAGAATTATTTTGAGTAGTTCTATATAGAGTTAAAAAAGTTACACGTATCATTTTTTTTTTTTTTTTTTTTTTATAGAAAATGCTTAATAAATTCAATAACACACAAATCAAGTTATATTTAGGAATGCGTCGATGAATAAATTTAACCAATCATTGATTAAAAATTTTAATTGTAATAACTCAATGAATACTACAGCTGCTCATGTGAATTTATTATTTTTCTTTACGTCAGGTAACAAATCATGCACCCAATTATGTACAACAAGTTAAACTACATGAACAATTTTACATGTGGATGCAAACAGTGCGCAGGAGGGTCTTTATCGTCCAAGAGGTTCGAAAAACATAATTTCATTTCAAAACATTCAATTAATATTAACGAAAATTACAGTGCAGACAGACAGATAGATGAACTATATAAAATCATAATCATTTTTAATCATTTTTAAAGTGCTTTAAAATGCTTAACGCAAATAAAAATAAAATTGCAGCAATTGCCAATCATAGCCCTTGTTGTATCGGATTATTTCTATGCAACTCTGCAAATCATAATACTAATCTTACAATATTATATAGAAAATATTTTCTAGTGTTATGTCAATTTCAGTTTGATTTGTGCTGTGTAAACATATGCAAATGTTTTTTTTTTTTTTTTTTTTTTTTTTTTAAATACGTGTCATAGAGCATAATGTATTGGAATTGTTTTGCGAGTCCCTGTACATAAACCAAGTATTTATAGAAGTGCTATTTACTCCCATTTTCAAAAGAGAACATCCGATAGAAAATTTGAATGACATATGTCAATTTCAAGAAAATGCATCAACATCTATAGGAGATAGAGGACGGACGGACAGAGAGGCGGACAAACCCAATTCATAAACACATTTCAACCTTGTTGGAAATTGATAAGTAAGGTAATTATTCAATGTAATATTGTTACTACCCCGCTCTCACACACGCAAATCATGAAGAAAAAATGTTTTAATTTTTATAAAACAATTAAAATTTCTACAGGTGAGAAATATATCTATAATGTTCTTGTTTCCATGTTTGTTTTTTGACATGATATTTGTTGTAAAGTGAATTGACAGTTTATATTTGGGCCTCAAATTATGAAAGACCTAATATTCCTAAATACGTGCTTTGATAATTTTATTTATATTAGTAATTAAGGGACGGAATTTAATTATTAAGGCATTATTCAAAGAAAAAAAAAATACTAAAAGACAGAAAATTTAAAAGCAGGTTTGTAGCTAAAAATAGCTTAATTAGCTAATCTAGGAATCCTGCTCTTTAATAAACCAATACACACTAGGGTTGCTAGAACTGAAATTCCACCGCATAAGCGAGTAACCTGAAGGAAACTGTCTGGTTTTGAGGCTGCATTTTTACACACCGTTAGATGGCGCTGAATCGTTATTAAACTGTTTATAACACACAGTGTGTATCAATGATAGCACAGTAACGCATTTCCGAGTAACTTTCAGAAAACGGGCTCATAGTATAAAACTTAGCGTCAAAAAGGCTATGGTATACATAAACAATCCGAGTAACCGGCAAAAGTTACTCACATCGTCAGCGGTTACTCACAATGTTGGTGTGTAAACTGGTTAGGTTACGCGTAAGGGAGGGTAGGTAAACGCACACACACACACACACATATATATTAGGTCGTTGCAAAAGTTTGTGCGGTTTTTTATTGCTTCATTTCATAAAAATACATCAAATCAAATGACAATTTTTAATCAAAATACTCTCCATTACTTCTACAACCTTGGCCCATTTTTTGGGTAACAAATGTATACCACGGCGATAGAAGCTCTCGTCTTTGGAGGCAGTAAAATGATCCGTGTCCGCATGAACTTTTGCAACGACCTAATATATTACAGGGCATTTAGCACAACTCACTCAAAAATTAAGGGACTTTAGGGACTAAAATATTTAAAAAAAAAGGAACTTTAGAGACCTATTTATTTTACGTGTTCTGGAATATATGTATATTGATTTTTTTTTTTTTTTTTTTTCTCTATGATCCCCTACCATGTGTAACCCGAGTAATACCTGAAATCAAATAATTTAAAAATATATAGAGTCAGTGGCAAAACATAAAAATATATAGAGTCAGTGCCATACTCTTTCGGTTTTGTTGAATAACTTAAGATAAGATATATCATAAGATGGGGTTTGGGCCCCTTCATCTCTAGTAATTTTAAAGATGGGGCTTTTACTGCTCTTTGCAATGAAAAATGAAAAAAAATTCAGATTTTACATTTAAATGAATCTTTATCTGTCAATGAATTAATTGTCCTCAAAATTTGTCATTCTAAGTGTGTCGTGCATGAATGTGTGTGTACCCCCCCTCCCTCCTCCATGGGGGATCTTCTCAAAGAATTGTTAACCTATTTTTATGCAAGTTTTTCAGAAAACCACCGAAATTTTCAAATAGCTAGGCCCACAGTGTGACCTGAGTATGAATACAGAATTTCTCCTCCCCCATCTTTGAGAAAAGAATCTTTCACAACTGGTATAGCTTGCTGCTTTAAAATTCATTTTTGCACAATTGCAACACATGCATCAGCCTGTGTTTTGCATTGGAAAGCAATAATTATGCTGCATGTAACTGTCATGAACTGCTGCAAATAATTAAAAAGTATACGTCTGCAAAAGTTGAATGACAAATAAAACATGTTTTAATTAAATTATAAGCTTTATTTGAAGTTTTACACAGAAACTTTCTGGCCAGGGGCCTAGCTGCCATCAATGCTTGTGTGATAGTCTACAGAAAAAGAAACTAACAGAAGAAAAATAAAAAGTTAATAACTGAGGAAAAATGAATGAACAACAAACCACCTAAAATTTAAAATTCCAAACCTAATACAGCACGTATGTTTAGCAAATTTAAAGATCATAAGAATTACCCTAAATTTTACTAAATAGTAAATAAAAGGGAAAGTCCAACTTTCCTTCAGAATATATATGAAAGACATTTACCGTGAAATCCTTTTCCCTTCAAAGTATAGCCTAAGTTCCAACGGCAGCTTTATAAGAAAACTAAGTGAAATTAAAATTAATGAAAATAACACTACTGCGAATTTTGATGGCATTAAATTGTTTCCATCAACAAACATTAACAAAATTATAAATGAAAAAATGGAAAAAAAAAAAAAAAAGAAATATAGATAAAACCAAATCAGCACAACATTAATAGCAGCAAACAACTTAATGGGCGTCACCTGCTCAATCACGTGATGTGTAAATAATGTAAAATCGAATTCAATTAAATATTGTTCTTAAGAACAAAAGTGTTAATATTTAATATAAAGTAATATTGTGCATTTGTAAACAGTAGAATAATTAATTGTATTTGTAAATTTAATAATTTTGAAAAAACACTTTATGTGTTTATTTTTACCTATAAGAATCGATTTTTGTATGTTGTAGTGTAATTGTTACATTAAATGATCTAACAAAAAATAATGGCTTGTTCTTGTGGAATGTTTATGGATTATAATTTGAAATTTTAAAATGTTTTCAATTAAACTTAATTGCATAAAGGTGTTACAAGTTAATTAACTTAGTTACTGGCCTTATGGCTTTACACCGTACGATGTTGCACTATCAATGATTTAAATACCAAAAATCAGAGTATTTAACATGCTCTCCATGAACATACTAATGATGATTGTAAATGTATACAGCAAACAAAAAATGATGAATAACGATATAAAATGGATTAAAAATGATAATGTATAAAAAAAAATAACACAGATTAAATACAATTGATCAAAAATAAGAATGGAAAATGTTACTTCAGCAATTGCTATAGATATAGAAGACTTCATCTGCTGTTTGTTTATCACCTAACATGTGACTTCTGACGTCAGGTGGGAAGAGCTTATTCTCAATGAAAATTACTTCAGACTTAAAAATAAATTTTACCCCCCAAAAAAAAGAAGAAAAAGGGGGATGGGAGTCTCAATGGAATCCCCCTATTCAGGTTCACCACTGCATTAAAACTTAGGTTAACAAAAGAAATAATTTTTGAAATTTTAAAGATGAAATTAAATGTTGGTTTAAATATGCCGATGATGTTTTTGCTGTCAGCGACAAAACTTAAAAAATGAAAAAAACACAAGAAAAATTAAATAAAATAAACCTTAACATCTAAATAAAATATGAGAAAAGTCAGTTATAAGAAAAGCCTAGAGTGTAAACTATAGAAAAATAGAATTAAACAATTAACTCATATTGAAAATGGACTGAAACCAAAAGAAAAATATACTACAGCAATTTCATTTAATAAAGATGCACCCAATAAACTTAAAAATGAAGTTTCAAAACTAAACATAAATATCCCCACTAAACCTAGCAGATATTTTCCAGCATATCAGAAATGACAAAAACTCCATAAACCCTTTAGAAACTGCAGGCATTTATGAAATAAAATATCAAACAGAGGAAAATACAAACAGGTATTGCATAGCTATGAACTTTGACTAAGAGGAGAATAGAAAAATTAGGATAAAAGAACATGAAACTGACTTTAAGTATAATAGAGCTACTACAGCCCTAACAAAAATAATAAAGAACAAAATATAAAAATAAACTTTAAAAATGTAAAATAACTAGCAACTTTCAAAAATCTTACATGTGCAAAAAAAAGAGCATGAAATAAGAGATTTTAGCCAAAGTGCAGTTGCAATTGTGTGAAGGCCAGTAGGAGTATTGACCAGAAATGGCTACCTACTCGGCTCGAGAAATCAAACAAGAGGTGAATCAGCTACCGCAATACTCGACCATCACACAAGCAACAAAGATGGTGATGTGAATTGTTCATACATGTAATAATTACCAAATGTAATCTAGAATTTATGAAAAAAGGGGTGATACAACAGAATATAGAATCTCAGCACTGAGCTATAAAAGTGTCTTGAATCAATGGAAATCAATGAAGTCTCAATATCAAATAAATTGCACCCCATACCACAACTCCCAGTTGTCAGACCATGCGGCTGACGAGAGTCAAGCACAGCTGGCACATTTTTAACTTATACCATAACAATGTTAATACTCACTTTTTTATTTAACACCCCCCCCCTACTCTTTTTTTTTTTTTTTTTTTTTTTTTTTTTCCCCCAACTGTTTTTTTTTTTTTTTTTTTTTTTTTTTTGAACTACATATTGAAGAAAACTATTTTACAGAAAAGGTGGTGTAAAAATATTTGCAGGTACTAATGGTGTTACAGAATAAATTAAAATTGTGGCAATTCTGAGTAAAGTGAATATCCAACTATTATCCTGGACGTCTACAAATATGTCTTTGGTGGTCATAGTGTTGAATTTGTAACTGGACTCATTACTGAAAATAATTTGTTTCATGATCAATTGCATCCAGTACAACTGTAAGGATTCTAGAACTATGCAACGATGAGGGATAGTCAGCAAAACAGTCTTTTTAATTTTCGCCCCCCCCCCCCAAACCCATTTAGCTGAATTATCTATGAATAATAGTGTTCTTGTTATACATCAGATCATTGGCTGCCAAAAGTTAATCATTTTAATATTCTATTATAAGTTATGTGCCTTACACGACTTTATCACATTTGAATAATTTTTTGGGCATAACTAAAACTTTTATGACTTTTAGTGGGGGGAGAAAAAAAAGGGGGGACTTAGGGACCATTTTGGCAAAAAAAAGGTACTTTTAGGGACCTAAAAAGAGTTAAGGGACTTTAGGGACCACACTAAATGCCCTGATATTATTTCTAGAATCACAATTTATGCAATATTACAGACTAATGCACAACTCAGTCACAATATTAACAATAAAACTTCCAGAACTGAAAGAGGTAATCAAAAAACATTTTCTAAAAGTGCCATTCTTTAACTTATTTCAGATCTACAGACTAATTACTGATCTAACTATAACTGGATCATTACTTGAAAATTTATTTTTGCAATTAAAAAGAAATACTCAGTAAATTTTCTGAATGTCTTTCAAAGCCAATCATATAATAAACATTTTTCAAACAGTTTTTATGATATTATAAAGCACAAAATCAAACAATTTAATTTAAAAATTAATAAAAAGCCCAACAAAATTAAAACAAATACTCAATTCATTGTGAATTTTACAAATCAAATATTAAATAGAATTAACATTACATCTATCATAAATGACAAAGAATGTTTCCAATTAAAGATTTAAATTTATCTTGTACCTTCAAATATCCTCTTCCTCTTGACAGAAAGATATTCAATTATAATTCTGTATCTAAGTCTACCTCTTTTATGAACACTGAAACATGTAAATGAAATAATCCTTCTACGTCAAAATATATTGACAGAGACCATGAACACATTATCACTGGTAATCTTGATATTATTGATAATTATCATTTTAAAAAATTCATGGAATTTGGCACCAAATTTAGACTTCGAGATAAAACAAGCATTCCCCAAATCTTTCAACAGTTTTCTTATGACCTCGTTTTTATATATATATATATATATATATATATATAATTTCTATTACATATAATAAACCTATTGACTACTTCACTCAATGGAAACTTTTAGTGTTACAAAAAATAAAAAATGATTTATTTCTCAATTATTCAAATCTGGTGTATTTTAAAAAATCTGAACTTCTTCATTCCATCATATCACTACAGAATGACTTTGTGATAACTTGTGTTGACAAATCACCTAATAATTATGCCATTATATGTAAATCCTAACTATCTCTCTATTTTGAACTCTTCAGTATCTAATAGTAACATCTTTAGTTTAACTAATAATAACCTTATTATTAATAACCAAAAAATACATAATTACTATAAACTACTTAAACTTACCTTCAATAACTTTAATTATCCTTATACAGTTTTCATACCCAAGTTTCACAAATCTCCAATTAAATTTTGCACTGTCACTATTGGATGTAACACTTATAACAACAATACTAATAAAACTCTACTGGATATTCTTAAACAAATTTACAATTGTACTTGCAAAGTTGATAATTTACACTGCCTTAAAAATGGCTTTCAATTAATTCAATACATTAATCCGCTTGATAAAATAAACAATATTATGACTTTTGACTTTCAAGATGTTTTCAATAATATTGAGATCAGATCTAAGTAACATCATTTAGTCTTTTTAATGAATATAAAACTCAAATTAATCTTCCTCGCAATTTTAAAGCAGAAAAATTCAAAACACTTCTTAATTTTTATATCCATAATAATTATATCTTCCACAACAACAAAATCTATTCACAAAAAGTAGGAATCCCACAAGGGGAATGTAGCTCCAGAATTTTGGCAGATCTATACCTTTATTATTATGAAAAGCATTTTTGTTATGATGATGTCTAGCTTTATCGTTACACAGATATTATTGTATTTTATCTTAACAAGAAATCACAAAATACCTTTTCCTTTAATTATCTATCTAACCTAAAGCTAACTCAAAATACTCTAAATAATCAATCAATAGTCAGGTTTTATATAAATAAGTTTTTTTTTTTTTTTTTTTTTTCTTTTTGAGTTGTCGCTCTATGGTCACATTTTGTACAGTAACGCTCTTTAGACAAGAACCTATGGCTTAAACAATTGCAGAGAATTTTTCAGGTTAAAATAATGGAACGCCAACTGCACGTATATACTTAAAGGTTAGCTTCTTCCGAGGCCCCCTCATGACCAGAGGCCTGGGGCAGATTGCCCCCTCTGCCCCACCCTTAGTACGCCACTGGTGCAAGTTCTTAAAACCAATGTGTTGTATTAAATTTTAGGCTTACTTACTACCTGAAATACAAATATTATTAGTAAAAATAAATTATTTATTATCACTTAAGTTTTAATTTTATATAGCGTTTAAGAAATAAATGCAAACAAATTATTTTTTTCTACAAAATATGATGCAAATTTCAAGAAATTTTTTACCACATGTAAATATATATTGCATCTTCACAACATAATTTTCAATGTATTTGACAAAAGTCTGAAATCAAATAATTTAACTTCACAAATATTCAACATTTTTTGCATGTAAATATATATTGCACCCTTCAACACAGATTTTCGAAAACTTTAAAATATTCAAAAGCAAAAAAACCGAAAATCTGGTAGGCAATAAGATATTGTTTTGAAATTTACACTCGCGTACAACATTTGAGGGATCTAGATTACCAATTTTTAATATGGAAATGTTATGACAAACATACACATGGGTAACGTATTGTTTGTAGTGAAGAATTTAAGAGGGCATTTTTCAGCTTAACAGTATGTTTCGCATATCCCTGCAAAAAATTTAATATTCATTTTTTTTTTTTACTTTGTTTCATTAATTATTGGCGATAATACTTTTAAAGGTTATTTTAATGGGAAAAATGCATTACAAAAGCTTATAAAGCTACAGAATATATATATATATATAACAATACCAAATGCTTAGTTGAACAACCATAATATCTAAACATTCCAATATAAAATAAGATTTGATTTTTAGGATATATATACTCATTAAAAGGAGTGATATTTATTCTTATTATTAATAAGGGAATATACTCACTGTAATGGAGAAAAAATGCTTAAGGCTAATTCCATATCAATTGTACTTTTAAATCTATAATATTCTGGGTCCTGTATAATAACTAAATCTTGGACATTAGCAGATGAATGGGATGATTTTTTGACATAATCTGAAAATAATAAACAAGTTTAAATACAATATTAAATTATTATCTTAATATTATATTAAATTTAGTGGTTCATAATTATTACCCCCAAAAAGTACTGAATTACAAAAAAAATTGGGGTAATTGTGACCACCAATAGAAAAACTATAAACCCTTTGTATTTTTCTTTATACATACTGACTAATATAGATTTTATTATGAGCATTAAGACCACCACTGTTCTGATTTGGTGTTAAGTATTTCTAACTGCATGTAATTCTAATATTTGCTGTTTGGAAAATTACCTTATAAAATAAATATACATACAAAATGAATAATTTCTATTTATTAAATTAAATTAAAACAAAATGACATCTAGCACTAGAAATGCTATAAATTATTTTAACAAGTCAAAATAAATGTCTAGGACTGTTTATAAACAGCAATTTTTATTTTTAAAAAAACATACAGTGAAGCATCATGAAAGTATCTGAACAGGGTCTGTCCAGAAAGTAATGAGATTGATTCCTTAAAATTCGTTTATTTGAAGATAATTTTACACACAGACAGTAAATATCCTTCAATATAGACTCCTCCTGCATCAATACACTGTTGCTAACGGCTCTACCATCTACTGATGCCTGCTTAGAAGTCTATAACTGGAATGCTATTCAGAATGCACGTTACGTTTCTCTGTAAGTTCTTCAGATTATCAAAGCAATTAAAAACAACCTCAAAACAATCTCTTATGCTGGATTTTAACCGAGGGAATAGAAAAAAGTCCAGTAGTGACACATCAAGGCTGTATGGTGGTTGGGACAACATTGCGAAGTTGTGTTTTGCTAGGAACTGAATCAAGAGTTTGGAACAAATTTTCCACATATGAAGTTCCTCTGTTACAATTTGATGCACAATCGATGTTGTAAAGTTCTAACGTCTCCACAATCCTCCTTATCACGTCCACAACGCCTCCTTATCAAGAGATCATAGTCCAAAAGCACTTTAATTTTAACCCGTCCTTCCTTCTGTCTTTGAAAGCTTTCTGCAACTTAAACACTTGACTCGTACTCAATGAATACTTCCAATAGTCTTGGCATGCGACTCTGTGGCTGATTTGTTTATTTTTACACAAAATTTTATGGCATATTGCACCTTGATACTCCGCTGCATTCTAAAAACCTAACGTCACTCCCAAACACACGTCTGTTTCATGAGCAATCTATGCGTTACAAAGGCTCAAGGCTAACTGGCTTCCACCAGATTCTGTAGCACACAGTCTCCACAAACTTTGCCAACCTTTTGGCCTTCTGCTTCGCATAAAAATTTCAGTCTCCTTACATTCTGGACAGACCTTATACATGTCCTCCCCCCCCCCTTCCCCCAATCATTTGTGACTGTTTCTGAAAACCAAAACATCTATGATTTGGTTTTTGGAAGCAAACAAAGATGATCTAATTTGATATTGACTCGTACTTGGTTAGGGATTTTTTAAGATTTTAAATTTTTTAGTTTATCTTTGACTTTTTCTTTTCCCCCATATTGACTGCTTTCTGAATTTTATAAATAAAGTAAAAGGAAATGGAAGCTTCCTTCATTTAATATGATCTAAGCATTCTGAAGCAGAATAATTAAAGAAAAAACAATTAATATTTCTGCTTGTACTATTTTACTATTATATTGTGATTATAATGACCTTTGAAAAACCATGGGATAATTATGATCGTACATTTTAAAACATTCAACTATCTTAGAAAGATTAAAAGCATTATCAGAGATATAAAAGCATTACTAGCATGCTTTTAAATATAAATTTTCTAATTATTTTCTCCCCCTTTTTTGACTAAATTTTGAACACTGAGTTATCAGTGTCATTTTCCAAAAATTTTGGTGGACTTAAATTAATACTTATAACTACTTTAATGTATGTCAGATTAATGACGTAGGATATTTATCAAGGAAAAATCATTATTATAGGCTTCACATCTATAGCTTTGAAAATGTTTACCATTTACAGTTTTCTTCAAAATAGCATTGGTCACAATTACCCCCATGGTCATAATCATCCCACTAGACCCTATATAACATTTAATATAATTGATAATAGAAGTATTTGAAATTTAATAACAGTTGGTAAAAAAAATAATAAAACAGCATGTAGTGACCCAGGAAAAGCTTAAATATGTGGTATGTCTTCAAATACCACTGTATTCTAAAGGAGTTATGTCAAAAAAAAAAAAAAAAAAAAAATCTTGAAACTGTCTTTTCAAAAAACATTAAAGGTAGTGTGAAGTCGTTCCTTCACATATATTAATTTTAATTACAGCTTTAAATAAAGGCAATAAATAATTATTATATTTTCAATAAATTAAATAGCTAATAAAAATAGATAACGAAATTCTAAATTACTTTTATTTATTCGCTTTTGTCTATAATAAATATCTTAATTCTAATAATACTTTCCTTTTAAATGACATTTATAAGCTCTTCTAAATCATTTAATAAATAAAATATAAAATAATATTATTTCCAGTCATAAGCCGTTGGATACATAATTACATTTTCATTCTTTTAAATTGCGTATGTTTATTTATTCGAAGCTAAATTAAGCAATACATTTCCGTTCTAATATCATTAAAGAGTAATTTATATTTTTTTTATCACGGGATGTGCAATAAATCCTAGTCTGAGTGTCTCCCTTAAATAACGGCCTTCTGGCGATAAAGTTTGGCATTGAGGATTGGCGTTAGTTTTTTAACGGTCGTGCTAAGTTCAAAATATTTACATTAAATTATTCTACAAACAAAGGAATATCTTTGGCTATAAATTTGGCACTTTTTCAAAACTCTTGGCGTAATTCAAGAGTCTGATCTGAGTTGCAATAGAATCAACTTCAAGAATTCGCTCTTAAATCTTGACGTAACAACACGTAATCGCGAAGCCCTCTCTCTCTCTCATCTAACCCTCTGTATGTCTGTTAAACTTTATAATAGATATTTGGAAATAGTACTTTTTATTATAGACTTTCTTGATTTTCATGCTGATTAAATAAAGATGATTGCTGCAAAATTATTGATTCTTATTTCCTCACGGCCTAAAGTTCACTGTTCCTGGAGTTTTATTGCGATTCTTATACTATAGCTCAAGTCTTCTTCGGAATCTTCTTGATAAACTTTGGTGCCAGACCTCTTCAGAGTGGTTACGAGATAAAAAGAGAGAGAGGGGCACTTGTTTAGATAAATTTACTAGCTAAAGAAACTATTTTATTTCTGTTGTTTCAAAGTTATACGGACTGACTTTCTTCAAAAAAATAAATCGGCTCCTTGGAGACAGATATGTAGTTCACCTTATAGTGGATATTTAACAGTCTGCTTAAAGTTCTATCTTATGTATGTACTATTTGATGTGTGAAATATTTCCTCAACGACAGCGGGATATGCAAGTATTCAATGAATGATCTTCCCATCGTGTTTTATTTTGACGCAATGGTTTCCCCGAACTATTGGAAGTTTCTTCGCTGCAATTTTTCATTGACTACCGGCGCTCGGCATTTTATCCCAAGTCAAAGTCGCTGGACCTCGTTTTCTATAAGCCGGGCCGGTGTTTCTCCTTCGTCCTCTCATACTGTGTGTTATGGAGGCTCACACTCTGAATGTTGCAAACTCGTGTTCATGTGGAGTGACGGAATGACTTCAATTTTTTTTATTGTTCGTCTTTTAGACATTTTTCAAGTTATTAACGGATTTATGTTTACGGAACTGCTAAACATTCGAACTTTAGTAGAAAGAAAAAAACTGCGCGTTGTGAAATAGGGTATTACGTTTGAGTAAATATAGACAGGATTTTCACTTTATCTGAGAGAACTCACGGATAGAACGTTGGTCATCTAGTAAGGCCATGTGTTTTTTTTTTTTAGTGCTCGGATTTTATGCCAGCTGTCTACACAGGGAAAGTTTTACAAGTATTGCTAAATCGGAATACTGGAAAATACATAATGTATTCTAGACTATATGAGACTTCAAACAGAACGTCACATGTGAAAAAGATAAAATGCATATAAAGTATATATATATTTTTTTTTAAATAGTTTTTCGTTTGTCAGTTTAGCAGAATAACGTAAGTAGAATGTTTTTATATTTTATTGATGAAGATTGAAATTTTTATTTAAAAAAAAATAATAATAAATATATTATTACTACCTTTTTCGTGTATAACAATAATTTTATGACTTTCTATAGTATATTCATGGTTACATTATGCATTCTTTGTCTAAATAATATATTTTTCATTTATATGGAAGCTATTTTATAAATCTATATATGGTAATTGATGATAAATTAAAAAAAAAATTGTTTTTTTCCATTGAATAAATTTCTTGTTTTTTCAATCAAGGGTAAAAAAAAAAAAAAAGGTTTCATATATTTTTTACTGAATTGAAATGCTGTTTTACTGGTAATTTTTATTAAATGGGTTTGGAATAAATTAATTTTGTATATAATGTGTAAAAATAATTTTTCATTGATAATTTTGGTAATAAATAATTATGAAATGGATCAATTAATATTCTAGAAGAAAACTAGGATATTCACATTTAGTGCAAAATTATTTCGACATTTATGACATGAAGCACATATTATTTTCACAACTTAAATTTAATGTTGAATTTGTTTGTTTATCACAGTGAATATACAAGTGTAAAAATAAAATAAAAAAAGGGAATTAAGTAATTACATAAAATGATGTAATGTTTACAAAATTTTAGCGAATCTTTATTTTTTTTTAATTCATTAACATCGCAATATTTATTGTGTTTAAGGTGTTAAATTTTCCATGAAGTAAATTTCTTGTCTTTTAATCAAATGCTTAATAAAATTCGTTATTGATTATTAATTGTATGTTTTATATATATTTGTATTGCAAAATAATTATCACTGTGTTTGTTAATTGAATTTGATTAATTTTTAATTTAAGAATTAAATTTTGAGTTATTTCGCATGTTGGCATTTTCTAGGTTGGTTGGAAATACACATATTTTTTTTTATATATACCTTTTTAGAGACGTGTCGGCGAAAATTCGTTTTTGATATCAGTCGATATCTAGACACTTATTTCTCATCTTTTTACACACATATATTTTTTTTTGTTCAATTATTTTAACCTGCTTGGAACTGCCATTGCATAACAAATTAATAAATAAAATAATTGGAGTGATAATTTCAGGTATTCCCATACTTTTGTTCATAAACTTATATACTTTTGTTATTGCTTTTTAATTATGCATCACTGTGTCTCAAAAGCTAAATGTCAACACTACACTTTTCTCTAAATACCATTATTTATCCTTTCATTTAAAAATAGATAAACAAATAAAATAATTTAGATTTATACATCTAATTTAAGTCCTTGAATTGAAGGAGGCACAATTAATATGTTAGGATTCAAGTTTATGTAATTTTGTGCCACAATGTGCATTAGTAGAGCTCCTAATTGCGCTTGTGTTGTTGGCATTCAATGCTCTTTTCCTTATCTTGAATTACTGGCCAAATTTTTCTTGGTGAGGGGACCTGCATTGATTGTCATTGTTTGTATGATTTTACATTAAACTTTATTTAATTTGAGTATGAATATAATTAACTTACATTTTTTTACTATTTAAATTTTACATAAAATTTAACATTTTTTTACAGAAATCGAATGGAATTGTTTTTATTTAGGGTACATTTTTCTTATTGTTTACTAATATTGTTTCTATAAAAAGATCTTTCCCACAACGCATAGGTACATTACATACTACATAGGACATAGCATAGGGTCCACAGTGACCGAATAAATAAATAAAATAAAATATTGAATAAAATATTAATTAATTGATTATATCTCCAACAATTTTCTTTTTTAACACTGTATGTATTAAGGACAATATGTAAATCCAGTACATAATATATTTTATGAATCTATACTGGCCGTATCTTGTTGCATGCAAGTGTCCTAAATAAATTTAACACACAATTTTCCAAATTTACATATTTCTTTTCTCATTTTTTTCGGATATTATGTACATTGACTTTCATGTAAACCTAACAAATTTGTTAGTCTTGAACATAAGGTTCAATGTTTTATTTATTATACTTACCAGGCATTCTTAAATAATCATGTACAATCACTTATACAGAAAGGGGAGTTGGTTGTATATCTTAGATACCTAAACACATAAACATAATTTTATTCTAATATTATTTTTGGTTGTCGTATATTTTTCAAGTTTCATTTTTTTACAATAACATAACACAGTATTTTCTTTGCCCATTTTAACTAAAATGTTACATTTTGACACAAATGTTTTAATTATTTTTTTTTTTCTAATTTCATAAACGTTGAGAAATTTTATAACACATTATATATTTTTGTCAGTTAGATGTTATCGCTTAAATCCATGTACTCTTATGCTGGTCGTGAAATTTGACATCTAATGTAATTTTTCATTTCACACATTTTTTTTTCCCACATTCATTCAATTTTGTTAGATGAAACCTATCATCATTTTCTAAAATTTTAACCCTTGATTACCTTTCATACGAAATTTATTTTATGTGCATAATAGTTTTATTTCGTTCATTTGCGTAAAAAAGAAAAGTTTAGGAGTAATCGAAATATGATTAAAAAGAAAAAGGGAAGACTGTTTAATTTTTTTTTCTCAAACAGAGATAAACATCTCGCCGTTTTCGCCTGAGTTTGTTTACGTTCAAATAATAATAGTGATATTTTTTTTTTTTTTCATTCAGTTCAAATACGTTGATTGCAGAGAAGTTTTTTTTTTTGTTGTTTTTTTACTGTACATATCATGCCATATTTTTATCGCATTTATTCACTGTTTCATGTTTGTTTATTGGTGTTTATGTCAGTATGTCTATCATATATATATAGGAATATTTTATTACTATTGATAGCAAATAATTATGACAACAAGATATATAGTAAGCTTACTTTAACATCAAATTGGGCCCACTGCTGAATAATTGCAGTACTTTTTTTAAAAGAGAAGAGATAAAAAAAAAAAAAAAAGATAAAAACATCTTTTGCACATGTGTGAACAGATTTATTTTACTGTTCTTTTTATCAGCTGATTTGGTGAAATTCTTTTTATTCACCTTTTTGAAGTGAGATTACACTTCTTGTACTCGAGTCTTTTTATTATTATTTTACTGAGCAATTTATAGCCTTTGAAGCTATTTCTTATATATCTATTTTATGTGCATTTTTAATCTTTGAGGCCTCATCGCAGCTCATCTCAGTTCATATATGCTCAGTTCAGTAGATAATACTGTTATTTTAGTCATGACTTTTTACTTTTACTTTGTGTTTATAATTTTCTGTGCACGTTAAATTTGCAATTTTTGCGCTTTCATCTGCGGCTATGGAAATTTATTTTGTGGCATTTTTTTTTAAATTTTTTTGGGAATTTAATGTTTGTTGGAACACTTACAGACATATACTAATTTTTTAATAATATAAATTATTTCACTTGATATTCATTTTTTACAATATTGCTTAAATATTTTGACATATCACCCATTTAGTTATATTTTTAATTTTCACATATACACATTTACCCTCTAAGCACGATTGTGTTGCTCTGGTTGTCAATATATTAATGACTTCTATAATCTACGGATTTTGACCATTATATTGGTTTCAACACTTGTAATTGTGTAGGGGATTGCACACTTTCACAACAATTTTTGAAGGTTATGTTTTATTGGCTTTCATATACACTTATAATTCATTAACACATGTTCTATAAATACTTCGGGTGACAAAAATAAATAATGAAAATAATAATAAATAAAAAAGATATTGATATAAAATTACTTAATAAATTTTAAATAAATAACATGAGGATGTATGTGACTTTTGGAAATATTTGGATTGTATATTTTTCCTAATTATATTTTCATTGGTTGTCAAAGTTTCGTTTGATACTATGCGTGAACACATCACCTCTTTCACAAGATGCATTTTTAACAAATTCACACTATTTTTTTATCTCATTTGAATAACATGATCAGTTATTTTAACGTTTGCAAACACTTTATAATTAATAATTCTCACACACACACACACCAAAAAGAATATATATTTTTTTTTCTCCCTATGTTTCTACATGTGTTCCTGTATATGTTTTCTTTTGGGTCAGAAATTTATTGTATTATTGGCTGGTTTCTCAGTTTGTCAGTCATAATGCAAATTTATCCAATTTATTCCATTGTCTTTCACATGTATGGTTTTCCATGCTTTTCTACGTTATTCTCAAACTTGGCCTCACAACCCAATGTTTGACACACACACACACTCACAAAATTTTATCTGACCTATTTAGTTGCTATTTCATTGGTTCACATGTGGAGATAATTACATTTTCTTTTATTAAATTTTCACAGGAATTTTTTTGTACAAAAAAACTAGTTACAATAATAATACACACATACATAAAAGTAAATAATTTTTTGTTAGCTTGCAGTAAATTCTGTTATGTTTTTAGAGCCTGTTTTATTTTTCAAATACATACAAAAGTGAAATTTCCGTACATAGTCTGTACGTTTTAAAATTTTTATTTTTATAAAAAAAAAAAAAAAAAAAAAAAAAGTTTTTTTTTCTTGGTTAAAGAGTAAAATTCTTGCAGAAAATTTTCTGTCAGTTTAAATTAAATATTTAATTATTTAAAATTTCTTAATTAAAATAATTCCTTTTTGGAAGGTTTGCACCACAGATGTATTTTATATGGCCGTGAAATCATCTGTGCGTTGTAAGAGGTAGTCTGTGCAGAAGTATGTGGCTGGTTCACTCTTCCTTTTTTTTTTTTAAAGACTATTTCTTACTGAGCAGTATTATGGAATTATCTGTATAACATACAGTATCCTTTTTAAGAAAGATATTGAATATTAATTGGGCTCGATAAAATAATAGTTCAATTCTAATTATAAAACAATAGTATATTTAGATTTTTTTTGCTGTTTTTTGACAATTTTTATAAGTTATATTCTTATCACCTATTTCAGGTCTACTCAGAGTTTATGCATTAAAAATTATATTATTATTTAGATCATATTTTTGTGAGAAATTCAAATGCTAATTCATTTATTAAAAATTTTGTTCAGGAAAAGGAAATTATTTCATACAAGTAAATTTTAATATTTTTTTTTACCAACACAAGCTATTGAAATAAAGTTGGTTCATTAATTTATATATATATATATAAAAAAAAAAAATTTAGAAGGCATAAAAATAAATAAGAGTTAAAATAAAATAAAATAAATAATTTTTCTTGAACTCTTACATGTGCGCTTTTATTCTGACATAGGGCTAGATTTTTTTTTTTACACATTTTTACACATACAAGGGACATTTCATTATGTCACTTTGCAGAATGCTGGTTGTCATTTTTGCACAACATGAAGCCTCTTCTGCTTCACACATATTGTTCAGTACGCTATGTTCAGTTAGGCATCACAAAACCATCATATCTGTCATAGCTATTGTTCTATTATACACTCTCTGGCTCACTTTGTTAGAATTTAATTTTTCACGTGTACGATAATGGTCTTTTTAATCGAAAATATTTGATTTTTTTTATTCATATTAATGCAATATTAAATTTTTTTGAAAAATAACAAAATACAAAAATTATTTGTTTTTCATATTTCTTGTTACTGGTTTCCTTTTTCCTTTGTATCAATCATAAATACACTGTAGTGAATAATTATTTTTAATATTTTACACAGTTTATATGTCATAGTTAGATACTTTATTGATTATGTAATTTGTTTCAGATGCTTCAACTTTATCATAACAATGTTTAGTTGTGTCTTGTATGTTGTTCCATATAGGTGAATTTTTTTCAAATTTATTGTTATATGCCACAATTTTTTTTTATCGTTTAGCAAAAAGTTACTTTACATTTCTCACAACTGGATGCAGATTTTTTTTGGAATTGTATTATGCTGTTGTGAAGGTGAGAGAGAGCGTTTTATTTTTATACTTTTCGTCCATTTTGACGATTTTTTTTTTCCCTCGTCGATGGGGAGAGATATGTGAAGTCGTTCCTTCACATATATTAATTTTAATTACAGCTTTAAATAAAGGCAATAAATAATTATTATATTTTCAATAAATTAAATAGCTAATAAAAATAGATAACGAAATTCTAAATTACTTTTATTTATTCGCTTTTGTCTATAATAAATATCTTAATTCTAATAATACTTTCCTTTTAAATGACATTTATAAGCTCTTCTAAATCATTTAATAAATAAAATATAAAATAATATTATTTCCAGTCATAAGCCGTTGGATACATAATTACATTTTCATTCTTTTAAATTGCGTATGTTTATTTATTCGAAGCTAAATTAAGCAATACATTTCCGTTCTAATATCATTAAAGAGTAATTTATATTTTTTTTATCACGGGATGTGCAATAAATCCTAGTCTGAGTGTCTCCCTTAAATAACGGCCTTCTGGCGATAAAGTTTGGCATTGAGGATTGGCGTTAGTTTTTTAACGGTCGTGCTAAGTTCAAAATATTTACATTAAATTATTCTACAAACAAAGGAATATCTTTGGCTATAAATTTGGCACTTTTTCAAAACTCTTGGCGTAATTCAAGAGTCTGATCTGAGTTGCAATAGAATCAACTTCAAGAATTCGCTCTTAAATCTTGACGTAACAACACGTAATCGCGAAGCCCTCTCTCTCTCTCATCTAACCCTCTGTATGTCTGTTAAACTTTATAATAGATATTTGGAAATAGTACTTTTTATTATAGACTTTCTTGATTTTCATGCTGATTAAATAAAGATGATTGCTGCAAAATTATTGATTCTTATTTCCTCACGGCCTAAAGTTCACTGTTCCTGGAGTTTTATTGCGATTCTTATACTATAGCTCAAGTCTTCTTCGGAATCTTCTTGATAGGTAGAATTTTGCAAATGACAACTTGTTTACAACAAATTTTGTGGAAAAATAAATAAATAACAGAAAAATTACATGCCCTCCCAGTGATAGAGCTAAGCTGCTTGCACTAGAAAAAAATATAAAAAAATTTTTCTTAGTATTATAGATTTAAATTATGTATCTTAGCAGCTAAGAGACTCTTACAGGAATATTTGTTTCAAAACTAAAATTGTCATTGATTATGTACACTTTGCTCACTACAGCACCTTTACAAAGCAATTTTGATTCCAAGACATGTTATTTTAAATTGATTCTATTGCATTTTTACTATTTGGAAAAAAGTTGAAAAAATACATATAATATTGAGTGCAAAAAGCATTATTTTGCAAATTATGACGTAAGAATTTTGTTAATAATTAGACATTATATACTACAAATAAAATACGTGAAAAATCAAATTTTAAAATTAAATGCAACCACACTTACTTTTGACCTTTGATCTGAAATCTTTAACAATTTCATCAACATTTACTAAAAAAAACTCATGTAACTTCAATTCTAGCATAAAATAGCCTTGCAAAACTGCTCTAATAGCCTGAAATAAAAATAGTTTCTTAGTTAAAACAATAAGTAAATGAAACAGGTTCTTCACTTAGGCAAAGTTAACTCAAAAATTATGAGATTGGAAAAAATATATACTTCAAATAAATTATATAAGATTTAAAGAAAGAAGAATATATATAAGGTACTTAAAGCCCTTTACATTTATTATTACTGCTTTTGAATAGTCAAAATAAGTTGAAACTAGTTATTTACTATTAAATTTTACAATTTAAGATTTTTAAAATATATTGGAAATCTTAAAAGTGCTTTAATATTAAATCCTTTTTAAAGTTTTGTAATAAACACAAACGAAAGAATCTTACAATTTAAATACATTTTGATCAGTGAATCATTAATTATCCATAATTCATTTTTGATACAGACCAGGATTTAACAAATGATTGCAAGATAATCAACCACTGCCTTCCTCGATTGTCTAATTAAAATCAGTTTTTTTTAATCATCAATATTTATTTTATTTATTTTATTATTATTATTTTATTTATTTATTTATTTATTTATTTTTGTATTGAAATAAACTATGTACCAAAAACAGTTTTTTCTTCTTTATGTGCGTATATGTGTGAACTGCAACATGAAGAGTAATCAATTCACTTTCATTTTTTTTTTTTTTTTTTTTTTAAATCGAAATTATCTGCAAATATATTAACCCCTTCCGCTCCAGGCTAGCTGTAGTGTAAATGTCTGAAATACCAGATTATAATTTTGAAATAGTATCGTACACTTTCTTTGGACGTATGCACGTACGTCCATGGTATTAATGGCCATTAACACTAGGACGTACGCACGTACGTCCCTGGAGTGGAAGGGGTTAAAGCAGACAAAAAAAAAAAAAAAAAAAAAAAAAGGAAACATATGGATAGTACCAGTAAAAATGTGCTTTAGTCCACTGCTTGGCGACTTTTCTGGAAATTGCCAATTTTGAATATTTTAACAAAAATTCTCTAAAATTATAATCTAACAAACTGACCTCCCAAAAAAATATACAAAAAAAGCAACCAAAGAAAAATACAAATTTAAAAAATAGCATAATTTCATAAAAAAAACATAACAAAATATTTAACATTAGAAAAGTAAAAAAATAAAATAAAATAAATAAAATAAAATAAATAAAGAAAAAATAAATAAATAAAAAATAAATAAATAAAGATTCCAAAAAATATACCTAATTTTCTAAGCAAAACATAAAAAATATGTTTATTGACTTACCCACTTTTGAAATCTCAAAAAAAAAAAAAAAAAAAAAAACTTACTATTTATTCAACTTGATTTAATGAAAAAACAAAGGCTTACTTGTTCATAAAAACTATGCAAATTAGCAATATCTACACTACCCAAATTAACACTATTTAAAATACAATTTAAAAGTATTTATAAATATCGTTTACATAAAAACTGTCCACTGAAAAATGATTAATTAACAAGCTTTTTACATAAAACACAGCTATGAGCAAATGAACTGAACTTACAATTCAAAAATGACTTACTGTTGCCATTTTGAAAAACTAAAAAGCAAACCTTGGAGACAGAAAATAAAACATTGCAAACACAAAACTGATGCAAAATGTAACAATCAGTAATAGGTACTGTATGCTTTACATAAAAAAAAAAAATAATAATAATAATAATCAGTAAATACCCCTGACGCAATCTCTATGAATCTTTTAAATGCATGAAATTTCGTTTTCCAGCAATCAATAATGCGTACATAAAAAACAATAAAAAAGCACCACTAAACACCTCTCCTGCAATCTTCATGGAACTTTAAAATGCACAAAATTTCGTTTCTCAGCAGTCAGTAATATGTACATATGTATGCTTTGCATACATGAAAAAAAAAAAATCACTAAACACCTCTCCCACAATCTTCATGAATCTTTAAAATGCATGAAATTTCATTTTGCAGCAATCAGAAATACGTAGGTCTGTACATTTCGCGTACATGAAAACAAAGGAAAAAACATCACTAAAATACCTCTCCAGCAATCTCCATGAATCTTTAAAACACACAAAATTTTGTTTGACAATAATCAGATACGCGAAAATCACACAGCTTCAAAATATCGAGGTGAGGTTACCACATTTCGTGCATCGATCACTCAATGATAGAAAAACATCAAGGGTGCCAATCGAAAACAAGACACTAAGCAGTGGAGTAAAGCACATTCCACCCAACCTGCAAAATCGAAAGTGCATCTAGTACTTTGTCAACCACTTATATGTTTATATAAATGTAGTGTCTTTCTTCTCAAGACGACAAAGAAAAAATTAATTTAAATACTCATATATTTTATAATAAATTAAAACTAACAGTTAAAATATTGCCTAAAATCACTAACTTAGAAATAAAAAGAGGAAAAACTTACACATAAATGTGATTCATCATTAACGTTTGGAGGAATACCACTTGTAGCCCATTGCCCTTCAGCTATTCCTAAAGACAAATACCATATAGCTCTATCTAATAAATAAGCTGGCCTCAAATGTGGAGAATTTTTCAAATTGTACGTGGATTCTGGATGTTCTAGGAGCCATTCACTTTCATTGGCAGTGTGATTCAAAACAATATCGGTAATTGTCATGACCTTCAATTAAGAAAAATTATTTGTATATTTTATTTTTAAATTTGCTTTACTTAAGTACAGTTGAATGTTCATAAATATGGTTAAAATAAATAAACAAACCTTCCATTCAGTTCTCATCTTTTCCACTAAGTTAGTAATATCACTGATGGTGCATTTCTTTCCTTTGTAATCAAACAATGGATTCAATTTTAACTGATTTCTAAGTGAATAGGAGGAATTTGAACCACCAAGTTCTTGTATAGGAGTAATGTGAATCATATTATAACCTATTTCTTTAGCAGTTTGGAGTCTGCCTTCCCATTCATCAAAAGGTCCTAAACTTTTTGCCAGATATGTTAAACATAATATACTATCCAAGGAAAGAACATCATTTTCAAGGCCATATGTTAAAACAGGATCAACAAGAATATAGCCACAGCCACTAGGTTTCTGTATATCTCTAAATTAAAATGAAAAAGTTGTGGTAAGGTTTATAGTAAATTTATGACTCTTACGACAACACAGATGACAGAATATCTAAAATAATTTAAGATTTGATGGATTTAAACAGTAACAACATTTAGATACAAATGAATTGTGGTATATTAAACATTTTGTTCAAACTTTGACAATGAAGCAAATTCATACTTTAACAAAATTATGAAATATTGTAAGAATGAATAAAGTATTTCAAATAATAAAATATAAATACCAAGTTTTATTTCAATGGGATTGCCACTCTCTATTCAAAACAAAACAAGGCTTTCTGGCTCTGTCGGAAGAGTACATTAACTTCATGGTTCTTAATTTTTTAGTTAATTACTTCTTTTAATATAAATGAAGGTTTTATGTAAATTTAAAATTTTCAAAAGGCTGCCATTTTCTTTGAAACAAGATGACAGATAAAGTTTATTAATAAACTTGATTGAGACTTTGATATGGACTATGTATAGGGTAAGTGCACCAGTGATTGACACTTTTAGAGTAATCTCTGATGTTTTTAATGTTTTAGTCATCAGAAAATATTTTTAGAAATATTAAGTTAGTACACATGGCATGAAAGACATTCAGAACCACATATACAAAAAAAAAAAAAAAAAAAAATACATTTGATAACAATTTTTTTTTTTTACGAATTTTTATTTGACACCCACTCAATGTTTTATTAATTATTTCAGGATTGATTTCAATTACTGGAACATGCCAATCACTGGAGCACCTACCCTATACTAAGTTTCAAGCAAATTGATTCAAAAACACACTTTTTATATGAGTTTAAAATTTTGAATTGGCTGGTGTTTTGAAACAAGAGGGCAGATGAAGTTGACCAATAAACTTATTCAAGATATTTTTAAGATAAATTCATTGTCCAAATTTGGTTTATTTGTAGCATTGATACTAAAAACAATGAATAATTTTAGTACAACTAATTTAAAACATCTTTATTAAAATTTGGTTTGAATTGATTCATTTTTAAATAAAACATTTGACTAAACATGATAAATAGACTTGTAATACCCAAAACTACATCTCCTAGCTCAGATCACCCTGTGAGATTGTTTTCCAAGCGAAGGCCAATGATGAAATGCTTATGTAGAAGCGTTCATCATCAAAACACCCATGTGACCTCGCACCCAATGAAATTTAGTAATAAATTTGGTCAGTCTGTAACAGTCTTTCTTTCAGAAAAGTTTGCAGAGTTTCGTCTGCATGTTTATTTCTTTTGAAATGTTCTAAAGTATAAAATGTAGCACCACTTTGACAGCGCTGTTCATGCTTTTATTTAAAATGTAATCCCTGCACTCTGTATATATTGCGTTTCTGTCTTCATTAAACTTTGTCATGTGCTATACTCATTGGAGAATTATTGTGTCCAATTCTTCCCTGTCATTGTTTTGATTTAAAATTGGTTTTATGGAAAAGCAAAAGTAGTAAATCTTCTGTTTATTTTACGTGCTCTAACAAGCTAAGCTATCTGTCAGCAACATAGACTGTATTATTGCTTATGATGAATTTAAGTAATACGTAAATATAATATAAACCTGGAGTTTAAAGATACTTTTCTTCCTCCTAAACATTTGGTTGAATATAATAAATAGCCTATGTTATTGCTTACAATAGTAATAATACAAAAGGGCTTGAAAATTATATTGCTCGACATGCTCAAGGCAAGTAAAAATTCAGATTGAGCATGTATTCATTTACCTTGCATGCCTAGCTGGGCATGTAAATATATTATGAAAAATACCTTTCCAAATATAAAGTATGTTAATATAGCGTCTTTCCCTTAAATTAAAATGAAATAAACAAAGTCAATATAGGCACAATGTCATTAATATAAAAAAAAAAAAAATTCAACAGGTCTGTACTAGATATATGAATGTTTTTCATTAATATGCATTTGAATAAAATATTTGGGCATGTATTTTCAAGACTAACATACCTGACAGGGCATGTAAAAAAAAATCGACATATTTCACATTTATTTTATATATTAGGATATTTATATACTTTCCAGATTTATTTTATATATTAGGTAAAAGATCTAATATATAAAATAAATCTGGAGTCCTGTGTCATTGCTCAAAATGAATTTAAGTAATATATAAAATAAATCTAAAGTTTAAAGATACTTTTCTTCTGCCTAAACATTTGCTTGAACATAACAAATAGCCTGTGTTATTGCTTATAAGGAATTTAAGTAACATATAAAATATAAAATTATTTTAGACTTTAAAGATATTTTTCTTCCTCCTAAACATTTCAACTCATCTACATTCATAAATTTTGAATAGGAAGAATACATTTCAAATTAAAAAAATTATATTATTAATTATCAATTAAGATACATATTTTACAAAAAAAAAAATATCAGAAGAGTATTTTAAAAATTTCTTACCCTCCTTCTGGGATGAAAAAGTAATGGAAACTACCAGATATTTCAAAAGTAAGATCACAATACAATGCAGTATCATCACCTTTGTTAGAACTTTCAGATTTCCACTTTAATTCCCTATAAACATTTCTTTTGAAATTATCAGTTGGATTCTCCGGATAATTTATGAAAAGTTTTATCCTTTGCCCAAAAAGAGTGGATCCTAACTTGAATTGTACAATGCAACCTAAATTTGGGGGAATAAAAATGAATATATTAAGACAAGTTGTTTAAATACATAAATGCTAAAGAAAAGTATAATATTTTTATTTTGAAGATAGATTATAATTTTTTTTTTTTTTTTCTCTCTCTCTCTCTGTTTCCCTCATTGTACTTCTATTCAAATTTCACAAAATTGTGATTTAAAATGTATGCACCTATTTTATACAAAAACAAGTAAATCATACAGATTCAGTATTTAAAAAAACTTTATGTATTGCAGGAGGGCAGAATATTGTTACAATGAATTAAATTATTTTCCCCTACCTCAATTGTCCTGTTGTAGTGAAAGTAGTTTACAGGCAAAATTAAAATAAAGGGCTAGTTCATTCACTTTCAATGAAATCAGACTTGGTCTAAATTTGGTGAAAATTAATTTAGGATTACCAAAGTTTCGAAGCTCTACTATGCACAGGAGTCCAGATCTACAACTCTCCATGGATTTTTGGATGGAATTAACACCAAACTTCATTATCAAAAGGTATAAATAGGTGACTTCTGCAAGGTGTTGAGTGTGTTGACTTCTGCAAGGGAAAGTGAATTCACTACGAGTCATTGTTGTTCAGAGAGTTATTCAGAGCAATTGCACTTTGAAGACTATGCTCCAAGTGACCGAACATTCTTCATGAGCTAATGAAAATTTCTGCTCTGGAATATTTGACATTATTTGTTTTACTCCTGTGGAACAGGCGACTTTTCTTGGACTGTTCCAGAACATTCGAATAATGACTTCTGTGGAATGAATAATAGCTTCATTGGACTGCTACCAGAATATATGATGAATTAACAGTACTATTGAACTGTTTTGAGAATATTCATTGTAATCACAACTTGTTGTACTGATCCAAAAAGTTGCGTTGAATAAAGAGCATTCATTGACTAGAACCTGTCTATTTCTTTATGAACTACTTTCTCACACAAGAAAATTGACAAGTTTTATCTTTGGCTGCTCAGTTAAACAGAATGGAAGAGAAACAAGACAAAACAATAAATGAGATGAAAGCCTGGTGAGAAGAGATAAGAGTTGAACAACAGGAGATGAAAGTCCGATTAGACAAGACAGAAGACATGCATGATCAGCTGAGAGAAGAGAGAAAATCCAGACTACACCATATGGAAGCCGGACAAGATCAGCTGAGAGAGATGGAAGCTGGATGAGTTCAGCTGAGAGAAGAAATGGAAGCCGGATGAGTTCAATTGAGAAGAGATGGAAGCCAGCTGAGTTTAATTGAGAAAGGAGATTAAAGTTGGACAAGACAGCTTGAAAGATGTTGATAGTCTAAGTAGAGGATACTTCGGTGTTTTGAAAACCCTGAGCAAAACTAAAAAACCCATCTTCTGGGACCGACTTTGAAGTGATGAAGAAAAATTTTCTAGAGAATATTGTGCACATTGAGCAAGAAAGGGACAAAAAACTCATAACTAGAGAATGTAAGCAGCACTGCAATGTTGGCGCTACTTTTCAGAGAATCGCTATGGTCTTATTAGGATCATTACCTGAAACTTCTATATAGGTAACCCCTACTTCTTTGTGAAAATGGACTTTTTCAGAAGATGGTTGAAGTTGTTCCCATACAGAATAAGAAGCATCAATTATTGCAGATATCCTTGAGCAAGATTGAATATTACACTATAGAGTCCCTATGATTCACCATTCAGTTCAAGGTATTAATTTCAACTCGGCACTTTTTATTGAACTTTGAAGATATCTTGGAATACAGAAAACTCTGACAACATCCTTGTGTTCTGAGTCCAGTGGCATAGTTGAGAGATTTAATGGAACTCTTCTAAGTCATCCATCTCTGTTTATTTCCAAGAATCAAACTGACTGGGACTTGCACCTTCTGATATTTCTTCTTGCCTACAGAAATACTCTGCATGAAACCATGGGATGAACACTATATGAAATGTTGTTTAGAAAAACAATTTGCATACCTTGCCTGCTCTTGTGATATCCTGTTCGGGTGACTGTGCGATATGCCCTCCTTGCCTACCTATGAGATTTAGGGACGCATTTGAAAAGCATACATTACATGAGTTTGCTCTAGAAAGAATTAGCCTGATCAGCAACCAAATGAAGAAACACCATGACTCAAAGGCAACTGAAAATCATCTGAAGGAAGGAGACCGTGTGTGGTTTTACAACCCAAAGCAGTGAAAAATTCAATGTCCAAAGTTATAACAATACTGGGAAGGCCTATATCAAAATTAAGAAAATGATGTCATTGTGAGTACAATAGTCGCCAAGTAGTAAGTCAAAAGTGATACACATGACATGACTAGATTAGCCCCATACCATGCATCAAATCACGAAACAAAAAGAAACTGCACAGGACGTGCAGTCTTCGAAAAGGAGAGCAATGTTTTTCCAGATTAAGTCTTTTGCCCTGCCTCAATTGCCCTGTTACAGTGAAAGTTTTACAGGCAAAGTGAAAATAAAGGGGCAGTTCGTTCACTTTCAGTAAAGTCAGCCTTGGTGACTAAATTTGGCAAAAAATAGTAGTTTAGGGTTTCTGAAGTTTTGAAGCTATATTATGCTTTGACAGCCGAGATCTAGAACTTTCAATGAGTTTCTGGGTGGAATGAATGCCAAATCCTATCGCTAAAAGGTATAACTAGAAGTGTGTTGATTTCTGCAAGGGAAAGTGAATTCACTGAGAGTCAGTGAATTCAGAGAGTTATTCAGAGCGATTGCACTTTCGAGCATTCTGCTCTGGAGTATTTGACGTTGTTTACTTCACTTACTACTTTGTTGAACAAGTGACTGTTTTCTTGGACCATACCAGAACATTCGTCAAATAATGACTTTTGCAGTATGAGTGATAGCTTCATTGGACTGCTACTAGAATATCTGATAAAATAACAATATTATTGGACTATTTTGAGAATATTCATTGGAATCACAATTTTCTTGCACTAATTTGAGAAGTTACACTGAATAAAGAATATTCATCGACTAGAAGTTGACAAATTTTTCGTAACAATATGTTTGAACATGCAAACAAGTTTCAGGAAGAAATTTACAATGTTATATTCAAATTACAATCTTGGATTCAGTAGGCAGCTCATGAGTTCTTAATCTGGAGGTTCACAATATATATATATATTATGAAAATATGATATGTAATTACTTAATGATAATTTAGCAAAGAAATATTTATCTCTAAGTAAATATTATCTATATAACAATATATTAATGTATATGATAGTGTTGACTCTAGAACAAAAGGGCCACTGGGGGGAACTCGATAAAAGGGCACTTTAATATTCTCAAAAGGGGCACTATAATATTCTCAATAATTCAAAAAGGGCACTATAACATCTTCATAATATATCACTTACAAAATGTAGCCCCTCCCCCCCCCAAATAAATAAAAAAAAACTTACTAATTTTTTAATAGCAGCAATGTATCCAAGGTATAAATAAATAAACAAAATAATGAAATTCTAAAAGAAAAGAAAAATCAGATATTTAAAAAAAAGTACAGATAATATTATATCATAGAATGTACCAAGACAAAATCAGATTTTTATGAGAAACAATTTTGAAATTTTTTTACATTTTTGAATGAAATATATCACTTTCAAAATGTAAGGGGGGGGGGAGGTAGAATTACGTTTTTACTGTTAATTAAATAAATATGCTGTTTTTCTCGTATTTGACAGAATTCGTGATATTTTTATGACCAATTGCCGAAATTTGTAATTATTTCACTGCAAATTTACAAAATCTACGTTTAATAGCAAATAATTGCTAATAATATACTATAATTTTGAAACTAATTGATAAAATTCACTCTTCTTTCAAAGCTGATTCCTAAAATTCACGATATTTTTGCGGTTAATTATATCGAAAATGGGGTTAATTATTAACGAAATATACAATTATCTGGCTGCTAATCGATGAAATTTGAGCCCTTTTTAAAGCTACATCCCCCAAATACCAAACTTTGCTGCTAATCGATGAAATACACACTTTTTTCTAAACCTAATCCAGAAATATGTGAAAATTTACAGATGAATTAAAAAGTACCAGATTATTTCACAGTTAATTGTCAAAAAATACGTTTACTCGGAACTAAATAATTTTTTTCTCCTAATAGGTAAAAAATTGCGCATTTTTTTCAAAGCAGATTTCTGAAATACGCGATTATTATGCGGCCAATTGAGGAAACACGCTATTATTTAGTTACTAATCTATGAAAAATGCGTTCTTCTGAAAGCTGAATCTTAAATACTCAACTATTTTGCCACTAATCAATGAAATTTGCATTTTTTTTTTTTTCCAAAGCGGAATCTCGGAAATCGGGAATAATTTTGAAGTAGATTTCATAAATACGGGATCGCTTACTCACTAATAATAAAAAATTTACCTTTTATATGCTATCATTTGGCTGCTAGCCAATAAAGTTTTTTTTTTTTTTTTTTCCAGTTGATTTCAGTAAATCGCAATACATTTGTAGCCGATAACGGAAACACGCAATCATTTTGCCGCTAATTAACAAAATTTATGTTTAATCGCAATTAATCGCTGAAAAAGGCTTTTGATGCTAATCGATGAATTTCTTGCTTTTTTCAAACATGATTTGCATTATACGTATAATTTTGTGTCTTTTTATAGAAATACGGAATTATTTTATAGCTAATTTTTAAAATTACGTAATCGTAAACTAATTGCTAAAATAGATGTTATTTTTCTAAAAATGTGTAATTATTTAGTCATAAACCAGCTTTTTTTTTTTTTTTTTTGATTACCGAAATGTCATTTTTTGCAGCTGATTTATAAAATACGCAATTTTCTTGTGCTATTTTTGTGACGAATCCATTTTAAATCCAACGATTTTTGTGAAAGTCCCATTTTCAGATATGAAGATTTCTTAGAATCACCGAGGCACTATAAAAACTAAGCTATCGCGTATTCAGTTATCCCAACAAAAAGCACAGAAAATATTCTTTTCCAAAATTTTTCTTTCTCCAAAGGTTGATACTTGGTACGATAAAGTTTGAAATTTTCCATGATTTTCTCAGAAACTTGTATATTAAAACACTTAAGAAATTTTCCTATTACAGAGGACAATTCCTCCGTTAAAGTCTGACTTTAATTACTGTTTTCTCCAAAACTCGCGTGATTACGGCCTAAGACACTTTAGAAGGTCTCCCACGGAAGATACCTCTTCCTGGTCTTAGATCCCTTGTGTTGTCAATCGTACTTAAAGTTCAGTAGCTTTGAATCCATTATTTTTATTAATAAATAATTAAAATAAACAATTATTTCATTAGAAAGTATTATTTTTTAGTGACGTATTAAGCATTAAGATAACTGAAACATTGATATAGTTTAAATGAAAATCAAAATACCGCATAATCATAGCATTCGGTTTCTTTCTTCCCCCTTTCAGCTTGTGGTTTTAATTAAACACACTCATAGCTAATGTAAACAAATATTTGTTCCCGTTCTGAGTCAGCAATATTTCGATTATGCAATGCCTAGCACCAGATTTTTTTTTTTTTTCTTTACTATTTATTTATGAATATTGTACGATGAAGCGTGTGGTTCTTCAGCTAGATTGTAAAAGTTAGTTTTGTTATTTTCAAGAGGCGTTGAAGCGCTTTCATAGATAAAAAATAAAATTCAAAGAATAATGTTTTATGCGGCAACTGTTGAAAATGCAAAATCAAAAGTTGATAAGGATTGGATCGCGATTTCTGTCTAGATGTGTGAAAGGGGAAAAAAAAAAAAATAGAAAGAAAAAAGAATAGTATATATATATTTTTTTTTTCAGTGTCTGCCACTATTCAGTTTTATGTATTTAATAAAATATATTTAGCTAGGTGGTCAAGACTGAATTTGCAGAGCATAAAAAAATAACTCGCGGAGTTTTTAAATTTTTTCGGAGAAACTCCGCAGAAATCGGAGCAGTTGGCAACCCTGTGAAAAATACAAATAAGGGCCGCTGGACACTAAAAATGAGTTACTAACGGCCGCCGGGCGCTAGAAATAACTTAGTAAGGGCTGCGGGGCGCAAAAATGTGTTAGTAAAGGGCCGCCGGGCGCTGCGCCCTGCTAAATCGGCCTAGAGTCAACACTAATATGAGTTTATTATGTTTGGTTGAAACAGAGTTTTGAAAATGGAGGATTATGCAAAGTTTGAAACAGGGTTCGAAAGTAGCAGTCATTCGGTATATTTTGAATCTAGAAATTTAAGTTTGCAACTATAAAATCCCACTCAGGTGTCATTTTTGACCAGATTTAAAAAAATCAATTTTGTCATAATAAAGTTTTTCTTAGTGATTTACAAAATGATCGTTTTTTATCATCTGAAAAAAATTCTTACATTGTCAGTTTCAATACATATATACATAAGCTCAGAAAAAACAGCAAGTACAAAAATACATAAATGCTGTTTGCAGAAAATTTTTCCAAATTCATAAAAAGTTTCAAATATTTTTTTAAAAAATCTTTTTACAATATTGCTATAACTTAGTTTGTATACAATCAGAAATTTGCCATCATGATAAGGAAGTAAGATGGATGTAATATTTGGCATACCTTACTGATTAAATAATTAAACCGAAAGCTAGAAGGGGCTAGGATAGGCTATGCTCAACCTGAAAATATTTTTGCCTATCCTAGGGCTCAACACTCTCATCAAAGCAATTATAAATTTCTAATATTATATATAAGATTCATGAATATTTTTTTTTATTTTGGGTGCTTCTAACCAACCAGACCCTGATTGTCATGGAGATTATATAATGTAACTACACTGTAGAATATTCATACTTTTTTTAAAGACTGAAATAACTTATATTGGTAAGGTTTGCTTTTCTTGCAAGCTGCAAGAAAAGCAAACTTTGCTTTTATTATAAGCTGACACTGTATAAAATAAGACTTTGGAAATTAAAACAAAATAACTTACAATGTTCTTTGTCTAATTTGAATTCATTTATACATGATATTTGATTAAGGAGGTAGGGTGGTGGTGTCTGGCTTGGTTGGTCGGGTTGTTAAACTTAAGAGTCATTGCATTTTAATACAATTTATTTTTGCTTATATATTTTATACAGCAAATATATTTTAATTGAAATATATAACAATAATTTTAATAATAGTTATTAACACTAGGTACAATGTAACATTTATGGGTTTAATAAACTATTTAAGCTTTAAAATGGGGGTTTCAAACGTAAATGATTTGTAATATACGCTTAAATTAACCTCACCGTACTTGAATTTTTTTAAAGTAAGGTTATCAATGAAGACATTTAAGATAATAGTTAAATTATTGTATTTTTAACTGGAATTGATTTTAATGAGTGTCTTTAAATAATAAATATGAAATGTTGCCTAACATGATCATTTATGTTCTTAAAATTGCTCAACTCATAAGTAATATCAAATCTCTTTTTAAACCAAATACCAATTTCTCTACATTATAGTCATATAAATACTATTTTAATCAAATCTTTCATGGTTTCCTTGTTAATTTTTATTTTTATTTTTTTTCAGTAATTATCATTATTTTCACTTTGTTACTTTATGGTCTTGCACAGGATTTGGAGAAAGTTGGGCACCCAGAAAACATTTTTAACTCGCTCAACCCATCTCAAGCTGTAGTGGCCTCTGTTCCTTCTTCTAGTTATTATTTTCTGTTATTCTTTATTGTTATATATGATTGAAATGAAATACTAGAATTTTGGTGACAAAATCATCATGTTAAAGTAATAAACAACTAATGATGTTCAAGTATTCAAAACATGGCAGACCTCAAGCTTGACTTACATTTTATGCACAATTTGGGGAAAACTTTACTTTACTCTTGAAACTGTAAGTCAGACATAACTCACATTAAAAAAAGTTTTAAGATACTAATCCTATAATTTTATGAACTTTCTTTTGAGTTTCCACAATAACAAAACAGTTTTTTCAGAGTCATTCGTTTCAGAGTAAATATTAAAACCTAAGTTGTAATTTTATCCCAGTTTAGAACTTTACGTTGTTTATTCAAATTGCGAAGTTCAAACATATCTAAAACAGAATAATGTCTTTATACTTATTCATGTTTAAGGTAATTATTTAGAAATCAATTTGCACTTTTCAAAATAGTTCATTTTGAAAAGTTCATTTGATTAGTATGCAATAAAATGAAGGAGGCCAAAAAAAAAAAAAAAAAAAAGCTTAAATCGCCTAAAAAACTGAAAAATCTTGTCCCTAGTTGTAAAACTTGAAGTAAAATGTATAACTTCAGTCCAAATTAAATTATACTTTAAAGGTACAGCAGAGCACTACTTCAACAACACTGTTTTAATGACAAGTTTTCAGATAAAGCATTAAATGAAACCTAGGCAAACTTCATTTACTAAATCATATTCTAGGTAATATTGGGCATGTTCATTGACAATTTTTGCCAATAGCATTTTATAGTAAAAAATTAACAAAACACTTGTTTGCTTCAATAAAACAACAACAAATATTTTCAATTATTCAACCTTATGCTGATAGAATATTTTACAGTGAATCAGAACTAGAAATAAAATTCAATGTTGCTTAAGAACTTTATAACAAGACAATTACCTTTTTTTATGGAGAAAATTATTGACTCAAGATTTTCATTTTCATTTAAGTGGTGAACTCTAATTTGTACACTCAAAGGATGAGGGCTTGCCATCACAGAAGATATTTAGTAGACATTAACTGAATTTATGCTGCATACAATTTAGTCCTGAAACAGAAGAAAAGCATCGTAATAGTTCTTGAAAATAATATATATATATATATATATATATATATATTAGACCTTTTTTTCTAATTTTAAAACAGTAAATTATCTTAGAGCATTGATTTGATAAGCTGTATCTGCGATTTCTAAATTCATTATTGTAATGTTAAAGTACTAGAATATAAAAAAATTGCAGACATGCTAATAGTTAAAAAAAAGTTCATGACTCAGCAATAATTTTAAATCATCTTAATAAGAACAACAGTAATAAACTAACAGAGGAACAATCTAAAAGTAAATCAACTCGAGCACAGAATGATGTTTAACAACCCGGAACTATAAATAGATCGTTTAGAGATAGATGTTATTTTATTTTTTAAGTTTAACAAATAAAATAATTTAAAAACTGCAAACTTTCTGCCAAGCTGTATAAAAACTAACTTGAATACAGAATAACTCAAATGAGTGAAAACACATTAAATTGCTGTCAAAAGAATTTAAAATTTATCGGGCATAAATATTAAATTCAAATGCAGTCACCTTTTGAAGCAGACAACAAACGAAGGTCACAATAAAGTTGTAGTGTTTTTTAAATGAGCAATAGTTACATGGAGTTGGAGAATGTAAAAGGGAAGCAGGAAGCAGTCGGTTTTTTTTTTTTTCGGGGGGGGGGGATGCGTGGGGTCGGTCTATGGCAACAGCAACACCAAGATGTTAAAAATGTTTTCAATCTTCTCGTAGGTAAATTAGCTAGGTATCTGTAATTTTTAGAAATATCATCAAATGCATCAAAGTATTTTAACTTTATAGTTTATAAACAACAATATGGTGGTAGATTTTACATCGCACTAGTGCTACGTCAGGGTTACATAATTTGGTATTAATAAATTATTTTGTCACCAGATGGCAATAAGCGAAACTTGGTAGATAATTTTAGAAAATAGTTTTGTCGGCTTGTTTATAATTTAGTACGAAATTTTAATCTCTCTTAATAAACAAATAAATATATAAAGTACAAATGGGTGCACATTTTTATGATAAATCTTAATAGTATAGAAACAGATATTTTCTTCTAGTATAGTAATTTAGGTACCTATAAATATCATTTAAAATATGTTCTTTTTCAAAAATTAATTTACTGATGCGTACATTCCTTGATCATTAATTTTATGTGTAGATCAAGATTCCCGGTAGATCATGTGAAAAATCTTTTATAAGAAAATTTATTTATTTATTTTTATTTCAAATATATAACATCATTTAAATGTGAATTCAATTTACTTGTTTTAATATTGTCTGTTTAATTAATTAATTAATTATTGACATTTTGTTACTTTCGGCATTTTTATGTATGACTTTGTTTTCTTATTATTATTTTATAATTATAAATATAAAACATTATTCTTTTTCTTAGAAGTGAATCCTTTTCATTAATATTATAACTGTTCTTAATTGCAAGCTATATCATATGGTCATAACCTGTATTCTAACATGTCTGCTCAGAGTAAATTTTAAATGCATTAAAGTCGTAAGTTTACATCTCAGAATGTCAAAGAATGCCTTGTTCAAATATGAAAATCATATTTCATTGCTATATTATTTTGAATGTTTCCTGTGTTTTTGTAGTTGTCCATGAAATAAATATTATTAATGAAATATATTAAATTCATTCTTATAAATTTTAGCTACCAAGATATTTTAAGACATATTATTTTATTTGTAATCTTTATACAACTTAAAAAGACAATGGTGGCTTTAATTGCTATAGTATTTTGATAGAGAGTTTTGCTGAGCCTTATGAGTGATAAATTCTAAACTAAATGAATTGCTAACTAGTAGAGCTGTAAAAGTAATGAAAAAATGTCTAGCCGTATTCATTACTCGTTACTTTCATTACTACTGAGAAAGTAGATGGAAACAGGACAACAATAAATATTATCGTCCATTTTACATTACTGAGACAGTTTTTACGATACAGAGAATAGAAATATATATATATTAATGATGTTTATTTATATTGCAAAAACTGAATTGTAGTAATTGTTTAAATTTGTAAGAGCAACATTTAACAAAACAATTTTGATCATAAACTGGTTATTTCCAAAGTTTGTTTTCCCTCTCATAGGCTTTTACACAGCAACTGAAAACTATGTAAATTTTGTATTCAAGTTTCAGATTAAAACCCTAAATTTCGAATAGTTGAAAAAATATATATATAAATATATATTTTTATAAATGTGTTACCTGAGAATTATATACAACAAATTAATTATAAAGCAATATATATATTCAATTAGAACAATGTATCTAAATACTGGTATACTAAAACCATAAACAGCAAAAACACGCACTTTTATAAATATTGGTACTGAATTAAAATCTTTAAAAACAAATTTCTGAGGACAAGAAATATGTTTCTTTCAGAAAAACAAAAAAATTCATTACCATGAAGTAGAGAACCTGTTTCTGACAACATGCACTTAAAAATAAATGAATAAACCAGAGCCTATTTTTGCATTCTAAGTTAAAGATATAAAATTCTGTACAAAACAGAATTTAATTTAGTACAACAAAGTCTATTCTTCCATTTAAAGGCATGTAGTAACTGTGTTGTGTTCCTTAGCAATGGTTACTATATTTATTTCTTAAAATTTCTTTATTACGATTTTTTTTTTTTTTTTTTTTTTTAATGTATATATTAACTTGATGTGAGAGTGGAAAAAAGGAAAAATATGTTTTTAATTCGTCTAAATATACAAAAAGCATAAAAATAAATAAATAAAAACTAAATAACCGATTTTTTACTTTAAAATATGAAGTTGCATGCTTTAGCTACTGTTACTTTGTTCATATCTTAAACTTTTTTTTTTTTTTTTTAACTTTTTATAAATGGGGGAAAAAAAACCTGGCATATTCAATGTTTAACACAGCAAATGATGACAATACAAAATGTCTAATAGAAAGCAGAAGTCATGTTTTACTAATAAAAAATAAATAAAAATATGCCTCTCGTTCAAATTAAATTCTGTTGGGGATAAAGTTTCAATTTTTGTTCTTTCGTTGTATATAATTTTGGTAATTTTCTTCGATTACTTGCTTTTTAATTTGCTGTCAAAGTTAGTGTTTTATTTTCTTTATTCTATTTCAGTTTTATCTATGTAAAAAACAGGCCTGTTAGAATAATAATAAGAGCACAAAAAAAAGTTTTTTTTTTTTTTTAATTAAATTGTATACAGTAGTCGTGTATTTTTAGGGAAGGAGAGAAAATAAAAAAAGAACTCTAAAATTTGTTCTTTTCCTTTACATAATAAATGTACTAAAACAAATTGAGTAAAAAGCTTGAATGCATTTACAAAAACAAAACTATGAGCGCAGCAACTACCGAAATCCAAACCATACGAAAACTAATAGCCCGAATCGTGTCAAAGGGATAATGAAAAATTTTACAAAGTTAAAATGTTAGTAATTTATAAATGAAATTAATGATAGAATAAATATAAAATAAATAAAGCTTACTTACAATCTTATTTTTTCCGAAAAAAATGAGTCATGATCGATTGCTTTGACATAGCCTTAACTGAACATTTTTTGATTTCCTTTTCTAAAGCATATAAGAGATTGTAATCGCCTCCATGAGATTCAAAATAGTGTTGAATTATATTAAAAGATTTTGTAACTTCATTTATTGTTGGAGGAGGATCTGCTTGCTCTTCTTCATCACTTTCATTTAAAGATTGTGCTTGAAGGTTAAACTCTTCGGTTTCTTCATCTTTATCCAAATCAATGAAATCATAAAGTTCTGTTTCAGTCATCTGAAAACTATCAAAGTCTGTAATTTCTAATTCCTGGAGATTATTTTTGTTTTCATTTATAATTTCATCATCAGTAACTGATTTTATAAATCTAGCTTTTTTAAAACAATTCTTTATTACCTCAGAAGGAATAGCATCCCATGCTTTCAGGGGTGCAGAATATGTCCGAACGCGCGAACGATGTTCGGGGAAAATTCTAGCTGTGTGGGGAAATTTTGAATATTTATCATCTTAGAATAAAATAAAAATGAAAACGGAAGTTAAAAAAACTAACTGAAAAAACAAACTTTCTAATATTAAACTACAAATTAACAGCTGTATTCTTCTGTTACAAGTATATTCCCTTTAAATGCCCATTACACCTCCCCCCCCCCCCCCAAAAAAAAAAAAAAAAAGTATTAAGTATTTGAGGTTTGATGATAAATATTTGGTGATTCATTTAAACTAGAGAAATTTTTTTTTTTTTTTTTTTTTTTTAAGCCTAGCTAAAATGCTACAAGAATAATTACCCGAGCCACATAAATAAACAAACATTATACTTTAATGACAGGACGCTGGGAAAAAATGATGTATTCGTTTACTTTAGCGGATAAAATAGGGAGGGAAGAAGGGGAAAGAGAAGTATGAAAGACTTTTTTTTTTTTTTTTGAGTCTCATTTACAGAAGTTAAATTATGAGTTTCGATTGTGCATTCAGCAATTGCCTCCCCTCCTCCCCTCCCAATCGAACCACACACACGCACACAAAAAAAAAAAAAAAAAAAACAGAAGAAAGAAAAAGTATTTGAGCTAATAACTGTTGTTCTTTTATGGATGTTTATAGGAGACTAATCATTTCATATTAATTGTTATTAATCTAAAATTATGCTTAAGCTTCTTTGTATTATTTTCTCAATTTAATATTACTTTGCATTAAAGTAACATACATACTATTCTTATTTTTTTATTATTATTATTATTATTATTATTCAATAGAAGAAAGTATTTAATTCATAAAAATTTTCGATTTCCGGTTTTCGATGGATTTATATGTTTTGAGAGGTCCAGAACACAATTTCACCATTTTTAGAAAATATCTGTCCGTATGTGTGTGCGTGTGTGTGGGACAAAAATTTTGTAGTGACTGTATCTTGGGAACTACTGCACAGAATTTCATACAGACGCACCTTGACATTAATTACTGTCTAACAACTTTTGGTGCCAATCACTCAATAGGAGGCGTTGCTGTACAGCAATTTCCGCAATTTCAGAAAAGGCTACATCTTAGGAACTTTTGTACGAAATTGCATATTAATTTATATGCAGATGTACCTTGACATAAGTTATCAACTTTTAGTACCAATTGCACAACAGGTGGCGCTGTTATACATCGATTTCTGCAATTTCTAGGAAGGCTATATCTCAGGAACTACAGCACAGAATTGCATATAAAAAGTGTATGTTGTTGCACCTTAACATAAATTAGTTTATGTCAACTTTTGGTGCCAATCGCTCAACAGGTGACTCTGTTATACAGCGATTTTCGCAATTTATGTGAAATCTATATCTCAGGCTCTATTGCATATAATCAAACAAAACTTAATATATGGAAAGGCCATTATGAGACATTTTTATTAAATTGGGTGTATATATGCGAAAGGTGGCACTGCTATACTGCAATTTTCCTCGAGAACGGGAAAAATATCTGCACAGTAAAAATTCACTTCTGTTGGGCATTTCGACTAATACCTCTCTGAGATGAAAATCGTCTGCATTAATAAAGGATAAAAAATAATTTCTATTGCATGAATTTGTATAGGAAAATATAGAAGAAAGTTAGTTTTGTGATATCTTCAACATAAGTTTTTTTTTTCTCCCTGGGGGGGGGGGAGAAATGCAGGGTTTAAAATTCATATATATATACAGTGGAACCTGTCTAAAGTGACCACCCTAAGGACCAGCTAAAATGGTCACTATACGCAGGTGGTCACTTTATAAAGTCTCTTTAAAATTGGAAGATGGTCACTTTAGTCAGGAAAATGGTCACTTTACTCAGGTGGTCACTTTTACAGGTTCCACTGTATATATATTTTATATATATACATATCAACAAATGTTTTAATTAGCTGTTGATTCTGTCATTCAACATTTCAGCACTATTTTCTCGGACTATATGACTCATGCTCAAGGTTAAAATTCGCCCATGTTTTGTATATTTTGTATCCTTAAGGTTAAAATTTGCCCATGTTTTGTACATTTTGTATCTTATAGCAATTTGTCTCCTATTTATAGCATATAACTTTTTTTTCTGTTTGTACAACTTTTGTTCTGTTTCGTACATATCAGTTAAGTCATATTGCTTACTTTTCTTATACCGTGTCCCACAATAATTCATCTTTAAGCAGAAAATTATTGAATTTTTATTAAATGATTATAGTTCATGCATGTTTGTCTTATTCTTGATTTCGTAATTCTGTAATAAAAAGGTATTTTAAATTTTCATAGACTGTAAAGTGCAATAAAACAAAGCAACATTAATTTATGTATAATTATGTACTATTATATAAGAATTATAGCCTTAAAATTTATGTTAGTTAATAAATCTAATTACCTTAAACTTTTTAATTTTTCATCTGGTGAACATTAATAGCAACATTAAATTTCAATGTAGTTAAGGAAAAAAAAATTAATATAGTAGCATAAAAAATCTCCCTCAGTATTTGGACTAAAGAAATATCCCCCCCCCCCCCCCCCCAAAAAAAAAAAAAAAAAAAAAAAACTCTGATAATAGGTTGATGCGTTATTTTTGGGGAAATTTAGAATGTGTTCGGGGGAAATTTCAGAGGTCTGAACATTTTCTGAACTCCTGCATGCTTTCTTTGTAAAATGCATGGCAGTCAAAAGGTTTACTTTTCTATATACTCCTTGTAATGACTCTGTGGATATGTCATCATCTATAAACTGCAAGAGTTCCTTGATTATTTGTTGCCGATAACGCGCTTTAAATGAACGGATAATCCCTTGATCCAGTGGCTGTATTTTGCATGTAGTATTTGTCGGCAAAAACTGAACATTAACATTGGACAGACGAATGGAATCAGATTCAATTTTGTGACTTGAAACATTGTCCATGAACATGAACAAAACGATTTTTTTGTTTCGCTTTTTCATATCCATATCAAAACTTGTAAGCCATTTTCTGAAAATATTTTTCGTCATCCAAGAATTTCCAGAATACGTATAGGATATTTTTTTATGTTCTTTAGACACCTGGTTTCTTTACTTTTTCCTATCATAAGAGGTTCTACTTTTACTGTTCCGGTTTGATTAACACAAAAAAGTAAAGTCACTCTATCTTTGTTCTTTTTAAAACCATGATTTTTTTCTTTTTTGTCAGTCAGTGTTCCTGAAGGCATAGCTCTATAAAGCAGGGATGTTTCATCACAGTTGAAAATATTTTCAGGACTGTATTCATTGAGAATTGGCTTTAAAATTCCATTTACCCAATTTTCACAGGTCAAGTCATCTGCTGATGTGGATTCTCCATGCCCTAGATTGAAACTTAAATTATTTCGTAATTGCCACCTGTACAGCCATCCTTTAGAAGCAGAAAAATTTGCAGCATTTTCGTAATTTTTTGCTATCTCTTGCACTTTTTCCTGTAACATAGCTCCATTTATTAAAGCACCTTTGGCTCTTTTTGCAGAAAACCAGCTCATCAAATCTTTATCATTGTAGTCAAAATCAGATTTCCTTTTTCTTTTGCGATTTAAATTGCCATTATTTTTCTATTCTTCCTCGATTTTATCAGCATTTCGGCTGATTCTCGAAACCTGAGTTTGTAATATTCCAAACTGCTTAGCAATTTCCGTTTGTCTTTATTTATTTTTTATCACTTCTAACACTTTTAACTTTACATTTAAGTTTACATCCTTTCTTTTTGTATTCATATTGTTGGGGAATTAAATCTCAGATTCAGAAAAAACTCAATTTCAATTGAACAAAAAAGTCTTGTTGTATTCCACACACAAACATTCATGATAACAGATCTCTAAAAGCTTTCGAAAGTTACTTTTCTCTATATATTAAAAAAAAGTAACTGTCGCTGGCGTCAATTTTTTTTGTCTGCGACAGCATCTTCTCGCAGAGGGCAAAGTGCTCTGCATCATGAGAGGTATCAGTGTATTCCGAGTGCTTCAAGGAAGGCATTTCAGCTGCTTAGAAATTTCTATCATTTTAATTAACGAAGTTATAACTAAAAACGCCAGGTTTATAAAGGTACTCTATTTGCCAACGGAGTGAAAAGTTTCTCTTATGGTGTTTTTTTCTGTGTTTCTGACGTCACTTTCCTCAGGAAAATCAAAATGAGATCAATGGTGTAAATAAGAAAAATTGAAAAATTGGCATCTTTGAGATGCTCGAGAGAAGAAAAAAATTATTTAGAATAGCAAAACATGAAAATAACCGATATTTAAAAAATATTGAGTAATAATTTAATAAAAATGAGATGAAAATTAGTTTATATTTTTAATTTAGTTTATATTATTATTTTATATTATTAGTTAAGTTTATACTATTAGTTTATATTATTAGTTTTTATTTTAACGTTAGTCGAAAAAGATTTAGTAATGAATATAATTATTATGTTAAACAACGATTGGTATAGAATTAGAGGTTAAGCCCAGAAATTGGTATAACTTCAGTATAACCCCACAGCTGAATTTGGCGATTTTTCTTTGGTGCCGTTTTGAACGATAACGATGTGGTTCTAGACTGTTTGCGATATAATATGGCAGCCTATATGTTGTTTATTTTGGATTCATGATTTTATGATTTATGATTTCGATTATTATTTTATCATTTATGATTTAGCCATAATCGCCAACAAAAAATCACCAAATATCGTTGTGGCGTTATACTGAAGTTGTTACAAAGATACTTACGTATTAACGCCACCGCGGCTACAGATTAAGTGCCGTCAATATACACCTAAAATTTTTGCGACAAATCATAAAACAAAACACTTTATTTAAAATCAAAGCACTTTCAAAATTCAAAGCACTTTATTTAAAACAAAGTAGTCAATCTGATTCGGTGGAAAATGGGCCGATATAGAGTTTAACATAGATTCAAAACTGTCTCTATTATCTTTCACCTGATGCTGTCGCCATACGAACTCTGATAAATAAGATTTCAAAAGATGTCTCGCTGTCCCCCTATGTCTCTTGTGTGCGAACAACAAGATTGCTCTTTATTGGCGCATTAGTGCAACTTCTGCTGCTGTGGCGTTAATACGTAATTACCGAAAAAAATTATAAAATAGAGCAATAATAATAATAATAAAATTCGCAACTTATTTTTGTTTTTTAAGCATTGATGTAAAACTTTGCAGAAAACAGAATTTAATTTTTTTTTTTTTTTTCTCTATTTTTCCATGTAATGGAATGAAGTAACTGCATTGCTAAAATATTTTAGTTACACATAATACAGGACCTCACTGGCAGATTTTAAATTTTTCATTTATTTTCACGATGACTTAAATTATCTATCTCAGTTATTCATGTCAAGATTTTTGCGAGAAAAGTCTAAGCTACTTCGGTGCCAAATTTAAAATTTCGCCAAGAGGTTAAACTGTAACTGTACCATTGCTTTAGCACAATTTTTTTTTTCAATTTTATTTTAAATATTTTTTTAACTTAATTCAAGTGAGAAAAAAAGAAGAACATTTTTTATTTGGTCTAAATGTACAAAATATCTCCAGGTAAAATATTATCCGTATTATTAGAAAGAAAATGGCTAAAGTAGTTTTTCCTGTACCATTGATGTCTCTATAAATTAAATTATCCAATATCATTATATTTCATTCTCCACACGCATTTTTTATTTTCTAAATTCAATATTATATAATATATATGTAAAAAAATCAAGGTGTAATCAGTACATATCCAGAAGATGTAGCCAACAAATATTCAGAAGCTATCATTAACACAAGTTCGGGAGATATCGCCAACAACTATTAAGATGTCATAATCAATATATGCCAGTAGATATCGCCAACAATAATAATTATTCAGAAGAGATCGCCAACAAGTATTCAGGAGCCATCATGAATATTTATTCAAATTGTCAACAAATATTCAAAAGCCATCCAATTTATAAATGGTGGTGGTCTATCTCGAATACTCCAAACCGGCAATTCGTTATTAGAATATAATCAAGGATGAATTTTTCACTTATCAGTAGGTTTCAAATTTTTTTTTTTTTTTTCCCAATTTAACTTATTATTAAATATAGTTTAAGAAGTGGTAAAATCAGATATTGACGGGCATCTTGGCAAATTCATGGCGACAATGCAAAATCGCTATCTGAAAAAAATTGTCCTGTCGTACTATTACTAATGAAATGTTTAAAATAATTGCAATAATCACATAAGATATTTATTTTGAAAGGATCCGACTAAATCATATTCTAGGAAAAATGCACTTTAAAAAGTTGCATCTTTACTGCACCATTTTAAACCTTGCTGTACATTGGAAATAAATGCAGAGTGTTACATATTGCCCTAAATTAACTAAAATATTCAATAGTAAAAAATATAGGCATTAGAAAAAATAAGTTCATAATTTCTTTAATCAAGCAATAATACCCGAAAAATTCATCGTCAAACAGTGACAAAAATTTAACAAGTGGATTGTATTCTAAAGCTGTAACGCTAAATCATTTAGATGTTAAGAATTTCTCTCTGTTCAACAGTTAGTGCTATCGTTGTTTATTTTGTGTGTCTAGCTGTCTAACATATGTTTTCTCTCAAAATAATGGCAAATTGTTATTAAACTGTCGAACGTTAAGACAGATTTTTCACATACTAGAAACGATGTAATATTAAATATTGTGTATTTCAATGTGATACCAAATATGGTGGATTTCTATAATATTGTTAAACTTTTCTCTTGTATTATGTATTATTAATATTCCAATTCAATGAAAGGCAAAGTTGAGAATAGTCGGGGTGAGGGAAAGCCTTCCTTGGGGGTTGGTGAGCGGAGCGTGCAGGGGGCAGAGCCCCCTAGTCTATTAAAAAAAAAGTTACTCTCATCAAAGAAAATATGCAAACATCTATGAAGATGACACTTTTTTCTCTTCCTCCGGCAAAGCATCACTTCTCTTATTGAATGGACTGTGTGTGAAAAAATGATTGATATCTAAGTTCCGCCTCTGGATTAGAGACAAAACAAGCTATACACTTTGATTAGAGGGAGAAGAATGTGGTTTTTAAAAGAAGAACCAAAATTTTTTTGAGAACGAGTGGAAAAATCTGGCTAGAAATAGACTAATTTTATTTTTAAAACTCTGAGTATTTATGCGATTAGGCGGGGTGGTATTGAAAAAAATATTCCTTAAAACGAGGTAATTTAACACTACGTCTATGGGGAAAAAATTGGTTCCATAGCTTTTTATTCTTATAAGCGGGTTATTCGATTATCCGTTACCCAATTAAGTGGGGATGACTGTATATATATGTATATATATATATATATATATGTTTTTTTGTTTTTTATGAAGACAGGAAGCACTAAAAGTCGTCCGCATTCTGGCAGACCAGTGAGTGCATGTATGCGTATACCGCCAAAGAGTATTTTGGCATATGCACTAGCCCATCCACACAACAGTACAAGGGAAATCAGCATGGCTTGTGCTTAACACAGGCCCGAGTATGGCAAATACTGCATAGTCAACATGCACATCCCTATTAGAGATGGGATAAATAGTTACTTTTCAATAATAGGTTACTTCGTTCCATACTTCCTTTGGTAATAGGTTTTCGCAACATATTATTTTTATAACCTATTACTTTTTAATTTACATATGGCTAATGTAGTTCTAATCCTTTCTGGATGATATACAATATATACATGTGTCCTGCATAGTGGATGCCGTTCATGTTTTTAAGTCCCAATGCTTTCGAATAGTAATCTTCACTTTATTTAACACTGGAATTTCTTCAATTAGAGAAAAATAAAATTAAAAAACGGTGATATGAAATAGTGGTAGAGTCAAAATTTTACACAAACGTTTGTCCCAATCGAGTAAGCTTAAGGTTCATTAAACCAATTCCTTTAAACACGAAAACAGAATATTTCAAATAATATCAAGAAACACGTACATGAGAGCCGTTCTCTGAAAAAAAAAAAAAAAAAAAAAAAGAATTCTCATATTATAAGCCATATATGTAATTAAAAAACAATTTAATAATAATAGCAAATTTTTAAGAAACATCCTTAAGGCATCCCAAATTTTAAACTACCGAGTGACTGTTTCTTTTGATTTTCCGAAGAACTTAAACTTTCCAGATTGACAAGAAAATTAGTGTGTTTCACTCATACTTAGCTAACAGTCACTTTGATTATGTTTCTAAAATTAGAAACACTTGTTAAAAAATATAGATTTTGCTTACAAAAATTGCATAAAATGATGTATTTTCTCAGACACTTAATTTTAACATAAGAGCATAATTAACTATTCTTAACACCTTTACTCGTTTTAAATCTAAAAAAATAGTTTCAAGAAAAAATCAGATTAAAAAAAAATAAATAAATAAATAAAGCTAAACAGTAAAAATAAATAAATATTCAATTTTCTTCTCAAATTATTCTTAATAAAACCACAATAAATGCTGTATGCCACGCATTTTCAATTCCATCTGCTATAAGCAATTAAAATATAAACAAACACTCCTTCCTTTCAATTATCAAACATCTGTTTCCCAATACGCAAGCGAATCCAAACCTAGCAAGCAGGGTTGGCCAATTTTTGCCGAAGTGGAAAAAACCGTGGAAAAAACCGCCCCGGCAAAAATAGTTTTTGCCACAATTTTTGCCAGTGGCAAAAATTACCAGTATTTCAAACAGAGTTTTAAGGATTTTAATTACACGATTTTAATTTTTAAATCATAATTTTAACAAATTAAAACCAGAGATTTAATTACACTCTTGATCAACTGATTCTTATGTAAATCATTAAAATAATGCATTCTAAAATTTCTTTAAAATGAAATTTTTAACATCAACAATTAACCTAATTTTTTTCATTTTTAAAAATATTTAAATTACCTATCTAAAAAATATTCTTCAATAATTAATTACTATAATATTTGTGTTTTTCAAAGTATTACATATTTTTGTTTACAGTGGGGAAAAGTCAAATATTGACTCAGTTGTTCTAAAATTTGCCAATCAGTCACTGATCATGCATTTTTTGGAATTGAAATGTAAATTGCAAGTAAACTCTCTCTCTCTGAATATGTCTTACTTAAGATTTTTTTACTTCAATAAAATAAAAATATAATTTTGTAGTTTTTATTTTTATGGTTAATTTCAGGGACTGACGAAGTTTCAATATTTTAGGAGCCAGAAATATTGAATTATTTCTATGACAATACTCACAGCAAAACTTAATAATATTTCATAATTGTATAATTAATGCAGGTCATTTACATATTATTTTACATTGAATAAATGAACTATTCAGTTAAAAATGTGAACTTAGGAAATTTTTAAGAAAATAACTATTTTTTATTTATAAAGATAAAAACAAACTATTGGGGGGAAAAAATCCACAGAAATAAATATTATTTTTACCTTTAATATAATCATTAAATATATTGAGAGTGTTTAAGTTTTGGCTTTAAAATACGAAATGAGAAAAAAAATATATTTACATAAAAAATAAAAAAAAAATTTGTCAGTCTGCCGTAACTGGTCACCAATGGATATTTATAGTCACCCTGGCACCCGGAATTTGTCGGACACTGGTTGTCTGGCTATATATTATTAATAATTAATTAATTATAATTACTTTTTTAATTAAAAAAGCTTCAAGCATTTTTTTCATTGAGGTGCCAAAGTGTAAAGGTTGAAAATTGAAAATGATTGTTTGTTCTAATTTTATTTTTCCACTTTTCCTAATTTTTTCCATTTTTGCCAATTTTTTCCACTTTTTGCCTGGTTTTTTCCACTTTTTGCCACTGTCCTGGCAAAAATGCATTTTTGCCGGCAAAAACCCAACCCTGCTAGCAAGTGTAATGTCATTCCTCACCTTCATGACTAAATAGTAATCAACATCTAATAATCACCCCTTACCTATTTCTGCTAGCTGCATAAATTAACACTATTTCGTTAAACCGTAATATCAAAGTTTTTTATTCAAACGATTTTATTATCCCATGAAAAATAATCAACACCAAATAAAATCATTTCTAAATTAATATGAGCACGAAGCTATTTGTCCTAAACGTTAAAATTATCTTGCTTATTAAAATTATTTAAAAATTATTTTGATTAATATATTTCACAAGGAATATTCCGTAATACATTCTAGAAAATATTATCATTGCAAAATTATCGTTAAAAAAATAATACATCTGCAGCTATATTATTTTTTTAACGATAATTTTATGAACTTGGAAATGGAAAGATATTATTGATTCAGAATATCACAGAGTAACAGATTGCATGAAATCGTTTGCATTGCTTACTGAGATTTCAGACCTATTTTTTTTTTTCAGACGTGAAGTAACGAATTGATTCAAACATCTGCGCGAAAAGTCTGATGCGAATCTTTAGCCGGCGTTCATAATTTTGTTTTTGTATTGTAAATAAAATAAAATAAAATAAAAAAGTAATTATATAAAAGAAGTAATTCAAGCTTTTTACTTGTATAATGGTATATTATATCAGTTTTATTTCTTGTCTATTTCGCGTGCAGAGGTAAAGTTGAAAATATTATTTTTTTAATAGGATATTTTTTGTAATATATTACAGTGCTAATAGGCTACAATGCAATAATAATATTATTTATTATGTTACGTGAAATAACGCCCATCTCTAATCCCTATCATGTCACTCTGCAGCAAGAACTGTTGCCACGGGATAATGAGCGTCGATTTGATTGGTGCAACTGGGCATTAAATAATGTTGAAGATAAATCCGATTTTTTCTCCAACATTGTTTGGTCGGACGAGCCACTGTTTCAGCGTACCGGAGTACTAAACCGACATAATGCCCACTGCTGGGCGCTGGAAAATCCCTCGTGGGGACTATCCACAAAACACCAAGTGCGCTGGTCCATTAATGTGTGGGGCGGTATCTGGAAGGATCGCTTGCTGGGACCTGTGTTCTACGAAGGCACATTAAACGGACAGAGGTACCTCCGACTATTATAGGATGTCATACCCGACTTTTTGAATGATATTCCCCTGTCTGCATTACGGAACATGTAGTTCCAACATGACAGTGCTCCTGCACACAGCTTTCTAAAAGATTGCTTTGGACAACAAATTATTGGGTATAGTAGTAGTATTGAATGGCCTCCATGATCGCCGGACCTGACTCCGATGGATTTCTTCCTGTGGGGTTACATAAAAGATCAGGTTTATGCAACTCCACATACAAGTCTGCTGGATCTACGTCATCGTATTACAGAGCTTTCAATAGTGTAACACCTTCCATGCTGAGAAATGTGCATGCAGATTTACTCACACGAATACAATCATGTATTGTGAGCAATGGCAAACTTTTCGAACATTCTCAACATTAACTTTTTATCACTATGAGACTTAGAGTTTAGTTTACCTATTTTGTTTTTGTGTGTGATGTTATCAAAATGTATTGATGTAAGTACATAGTATTTATTCATTAAATTGTGCATATTTCTTCTTTCCTCTGGCTATTCCTTTCAAATATTTACACAAAATGGAGTGCATCGATTTTGGATATTTTTTGGGTGTACAGGCGCCAATTTATCTTATCCGTGTAAACCAAATATCGTTTCGTACTAATTAATTGATGCTCTTTAACTTTCTAATTGGAAATTTTGCTCTATCTCCTTTCGTTTTGCAATGGCTAACTTCCAAATTTCGCCACTAGGGGGCGCTGCTGTTATTTGCATTAGGTCAGGCATAGTCGCTTTACTATACTGTTACCTCACTTGCACAGCTGTAGCACTCTCCGTTCGCAAGTATTTTCAGGTTAAAGGGACTTTCCTATGCACCCTGTATATATATATATTTTTTTTTTTTTTTTTTCCAATTGCATTTTCACATTCAGAAAATTCACAACCATTAAATTAGTACTCAATTTTTTAATTTTATATTTAATATTTTATTTTTGAGTTTAAAATGTATTTTTCATATTTTTTAGTTAGAAAATAAAATACTAAAATTGTGAAAAATCAATTTTTTAGTAATGAGTATTAATTGAACAGTTGTGATTTTTTTTGTATGTGTAAACAGGATATAAAAGAAAATACATTAGGTAATGAATGATTGTGGAAACAATTTTTCCCATACAATGACATGGGCCTTCTTAGCTTTCAGCGAAATTAGATATTGTCTGCTCTTAAGAATACAAAACTGTCCTCAAAAATCTTAAAAGTGCCCCCTTTTTTTTATTAACAGTACTCTGAGCTTTTTTAAATCTTGGGGGAAACTCTGATATTAATTTTCATCTAATTCATAAAGATTTACCACAGTCAGTTTGTATCAAACTTAACTCTGAAATATGTAGCATAGCAGTCAGTTTGTATGAAACTTAACTCTAAAATATGTAGCAGTCAGTTTGTATCAAAATTAACTCTGAAATATGTAGCAGTCAGTCTTTTCCCACACTTTGTATGCATGTCAAGGTATATGTTTAAGGTACTTTATTTAAATTAAAAAATCAAAAGAAAATAATATTGCTCTTTTTCTTTTATATATATGTCATTTCAATTTATATATATATATATATATATATATATATATATATAAATGGCTTTATTATGAGTTACGTATTTTATTATTGCATATTAAACATTATTATACAATATCTTAATTATTACTTCCATTACCCTACTACCGTAGGTAATGGAAGTATTGTATTCGGTCTGAAAATTCGATATCGGGTTTTCACCTGATTTACACGTTTTAAGGTCCCCTGAGTCCAAAAAAGTGGTTTTTGGCAATTGGTCAGTGTGTATGTATGTGTGTGTGTGTGTGTGTATGTATGTGGAGAATCTTCTGGCTATTATAGCTCAGAAACTAATAAAGATAGAGCTACGAAACTTTAGAATTGAAATACGTCTGGTCTACAGATGAAATTTCCAAATTTTGGTGAAAATTGAAAAACCGGAAGTGGGACATCGGAAACCGGAAGTGGGACCGTAAGTCCGTATCTCAAAAACGGCTCTAACGATTTTCTTCAAACTTGCTATATAAACACTCTATTAGATGTCCTTTCGAATGATATAGTTGGTTAGTTCAAGAAAATTGATAGGCGTCCTGTATAAATAGCTCAATTTCAGGCCTCGCAAAGGCGTTCCTTTAAAAACGGTTGTACGGATTTTTTTCAAACTCGCCATTTTAACACACTTTTAAATATGCTTTTGTATGTAATTATTGTTTTCCTGTCAATAATTGAGTTTAACCGGAAGTGGGACATCGGAAACCGGAAGTGGGACCGTAAGTCCGTATCTCAAAAACGGCTCTAACGATTTTCTTCAAACTTGCTATATAAACACTCTATTAGATGTCCTTTCGAATGATATAGTTGGTTAGTTCAGGAAAATTGATAGGCGTCCTGTATAAATAGCTCAATTTCAGGTCTCCCAAGGGCGTTCCTTTAAAAACGGTTGTATGGATTTTTTTCAAACTTGCCATATTAACCCTCTTTTAAATATCCTTTTTCATGTAATTGTTCTTTTACGGTCAATAATTAATTATGCCAAGCTTTGGTAAAAGTCGGTATCTCAAAAACGGCTCTAACGATTTTCTTGAAAATAGTTACATAAACCCATTTTAGATATCCTTCTCATGCTTTACTTGGTTATCACGGAAAATTAATAGTCATCCTGTTTTTCTTATTTTTTAACTCGCTATGTAAACTCTGTTTCATATGTCTTTACACATGTATGAATTTTCTCTCACTGGAAAATATCAAAAAATGCATATAATACGTGTACTAGTGGGTAATGGAACTCGTGTGGTTGTTTCACACCAGATTTTTTTTATACACATATGAGTTTGATATTTTGCATGTCATATAGTGACATAAAAACTATTTTTTTTATTTTCAACTAATATTGCACCAAGTAGAAGTACTAAGCCAAGTACCAAATATGGATACCAAGTAGTTGTAAGAAGGGGTAATTGATAAATATATGAAGAAATTTGCACATTTTTTGAAATGGGAAAAAAAACATAGTATTTTGAACATAAAATGTGGTTAAATGGCAAACAACATGTTTTCTTGAAATGTTTGAGAACTTTTGTGTAGTAAGCTTAGGCTTACTACAGAATGTATACTGAGAAAGTGGCTTACTTTCTTAGTACACATGTGTAACTAAAATTTTATTAGTATTAAATTTACAAAAGGATTTTTTTTTTTTTTTTTTTTTTAATATTTATATATTTTTGTACATTTTTTATAAATTTTTATTTGCTAAGTTTTCATAAATTATTGCAGGTATTTACATATATAATGGATGGTTATAATTAAACTTCTGCTATAAATAGCCCCTAGAACAAAAACAAGCCAAGTGTATTACCTCTAAAACACATCTCATAAATCATTTCTATACAAAATTTGGTAGTAATCTACTTAGTACTCGTTTTACCCGTTTATAGCAAAAGGTTAATTATAATGACCCTGTATTTATATTTTCATAATTTTTTAGTTTAGTTAACATCTGTTATTAATATATTTTTATTCAATAATGCATTCAAATAATGATACTATTACACCTACTTGTTATTTTTAGAAAATGTTTGTTTATGAGTGATAGAGGTCAAGACATAAAATTTTTAGAAGCAGCCACTCATGAGTTGTCATTATACATTGGATTCGTACACATGATTAAAATATACATCTATGTACATAAAGACATAAATGCACAAATTATATGATCAGAAAATTAAATTAAGAAATAGTGCCCTTTATTGTATTATTTTAACAATAAAAAAAATATGTATTTCCACCGATTTAAAAAAGAAAGAAAAACTTTAACTATTGTTTGAAAATAAATATTTTTTTAAAAATTTACGTACTTCTCTAGCTTAAATTTTTGAATATTTGAAATGAAAGGGGGAGTGGGGAGAAAGACAATACAGTAGAACCTCAATCCATCATTTTTCGTGGGGTGCGTGAACAAAAATGAAAGCGGGAAAACGACGAATGCGGATTATAGTCAAAACACGAAGAAAATTATGTTTATGGATTAATACACTCAATGTATACAGTATACCAAGGGTGCAGAATATGTACGAATGCCCGAACGAGGTTCTCAGAAAGAAATTTCTTTTGTTTTTCAAGCAATAAATGAGAGTAGCTAAACAAAGTTTAAAAGTTAAACATTTATATTTCTTCTTCCTTTATGTTCACATGTTTTTGTATAAATTTAACTTTTAGGAGATATTAAAAAAATATTTTTTATTTTAGTCCTAAAGTACTGTTCAAAACTTAAAATTCTGGTACTTTCATATGATCCATATGCCAAGGATTAATCATCATTATAAACTGGAGTGAAGTGACCAATGAATTAGTTTGACCATATTTTTTAGAACCATTGTTCAATGTTTATAGCAACCTATGTTTGTTGTATCACAACTTATGTAAATCTTCTTATTACCCTCAACTGATGACATATTGTTATGAATTATTGCATGAAAACTTAAATACTAAATTGACATCTATAAGATTATGCAGCAGCAAATTAGTATAAAGTAAATGTGTCAATATGGAGGAAAGGTAGTTGGTGAGGCATTTAAGGGGGTATATCAAAGAATTTGTACTACGATAAGAAGGCCAGCTGCAGCTGAAACATAACTAATGCCCCCTAGCGGACTTTATAAGTATGCCTGTACAAGAAGCTCACTTACAGGCTGAGCTAGCAAGGAGCATGCAAAGAATTTCAAAATCATATTCGTGTGTATGCGCATGCGTTACAGTGTCATGTGATCACAGGACACCGTATTTGTAATTGTAAACAAGTTCATTGTTCATTGACAGATTCTGTCATCTTCAGCAATCGTGCAGGATTTTGAATTTTTTTACGCTTTAATCATTAATTACATTTCATCATCAACTGTTCATCCCCCCATTCGGTATTTATCATTAATCATTTTTAACCATTATTAATCATAGTTAATACTTTAATTATTTATTTATTTTTAAGATCACTATTTTTTCCGTTGCATAGAATTTAGAGCAGCAATTGTTGATTTATGCATTATATATTTAATTCCCGGAAACTTAAAAAATATCTGTAATTAATTGTAAGTAAGTGTAGGAAAAAATTAAAATATACATTTAAATATTGAAGCAGGTTTTTTTTTTTTTTTTAAATAATAATTTATAATAAAAATGATAATTGTTTTATTAAATGTTATCAAATAGTAACAATTGTAATAATGCTATTCATTTACCTGAAACATTTTTTTAAATATCTGTAATTTACATATTTTATTTATAAAAAAAAAAAAAAAAAAAAAAAAAAAAAACTCATAAATATGATATAAGAATTATTTTATCAGTGCATATTAATCTATATATATGTAAATGTCCAAAACAAATATTGATTTATAATATATTTCCTATATATTCCTGTAATACATTTTCTAAATATTCTACCTATTTAAAATATTTTTAAATAGAAATACAAATATAATACATGAAAAATAAAATATATATAGAAAAATCGAAAGAAAAGAAAAGAAGAAGAAAATGAAGGCTTTTTAATGTACAATAAATAAAGTTAAGAGCTAATCATTGGGAAAGTAATGCAAAGAACTTTATCGGATAGTATAAGTTTTTTGTTCAATGCAAGCAAGATAGTGAAAGAAAAACGCTGCGACCGTATGCTATTCGGATATCCAATGGGATTTTTGTCGCGTCGTTTTATAAAAATATTTTATTAAAAAATGAACTTTTTCGAATTCTGTTTTTTGAATATTACTCTTTGAACAGGTCGTCTTTTAGCTTAAATTCTGTTTTTTTAATATTACTCTTTGAACAGGTCGTCTTTTAGCTTAGTGAGCAATTTTTCGAAAAAATAAATTCAAATATTTTACTTAGAGATCCACACTTAGAGTCCATAATTTACTTATTGAAATAAAATATTTAAATTAATTTTTTCGAAAAATTGTTCACCAAGCTAAAAGGCGACCCTCCAAAGAGTAATATTCAAAAAACAGAATTCGAAAAACTTCATTTTTGAATGAGATATTTTTATAAAATGAAGCAACGAAAATCCCATTGGATAACATGGGAAAGGAGAAAGGGAGCTATCTGACTGATGTACAGCCCAAAGCGAGTTAAACACTTGTTGAAGGTCGCATCTTATTGGCCAGAAGATATCGATACTTTGAAATAAACCAATATCAATGAACCAATAGCAGGAAATGAGCTAAAACAAAGGATATTGTTTTCATTCGTCATAATAAGCTTTTTTTTTAATATCGCCTTGTCTGTGGTATTACACCTACGATCCACGAGCGGTGATGTGCAATATTATCAAAGAACTTATACTAACGGTAGTATAAATTCTTTCATATTATCGTTTAGGGTCAGTAAATGCATGAATGTATCAATATACTGTGGGAAGTCAATATACTGTGATAACTTAATTTTCTTGATGAATATCATTCAGACTTTTTGGACAGTGATATTTTCGATTTGGTAGATAGCACGAATAAAGATAAAGAGAGTAGATACACTGCAGTAACTTAGTTTTTTTCTTAATGAAAGAGAGATATCGTTTGAGGTTGGGAGTTGGGATTACGTTTCTCTATTTTAGTCAACGAGCAAAGAAAGGAAAAAGAAAAAGGGGAGGGAAAAAGAAAAAGGGTTGCACTATTCAGCTCTCTTGTTGTTCGGTGCGTGGTGATGCATGCTTAGTGGGGAAAGCAGAATTAGAAGGTGGTATTTAAGATTGGCGTTCATTATTATTTATCGGCACATGGATGGAGCGTACGCAAGGGGTTGCATTAGACTAAGCTATACGGCGTTCGCTTTGTTCGGTGCATGGTGATGGTGCTAGTAGGGAAAGCAGGATTTGAAGAAGGTATTTAAGATTGGCATTAAACATTATTTATCTGCACATCGATCGATCGCTCAGTGCGCACTAAGAAATATCGTTAGAGGGATATATCGGCAGAGCAAGATCTTTAATATCGTTATTGCGATATTAAAAAAATATTGATACTTGGGGATATATTGATAAATACAACAGCCCTACTATTATGAGACATTATGCTGATTCAATTTGGATGCTTATCGGCCAATTGGTTGCACTGCTATACCGCAAATTTAATCGATAATGAGAAGACTATATCTCAACTTCTATGGCATATAACTGTACAAAATTTGATATAGTTAGATAACCATTACAAAAACAAATTTTTTAAGATATTATTTATAGACAATAAAACTGTCTTTCTTTGGATATTTAGTATTAGTTTTCTCTAAGATGAAAATTATGTGCATTCATCATGTTAGATAATTTTAATAAATAATAGTTTTAATAATTTATTTGCACTTAGTGAATTAGTATAGGAAAATATAGATGAAAGTCTTGTGGTGGCCACAACATACTAGTTTTCAAATGCGTTTTTTAGAAAAAAAAAAGCCCAGTCCAGTCAACACTGAATGCAAATCTACTAATGTGTGGTACTGTGAATGTATATAAAGATTACTATTTGATATTTAAGTATTGGGAATGAACTACAATCTAGATCTTATTTTGAGTTAATTAGAAAAATTTTATTATGCATAAAATCTGGAACTGTTGTAAATCATTATCCTCTGTAAAGACATTTCATCCTGAGACTGATTTACGACAAGGCATTATTCAAAGCATATGCTCAGAATCCCCGATAAAAGAGAGTTTCAAGATATCTTTTTTTTTTTTTTTTTTTTTTTTCTCTCTACATGTTTAACAAAAAAAAGTGGGGGGAGGGGTGTTTGAAATCTCAACTTTTTAGCCAAAATCTCTTTCTTATCATCATCATTAATAATCATTAAGACTTCTTTTTTTTTTTTTTTTTTTTTTTTTTTTTTAAAGAGAGTGAAATTTTTGTAACATTGTAACTCTTAAAATTAAACATGTATTTTAACTAGTGTCAGAACTCTTCATAATTATTGAAATATTACCTTTAATTACTTAAAAATATGTAAAAAAGATTTTTATTTACATTTAAACTCTATAAAGCAGTTAAAATACACAATAACAGATGTTTCTGGCAGACTTTATCGGCCTCTCATCAGTGTTAAAAACATCATGTTGGAGATAACAGTCATAGACTTAAATTCAAACTATTAAAAAAAGATTTTTTTTTTTTTTTTTTTTTTTTTTGAGTGTGTATATTTAAAACTGCAACCGAAACTGTAAAATCAATCATATGCATTAACTGCTGAATATGCAATCCTATTTTAATGTGTTTGAACTTAAGTTTGTAATTGTTTATCTCCCACATAATATTTTTTATCACTGATGAGGAGTTGATAATGTTGGCCCGAAATGTCTTATTGTGTATTTTAACTGCTTTATAGAATATAAGTGCAAGTAAATCTCTTTTTCTGTGTTTTAAATAATTTAAACGTAGTTAATGCATAGTATGTTTGTGTATTTCAAATTCATAATGTTACTTATTTAACAGTGTTATTGTAACGTAATTATTCTTGGAATAATCAGCAAAATTCTTTAAAAGGAAGTTTTTTTTTTTTTTTTTTTTTTTTTGACTGACAATTTTGTTTGAAATTTCAAAATTTCAACACGTGAATTTTGTTGTGACACTCTGAATTTGAAACTCTGTTACTGCTAGGAATTTGAGGGGGAGGGGGGACGTGTATGTATTAACATGTGATTTTAAACATTTTTGAGCGTATAAAAAAAGTTAAAGTTGATGGTCTGATTATAAATGTCTCAACACTCTCTGCTTCCCCCCCCCTCCCCCAAGGTGCATAAATTGGTCAATAATTTCATTTTTAATACTATATAACATGGTTTATGTTTTAATAAACTGATTTATTTCTTTTTTATCTTTTTATTTATTATAAAAACTAACTATATTACCTATTTTCCTTTTCCTTTTTTTTTTTTTTAATGTAGTAACTGTGAATATTTTTCAAGTTATCTTTATAGACTTTGTTGAATTAAGTGTTTTAAATAGATGTTAAGGGTTAAGGCAATTTATTATTTGTTAATTTATATTTATTAAAAATTTATCATATGTTGATTTATTTTTCTTTTAGATTCAATGACTTGTCAAAGTTCCTGACAGTTATTTATGAGTTTTAATAGTGTTTGAAGATCTTATTTATAGCCATCTCTTCTAAAATTCAATGTCATGCTTGCCTGATTGTGGCTGCCCCAAAAGTGTACAAGAATCAAGTGCTGAAGGAGACATTGCTCATGACGAATCATCTTACAGGCCTTTGTCAGAATCAATACCTCTCTTACCCAAAGACACCACCATGATAACTTATGAACCTGAAGCATCCCAATATACTCTTATAGCTATAATAGGTAAAGGATTTAATAATACTGCTACTGTTTCTGCTGCTCGTCATGTATCAACTGGACAGCAAGTTGCTGTGAGACGAACAAATTTAGAGTGTTGTTCCGATGTTAGTTATGTTCAAAGAGAAATATTAATTACGAGACAACTAAAACATGAAAATCTTCTACCCTATTATTGTGCTTTTGTGTTTCACAATGAAGTTTGGGCTGTAATGCCATTGATGCCTTTTGGATCAGCAAAAGATATTATGTACTCTAAGTTCAATAAAGGCTTTCCAGAACAAGCCATAGGTCTTATTTTAAGAGATATTTTATCAGCTTTAGATTATGTTCACAAACGTGGATTTATTCACAGAAGTATTAAGGCAAGTCATATATTAATTTCGTCATCTGGCAAAGCTTTATTGTCTGGACTTCGCTATTCTTGCAATGTTATTAATAATGGAAAATGGCAACATGTTATTCACTCATTTCCTGCAGATTCTGTATCAAATTTAAATTGGCTTAGCCCAGAACTGCTTGAACAAAATTTAATGGGATATAATGCAAAATCTGATGTTTATAGCTTGGGTATTACAGCATGTGAATTAGCAAATGGCATTGTGCCTTTTGCTGAAATGCCTCCCACTCAGATGCTTCTTGAAAAACTACAAGGGTATCATCCTAGACCTTTAGACTCGCGTACTTATTATGATATTGAAGATTCAGAGTCTCAAGGAAACTTGGGTGATATTTATCGCGAGAGACTCTTTTCAGACTCATTTCACATTTTCACAGAACTTTGTTTGCAAAGGGATCCAATGCGGAGACCCACTGCTGCTCAGCTTATTAGACATTTATTCATAAAACAATGCAAAAAAGCTAGTACAACTTTATTAGATATTCTGGCTGTTGTACCTCTAGTAACTGATCACCTTCCTCCAATAAAAGACGATGATTTTAGCATTGAAGAAAAACTGCGCGAATTTACTCTCGATGAGCCGTGGAATTTTTAACATTTTATGAATTATTAAAACCATTTTGCCTTTAGGCTTTAGTGATATTTTTCAGTATAAAATTACATTAATAAGAAATGCAAGATTTGTCTTCTTTTTGTACTGTGTTGCTTGTGTGCAATTTATTAGGCTTAGATATAAATTAATTTATATTTCATTTATTTTTATTTTAGGTAAGATAGATAAATTTAAGGTACATGAAATTGCATGCTTGATATATGAAGTATTCCATATTGTTGAAACATATTAAAACAATCAAATTTATTGTTAATATTCTCACATTATGAATAAATTTTATTGTCACTATTTACTGGTGCTGATCAGTATCCTGTATATAATCAGTGTTTTAAATGTGCTTCTCAAAATGTTTAAAATTTTTATAATGCAAATTATTTTTATCAGTGTTGATAATGTAAATTGTTCTTAATTATTGTTGATTACAGTAAAAAATTACTTAACACAGTTATAAATTTCGTTTTTTCAAAATGCCTTTCTTCTTGTGTTAAAAACAAAACAAATAATGAATATGTTAAAATATTTAGTTTTCTATAAATTTATTCTGAAATAGCTTGATAAATACTATATAGTGACCTACATAGATTTTTTTTATTTATATATAAAATCCTTTGATTAAAATCACATTAAAAATAGGTTTACAATGTTATTTTTACAGTAATGTGAAATGAAAAAAATTATAACAAATGTTAACAAATAAAGAAAATGACAAAAATAAAACTTATTTATTTTATTATTTCTCTTATCCCTTTGATATCTTCATCTTTTCCATTATTGTATTTTGCATCACTTGACTTTTCTTAGCAGAATATATTCTGCAAAAGCTGAGCTACACCTGAATTTTGGAAGGGGTATTATTCAAGTCAAGTCTCCCTTGCATGTAGCTGTTTACATAGCTGCCAAGTTTTCCCGATTTTCGGGAAGACTTAACGTCAGAATTTTATTATGGTGAACTTCAAGATCTTAAATCTATGAAAACTAATATAAGAAGTTTCTCTAAATGTATAGTGGTGATTATCCTTATTTTAAATTTGTTAAAGTTAGCAACTATGTGTTTACAATATTTGGTTATTTTTAAGGAGAAATACTATTTTAGAAAATACATTTTTTAGATAAGGACAATTATTTAAAACTTAAGGATAAGGTATAAAGAGAAAACTGGAAAATTTTGCTAGTGGCCAATAGCAGCAATTTTTTTTACTAGCTACTTTTCCACAGCAAGGGGGGGAAATGGTATGTGTTACAAAGGGCAATTTCAAGGCACTGCTTTTAGCATTAAATTTGTCCTGGGAAATTTGAGAGCTGCGGTCACTAAGTTTGGTACTTGGATTGTTTATATGTATCTGACCCCTAAAGTAACCAGATTTAGCGAAATTTCTCCCTTTCCCCCTGGGGAACAGGAAGCAAAAAAATGTTTGTAAGTATAACTCGGCCGCAAATTACTTCACCGTGAAGAAATTGCACATGAGGAGATTAGACTTGAGCATAAATAAAACATTATGTACGATTTTGGAATTCTTGATTCTTAAAGGAGGGAGAGGAAAATCATTTTTCGGGGAGAAATTTCAGAAATTCAGGATTTTTGAGCAGAGTTCTACTAAAAACGGTACAAAGATATTGAAAACAGCCATGTGTCTTCTTTAGGATATTTCCAAAAACCCATTTTTTTTTTTTTTTAGGGAAGGAGGAGTTACTAAGGAGCAAATTCGAGACCCCTTTCTTAGTGCTAAATTTGTCTTGGGAAATCTATGGGATCTGCTGTCATGAAATTTGGTGTGTAAATTGTTTATATGTATCCGACACTTATTGTAACAGGATTTTACAATATTCCCCCTTACTCCCCCTGGGGTAGGGGACAATAAACACTTGTAAAACACATTTTCCTGTTTGAGTTTGCTTTAAATTATCTTAGAGTGCAGGGGCCAATCTAAGATTTCAAACTTAATACCTATTTTTGTGAAAAATCTTAACTATATTTTATTTTTGTGAAAAATTGTAGTGCACTCTTTTTCTTTCTCTCTGTGTGTATGGGGGGGGGGGGGGAGTTTGAACAAAGTAGAATAATAAAATTATCTCTCAGCAGCTAGTGTGAGGCTTATAGCAGAACAGGAACCAAAATCCAAAACTTACTTCACTCTGAAGTAAACAGTTCAGTAGAGATAGTGTAAGTAGAAGTTGTTTTTATTTGTGTTAGTATCACTGCAGTATACATGAATTGTACCAGGGAGGATAAACACATCACCATACAGTCACCAAAATGTTAAACCACCTGACGAATCAGCAAACAGTACACTATGGCCTCAATTTCAGAGCGTGTCTGTACCGATACACACAAGGATCGTTTTGTTTACATATGCTGCACTGTTTCTCGCCCATAACAAACGCTTGTGTGTAGATTAAAACCAACATTCTGTATGATTCTTGCTTCGCAAATCGCATCAACAGAAATGCACGAATTACTTTCCTTTGAAAATGTGCTAATTAAAAATGTTAGATTTTGCTGGGAGGACTAAGATTTTTGTGAAAGTACTGATTTTAGCTGTATGATTTTTGTGAAGATACCTTTTTTGCCAGGTCGATTTTTGTGAAGGTACCCATAAACGGTAGTAAACTCGACCTGTATTAACCCCTGGAGTGGTGATATTTGGTTTGTGGATGTTGATTAAATGTGCACATTATATACTTTGGTGAGATTTCATAAATCTTCGAACTTACACGCTGGGAAAGGGGAAGTAAGAAACGGGTAAGTTGTTGCTAAAGACAGTGGGCACCTGTACTCCTGACGTTGGAGCAGGAAAAACCTCTACCACACACAGCAAGAACTTTAACTTAGGTTATTAATAATGATATGGGATTTTGACAACTCATTTAAGTATAGTGTCCAGCGAAGCGGGCAAAGCCTACTAGTTATGTTATATAATTATAAGGTTAAAATATAATTATAAGATTTTTAATTATATTGTTAGAATTATTATATATTAATAATTGAGAGGGAATAGCTCAAAATATTCCTAATTAAATATAAATTTAGCAGGAAGTATGGTGACATGCCCTTAGTGATAGTCATTAACAAAACGTGCCCCTAGCATAACGGGATAGAATTAAGGAATGAGGAATAGAAGAGGCTGTGCCCTTAGCATAAATAATAATAATCCAAATTTTATGGCTATTTCAGTGAACAATGGTTGGACAATTCCACAATTTCTCTATATTTATAGAATATCATGTGAGTGACATGCCACATATGCATAAAAGCATGTTTTGTGTTAATTATGGTATGCATACTCGACCTATCTTCCAATTTATCATAAAAGAGAGAAAATTACAAAATAACTCATTATAAACGGAAATTTAAACATTGTTTGTTACAAAAAATATATTAGGTATGTGATTTTTCTGCGAATTCTTTCCTAATTTGCGAAATTCTACAAATTAATTTCTGCTGCGTTAAAAAAAAAAAAAAAAACAGATATCGTTCGTTTATAAAAAAGAAATCTCATTAATAAGCGACAATCAAATGCTCTACAAAAGCCTCCCGATTTTTTATCTTTTTCCATCCACAACATGAATGTCAATATTACTTTTAAACTTGCTTTATGAGATTCTAGAACCTATAAAGAAATAGAAATGTTAAATATTTCTTCCTCATCTAATTTTTTGCCCCTCTCCCCCCTTTTCTTATCTCCAAGTAGCGATCGACAATCAAATGTTCTGCAGAATCCTTTTGTTTTCCAGTCTTTCTCTATCCACAACATAAATGACAATATTCATTTTAAACTTTTTTTTGGCAGATTCTAGAAGTAGAATTAAAAGCGATAGCAAAAAAATTTTCAGCTAATTTCTAATTTTATTATTAGTTGTTTCCTGTTTTGTCTTTGTAAATTCAATTTCTTTTTCATTTTTACAGCCTTTATAATTTTATTTTATTTATTTATTTATTTTTAAATTTTAAAATAGAAATTTAAGAAATCTCATGATATTAACTGTTGCAAAAATTAAGAATATATATGTAAAATTATGGAAATGTACTTCGTATAAAAAAATCTCCCTAATTTTTAACATGAATCTTCCTATTTCTGATTTTTTTAAGGTTGGCAAGTATGGGTATGGAAATCATTTATCATTTGTGTTTATAAGACTACCCAAAGTTTTTGGATATATTGATGCTATACTTGGAAAGTGCTAGAAGTGTATTTCATTTTGTTTTAGGTATTTTCATATAAAACTAAATTTAAGTACATAGTGTGACGTGCATATAATTTATAGACAATATGCAGGGCTACCGAAAATTAAGCTAAACATTCTTTTCTATTGAATGCAATTGATGGAAGTGCTTTGCTACACTTTATTAACAGTAATTTACATTTTTAAGTTGATGAACAGTGCTTAGGAAGGAAAATTAAATTTTCATACCCATACTGTAAACAAATTATTTTTTTCGAGCTCTATTTTCAACTCTTTTATATATATATATATGTGTGTGTGTGTAAGATCACATGTTGATGTTCCCAGAATGCAAAAGTCCAATTTTTAGCAGGTAATACATATATAAGCAGTCTTGCAGTCTTGCTTTTGCCTCCAAGGCAGTAGCACGTGTTTGCACCTGATGAAGAAAGAAAGATGTCCTTTCGAAACCGGTTGTGCTGTCTTAAAATTTATGGTGTGTGAAGAAGTTTTAATATCTTTCTATTAACTGTACACCAGTTTTCGAATTTAGTTTTTGGGGAATATATATCTGTTATCAGCACAGCTAAAATCAAATAAATGCAGAAAATTCAAATTGTGTGTTTTGAAGTTCTGTTAGGTTGCCACTTGAAAAATGTGATCAAGATTGATAAGTTTGAAGGCAAATCAATAATAGCCTTAAATTAAAAAAAAAAAAAAAAAAGTAAGCATTATAATTAAATGGGTGGGTTGAGGGAGCAGTATCCCCCCGCATAAAGTTATACGTTAAATAAAATTGTTCCTAAACCTATTTTAGATTATTTTTAAAGTACATTGAATTTTATTATCTTACCTTATTGATTTTACGACTTAATCTGCAGTCTATCTTTATAGTATTGAAATGCAGGGTAAGAGAAAGTTGTGTGAGTGACACACCAGATTATTTTATTGTATAAATGTGACAACAAAGAATATTCCTTGAATTTTTAAATGCTCTTATTTTGCTATACTCATTACAGATTTACGCTAAAGGCACTTATGCTAAAAGCACGCCACCAAGGGAGGATAACATTTACGCTAAGGACACAGGTTTATAGATGTATGCTAAAGGCACTGTCGCTAATGGTACATCCCTGGAAGTATATTTCAAAAGATTTCATTTACAGATTCTCAGTCATGTAAAAATATTTGCAGCTGCTTTTCAGTGTTATATTATCTTCATATTTAAAATATTTTTTTAATTTACTAGGGAAAAAATTAAGCAGGTTCTTTTTTTTTTTTTTTTTTAATTAGGTATTGATTGTTGAAGGTGAACTGGTTAAAATAGTATCAATATCATTTTTATGTTTTTTTTTTTTTTATGAAAATAAATATATAGGAGGGTTTCTTTTATTACTCAAAAGTTTCTTAAAAAAAAAAAAAAACAGAACATTCTGCATGCAAGTAGCAGTCTTTAGGTTTTTTGCATGTCATATCCCCCCCCCCTTCTGCATCACACAATCTGAATAGATTATAATAATAATAATTGTTGATAATAATTGTAACTAAAATAAATACAAACACGCCATAAAGATTAAAATGGATATTTATATTTTATTAGAAGTTTAGAATTATTCATTAAAAGAAAAATCCACTAAAATATCCTTTTTAAATATTCCATTAAATAATAAAATTCAAAAGTAAGATAAAAACATTTATTGAAACTCTCTGATAAGTACTTTATATAACATTAAAATATTTTTTATTCAAATAACATAAATACAGGTAACACTTTTGTACAGATTCACAATTCTATCTTAAGCATATATTTTGAATTAAAAACAAATTTTCAAGTGCTTGTAGTTCAAAAATCATTTCATCCAGTCTTTGGCAGCACTACTTCCTTTACGTTCAATATCAGATCTCCCATTTGTAGACACAATAGTGCCGTCTCTTTTGACAACAATGAGACTTGGTATACCTTGGATATTAAATGCTTTTTTCAGTTTCCTTAAAAATAAAAAAGGCAGAAAAGAATTTTAGGGAATATTAAGCATCAGTTCAGTTAATTTAAGACATCACAGATTCTTGCAATTCATAAAATATCAGGTTAAATTAAAAAGAAAATAAATCATAATATTCATTATTACATAATTAAAGGGATAAGGGGTGATGAAAAGTATCACAATCAATGCAATAAAACATATCTAGATAGTTATTATAGAATGTATTAAAATAAATATAGATATATATTTCAATAATATCATTCTACGGCTCCTTAGACATTATTTAAAATTTTTTACAAAATTTCAAACTTTTAAATTTACTTCTCTTTGGTTCCAAATTTTAGGAATAATTATTTACTTATAATGCTCTTTGCTAATTTGTTTTCATCCCATCCTCTTAAAAAATTGTGTGAATGTTAATCAGTGTATATGTCGCAAAACTAAACATTCATTTTGAAATCAAGAAATTATTGTAGTTATTACGAGCTCTTAAATTCAGTCGCATGAAAAAAATTCATTGAAGATTTCAAGTTTCAACTTTTTTTGTTTGTAACTGAGATAAAGAAATTCGATGCACAGATGTGTTCAGTTACATACAAAAGATACACAGTGAAAAATATTGGAGCTTTAAAATAACTTAGAATTAGCATGGAGCCATTTTGAAATTGGACATTATTTTGTGTTATTATTCTCATAAAAGAAGTCTTTTCCTCTCAAAAATTACCTTTTATTATTTAAAATACGCTATATCCATACAACATAGAGATTTCATAGTAGAACTTGATTTGAAAAATAATAGAATGTAAAATAAAAATAATTAATTTCAATGTCACTTGGTCCCCCACCCATCAGAAAGCTTCCATCATAAGAAAAAGAAACAATACATTACATTTTCAAAATATAAGTGAATTAACTGTGGTTGCATCACCACTTAATGCTAAAAAGTTGTAAATCATATTTTTTTCTGAGTCTGATGATCAACAATGTATATTGTCTGTCTCTAAAAATAATAGTTCAGACGAAGATTCTATTAATAATTCCCTAATAACAGCTTGTAGATTTAACTTGTTTGTAATTTCAAATTTTAGGATTTGACTGATTTAAATGAAACTGATTAGAAAGAAATGATAAAATGTACAATCTTCAAAGTTCTTAAAAATTCTAAAATTTTCTTCATAAAAACTAGTTTAAATAAGTTATCTAGTAAGCCAGATGTTTATGAACAAATTTTAATCTGTTTCACTTGAGTTTTTAGAATATTTGCTACATCAAGTTTTTAAGTAATCATTCAGCTCATAATTTTAAAGAGAAATATTTTATTTCTGTTGATTTTTTTAACTAAATGAAACAAATTACATGCTTATATGCCTCTAAACTTCCAGTTCAATCTTTAAATGAAATGTTAGTAAAATAGGGGAAAAAATTAAACAATGCTTCCTATTTTCCATGATTTCCACATTTTTTTCATAATTTTCATCATTCATTATAGATTTTTTTTGCTTTACACAACTTTTCAGAAATATATATATATATATATGTCTTCTATTTGAAAAAGTTTAGTTTGTGTCACGTGGTTGAGCTTCAAGACGCACCTGTAATCCCTCACCTGATAGATTATTTGAATGCATGTATCTTTTGATACCAATGTCAGTAACAAAATTGTTTTTCTTTTAAGATAATTGGCTTCCAGACATTTATTCAAACATGATAATCGCCCCCCCCCCTACTTTGAAAAAAGCAAAACATGTATTTAAAACAGGTTTTTTTTTTTTTTTTTTTTACACGATTCTTTAGAGAAAAAATGTACTTTTACCTGAAAAAAAAATGGAAACCCATAGGGGTCCATCTATGATACCTCATCTGATAGATGATGTAACATAGAAAGATAAGATATCATTTAAATGCACAAAACTTTTGAAATCAATATGTTCAGCAAAATTGCATTTCTTGCAAGATATTTTGGCATATCCAGACTTTTGAAACACCCTAAACTAAGCTAAACCACTTTTTTATCTGTCTTTTAATATATCTTTCTTTCTTAAAATGTTTCAATTTGCAGGTGACCCCCAAAAGATTCAAATATTAAATTTTTTAACAATACAGCATAACATCAAGTTCTTAAAACTGTTGATTTTGTGTGTTTGAATGATTTTAGCTATTTTTAAACAAATGGGTCTTTATTTAATTTTTATCATCTAATGGATAACCCCCCTAAAATAAAGACATTGACATCAAAAATGGATGCAAGAATTACACATCAAGTGGTATAAATCATCATTTGTAAATTGAAATAACTTGGAGATTATTTTACTTACAGATATGGGGTTTCTTTTATTTTCTTTCTTAGACCAGGGGCAACATTTTTCTAAATATAACTCATAGGAAAAGAGGGATCGTATGAAAAATAAATTTTGTATTTTAATATGTAGTATTCTGCCCCTTGCTCAAAAAATGTCAGATCTGAAATTCACTCTTCATTTGAACCAATTTTGTAACTGGAAGTATGGATCTAGGATTAACAGTGCGCGGAAATAAAGGTTGTTCAGGTTAAATGTGGACATCCTGTTTAATACTGATTTAAAATACCTAGTTTTTACTTCCTGCTAATAAACAGGCACATGTAAATATATCAAAAATTTGATCCAAAAGCAATATTTTTTCTTCCATACATGCACTGATGTCCTATTTGTTACCAGAAATTTTCTGTAATTACAAAAAAAAAAAAAAAAGTTCTTGCAACGTAATTTTTTTGTCAATTATGCATATTTTCTCAAATTACAGAGAATTTCTGGCAGCAAATAGGACATATTTTTTACAGTGTGGCTAAGAGAAAAATAACTTAAAATGAATCAATACTACATACTCAACAGCAGGAGAACCAAAAGGAACAGCTAGCCAATCTCCATGACCTTCATTCATATAATCAAACATTGCTTCTTCTGAAGTGTCAGAAGATACAAAAACAATTTCCACAGGCAAGTCTTGATCCCTGATATCTTCATAAAAGTCCACAAGAACAGGCGTGAACATCCGACATGGTGGACACCAATGTGCAGAAAAGTAAAATGCTATTATATCTTTATCCTTGAAAGCTTCACTAGCTGGCACAATAACTTTACTTTTGTTAACCAAAGTTTGACCTTTCAGATGATCCATCTGTTAAATTACAGATAAAAATTAAAAATAATAATAGTTCAATCTAATAATGCAGTTTTGATTATAATAAAATTATAATAATAATAACAAAAATTAAAAGACCACGCAGTAAAATCTATATAATAAATTTTGAATCAAGAAAAATTAATAAAATACACACACACACACATTACAGAGTTTGCTTTGGGTTTAAAACAGGGTAGGGCACTGCTACTGAAAAAATCTGATGTGGGCACCACATGACTTCCTTATACACTTTTAGAAATATACATAATGTTAAAAAACATTGACATTGAACCTGAAACAGTTGGCTAAAAATATCTTTTAAAAAGAATTATCACCGTGTTCTGAGCTTTTCTGAAAGTTAGTTAAAAACCGATTACAAGATTTGTACTGGTAACACTGACGAAGGCAGCAGGGACCCGAAAAAATTGGCTAAAAAAGTATTTAAAAAATGCATTTTCACCGTGCTCTGATCTATTCTGAAAGTTTCAAATGTCTAGCTAGTCGGGAAGTTAGTTAAATAAATTTTCTGTTGAACCATATAAACGCTGCCGAACGCAGCAGTGACCTGAAACAATTGGCTAAAAATATTTTTAAAATGCATTGTCAACGTGGTCTGAGCTTTTCTGAAAGTTTCAAATGTCTAGCTAGTCGGGAAGTCAGTTAAATTACAAGATTTGTCCAAACCGTTTTTGAGTTATTACCGTTTTTTGATACATTATGACCAAAACCTATGTATTTTTGGTCATTATGAACCTAATTTTCCTAAATATCTCCAAAATGGAATATCATACAAAGTCCAAAAAGGGAGGTGCACAATTAGATGTTATAACAAGCTTATGTACCAATTCGCAACTTTCTACGTCCAACCGTTTTTGAGTTATGCGACACACACACACACATACATACAGACGTCACGAAAAATCATGTAAAGTCGCTTATATCTCTCAAACAAGAGCTCGTGTTAAGACGACACTTGCAGGTGTACAACTAGACATCATGACAGTTACACATATAAATTGGCAACATTCAGCGATCATTCATTTTCGAGCAATGTGAAATACAAAATCCATTTCGCAAATCGGGATTACTATACTTCCTTTGAAACCTTTGGACAGTCCCTGCCTGCCTGGGCTCGGCCAAGCTTAACAGGTTGGATGCCGTCCGCCGGAGCGAATAAATCGCCAGATCACCGCGTGGAAGCTGCTGGGCAGCAATGTAACTAGAACGCCAAAGCTCAGGAATTGCAGCACGCTCCAGATGTTAAGGAATTTGGAATAAGTGCACTAACAAGCTGTGAGTCGAAATAACCAGAATTATACAAAATTAAAACAATTTTGAATTTAGGCAGGGAGGAAAAAAAAAAAAAAAAAACGCTGGGGGAGCCGCTACAGTTAGTTGTGCACACAATAATTAAAGCCGAAAGAGGAGGCCATTTGAAAAGGGGAAGGGGACAACACTTATGATTTGAGAAAGACGAGGGAGGAACAATGAGATTATAATTAAAAAAAAAAAAAAATACGTGAAGCCACTCGGAGATGGAAGATAGTTTTGGGCGCATAGCGAAAATTTTGAAGTTTTTGAAGTGGCAAGGCCTAATCCTAATTGGGAGGGAAATTACTATGCGCAGGGAGGCCGAATGGAGAAGAGAAAGAGGGACCATCGCAATTTTGATCCACCACGGGGGGATGGTTCCCCGCGTTGGTAGCCCGACGACTGCTAAACGACCCCATTGAGCACTTGATACTATACTTCCTTATACTTTGTATAAGGAAGTAAAAAAAGGGCAATTTTGAATTCTTAAGCGCACATTTAACATTTAAAATCCATATTTATTATTAAACTTGGTTATAGGTATGCACATAATAAAATAGTTTTTTTTTTTTTTTTTAACTTTCTTTGCTGTTGCTTATTATTAATTAATTAATTAATGTTGACGGTCATACACAATAGTTTTACTCATTATATATATATCATTTATCTTCAATGTATCATTATTCTTCAGTTTGTAGGTTATTTTTTTTTTTATAAATATGTGTTCTAATACAAAGAAGCAATAAGCATGCAATTCTTTAAAATAAGAGTAGGAGGGTTTTTTTTTTTTTTCCTTAATCAAAGGACAGACAGGGTGCAGCATCCTCCTGAAATTGGCTGGAAGGAAACTCTGTGGATGAGATTTTTCAACTGATTTCAGCTTACATTTAGCTTTTCAGCTTTTTTTTATGTTTCTGATGTGCATTTGTTCTTTTTTTATACATTGAGGATTAAAATAAATATTTATTACTCTAATATAATAGATTTTGTCATCAAAATTCTGGTATTTCATTTCAATGTCTTGTCTTTGCATACAGTTTCAGCTTTTTTGTATTTTTGCTAATCTCATCCAATTTAGCAAGGCTGGAACATTTAAAATATTTTCAATAATAATAATAATTTTAAAAATGTAAATGATTTTGAAGGAATTCAGTATGCTTAAATTTTTATATTGTTATGCACATTTGCACATGCATGAAAAAAATTCTTACTTTTAAGACTGTAATTTTAAAAAGAGCTTTATAGTGTTTGTTACCCCTTTAATTATCTTAACACCCATAGGTGCAATGCTGCTTTAAGGCTAAACTACTACCCACTTTTTTTTACCTATTGAATAAATGTGTTTAATTATTTTCATTTAGTTTTTATTTATTTATTAATATTTTATTGTATTTTCTAACAAAATTAATACTTTTTATTCACTAACAGACTACATTTTACAAAAGCTAAGTGTTTGAGAAGCTAATTAGTTTAACCCTTTCAGCATCAGCCATTTTTCAGTATATCTGTTTAATGACTTATAAAATTAACACTATGCAGTGCATAAACATGAGAATTTGGTACTGTATGATACAGATATTTATTAATCTTATTTTCCTGAGAAGTGCCACATTTATTTCAAAATTTTGTCACACCAGCCTTTTATTTTGACTGAGCCTAACAGAAGACAGGCTTAATGCTTAAAAGGTTAAACAATACATCTCTCTAATTAAATCTCATTTATTCATTTTAAAAATTGGTTATCAGGATACTTAATGTTCATCAAACGTATATTAAACTAAAATTCAGATTACAAATATATATTTTCTGAGATTAAATACACCATTGTTTAATAAACACACATGAAGAGTTAAATTAATCCTTAATGTATTGTACGGAAGATACTTTTGTATTATTTAACTGTATGCCAGCAATTATTCACCATCATGATAAACATTATAAAAATATTACAGCCAACTCCCAAAAATCTGCATATCATTTAAAATGTAAACAAACGTTCTCACAATTAATTGGTTGACTGGTGGTAGGATTGGCAAGTTTCTTCCAAAGTGGAAAAAACCGGCCAGAAGAAATGGAAGAAACTGTTTTTCTTTAACATTTATTGTATAAATTGTAATTAACGCATTTTTCAAATTAATAACCTTAAGTAAATTTAATTACACCTATAAAAATTTACTTATTAATTATGTATGCTAAATTAATAATTACATGAGATTTTCAGCCAAGACAATATCACATACCAAAATACCCAAAATCCATTAAAGAAATCGATTTCACTTTTACCAATATAACGTTTTATTATTTAAACTGTGTTATTTCTTTAACTGGTAATTAAATAGTATGCATCACTTTCCACTACTTTCAGAAGACATTTAGTTAATTAAGGGAATAAGAACACGATAATTACTGTACTGCAAAATGTCCTCATATCCTCATTTTCTTAATTGTAGTGCAACACAGTATAATCAAAAGCTTTTTAGCAGTTGAATATTAAAATTGGTTTCTGAACTTAGAAAAGATAAATGAAAAAAAAAAAAAATCCTGAATAACTTATAGAGGAGTTTAAAAGTATTTTGACGCATATGTATAATTCACTGGTTTACCAGCTTAGAGTTCATACAAATGATTGTATTCTAATAATAATAATAATAATAGTGGACAAATATTTTGGCTAAAAATTTTATGAACTATTTTCACTTGTACTATTTGAACATATGATGATATGTGATAGTATAAATACAAATATTTTTAAAAACATTAGTTTCTTAACCCCTTAACGATCTCGTAATTTTCACGAAAATGGTTTAAAAAAAGCCTATATTTTTTATTCAAAAAAATTGTATAAAATAAAGTGTATGAACAATATATATATATTCATTTTTACTTTTTAGAATTTTTTTTAGCTTGAAATAAAGTTTGCAGAAAAAACAACAATCAGGGAGTGTTGTTTTTCCAGTAAGTAGAAAAAATGAAAGCTATGTGTTTTAAACATTAAAACAGAGTTTCGTTAAAAAAAAAATTTACGTATAATACAACAAACACTATACGTGTAATACACTGTTCTCAGTTTCGCTATCTGAACTTTCATAAAGATCACTTTTTTCTGAATCACTCTCAGATGCATTTGTACTAAAATTAGAATCCGAGTCACTTTATGATTCTAACTATATAATGTATACAATATATAAAAAAATATAAAAAAAAATACTGCAGAGCACAAAACCATGTGCATTCAAAAGCCCAACTGAGCTAAGATTACAAAATAAGTATTACAAATATTTAAAATTAGATAGTACTGACAGTTTAAAATAAATTTGCTATCTCATATTACATCTAAAATAATCTGCTATTTCCATCTAGAGTGTAAAATAAGCAATAAAACAGGGTTCCCATGGGTCAGGGAGAACAGGGAAAGACTGGAAAAGTCAGGGAATTTGAAATTACTGAATAAAGTCAGGGAAAATTGTAAATATTGCTCAAAAACCTGGAAATATGATGATATAAACCTGGAAAATGCTTTTTGAGCATTCAGTTTATATCGCAAGTCATATTACTATGTTGTCTTTTATGCCGCGAACTATGTTCTGTTTTATACCATGAGCTATTTTTTATGTCGTGAACTTAATTTTGTGACTGGAATTTTCTAAAAATGGACCTGGAAAAGTCAGGGAATTTTATTTTTGAAATTGAATGGGAACCCTGATAAAAATTTTTCAAGGTATCAGATATGGTTTGTTTTTGGTGCAAAACTTTTGAACACTCCAGCCCGGAAGTATGGGCACGAGAAATAGAAAGCGAAAGATCACCCTGTCATTTTCACAGGAGCAAGAAGGAAGGGGTTAAAATAAACATTGAAATGTGAATGCTAGTACACATAAAAAATAGTAGCTAATGTATAATAATTATTTTTTTTATATATAATTTAATATTATTGCATAATAATTTTTGCATATAAAATTATGTATTTTTATATTAAAAAATATTTTTTGGAATTTCTTTTTTTTTTTTTTTTTTTAAGGAAATGGTAGAAATAGTTAAAAAAAAAAAAAAAACACCCTACCCCTAAAGTAGTAAAATCCCATCACCTGTAGATATTTAAGGTTTGTTATTAAATAATTTATTTTTCAAAAATAATATTTTTAATATTAATTAAATAATAGAGTTTAGATTTGATATTATATTATGTTCTGAGTTTAATTCTTTCATAGAGGTAGTTTATTCATTTTAATCTGGAACATCTGTTTGGTATTCTGTTGGTTTCTTCCGGAAGAAACCCAACCCTAGAAATTTAGCAGTTCGTTTAGGAGATAAAGCGATTATTAATTATGTGACTTGTGCTGATGAATCACCAATCACTCGGCTCATTAAAGAAGAGGAAATAATAAATGTAATTATACAATCATTAAATATAAAAATCAGATATTAAATTAGTAGAAGAGGGAGGAAGACTTAGTCTTCTAGAAGGATTTTCTCTGATGGAGATAAATATTCAAACTTTCTCATAGCAAAAACTTATGTGACTGTTCAAAAATTGCTAACTTTTCTGTAGGTCATAGGGAAAAAATATTAAAACATAAAATGAATAATCTTACTCTACTACTGATAAAGTTCTTTAAAAATTTAATAATTTGCTATAAATATCTGTAAAAATGTTTTTTTTTTTTTTTTTTTTTTTAAGTATTTATACTTTTATTATATACCATGGGTCAATTCCAGGCAAAAATTGGGGCCCTTTTATTGCCCCTTCACAAAATTCCACATCATGAAAAGGGACCATTAACGAAATTAAATCATGTGGTTAATAGGAAAAATGCTACGTGGAACATATGTTTCAAACATGCTTATAAATTAAAAAATTACACTAAAGTATGGTCTTAAAAAAATATGCAACCGTTAAGATTTTGAAAAGTGCATTTTCAGTTTTGCATATTACATAGAAATATCTATTTAAAAAAAAAAAAAAAAGAATAAGACTATAAGAGGAAAGAATTTCAATATATAAAATGCCAAAAAAAAAGGTAAAAATGCAGACAGCTGTTTCAGTCTAAAACATGTCACCAATGAGAAAAAAAACAGTGCCCTTATATATGTGAAGGGAACTGGATATAAGAGTACAAATCTTTTGTCTTTTATGCACTGATGACATTATGCTTGATGTACCAAAACAGCTATCTGTATTTTTTTTTTTTTTACTTGTGATTTTTTTATTTATTTATTTATTTTTATTTATTTATTTATTTATTTTTTTGGTCTCTTTTTAACACATTGAAATATTTTCTTTATGATTAATGTTTATCTAGTATGAAACCTCTTTTTAATAATAAAATAAAACCCTGGATTCAGAATTGTGCCTTTTCCTTTGAAATTATCAGAATGTTTTTTCAACGCTCTTTATATTTTGTTCAATAAATTCTATTACAAAAAAATTTAATAAAAACATATTTAAGCAAAAATATCTGCAAATATACTGATATTATATTGTTATTTTGATAGCATAAATCTTCCAAGCTATATAAATAAATAATGCAATTTATACATAATACAGTCATGTGAAAACATATAAATTAAGCATAAAAATACTACAGAGCTGTATATATAGTACTATATCTACAGAAAATCTAAAAAATAATCTATTATTCATATTATTTTTAACTACAAATTATCAGTTTATTTACACTATAATGTGCATATTTTAGTGTTTATAAGATTAAAACAGTTCAAAGCTATAAGAAAATTTATTTTAACAATATTTGTTAATTTATATTAATTGCAATAAAATTAATAATTTATACAAAAGGATTCCTAATTTAATTAATAAACTTAATAAGCTATAATAAATAACTATATATTTCTTAATGTTGAAAAAAAGAAAGTACATGAAAAAAACATACATCAAAAGTAAGAAGATTTAAACGATATAAGGCTAATTTCAGTAGCGTCGAACTGTCAATTTTGACGTTTCGTCAGGAATGACAGTTGGTAAAGGAAACTGGTGTTTTTATGAGCAGGAAACCACACCTTTAATGGGTTGGGCACCTCCTAATGTTATCAAACATTTCTCTTTAAAAAATGAACACACGACAGTTTTGAATAATAATACGAGTTATTTCGTTATAACTATTCCAAGAACATGGATATTCTGTTAAGTTTAAAGAAAAAATTTTATAGGGAAGAATTTAAAGAATCACACTGACAAATAGTATATCTAGATCAAAATAGTTATAATTTTTTTTTTCATTCTTATTCTATGGCAAAGATTTTAAAGGCATTTTCAAGATTTATTAATATTGTTAATCTTTTGATGGAATTAAATATTCTAAAAAAGAATTCGGAACCTTAAAAAATTAGTAGTATATTTTACAAGATCTTAATATTTTGACATTTTGGAAAGGTAAATTAATAAATTTTATAGAATTATTACTTTTAAATATAACGCGCAATATCTCGTAGGAAACCCAGTAAAGAAATTTCATTATTATCGTTGAAATTAGATGCTGGATTTAAATAAGAACGTAAATAAATAAACATCATTCCTGTCATAACAAAAGCACGTGAAAATGAGAAGAGTTTGTTGCCGATCGGGAATTTAAAATACTACTTGATAAAAATTTTCATTGTTTCATCTTTAATTTTTTTTTATTACTGTTTAGATGCAGTTCTCTTTTATTAGTGCTCTTTTGTAAAAAGAGCAAATAGGTTTTCTGTGTATTTCACTTGATTCCTTATTAACTTTTAAGCGAAATTTTAAAAAATCAGACAGCTGTTTGCTTAATTTTTCATGTCCCATGCGTTTAGCAACATACTACAACAAGAAGAATTTGTATGGTGCTGCTATCTGCTGGGTTAAAAAATAACTATATAAGAATTGTTATTTCAGAACCTACTTGTCTATGTTCAGAACTAATAATCTTTCAGGTGGTATTTTCATTGTATATCATGAAGTTCAATTTTTTAAAGCTTCTAGTCTAGGAACAGCGTTCCTACATCTCTGGTATTTGTATCACGAATTAGCAGTATACTGTTAATCCGTGATTTGTATGCAGATGCAGAACTGAAAAATTCGAACCCATAAGTAAAGGACATGTTTATAAATAAACACTCCGTCGACTCGACTAACTATAGCAGTGGCAAAACGTCAACCTGCTTCCTCTAGCGATAAATGTTAAATTCAATTAACATTACTTGAAAATTTCATTCGCTATTGATTTTTTTCCTCAGAAAAGATTAAATTTTTAATACATGCATTAGTGTAATAATACAATAAAAATTCTTTAATAATTTTACAAAGGCAATGATTGTGTATAGTTACTTTTTTTACAATCATTATTACAGTGTGTTAAATTCGCCGAATTCATATCACAATCAGATTTATTTATTAGTAGTAATTAAATTATAAGTATTAAAAAGTATATATTTAAAAAATTATTATTAATTTTATTAATATATATATTTTTTAAAAGTTTAAATCTATACATATAATAAAATAAGATGTTTGTGTGTGTGTCAGTGTGTATGTATGTCCGGAGTTTTTTGGGAAAACAGCTGATCACAGACCTACAAAAATGTACAAGGAGGTTCGTAATAACTTCTCCTGATGCACCTCGATGCCTCATTTTCGAATTTTTTATTGGTTTTCTTTCAATTAGAAGTTTTTGTTTTATTGAAATTGGATTTTGCCATAGTGTTTCCGTGTCAAACTAAAAAACAAGGCGTTTCCATTTTGAAGTAAATGTGAGAATTCTGTTATGTCGGTCAATAGCTTAGTTGAGTTGGTTAAAGCGCCAAGGTGTTAATGCGATAGTCGTGGGTTCGATACTCGGCAGCAGATTATTACTTCTCTTGCAGGTAATTAATAGATAATATGTCTATTGTAAAAGAAAACATTTTACTGTATAAACAGTATCCTAAGAAATTCTGATTATTATTATTTTTATTTATTTATTTTTAAGTTTTCTTTTAGTTACTAAAATGCACAAATTAAAGATTTAAGTGAAAAAAAAAAAAACCACTGGAGCCCTAAAAATTATAAAATAAATATTTATTCTTGAATAGACATGGTTATAAAAATATAAACGTTTCATCAATAAGTAAATTTTAAGAGATTTGCAATGTGTACTCCTCAATTTCAGTTTAAAAGACTTTTAAAATGATATTTTACCTATGAAATTATGTTAATTAGAAGCTGAGATACAAAGGTAATATAAGCATTGTTTTAACAAAATTTGTGTCTGATTTTTTCGTGGTTTTTTTTTTTTTTTTTTTTTTTTTTTTTTAACTTGCGAGTTAAAAATCCTTAATGCGAAATGTGAACGGAGTATCAGAATTCGAAAGCCTGCATCATAATTAGAATTGAAGATATTGTAATAAAAATGTTCTGGAATTTTTTCTGTGGTTTTCTCTGAAACTCCCGTACGGAATTGAACGGCTTATATCAGTTTAAAAGTCCGTAATATTTCAAATGATGTGTTATAAATAATTTAAGCATAATTAGAATTCTAGATATTGAATTATTAAAATATCAAAGCGCCCTCCGGCGACAGAGATTTGCAAGATATACTCATCAATTCTAATTCAAATAACTTTTTAAATGATATATTACTTATGAAGTTATGTTAATTAGAAGCTGAGATACAAAGCTAATATAGACATTTTTATAAAAAGATTTGTGTCCGAGTTATCCATGGTTTTCTCCGAAACTTGCATAATTCCGGGCTATATAACGTTAAAAATCCTCAGTACGATATGTGAGCAGAAGTTGGAATTCAAAACTCTGCAAAATATTAAAGAATAAAGGTGTTCTGGGTATTCCGTTGTTTTCTCCGAAACTCCCATTCCTTGTCTACATCTTTGCCCCTTCGCTCTTCCCCTCCCCCAATTCCGTCGCTAATAATAATTTTACACTCGAAAATATCCGCAATCGATTTACCTTGCCTTAAAATCTAAATATACCAACCGATTTCAAACGCTGTAACTCTTTTTTTTTTTTTTTGCCCCTTTTCCCTCTACCTCAAGCCCTCCCTAATAATTGTACTCTTTCAAAAATATTCACAATCGAATTATCGGGCATTAAAACCAAATACTACGAAATTTCAACGGCACATCTCAATTTAAAATACTACAAAATATAAAAGAAAACTTAATCTTTTTCCAATAAATATGTAATTATTTTGGTATGTGACCGATTTTACCAGGAAAAAGATCGATGAGACGATTTTCACATGAACCGATTTTCACACGACTGATTTTAGCACGACATCGTTAAAAGTAAATGAAATCTTTCGTCTTATCTATTTTCACTTTACACTGAGAAAAACAATATACCGCCTTCATCTAGAATGAATAAATGGTCATTTTCTAAATTACTCAACTAGAAATATAAGATTTCCGAGTTATGCGCATAAGGCATGCCAATAAACTGAATAGACGAAATGATCGAGAATTTCTAGTCTACACATTTCTAGATGGTGAAACAATATTTTGAATCTTTTGTATTGCGAGAAATTCTCGCTTGATTTTTCTAGAATTGGGTAATAAACCAAGATTATAGTTGCTGAAACCCGCCTCTTGTATTCGCATTTGTTTGCAGAGATTTTTAAACTACTGCCCTCGATATTATAGGAAAACGCTCTAGAATTCTAATAGGGGTTTCTAGAACTCGCTTTCAAAGGGGGCTAGAATTTATAAGGATGACATGAAACTATTTTTTCTAGATCCACAATTTAAATTCTAGATGCCAGTTACAGAATTTTTTCTCGGTGTAACTTTCGTAAACGTGATAACTGCGTCATCCTTTGGCCCACTAGTGGCTGAGCGGCTCGGTGCTCAAAGCTGGTAGACGGGAAGTGCCGGGTTCGATCCCAGGTTGCGCTCGTCGATCTAGCCGTTCGGATTTTTTCATGGTTTTCTCCGAAACTCGCGTAAATACGGGCTAGACCCCTTAGAAATACCCCCAAGGGGAGCACTCCCTCAATTAGCCTAGGACCCTAGCGTAGTCAATAGGCCTACAAAACAACCAACCTACGTCATTCGAAAATGGGGGTTCTTTAGATAAGAAAGTCTGCTTTGTTATGTCACTCTATGTCTCTGCCAGAGTGGTCTGCTTTCAAATAAGGGGTGCCCTTAATTTCTTAGTCACCCTGCGTACAAGAAAATAATAAAAATATTAGTGTGTTATGGCCATCACAAAACTTTCTTTTGTATTTTCTGGAACAAATTCATGCAATTTAGACCAAAACAGTCACTACTGCATTTTACATTGTTAAAAAAAGAAAAAGAAAGAAACATGTCAAAAATTGGAGGAGGGGCGTTCCTTTTTGTCTTTCTCTTTTCTTTTTTTTTTTTTTTTTTTTTTTTTTTGTTAAAAATGAGAAAAGTAGAAAATTTTGTTTCAATCATAGATGTATGTTTTAATTATTCGTTTTAAAGGCACCGGCGAGTTCTTTTGAAAAATACCCAAATTAAAAATTTACACCTCCAGTGGATGCTTTGCCTGGGAAGGGGAGAAACGCAAGCGATGATCCTTCATACACAAAAATTTTTTCATGGTTCACAATTTCTCTCTGTTTATACAAAAGTACTTCTTCTCATTCATTGACGCACAGCAAAATCTACTGGATCCACTGACTCGAAATTTCGTGAAATCCAGATTTTCGAGTAGAAGTCTGCCAAAAATGGCACAGGTTGAAAACGGCTTTGCATCTTATAGAGCATATTTCCTAAAACTCATTTTGGGTGTTTTGTGTTTCAAGTCGTACTATTTCTTTCAGTCAGCGATTTTGTCGCCGTTACCATTTTTACTTTCTTCTATATGTAATATAGAGAAAGTATTGGATTCGCGAAAATTTTCGACCTCCGTTTTTTGACGGATCTACACGTTTTGGGATGTCCTGAACACGAATTGATAGTTTTTAAAAAATGTCTGTCTGTGTGTCTGTCTGTCTGTGTGTCTGTCTGTCTGTCTGTCTGTATCATTTTTTTGTGGACGCTGTATCTCACGAACCAATGAATGAAATTTAACCAAACTTGGTATTTAGTTGCACCCTGACATGAACTGGTGCCCATTAGATTTGGGGATCAATAGCTCAACAGGTGGCGTTGTGATCGCATTTTATGCAAATTTTTAACATGGCAGCATAGGACAAAATTCCGTATAAATGGGCATAATGAGAGTTATTTTAAACTTGTGATTGTAAAATTAATTTGAATTATTGATGATAGTAGTAGTTAACTAGGAAAAAAAAATTGTGCATGGGGGGGCATCGGTTCCCCCCCTGGGGGGGAAGTACCCCCCCCCCGGGGGGGTTAAATTTTGAAGATGGGTATCATTCGAAAGATCTCGTCAATACCTTTAAAACGAATGGTTGAACCATAAATCTGTGATAATTTAAACCAAAGTTATCGATTTTTTTTACTTTTAACAAAAAAAAAAAAAACAGAAAAATAATCGTATTTTTTTTTTTTTTTTTTTTTTTTTTAAACGAAATTTTACCAAACTTGGTATTTAGTTGGTCCCCGACATAAACTGTTGCTGATTATATTTGGGGATCAATAGCTCAACAGGTGGCGCTGTGATAGCATTTTATCTAAATTTTTAACATGGCAGCATAGGACAAAAATTCGTATAAATGTGCATAATAAGAGTTATTTTACACTTGTGTTTGTAAAATTAATATGAATTATTGATAATAGTAGTACGTAACTAGGAAAAAAATTTTGTGCATGGGGGGGGGGCATCGCTTCCCCCCTGGGGGGGAAGTACCCCCCCGGGGGGGTAAATTTTGAAGATGGGTATCATTCGAAAGGTCTCGTCAATACCTTTAAAACGAATGGTTGAACTATAAATCTGTGATAATTTAAAACAAAGTTATCGATTTTTTTTACTTTTAACCAAAAAAAAAAAAAAAAAAAACTTAGAAAAAAATTCTATTTTTTTTTTTTTTTTTAATATTGTTAGTGATTGAATATGTATTAATTTTCACAAAAAAAAAAAAAAAAAAAAAAAAAAAGAAAAGAAAAAAAAGAAAGGAAAAAAAAATCATTTTTTTTTTTTTTTAAATATTGTTACTGATTGAATATGTATAGGAAAATATAGAAGAAAGTCTTGTGGTGGCCACAACATACTAGTTTATCTATCACTTTAAATGAACATGCAAACATTTTTGTTTTTATCTAAATACATAAAGCTGAAAGTTTTCCGTAGTATTTGTCCGGATTTTTAGTCCGGACAGATACACTGACATTATCAGTCGACAATATGATAATATGTCACATATCAATGAACAATATACAATGAATTTTCAAAAAATGGAACATTTATTAATCAGGACAAAATAACGATAACGCCATATTTTTAGTTCAACCGGTTAACTGGTTCAAAAGGTTTTACATGAAAAGTCCATTTTAACTGTAAAAACTCCGTGCTGTAAAATTACTAACAAGAAAATTCAAATTGATGCCAAAAATAAACACGTAAATACATTTCTTTTTAAGCCAAAATAAATAAATTAAATTAAATTAATTAAAAAATAATAATAATGTGCAAACCTTCTTTTAAAAAAAATAAATAAATAAATAAATAAAATTGAGAAAAATCATGCTAAAGAAATGGAACAGCTTCAGTATAGAACGATATATATTATGTACTAGCGGGCAACGCCCGCTTCGCTGGTCCCTATTTTTAAACGAATCACTATCCGCGTTTGTAATGATCGATAGATGGCACTTTCTCAACTGCAGTTGTTAGTAAATTATAATAGCCACGTGCATTTATTATTGTTCTTTCTTGTTGTTCTATCATTGTTTCAGCGTGAAAGCTATCAGTGGTGTGATAATTTCACCTTAGCCCACCAGAGGGCGAGCATTTCATTACAATCGCGGATAATTACTGAATTCTCAAAATTGCATTATTTTTTATCACGTGAAAAAAAAAAAAGAGAAACAAAATCTGATTAGGAAAAATGTCGCACCGGGTTCTCACTGCCTTCGGAAAAAATTCCCAAAATCCTCTAACTCTTATTTCTATTATTTTCCCCCTTCGCCCCCCCCCTCCCGCCTATCCTAACAATTTTACAAATTCGAAAATATCCGCAGTCGATTTGTAAGTATCAAAAACCTATATGCGCCAGTTTTGAACGATATATCTCTATTTTTATTTTGTTGCCCCTACGCTCCCTCCTTTCCGCCCCTCCCAATAATTTTAAAAATTCGAAAATATCCGCAATCGATTTGTAGGTATCGAAAACCTCTATGTACCAATTTTGGATAATCTAACTCTATTTTTTCCCCTCCGCCCCCTCCCCACCTTCCCGGCCCTCCTAATAACTTTACACTTTCGAAAATATCCCCATTCTACTTGCAGTCCTCTAAAACCTATCTGTACCAATTTTGAACGGCCTAACTGTATTTCTATTTGTTTTTGCCCCATAGCCCCCCCTTACCGCCCACCCCCTACCCGCCCCTCCTAATAATTTTACAATAATTTTAAAAATTCGAAAATATCCGCAATCGATTTGTAAGTATCGAAAACCTCTATGTACCAATTTTGAACGATCTGACATTATTTTTATTTCCCCTCCCCCCCCCCCCCTCCCCCCTTCTCGACCCTCCTAATAACTTTACACAATCGAAAATATCCCCATTCGACTTGCAGGCCTTTAAAACCTATCTGTACCAATTTTGAACGGCCTAACTGTATTTCTATTTGTTTTTGCTCCATAGCCCCCCCCCCCTTGCTGCCCCACCTGGGGGCTGAATTTCTAAAATTCCAGAAATTGGTTTTTAGATAGTTGCATTAGCTATATTTTAGAGCAAAAATTTCACGTATATCTATTTTTTTGTTTGAGATATATAGGATTATGCGAAATCACGTTTTGCCCCCCCGCCCCCCTTGGGGACCGAATTTTGAAAATTCCAGAAATTGTTTTTTAGACTTGTGTTAGCTATATTTTAAAGCAAAAATTTTACGGATATCTGTTTTTTTTTTTGTTTGTTTGTTTGAGATACGAAGGATTTTGTGAAATCACGTTTTGCCCCCTTCCCCGAATTTTGTAAAATCGCTTCTTAGTGGATGCCTACGGCATAGAAAGAACATTGTCACAAAATTTCATGCTTCTAGGTCTGGGCGATGATGAATCACCCACTCAGTCAGGAAGAACGATTTTATATATATAGATTGTTATTATAATTTATAATGTTGAAAAAAAATATAAGTAAAATTAACTTGCATGTATATGTTATGATTTCAGAAAGATAGGACGCCATTAGTTAACTAAAAAATTTTAGTATTTGAAAATACATTTATAATTGACATTTTTAAAATTACTGAAAATATTAAATTTAAAGTTTTTAAAATGACGACAATTTCTAATAAATTAAAATAAATAGAAAAGGCTTAAATTTATTAATAAAAGAAATGGAAATTTCTGAAAGCAAACAAACTTTGTGACATAAATTTACTATTAAATTTTTTTTTTAACTATAAAGACTATGCATCGAAAGATTCTATTATTCATGATCCAAAAATAAATAAGTAAATATATGCCTTTTTATGTCGAAAAAATTGAACATGCAAGCATTTTTTTTTTTTTTTTTTTTTTTTTTTAATAATTAAAGCAAAATTGAGAAAAATCGTGCTAAAGAAATGGAACAATTTCAGTATAAAATCAAAAACCCCTTGGCGAAATTTGAAATTTGGCACCGAAGTAGCTTGGACGTTTCTCGTCAAGGTCTTTTACTTACGCAATTGAGATAGCCATTTTAATTCATCGCCAAATTGACAACAAAAATTTAAAAGCCTCTAAGAGTTGTCTCTGCTAAAGCTGTAGCGAAGAAAATTTAAAATATGAATATAGTAACCGATTCTAGGGAATGAAGCACAGTTACTGTTACTGCATGACTTTATATGAAAGAATAGATTAAAGAGACAAATTTGACCTAGTAAATTTGTGCTGGGTAATCTCTGGAAATAATCGTCACGTGATCTGGTTCTTCAAAGAAAGAGAAGAATGAACATTATGTTATTTTTACGTAGGAATGAAATTAGATTTGAGTTTTTTTTTAATTTCTGTATTGTACACATAACTTTTTACTTTACCCATTATTGTATTTATTCCATTTTCAATAGGGAACATCTCATAAGGAACTTACATAACATACATCAGTTTCAAGACATTCCATAAATATTTACGGGAGTCAGAACGCTGACAGACAGACAAACTGAACTCATGAACACTTTTCAAGTTTGTTAGAAAATGTTAAAAATGCACTCTTTTTTTTCTGTTGTTGTTAAAAAAGAAAAAAAAAAAATCGATAAATTTGTGTTAAATTATCACAGTTCTATGGTTCAATCATTCGTTTTAAAGGTATCGACAAGTTATTTTGAACGATACCCAAATTGAATAGGAATTGGAAATTTTTCCTTTTTGACCATTACTATTATTAATGATTATTTTTAATTTCATGATAATTCGTTAAAAAGTATTCTGATTCACACATTTATAGAAAATTTTGTCCTATACCATCAAGTTAAGAATTAAAAAAATCTGGAGTGACTCCACTCGACTTTCCGAACATTGAGTAATTAACAGTTTTGTAGATAAAGTAAAGAAAGAGGAGTTGTTAAACAAACAAAAGGGAGAAAACCATAATAGAGTGTTTGAGTATTTTTCTCTATATATTACACGATGTTTTATTTAACGCTACTGATCTTTGAGCCCATAGATCATAATGATAAAGAATTTTTCGTTGTGTCCCTGTAAAAACCTATAAATGCTAGATTCACCAAAATGCTTATAGTTAGTGCAACAGTGATTTATAATATTCATATAAATTTTCAGCTCAATTGAATAAGGCGTTTAGATGCTATCGCACTTTTAAAAATTTGGTCCCATAGGCCATAATGATAAAGATTTTTTCTTTGTGTCCCTGTAAAAAAACTGTAAGTGCTAGATTCACCAAAATCTATACAGTGTGTGCAACTGTGACCTATAACATGTTTACAAATTTTTTGTTTATATTAATAAGGCGTTTAGACGCTATCACACTTTTAAAAATTTGGCCCCATTGGCCATAATGATAAAGAATTTTTCTTTATGTCCCTGTAAGAAAACTATGTCCTAGATTCTCCAAAATCTATACAGGTTGAGTATCTGTGACCTATAATATGTGTATAAATTTTTTGCTCAATTGAATAAGGCGTTTAGATGCTATCGCACTTTTAAGATTTTGGTCCCATAGGCCGTAATGATAAAATTTTTTTCTTTGTGTCCCTGTAAAAAAACTATAAGTGCTAGATTCACCAAAATCTATAGGGTTCGTACTATGGTGACTTACAATATACGTACCAACTTTCAGCTTATTCGAACAAAGCGTTTAGACGCTAGCGTGTTCACTCACAGACATACACACATACATACATATATCATCGCAAAAATAGTGAAAACGGACTCATTGGGCCTTGAAACGTATAGAAACATCAAAATCTCCAATTCGGATTTTTGACATGATTACAATACTCTCCTCACTATAGTGTTCGGAAAGTAAAAATAAAGGGGGTGGGTGGGAGGGATGGTAACGTCACATTTTGGGTGATTTTTCACCAAGAGTTGACAGGTACTAATTTATGTCAGAATGCAACTACATATCAATTTGTTTGAAATTCTATTCCGTGGTTCCTGAATTAGTTTCTTAAAAATTTTGTCACACACAGTCAGATATTTTCTAAAAATGGTCGAATCGTAATCTAGTAGTCTCAATGCGTGTAAATTTGTTGAAAACAAGAAGTCATAAATTTTTAAGAAACCAATACTCTCTTCTATTGACTTAGAAGAAAGTAAATATATGAGAAAGCGCTATGGAAATGCTACCTGTTAAGCGATTCGCACCAAAAGTTGATAAGCACTGATTTATATTAAAGGGCACCTATATATAAATTTATATGAAATTCTGCGTATAGTTCTTGAGCTATGCTACTACAAAATTTTATTACACTCACAGAAACAGGGTTTTATAAAAATAATCAAATCGTATTCAAGACATATGAACCTTACAAAACAGGTATAATTCCATCGAAAGCCCCGAAGTCGAAATTTTTAAGAAACTAAGACTTTCTTCTGCTGAATTTAGTAGAAAATTATATATATATATATATATATATATATATATATATATTATTTTTAAAATCGAAAATGCTTACGAATCATATTTCCTACTTTTTATTTTCTGAACATATACATGTAAGGAAAATATTGTAATCCCGATTTGCGAAATAAATTTTGTATTTCACATAGTTGAAAACTAGTTGGCATAGGTGGACTCTGTTCAGTTCCCCATCATATTTATGTTCTCAGAAATTTCTAGTGCGAGACATATTATAATCATGTTAAAAAAAAATGAATTTGACCAAAGCTGGATACAGTGACAGAATGAAATCCCCGCCTAATAGGCTATCCACCGTTTACTTGGATATAATTATCTTATTCTAATTTATTAATTTATTTTATCAGGGTCAATTCTGTTGTTTAGTTTTCATGCTACTATTTATTGCCGAATGCAATAAACCTCAAAATTCACATTTATATGAAAAATTTACAATTTCGCTATGTTGATAAAATCGTAAATTACGAATAATTTACGAAAATTTCCTATAGTAGAATATTTGTTTTCAATCATGTTCAAACAAATATCATAAACTTAATTTTGAAGTTGCTAATGTATTTAGGATCCTCAAAATGGAAGTTTATGCTCAATTTTGCCTTATTCTGACATGTTAAGTAAATCGTAAATTCCAAATAACTTACGAATTTTTTTAAATTGGAAAAATCATAGTCTATGATATTCATGCCAGTATTCTAAATAATATTTCGAAAGTGGTTTGACATCTTTACGATGAAAATATCTCTCAAAATTGAGGTTTATGTGAAATTTTGCCTTATACTGCCATGTTAAGAAATTTGTAAATTTCCAGTAACTTGCGAAATTTTCAAAGTAGTATATTTATAGTTACTGATGTTCATTCCGGCATCAAAACTGATATTTTAAAACTGGTCTGACATTTTTACAGTAAAAACTTTTCATTTAATGCACGTTTAAGTAAATTTTTGTCCTATTCTCCCATGTTAAGGAAATCGTAAATTTCTAATAACTTACGAAGTTTTTAAATTCAAGTGTTGCAAATGAATAGGGTTCTTGCCAGTGTCGAAAGTAATATTTTAAAACTGATCTGACCTCTCTGCGACAATTTGTTCTTGAGATATCGTGTACACAGACTAACAAACTAACGGACTGACCCACTAACAGACTAACATACTAACAGACACCCTACAGACAGACACCATAGAAATTTTGTCATTTTCGTATTCCTCACACCTGAAAACGTGTAGAAAAGTAAAAAAACCGAGGTCGAAAATTTTCACGATTACCTAAGTTCCCCATACCTATAGTATGATGGGGAACTAAAAAGAAAAATGGTTGTAGAATGTTACGACTTTAATTATGCCAAGTGTTACAACTCTAACTTTTGTCTCGACACGAGTTCCCCATTTAGAGATATCTACGATTTTACTCGATTTTTCATGATGTACGTATGGATGTGTGTTAGTAAACACGATAATGTCTAAACGCTTTGTTCGAATCAGTAAAAAGTTAGTACGCATGTTATAGGTTACCGTAACACGAAGAGCATAGATTTTGGCGAATCTAGTTCATAGTTTTTTTTTTACAGGGACACAAATACAAACTCTTTATCATTAGGGCCTATGCGCTCAAATTATTTAAAGTGTGATAGCTAAATTAAAAGTCTAAATGCCTCAGTCTAAAAAAAAAAAATAATAAATAAATAAAAATTAAATTAAATATAAATAAATGAAAGTTTAAATGCCTTATTCGATTAAACTGAAAATTTATATACATGTTATATACCACCGTCTCACGAACTGTATAAATTTTCGTAAATCTAGCACTTATAGTTTTTTTACAGGGACACAACGAAAAGTTCTTTATTATTATGGCCTATGGGCTGAAATTATTTAAAGTGCGATAGCGTCCAAATGCCTTAACTGATTTAGCTATACCTGTTATAGGACACCGTCGCTCGAATTGTATAGATTTTGGTGGTGTAATTTATTTTACAGGAACACAAAAGAAAAATTTTTCATCATTCTAGCCTATGGGCTCAAATTATTTAAAGTGCAATAGCGTCTAAACGCCTTATTCGAATGAACTGACAATTTAAGAATTTATATGCATGTTCTCCGTCCAATCGTTAGTGAATCTAGCACTTATAGTTTTTTTTTTTTTTTTTTTTTTTTTTTTACAGGGACACAACGAAATATTGTTTATCATTATAATCTATGGTCTTAAAATATTTGAAGTGCAATAGCGTTAAACGCCTTGAGCTGATTGATTTCAGACTTCTCTTCTTTAATTTATTTAAAGAACCGTTAATTAATTAACGTTAAGAAAGTCGAGGGGAGTCACACCAGATTTTTTATTGAATGTAGAAGAAAATAATAAGTAAATTTTAAAATTGGCTAAATATAATTAAATAAGCAAAATAATTTCTCAAACGCTGTAAAGAAATAAAAAATAGAATTTAATACTCAATTTATATGAAACAGTTTAATCCTTGGAGGAATGTGCTATATGTATATGGTTATGGCTGCCCTGTATGGCTTATAGGCGTATAGGGCAGCGCACTCAAGATGGCTACCGCAATAGCAGTCAAGGCTATCGCAGAAGCCATATTAATTCTACCAAAACATTAGCTGGCACTATGTTATTTCATTTATTTTAGAACTTTGAAATCTATAGATACAATGACTGTCGTCCCGAATGATCCATACTATTACCTAATTTCACCATAACAATGCAGGATTTCTTATATAACTCCATTACTTAATGGCTTCTGCGGTTCCGATTTTGGCTTCACGTTTCTCCGGATATGCCATCTCCTGTTATATCATTTCTCCAAGGTTTAATCAATTAGAACATAAATTCCAAGAAAATTTCCAACATGAATTTCAACAATCTGACAATAAATAATTTCGTATATCTAGAGTCTAAACTTTTCAGCTAGTAAGCTAAAGAAATGTTAACACATACAAGCTGAACTAAACACCAATTAGCATAAAGCATTGTCCATGTGTTCTAAGTGGCAGTAAATTTTCGTTACAAATTACTACTTTGACATTATATACTGACTACTCCGTGATACTGACGTTTCAGCGGGGAGACATTTTGTAATACACTTTTTTGTAGTGAGATTTTTGATGCCGAAAAAGTTTTTTGGCATCAACCATTAGAGAGTTAAAACTCGAAAACAGTAATAGAATAGAATGGTAATGAATTTTGAAAATGCCGAAATATTGCGCGGCTTTTAAGTGTTCTAATAAATATATGAAAAGAAATGGGGTAAGTTCCATAAATAAGTTATATTCAAGTAATTTATGAAAAATATAATTTTTATAATCAGTTGCTTTGTTATTATTATGAGATAATTACTGTTTTCATATTTAGTGGAATACTTTTTTTTTAATTTTAATATTTTTTAAGATTTTATATTAGTAAGTAATATGGAATTCTCAAAATTCTTTTAAATGTAGCTAGCAGCCGCGAAAGTTTTAATATATAACTAGTATGTTGTGGCCACCACAAGACTTTCTTCCATATATAATCCTATACAAATTTACGCAATGCAAATAATTTATTAAAATTATTTTTCATGATGAATGCAGACGATTTTTATCTCAAAGAAGTATCTCCTTATATTATTAAAATCTGTACGCGTGTGTGTTTTTGTCTGTCTGTGTGTGTGTGTGTGTCTGTGAGAAACGGCTTGAAACGGAAAAGGCTCCGCCGCTAACGGTCGCACGGACTTCGAACAGGTGGGGCCGTGCCCTTAGCGACCGTGCCCTTAGCGGAAATCTATAAACCCGTGTCCTTAGCGGAAATGTTATCTCCCCTCGGTGGCGTGCTTTTAGCATACGTGCCTTTAGCGGAAATGTATAATAAATTAAACTAGTATGTTGTGGCCACCACAAGACTTTCTTCTATACTTTCCTATACAAATTCACTAAGGGCAAATAATCAATTTTTATCTTAGAGAAAACTAACACTAAATATCCAAAAAAAGACAGATTTATTGTCTATAAATGACATCTTAAAAAATGCATTTTTATAATAGTTATCTCACATATCAAGTTTCGTACAGTTATATGCCATTGAAGTTGAGACATAACTTTCTCGTTATCGAGGAAATTTGCAGTATAGCAGAGCCACCTATTGGCCGATAAGCATCCAAATTGAATCAGCATAATGTCTCATAATGGCCTTTACATATATCACGTTTTGTTTGATTATACACAATAGAACCTGAGGTATAGCCTCCCCTTAAATTGCGTAAATCGCTGTATAGCAGCGCCACCTGTTGAGAGGTTGACATTAAATGTTTGTAGACACTCATTTAGGTTAGAGTGCATAGGTATATAAATTTATATGCAATTCTATGCAGCAGTTCCTGAGATATAGCTTACCCTTAAGTTGCAGAAATATCTGTATAGTAGCGCCATCTGTCAGCCCATAAGCAATCACATTGAATCAGCATAATGCCTCACAATGGCCTTCTCTTATATCAAGTTTTGATTGATTATACACAATAGAACCTGAGATGTAGCTTCCCCATAAATTGTGGAAATCACTGTATATCAGAGCCATCAGTTGAGCGGTTGGCATCAAAAGTTGACAGGCGCTAATACAGCTCAAAGTGCATCTACATGTAAATGTTTATGTAATTCTGAGCAGTAGTTCCAGAGATAGTTGCCACACAATCCCCCCCCCCCCCCCACATACACACATACAAGTGCTAAGTTATTAAAATTTTGTTTGTAGAAATACCCCTCTTAGAACGAAATGCTTTGGAATACTTTCGGCTGTTCCTGTACATAAACCAATAACAATATTTACTCCATTTTCCATAGAGAACACTCGATAATGAACATATATCAGTTCGAGAATGAACATAACTTCTTATTGCCGCTAAGGGCACGGCTTCTTCTATTCCTTCTTCTTCTCTTTGACTCCATTCCGCTAAGGGCACGTTCCGCTAAGGGCACGGTCGCTAAGGGCACGACACCGAACAGGTACCGTCGGACAGAGAATTTATCGCAGATGTACAATATGTAATTTGCGAAACGATGCGACCCTAATTAGCGGAGATATTAATTAATCTCCTTATATTATTAAAATCTGTACGCGTGTGTGTTTTTGTCTGTCTGTGTGTGTGTGTGTGTGTCTGTGAGAAACGGCTTGAAACGGAAAAGGCTCCGCCGCTAACGGTCGCACGGACTTCGAACAGGTACCGTCGGACAGAGAATTTATCGCAGATGTACGATATGTAATTTGCGAAACGATGCGACCCTAATTAGCGGAGATATTAATTAAAATGTCGACCATTGTCTAACGAAAAATGACCCAGAATTCATGATTAAATGCTTAAAAAGCGACATTTTTACGGAAAAGGTGGAAAATAAATTAGAAATATCAGTCGTATCGTTACAAACAAGATACCATTGGAAAGGGCATTTTTTTCTTAAACCGATGGTTTAAACGGCTTATCGATAGGACAATTAGATTTTTTTAAATTAACTAAACTATAAAAAAATATTGGCAACAAATCACAAGAATCTTAGCTTTGCAGACTTTTCGTCTACAGCAGTCTTCAACGGAAACACATCTGATATTTCATGAAGTCAGGTGTTTCGTACTGCGATTAAAAATTGCAAATTTCTATTTTCTTCAATTTTTCAGATTTTACACATTTTATTTAGTATATAATATTTACACCACAAAACAAACTTGCATTTCAAATTTCATCGATTTTCGTCAATAAACAAAAGATTTACATTTTAATTGCAAATTAAATTTTATCTTTACACGCCGGACATGTTTGCAATATTCTAATACGCGTATTTCAATTTCTAATTACGATTAATTTATTTTTTATACATCATACGAAAGATATTTTAAAGTTCTTTTACATAATTCAAAGTTTTCAACAGATTTACACGTTTTGAGGTCTCCTGAATCAGTGTTCTTTCATGGCGCTGTAATATTTTCAAATTTCAATATTTCAATTTCTAATTATGATTAAATTATTTTTAATGCATCATTCGAAAGATATTTTAAAGTTCTTTTAAATTAGCGAAAATTTTCACCAGATTTACACGTTTTGAGGTGTCCTGATTCAATTTTCTTTTATGGCGCTGTAATAATTTCAAATTTCAATATTTCAATTTCTAATTATGATTAAATTATTTTTAATACATCATTCGAAAGATATTTTAAAGTTCTTTTATATTATCGAAAGTTTTCTCCAGATTTACACGTTTTGAGGTGTCCCGAATTCGTTTTCTTTTGTATCTCAGATACTAATTATAATAATTTCATAAGTAATACATCATTAGAAAGCTTTTTTGATTTGGAATCGAACAGTAGAATACAGAAATTTCTACCGCAAGATGGCGCTGTAATTTTTTTCAAATTTCAATATTTCAATTTCTAATTATAATTAAATTATTTTTAATGCATCACTCGAAAGATATTTTAAAGTTCTTTTAAATTATCGAAAGTTTTCACGAGATTTACACGTTTTGAGGTCTCCTGAATCAATTTTCTCTTATGGTGCTGTATTATTTTCAAATTTCAATATTTCAATTTCTAATTATGATTAAATTTTTTTTAATGCATCATTCGAAAGATATTTTAAAGTTCTTTTATATTATCGAAAGTTTTCACCAGATTTACACGTTTTGAGGTGTCCTGAATTAGTTTTCTTTGTATCTCAGCTACTAATTAAAATAATTTCATAAGTAATACATCATTAGAAAGCGTTTTTGAATTGGAATGGAACAGTGGAATACAGAAATTTCTACCGACAGATGGCGCTGTAATATTTTCAAATTTCAATATTTCAATTCCTAATTATGATTAAATTATTTTTAATACATCATTCGAAAGATATTTTAAAGTTCTTTTAAATTATCGAAAGTTTTCACCAGATTTACACGTTTTGAGGTGTCCTGAATTAGTTTTCTTTTGTATCTCATCTACTAATTAAAATAATTTCATAAGTAAGACATCATTAGAAAGCTTTTTTGAATTGGAATCAAACAGTGGAATACAGATATTTGTACCGCCAGATGGCGCTGTAATATTTTCAAATTTTAATATTTCAATTTCTAATTATGATTCAATTATTTTTAATACATCATTCGAAAGATATTTTAAAGTTCTTTTAAATTATCGAAAGTTTTCACCAGATTTACACGTTTTGAGGTGTCCTGATTATGTTTTCTTTTGCATCTCAGCCAAATGAGTTAGATCGTTCAAAATTGGTATACGTAGGTTAATTAAGAGGGCCTGAAAGAGTGGAGAAGAAATAGGCGTGCACCGCACGCCTGAAATGATTTTTTTTTTTAGGGGGCACGAAGGCTCAGGGAAGGAATACGCGCGCGTGTATCCCTGAAGTTGTGCGCGCGCAGCGCTCACGGGACTGCGCTGCCGAAGGCAGTGGGGACCCGGTGCGAGTTTTTACCCGATCAGAAATGATTTTTTTTCTAGGGGGCACGAAGGGTCAGGGAAGGAATACGCGCGCGCAGCGCGTGTATCCCTTCAGTTGTGCGCGCGCAGCGCACACGGTACTGCGCTGCCGGAGGCAGTGGGGATCCGGTGCGAGTTTTTACCCGATCAGAAATGATTTTTTTTAGGGGGCACGCAGGGTCAGGGAAGGAATACGCGCGCGCAGCGCGTGGGGAACCGGCCCGACTTTTTACCCAATCAGAAATGATTTTTTTTTAAATTTCTTTTCTTAACACTAAAAGTTTCTGTTAGTGATTCATTATTTTTAGTGATTCATTTGAAAATACTGACCCGCTAGCGGGCGAAGCCAGCTAGTAATAATAATAAATGCCGAAAGAAAGACAGTTTTGTTTAGACATGAGTATACTAGAGTATAGTATAAAAAAAAAAAAAAAATAAGAGGAAAGGAAAACGAAAAGAAAGAAAGAAAAAGGGGTATCTGGTCTGGAGTTTTTTATTCTCTTTTAGAGCATAAATTTTATTTGCTAAATTACCTATGTGTATTCCCGTGTATATTCACTCGGGGAAATACATCCGTAACCGTAAGAGAGTAAAATAGCCGTCTTTTCCCGAATAAAACAGGTATCACTTTTCCCCTCTCAATGATCAATCTATGTCTTATTACTATATCTATGGCATGGGTTAATTAAACGCCGAACGATAAAAAGATGCCTGTTCCTGTTCCTCTACACAGAATTCTATTGACTAAGGTAGCCTTGACCTCATCGCATAGCCAGCGTTGCATAATACATTACATTACTTTATATCCACCTGTGTCTTTCATTCTTAATTTCCTTATCGACAATAATTTTGCAGAATTCCTTTTTCTTATTTTAAACAAATATTTCTTTTTAACAATGTCGTCTCAATGAAAACAATAGCAATCATTTAACAAAAACATAACTCAAGATTTTAATTATTCTTCCTTTTCCGCTTTTAAAAATCATTGCAATTATCATTATAAAAAGAGCGAATCACCATCACAGGCATATACGAGGGAAGAGTCATTTCCTACTTGCTTGAAGAACTGCAATTTCTAACCAGTTTTATTTCGAAAGCGAAAGTGAATAGTAAATGTATTTCCTAATGAAAATGAAATATATTAACGTTTATTAGAAAGTTGCGTCAAAAATCCTTGTGTTCAAATTAGGAAATTAGATTTTTAAAGTCCTAAACATTGATGGAAAAGGCAGAGGAATGTAGGTGCTGAAATGATAATGAATGAATTTTATAGGCTGCAACAAATAGCAACAATTGTTTGGGTATAAATATATAAGCACGGCGAAAAAAAGCAGCTTCATGTTGTATTCGTGCCTACTTAGACCTGATGAAAGATTATTGCATATTTATTTTGACACGAAACAATTGTTGCATGTTTCTGCAATTTAGAGTGTTTATTATTATTATTACTATATTTATAAAATGCGCCGAGTATAATATATTAGCAATAAGAAGTCTGATTTAATATTATTCGATACATCCTGAGTTCGGATATAACATGTTGGTAATCACTATGCTTTTTAGGAAGGAAAAAAAAAAAAAAAAAAAATATATATATATATATATATATATGTATATGTATGGCATATATTTGTGTTTCTTTGCGCAACAGTGCACTTTATTTTTTAAGATGTTTTAAACTGTCTATGTGTTTCTGTTTTATAATATTAATTTTCGCAGAGGTGAAAAAGTATAACTTTAGAAATTGATTTAAACCTATAAATTATACGAGACAGTTTTACAACTTGTAATAAAATACACCGAAAAACTATTATTGAAAGACGATGAAAGAAAGAAAACGTTATAAATTTTAAAAATACACAACTGATCTACATAACTAAGATAATGACACTTCATTAAGAAAAGAAATATACATATATATGTATATATAATTTTGAAAATATGTTAAATATGTTAGTCTTAACATATTTTCAAAATTATATATTTTTGTATAATTTTTAGTGCTGCTTTTTTTATACAAATACACTTTAATTAATATGTAATTAAAATATTCATGTATACATATATAGTCTTAAGTGCAGTGTAAAAGCAACTATACAATATAGCAGACTTAAGATATACTAGTACAGAACATTGAATATAGGAAAAAAAAAAAAAAAAAAAACTTTGAAACTGCCTAATAAATTATTAAAGACGTTTATCAAACGTAGAAAAATAGAATTTAAGGTTAGCATAATAAATACGCGGATTTTGATTTCTAAAAGGATTTTTTTTTTTTTTTTCCGATATTTTTTTACAAATATCAAAATATATTTGTTTCCATGTTTTATTTATTTATTTTTTAAATGTAAATAGGAATACAAAAACTGGCTTATAAAATGGTTTTATGCAACAAATTTGTATATTATGTCTGTGATCTTCGCGACATTTTATTCATGGCTTATACGATATAATTGTCGCAATGCCGGTATATGGCGTTATTAATTTTAAAACTGTACAAAATTTTATAATATTTACAAAGTGTGAAAATGACTTCTTCGTACGCTTATTACTATTGTTGTAAAACAAGTTTTACAGCAATATTATTAATGTAGGTTAAGAGAAAGAAGCGTGAATGCCACATTATATTATTTAGTTGAATTTTTATATTTGAATTTTAATATTTAAAAAAAAAAAAAAAAACCTTGAAATAAAGTATTTTATAGAATACGAGTAACACAAATTTCTTCTTCGATTTTTCTTTCACTGTACGTAAATTTTAATGATAACGCTAAAAAAAAACTTCTTTAATAAAATCATTACTTACTGTGGGGGAAAAAAAAACTAAATAAAGCTAATAATCACCAATATATATATATATATATATATATATATATATATATATATATATATATATATATGTACATAAACATTCTAGTTATCAAATATGTATATACGATGCATATAATAATAATATGGTGTGTATATAATAATGCGATGCATGTAAATTGTAACTTATTGAGACTGTAAATACAGGCTAAAAATTCCGCCTGTATATTTGTATGTCTCTCTCTCTTTCTGCATATATATAAAAATTAATTTACTATATATGTATATATATGTGTGTGTGTGTGTAATATATAGATACATATGGAGAGAGAGAGACTGCAGATACATATTATCTTTTATTACCTTTGTGAAGCAATGTAACGTAAATAGTGTCATAGTTTCAGTAATGTTATATAAGTGGAATTCCGACTCCGATTTCGAAATCCTCTTACCTATACAGTGATGACGTTTCATTATCCGATAACAGTTCTGATAAAATTATTCAACCTTTTCCTCGTACCGTAAAAAGAAGGCGGGCAAATGAGAGTAAAAGATAACAATATATAATGTATTTTTTCTTGTTTAATAGGAGTAACAGGTTATTAATAAATCCTACGGTTTGAATTGAATATACGTATAGCGTATACATGTGTAATACATTATATATATTAGATTTTTTTCTTTCTTTTTTTATTCTGTATGTTGGAATGTATAAAAAATATGTGTAAGAAAATTAAGATATTGTGTAATCACAATCTCTTAATAATAACGTAAGAATCATTACATGGTTTGTTAAAGACAATCTAAAGCATTTTAATTTTAAACACATTTTTAAATCCTGTAAGATTAACAAGTGTTTAAAACTTCGATGAGTATGGCTGAATTTCGGCTATAAAAATTTATTTATTTTCGATTTTCAAGAATTAAATATTTAAATGAAATATTAAATGTATATTTAAATGTACCTAGGCAACCTTAGTTAATGTGTGTTATTATGCAATGTGTTATTACACAAAAGTAAGATGTTGTCTCATCACAATCTTACTAATAATGTAATAATCATTCCATGGTTTGTTAAAGACTAGCCAAGGTATATTTATATCAGAATATTTTAAATTCACTGTGATAGTTGATCACGTCTTTTTGAATCATTCCGGACGAACAAACAGACAATTATTCTTTTATTAGGGCAAGAAACTCATTCCTTTCATCTAAAATAGACATGGAAACTTTTTTTTTTTTTTTTTTTTTTTTAATTCTTCTTAATCTTTGGCAACAAGTTGAAAAAATACTTAAAATAAAATTGGGAGAAAATGTGCAAAAGAAATTTTAAGAAATTAGTTACCACTGCTAAGGAATGCAACTTCATATTTTAAAGTAAAGAATCAGTTTTTTTTTTTTTTTTTCTCCCTTTAATGTTTTTGTATATGTAAGTTAAAAGACAATTATTACATTAAATTCAGAGAGAAAAAAGCATTGTTATTATACTGAATACTTTAAAAAATATACCACTTAAATTTCATACTTTAGTTAATTTAAAAAAAACTAATTGTCGTGTAAAAAATCTGTTTGCACCTCTGGATTCAGAAAAATCGTCCCTTTCATTTGGTACCGAATTTGTAACGAGCCACGTACTTTTTGAAATGACTGAAATGAATTAAGATGAAGTGTTGCCATCTAAATTTCATGCTTTAGTTAATTTCTAAAAATCTAAAGGTCATGTCGAAAAACTGTTTGCACCCCTGGATTTAGAAAAATCACCCTTTTCATTTGGTATCGAATTTGTAACGATAGGACTGATATTTCTAATTCATTTTCCCCTTTTTCTGTTTTTAACCTGGATTCGGCAGAAGGTTTATGACAGAGAATATAAGCTATTAAAAAAAAAAAAGTCTTTAATAAAATAGGAAGTTACGCAACACATAAAAAAAAAAGAACAGGTAAAGCCTTCTGTCCAAAATTAAAATCAATGTAGGGCAGAATTTTAATTTTTATAATCATTTTACTTTTATCGACTGCAAACTAATGTAATGTGTAGATATTATAACAATGAAATATTAATTTAATTTTTTTTTTCGACTGAATAACCGAATAAATTTATAAGTAAATGTTCTGCAAATCACAAACAAGCACACTTTATATACGCTAGCAATAAAAATGTAGTGATTCCGAAAAGATCATCTAAATTACGATTTAGTAGTCTAAAAATATAAAGTGGTAGGCAAGCACAAATACAAGTGCACATATTTTAATTTCTCCTACGCATACAATGATACAAAAAGTATTGTTTCTGGGTCAAATTTTCGAAATTGAGTTTTTGCTATATTTACATGTTTTGAGGAACCCGAATCCAAAAATCAGGTTTTAATCTGTTGATCTGTGTATCTGTTAACACCATAACTCAAGAACAAATATTAACATTGCAGGAAGTTCAAACTTAGTATTATAAATATGTATCATATAGGGATGCTACACAAAAATTTTCATAGAGATCAAGTAAATGGTTGGTGTACACCAGAGGTTCTCAAATGGTGTGTCTGGGCGCACTGGTGCATCCTAGAAGATTTTCAGGTGTACCCTCTGGTATTCGAGTGATATATGCGTTAACTAGGCATAAAACTAAATATCGTTACTCCATTATATAATTTTGTTACAAAGCTACCACTTTCTTTTAAATAAAACATTATTTTTACTTTCGCTTATCAATGTGTAGTAGAAAAAGTATTCTCTTTATGTCAGAGTTTCGAAATTGAGTTTTTGTTATATTTGCACGTTTCGCGGTCCCATGAAAAGCGTTTGGTCTGTGTGTCTGTCCTAAGCATATATCAAAAATAAATAGTAATAGAATCTCCAAACTCAATATTCTAAATCTGTTTCATATAGAGATGCTACGTTAAACTTTCCGTTGAAATCAAGCAAATGCTTCGTGTATAGATTCATCCAAGAGAATTCAAATGCATTTCGTCTATAGATAAAATTTCTGGTATGTACAGTTTAACATTTATATGTTGTCTACATAAAGTGACAATATATTTGAAGTCTTAAAGACAATTACACTTTCAATAGGAAAATATTGTACTTATTATTCATAATATTCTAAAAATTAATATAATTAAAAACAGCATTAGTTAAATTAACAATTAATGGAGTGTTATTAGATTTATAAGTAATCTGAGTGGACAGTTTGATATTTAATAATGAAGCCCAATAATGAAAAAGATAAAGGGGGGCGGGGGTCACAAAATTGTCTTGAAAAGCTATATTTATGAAAAAACTTAAACATTAATAAATTACTTTTTAATGCCAAAGATAAATTTTCTAACTTCCTTCCAACCAATTGTAGTTTGAGTTATAATTTATATCGAAAATATCAATTTCATTCTTGATATACTTTGCATTATGACAAATAAGTTTATATCACTTTGTATATATATATATTAAGTAATAAAATGTAAACATAATACGTAATAATATGTAGCATACAAGAAAAACATATTATCAATGCCAATTTTATCTAAAAGTAGTTGGCACAGGTGGACTCTGCTCAGTTCCCTATCATATGTATGTTCTCATAAATTTCTAGTACAAAACATATTATGTTTTCATGTTAAGAGAAATTAATTTGACCAAACGCTTGACACAGTGACAGAACGAAATCCCCGCCTAATAGGTTACCCACCGTTCAGTTCGATATATTTATCTTATTCTAATCTATTAATTTATTTTATTGGGATTCAATTATGTAGTTTAGTTTTCATGTTACTATTTCCAATGCAACATTCTCAAAATGCATATTTATATGGAATATCGCCCCATTTTGCTATGTTCATAAAATTTTAAATTTCGAATAACTTACAAAATTTTCCTATTAGAATATTTGTATAGTCAATCATGTTCAAACAAGTATCATAAATGTTATTTTGAAGTTGTCCGATATATTTATGATCCTCAAAATGGATGTTTATGCTCAATTTTGCCCTATTCTGTCATGTTAAGTAAATCGTAAATTCCAAATAACTTACGAAATTTTTAAATAAAAAAATTCATTGTCCGGGATGTTCATGCCAGTATCTTAAATGATATTTTATAAGTGTTTTGACAACTTTACAATGAAAATATCCCTCAAAGTGGACGTTTATACGAAATTTTGCCTATTCCGCCATATTAAGTAAATCGTAAATTTTAAATTGGAATATTCATAGTCAAGGACGTTTATACCAGCATCTTATATAATATTTTAAAAGTGGTCTGACAACTTTATGATGAAAATATCCCTCAAAAAGGATATTTATGCGAATTTTTGCTGTATTCTGCCGTGTTAAGAAATTCGTAAATTTCGAATAATTTGCGAAATTTTCAAAGTAGCATGTATCTAGTTAATGATGTTCATCCTGGTATCAAAACTGATATTTAAATGCTGTTCTTACATCTTTACGATAAAATATTTCTTTTCGTGAACGTTTAAGTGAAATTTCGCCATATTCTCCCATGTTAAGAAAATCGTAAATTTCGGATAACTTCAGAATTTTTGTAATTAGAATGTTGCGAATGAATAGGGTTCTCTCCAGTGTCAAAACTAATACTTTAAAACTATTCCGACCTCTCTGTGATCATTTGTTTGTGAGATATCGTGTACACAGACTAACAAATTAATAGACACCCTACAGACGGACACAATACCCATTTTGATGTTTTTAGATTCCTCACACCTGAAAACGAGTAAAAAAGTTTAAAAAAAAAAAAAAAAAAACGAGGTCGAAAAATTTCCCGATTACTTAAGTTCCCCATACCTATAGTAAGATGGGGAACTAAAATTATATAAATATAGCTTGGAATACATGAAAATAAGTTTCATTATGAAAGAGAACATTTTCAAAATTAAAATAATTCGCACATAAACTCATAAATAAAAGACCTACAAATTAATTTCGCAATAGCAGCATTTTTAAATCGTACCCCATACATAATAATATTTCAACGTTATAATGAAAAAAAAAAAAAAAAAAACAGGAAGGAAAAACTTTTATGAACAAGGTATCCATAAAATGTACGTGTGGTAAAAAAGCATTTACAAAGTAATAAAATAATCTGGTGTGTCACTCACACGACTTTCTTTTACTCTGAAATTTAATACTATAAATACAGGGTAGAGATTAAGGGGTTAAGATAACGAGTTCTGCTATGAAAACTTGAATTAAAACAATTCAAATTAGGCTTCGGAAGAGTTTTATATGATAATTAGTTTTGTGTGATGGGGGGCGGTGCTAACAATAAAAAAGAATGTTATCGCTTAAATATTTGCAGTCCTGTATATCTTTTGAAGATTATGTACAGACAATATGGTGCACCTAAATATAATCCTATAGTAATAATACACGGCACAACCTGAAATACACTTCCATCAATTTTCAGCTATTGTCGCACTATAATCAATTACTTTTGTGTAGTCCTGTAAACGAACAGTGAATGATTACCCTACTATATTCTACATGATAAATGTCTTTACGCATACAAAAAATATACATCCATTTCATTTGGTTTAGTGCAGTCTATAGATGTTAAACTCTACTTACCTACAATTTCTTCCACATTTATTACGCCTATGCGTAATGTATTTGAATTCTCTTGGGTGTCCCTGAACACGAACCACTTGGTTCATTTCAACGAAAAGCTTAGTGTAGCATCCCTATATCATACACATTTAGAATACCAAGTTTGGACAGGCTGATAACAGACACACAGACATACAGGCAAGGCACACACACAGACCATTCGCTAAAAACATCATTTTCGTAATCAGGAGACCTCAAAGCGTGTAAATATAACAAAAACTCACGTTCGAAAATTTGTCCCTAAAACAATACTTTCTCTACCTTACGGGTAAGAGAAAGTAAAAAGTAACTGAAATTTCACAAAAATTTGCTATATCTTTTTTAAGGATAATTACAGCAGCTAGATAATATACAGTGAGTATGTAACAGTTTAATTACTGAACAATACAAAATCAGATGTCACAAGAATTCCAGAAGATCACTGAATAATGATGTGTATTAAATATATTATAAAAAGAAATAAAATGAAAAAATATTGCAAATTACACACTGAAATTAAAAAAGTAAAGAAAATCGTAATTTATCATTGTTGGTTGTTGTTGGGTTAGAATCAGTTTGATTACACTAGGGGACCTGTGGGTGGAATTCCCTTCGTGGGGGTCTTTTCAAGGGAGTCTTAGCCCGAATGTACGCGAGTTTCAGAGAAACCACGGAAATATTCCAAACGGCTAGGTCTATGAGCGCGACCTGGGATCGAACCCGGCACTTCCCATTTACCAGCATGGAGCGCAGAACCACTCAGTCACTGGCGGGTCGTAATTTATCAAATAAAACACCAAAGATATTACCTTTTGTAAGAGTAAAACTATGAAATATAAATACACAAAATCGTCCAAATCATGTCAAATTTTGCATTAAATAAATTTATTACTTTTTTCTTATTTATATACATTTAAAAATCTACATAGAAACAATCTATATATTTCTGCGCCTATTTGCGTCATTTGTTATTCCTGTGTTTATTATATACATGACAACCTTCCAAGGTTGCTATAGTTTCAATAACTGATGATTGCGTTTAATGCGGGTACAATCTATATATATATAAAAGAACACTTCCTGAGTGAGTGAGGGGGTGATCTATCAACGCCCAGACCAAACCCCTGGACCTAGAAGCATGAAATTTCGTAACAATGTTCTTTCTATGACGTAGGCATCCACTAAGAAGCGATTTTACAAAATTCGTCCCCCAAGGGGGGGAGGGGAGGGGGGGGCAAAACGTGATTTCACAAAATCCTTCATATCTCAAACAAAAAAACAGATATCCGTAAAATTTTTGCTTTAAAATATAGCTAATACAAATGTCTAAAAACCAATTTCTTGAATTTTCCAAATTTGGTCCTCAAGGGGGGCGGGGGGCAAAACGTGATTTCACATGCGTAAAACGTGATTTCGCATAATCCTATATATCTCAAACAAAAAAATAGATATACGTGAAATTTTTGCCCTAAAATATAGCTAATGCAAATATCTAAAAACCAATTTCTGGAATTTTAGAAATTCAGCCCCCAGGTGGGGCAGCAGGGGGGGGGGGAGGGGCTAAGAGGCAAAAACAAATAGAAATACAGTTAGGGCGTTCAAAATTGGTACAGAAAAGTTTTAGAGGCCTGGAAGTCGAATGAGGATATTTTCGATTGTGTAAAGTTATTAGGTGGGGCATGAAGGGGGGGAGGGGAGAAGGGGGCAAAAAATAAAAATAGAGTTAGATCGTTCAAAATTGGTATATAGAGGTTTTCGATACGTACAAATCGATTGCGGATATTTTCGAAGTTGTAAAATTATTAGGAGGGGCGGGAAGGGGGGGCTATGGGGCAAAAACAAATAGAAATGCAGTTAGGCCGTTCAAAATTTTTACAGATAGGTTTTCGAGGCCTGCAAGTCGAATGGGGATATTTTCGAAAGTGTAAAGTTATTAGGAGGTCCGGGGAGGGGGGGGGGGCAAAAAAATAAAAATAGAGTTAGATCGTTCAAAATTGGTACATAGAGGTTTTCGATATGTACAAATCGATTGCGGATATTTTCGAAGTTGTAAAATTATTAGGTGGGGCGGGAAGGGGGGTGGAGCGGGAAGGGGGGCTATGGGCAAAAACAAATAGAAGTACAGTTAGGTCGTTCAAAATTGGTACAGATAGGTTTTAGAGGCCTGCAAGTCGAACGGGGATATTTTCGAAAGTGTAAAGTTATTAGGAGGACCGGGAAGGTGGGGTGGAGGGCTGAGGGGCAAAAAAAATATAGAGTTAGATCATTCAAAATTGGTACATAGAAGTTTCTGATACCTACAAATCGATTGCGGATATTTTCGATTTTTTAAAATTATTTTGAGGGGCGGGAAGGGGGAGCAGAGGGGCAAAAAATAAAAATAGAGATATATCGTTCAAAACTGGGGCATAGAGGTTTTTGATACTTACAAATCGATTGCAGATATTTTCGAATTTGTAAAATTATTAGGATAGACGGAAGGGGGGGGGCGAAGGGGGAAAATAATAGAAATAAGATTTAGAGCATTTTGGGAATTTTTTCCGAAGGCAGTGAGAACCCAGTGCGACATTTTTCCCAATCAGATTTTGTTTCTCTTTTTTTCTTCACGTGATAAAAATTAATGCAATTTTGAGAATTCAGTAATTGTAGTGATTCTTTTAAAAATAGGGACCAGCGAAGCGGACGTTGCCTGCTAGTCTATACATACATATAAAAGAGTATTTCCACTCACTCACTGACTCATCAACGCACAGCAAAATCTACTGGAGCTACTGACACGAAACTGGGTCAGATTATAGAACATATAGTGTAAGCACCCCCTAAGAAGCGATTTTGCGAAATTCGCCCCCTAAGGGGGAGTAGGGGGCAAAATGTGATTTCACAAAAACCTTCATATCTCAAAGAAAAAAACAGATATCCGTAAACTTTTTGCTTTAAAATATAGCTAACACAAATATCTAAAAACCAATTTCTCGAATTTTAGAAATTCGGTCCCCAAAGGAAGAAAGGGGGCAAAACGTGGTTTTACATACTCCTATATATCTCAAACAAAAAAACACATATACGTGAAATTTTTGCTCTAATATATAGTTAATACAAATACCTAAAAATCAATTTCTGGAATTTTACAAATTCAGCCCCCAAGAGGGGAAGAAGGGGCAAAACGTGACTTGAAATAATCCTTAATATCGCAGACAGAAAAAAAGATGCATGTGAGATTTTTGCTCTAAAATATAGCTCCCAGAAATACATAAAAACTAATTTCATTAATTTTATAAATTCGTCACAGGTGGGGCGGGAAAGGGGGGGGGGTATGGGGCAAAAAAATAGAAATACAGTTAGACCGTTCAAAATTGGTACAGATAGGTTTTAGAGGCTTGCAAGTCGAATGAGGATATTTTCGAAAGTGTAAAGTTATCAGGAGGGTCAGAAGGGGGGGGGCGGAGGGGCAAAAAATAAAAATAGAGTTAGGTCGTTCAAAATTGGTACATAGAGGTTTTTTATACTTACAAATCGATTGCGGATATTTTCAAATTTGTAAAGTTAATAGGAGAGGTAGGCAGGGGGGGGGGGGTGGAGGGGCAAAAATATATAAATAAGTGTTAGAGCGCACAAAATTAGTGTTGTTAGGTTTTGAGGATAAATCGATTTCGAATATTTTCGAAAGTACAGAATTATTACGAGGGGCGGGAAGGGGGGCAGGTGCAAAGGTAAAAATAAAGACATTCAGGTAGAATGTTAGAAATTATTATTATTTAGTTTAAAAGCCCGATAGAACGATTGAGAGTATTTTTTAAAGTCTAGGAGGGGCTGGAACGGTAGGTGAAGGAACATGCGCGCCACGTGCGCCTGTATACGCTGCCGCAGGCAGTGGGGATCCGCAGTGGGAGAAGATTTCTTTTTGTATTTCATATTTATGTTTTTCCCTTACGATAATAGAGTGATTCATTAAGAGTGTCGAATATAAATGACCGCGCGCAGCGTACAATGACCTGCGTGCCGAAGGCAGTGGGGACCGGTGCGACATTTTTTCCAATTAAAACTTTTTTCTTTTTTTTCGCATGATAAAAATTAATGCAATTTTGAGAATTCATTAATTATAATGATTCATTTAAAAATAGTGACCAGCGAAGCGGGCGTAGCCTGCTAGTTGTAAAATAAAGATTTTATTTCGATAACTTTTTAATAGCCATATTTATGTCACAAATTTTGTTTGAGAAATTTCCATTTCTTTTATTAAATTTACGCCTTTTCCATTTATTTAAATTTACTAAAAATTACCATAATTATTTTAGAAACGTTAACTTTATTTTCAGTAATTTTTAAAATGTCAATTATAAATAATTAAAAAAAAAAAAAAAAAATGTTTGCACGTCGGGTAAAAAAAAAAAAAAAAAAAAAAAAAGATTTTTTTTTTTTTTTCCCGACTGAAAAATAGTTATAAAATTCAAAGTGGAACGCTAGAAATGGCGACAACGCAAAATTATAAATTGAAAGAAATAGTCCTGTCGTACTAAAAATGTTGTCCATTATATTTTTTCTAAAATTGGTGGTAGATTCTTGAAGTGTTATATAAATTAATTCTAACACGCATGAAGGTCGTGAAAAAGGCCAATCAAAAACAAAAGCATTCTACAAATTCTTTTCTTGAACAAAAACTGCAATACATGTAGCGAGATTAAATTGAGGTTTTTAACTATTCGGCATTTCTTACATCAATTCGATTTTATACGCTTTTTAATCTAATGGTACTGGTATTATAAGTACGTCAGAAGATTAAGGGTTAAAAGAAATTTTTGAAATACAGTATGTACTTCCGATTATCTGCGGAAACGAGTTTCACAGATTTCGCGGATAATGCAAATCGCAAAAAGGTTAGAAATGAGAGGTAAATGACAAAAAATATTCTAACTCAAAAGTGCCAATGTATTGTATATAAAACATATTGCAAACAATGAGAATATTCACAATTAGTAAAAATATTTGTATTTTGTGAATATGTGTATATATATACACTGATGGAAAAAAAAAATCCCAACACCAAGAAAAAATTATTGTACAGTAATGAAATTTCAGCAATACATTTGTCTAGGTAACATACTTAATTGATTAAAGTTTCAAGATCACAGGTAGAGCCATTGGCGAGAAGAGCCATTTCAAATGTGAAATGTTGGTACATTAGTAACCGGTGTAACCGCCAGAATTTTGAATGCAAGCATGCAAACGTGCATGCATTGTGTCGTACAGGTGTCGGATATCAGTTTGTGGGATGGAGTTCCATGCCTGTTGCATTTGGGCGGTCAGTGCAGGGACGGTTAATGCTGGTTGTGGATGACGCTGGAGTTGTCGTCCAATAATGTCCCATACGTGCTCGATTGGAGAAAGATCTGGTGATCTAGCAGGCCAAGGCAACATGTCGACACTCTGTAGAGCATGTTGGGTTACAACAGCGGTATGAGGGCAAGCGTTATCCTGTTGGAAAACACCCCCTTGAATGCTGTTCATGAATGGCAGCACAACAGGTTGTATCACTAAACTGACGTACAAATTTGCAGTCAGGGTGCGTGGGATAACCACGAGAGTGCTCTTGCTGTCATACGAATTTGCTCCCCAAACCATAACTCCAGGAGTAGGCCCTGTGTGTCTAGACCGCAGACAGGTCGCTAGCAGGCATTCACCTGGCCTCCTTCTAACCAACACACGGCTATCACTGCGACCAAGGCAGAACCGGCTTTCATCAGAAAACACAACAGGGCGTCTGGCTCGGAGCTGTCCTTGAAGTAACCGATTTGTAACAGTTCGTTGTGTCACTGTGGTGCCAACTGCAGCTCAAATTTCAGCTGCAGACGCAGTACGATTAGCCACAGCCATACGCCGAACACGGCGGTCTTCCCTCTCAGTAGTGCCACGTGGCCGCCCGGAACCCGGTCTTCTTGAGGCAGTACCTTCCCTTGACCACTGCTGCCAACACCCATGCACAGTGGATACATTCCTGCCAAGTCTTTCTGCAATATCGCGGAAAGAAAACCCACCTTCTCTTAGCCCTACTACACGACCTCGTTCAAACTCAGTGAGCTGTTGATAATGGCTTCTTCGTCTTCTTAGAGGCATCCTTGACTAACATTAACCCACTACGTCAAATCTCAACTGTAAATAACGATCACGAACCTTACAGCGCTTATTTAAAGCAAACCTCATTTGCATGTTCATAGTGTCGCTACTAGCGCCACACTTATGCGCGTAGCTCGAAATTTGAATGAATCGACGTCATCTTTCAGATGTATAAACACGCCTACCAAATTTCGTTTATCTAGCACAGCTCCTTCCTGGTGTTGCGATTTTTTTTTCCATCAGTGTATAATATGTACTATAGCTTGTTAAAATAATAAACAAAAATCTTTTAAAAAACTTCAAACACTCATCTATAGAAACTTTCTACAATTCATTACCAGTAGGTACTGCAAAACAAGCAACAGGTATTCCTTTCAAATATACGGCCTAAATCTATATATATAAAAAGAGTAAACTGACAGATCACTGACTCAACACGGCCGTGCCGTGGCGATTCTATGGCAGATACAGTCACAATTTTTGATGAGCAGGTTGGTTTTAGGACCCTGACGCTCACTAAGACAGAATTTTGCGAAATACCTCCCCGTTCCCCCCCGGGGAGGGGAGATGGCAAAAACCACCTTTAGAAGTATAACTCGGCTTCGGCTCCAAATTACTTCACGGTGAAGAAATTGCAGATGGGGAGACTAGACTTGAATAAAAAAAAAAAAAAAAATCATTTTCTGCGATTTTGGAATTTTGGATTTTCAAGGGGGGAAGGGGGTAAAAAATGAGATTTTCGGAGGCGCTGAAGGCAAAAACACCTTTATAAGCATAACTCGGCTTCAAATTACTTCAAGGTGAAGAAATTACAGATGGGGAGACTAGACTTAAATACAAAAAAATCATTTTCTGCGATTTTGGAATTTTAAAGGGGGAGGAGGTAAAAATGATTTTCGGAGGCGCAGAAGGCAAAAACACCTTTATAAGCATAACCCGGCTCCAAATTACTTCAAGGTGAAGAAATTGCAGACGGGAAGACTAGACTTAAAGGCAAAAAAAATCATTTTCTGCGATTTCGGAATTTTAAGGGGGGGGAGGGAGTAAAAATGATCTTTGGAGGCACAGAAGGCAAAAACACCTTTATAAGCATAACCCGGCTCCAAATTACTTCAAGGTGATGAAATTGCAGACGGGAAGACTAGACTTAAAGGCAAAAAAAATCATTTTCTGCGATTTCGGAATTTTAAGGGGGGGGAGGGAGTAAAAATGATCTTTGGAGGCACAGAAGGCAAAAACACCTTTATAAGCATAACCCGGCTCCAAATTACTTCAAGGTGAAGAAATTGCAGACGGGAAGACTAGACTTAAAGGCAAAAAAAATCATTTTCTGCGATTTCGGAATTTTAAGGGGGGGGAGGGAGTAAAAATGATCTTTGGAGGCACAGAAGGCAAAAACACCTTTATCAGCATAACTCGGCTCCAAATTACTTCAGGTGAAGAAATTGCAGATGGGGAGACACGACTTAAGTACAAAAAAAAAAAAAAAAATGTTTTCTGCGATTTTAGAATTTTGGATTTTTAAGGGGGGGGGGGTAAAAATGATTTTCGGAGGCAAATTTTCGTGTAAAATTCGACCAGTAATAGATCAAAGATAAAAAAAAAAAAAAAAAACGCCAAGCGTCTTCTTGAAGGTATTTCCACAAACTCATGTTTGATTTTTTCCGCTTTTCGATTTGGGGGGGGGGGGAGTTACGAGGGGGTAAATTCGATTCCCCCCTTCTTTTAGCGCTAAATTCTTCAGGGAAAATCTATCAAAACTCAGATTACAAATTTTAGTGTGTGGCTTATTTACGTGTGTCCAACACCCATTGTAACGGGATTTTGCGAAAGTCCCCCCCTTGTGCGTGGGGTGAGGAATAAACATGTTTCCAAGCTAACTTTGATTCAAATTATCTCAGCAAGATTAAATTTTATGTGTGGGTTGTTTATGCGTTCCCAACACGCACTATAAAGGGATTTTACGAAATTTCTCCCTCCCCTTCTTTAAGGGTGGGGGAGGAGAAAACTCACTGATCATTGACTCAACATGGCCGTAGCGATTCTATGGGAGATAGAGTCACAATTTTTGGTGAGCCGGTTAGTTTTAGGACCCTAAACCCCCTTAAAACAGGTTATTGCGAAATACTCCCGTTTCTAACCGGGGGGGCAGAAGGCAAAAACCACCTTTATAAGCATAATTCGGCTCCAAATTACTTCACTGTAAAGAAACTGCATATGGGGAGACTAGACTTGAATACAAAAAAATCACTTTGTGCGATTTTGGATTTTTAAGGGGTTGGAGGGGGTAAAAATCAGTTTCGAAGGCGCAGAAGCCAAAAACACCTTTACAAGCATAACTTGGCTCCAAATTACTTCACGGTGAAGAAATTTCAGATAGGAGACTAGACTTAAGTACAAAAAAATCATTTTTTGCGATTTTGGAATTTTAAGGGGGGGGGGGGGGAGGAGGTAAAAATGATTTTCGGAGGCAAATTTAGCAAAGTGCGGATTTCCGAGTAAAATTCTACAGGTAATAGCTCAAATATATATAAAAGCCCACCAAGCGTCTTCTTGAAGGTATTTCGAAAAACTAATTTTTTATTTTGGGGGGTTACGAGGGGGCAAATTCGACCCCCCCCCCTTTTTAGCACTAAATTCTTCCGAGGAAATCTATAGGAGCTAAGGTCACAAATTTTAGTGTGTGGCTTATTTACGTATGTCCAACACCCATTGTAACTGGATTTTACGAAAGTCCCCTCCCTGTACCCTCTAGGGGGTGGGGTGGGGAATAAACACGTTTCAAAGCTAACTTTGCTTCAAATTATCTCAATAAGATTAAATTTTATGTGTGGGTTGCTTATGCATTCCCAATAGGCACTATGAAGGCATTTTACGAAATTTCTCCCTTCCCCCTTCAAGGGCGGGAGGGGGGGGGGGGGCAAAAACACACTTATAAGTGTAACTGTGCTCCAAATTATTTCAGGATAGGGATTTTTTGATATGTAGATTGGTTATGCGTACAAGACACACACTACAAGGGGATTTTGTGAAATTCCACCATATCCCCCTTGGAGATTGGGGGGAGGGAATCAATTTTGCATGCGCAACTTTTCTCTGAACTATATTAGGCAATTTTTTATGCATGGGCTAGTTATGCGTTCCGAACACGCACAATAAAGGAATTTTGTGAAATTCCCTCTTTCCTCCGTTAAGGACGGGGGTTGAAGGGGGACAAAAACACGTTTTAAAGAGTAACTCTGCTTCAAATTTTCTCAGGAAAGCGATTTTTTAAAGGTTGATTGGTTATGCGTACTCAACATAAACAAACTACAAAGGGATTATTTGAAATTTCGTGATATCCCCCCTTTTTTTTAGGGTTTAAGGGGGGGGGATAAAAAACATGTTTCCATACGTAACTCTGTTCAAAATTATCCTAGAAGGGCAATTTTTGATGTGTGGACTGCTTATGCGTACTCAACATACACCACAAAGTGACTTTGTGAAATTACACCCTACCGCCCCTTAGAGGGCGAAAAATGTGTATTCATGCGTAACTCTGCAGTAAATTATCTTAGGAAGGACCTTTTTGATGTGTGGATCAATTATATATGTATCTAACTCATAATATGTATAAAGAGATTTTGCAAAATTCTCTCTCCCTTCTTTCCTTTAAGAACGGGGCTAAACAAACACGGGAGGGGGGGGGCTAAAAAACACGTTTTCAAGCTTAAATCTGCTCTAAATTACCTTAGAATGGCGAATTTTGGTGTGCGGGTTTTGATTAAATGTACGTAATATGCACTTTGATATGATTTTGCAAATCTTTCAACTTTACCCTCAAGGGAGAGGGAGTAAAATGCAGGCAAGGCGCTACTGAAGGCATTGTTGCCCCAGACTCAAAGTGTTGCGTGTGGGAAAACTACTACCGAAAATAGCAAAAACTTTGACTTAGATTTTGACTGATTTCAATGATTTTTCTTTTTATTATTATTATTATATGGTATTTTGAGAATTCATTTCAATATAATGGCCAGCGAAGCGGGCAAAACCTGCTAGTCTATAATAATAAAGGGAAAGTTTTAAGTAAAATTTCATTATTAAAAAAAAAAAAAAAAAAAGAATCACTCAGAAATTGAGAGGGCACAATCTTTAACAATTAAAATTACTTAAATTTCTTCAAAATTTTGTAATAATTCTGAACACATGCAATGTGACACGCAAAACTAAGACTGTGTGCCCTCTCAATTTTCGGAAGTATTTTTTTCCATTATACTTTAGGCCGTATATAAGTAATGCCTGTTGCTTATTTTGTAATACTGGTAATGAATTGTAGAAACACATAATCTTTTGTGGATTTTATTACATATTCATTAAATAACATAGAAGAAAGAGGGCGGATTCTTCGAACGGTATCAGATAATTTTCTGACTTTTTACTTTCCCTTACCCATAAGGTAGAGAAAATATTATTTTAGGGTCAAATTTTCGAACGTTGAGTTTTTGTTATATTTACATGTTTTGAGGTCCCCTGAATTTGAAAATCATGTTTTTAGCAGTTGGTCTCTCTGTGTGTATCTGTCTGTTATCAGTATATCTCAAGAACAAATAGTAGCAGAAAGTCCAAACTTGGTATTACAAATGTGTATCATATAGGGATGCTAGATGCTACACTAAGCTTTTTGTTGAGATGAAGCAAATGGTTCATGTACAGGGACACCCCAAAGAATTCAAATACATTATGTCTATGGCGAAATTGCAGGTAAGTAGAGTTTAACATCTATAGACTGCGGTAAACCAAATGAAATGAATATATATTTTTTATACGCAAAAAAACATGTCTCATATAGAATACGGTAGGGAAATTATTCACTGTTAATTTACAGGGCTACACAAAAGAACTAGATTATAGATGTGACAATAGTTGAAAATTGATGGAAGTGTATTTCAGGCTGCAAATATTTAAGTGATAACATTCTTTTATATTGTTAGTGGAAATTCTTTACTATAATATTTTACCATGTTCAGGAAAGCTGCCCAATGAATTCCTCATAGACATATGGTAAATAATGTATGTTTTTAAGCTAAATATTCATGGCTTGTTTTTTCTATATTCATTTGTTTTCAGACTTCCTGATTACCAAAGTCAAGTTTCTTAACGTTTGATTTTTGTTTGTGTCTCTTAGAATAACTTAAAACTAATAATTTCAGGAGATCCAAAAGTTGTATTTTGAAGTTAATATAAGTTTGTTAGCAGAAAAGTTGATCAAGACTGATAAGTTTTAAGGAAGGTTGCGTGTGAAAGTTGTCTGAATAATTTTAAGTGAACTTTTAATTTTAATAACAGATTTAAGTTCTATATAAATGTAGGTGCAATAACGAAATGGGGGTTTGGGGGGGGGGGGAGGCATAGCCCTTCTCACACAGAACTATTTATCATATAAAACTCTTCCAAAGCCTAATTTGAATTGCTTTAACATAGGTTTACATAACAGTACTCGTTATCTTACCCCTTAATCTCCAACCTGTATTTATAGCATTAAATTTCAGGGTAAAAGAAAGTCATGTGAGGGACACCAGATTATTTATGTATTTATTTATTTTGAGTAAAAATCGGATTTTGGAAGGACAGCAGTAATGCTTTTTTGAAATTTTTTAGAGGATATCAGAATTTTTTTTTACTTTCTCTTACCCATAAGGTATAGAAAGTATTGTTTTGGTGTCAAATTTTCGAAACTGAGTTTTTGTTATATTTACACATTTTGAGGTCTCCTGAATCCAAAAATCATATTTTTAGAGGTTGGTCTGTGTTTCTGTCTGTCTATCTCTATGTGTATCTGTCTGTTATCAGCATATCTCAAAAAGAAATTATAGCAGAAACTCAAAACTTGGCATTCTAAATATGTATGATAGAGATGTTACACTAAACTTTTCATTGAGATCAAGCAAATGGTTTGTGTACAGGGACACCCAAGAGAATTCAAATACATTTCGTCTATGGGAGAAATTGCAGGTAAGTAGAGTTTAACATCTATAGACCGCACTGCACTAAACTAAATGAAACGAATATATATTTTTTATATGCATAAAAACATGTCTCATATAGCATATGGTATGGAAATCTATCCCTGTTCGTTTACAGGGCTACACAAAATAAGTAGAGTATAGTGCGACAATGCTTGAAAATCGAAAGTATTTCAGGTTGTGCTGTGTGTTATTAATATAGGAGTATATTTATGTGTACCATGTAGTGTGCATAACCTTCAGAAGCTATACAGAGCTGCCAATATTTAAGCCATAACATTCTTTTTTATTGTTAGTGAAAGTGTTTTACTATAATATTTTACCATGTCCAGGAAAGCTGCTCAGGATTTGAAATTAATTCCTAATAGCCATATGGTAAATAATGTATTTTTTTAAGTTAAATATTCATTGCTTGTTTTTTTGTATATTTACACGTTTTGAGGCTTTCTGAATACCGAAGTCAAATTTTTAACATTTGATTTTTGTTTCTTGGAGTAAATTAAAAACACAATTTCAGGCAATTCAAATGTTGTATTTTGAAGTTAATACATTTGTTATCAGGAAAGTTTGATCAAGATTTGATAAGCTTCAAGGAATGTTGCGTGTGAAAGTTTTCTGGATAATTTTAAGTGAACTTTTAATTTAATAACAGATTTCAATTGTATAAATGTAGGTACAATAATGAAACACGGGTTTGAAGGGGGCGGCAGCTCCTGTCACACAGAATTATTTTTCAAATAAAGCTGCTTAGAGCCTAATTTGAATTGTTATAATATAATTTTACATAATAGCACTCATTATCTTACTCCTTAATCTCCAATCTGTATTTATAGTATTAAATTTTAGGATAAAAGAAAGTCGTGTGAGGGACACCAGATTATTTATGTATTTATTTAGAGTAAAAATCTGATTTTGGAAGGACAGTAGCAATGCTTTTTTGAAATTTTTTTGAGGATATATTTTTTTTTTTTACTTTCTCTTACCCATAAGGTATAGAAAGTATTGTTTTGGTGTCAAATTTTCGAAGCTGAGTTTTTGTTATATTTTCACATTTTGAGGTCCCCTGAATCCAAAAATCATATTTTTAGAGGTTGGTCTGTGTGTGTGTTTCTGTCTGTCTATCTCTATGTGTGTCTGTCTGTTATCAGCATATCTCAAAAACAAATTATAGCAGAAACTCAAAACTTGGTATTCTAAATATGTATGATATAGGGATGTTACACTAAACTTTTTGTTGAGATCAAGCAAATGGTTCGTGTACAGGGACACCCAAGAGAATTCAAATACATTACGTCTATGAGAGAAATTGCAGGTAAGAAAAGTTTAACATCTATAGACCGCACCGCACTAAACCAAACGAAACGCCAATTGCTGCAGCATAAGATACGACATGAGGTATCAGAATCTCCTCTGCATACCTTCAGGCCATCAAATTGCCATTTCGAATGATATACAGGTCAGTACGTCTGCCTATGCTGATTCCAGCCCATGCCATCAAACAACCTCGTTTGTAATGTGATCTTTCCCAAACAAATACAGGATTATTTCAAGTGCCCCTTTCTCGCCATACCAAAACATGTCTCCTGACACACTCTAAACTGAATTCAGACTCGCCAGTAAACAGCAGTTGACTCCAATCATTTTGCATCCAATCTCAATGTTCAGCAGCCTACCTTTTTCGGTCCGCATAGTGTCTTGCTGCGATCGGAATACACACTATTGGCCTACATGCATAGAGGCCTGATACATGATAAAGCCTATTTCGGATTGTTTGGCTTGAGATCCTTTGCCCTGTTGCCAAAAGAAACTGTCTTTGCAGCTGAGTAGCATTGGTTGTTTTGTCTCAGCAAGTTGTTAACATGATATATAAGTCATTATTTGGTGTGGTAGCACATGGATGACCTTGTCCTGGTCGATGCCTAACATTCCCTGTTTCTTGGAATCTATTCCACAGCTTTGAAATGATTTCCTGCCACTCCAACAGCGTCTGCTACACTTCTTTCAGTTTGGCTGGATCCGAGTCTTCTGATAATACGCCAAGCCACAGATTCCGATAGATTCCATTGTTGTGACATTTTCAATTCACCATTTCCCAAAACAAAAGCCGAACGATTGAATTTCAATACTGAGACAGTGAAAAAAGAAGCTTCTATGATATCACGATTTCTGCTATTTGACGTCATGAACGTTTATTTGCATATGAAGCTTTCTTCTTCTGATTTCTGCCAAGCTTTAAATTATGGATGCTTTAATTGACATTAGTTACCATAAGTATTTGCAAAATTTCTTTAAAACCATGTGCTCCCCTAATTTTTTTTTTTTTTTTAGCAGTGTATATATATTACCAAAATATATTAATATAGTTATTCTTTTATCAAAATACAATTTTATTTAAAATGTAGTTGTAGATAATAGTCTGATAAAAACCATGCTGTTCCCCCTGCATCCCAAATTCTATTAACTGTGTAACAAACTCAGGGTTGGCAGGTTTTTGACACGTGACAGTTTTTGACGGTTTAAACCATGGTTAAAACCGTCATGTCAAAAACCACCTTGTCAAAAATGTCAAAAACTGTCAAAAACCTATATTTATAATTTAATTGTCGTATGAAAAATTAGCTTAATAAAATATAGTTCATAAGGATTTTTTGAAAAGTAAATAGAATGATGTTCTTTGAAAAACACATTGTTACAACATTTTGATTAATATAAAAAACAAAACTTTAAGCTTTTAAAATTTTACTATGAATTATTTCTATGTTCATTCAAAATATGCTGTGATACTTTTATATATTATTATGAAATTTATTTATAACTATGCTTGATATAGCACATGTTAAACTTAGTTATGCGATACTTTAAAAATATAGTTGTTTTCAATAAGATATTATTTATCAGTATGTTTTAAAAGGTAAACATAATTACATATTAATGTTTTTGAAGAAACATTATTATAACATTTTGATTAATATAAAAACAAAACTTTAGGCTTCTAAACATTTATGATTCATATATCATTGATAGATCATTTTGATTGACAAATCATTTTATTTGCAATACAACATTGTATAGTTCAATTTTTTTAGTATTGTGCTTTTAGTATTATGTATTTAACCAGTAAAATAAAAATGCATAGCTTAATATTTTGTATTTAAATATTTTATAAAAAAATATAACTTTTTTTTTTTTTTCCTTAATGACTGCTGATATTGCAAGTTTTTAAGAAAAAGTAATAATTCTGAATGTTAAAAAAGCTTGAACTGTGTCTGAAATTCATATAATTACCGTGAAACACGAGAAATATGAATGCTTTCTGGACATGTATAAATTGTAATAAATGTAATATTTACCCGTACAGATTTTTAAAAAAATTATTAGTCTAAGCTGTAGGGCCCACCAGCAGCCAAGTGGTACTACGCTCAAAGCTGGTAAACGTGAGGTGTAGGGTTTGATCCCAGGGCGCACTCGTTGGCCTAGCCATTCAGAGTTTTTCATGTTTTTCTCCGAAACTTGTATAAATACGGACTAGGACCCTGTAGACAGACCCACACGGCAATACCCCTTAGGCCTAAGATACTAGAGTAGTCAATCAGCCTTACTCCCAAAACACTGATAGTCCAAGCTATAAACAGGTACAAATATTTATACAATCAATAATAATAATAAACAGATAAAAATTCATTAATAAATGATAAGTATAATAAATGTAGATTATAAATATAATTATTTTCAAATTCATATTAATTTACTGCCCACATATATTATGTTTTACTTTAAAAAAAAAAAAAATCCAGTATTCCTGTGTTTTTATGTCTTATGTGAAAATTCATAAGTAACTTCGGAATTTTAGAATTTCATAAATATTAATATAAATAAACATAAACATACGAAATATAACTGTATGCATACTTTGTATACATTTCTTAGATTATAAACCAGTATATTTACCTATTTTTTTATAAATTATCTACAAATTGTTTTCAGATTTCTTAATTTATAAACAGCATAATATTTAGATATTCACTTGTATATGGCAAATATTACTAAATCCTATTTCTAACCAGATTTTAGCTCATTTATAGATGTTGAATTTTTACAATACAGGTTTTTGACAGTATAGAGGTTTATGACAGGTTTTTGACGGTTTAAACCATGTTTAAACCTTTGTCATGTCAAAAACCACTTTTTGACGTCAAAAACCCAACCCTGATACAAACTTTAAATATTTTTCTTAATTTAATAAAACTGATTGTAATTTATGAAAAGTAAAAAAGCAACCCCCCCCCCCCCTTTCCCTTTTATAAATATCAATATCCTTTTATTTATTTTTCTTTTATGGAATTAATACTAGTTCAAATTTTAAACCCATAAATTAAGTGCTTCAATCAAAACTGATATTTAGGAACATTAATTTTTCAGTAACTTACAAAATAGCAGTTTTTTTAAATTAAAACTAAAGATTCTTTCTTTTATTGTTCATAAAATTATAAAGGTTTCAACATGTTGCGCAAGATGTAAAAATTAAATTTTAAACTCATATATTGTACTTGAGATAATTACAGTATATATACATATATTAAACTTTTGTTCATAAAAAGGTCTGAGTAGAATAGAATGATCTTCATGGAGGTGTCTTTCTAAGGGTTCCTAGCGAGCCATTATTTGAGTTAGAGAAAAGTTGTTTCCGAACCTGTCACTACCTTCTGCCAGCTTTGAGAGCAGAACCTGTCAATCACTGGTGAAGTGCAACATTTATTTTGCCAAGTTTTAAAGATTTTGAATGTTGTTCAATAAAAGAAAATAAAAGCAAGACTTCAGTTATAAAATGCAATTCATCAGCATATGATTTATTAAAATTTGTAGCAATTAGCAATAAATAGATTTAAAAATATACAGCTTTATTTTTAACATGCTCAGCAGCTGATAACTGTAAAATTGAATGAGCTGTGAAATAACTTAAAAAAATAAATGGAACAAGCAACAAAATTCATTTTCCAAGATCTTTTAAATAGGTGCACTACTTGTTACTCCATTCTTTAAATGCATTTACACCTTTCTTTTCTACATCACCTCTGCCATTCTCTGTCACAATCGTACCATCTTTCTTGATAACTACAAGAGCAGGAATTCCTTGAATACCAAACTTCTCTCCTAGTTTTCTGAAAAAATAAATAAGTAAAATAAAGCAAAGTGGAAATAAAAATCTAACTCTTACTGATTTTAGTAGTTTTGCCAAGAATTTCTTTTTCTGCATACATGGGAAAGTAAAGTATTTCATAATTTATGAGTGATGCACAATCTTATTACATGCATGTGTTTCCCACAATTCTATCCTATCCCACAACATAGAAAAGTGTTTCATTACACTTTAATTTAGACTGGGGGTGGCAACTCTTACTGGACATTTAAATAATAATAATAATAATGCCACAAATGTAACTTATTGTCCCAAGTCTCCACAGGTAACCAAAATGTTTTAAGTAGTTATAAGATTTTTTTTAAATGATCACTGATCTCCCTTTATCTTACATTATATTAAAGACATTTCATTTATAATCTATTTTATATCTTTACTCCAATGGCATAGTGTGTGTTTGTGAAAACTCACTAAATCACCAACAATACTGTGAGAAGCACTTTCTAAGTTTCCTGCTCTACCTGCACCATCATTTTGTACAAGTGTTTGCAGTCGAATGTGCTGCATTGATCATCGTTTAGCTCTTTCATTTTATTTCAAGTGAGAATACTTGTGACAAAACTGGGAAAATCCATTAGTTGCCAGTGACCATAAATTTTTTTTTTTTTTTTATTGCTCACTATTTTTCAAACAACTGCCACCCCCAATTAGAAATTATAATACTCTGTTTTGCATCACTCCTGCCTACTTTGTTTGCCTGACAAAGGGTTATGTTTTACATCAACATAAAACATTTGGTGAGTTTTTTGCATTTTATGGTATTCCTTCAGTATTTTTTATTTATTACTTTTCATTTTTAACACCAGTTTTCTGGTGCATTTTTATTTATTTGTATTCTAACCCTATTTAAATTATTTATAGATAACAAAAAAAAAAAAAAAAAAGAGAGACTTAGCACCATGAGGAATGAGAAAATGAAAGTATTGTGACTTTATCTTCATGCTAGATAATTCATCTTTTACACTATAAATTTTAATTAACAAATAAATTTATATTCATACAAGGCATTTTTTTCATACAAAATAAATACAACTTTTTCTGTTATTTAAAATTTCTTGTGTAAGACCCAGTGGCGGATTTAAGGGGGGGGGGGCTAGGGGGCTGAAGCCCTCCCCCAAAACACTGACATTCACAACTGAATATTGCAATTGTAAATTTTTTATTCGTCTAGAATAACACTTTGAAAAATCTTAGCCCCCCCCCCCAAAAGTCAAGTTCTGGATCCGCCACTGGTAAGACCATATATGATTAACATGATAATATAGATACTAGATATAAAATATTCTACAGCAATTAAAAAAAAAAAAATGCATGCAAAGGAATAATTTAATCAAACAAACATGTGCTCATAAACATAATTATATTCCCAAATAATTATTGAATTTTTACATTTATATAAAATGGTAATGTATGTATACAGGGCTGCCAACCAAATCCGGCAAATTGTCAGTACCGCCCCTTTTTCTATTTCTACACCACTTAATTTTTAGAGTAATTCTCTTCAAATAAATTTACGATGAATGAAGAAAACAAATACTCTAAAAATTAAGTGGTGTAGAAAAAGGGGCGGTACTAACAATTTGCCGGATTAGGTTGGCAGCTCTGTGTATATATGGTTAGTCACAGTAAAAAATAACATTAAACATTAATTTATTTTCATGATTAATTTACTGAAAAATCAATTAGTCGCAAACAACCAAAGAAATCAAATTTACATTATTTACAACTGAATCTGAATTAATCAAACAACAACCAAATACGAATTATTTATTTAAAATTTTTTATCATGGTTTCTAGTATGTAATAAAGGTCTAAGAAAATAATTGCCAATTCTAAGATAATAGTACAGTTGTTAGTTTATTTTATAATATAAGCATTAGAAAGTGTTTTTCAGGAAATTATTTCAACTCACTTATTTTCTCAAAAAAAAAAAAAAAAAAAAAAAATTCAAAATTTCCTTTAGTCAAAATATATTTACAATGAATCTTGTTTGCACGTTTGGACATCTTCTACACCCTTAATTACCATATGAGTGAAAATGGGGTATAAATTATTCATAATTAAACAAGTTTTCATTTAATATAAGAAGCAAAAAATCCATTTTTGACCGATTTTGGGGGGAACTGTCACCTTAATAGTTTACAACAAGTTTTTAAAAATGAAATAAATTTTAATTGAAAAGGTTAAGGAGAAATAACCACTGGACGCAGGTAACATTGAACAGTCTGTATATACATGAATTATTAGCAATTATTCAAAAGTTAAAACACCAGAACTATTCAACAAAGTAAAACACTTTTAGTTACCTCATTACAGATTTAAAAAATAAAATATGTTTTAAAATACATGTCTTGTTCATACAAACCTTTTCTGAAAGACCATATTGACATATTTTCTAATTCACACAAAATATGTACATATAATTATAAAGATACAACTTTTAAATATAAGACATGAGTTACTATTTTCTACTGAAATTTAGGAATATCTTTTCATTTTTATGAGAAAATCTTTCTGCAATTGACAATTTCTTTTCTCTGATAATGTCGCTGTGTTACCTAAATTCTGCCATGGGTAATACAATCAAATCTGCAAAGTTTTAATAAAATTACTTTTTCCTCCCATACGCAAAATAGCTAAAAAGGTGAGAAAGGGAAAATTTAACTATAGGTCAAAAATTTAGAATGAATGTATGAATAAACCTTCCATGTAAGGATAGGAAAATACATCTCACCTCTAAATGTTACTTACTAATTTAACCCTTAGCACTGGCAGTTTTTCAACATATCTGTTTAATGATTCTTAAAACTAATACATAATGTATGAAAATTAGATATGGTATCCTACAGAAATTTTATTCTGTAAAACTATTATTAAATAAACTTACTCAACTGCAGGAGTGCCAAAAGGAACTGCGAACCAGTCTCCATGAGCTTCATTCATATAACTATATAATCCCTCTTCTGTTTCATCCGATGAAACAAAAATGATTTCTAGGGGCAAGTCTTGATCTTTTATTTCTTCATAGAAATCAGCAAGTATAGGAGTAAATCTTCTACATGGTGGGCACCAATGAGCAGAAAAATAAAAAGCAATAATCTCCTTATCTTTCAAGACTTCATCTGCAGGTACCTGCTCCTTATTCTTTTTCACAAGTGTTTGACCAGCTAAATGTTCCATCTACAAAAAATAAATTCGGCAACTTCAATTAAATTGGAATTTAATTTCTATCCACTTTAAAAAAATTGTTTTTTAGATTAACAATTGAAGATAGAAACCACTAAATGCAAAAATTCTTTAATAAAGGACAATTTAACAAAAATCTGATATTTTCTTTATATTTACATTTTCAAAACTTTTAATTTGGTGAAATTGATGCAGTTAACAGCATGACAACATCTGATTATTGTAACTTTCTAAATAGGAGTCCATCCAGGTTTTAATTTTTGGAAATTATAAATTACTGTACAAAACTTATATTCATTTTAGCTGTCACTAAAAGTTTATTGTTTCACTGGACCAAGTATAAAATAAACAAACAGTCATTTGAAACAATATTAAAAACTTTTTTTTTTTTTAATGTACAAAATTTAAATTTCTGAAAGGACAGTTTTTAAGAATTTAAATTTTGTGAAGAGGGCCTATTTTTTAAGTTTGAATTTTGCGATAGGACCCATTTTATAAATCTGAATTTTATAAAAGTTTTTTTTTTTTTTTTTTATGAAATGAAACTTTGTAAAGAGACAGCATCATTTCAATTTTTGCCTGGATTGCCACTGCTAAAATATCTAAATACAAATGCATTTAAAAAAAAAAAAAAAAAAAAAAGGGGGGGGGGGGGCATAGACTTTGGAAAAATGATAGAAACTTTTTTTTTTCAAATTGGACCATTTGAAACTATTTTATCAAAATGCAAGTTTATTGCAAAACATTAACAAGGCTAAAGAGCTTTAAATCTTAAAAAAAAAAAAAAAAAATTATAATGAAGTAACAATATAATCTAATCCAACTTTACAGTTTGTCATTTCTTCTCTCTATTATCTCCTTAAAAGGGGGAAAGAAAATGTTTTTTCCTAATTAAATGAAATATTTAAATAAGTTATGCATGGATGAGATTAGACAAAGGAATAGAAAAAAAAAAAGCTGAAATTTTAGGTAAAAGACAAACAAAATAAAATACCAGAATTCAATTGGCAAAAGCATATTACAAATATCTCTACAAAAACTGGTTATTTTTACTAACATAGACAAGTAAAACCTTATTTAATTAGACTATGTATCTGATATACATAACAGAAATACCAAACAATGTTAAATGTACATTATTACAGTAAAAAGAAATAATTATAAAAAAAAAAAAAAAACTGAATTTAGTTTTTAAAAAATCTCATTTCTGGTAGCTTAACTGTTAGGACACAGTAAATCAATTGAGTAAATTAATTTAACTAAAAATATCTTTAAATATTACAAAAATCACTTAAACAAAAAGCTTTACTGTTAATTCTGAAATCTTAAATAAAAGTACTTTCTCTTAAATGAAAAAATCTTAAATATATGTATCCTAGGACTAGGGACTGATCCAGGCAAAAATTAGGGCCCTTTAAGAAAATTTTACTTTATAAAATGAACCTTTCACAAAATTTAAAATTTATAAAAATGGGCTCTTCACAAAATCTAAAATTATAAAAACAGCTTTTTTACAAAATTTCATTTTATAAAAATAATCTTTGTTTTAAAATTTTTCCCGTTTACAGTATTATTTCAAATGGCAGTTTATAGATACTTGTCTCAAAGAAACAATATGATCTTGATATTTATTAAACAAAAACATAGAATGGCAAAAAAAAATAGATTTTACACTTAACTCAAATATTTTTTGACAAAAAAAAAAAAAAAAAAAGTATCAGAAAATCAAAACCCGGATCGATCCTGATATACATTAAAAACAATGAAATAAAATAAAATATAAAATACAATGAAAGTCTGCATGATAAACTGTACAAATTTCATGTATTAATATCTTTACCATAAACTGAAATAAGTTTTTATTTATTAATTCTTCGCAGAAAAAATATAAATAATTAACATTGTTAATTATGTAAGAATTTATAATTGTGCCGTCGTTTTGCACAGTAGATTAAAATCTTACTACATATAGTACATATTATCATTGGTAAAAAAGTTCTTTATTTAAATACATATATATAAATTAACTTTTAGAAAACATAGTATAATCGATAAATAAACAAACAAATGTCAAATATTATTTAAACAGTTGTATCTAATAGTTTTTTGTTACAAACGTTTCCAATAAACTGGTATCAAATGAATATTTTAAAATAAGAAATTCCAATGCAGTGTAAATTCTGTCATAATTAAATGACAATAAATATCTTTCATCGTACATACGTTCAGTTAACCCATTTACGCAGAAAAATTAAAAATTATGTAATATTAGAAATTTTAAAATATGTTAGTACTTATAATGAATGAAAAACTATAAATTTTAAAAATTCGCAAAATTAGACAAACACCATTATATTTAAATTTTTAGTAAGGGTAATACATGCAAGATGAAAAAGGAAGCATAATACAATCAATAGGCTGGGGAAAATATTGCGGCACATTATCTGCAAAGAAAACACTAGATGGTATTCTATTAAAACGCGCCGATCAACTAAATTTCTCTAAATTATTAAAGAAAAAAATTTAGCCAAATCGAAACCAAAGTTTTATGTCCAAAATAGTTTTGAAAATACTATTAAGTAACAAATAATAAAATTATTAAATTTAATAGTCACATTAATGTTGTGCGCATATAACAAATCAGTCAACTTTATTATAAATGCTACATTTTCCTGAAGCATAGTTTATTCATATATAATTGTATCTTATTAACAAATTTTAAATTAAATTGGAAATTTTTTAAGATTTTCTTTTTTTTATGACACTCCAACTCCCTCATAAATAAACTTAGTGTATCGGCTATTAAGCTTAAAATTTCCCACACACACACACAAAAATAAATAAACTTTCCAATATACAGAAAATTAAGTGTCAAAAATATTACCTTAAGAATTTATTATACTGTCGTTTTGCCAAAATAGATGGTGAAGACACAAGACACGGCAACTATACGGTACGAAAGAAGGGTGGTTGGTAAAATGGTATCAACTTTTTGCAAAGAGGTCGAAGAGGGAGGTAGCAGGAGGAGGAGTCCGATGTGTTGTAGTTGTTCGCGCCAAAACGTTAGCAAAACGCAAAAAGAGCTATGAATGTGCGGATTTCCCACAAACGCTTGCGTGCAAACCTGTAATCAATAGATCCGCGTTTGTAATGAACGATAGATGGCGCTTTCTCAACACTGCAGTTGTTAGTAAATGTCCACGTGTTGTCCACGTGTTGTCCACGTGTATGTATTTTGTTCTTTCTTGTTGTTCTATCATAGTTTCAGCGTGAAAGCTTCCAGTGGTACGATAATTTCACCTTAGCCCACCAGAGGGCGAGCATTTCATTACAATCGCGGATAGAGATTACTGATTCGTTTTTTGTTTTTACAAACAATGTTACGTCATGAAACGAAAGACTGACATCATAAAATAAAATCACGGGTTGCCTGTTTGTTGCCTTATGCAAAATACAAAATGAGTAAACCAACCAACCACCCGGGACAATGGCAACCACGGATTACAAGAGTGCAAAGATAACTCATAAAAAGGTCACGTGATTGTTGATCTACAGAAGCCAAGCTAGCCAACATTGAAATTTTCTCGCCATGCTCTAAACTCTGCATTTTAGACGATATTCTTCTTCTTTCGTTGAAAGTTCTTTTTAAATTCTTTATTTTACTTTAAAAGTTAAATGGATTGTTTCGATTCTGAAAGAAATTTCATATCAAGAAATGGTTATTAAATGTCATGTAAAAACATGCAAAGAGTATTTTATTAAAGGAGGAAATGTAACATTTCACATGTAAGATATTTTATGGCTTTTTATTTCATCTTTTTAAGTAATTATATTTGAAAAATGTTTAAATCTGCTTTATCTATTTCTTTAAATAATAATAATAAAAACAATTGTATGTACTATTTGAAAATAAATGCAATATTGTTTTAATAATAATAATAACAATTCATGAGATTTATATTTATCTCTGGATGACAGTATAAATGAAAGAAAAAAAAAGCGTAAAAGCTAAAAATCAAGTATACATAGCATTATAGGCAATTTTAAGCAAGATACTAAAACTTTATAAATTCATTATCTCGGCCATTGATGAAAATAAAAAATGTACATAATAAATTTTATTTCCATGTTTACATATATAGTATATTCTTTGTATCCTATACTAAAGTGTCCTTTTTAGCATTTCCAAACAAAATTTTAAAAAGCTTATAACCGTTTCGTTAGTCTCTCTGGCCAGGCCGAAATTGATAGATATTATTAAAATTCACTATGGTATTTTCGCAATGTAAAATTATATTACTAGCACAACTGGTTTCTGCACTGGAACTCACGATAGATTTTTGATTGAAGTATGATTTATAAGGGTTTTTCTTTCTTTTTTTGTTTCTTCTTTTTTTATGCATTTACTATAAATATCTTTATACGAAGCACAACATAAGAAAAATAATCTATATTTTTAAAATACGCAAAACCCTTTTCCTCCTCAAAAATGTAGAATTGCGATATCGGCTGTTTACAGGGCTACACAAAGTTATTCAGATGCAATAGAGTATATAATTGGAAATTGCTCACTACAAATTTACAGTGCTATGAGACCATTTTTAGTGCAGTGACTGATGAGTATGTAAGTTTTAGTACATATACAGGACTAAACAAAAGCAAAAATTGTAATGTTTTTTCCTTAGAAATATTGTTATAAAGAAAAAGATACTATTATGAGAATTATTCCCATCAAAGTTAAAAGTAAAATATATTTTTGTAGGCATGCGGAATTTGGCCGATACACAGGGTTACACAAAAACAATCTGTTACATGAACAATCTGTTACTTTAAAAGCAATAATATAAAAAAATATTTCAGTTTTTTTCTTTTATAATGAAAAAAAATGTATTTCAAGATGCCATTAAGGAGGTAAAATACCTTTGCAGATTAAATGGGTGATGTATGGAAAGTTTATAATCTAAGTGAACCCCATTACTTTACTTTGTTTTTCCTCCAAGAATTTAGGATTTTATTTTGACTATTTTGGATTTGATTTTTATTAACTTCATCGATAAATTTTATTATAAGTACATATTTTCTACGTCTTTATAAAACATACATATATTTAGCTGTATAATTGAAATATTTATTGGTACAAAATATCAATTCAAATAATAAATTTGCAAAGACCAGTAGAGTGTTTATTTGAGCATGCGGCAGTCCTATTGACGCATTTAATGTTTTAAGTGTTTTTGTCTGTAGAAATTAAATAAACCAGTATTTTCTGTAGTAATGAAGTTTTGTGTAGTTATTGTATGAACATTATTATTCTGTTTAGCTTTTTTTTTTTTTTTCTTTTTAATGATTTCAAGGAAATTATTTGGAACCTACATCAAGAGATTTTTACATTCTCTTACCCACATATGTCAGAGAAAGTATTCTTTTGGGTCTAGTTTTAGATGTTGAAATTTTGATAAATTTTTACCTTAATTCTCTAGGTCTTCAAAATCTGGAAGACATATTTTTAAAAAACTGTGTGAGAGACTGTGATCAATAAAAAAAAAAAAAAAAAAAAAAAAAGGAAAGAAAGAAACAGTAAATCTGATTTATATATTCTAAATTTGTATGATATGTTCATTTTACTTATCGACATCGACTTATTCATCGACAGGCATTCGCTTATGTCTTAAGAATTATTTTCTACACGGAAAAATATCGACTTCTTTCATGACTGTATCATTACGGGCTCATTGAATAAAGTGCATTTGTCAACTAGAACTTGTTTATGTATTTAAGAATTACTTTCTACAAAATGTCAACTACTTTCTTGACAGTATCATTACAGGCTCTATCTTCGGGCTGAATATTCATTAAATAAAGAGCATTCGTCGAGTGGAACCTGCTTATGTCTTTAAGAATTACTTTCTACCCACAAAAATGCTGACAACTTTCATAACATTATCGTTAGAGGCTCATTGAATAAAGTGCATTCGTAGAGTAGAACCTGCTTATGTTTTAAAGAACTACTTTCTACATGCAATAATATCGACTACTTTCATGACAGTATCATTACTATCTGCGGGCTGAATATTCATTAAATAAAGTATACATTCGTCGACTAGAACCTGTTTATATACTTTCTACACATAGAAATAATAACAATTTTCATGACAATATCATTACAGGCTCTATCTACGAGTTGAACAAACATTAAATAGAATTCATTCGTCGACTAGAACCTGCTTATGTACTTTCTACACGCAAAAATATTGACAGTTTTCCAACAATATCAATACGGGCTTTGTCTTGCAATTGAATGTTTATTAAATAAAGGGAATTCGTCGACTAGAGCCTGCTTATGTAAATTCTATACGCAAAAATGCCAACAACTTTTATAACAATATCATTATGTGGTCTATATACAGGCTGAACATGCATTAAATAAAGTGCATTCGTCTACCAGAACCTGCTTATATCTTTAATAATTACTTTCTACCCGCAAAAATGTAGATAACATTCATAACATTATCATAACGGACTACATTATAGCTTGATGGTAGGTCGTAAATAATGCCGAAATTCTTCGTATATTTGGTCGTTATGAATATAATTTTCGTAAATATCTCTCAAACAGGAAGTTACAGAAAGACCAAAAAGTGAGGTGCACAACTAGATTTCTTATTAATTTTACATTACTTTGTTTACTGTATTTGTGTTTTGGGAGAGAGGTGCATGGTTCTGTAAATATGAATGCTAATCTCACACCATATTCTACAGAAAGAATGTTTTTGTGCATATAAATAATAAAAGCGAATTTCGTTATGATTTTTGCAATATAAATATATTAAATAATGATTTGTATAAATATTCCGCACAGAAAACAATACTTTAGAATATATTTTTGGATGTACCTGTACACAAACTAGTAGTAGTATTTACTGTACTCTAAATAGAGAGTATGCTATAGTGAACTTGAATAACATATATTAGTTTCTAGGATTTTCATAAATATTTCCGGGAGTCAGAGGACGGACAGACAGACAAATCAAAGTCGTAAACACTTTTGAACTTTGTAAGAAAGTGTTAATAACAAGGTTAAAATAAAATAGTGTTTTACATAATTTTTGTTTGCGGTATCTTTTCATAATAATAATAAAAAATGTGTATTTATATTCAAAACAAAAAATCGCCAATAACGCGATAAATGTAGAAAAAAGTGTTGAAAATTATAACAATTATCTGCCCAATATATTTCAGAGACTATCAAAACATTTTACTTTCGGTTCGAACTGTAAAAAGAAACAAATGAGGCATCTGCGCATGCCTATGAAAACCGCTCGCACCTGCATCAATGTATATGTATTATTTTCATCAGTAGTCGTTATGTAGACTCTTTAATGTTCGGAGTGTTTAGTAGCTCCGTAATTCAAATTTATTTTTATGTTCTTTTTCTTTTCTTAATTCTTTTATTAAATATTTAAAGACACAAAGTCATCTCGTAATTGAGTATGCTGAATCAATTAAATCTAATGGATAATTTCTTTATAGAAGAGTTTATAATAATTCAGCTGTCTAAACCAAAACAAGAATAGAGTGAACGGATGCTAAATAGACGAATACAGGTAAGAAGATTTTCTTAATTATAATTACCTGTATAATTATTCTATATAAATATATATATAATTATAATAAATATGTGTGACTTCTGCGTTATTATAAAATAACATTCTGTGCTATCGAGGTATATAAATTAACAAGTAACCTTTTTCAACATTCACGTGGTTTTATCTTTGCACCTTTTCTTGTATTCCCTTAATAATGGAATGCTCCGTCCACTCTTATAATAGGTCTATGTACCACACCGAAGAAGGGAAGGAGAAATTTCCGCACGAAAACGGTCGTACTCACCCTACAACGATCAAACTGGCGCACCGTAGCGCTGTTGCTAGTATTCGTGCTATTTTATTTAACACTAGCAGACTTAGTCCGCTTCGCTGGTCACTATATTTAAATAATTTCTTTTTAACTGAAAAACTGAAATGTTTAAATAAATATATTTCGATTGGCGACTACTTTTGTCTCAGCTTTAGTATGGTACCTGCTTGGCAATATCAAATATTTTTTTTAATTCTCAAATCTGTATTAAAACGAATATTCTCAAAAACAGTCCAAAAGTAGTGTTAATTCTTCGAATATTCTGGAAACAGTTGAAGCTGTTACTCGCACAGCAAAAGTCACTATTCAATGAATGTTCCGAATCAGTCTAAAAAGGAACCACTTTAACAGGAATAAAGCAAATAACATTAAATATTCCGTATCAAAAATCATAGCTAGCTCACAAAAAATGTCGAGTCGCTTAGAGCTGCATACTCTCTCGCAGAAATCAACTCACTCCTTTTTATAACTTTTGGCGATGGGACTTTGCGATGATTCCATAGGGAATCCCATGGGAAGCTCGAGAACTATACTCCCGTGTGCCGGAGAGCTTCGGAACTTCAGGAACTTTAGACTACTATTTTTCACCAAATTTAGTTGCGCACTCGTTAAATTTGTCGCCAAGGCTCACTCCTCTGAAAATGAATGATTTGCCCTTTCATTTTAACTTTGTCTGTAAAACTACTTTAATTGCAACAGTATAATTGATGCAGGGCAAAGACTTAATCCGTTGTAACAATATGCTATGAGCACTATTTCTGCCGTATTTTAGACACCTAGGGCGGGTTCAGGCCTACGACCGATCCAACTGGTCATGGAACAATGCGTCCAGTCTCATTGACCGGTCGCATATTATGAAAGCCAGAGGCGCACCGACTCGGTTTGCGAAGTGTGCGGTGCACACAGGCGCCAGGTAAAGAAAGGCGCCAACTGAGGATTTGAAAAATAAAAATAAAAGATATATATAATATATATAGTATATTGATTTATTAAACCTGATTTCATAATGCCGGCGTGAAGCCATGCGACAAGTGTGGCTAAATGAGGCGCCTTGAAAAATATACTGGCAAAACTTGTGTTCCTCAAATAGTTTAGGAGGTTTTTGTGAAAGGGCACGTTGAAAGTGAAATAACTTTGTGAAGATGCGTCTACCTTCAACAAAATTTTCTGCGATTTTTTTAACATATCAAAGCATTCTATTTAAATTTAAAAGGGCGCCTTAATCTCTTTCCCCCTCCCCCCTCATCTGCCGGAAAAAGGCCACTTAGGTTAGTAAAAAGACAATATAGATCGATTGCAAAAATGAAAATTTAATAAAACTGGAGATTGTATTTAGAGTAGTTCCTTCCCCCCACACACACACTTTACATTATCTATGTAACATCTCCTTATATTATTAAAATCTGTACGTGTGTGTGTCTGTGAGAAACGGCTTGACGCAGCAAGGCTCGGCCGCTAACGGTCGCACGGACTTCGAACAGGTACCGATGGACAGAGAATTTATCGCAGATCTGGGTTATCTAATTTGCTAAACGATGCGACCCTAATTAGCGGAGATATTAATTAAAATATCGACCATTGTCTAACGAAAAAACGATTCGAAATGGCGCGCGTTCATTATTTTCGACCGGGATCGCGTACCTGAAAAGAAAAAGCAAAGAGGGGAAATTTCGTGGGTTTTTGTAAAGCGATCGCTGCTCATCTGTTGGAAATATCGAAAATACACTTGTACCACGAGAAAGAGCATTTATTACCGATTCTTACGGTACAATTTTTTTTAAAAAATACGGATTTTTTATATTTTTAAAAAAAGTTTTAAAAAGGGTCGAAAATTTCTCTTTTTCGGGGTCGTCTTTTTCGAAACGCCCTGTACGACCGAGTAACTCTTCCATTTCTTAACATCTGGTATATAAAGAAAGGCCATTTAATCCTCTTTCGAACCATATAAACATTTTTACAAAATACGGATTAGCGATCCAAATTTTTAGATTTTACGAAACACCGATTTTTTCGCAAAACATTTTATAACTCAAAAGCGTTTAGAGATAAATCATTTCTTTTTCTTTTTTGTATATAGATCTGGCATTCATAATTTAATTCCCAAAAGATTGAGAGAAAATTTCAAAAACTGAATAAGTTATTAATTTTTTAATTTTAGCCATTGAAGCATTCATTTGAATAAGACGACTTCATTCTACGAGATCGTAAAATGTGTTCGTTGGCATTTCCACGGCAACCACTTCAACGATGTTTGATGGAAAGTGAAAAAAAAAAAAAAAACTTGAACGGAAAGAGAGACATCTGGTATTTAATGAGGTCATGTGTTTTGCTACTGCGATTAAAAAAAAAAAGCAGCGATAAGTCACGTGTTTTGGTTCTGCGATTAAAAAATTGCAATATTCTAATACGCGTATTTCAATTTCTAATTACGATTAATTTATTTTTTATGTATCATTCGAAAGATATTTTAAAGTTCTTTTATATTATTCAAAGTTTTCAACAGATTTACACGTTTTGAGGCACCCTGAATTAATTTTCTTTTGTATCTCAGCTACTAATTAAAATAATTTCATAAGTAATACATTATTAGAAAGCTTTTTTGAATTGGAATCGAACATTGGAATACAGAAATTTGTACCGCCAGATGGCGTTGTAATATTTTCAAATTTCAATATTTCAATTTCTAATTATGATTAAATTATTTTTCATACATCATTCGAAAGATATTTTAAAGTTCTTTTTAATTATCGAAAACTTTCACGAGATTTATACGTTTTGAGGTGTCCTGAATCAATTTTCATTTATGGCGCTGTAATATTTTCAAATTTCAATATTTCAATTTCTAATTATGATTAAATTATTTTTAATACATCATTCGAAAGATATTTTAAAGTTCTTTTAAATTATCGAAAATTTTCACCAGATTCACACGTTTTGAGGTGTCCTGAATTAGTTTTCTTTTGTATCTCAGCTACTAATTAAAATAATTTCATAAGTAAGACATCATTAGAAAGCTTTTTTGAATTGGAATCAAACAGTGGAATACAGAAATTTGTACCGCCAGATGGCGCTGTAATATTTTCAAATTTCAATTTCTAATTATGATTAAATTATTTTTAATACATCATTCGAAAGATATTTTAAAGTTCTTTTAAATTATCGAAAGTTTTCATCAGATTTACACGTTTTGAGGTGTCCTGATTACGTTTTCTTTTGCATCTCAGCCAAAGGAGTTAGATCGTTCAAAATTGGTATACGTAGGTTAATTAAGAGGGCCTGAAAGGGTGGAGAAGAAATAGGCGTGCACCGCGCCCGTATCCCTTAAGTTGTGCGCGCGCAGAGGGCACGGGACTGCGCTGCCGAAGGCAGTGGGGACCCGGTGCGAGTTTTTACCCGATCAGAAATGATTTTTTTTAGGGGGCACGTAGGGTCAGGGAAGGAATACGCGCGCGCAGCGCGTGTATCCCTTAAGTTGTGCGCTTTTTTTTAGGGGGCACAAACGGTCTGGGAATGAATACTCGCGCGCAGCGCGTGTATCCCTTAAGTTGTGCACGCGCAGCGCGCACGGGACTGCGCTGCCGAAGGCAGTGGGGACCCGGGCCGACTTTTTACCCAATCACAAATGATTTTTTTTAAAATTTCTTTTCTTAACACTAAAAGTTACTGTTAGTGATTCATTAATTATAGTGATTCATTAATTATAGTGATTCATTTGAAAATACTGACCCGCTAGCGGGCGAAGCCCGCTAGTCTCCTTATATTATTAAAATCTGTACGTGTGTGTGTGTGTGTGTGTCTGTCTGTGAGAAACGGCTTGACGCAGCAAAAGCTCGGCCGCTAACGGTCGCACGGACTTCGAACAGGTACCGATCGACAGAGAATTTATCGCAGATCTGGGTTATCTAATTTGCTAAACGATGCGACCCTAATTAGCGGAGATATTAATTAAAACGTTGACCATTGTCTACCGAAAAATGACCCAGAATTCATGATTAAATGCTTAAAAAGCGACATTTTTACGGAAAAAGTGGAAAATAAATTAGAAATATCAGTCGTATCGTTACAAACAAGATACCATTGGAAAGGGCTTTTTTTTCTCAATCCGATGGTTTAAACGGCTTATCGATCGGACAATTAGATTTTTTAAAATTAACTAAACTATAAAAAAATGTTGGCAACGAATCACAAGAATGTTATCTTTGCAGACATTAAGTCTACAGCAGTCTTCAACGGAAACAGATCTGGTATTTAATGGAGTCACGTGTTTCGTAGTGCGATTAAAAATTACAGTTTTCTATGTTCTTCAATTTTTCAAATTTTACACATTTTATTTAGTATATATTATTTACACCACAAAACAAACTTGCATTTCAAATTTCATCGATTTTCGTCAATAAACAAAAGATTTACATTTTAATTGCAAATGAAATTTTATCTTTACACGCCGGACATTTTTGCAATATTCTAATACGCGTATTTCAATTTCTAATTACGATTGATTTATTTTTTATACATCATACGAAAGATATTTTAAAGTTCTTTTACATAATTCAAAGTTTTCAACAGATTTACACGTTTTGAGGTCTCCTGAATCAGTGTTCTTTCATGGCGCTGTAATATTTTCAAATTTCAATATTTCAATTTCTAATTATGATTAAATTATTTTTAATACATCATTCGAAAGATATTTTAAAGTTCTTTTAAATTATCGAAAGTTTTCACTAGAATTACACGTTTTGAGGTGTCCTGAATCAGTTTTCTTTTATGGCGTTGTAATATTTTCAATTTTCAATATTACAATTTCTAATTATGATTAAATTATTTTTAATACTTAATTCGAAAGATATTTTAAAGTTCTTTTATATTATCGAAAGTTTCCACCAGATTTACACGTTTTGAGGTGTCCTGGATTAGTTTTCTTTGTATCTCAGCTACTAATTAAAATAATTTCATAAGTAATACATCATTAGAAAGCGTTTTTGAATTGGAATGGAACAGTGGAATACAGAAATTTCTACCGACAGATGGCGCTGTAATATTTTCAAATTTCAATATTTCAATTTCTAATTATGATTAAATTATTTTTAATACATCATTCGAAAGATATTTTAAAGTTCTTTTAAATTATCGAAAGTTTTCACCAGATTTACACGTTTTGAGGTGTCCTGATTACGTTTTCCTTTGCATCTCAGCTAATTGAGTTAGACCGTTCAAAATTGGTATACGTAGATTAATTAGGAGGGGCTGAAAGGGTGAGGAAGAGATAGGCGTGCACCGCGCACGTATCCCCTAACTTGTGCACGCAGCGCGCACGAGACTGCGCGGCCGAAGGCAGTGGGGACCAGATCCGACTTTTTAACCGATGAGAAATGATTTTTTTCATTTTCTTTTCTTAAGAATAAAAATTTGATTTGAGAAGGAGTATATGCGCGCAGCGCGCGTATACCTTCACACGTGCGCGCGCAGCGCGCATGGGTTTGCGCTGCCGAAGGCAGTGGGGACCCGGTGTGAGTTTTTAACCGATCAGAAATGATTTTTTTTTAGGGGGCACGAAGGGTCAGGGAAGGAATACGCGAGCGCAGCGTGTGTATCCGTGAACTTGTGCGTGCGCAGCGCGCACGTGACTGTGTTAGCCAATTTGGCCAATGTTGATATTGCAGAGTGTCTTAATATGCACAATGAAAACTCTAACTGTAAACTTGCATTAAGCAGACTCAAATGTGTATTCAGAAGATGCAACAAAAATAATGAGGACAAGTTTAAAAATAACAACTGTATTTATTAGAATAGAAATTCAACATATGTAAATGATTTTCAACAACAATATATTAGTATAACAATTATTAACAACTTATCTCTGGCAACCAACAACTCACTTGTAAACAATATTTTAACATACGTTGACCAGCAACTTTGAACAAACAAACTTCATAAAAACTTAACAAAATACCTTGAAACTTCAACATTTATAATAGACTTATTAATTTCAACTAAATTAAACTTTTAACCAACTTTAACTAAACTCAACAATTTAAACAGTCTTTAAAAACATAAATCTATCTGCAATTTTAACTATCATAAACTATTTTCAATTTTAACGAAATTCAACAATTTAAACAGTCTTTAAAAACATAAATCTATCTGCAATTTTTAACTATCATAAACTCTTCTCAACTTTAACTAAACTCAACAATTTAAACAGTTATAAACCTCCAATTAACTAAACAGAATTTAAAACTTAACTTCAAAAAAAACAATATACCTTTACAAACTTAACATGTGATAAAGCCCAAACGATGTCAACCGAAGTTAACAAACCACAGAGTCACAAAAAAACAACATACAACGACGTTACACCATGACTCAAAAGTTACCAGAAACGTTGAGATACTAAACATCCCTTAAAACATTTCTACAAAACTTAACAAAAAAAAACAACTTACGACATTTTGTGACTACCGGAAGACTCTGCCAAAAACCACGACGACGGGAAAAGAAAATTCATTTAACACTTTAACAGGTTTCACTATCGGCTGAACTTTAAGGAAAAAAACTATAGGCATCTCGGAGCTGCTCCAGCAGACAGCTACACAAATCAAAACATTGAAGAACTGCCCACATCACTCGCCGGTAAGACCTTAAATACTGATCATCGGATCAGCACACTCAACCAATGGCAGCCCGCGAAAATTAGTTATCGCACTGCCATCTAGTGACGGAAATTGGCGATAGTGCAGTTAAACAGGTAAACCAGTGCGAGATGTTAAGAAACCAGTGAGCAACCAACCGATCGTCGTTAGCAGTAGTTCTCTAATGTAAACATAAACGGAAATTATTTAAAATAAAGTTTCCGGCCAAAACGTAAGTAAACATGTTGTATTTAATAAGAAATGCCTTCAATAAAAGTTTAGACTATGTGATAGATAAAATATTTCATACCACAATTATACAATTTATTAATTAAACTCCTATTCTAGACTTTAAGTTGACTCAAAACGTTTGCCGGTTGAAAAATACAACGTCAGTTCTTTATCCTTTATTACTAGTCAAAACCTCTAACTTAAGTAACAAAACACAATTAAACATTACAGTTATTAATAAAGAAAATAAAATAAAACCAACATTGACAAAAATTACAACATATTCCCCCCTCCATGTTGCTTTTTTTCAAGAGAGCAATTAGTTGCCAGGATTAAAAAAACAAGTGTTACCACATCCAGAGTGACAGTTCTTCAATAGGATCTCAAGATAGTAGCACACCAGAAACAATTCTCAAAATATCAATAACATATTATACAAGAATCATAAGCAGCTCTTCAGTACGATCTGCTCCTAAAGTCCATTTTCAATAATTATGCACTAGGAAAAACTCTCAAACATTAGTAGTAATATATATATACAATTACAATTTTCACTTTCTCATTGCAAACTCAATAAACATAGATATAATTAAGTACTTTATATGACATATATATATACAATTCATACACAATAAACATTTAAATGGAATATATACAATGATACAGACGAACACATAAAACATTCACATACGTACATGAGCGCCCATGCTTAACCATTCATACCAAATCATAAGAAAAATGTACAAATACCAAACACCACATTAGCAATGAGAAATAGAAAAAAAAACCCAAAAGAGGGAAAAAAAAAATTATGGTTTTGATAGGATCCATAAACCCGAAATTTAAACACATAATGTATTTAAAACGAGGAAAATTTAAACTGTAATTACTATATAATTTTAATACATGACTTTTAATTTTAATTATCTCTCAAAAATACTTTATCAATGAATTTATTCAAATTAAATTTTGTAATGGGTTTCGTGAATGGGTCGGCAAAGTTAGATTGACTAGAAACATATTTAAGATTAAACAAACCCTCAAACAACCATTCACGTATGAAAAACAATTTTACGTTTATGTGTTTCGAACGGTTGTTCTCAATTGGCGACTTCGTAAAGTCAATAGCCGGTTGATTATAAGCTAGGAGAAGTGGAGGGACATGTGAACCAGGAATTATACCAAAAATATAAAAATCCTCTAATATGTGGTCTAACCACATCAACTCCTTAACACATTCACACATAGCCACGAATTCACTTTCCATAGTGGAAAGGCTTACTCCACTTTCTTTAAATGTCCTCCAAGAGATGGGACTTTCATCAACAAAAACAATTTGTCCTCCCATAGACACGTAATCATCCCGGTTCATGGCGAAGTCAGCGTCTGAATATGCTATTAAATTAGAATTATGACATTTTAAATTAAGTTTATACTGCTTGGTATATGACACATATCCTAACAGTTTTATTAAACCGTTCCAGTGGGGAAGACCTGGATTACTTTGAAATTGACTAAAGATGTTCACAGCGTAAGCTATGTCCGGACGAGTCCTATTTGAAATAAATGATAAGCATCCTAAAACACTCCTATAGGGAAATTTAGTCATCTCATCAATTTCTTGCTGGTTTGCTGGACAGTCTTTCTTAGAATATTTAACCCCTTTAACTATTGGGAGTGAAGACACAGGAATACGAAAAGAACTGAATCTCTCACAAACTTCCGTGATATATGACAACTGATATAATTGTACATTACCGTCATCATATGAGAACTCAACCCCCAAAAGTTTCTGAGTTCGTCCCAAAATTTTTAAATCAAACTTGCCTTCCAGACGTTTAATTATATTGTCAATTTGAACTTGCCTTTTCCCAAAAATTACTATATCGTCAACGTAAACCATCAAAACAATAAAATCTTTAAATTTATACGTGCAATTGCACCAATTAAATTTCTCAAAACCTAGGTCCAACAAAACACGATTTAATTCATAATACCACAAGCGTCCGCTTTGGTGCAAGCCATACAGTGCTCTGTCAAGTTTGCATACCAGATGCTCCTTGCCCTGAACTACATACCCAAGAGGTTGGCTCATATATATTTCCTCATCTAATGGGGCATATAAATAGGCACATTTAACGTCGCATTGTGTATTAAACCATTTCAAATTTGAAACTAAAAGTGAAAAGAAAAACCGGACCACTGAAAAGTTCACCACAGGAGAGAAGGTTTCATCGTATGTATCGCCTTTAATTTGACGGAATCCCTGAGCCACGAGTCTTGCCTTGAAGCGTGCGATGTTTCCATGCTCGTCCTTCTTTAAGGCATAGACCCAGCGATTTCCCAACGGAACTTTACCTTTCGGCAGTTCAACCAGGTGCCAAACCTTACGCTCTTTCATACTACTCATCTCCTCGTCCATGGCAGCTTTCCATTCAGCCTGTTGTTGAGATTTCATTGCTTGATTAAATGTTCTTGGAATAGACAAGTCTAGTCACTTGGATTTACGCCTGCGCTTCCTTTTAAACTTCGTCAACTGAGATGATGGTACAGCAGCTTGATTCACCAACCCCTCAAACAAATTAGCACCAGAAAAATCAAACAAATCCGGGTCAAACACCACATTTTTACTTAAACAAAATTTCTGGACATCGTTAAGAGATCTTAGCCGTGTGTTAGAACCATCAGGATAATAATATATATCTACCCGTTTCGCATTGGGCCTAGGGACAGCCTTACGTCGCCACACGAGTTCAGATTAGGTCTCAGAAAGGGGACATACAGGTTCAACATTGTCCTCCTGGACACCCTCACCAACTTCTTCGGGCTCGCTCTGCACGATGATGTCAACAGGATCGGCTTTGGCACGATCAACTGGACCATCGGTGAGCAATTCCAAATCTGAAGACGAGGTGCCCAGTGCAGCTCCACTGTCAGAACCATATAATTTATTGCCAAAAGAAACATTCAAGGTTTCGATGATCTTGTCCTCTTCCGGTAACCACACTCGGTAGCCTTTCGTCCTCAGAGCGTATCCCACTAACACACCCTTTTGGGACTTTGGTGAAAGCTTATGTCGCCGTTTTTGCTTTGGGACACCAGCATACACAACAAGGCCAAAAGGTTTCAAGTGTCGAACTGACGGTCTATGTCCAAAATACAGCTCAAACGGGGTTTTCTTTTCTCCACGGTGAACCACTCTGTTCCACGTATACGCAAAATAGAGAACTGCTTCAGACCAAAAACGAATAGGTAAACTACTATCCACCAACATTGCCCTTACACAATTTAAAGCTGTTTGGTTAAGACGCTCGCAAACCCCATTTTGTTCTGGAGAGTAAGTGTTCGTCAATTCATGAACAACCCCATTCTCATCACAGAAACCTTTAAACTCACTGTTCACAAACTCGGTATCGTTGTCTGTTCGAATGAACTTCAACTTTTTACCTAATAACCTTTCAGCACGAGCAATGTGGCGAACAAAAACTGAAAAAACCTGTGATTTATCATTTAAAGGGTAAATAGCAGTTCTTTTGGAATACATGTCAATAATTGATAAAAAAAATTTCTCCCCCCTATAACCATTAATTTGGATAGGTCCCCAAATATCCATAAAAACTCTTTCTAAAGGACCATTACATTGAGTACCGTTAAATGACTTAAATTGAATTCTTTTCTGCTTTCCTAAGCGACATGGTTCACATAAAAACTTTGAAAATTTTAACTTAGGCAAGCCTTTTACACCATTGGATTTGCTAGTATGTATGACCAAATCCGGGCTTACATGACCAAAACGTGCATGCCATGCTTCAATATCATTACAGTTCGTATTACATGCATTTGCAACATTTGTAACTTGCTCTTCATTTTTATTCAAAATTCTAGGAAAAACATTATAAACACCATTACTTAGTTCAGCAGAAAAGATTCTTTTATTATCTTTGCCGACCACATCAATTTTACCCCCTTTACCAAAAAAACTAGCCCCATCTAAGTCCATTACAGGCCCCGAAATTAAATTCTTTCTAAGTTTAGAGGAATAAAGCACATTTTTCAAAACATATGAATTACCATTATCAAAAGTTAAATTTACAGTACCTTCCCCTTCAATGGGGAAACTAACACCATCAACCGCAACATACAAATCTTCACCCTCTATAGAGGTAAAATCTGAAAAATACTCAATATTTTTACAAAAATGGTGAGATGCTGCGGTATCAAAAGCCCAACAGCAATCATCATCCACCTTGCTAAAATTTGCCTGAGCAACAAAATAATTTTTGGAAGAAAAGTTACGGCCGATGGCTTTAGTTTTATTTTTAGCTACAGATGACATAGGCTTCTTTCTAGAGTCATTTTTAGATGAGGTATTAAATTCATTCACTGGATGTTTAGGCAAAGTAACGCGACAATTTTTCCTTATGTGGCCCTGACGTCCACACCGGTAACATTTAATATTGGTAAAACTTCTCACATTAGAACTTGTATTTTGAATTTCAACTCTATGGTTTGAATTAGAGTCTCTCAACTCAAGTCGCGATTCTTCAGCAATCATTTCGGTGACAATTTTCTTAAATTCGAAACCCTCTTGCCATCGTAGAATATACTGCACTGCCGATTCAAACTTTGAATTCAAATTCTGTAGAAATTGATAACAGACATACGTATCATCCATTGGATGACCCATTTGCTTAAGCTCCTCCGCAATCTTAGATAGCCTTTGAGCATAAATATTTATAGATTCACCTGGTTTCATTCTACAGTTAAATAAATCATTAACAAGACGCATATGGTGAGCCCGTGAATCCTTCACAAAATTTTCTTTCAAAATTTTCCAGGCATCTACAGGACACGTACAGTCGTCTATTAAGCCCCGATACTCAGGAGTAATATTTAAATATATAGTTGATAAAGCCAGGCGCGATCGACTTTTGAAATCATTTATGCTTCCTTTACTAGCGACTCCCCCTTTTTCATCGGGTTCCGGCAGAGTCTCCGTTCCAGCAACAATGTCCCACGCGTTCTTTTCTATTAGAACAAACCTTATATCTTTTACCCAAGTACCATAATTATGAGTACTGAGCTTCTCAATACCAGGTAAAACATTAACAGCCATTTCAAACAAACCTCACCACCAAAGTTGCATCACACAAAAAAACACAATACATAAGCTGCTCTCTAGCAAAAGCCCATAACCAATTATGTTAGCCAATTTGGCCAATGTTGATATTGCAGAGTGTCTTAATATGCACAATGAAAACTCTAACTGTAAACTTGCATTAAGCAGACTCAAATGTGTATTCAGAAGATGCAACAAAAATAATGAGGACAAGTTTAAAAATAACAACTGTATTTATTAGAATAGAAATTCAACATATGTAAATGATTTTCAACAACAATATATTAGTATAACAATTATTAACAACTTATCTCTGGCAACCAACAACTCACTTGTAAACAATATTTTAACATACGTTGACCAGCAACTTTGAACAAACAAACTTCATAAAAACTTAACAAAATACCTTGAAACTTCAACATTTATAATAGACTTATTAATTTCAACTAAATTAAACTTTTAACCAACTTTAACTAAACTCAACAATTTAAACAGTCTTTAAAAACATAAATCTATCTGCAATTTTAACTATCATAAACTATTTTCAATTTTAACGAAATTCAACAATTTAAACAGTCTTTAAAAACATAAATCTATCTGCAATTTTTAACTATCATAAACTCTTCTCAACTTTAACTAAACTCAACAATTTAAACAGTTATAAACCTCCAATTAACTAAACAGAATTTAAAACTTAACTTCAAAAAAAACAATATACCTTTACAAACTTAACATGTGATAAAGCCCAAACGATGTCAACCGAAGTTAACAAACCACAGAGTCACAAAAAAACAACATACAACGACGTTACACCATGACTCAAAAGTTACCAGAAACGTTGAGATACTAAACATCCCTTAAAACATTTCTACAAAACTTAACAAAAAAAAACAACTTACGACATTTTGTGACTACCGGAAGACTCTGCCAAAAACCACGACGACGGGAAAAGAAAATTCATTTAACAGGTTTCACTATCGGCTGAACTTTAAGGAAAAAAACTATAGGCATCTCGGAGCTGCTCCAGCAGACAGCTACACAAATCAAAACATTGAAGAACTGCCCACATCACTCGCCGGTAAGACCTTAAATACTGATCATCGGATCAGCACACTCAACCAATGGCAGCCCGCGAAAACTAGTTACCGCACTGCCATCTAGTGACGGAAATTGGCGATAGTGCAGTTAAACAGGTAAATCAGTGCGAGATGTTAAGAAACCAGTGAGCAACCAACCGATCGTCGTTAGCAGTAGTTCTCTAATGTAAACATAAACGGAAATTATTTAAAATAAAGTTTCCGGCCAAAACGTAAGTAAACATGTTGTATTTAATAAGAAATGCCTTCAATAAAAGTTTAGACTATGTGATAGATAAAATATTTCATACCACAATTATACAATTTATTAATTAAACTCCTATTCTAGACTTTAAGTTGACTCAAAACGTTTGCCGGTTGAAAAATACAACGTCAGTTCTTTATCCTTTATTACTAGTCAAAACCTCTAACTTAAGTAACAAAACACAATTAAACATTACAGTTATTAATAAAGAAAATAAAATAAAACCAACATTGACAAAAATTACAACAGACTGCGCTGCCGAAGGCAGTGGGGACCCGGTCCGACTTTGTACCCGATGAGAAATGATTTTTTAAATTTTCTTTTCTTAAGAATAAAAATATGACTTCAGGAGGAATATGTGCGCGCAGCGCACGTATACCTTCACACGTGCGCGAGCATGGGTCTGCGCTGCCGAAGGCAGTGGGGACCCGGTGCGAGTTTTTAACCGATCAGAAATGATTTTTTTAGGGGGCACGAAAGGTCAGGGAAGGTATACGCGCGCGCAGCGCGTATATCCCTTAAGTTGTGCGCGCGCAGCGCGCACGGTACTGCGCTGCCGAAGGCAGTGGGGATCCGGGCCGACTTTTTACCCAATCAGAAATGATTTTTTTTAATTTCTTTTCTTAACACTAAAAGTTACTTTTTGTTTCTGTTACTGTTAGTTTTGTTTTCTTAAGAATAAAAATATGACTTCAAAAGGAATATGTGCGCGCAGCGCACGTATACCTTCACACGTGCGCGCGCATGGGTCTGCGCTGCCGAAGGCAGTTGGGACCCGGTGCGAGTTTTTATCCGATCAGAAATGATTTTTTTAGGGGGCACGAAAGGTCAGGGAAGGTATACGCGCGCGCAGCGCGTGTATCCCTTAAGTTGTGCGCGCGCAGCGCGCACGGGACTGCGCTGCCGAAGGCAGTGGGGACCCGGGCCGACATTTTACCCAATCAGCAATGATTTTTTTTTAAATTTCTTTTCTTAACACTAAAAATTACTGTTAGTGATTTATTAATTTTAGTGATTCATTTGAAAATACTGACCCGCTAGCGGGCGAAGCCAGCTAGTCCCTTATATTATTAAAATCTGTACGCGTGTGTGTGTGTGTCTGTGAGAAACGGCTTGACGCAGCTAAGGCTCCGCCGCTAAAGGTCGCACGGACTTCGAACAGGTACCGTCGGACAGAGAATTTATCGCAGATCAGGTTTATCTAATTTGCTAAACGATGCGACCCTAATTAGCGGAGATATTAATTAAAACGTTGACCATTGTCTACCGAAAAATGACCCAGAATTCATGATTAAATGCTTAAAAAGCGACATTTTTACGGAAAAAGTGGAAAATAAATTAGAAATATCAGTCGTATCCTTACAAACAAGATACCATTGGAAAGGGCTTTTTTTTCTCAATCCGATGGTTTAAACGGCTTATCGATCGGACAATTAGATTTTTTAAAATTAACTAAACTATAAAAAAATATTGGCAACGAATCACAAGAATGTTATCTTTGCAGACATTAAGTCTACAGCAGTCTTCAACGGAAACACAATCTGGTATTTAATGGAGTCACGTGTTTCGTAGTGCGATTAAAAATTACAATTTTCTATTTTCTTCAATTTTTCAAATTTTACACATTTTATTTAGTATATAATATTTACACCACAAAACAAACTTGCATTTCAAATTTCATCGATTTTCGTCAATAAACAAAAGATTTACATTTTAATTGCAAATTAAATTTTATCTTTACACGCCGGACATTTTTGCAATATTCTAATACGCGTATTTCAATTTCTAATTACGATTGATTTATTTTTTATACATCATACGAAATATATTTTAAAGTTCTTTTACATAATTCAAAGTTTTCAACAGATTTACACGTTTTGAGGTCTTCTGAATCAGTGTTCTTTCATGGCGCTGTAATATTTTCAAATTTCAATATTTCAATTTCTAATTATGATTAATTTTTTTTAATACATCATTCGAAAGATATTTTAAAGTTCTTTTATATTATCGAAAGTTTTCACCAGATTTACACGTTTTGAGGTTTCCCGAATGAGTTTTCTTTTGTATCTCAGATACTAATTATAATAATTTCATAAGTAATACATCATTAGAAAGCTTTTTTGATTTGGAATCGAACAGTGGAATACAGAAATTTCTACCGCCAGATGGCGCTGTAATTTTTCCAAATTTCAATATTTCAATTTCTAATTATAATTAAATTATTTTTAATGCATCACTCGAAAGATATTTTAAAGTTCTTTTAAATTATCGAAAGTTTTCACGAGATTTACACGTTTTGAGGTCTCCTGAATCAGTTTTCTCTTATGGTGCTGTATTATTTTCAAATTTCAATATTTCAATTTCTAATTATGATTAAATTTTTTTTAATACATCATTCGAAAAATATTTTAAAGTTCTTTTATATTATCGAAAGTTTTCACCAGATTTACACGTTTTGAGGTGTCCTGAATGAGTTTTCTTTGTATCTCAGCTACTAATTAAAATAATTTCATAAGTAATACATCATTAGAAAGCGTTTTTGTATTGGAATGGAACAGTGGAATACAGAAATTTCTACCGACAGATGGCGCTGTAATATTTTCAAATTTCAATATTTCAATTTCTAATTATGATTCAATTATTTTTAATACATCATTCGAAAGATATTTTAAAGTTCTTTTAAATTATCGAAAGTTTTCACCAGATTTACACGTTTTGAGGTTTCCTGATTACGTTTTCTTTTGCATCTCAGCCAAATGAGTTAGATCGTTCAAAATTGGTATACGTAGGTAAATTAAGAGGGCCTGAAAGGGTGGAGAAGAAATAGGCGTGCACCGCGCGCGTATCCCTTAACTTGTGCGCGCGCAGCGCGCACGCGACTGCGCTGCTGAAGGCAGTGGGGACCCGGTGCGAGTTTTTTCCCGATCAGAAATGATTTTTTTTTTTTTAGGGGGCACGAAGGCTCAGGGAAGGAATACGCGCGCGCAGCGCGTGTATCCCTGAAGTTGTGCGCGCGCAGCGCACACGGTACTGCGCTGCCGAAGGCAGTGGGGACCCGGTGCGAGTTTTTACCCGATCAGAAATGATTGTTTTTAGGGGGCGCGTAGGGTCAGGGAAGGAATACGCGCGCGCAGCGCGTGGGGACCCGGCCCGACTTTTTACCCAATCAGAAATGATTTTTTTTTTAATTTCTTTTCTTAACACTAATAGTTTCTGTTAGTGATTCATTATTTTTAGTGATTCATTTGAAAATACTGACCCGCTAGCGGGCGAAGCCAGCTAGTCTCCTTATATTATTAAAATCTGTACGCATCTGTCTCTGTGAGAAATGCCTTGTCATCGCTAAAGCTCCGGCGCTAATGGTCGCATCGACTCGAAACCGGTGTCAACAGACGCAGAATTTCTTCATCTCGACATCGCGAAAATTCGCTAAGCGATGCGACCCTAATTAGCGGAGATATTAATTAAAATGTCGACCCATGTCTACCGAAAAATGACCCAGAATTCATGATTAAATGCTTAAAAAGCGACATTTTTACGGAAAAAGTGGAAAATAAATTAGAAATATCAGTCTTATTGTTACAAACAAGATACCATTGGAAAGGGCTTTTTTTTCTCAATCCGATGGTGTAAACGGCTTATCGATCGGACAATTAGATTTTTTTTAAATTAACTGAACTAAAAAAAAATGGTGGCAACAAATCACAAGCATTTTAACTTGGCAGACGATCTTGAACGGAAAGAAAAAACATCTGGTGTTTAATGAGATCACGTGTTTTTGTACTGCGATTAAAAATTGCAATTTTCTATTTTCTTCATCTTAACACCACAAAACAAACTTGCAGTTAAAATTTTATCGATTTTGGTCAATATACAAAAGATTTACATTTTAATTGCAAATTAAATTTTATCTTTACACGCCTGACACTTTATCTGTCGAAAGAGGATGCCAGTTTCAAAACGACGCAAATACACTTAAGGTAAAAATATTTCTTTTTCTATTTACTTCCATTAACCGACAACCGTAGATAATGGAATTCGAAATTTCACCTGACTTACACGTTTTGAGGTGTCATGGCGCTGTAATAATTTAAAATTTCAATATTTAAAATTCTAATTATGTTTAATTTTTTTTTTTTTAATATGTCATTCGATACACCTTTTAAAGTACGGTTACATTATCGAAAGGGGAATTCGAGATTTCACCCGATTTACACGTTTTGAGGTCTCCTGATTAGGTTTTCTTTTGCATCGCAATAGTGGAATTCAAGATTTCAGCTTATTTACACGTTTTGAGGTTTCCTGAATGGGTTTTCTTATGTATCTCAGCTACTAATTAAAGTGTCGAAAGTGGAATTAGAGATTTCACCTGATTTACACGTTTTGAGGTGTCCTGAATGGGTTTTCTTTTGTATCTCAGCTGCTAATTAAAATAATTTCATAAGTAATACATCATTTGAAAGCTTTGTTAATTTGGAATTGAATAGTAGATTACAGAAATTCGATATTTCGACATTTCTCCTGATTTAAACGTTTTGAGGTGTCCTGAATGGGTTTCTCTTTTGTCTCAGTTACTAATTAAAAAAATTTCATAAGTAATGCATCATTTGAAAGCTTTGATGAGTTGGAATCGAACAGTAGATTACAGAAATTTCTATCGCCAGATGGCGCTGTAATATTTTTAAATTACAATATTTCTATTTCTAATCATGATTAATATTTTTTTTAATGCGTCATTCGATACACATTTTAAAGTACTTTTACATTATCGAAAATGAATTCAAGATTTCACCAGATTTACACGTTTTGAGGTCTCCTGAATCAGTTTTCTTTTGTATCTGAACTACTAATTAAAATAATTTCATAAGTAATACATCATTAGAAAGCTTTGTTGATTTGGGATCGAACAGGGGAATACAGAAATTTTTACCGCCAGATGGCGCTGTAATATTTTCAATATTTCAATTTCTAATCATGATTAAATTATTTTTAATACGTCATTCGATAGATATTTTAAAGTTCTTTTATATTATCGAAAGTTTTCAGCAGATTTACACGTTTTGAGGCGTCATGATTAGGTGTTCTTTTGCATCTCAGCTAATTGAGTAAGACCGTTCAAAATTGGTATACGTAGGTTAATTACTACTCCGATTCAAAAAATTAGAATAATGTAAAAAAGAATGAGTTTGATGTTGCTAACGCGTCAATTTGCATACTGCGTCCAGGAAAAAAATATATTAAAAGTATCTAATTATCTTCAGAGCATTTATAAATATAACATAAATATTTATTTTTATCTGATATATTAATAATTAACTATTTAAAAAATATTAGAATAATTCAAAGAAATAGAATACCTCGATAGCATGGTTCAAAAAATTAGAATATTCAAATTTTTCTTATAAGTTGAGAGAACGGCTGCGGGATTAACATCTGTGGGACTATAAAATGTGCTCCGTTGAAAATGAAAAGTCGTTTGGCATTTGATTGTAGCGTAGTATTTGCTTAATATGGGACGAAAGAGCGATTTATCTGAGGCTGTGAAATATCGTATTGTGTACTTGCACGAAATAGGAAAAACACAACTTTTTATAGCAAAAGAAGTGAAATGCTCTCAAGCAAGTGTGAGTAGAGTTTTGAGAGAATATTCTAATAATAAGTGTTTTCAAAATAAACACTTTAAAAGTGGTCGAAAGCCAGTAACTTCAAGAAGAGATGAAAGGCAATTGAAAAAGATTGTGAAGAAACATCGTTTTCGGAGTGTGAGATATGTGCATAGAAAATGGAAAGAAATGGGTATAAATGTCTCCAAATCTACAACACTACGACGACTTCGCAAATTAGGTTTTAGATCACGTGTGCCTAAGATAAAGCCATTCTTATCATCTAAGCAAAGGGCTGCTAGAGTTAAATGGTGTAAACAAAGGCTATTTTGGGATCACGACGATTGGAAAAAGATACTTTTCAGCGATGAAAGTGTGTTTTGTGTGTCTCACGGAAATCAAGGTATACGTGTCTGGAGACTCAAACATGAAGCTTATAAGAAAGAATGTTTAAAACGTTCGTTTAAATTTGCGACCTCTGTTATGGTATGGGGCTGCATGACTGCTGAAGGCCCAGGCAGGTTGTGTATTGTTTCCACAACAGTCAATTCAGAAGTCTATCAAGAAATTTTTGAACATTTCATGATTCCTTCAGCTGAGGATTTATGTGATGACGATTTCTTGTTTCAGCAAGATTCAGCTTCTCCCCACACTTCCAAATCAACAACTAAATGGCTCAAAGAGAAGGACATACCTGTACTCCCTTGGCCTGCAAACTCACCCGATCTAAATCCTATCGAGAATTTGTGGGGAATTATGAAGAAACGACTTCAAGAAGTTGCGCCTAGAGACAAAAAAGAACTTATTTCTAGTATAAAGAGCATATGGGCGAATTTGGATAAAAAAGATTGTGAACCTTTAGTTAAAAACATGCCAAAACGTTTAAGAGCCGTCATTAAAGCTAAGGGTGATGCAACAAAGTACTGATTAGCAAGTAAAAATACTTAGAGTTTAAATTATGTTCAATATATTTTCATTATTCTAATTTTTTGAACCATGTTAGAAAGTATTCTAATATTTTGAATTTTTTGTTGTTAGCTGATTTAAATATATTTTCTATTTCATTGTAATGTGTTTACATTTTTATAATCTGCAAAATATGCAGATTCATATTATAGTACTTTATATTTGATATTGTTGATTATTTATTTGATAAATTCGATTTTCATTTCCCTTGACCATATTTCTTTTCATTATTCTAATTTTTTGAATCGGAGTAGTAGAAGGGGCTGAAAGGGTAGGGAAGAAATAGGCGTGCACCGCGCGCGGATCCCCTAACTAGTGCGCGCTGCGCGCGCACTGGACTGCGCTGCCGAAGGCAGTGGGGACCCGGTCCGACTTTGTACCCCATGAGAAATGATTTTTTTTTCTTTTCTTTTCTTAAGAATAAAAATTTGATTTGAGAAGGAATATTTGCGCACCGCGCATGGATCTGCGCTGCCGAAGGCAGTGGGGACCCGGTGTGAGTTTTTACCCGATCAGAAATGATTTTTTTTTTTTTTGGGGGGGGGGCACGAAGGGTCAGGGAAGGAATACGCGCGCTCAGCGCTTGTATCCGTTAACTTGTGCACGCGCAGCGCGACTGCGCTGCCGAAGGCAGTGGGGACCCGGGACGACTTTGTACCCCATGAGAAATGATTTTTTTTTCTTTTCTTTTCTTAAGAATAAAAATTTGATTTGAGAAGGAATATTTGCGCACCGCGCATGGGTCTGCGCTGCCGAAGGCAGTGGGGACCCGGTGTGAGTTTTTACCCGATCAGAAATGATTTTTTTTTTTGGGGGGGGGGGCACGAAGGGTCAGGGAAGGAATACGCGCGTTTAGCGCATGTATCCGTTAACTTGTGCACGCGCAGCGCGACTGCGCTGCCGAAGGCAGTGGGAACCCGGGACGACATTTGACCCGATCAGAAATGATTTTTTTTTTTTTAATTTCTTTTCTTAAGACTAAAAGTTACTGTTAGTGATTCATTAATTATAGTGATTCATTTGAAAATACTGACCCGCTAGCGGGCGAAGCTCGCTAGTCTCCTTATATTATTAAAATCTGTGCGCATCTGTCTTTCTGTGAGAAATGCCTTGTGACCGCTAAAGCTCCGGCGCTAATGGTCGCATCGCTTCGAAACCGGTGTCGACAGACGCAGAATTTCTTCATCTCGACATCGCGATAATTCGCTAAGCGATGCGACCCTAATTAGAGGAGATATTAATTAAAACGTCCACCCTTGTCTACCGAAAAATGACCCAGAATTCATGATTAAATGCTTAAAAAGGGACATTTTTACGGAAAAAGTGGAAAATAAATTAGAAATATCAGTCGTATCGTTACAAATAAGGTATCAAATGAAAGATCCGATTTTTCTGAATCCGACGGTTTAAACAGCTTATCGATAGGGCAATTAGATTTTTTTAAATTAACTAAAGTATGAAAAAAAAGGTGGCAACAAATCACAAGAGTTTTATTAATTTAGCAATAGACCTATTTCGGTTACCATGGCGCCGGGCGAAAGAATAAATAGATTTTACTTCCTGCTTTACTGATTTTGTACTGGAAATAAAAATTGCAAATTTCAAAATGCTCCAATTTTATTCAAAATTATTTCAAACTTGCTACACACTTTTAACATCACAAGACGAAGTAGCAGTTAAAATTTCACCGGGTTTCCAAAATAAATAAAAAATGTACAATTTAATTGCAAATTAAATTTTATTCTCATACGCGTATTTCAAATTCTAACTACGATTAAATTATTTTTAATACATCTTTCGAAAGATATTTTAAAGTACTTTTCAAGATTTCGCTTTATTTACACGTTTTGATGTCTCCTGAATCGGTTTTCTTTTGTATCTCAGCTACTAATTAAAATAATTTCATAAGTAATACATCATTTGATAGCTTTGTTGATTTGGAATCGAACAGTAGATTACAGAAATTTCTACCGCCAGATGGCGCTGTAATATTTTCAAATTTCAATAGTTCAATTTCTAATTATGATTAAATTATTTTTAATACATCATTCGAAAGATATTTTAAAGTTTTTTTATATTATCGAAAGTTTTCACCAGATTTACACGTTTTGAGGTTACCTGATTAGGTTTTCTTTTGCATCTCAGCTAATTCAGTTTGACCGTTCAAAATTGATATATGTAGGTTAATTAGGAAGGGCAGAAAGGGTGGGGAAGATATAGGCGTGCACCGCGCTCACGGGACAGCGCTGCCGAAGGAAGTGGGGACCAGTTCCGACTTTTTAACCGATGAGAAATGATTTTTTTTTCAATTTCTTTTCTTAAGAAAAAAATTTGACTTGAGAAGGAATATGTGCGCGTAGCGCGCGTATACCTTCACACGTGCGCGCGCAGCGCGCATGGGTCTCCGCTGCCGAAGGCAGTGGGGACACGGTGTGAGTTTTTACACGATCAGAAATGATTTTTTTAGGGGGCACGAAGGGTCAGGGAAGGAATACGCGCGCGCAGTGCGTGTATTCCTTCGCGCACGGGACTGCGCTGCCGTAGACAGTGAGGACCCAGTCCGACTTTGTACCTGATGAGAAATGATTTTTTAAATTTTCTTTTCTTAAGAATAAAAATTTGATTTGAGAAATCAAATTTTATTTGGACCCGGACCGACTTTTTACCCAATCAGAAATGATTTTTTTTTTTTTTTTAATTTCTTTTCTTAACACTAAAAGTTACTGTTAGTGATTCATTAATTTTAGTGATTCATTTGAAAATACTGACCCGCTAGCGGGCGAAGCTCGCTAGTCTCCTTATATTATTAAAATCTGTGCGCATCTGTCTTTCTGTGAGAAATGCCTTGTGACCGCTAAAGCTCCGGCGCTAATGGTCGCATCGCTTCGAAGCCGGTGTCGACAGACGCAGAATTTCTTCATCTCGACATCGCGATAATTCGCTAAGCGATGCGACCCTAATTAGCGGAGATATTAATTAAAACGTCCACCCTTGTCTACCGAAAAATGACCCAGAATTCATGATTAAATGCTTAAAAAGCGACATTTTTATGGAAAAAGTGGAAAATAAATCAGAAATATCAGTCGTATCGTTACAAATAAGGTATCAAATGAAAAGTCCGATTTTTCTGAATCCGACGGTTTAAACAGCTTATCGATAGGGCAATTAGATTTTTTAAAATTAACTAAAGTATGAAAAAAAAGGTGGCAACAAATCACAAGAGTTTTATTAATTTCGCAATAGACGTATTTCGGTTACCATGGCGCCGGGCGAAAGAATAAATAGATTTTACTTCCTGCTATTTACTGATTTTGTACTGGAAATAAAAATTGCAAATTTCAAAATGCTTCAATTTTATTCAAAATTATTTCAAACTTGCTACACACTTTTAACATCACAAGACGAAGTAGCAGTTCAAATTTCACCGGGTTTCCAAAATAAATAAAAAATGTACAATTTAATTGCAAATTAAATTTTATTCTCATACGCGTATTTCAAATTCTAACTATGATTAAATTATTTTTAATACATCATTCGAAAGATATTTTAAAGTACTTTTATATTATCGAAAGTGGGATTCAAGATTTCGCTTCATTTACACGTTTTGAGGTCTCCTGAATCGGTTTTCTTTTGTATCTCAGCTACTAATTAAAATAATTTCATAAGTAATACATCATTAAATAGTTTTGTTGATTTGGAATCGAACAGTAGATTACAGAAATTTCTACCGCCAGATGGCGCTGTAATATTTTCAAATTTCAATTTATAATTATGATTAAATTATTTTTAATACATCATTCGAAAGATATTTTAAAGTTTTTTTATATTATCGAAAGTTTTCACCAGATTTACAAGTTTTGAGGTAACCTGATTAGGTTTTCTTTTGCATCTCAGCTAATTCAGTTAGACCGTTCAAAATTGATATATGTAGGTTAATTAGGAAGGGCTGAAAGGGTGGAGAAGATATAGGCGTGCACCGCGCTCACGGGACAGCGCTGCCGAAGGCAGTGGGAACCTGGTCCGACTTTTTAACCGATGAGAAATGATTTTTTTTCAATTTCTTTTCTTAATAAAAAAATTTGACTTGAGAAGGAATATGTGCGCGTAGCGCGCGTATACTGTCACACGTGCGCGCGCAGCGCGCATGGGTCTGCGCTGCCGAAGGCAGTGGGGACACAGTGTGAGTTTTTACACGATCAGAAATGATTTTTTTAGGGAACACGAAGGGTCAGGGAAGGAATACGCGCGCGCAGTGCGTGTATTTCTTAACTTAAACGCGCGCAGCGCGCACGGGACTGCGCTGCCGTAGACAGTGAGGACCCAGTCCGACTTTGTACCTGATGAGAAATGATTTTTTAAATTTTCTTTTCTTAAGAATAAAAATTTGATTTGAGAAATCAAAGTTCAGTTGTGCGCGCGCAGCGCACACAGTACTGCGCTGCCGAAGGCAGTGGGGACCCGGTGCGAGTTTTTACCCGATCAGAAATGATTTTTTTTAGGGGGCACGTAGGGTCAGGGAAGGAATACGCGCGCGCAGCGCGTGGGGACCCGGCCCGACTTTTTACCCAATCAGAAATGATTTTTTTTTTTTTTTTTAATTTCTTTTCTTAACACTAAAAGTTTCTGTTAGTGATTCATTATTTTTAGTGATTCATTTGAAAATACTGAGGCTAGTCTATTTTAATAAAATCTGACTTTTGTCTGTAAATTTCTCAAATTCGAAAAAAAATGCAATATCTTCACGTTTCACACATAGTGAAAGCCAAATTTGACTTCAGAAAATGTTCTGTGTGCGTGTGTGGTGCGTGGGCGGTCGTTGTCTGCATGTCTATAACATTTTTATCTGGGTATCACGTGAAAACAGCTGGGTAGAATTCAACAACACTTGGCAGGAATTAGCTATCTAAAAATTATATCTATTAGCTTTTGTATATCCCCCCCCCGTTCCCTTCCTGGGGGGAAGGAGGCAAAAATACGTTTATATGCATAACTTGGCTTCAAATTACTTCAGAGTGAAGAAATTGCACATAAGGAATCTAGATTTGAGTAAAAAAGAAAAAAAAAAAAAAAACATAATAATCATTGTCTACGATTTTGGAATTTTTTATTTTTAAAGGGGGAGGAAGAAAATCGATTTTCAGGTGAAATTTCGTAAATTCCAGATTTTTGAGTAAAAAATTGCCAAAATGGTACAAAAATGTTGAAAACAGTCATGCAGCATCTTCTTTCGGATATTTCCAAAAACCCATTTTTGTGTTTGTGATTTTCGACTAGACTTGAGTACAACAAGAAAACCATATTCTGCAATTTTGGAATTTTCGATTTTTAAGGGGAGGAGGAGAAAAATCGATTTTTTTTGGGGAAGGGAGATTTCGCAAATTCCGGATTGTACCAAAATTTTTTCCAAAAGAATTCTACTAAAAATAGTACAAAAATGTTGAAAATAGGTATGCGTCTTTTTTAGAATATTTTCAAAAACCCATTTTTGTTCTTTTGTAATTTTTGTTTTAGGCGTTTAGGCGGGGCGTACAGAGGGGGTAAATTTAAGACAATTTAAAAGTGGTGATTTCAATGCGGAAGACAGTGAGCACTCTGGTAGGCCACAAAAAGGCGAAACGGGCAATAGGGAAGATCAATAAACTCGGTAAATGGGCCCCACGTGATCTGAATGAACGTCAAATAGAAGTCACTTGTGAAATGCTGCTTCAATGCTACGAAAGGAAATTATTTTTGCATCGAATTCTGACGGGTGACGAAAAATGGATTTATTTTCAAAACCCGAAGCGAAAAAAATCGTGGCTTTCACATGACGAAGCCGGTCCTTCAGCTTCAACACCAAGGCCAAATCGCTTCGCCAAGAAGACCCTGCTCTGTGTCTGGTGGGACCACAGCGCTATTGTGTATTATGAACTCTTGAAGTCCAGCGAAATCGTTAATGCATAACGCTATCGCCAACAAAGTATTAATTTAACCCACGCATTAATCGAAAGACGATCAGGATAGGCCAGAAAACATGGAAAGTATTTTGTTACACGACAATGCGCCGTCTCACACCGGAAAACCAGTGAAATACACCTTGAAATCGCTTGAATGGGACATCTTTCAGCACCCGCTGTACTCCCCAGACTTGGCGCCATCTGACTATCACTTCTTCGCATCAATTGGGCACGCACTCGCAGAGCAGAACGTCAGCAATTTCGAGGAAGTTGGATAATGACTCAACGAATGGTTTGCCGCGAAAGACAAGCAATTTTTATGGCATGATATTCATCAATTACCTGAAAGATGGGCGAAATGTGTAGAAGTCGATAACCAGTATTTTGAGCAAAAAAAAAAATTAATTTCCCTTGAAAATTAAGTGTTTTGTTTTACCAAAAAACCGGAAAAAACTTATGCATACACCTGGTATTTTATGTGTTTATAAATTTATTTGTTTCTTAAAAATAATAATAATAATAAACCTTCCATAATTAATAAAATTTTGTCATTATATCGATAGTCATATACTAATTTGATTCTAAGAGTATTTCGAGAGTTTTCAACAATGATATTTAGAAAAATAGATCTCACTACGGAAATTATTATTATTATGAGTTTTAATTTTATAAATTTATAAATTCCATTTGTCTGTACTAGTACAAAATGTTAAACTCATTTTTATGTGCAAACATACTGCAATAGTACGACTAGTTTTAAAATTTTTTCAGTATAGTATTGCAAAGAGTTAAACCACTTTCCTAAATGAAATGTGTTGCAATAAAAGCAGATTTACAATTTAAGTGCAAATAAGGAGCAGTTCATTCAATTTTAACGGAGGTGGGGTGGGAGGTGATTGTTTACCTTGGGTACAGGTTTGGCAACTTAGCGGTGAATTTGGTGACATGGGGACCAAACTTGATGAGAAGTAATAATTCAGTGTTTCCAAAGTTTAAAAGCTCTGTCTTCAATAAGAGCCGAGTTCTAGATTTTTTTGGGTTCATCAATTGGCTTCTGGCGCAGAATAACCTAGAAAGTTCGCTAAATCACAACATAAATTATAAAAACAGAAGAGGCACTCCCAAAGAGATCAGTTTTATTCGGACATCTGTTCTGAACGTTCGTTTAGATTTAAATGATATTTATATTTATTCTTAAATGAGTGAAATTCCACTTTGTGGTGCTTTTAACGTCGTTTTATGACCTTTTTGAGGTAAGAATTTGAGGTTTACTGGTTTCTTACTGTTTTTTTTTTCGATAATAATCCTTGAATAAAGTGTGTCTTTAGAGAAGAAACTGCCTGTTTCTTTACAATTACTTTTTCATCGACATTTTGGTAACAATATGGACAGAGACGGATATTTTGGATCAGTATGATATGTGTAATACTCGCAAAAGGTGTAATGAAGTGAGGGAACGTTTAGTTTACTACCCTTTTGTGTTTAAATATTTACTTAAAAATTAGACCCACACAAATACAAACGTCTACACTTAATTTTTTATAGAGTGGAGTAGAAGGCTGATTTTTACCAACTATGTGAAAAATACCAGAGCCGGGAATCGAACCCCGGGCCTTCCGCTTAACGCGCGGATGCTCAAACCACTGAGCTACCCTGGCTGGTTCGATTCCCGGCTCTGGTATTTTTCACATAGTTGGTAAAAATCAGCCTTCTACTCCATTCTATCAAAAATTAATTTCCAGGTTGATGAATTAAATTTCAGTCTACACTTAAATCTCTCGTCTACGTCATCTATTGCAATGCCTCAACGCGGCATTTCTGCACCCACATTGACACTAAATCTGCCTATTTTGCTTTCCTCCATTTGTTTTCACAATTATACCTCGTGTTTTTGCAACTCCCTTTATAAGATTTTTTTTTCTCTTTCTGCAAAATGCACTTTTTATTTGTTTCTTTTTAACCTTCATTTTATTTGATGCATTTCTCTTTTTATTAGCCATTCAATAAACTTATTACTATTATCGAGATACTTATTTAATGCAATAATATAGGCACTGATCTCAATCCGCGATTGTAATGAAATGCTCGCCCTCTGGTGGGCTAAGGTGAAATTACAATTAACATGCTTTAATTCGGCTTCCATCAAGCCGCCATTGCTTGCCGATGTTTAGTTTCACATATCTTTATTGAATAAAAATGAATAAATCCGGTAAAAAAGATAACACATACTGTTGCGTGCTACAGTGTAACTCCAAAGGATCAAGAAATCCAGAATTAAGCTTCCATTTATTTCCAAATGACAAATTTAAAATTTCAGTTGCTTCGGCTAATGGAAGTAAAGAATTAATCAGATGATTTGAAACTAATATTTGTTCAACTTCAGTTAAAAATCTACTTCCGATCGAACTTTGAATAAACTGAAATATTTTTTTTCCAAAAGCAATCAGTTTTCCACGATGTAATGGCGGAGAAATTATAGTACGAATATTAAGTAGAATAACAAAAAGAACAATAATAAATACACGCGGCTATTATATTTACTAACAACAAAAGCTGAGAAAGCGCCATCTATCGATCATTACAAACACGGATAGAAACAAAATCATAAACTATTAAGTCACTAATTAGTTTTAATTAAATTGTTAACTTAATATTTACAAATGGTGATTAGATTACACATTAAAGATATACTTCATTACATTCAATAAAATCGTCATAGTTATTTTATTTAAATTCAATTCGTCGAGAGCACCTCATCTTCGTCTTTAGGTCATCGAAACTCACATCGTTCTCCCGCTTAGAGATGTGTTGCCAACAGCGCGTTACTCTTCTTTACCTCCGGGTTGAGCGGTATGCTGCCTGCTTTGTCGGGAGCTATAAGATGGGGACAGGTGTTGTAGATTCTATGTCCCACATAGGCCATCTCTGACCTATGCGGCCCGCCTCGGGTGCTCCGTCAGTTTTCTCGTTAAGGTCCCTCACTCTGAAAAATACAAAAGAAAAACAAACAAAACAAAAGTATCTTGCTCGTAGTAGTGACAAAAACAAAGCAGAATTATAAAACATTTCTAGTATTTGTCTATTGTTATTCTTTGGCAAAACTTTCTTTGTACCAAAAAAAAAAAAAAAATGAAAGTCAACTTTTCTTTAAAAAAAAAATAGAGTAGCTTTTAAGAACAGAAAAGGTCCTCTGGATTTCTGGAACGGTTATCAATATACGTCTTAAGTGTATCTTCATTTAACATAGGAGCATCTTCATCTTCCGTCTTATTATCAAGGGGAATAAAAAATTGTTTATGCAATCAGTAACACAGAAACTAATCTTCATTATGACGGGGATTGTTGAAACAGTTCATGTTAAAAGTAATTCACGCTACGCTTATGCATGTTCATGTTGACGAGGTTCGACTGTATTTATTAGCCATGCTTGCACAGATTTTGCCAATCTTGTCTTTATAAATGTCAAAAATTAAGGTCTTGGGGCTTTCAATAAATGATCACTGAGGATTTGATCCATGCTGTATCAAGCAAAAATGTTGCCAATTACAGACAAATGCTTAAAAAAAAAAGTATTTTTTTTTATTTTTGTGTGAGCAGGGAAAAAACAAGATAAAACTTCCCCTCATTCCTGTAACGTTGCAAATAATCACAAATTTATAATGCCGTGGAAACATTAAATTCTACTTAAATAAAATGTCTTATCTTCAAAATACGAAACGTTTTTAACTTTAAAGGAATAAAATGTTGATTATAATGAAGATAAATGAGAAATTTCTTTACAGAACATAGGGTGAGTGCACTAATAATTGACACCTATGCTCAATAAAATTAAAACAAGAAAGAAAAATCACGCAATTCGAATTGATAACACTTTCTACTGCAGCGTTTAACCTTCAATGTTCTATGCCTACATTATCATTCAACGGACGCATGGAATGAACTCATAATCACTCTTAAACATTGTTGGAAAATGTTGAAAATACTTAACACAAATGGAAATGCAATTCCAGCAATACCCAATTGTAGCCCTGTAAATCTGAACGCTAAGCACATCATATTATATACAAAGCACAACATATTTTATACAAACACACATATTATATACAAAATACTTAACACAAACGGAAATGCAATTCCAGCGATTCCCAATTGTAGCCCTGTATCTGAAAATTTTAATGTAGCCCTGTAAATCTAAACGCTGAGCACATCATATTATATCATAGCCTCCTAAACTAGATGCCTGTCGAGTGGCTCATAAACCTCGCAACAGTTCATGCGGTAGGCAGCGCCACCCGGTACAGAATGCGCGATTTTTTATTCAATTCAACAGTCACCAATAATTTTAAGAAGTGACATATGATATATATAATCGACGTTTCTACGATTATATTTGCCTTTTATGTATATCAAATCCCACTTTTAAAAATTTTTGGTGGCTGTTGAATAAAAAAGGCGCGCAATCTGTACCAGGTGGCGCTGTCTACCGCTCGAACTGTTGCCAAGTTTCTGAACCACGCGACAAGCATCTAGTTTAGGAGGCTATGATTATATACAAAGCATCATTTTAGTATATTAACAATAAATGTCAATTTCATTATAATTTTTGCAGTAAAAAGTTATTTAAATGTGATTTATAAATATGTTTCTCCTAAAATGCAATGTATTGATTTTTTTGGGTGTCCTTGTACACAAACCATTTGTACAAACTTATTAATACCATTTTAAATAGGGAACATTCCGTAGTGAACTTGAATAACATATATCATTTTTAAGAAATTCTGAAAATATTTGCGGACGCTGGAGGAGAGCAGACAGTCAGATAAATTAATTCAAATCATATTCACTTTTAAACATTGTTAAAAAGTGTTAAAAATACTTAATGTAATCAAAAATTCAATTTCAGCAAATTTCTAATAATAGCTCTTAATGTAACTGAATATTTTTGTGTGGCCCTGTAAATCATAATGCTAATCAGTAATCATACTGTATTCTATAGAAAGCATTCGTTTGTGCTTATAAAAACCATATTTACATTTCATTAAGATGTGTGCAAAATAAAGTTATTACAATGTTTTGTAGAAATACCTCTCGTAGTGCTTTGGTATACTTTCGAGTGTCCCTCTACACAAACCAGTGGTGGTAGTTACTTCATTTTCTATAGAAAACATCCGGTAGTGAACTTGGATAACATATTTCAATTTTATTAAGGTTTGTGTATAGTAAAGGTACTAAAATATGTTTTTTAAAAATACCTTTCATAGAACACAAGCTTTGAAATACTTTTGGGTTTCCCTGTCCACAAACTAATAGTGGTATTTACTCCATTTTCGTAGGGAATATCCGATAGTGAACTTCAATAACATATATTAGTTTCAACATATTCCAGAATGTTTACAGAAGTTAGTGCATGGACAGATAGATAGACTGACAGACAGAGAACCAAACCAGTCATAAATACTTTTTAACTTCGTTGAAAAATTATGGGAAAAAAAAAAAAAGCAATCACTCTAAGTAATGTATAAGTGATGCCACATAAAAATCTTATTCATCATTCTTGAAGAATTTCAGTTATCTGAATCCGATGCAGTACTACACTAAAGGACAAAAAAAAAAAAAAAAAAAAAAAAAAAAGCCGCACTACAGAAAAATTGACTTATACCTTTTGTGTTTGTAATAACTTAAAAACTAATGACTGAAACAAATAAAACTGTTATATTTGTATAAAACGGAAGTCATAATATGATACCTGTGTGCATTTTTGATTTTCGCTTTGTTATACTCAATGAAGTATTTAATAAAAACCTACATAAAATTTTCTTTTTAAACACAATATAATAAACATATACTTTGTATTTTATTATGATTTATAATATGAAACAAACATGCTACATTTTAGTGTATGAAAAAAAAGATATATTTGTTAGATCTAAACAATTATTTAATAAAAATATGTATTCTGCATTGGATAATTCCACCTTTAAATGGAATTACTGATTTAATGCGCAATGGCATAGTATTTTACAGTTTTCTAACATGAAACTCAGACATTTCATTGTGCCAAATATCATAAATAATTTTTTTTAGTTCTTGCAAAGTTGCAGGCTACAAATTTCGAATCCCCACTCTCTTTTATAGACTAAACATTTTCGAGCAGATTGAAATTAGGACTATTTTCAGGTCTAGTAAAGAAGAAATTCTATGATATTCTTTGTGAGAATTAACTTTAAGTTAAAAAAGTTATGATAACTTACAAAATTACAGATGCTCATGGGAATGCATACGTAATTTTAACAACTCTTGAATCAAATAAACGTACCACAGGCGCCATGTAACAAGGTGCATTATCATCTTGAAATGCTGACTGTGGAAAAGTCTGCAATACCTCCAAAATAGTCGGTCAGGCATCAATTTTTTAATGGCTGAGTTTTATTTCGAGTTAATTGATCCTTTGAACATGAAAATTTGCCTAACTCATTGAAAAATGATGTACTTTTACAAAGAATGTGTCACTGTTTTAAAAGTGCGATTTTCATTAAGTCTGTCACATTTTCATCATCAGACCTGCTTGTTTCCGTCAGCTCGAAATAATTAAACTTGATTCATCAGAGAGAACCACTTCTGTCCAATAATTAACTGACCATTTTTTAATTTTTTTAATCCTCTTTTCCTAATTCTTTTCTTTAAGAATGGATTTTTTTCAGATTTTCTGGCACTCAACTTGCTTTGTTTAATCGTTTTTGCATTGTATTTAAAGAAATTACGTTACTAAACACTTTTTCTGAATCCTTTCTATGTTCTAAATGTAATACATACTAATTTTTTAAGTACTGGCTTTTTAACTTGCGGTCATCTCGACTGGATGAGCAACAGGGCCGCCTAGAGACAAATTTTCAGTTTAAACAGCCCAAAAGTTTTATATCTTATCTTGCTAAAAACCAGCTCACCTATATTTCATTAACACTTGATCATTTGTAAGGTATTAAAATATTTTTTGATTTTTCACTCTTTTTTTGAACAATTGCATCTTGTTTTCAATATTTGGCTTAATCCTAAATTGTATGTAGAACACACCGTAATAAAATCGGTTTGAAAATTTACTTTTAAAACAATAAAATTGGCGACTGCAAAAAGAGAAATGGAAAATATCCAAGTGTGACCTTTTTTTGTCCCTTAGTGTAGATGTCTCAGATTACAAAGAAAGTCAATAAATACATGACCAGTAAGACACATATCCAATTTAACATTTTCCAACAAAATTGAAAATTGTGCATGATTTTGATTTGTCTGTCTGTTTGCTCTCTAACATCCCACAAATATTCATGGACATCATAGAATTCCTTCAAACTCATATATGTTAGTCAAGTTCACTATCAGATGTTCCCTATAGAAAATAGAGTAAATACCTCCACTGGTTTGTGCACAGGATAATCGAAAGAATTCCAATGCACTGCATTCTATGAGAAGTGTTTCTATAAACCAAATTTTAATATCTTTTTTGCACAAACCATAATAAATTGACATTTATTATTTGTATACCAAGATCATTATGTGATGTTCCCTATTGAAAATGGAATAAATATCTCCACTGGTTTGACTACAGGGACATCTGAAATAATTCCAAAGCATTGCATTCTGAGAAGCATTCCTATAAACCAGATTTTAATACTTTTATTTTGCACTGCACAAATCATAATGAAATTGATGTTATTCCCCCCCCCCCCCCCCCACAAAAAAAAAAAAAAGTTCTATAAAAGAAAGCATGAACAGCATTGATTTACGGGGCCACACTAAAATATTCAGATACATTAAGGACTACAACTGGATATTGATGTAACTGCATATTCGTTTGTGTTAAGAACACAAACACTTTCCAACAATGTTTAAGAGTGATTATGAATTCATTTAGCCTGTCTGTTCTCTGCATGATCACATATGCAAATTACATGGAAGGTTAAACAATGCAATGAGTACATACAGATAGAAACTGTTAGTAATCTGTGCAAATCACATGACTTTTCTTTCTTCGTTAACTATCATATGCAACAGAGTTTGAAAATTTGTTCTGTGATTAAGTTAAGCACTTAATTTTCTTCATAAGAATAGGATTTAACTGCCTCTACTGAATGTAATCAGAAAAAACCATAAAAAGCATCTGAGAAGAGTTGCACTGTAAATGCCAGGAAAGTGCAGAGGCCGTCACGAAGAAGAGAAAAAAAGTTATTCACAGGGCCTGGACACTGATATGATGATGTCACTCTAAACGATGGTACTCGTGGATGCATTTTGCTTGCTTCGTTCGTAGTGTTTGTTCCTTTACTTTTTTTTTTTTTTTTTTTTTTTTTAATCGCTATTCGTTTTTTTTTTTTTTTTTTTTTTAAATTTAACTCAAAGCCTATAGTCTGTATAATTCATGAGCTCCACACCAGAATATCTTTGTTATAAAAATTTAAGAAATATTTTTTCTTCAAACATGTTCTAATTTAATGACTACTATAACATGCATTCAGTAAAAAACTTTCCAGTTTTCTGCAAGTGTTTTGTACTATTGTTGGTTATTTCTTTATTTTTTTTTCTATTTTTTAAAATTATTTTTTCCTATCATGAAAAGCTTTACTTTATTATTGTAAGTATCATGAAAAAGTGTTTGTGACTTCGATTCATCTGTTTTTCCATTGTTCTAATTCCTGTAGAAATTTTTGAACTGATATAAGCTTTTCAGGTTCCCAATAACATATTTTCTATTAAAAGTAGTTTGAAGAATAGAACTACTGATAAACCGCGAAAGGAAGATCCCTGGCGTCATCTGCGCATGAGTGAAAAGGACTGATCCATTTATAAAATAGGAATGTACGTAGTACCTAGGGATGTGTTTGTTTATGGGTATGAAAAAATTATAAACTCACTGATTGCATTTATTTTCCTTCTTTGAACTGATTGTTGAATAGCTGGTTACATAAATATTTTACGATTAATTAAAAGAAAGAAAAACTGATAATATTATAAAGGGATAATTTTAGATTTCAATATAAATATTACTCAATTAAAAATAAAAGCTTTGTCAGTATTTTGAAACTTTTGAAGTGTGTAACACTAATTTAAAAATTATGTCAATTATTATTTACAAACTAGTATATAACTCCGTCAAAAATGACGGAATGAGAAATCAATTAAGGTAGTGAATCAATGAATGCTTTGCCAGCTTCGCTGGTCACTATATTTAAAGGGGACTAATGTGCAAGTTGTACCTGACGGGACTACCTCACTGGACTAATGTGCAAGTTGCACCGAACGAACAAACTATTTAAAATGACACTATTTAAAATTGGATGTTGCTTTAAATGTTTGACACTTACTTTTATTTTAATATTTATTATCAAAATTCTTGAAGAAATAATTAAAATTCTTCAAACAATAACTTCTCCTTCCAAAGCTTCTTTATCGCAAAACTTAATGACATTATGTACAACAGGGGTGGCCAACCCGCGGCCCACCCCGTAGTTTCTTGCGGCCCGCGAGGAGGCTAACGATATTTAGTGTGACAACTTGGTTAACGGATCAAAAATTAATAAATACGATCAGACTTTTCGAAAATCTTTCAACGATCATTCGAATATCTTTCAACGATTATTCGAATATCTTTCAACTTTTCGAATATCTTTCAACGATTATGGTTGCTAAAAAACTGTTGTAATGAAATATTATTAGATCCATTATTCATTCTTTTTATTATAGTTTCAATATATAGTCATACATTTTTTACAATTATATTGTTAGTTTGTGAATGAAAATTATTTAAATTAATGTATTCTGCTTCGAATATTCACCTGCTCTTCTCCGGAAGAAGTATATACATACATGAATCATATACTCAAAAGCATATATGCATATGTAATGATGATGAAATGAAATTTCAATTAATTTTTGGGGAAAACATGAATTAGTGTTTATTACTTGCATTTAGCATCTCCATATTTAAACAAATTATGTGACAAATTGAAAGAAACATGTAAACTATACCATCTTCTGAGCTGATTTGATCCAAATAATCCAAAAAGCTTGTCGAAATTGGGGGTTGCCTTTGAAAAAAATGAAGTTGATGCCAGTTTTAATATATAGACACCCCCTTAAGCAAAATCTAACTAAAGCGTTATGGATAAGCCTTATTACTAATCGATCGGCACTAGCCGAATGTCTCTATACTAATTTACGGCGAAATTAGTAGGGGAAAAAAAAAAGGGGGGGGGGGGCTTTTTTTTTACTATACATACGGTGTGGCCCGAATTAATAAAATAGATTTCCAATGCGGCCCACCAAGTGTTTTGGGTTGGACAGGCCTGATGTACAATACGCTTCGATTCACTACGGAAAGGTTTAATCCGAGAACTCGTACCAGATGTTATGATCCATTTGTTCCAATATAAACAAACTGTTATGCAGAAAGAAAAGAAAACAAAGCAGGAGTATTAATGATTCTACACATAACCGAAGAAACAAGAATAATAGAAAAATTTCCCCTCTCTCTTCCTTTGCTGTATCTCCCGGCGAGTGAGTGGAATCGTCCTGGCACTTTGCCAAACAGGGATCAATCTTTCGCGGGCGGACAGTACCAGTCTCTAAATAGAGTCTCACAAAAAAATTTCAGTACACTGCGATCTATGAGAAATATTGTTTCAGAATTGTTTTAATTTCTTTATAATGCAAAAAACATTACAAAATTAATATACATTAGCCAAATGCAGAAAAGCATGTCGCCTTCAAAATGAATATTAGCATTTATGTTTTTTTACAGGGCTGCACAAAATATTTAGCCCATTGTGATATATCAGATAAAATTGCCCAGAAGGCATTTTTCAATTTTAGTTTTCATTTATTTATTTTTTTCATTATTAGAAATTTTTAATTCATTCCATGAGGAAAATTGCTCTTTCAGACAATATATACAGGGGCTACATAAAAGAAATCTATTTTATGATTGATTTTTATTAAAAATTAAATTTGTAAATATAGTTTGTGATATTTCTTCCTCCTTAATCGACACAAATGGTGTAAATAGCACGACAAGTTCGTATATAGGGATTAAAAAAAGAATTAAGATATGTTATGGTCTATGAGAGATATTTCTTTGAATTATTAGGACGACAATGCTATTGCTTTCAGACAAGACAGACTGCTCAAAAACAGTTTTCCTTTTGGCAACTAGTTAAAAAATATAAGAAAAACATAAATATATTACAAATACTATTTACAGAAAACGTGCAAAAGAAATTTTAACATTGAATATAGTAAACATTACTAAGGGCTGCAACTTCAGAGAAAATGTATGGAAAAAATTTAAGAAATGAATGTGGTAACCGTTGCTAAAGAACTCAACACAGATACCACTTGCCTTCACATGGAAGAATAGACTGGAAAAAAATCTTCTTGTTCTGAATTAAACAGTTTCGCAGAATTTTATATCTATTATTACTTATAAAATAACAATTGGTTATGAAATCTTTCTTTCATCTTTTTTTTCTAATATTTTTATACTATAGGGAACATAATGGAATTAACAATTTAATAAACAATTAGTAAGCAGTTTCGTTACTTTTTTTTAATAAATCGGTGATTACAATAACTTTGCATGTACTTTTATTTTGGAGCATTTTTGTATGCATTTATTAGTGTTATCAGTTTTATTTTAAATTCTTGTTCATTAGTTAGGAAAAGCAAAAATAAATATCCATTTCAAGATATAAAAGAAATCAATATTATTTATTTCTAAAATTTACTCTAATACATACAATTATAGGAAAAATTAAAAATTCACTATGATGCACTCATTATAGGTCAAATTATTAATAAAATTTATTTATTCAAAATTAAAATAATAATAATGATCTTTAAATTGGGTTTCCACTTTTTAAGAAAGAATGTTATATAAGTAAGAATTTACCAATAAACATGTTACATAGATTCATTTGTCAACATGTTTTTAATGATGAACAGGCTTAAGAAGTTATGTTTTATGGCTTAAACTCAAAATTAGCATTTAATTAAAATACATAAGTTTTACTGTTTCGACGAACAAGTTTAAAGGAAATAAGAGTTACAACTTACTTTTTATAATTTAAAAATATGAGCAACAAATGATTTCAACAGTAATAATCTGTGCAGCAAAAGCAATATCAAGCGTAGTAGTAAAAATAATACACAACACTGTGAAAAATTCTTTCGTTTGGTTTTCGCACCATCGCTTAGGGTCACGTGTTAATGGCGACTGACGATAAGTGTCCTGGCTCGTAAGAAACTTTTTTTTTCTTCTTTGCAGCAGCTCCGGAAGTGCCCACTGGATAACAGATATATTACATTGCTCTGCATGAACACCTTTTCTTGCAAATTCATGTAAAATGATCTCCTGAATCCAAATATGATGGCCATTTTGCCCTATCACCTACCATTTTGGAGGGGGGGGGGACGCCTCCCTATTTTTATCACTTTTCAGTAATTTTATGGCTATAAATGTGATTTGTAAGGGGGGGAGGGAGTATTATTCTAACTGTTATATCTTCTGAGGAGTTACAGCAGTGAAAAATTCTAAAACATGAACATTTGCAGCATGGGTAAAATTTAGGGGGGGGGGGGGAGAGGGGGGATTTGCCACTGAAATGACAAATTACATCTATTATATTTTATTAATTAATCATTATTATTTATTATACATTATACACCGTGACCAATAAGTTCTCATACACTTTCAAATTTTTATTACAGTAACACAAAATAAATCATACAAAAACTTTTTACATCAAATTAAAGTAGCAATCATTGAGTATCTTTACAATAATTACTTTGGAATAATTTCGCCTTTTAGTTTCTTAGCGAGCTTAAGTCTCTTTTCAAATCCATCACGTGCGGCATGCACGGCTTCCATTGACATTTCCTGCCATATCTTTGAATTACATTTTTGAATTTGCTCAAATCGGTGTTTTTATAGTCATTCATTTGAGAGAGCATATATCACCACACAAAATAATCAAGCAGGTTCAGATTGGGGGAGCTGGGAGGTCATTCGTTCTTTGACAAAAAGTCAGCTAAAATTTGACTGCACCACTTCTGAACCATACGTGCGGTATGAGAAGCAGCACCATCTTGTTGGAAGCAAAAATATTCTGCCCCATACATTCTCTGGACATTTGGGAGTAAAACTTTTTCCAAAATCTCAGTTTTATAATATTGGGCATTAGTTTTACTCCCTTATCAATGAAGACTAACGAGAGTTTTCCTCTTTTGGAAATAGTGGCTCAAACCGTCAGAGACGAGGCATTTTGATAAAGCGGAACGTAATGCTGGCTCTCAGGGATGTTATCCATAGAAACTGACCATACTCTGTCATTTTGGGGGTTGAAACTTTACCGTAAAATGAATAGTTTCTCGTCTGAAAAGACAAATTCCTCCCCTGCGTGCCAAGCAAGAATTGCTTCCAACCTTTGCTTCCTTTTTATCTTAGCAGACTCCGAAACTCCAGGAATTTTACGTTTTCTATAGGCCTTGCATCCAAGGTCTATTTTTAGGATGTTTAACATTGATCCTTTCGATATTTTGATCTCTCGTGCTAGTTTTCTAGCAGATCTTTGTCCGCATTGTCGTATCATTTCCCTGGCCCTTTACACAGCCTCTTTTGTCCGGACGGACCTCGGTCAGCCAGATCTTTTTCTGTCATCGATAGAGGACGTCTCATTATACCTTCTGATAGTTCTGTAAATGAAATCTCTCTTCAGCCCCAGGGCTTTCAAGTCTCTGAAAATTTCACCCGGCTGCTCTCCTTTGATGAATTTATTTATCACAATTTTTCTCAATTTATTCATTCAACCTAGGCTTAGAAAAATTATAATTAGTACAACATTTACACTTGCAATAGCTTTATACCTTACACTAAATTGCCTGCAAAATGATTGGGACTACAATAACACATATGTGCACCTTTTTAACGTGCTTCAAAAGTTGTATGAGAACTTATTGGTCACGGTGTATATATATTTTATTTTTTTGTTTTTAGGTGTTAAAATAATTTTTTTTCATTCTCTGAATAAAATTCATGGCCATAAAGTTACCAAACAGTGATGAAAATTGGGGGAAGTGGTGATGTCCTGAGAAAACGGTGGGTGATTGGGCAAATTGGAGGTCCTTTTGTATAAGAATCAGCAGAAATAGTACCAAAGCTTGAATTTTTTTTTTTTTTTTTCAGCACAGTATTATCCACACATCAGTTGTCATATTAGGATTTACCATAAGCAGGTTAATATTTTAAATCCTTATTTTATTTAGTTATTGAACAGAGCTGTCACTAGCTCCTACTTAACTCACAATTTATTTTTTATTCATTATAATGTAATCAGTTATTAATTTTGATTTTAGATAGTTTTGTTCAAAGTTGTAAAAGATTAACATTGAATGTTTTTAAACATAAAGTTGTTAAGTTTGAACTAGTTTAAATTTTGTACTGCAAAACTGCATTAATATGGTACTAATTGTTTTGTATCCATTTTAATACACTATCTTTGTTAGAACTATAACTATTTGTACAATTTACTAATGCTATTTTCTGTGTTGCAGACACTTCTTTCTAAACATGAGCAAAAGTGTATGTTTTCAGGGACTCCAACAAGATATGGTGGATAAATGAGTAGCATGATCAGTGTATATTATTTATATCATGTTCTATTTTTGGTTCTTAGTTATCTTGCAAATTAAATGTGCCATCTAGTTGCAAAATCGGCCATCTCCAAAAAATATAATTTTGAGAAAAAGCTGATTTTTTGCCACACTTAACCAAAATAAAATAGGAACCAAAACTCTTTAGTTTTATGATCATTAGGGAAGTGTATTTGAAAACTTGAAACAAGGTGGCAGGACCATGTGACGGGAGGTGATTATTCAAATTTTTATTTTGGATTTGGCCACCTTTGCAACTTATTATGGAGTTAGTCGGTTTTGCAGCACACCAGAACTTAATTTTAGCTAAATTTAATGTAAATATTGAATTTTTAGAGTTGCAAATACTCAAAATCAGTAGTGGCACCAGAAATTCCCCGACGGGGGGAAACCACCTCCCCGACAAGGGGGCACTTCATAAAGAGACTATTATATGAGTATTTATCAAAAACTGCAATATTGTTAATAATATTACTGTTAATATGTGTACCATTCCATTTGTTAGTACTCCTCATGGTTTTGGAGATCATCGTGTCAGACAGATATTTTCTAAAAATATAGTGATCAAAACATGTTCTGGACTTTTCAAAACATGTATATTCATGGAAAACTGGAAGTTGAAAATTTTTACGAATCCAATACTTTCTTCTATTTTATATGGAATGGAAAAACTGGAATGCTCCAAATTTGTAAAAGGAAAGAAAAATGCTGCTAAAAGTAGAAAAACTGAAAATTTTGTATTTCTTCCCCCGAGAGATTCTAGGAGTATGCCCCGATGGGGGGGTCACAGACACCCCGACAGGGGGGGGGGGGGGCAGCTGGCACCACCCCTGCTCAAAATGTTTTGTTCAATTAAATTTTCTTTATAAATAACTGATAAAAATTAAAAATCTGATATCCACAGCAAAAAATAACTCTAGAAAATTATGAAAATGTATCACAAGCGCCTCATATTCCTTAATCACCAGCAATTATTTCATAGAGTGGAAAACCATTCAAGTTGTAAACAAAGTCACATAAACACGTTGCTATAACCTACTAAATCATCATAGGTATGCTAACTATTATGTTATCAATTAATATTATTATATCATTACAAAGTTATTGTATATTATCTTTGAACTTTGGCTTTGTTCCTTTTCTATGTCGTAGGGTCACTTTTCCTCTTCCTTGATTGATTAGAATGTACATCTTCCACAAACTTCTCCATTGTCGAAGAAAGCATTAAATTTAATTATTAGAAACTTTGTGTACCCCAAGAAAGAGCAGTCACAGGCGAGAGAAAACATAACAGCAAACTAATCAACAATGCGCTGCTTTAATCGGATGGAACCGTCACTATTTCACAGATATAGAGATGACCGGTTTTGAAACTCACCAGCCTTAGGATTTGACCAGTTTTGCAGCACATTGTAATTTTCACAGAAGTGATTGTGAATGAAAAAATACCTGAAATTTTTAATGAAAATTTTTTTGTGTGGGTAGAGAGAGAACATGTAATTTATCGCAAGGAGATCCAGTCCTTTAATTATTAAAAATATTAGTTTTAATTAGGTTTAGCAATCTCATGAATTTGATATTTTAATCTTTTTTTTTTATTTAACAGCTAGAAAAACTGGAATTCTGATACTAAAATTTGATAAAAATAAAAACTGAAATCAGGTAAAATTATCTGAACACAACCACCCGTTTTCAAATGTAACTAACACAGGAATGGATCATGTAAAGAATCTACAAATCATTCAACAGACTATTTCTGTATGATACCACCTATCCAGCAAGGCATTTCTAAAAGGAATATAACCTATCCAAACATCCCCTTAGCAATTCAGTTTCATATTGGGAAAGTATACCTATTCTAGAATCACCAGGAAAGTAAATCAATTGGATTGCGATGAAGAATTAAGTGATATCAGCAATAGTTTTTCAAATGATCAAGATTTTTGCATATTTTACTTCATAAAGATGAGTTGTGTATTTGATTAATTGTATTACCCCACATCTCCTATTTCATATACTATAACTGTTTTTGTAGGGATGTAATTTTCCAAACTTTTAAGATCAAAGAAATGTAAATAACTTCATTTAAATAGATTTACAAAAATTCATCAAAATTCGTTACAAGTTGTGTATGTGCTGTTATGGGTTGATCAAATACGTATTGTATGAATTACAGAAACTTGGCAGACAGGTACAATAGAGTGTAGAGGAGTTGACTGTGAAAAAACAAATTAATTTTAATTAGTTTTTGAGACATTAATTAAAACAATTTTCAAGGCCAAATCTTTCTAATTCCAATAGATCTGTTGTTCAAACATCTATCAACAGATACAGAAAAATGCAGACAGCTATTTTGGTAGCATTCAGCATAAAGAAACAGAAGTCTTCCTTATTTCAGATCACTTTCCTTTTGTTTTTTATGCACTAATTACATTACTTTTGATGCTACTGAAATAGTTGTCTGTATTTTATGCTCAATCCCTTTGACATTCTATATGCTGAAGACGTTTTCTGTGAGTGTAAAATCATCATCTGTTACAAAAAAATATAGCTGATATATCAAGAAATTAAGAGCCTATTATACACATATATTTAAGTTTATTAAAATAAAAGTATCATTGATATTTGTTTTATCTAGTTGCAAAACAGCCAACTCCCTAAATTTGAAAAATGTGTTTTTTTAGTTCTAAGTAACGTTTTCACCATCTGGAAACAAGAAACCAAGGCAAAGCGGGCACTGCAAAAAACATTGAATGATTTTTAAAATTAACTGAATTTTGCAAGTTGTTGGCACAAGTGTTAGAAACAATATGAGGCACCCTTGATTCATCTTCACGTCTGATTTGACAACTAAAATAACATAAGGTGTTTGAGTTAGTGGTATAAGTGTAATAGCTTGTTTCTGATCTAAATGGTTTTACTTTTCCACAAACATAGCAAAACTTGTCAGAATTCATCCAAATTCGAGGCATTCTTAAACAAGCAAATGATACTACCAAATTATAAAACAAACAGTAACGAGCAATTAAATGTGAATATCCATTTATAAAATCAAACTGGTGAACTGAGGCATGAACAGAAAGTTAGTGTTGGTTACCGATGACTGATGTGGCACTTAATGTGTTATTCATGACTGAAGCCTGAATTACAGGATTAACATTAGAAATTTTCTAAATTCCCTGACTTTTTTTTTTCACCATTTTCTCTGACTTAAGCTGTTTTTTTTTCCCAAAAAATTTAACAAAATTAGTAAATATTTTAGCAATTTAAAATAATGAACTTTCAAGTATGGCCTATTTCCACAAAATTTGTCCAAATTCCCTGACTTTTCCAGACTTAAATTCTCTGACAAGTGTATATTGAAGTTTATAGTTACTTTCAAAAAGTTTTGTACCTTTTATTAGAAGACGGGGAGAAAAAAAAAAAAAACTGCTACAACTAATCTATTATTTACCACATTATAATTTTGAAATTAAAAGATTGCCACAGTTTTCATTTTTTTTTTTTTTTTTGCACCCCACTTCCTCCATGGGATCTTTGTCTGATATACAGCATCATATTTATTCAGTTATATGTGATTTTTGTTTGTCTTATTTTACTTTTCAAAGCTCAATATAATTTTCATAAAAAAAAAAAAAAAAAAAAAAAAAAACAAGGATTAATTGGTTGTGCTCTAGTGGCTATATAGACATATACTGTGAGTGATTTAAAAAGTTATCTTTATTTTTCTTTATATATAACATGCAGTCAAAACAAATATACATATTTAATTTTAGTTCCCCATCATACTATAGGTATGGGGAACTTAGGTAATCGTGAAAATTTTCGACCTTGGTTTTTTTTTTTTTACTTTTTTAGACGTTTTCAGGTGTGAGGAATCCGAAAATGACATAATTTGTATGGTGTCTGTCTGTAGGGTGTCTGTTAGTCTGTGTACACGATATCTCAAGAACAAATTGTCGCAGAGAGGTCAGATAAGTTTTAAAATATTACTTTCGACACTGGCAAGAACCCTATTCATTTGCAACATTCGAATTTAAAAACTTTGTAAGTTATTAGAAATTTACGATTTTCTTAACATGGGAGAATAGGACAAAAATTCACTTAAACGTGCATTAAATGGAAATTTTTTACTGTAAAAATGTCAGACCAGTTTTAAAATATCAGTTTTGATGCCGGAATGAACATCAGCAACTATAAAAATGCTACTTCAAAAATTTCGCAAGTTATTGAAAATTTACGAATTTCTTAACATGGCAGTATAGGGCAAAATTTCACATAAACGTTAATTTTGAGAGATATTTTCATCATAAAGATGTCAAACCACTTTTGAAATATTATTTAGGACACTGGCATGAATATTAATGACTATAAATTTTCCCATTTCTTAACATGGCAGAATATAGCAAAATTTCACATAAACGTCAATCTTGAGGGATATTTTCATCGTAAAGATGTCAAACCACTTTCGAAATATTATTTAGGATACTGGCATGAATATCACAGACTATGATTTTTCCAATTTAAAAAATTCGTAAGTTATTTGGAATTTACGATTTACTTAACATGTCAGAATAAGGCAAAATTGAGCATAAACTTCCATTTTGAGGATCATAAATACAGTAGACAACTTCAAAATTACATTTATGATATTTGTTTGAACATGATTGAATACAAATATTCTAATAGGAAAATTTCGTAAATTATTCGTAATTTACGATTTTATCAACATAGCGAAATTGTAAATTTTTCATATAAATATGAATTTTGAGGATTATTGCATTGGAAATAGTAGCATGAAAACTAAACAAAGGAATTGACCCTGATAAAATAAATTAATAGATTAGAATATGATAATTATATCGAAGTGAACGGTGGATAGCCTATTAGGCGGGGATTTCATTCTGCCACTGTATCAAGCTTTGGTCAAATTCATTTCTTTTAACATGATTATAATATGTCTCTCACTAGAAATTTATGAGAACATGAATATGATGGGGAACTGAGCAGAGTCCACCTATGCCAACTAGTTTCACAACAGGTGGTCAGTGGAATGAAAATGTGACCACTGAACAAATGGAGGCTACTAGCAACTGATCACCGACGGATTTTCTTAATCTTCACTTTTAGTGAAAAGTTTTCAACTTTACATATTTCTTAGAGATCTAATGAATCAATTTTCTGCTTTGGTCTGAATGATTCGTACAAGATATAATTATTAAATATATAATAATAAAACCTCTTGCATGAAAAATCTACCCAATTTATATAAGAATTTAATATTTTTGCAAAAAAAAAAAAAGTATAATAAAAATTTTTTAGTAGTTATATTTTATGTTTAACATATCAAGTTAATAACGTTATCGCATGAATCTTGCATATTTTTTATTTTTGTCTGAAAACAGGTTATTCATAAAAATCAACAATCTTGAAATGAAAAATCTTTCACAAAATTCAGCAAATTTAAATATCCTTTTCAAAAGTCGAATGATTTTCAAATACATTTTATTTCTACAATGAAATGCCAAAAAAACAAAAAATGTTTACCTTTAGGAAAATAGTCTCATAGTTCAGCTATACATATATAAAGTAAGTTTCATCAATTTGCAATGCAATAACCTATTTCTGTGATTATCAATGAAAAAAATTAATTTCAAATTTTACCAATGAGGAGTAAAATTAGACGTAATTAGCAATTCAGGGATTAATCCAGCTTTTTAAAAATGGTACCCCATTTGTGAATTTATAAAAAAATTTGTGAAAACATCAAGTTTGTGAAAATTAATGATACTTCAGAACAATTAACTAAAATACGTAAAGCAGTTTTTTTTTTTTTTTTTTTAAATACATTTAAAAAATAAAATGAAACAGTTGTAAAAATAAATATATATATGGGCGAGTTAAGTTATTTCTTATATGTAAGATAAGTAGGTGTTTAATTAGATATTTATCATTGTCTCCAGTAAATATTCAAATTGAGGGTATTTTTCTGTGTTCGACGAAGTGAAGCTTATAAAATGTTTTAGTGTGTAGTTATATTGCTGAGAATTGACTTTGTGAAGGTACCTCTTTGCTGAAAGTTGAATTTGTGAAGGTACCTCATTGCTAAAAATTGACTTTGTGAAAGTGCCTCAATGCGGCACTAAATTTGTTCTGGATTAACCTCTGCAATTTACATTAATCCAGAAATTTTTAGAAGTATTTTTCTGTTATCTCTTTTTAGAAATACCACTTTGTTTCTGAGCAAGAGAGAGATACTTGCCCCCAGTTTTTACCTCTGATGAGTAAGTTTTTACCCTGTTAAAGAAACTTTTGTCAAAAGAGCTATTTTTATGAATTTAAATTTTGTGAAGCAGACCATTTCATAAATATGAATTATGCAAATGAACCCCTTTTTCTATGTAATGAAATTTTGTGAAAGATTCAGCAAGGCTCTGGTTTTTGACTGGATCAAATCCTGATGACATTATCTTTTTCAAAATGACTTTAGGTGTTGTTTAAGAAAGAAAGAAAAGAAAAAAGAATCTAGCTAATTTGTGTTTATATTCATACTGATTTTAAGTACTGATTTTCTGGGTTTTGATTTATATATTGATTGAAAGTGATTTTTTCTGCAAATCTGCAAGGGAAAACCACTTTGCAGAAAGAGACAACATGCCAACCAACAGGAAAAACATGTTTTACAATAGGTGCTAAAGAAAAACAAATATATAAAACAAAATCCAGAAAGTACAATACTGAGTAGGTGAAGATAAAAACAAATTCGATGTATTATTTTTAAACCAGTTACAAAATTCTTATAGCATTAAAAAAGAACTCACTTTTTTTTTTTAAATGATGAAAAAAAAAATTAAAACTTTAAGAATTATATTTAAAAAAAAAAAAAAAAAAAAAAAAATAGAAACTAATTATATTCCACAGCTTTTTTTTTTTTTTTTTTAATTACAGATGGCAGATAGGATTTTATTTATTTATTTTTTTAAATAAATATTGTTACTTATCATAAAACTAAAATGCACAATTGGTAGCAAAAATTTGTTTTACAATGTTTATTTTTGTAATATACATTTAATACTCAGGTAAACATATTTACATAATTATTTTATATACATATGAGATAAGTTACTTGCCAGGATTTCTAACAAATTTCAGATTTTATATATATGTATAAAATAATGCAGCAAAGTAAATAGAAGTTAATAATGATAATTCAATAGTAGATTTCTTACACATATGCATATGATATATAATACAATAAAAAAGAAAGGGAATTAAAGAAAGTTTAAACTTAATTACAAGTACAGTATAGGATCCGTTATCCGGAAACCCGTTATCCAGAATGTTCCGAAAACCAGAATACAAAATGCCAATTACCAAAATTTTTAATTTTCGTAAAATTTAAGAATTAAAGTTATAACAAGAGCAGTGGTCAGAATTATAGTTTTACAACGTACTTTCTTTATGCTACGGTGTTATTCTGGGAAAATATGGTGAGCACAAAATTGTCCAAATAATTTTACTGAAACTTTTGCAAATTTATGTTAGAAAATGAATTTTTATGGTATATTATAACAGATAAACATTAATAACACATACTTCTTAAATTGCCCAATAACAGATGAATTTTATTCTTGAACTCAGGTCACTTGCATGAAGTCTCAATTGTTATAAAAATTTTAAATAGTTTTTATTATTAATTCTCATTCAGAGATGCCAACTTCTAATAACAAAAAAGCAGGAGATTTTTTAACAGAAATCACGAGACTTTTTCCCAACAAGAAAGTTTGTAAGAAAAATGAGTAAAATAATGCAAATTTAATTTTAAGTAAAGCTTTATATGCTTAGGAGGTATTTACAAAGCATCAGTATTAAAATTAAATGAATAATATATGTTTTTTGCAGTAAAACAAATTATCAAAAAAAAAAAAAAAAAACCCTCAGACATACAGTTGTTTAAAATTTAAGTCAAAATAGACAGATTTGATCATTCTGCTCCTAGTATAAAACAATAAGAATCTTAATTATCTTTGTAAAAGAAAAGGTAATAAAGAAATGAAAATATCAGCTATATTCTAATGAAATTTGAATTCTTTAAGTTTTCAATAGTTATGGTATTTAAAAAAAAAAAAAATCTTTTAATAATAAGGCATTTTTCATTATGCAAAAATGAAAGTTAAAATTTATTCATAGCAAAAATTAGTTTCAAAGCATTGTATAGTAATTCACATTCAAACTGAACTTGATAAATTGCAGGGCAAGATAAATTTCAATTTTCTTTCAAATTTTTTTACCCAATCCCACAAATTTTAAGCATAAATTATGCTACGAGGGATAGATAAAAATTACATCAGGAAAGCAGGAGAAATGAGTGGAAAATCAGGAGCATAGAAAAACAAGCAAAAAGCAGGAGACTCCTGCCAAAAGCAGGAGACTTGGCATGTCTGCTCATTATTTTTAGAATTCATTTCATAAAATTTTAGTATTATGCGCTAAAAATATTTGAAACATTTATGAACAATTAGTAACAGAGACACACTATAAGCAAAAAAATATAGAAATGTTTGCAAAATCCAAATGAAAGGATTTTACTCTCAGATCCAAAATTACTTTTTATATTTATTTTTTATTTTTTATTATTATTATTTGTAGTAATTCTAATTAAGATTTTTTTTTTGTTTTGTGGAAATAATTTATTAAATGAATATAGGTAAAGTGTTATATATATTATTCATGTTTATCACTTTCACTGCTATTTATGAAGTTATTTTGTACCATTTTTATAAATATAATAAAGTGTTCGGAATTACGGAAAAACCCCTTATCCAGAATATCCCAGGTCCCAAGCTTTCTGGATAACGTATAATAGTACTGTAGTACTATTTTTATTTTTTATTTTACATAAATTATTTATTGCAAAATTTTTTCAGTTAAGTTACAGAAAATGAGATGGAGATAGTTGAAGCGTTGTGATAACTTATTGTGTTCTATGATATAATAACTAAACATTTTATCATTTACATAAGATAGCTATATCATAATTAGAAAGAGGAAAACTAAGATATATACTTTTTTTTTTTTTACATGTTGTATTTCAATATAAAAGAAAAACATTTATATTTTTTGTTATCACAAAAATGCAGCCAAATATATTATAGAAAAAATCATTAATTGACAATACAGTAATTAATTCGATTAATTATACTAATACAGAATATATTTGAATTAAAATATAATTAAAAATGGCAGTATATTGTAATTAGATAAAATAAAAATTTTTAAAATAACACATTTTGAGAAAATGAATTTTTCAAAATATTACAATTCTAGGTTAAAACTTTTATAAACAATAAAACAAAGTTTTGCCTTCCTTTCATTTATTTTTTACGTAAGAAATTAGGATAACAATTCATTCTAGTAAGAAATATAGGGGTTCCCCCAAAATTTTAAAATTTAACAATAATGAAATTATTGTAAAGATTAGTATTATTATGATGAAATTAATTATAATTGAAGCAGTATTGAATACACAATATCAAGGCTTCCACATTACAGCACAAGAATTTTTCAATTTTTTTTTTTTTTTTTTTTTTTTTCCTCCCTCTCTCTCTCTCGCATAAATTTAGCATTGAGAGAAATTTGCACACTCTTCTAGGGCCAATTTATTCAAAATTTTTGATTGAAAACAAGTCATTTATAAAAATTAATAATCTTGAAATGAAAAAAACCTTTTGCAAAAATCAGCAAATTTAAACAGACTCTTCACAAAAATTGAAAGATAAAAAAAAAAAAAAAAAAAAAAAACTGATAAGAAAATTGTGTATTTTGCTGATTAACTGGTAAAACTACTTTATATTTTTACAATAAATCACCAGAAAAACAAAAATTAGGTAAATAATCTTGTATTGAAGGTATATTTAAAAAAAAAAAAAAAAAAGTTTCATAAATTTGCAGTTTAATAGCTGCCTATCTCAAAGATCAGCAGTGAAGGAAAAACGAAACAAAAAAAAAAAAAAAAAAAAAAAAAAAATCACCATATTTAAGCAATTAAATGTGATTAAACTCAAATTATACCAATAAGTTGTAAATTTATATATCAATTTACATTAATCTAGATTTTTTTTTTTTTTTTTTTTTTTTGTTCTCACATTCTTTTTAGAAATCACACTTTGTTTCTGAGTAAGACTGAGAAATTCTCACCCAGTTTTTACCTCTGAGGAGAACCCTGAATATCAAGTGTGACATCTGCTGTTTTGAAATATACTGCCAGAACTAATAATCACTAAAACAGTTTTTTTTTTCTTTCTTTCTTTTTATCCCTAATTTAATGTTGCATATCACAAAGCTACAGAAAAATAGTCAACAAAAAGAAAGAGAGAGGGAAAATAGTCAAATACTTTTATTAGTTTAGATTTATGAATAACATTCTTGATTCAGTTTGAAATAAACTTTTAAATTCTAGCTGAAAAAAAGGATTCTTTCTTTCTTTTCTTAATCTAAATTGTTAAATGTTCTATTACTTCTGAAAAACTTCCTACTCGTATAAAATAAGACAAATTAATTTTATTCTCTAATGACACATAACAATCCCCCTAAAATATAGCAAATATTATCCAATGTAACAGTTCAGCATAAACAAATTATTTTTGCACGTCTTGCATCTCCTCTGGCTCAACATTTAATGCAATAGTTAATAAATCCAACATCCTATCACATTTTTGGTGAATTCTTTCCATGTATCTTTTCATGCTATTATTCATATCAATCAAGGTAATGTTTATCTGACTGATGTCTGAGGCCATACTTTCTTGTGAGGTAATAACTTTTTTTTCAAAACTATCTTCTCTTTCTTCCATTAATTTTCTCTTTTTAGCTCTGCGCTTTGCTCTCTCTATAGATTCTACAGGGAAGGGGGGAAAAAGTATTAAATAAGATAATTTAACTAAATTTGCATATGAGGTATTTTCAAAAAGTAAAAAATCCATACTAAATTATTTATTGCTACCCCTCCCCCTTTCACTTTCTTCTACATTCAACAGAAGTAAGTATTGGATTTGTAAAAATTTTTTACTTCTGGTGTTCAATGGATCAATACATTATGAGATGTTCTGAACATGATTTGACCATAAATTTACCTTAAAGAAAATTTTAGATTCAACAGTTTTGCCATGGGCCCTATGCTTCTTCAGTGTTGTTGTGACAGCTTCCAGTTCACTGTTTGGCATTTCTTTGAATTTATTTGTAGTACCCATGTAGCAAATATTCTTCTGTAGGAGCTCCCACGGTAAGTCTCAGACTTTCTATATTCCACAGGAATGTAAAATGTCCACTGTAGCGGCCTCCATAGCAACATCGTCATTTTGTAGCTCCGTCATAGTTCCCGAGAACTACCTCTGTCAAATCATTTCTAGAAATATCAAATTAGATTTTCCCTCAGATTTCCCAAACATGTCCGTTCTTCCTTCTGGAAGAATCCGGGAGATTCAGGATATCCTAGGGAGTTATATGAAGTTATTGTTATATGGGTAGGAAGCAACACTTTGCATAAAAAAAAAAAAAAAAAAAAAGGCTAAATGGGAGATTGCAAAGCGATGCAATATATAATACTGAAGAAGTTTGGGGCTCCAAAGCAAAACTGTTGAACCAACACCATTAAAGGTAATTTTAAACTATTTTTAGTTTAAATTAGGTCTTTAATTGATAAATAAACTGATTTGAAAAATTTTTGAACATATCTCTGTGACAAATTATGTAGCTGCTGCTGCTCAATTCAAATTTAAAAAATTCATTTCCCCCCCCCCCCCATGGTTTTTTTTTTTTTACTTTTTTTCCCCCCACATGCACAGGTGACGCCTATATTTTAGTCTAAATTAGATGAATTTGTATAAGAAAATGAAAAAAGTTTTGATAAGGCCATAACATATCAGTTTAACACAGTTGCTGCCAGTGTCCAAATATTTGTATCTAGAGTCTCAGAAGTTTACTGGCTGGTATTATTCTATTTCAATCTGAGTTTTGTTTTCCAAATAATTAAGAAAGTTTTACTTTGCAAGATGTTTCTTCGAGTAAAGGAATAAGCAGAAATCACTGGATGCCAAGTCTGGGCAGTGTGATATACAGCCCAGACTTTGCATCCAGTGATCATAGATATCTGAAACTTACCACTAGAAAATTTTGAATTACTTGTCTAAGAATTTAATGACTTAATGTGAGTTCTCAATCGATCACTGAGAGTTAGACACATCAGCCAGGTCTATAGTACCCCAACCCAGAAGCATCTGTAAAGGGATACTTCACCTAATTTGACCAGCAATCTAACCCCATGTTATTCTATTTTATAAATTACTCATTGCCCTATTTTTTTTTTTAAAGTACTGTTTTCACATTAAAAAAAATAATTTTTGAGAAATGAAGAACATTTTAATGGTGGTGAATTTTCAAAATGTGAAAATGAGGGAAAAAACAAAATACGTTATGTAATGAGTAAGTTATAAAACAAATTTCTCCATAGAATAACATGGATTTAGACTGCTGGTGAAATTAAGTGAAGTATCCCCTTAAAAGCAGACAATACCTAATTTTGCTGACAGCTGTGACCCATATTATTCTACAGGGAACCTTTATTTTCAAACTTACTCATTACTTAATGTATTATTATTATTATTTTTTAATTCTATTTTTACATTCAGAAAATTCACAATGGTTACGTTAGCACTTTTGCGACCGCTGACATAGATTCACGTCATTTGACAATCTGAAACTTTACCAGTGGGCGTTTCTTTTGCAATTTGTATGTTATTTGATTCTTAAAAATATATAGAATATTCATATTTGTACAATCAATATACTATGGATACAAATACTTTGATTAGAGAGAGTATGATTATAATGCATATTCATTTGCAATATAAATGTGAATACAGAAAATTTTAACTTATGAGAATAACGCCCACAGGCGGACCTTACTGTGAAAAAAACAAAAATATGCAGTCGCGAAAGTGTTAATACTTATTTCCCAAAAGATTTTAATTTTTAGTATTTCATTTTGCGGCTAAAAATGAGAAAAATGCCCTTTGTGAAATTTTGCCTTTTTGAACTCAATATATAAATATTTTAAAAAATCAGTTTTTCAAAAATGAGTACTAATTTAATGGTTTTGAATTTTCTGAATGTTGAAACGAAATTAAAAAAAAAAAAAAGCATTATCTAATGAGTAATTATGGAAACAAATTTTCCTTAGAATAACATGGGCTTTGGCTATTGGCGAGATTAGGTATTGTTCCCTCTTAAATGAAAAGTCCTGCAGTTGGAGCAAAATTCAGCAGGTACCTGACCAAAATGCTATAAAACAGAAATCATAAAGGCATCTCAGTCACACGAAATAAGATAAGCCGTTTTCTCTTAAAAAAAAAAGAACATGGCAAATGCAATCAGAGCTGATATGTTTAGTTACCTATTAAGGATATAGTGTTCAGTATGAAGGCCAATTATCCTCCTCAAACCATTTCTGTTAAACTTCAGCACTATATGATGCACACCAGAACAGTTATGATTTAGTTTGAAACACAAAAAGTGTAAGTTCAGACCCACCAATATACTAAGCCAAACAGATACCTTTAAACCAACTAGGAGACATAAGACAATCTTCCCTAGAACAGAAGGAAAGTAGATTTTAAAAAGCGTATAAAAAAGTATAGCGCATAACCACTAAGCATAATGAAAAAAGGGGGATCGGAGAAATGTGAAAAGAAGGAACCCCATGTCTGAAATTTCAATAAAATATGACTTGTTAATTTTATTTATTAACAATGCATAACAATCACTCTTTAATAGAGAAAATATTGTCCATCAGTTCAGCATAGATAAAAATAAATTATTTCTGCATATCTTGGATCTCCTCTGGCTCAACATTTAATGCAATAGCTAACAAATTCAACATTCTATCAAATTTCTGGTCAATTCTTTCCATGTATCTTTTCATGCTATTATTCATTTCAATCAAGGTAATGTTTATCTGATTGATGTCGGAGGCCATACTTTCTTGTGTGGTAATAGCTTTTTTCTCAAAACTATCTTCTTCTTGTTGAAGTAATTTTCTCTTTTTGGCTCTAAATCTTCTCACTCTCTCTCTAGTTTTATCAGCTACAGGGAGGGGGAAAAAGGTATAAGGAATAAGATTATATAATTTAATTAAATCTACATATGAGATATTTTCAAAAAGTAAACATACAAAACCACATACTCTTTCAAAAGGAAGAAAAATACTGTCCCCATTGATTACTAACTGTAAGTACTTGTGCCTATGTTATCACACAACAGACATAAAGGCAGACAAACAGACCAACTGAATTTATAATAAAACTTAAATATTGTTAGAAAGCATCAAAAGTGCTTAACACAAACGGAAATGCAATTCCAGCAATTTCCAATTGTAGCCCTTATTGTATCAGAATATTTTAGGGTAACCCTGTAAATCTGAAAGATAAGCATATATTGTATACAAAACATTACTTTAGTATATTAACAATAAATGTCAATTTCATTATAGTTTTTTGCAATAGAAAGTTATTTAAATGTGATTTATAAAAAGGTCTCTCCTAAAAGGTAATGCTTTGGCAATTTTTTGGGTGTGCCTGTACACAAACTAGTTGTACAGGGACTATTAATGCCATTTTAAATAAAAAAAATTCTATCGTGATCTGGAATAACATATCAGGGTTCCCACTCTTAATAAAGAAAAAAATTCAAGGACTTTTCAAGGCCTATTTGAAATTTTTCAAGGACTAGGGAAAAATCACAGAACGCTAGGCATATACACAAAACTTTAGTAACTACTTTCATTAGTAATATTTTTTATTATTATTAGAATAACTTTGCCTGTTTTCACATGATGGATTGACCAAATTAACTTTCACAAGAGTCAAAAAACGATTAGTTTAAGATTTGGAATCATTATGATTATTCCAAAGTTTAGCTTTGAGTCCTGGTCTGATAACTTTCTACTCAAAATTAATGACGAGTCCATCAAACAGGTATGAGACTGGCAAAAAAAAAAAAAAAAAAAAAAAAAAAAGTTGAAACTATATGCAAAAGAAAGACAATGAAATACGAATTTTATGACAAAATCATATTAGACAATGGTGTGCGCATGTAGAGATGGAGATAGTTTAGCCTTGACAGAGTTTGTACTAAGCTCGTCTACTGGAGCGGAAAATTCAAGGATTTTCAGGACTTTGCACAAAATTCAAGTACTTTCAAGGGCCCTTGAAAAAGAAAATGAAATTCAAGTACTTCTTAAGGACTTTCAAGGACAGTGGGAACCCTGCATATACAATTTTTAAGGATCAAAGTACTTACAGACGAACAGTCAGACAGACAAATACACTAATTCAAATCATATTCACTCTTAAAAATTTTTAGAAAGTGTTAAAAAACTCTTAATTAAAAAAAAAAAAAAAAAAAAACTCCAGCAAATTTTCAATAAAAGTCCTTAATGTAACTGAACATTTTTACATGGCTCTGAAAATCTTAATGCTAATTGCACTATATACTATGGAAAGTATTCTTTTGTACATATAAATAATACAGTAATCGGTATTCATTCAATTTCATTAAGATTCATGCAAAGTAGTTATTAAAATATGGTTCATAGAAATATTTGTCACAGAATGCAATACTTTGAAATACTTTCGGTTGTCCCTGTAAACAAGCCAGTGGTGGTATTTACTTCATTTTCAATAGGGAACATCCAGTAGTGAAAATGAGAACATTTTTCAATCTCATTAAGATTTGTGCAGAGTAAAGGCAATAAAATATGGTTTATAGAAATTCCTCTCATAGAACGCAATGCTTTTGGATACTTTCAGGTGTCCCTGTACACAATCCAGTACTACTATTTACTCCATTTTCAATAAAGAACATGCGATAGTGAACTTGAATAACATATATCAATTAAAAAAAAAAAAAAATTATATTTACGGGAGGCTTGAGTGCAGAAAGGCAGACAGACGAACATACTTACAAACTGAAGTCAAATACTTTTCAAGGTTGGTTCTATACACACACACACACACACACACATATACATATTTAAAAAAAAACTTTTCTCTAATATTCAGTTTTTTTTTTTTCCTTTCTAGTTTTTAATAAATTTATACGTTTTGAGATGTCCTGAACATGATTTGATAATAATGAAAAAGTATCACTAAAATTTTGTACCAATTCAATTCAACTTTAAATTATTTTAATACCTTTTTTTGGTAATATAGGCAAGTATAAAAGAAATTTTTTATATGTCCAGAACATACTAATTTTAGACAGTTGCCAACAATGTCCAAGCATTTCTAGCAACGCTCGTAGAAGTTTATTAATTCTAATTTTAACTAGTGCTGCGCCGAGTAGCTGTGAGAAACAGTAATTGACGCACACATAAAGAATTTTGCACATGTTGAAGTTGAAAGTATAATAAAGAACACCAAAATTCTGTTAAATGACAAACAGCGCGTTTTTCTGAAGTGTTTCAGAAGTTTTGTGGTGCACATACACAGTTAAGTTTACTGCTAAATTCGATACTTTCAGCTAAGGGATTACTAAAACTATAATAACTGATAATTTTATTCTTAAAGTCTTTCTCAGATGCGAAATTATCATCCTCGGTTAATTCTTAGAGAATATAAAAGTCCTTAAACACTAATCATTAATTTAAGATGCATGAAACTTATATATGAAATATCATTTCAAACAAGATAGACTCCATTAATTTTCAGATCTCAGAAATGTAAAAAGCAGGGTTGTTGATTTTTTATACTTAAAGATTTTTTTAAATTTAAATCAAGATTTATTTGATTTTAATGATTTTTTTAAACTATTCATACATTATTGTACAACATTTGCATTTTATTATGTGTATGTGTGTGTATATATAATCAGGGTTGCCACTCAAACAGCAGAATGAAATTCCCTGACTTTTCCCAGACGTGTTCTAAGAAAATTCCAGTCTAGCCATATATTGTGCATTGGTTGTATTGAGGGCAAAATAATTATGGTACGACTTGAAAACACATAATTATAAGATAAAAAAAACTTTTTATATACCATGTTTTAAATTTTCTGATGAATCATAGAGTACAACTTTTCAGAATTTTTTTAACGTTCATGTTCAATTAAATGTATTTATTTTTATGTCGAAAGAAAATGAACTCGTAAATTTCTTTTGGCAACAATTAAATTATAGCTAATATTTTAATGCCTATTTTAATGCTATTAGGATGTTGTTATTTTCATATTTTTTTTAATTATAAGAAAACTAATCAAAAATTCGAAAATCAGACTTCGAAGTATTGTGTTGTCACCGGGTTCTGAGCTACTGTGAAAGTTTCAAATGTCTAGCTAGTAGGGAAGTTAGTTAAAAATAGATTGCAAGATTTGTACCAAACAAACACACAAACAAACGAGAATAGAAGTTAATAAAAACATGGTAAAAAGTTACATATTACTTTGACCTAAGGACAGACAGACCGCCCTCCATGCAGGGATCTTTCTAAGAGATCTTGTTTTTAAAAAATGGCAGAAGCTAAGAAAAAAAACAAGAAAAATGACTCTACGTTGGAGGAAAAATTTGTTTTTTTTTTTTTTGCAATCATTTGAAATCCCCTGACATTTCCCTGACTTTCATGGCCAATTTTCAAATTCCCTGGCTATTCCAGGTTGCGTGGTAACCCTGATATAATATATATACACAATATTACCAATATTTTTACCAATATTATTACCAATATTTTTACCAATATTTTTATTCAACATAGTATCTTCATAATAAGAAATAACTTAATAGCAACCACAAATGTGGTAGTATGAGCCACTCAACTTGAAACTTTGACTTTGTAGAGCTACAAAAATGTAGTGAAATAAAGAAAGTAAAATCTTATCCACAATATGAAACACATAAAATAATTTTGGTAATGGATAATTTAATAGGAAAAATGACATCGTAACTGAAGCAATGTATAAAGAGAAATAAATTTTTAATCATAATTTCTAAACAAAATAAAAATAATAAGGAATTAAGAAAAAAAAAAAAGATTATATCTTAAAAATTTTTTTACTTATTCTAAACAAATATCATTTGAATAATTTTTTTTTTCACACTTTACCCATTAACAAAATTCATATTTTTATCACTTATCTTAATACTTTCACTTATTCTTTTAGGTTTTTTTTTATATTTAGCGGGTACAGTTCATTAAATAAGCAGTAACAGCAGCCTCTAACTGTATTTAACTGATTATATGTAGTTAAATTAAAAGGTTATGTTTTAAAAAATTTTTGGAGCCTTCGAGGCTTTTTAATCACTACAATGTAAAATATGCCATTATTTTTAAAATATCATGCGAGCCAATGTTAAATGATATAAACTGGTGTGGTATGAGAGCTAAATAAGAAAGGAAATATTTTCTTTTCTAAATATTAATTGCAAGGCGGGTAAAGACGAACTGGCATATATATATATATATTAATCAATGAATTGTACGCTAACTAAATATTTACAATTTATACACCAGTCATAAGGCTGTGCTTGTATAAATAATTAAAATATAATAAATTATTAACATATAAAATGTAAAAATAATTAAGAAAATTAAGGTATAATTTATTTTTGTGTTTATTAATGTTGTTTAGCAGAGATGAATCTAAAGTCAAGATATAAGAAATATTAGCTCGTTTAATGATATATTGTTATATTTTACAAATTGTACTTTTAAATTTACGTAAGAAATATTTAAAAACCTCATTTTTTAAAGCTAGATAAACAATTTCTCTTCATTAAAGCCAATAACTTTGATATTTAAAAGTAGTAATTTAAATCAGTGATTTGAAAAAAAAAAAAAAAAAAAAAAAAAAAAAATCAATTGATTTAAATTGCAGGGTTGTAGTGATTTTAAATCACTACAACCCTGGTAAAAAGATAGGTAGTTTTGGGCCATAATTTGCAAAACAGCAGATTTGATTATTAAAATAATATTTTTAATAACATTTTAGTGTATCTTTTTTTTTTTTTTTTTTTTTTTTTTAATAATTAATTTTTAAAAAAAATTCAAAATCAATCTTTTCTTACAGTTTTAAAAGCGTCTTAGTTTTATCTGCACAAATGTGTAACTAAAGTTTTGTGTTAATATTATATAAGGCTTAAGGGTTCTTTTTTCTAAAGTATTTTATTTTGGTGCATTTTACGAATACATTTTTATGCACTAAGTTTATATAAAAAATTGCATATTACATATATACAAGATAGTTATAATTAAGTTTTTATATCTAAAATGGACAAGCTCATATATCATGAATCGTCTCTACACCAAATTTGGCAGCAAACTACTCGCCCATTTTACCTGCAGAAAGCTGTTTACAGTAAATGTTTAATTATGATTCTGTATTTATATTTTCATAATTTTTTTTAGTTTAATTATTAATAAACATCGCTTATTAATACATTTATTTTAATAATGCATACAAATAATGAAATTCTTACAACTACTCGGTATTGGCCGAATACTTAGTCCAAATTTGGCCGAATACTCGGTAGAGCTCTAATTTTAACCAGAGTTTTGAACTCAAAATAATTGTGAAGATTTTGCATGCAGGGTAACTTTTTCTTCAGAAAAAGGAAAAAGCAAATATGACTGGATGCAATGTCTGTGCGGCATACAAGATCACAGATGTCAAAATCTTCTACTTGAAACTTTTGAATTACCTTACTAAGATACTGGAAAGTTTTGCAATTGTATCAACCTGAACTATGCATAACTGCCAGCAGACCAAGAACAAAAAAAAAAAAAAAAAAAAAAAAAGAGGAACATTTTGTGCAAGGAACAAAGTCAAGATTTTTTTTTGCAATATTTACACATTATTATATACATAAATTTGATATTTAATAGAAAATATCTAATATTTTATAGCAAGTTTAAATTTTAATAAAATAATAAAGTCCTTTAAAATTTCCTAAGTAGGTTTCTAACACAATGGAAAAAAAAAAAAAAAAAAAAAATCACAGTAATATATAGAAAATCCACATTGTACATTTTGTATCTTACATTTTTCAGTTACTGCTATTATGTATCTTGCATAAGATCTATGTTTGGTGATACAGTATCTTATACTATTAAGTGAGCAATATTTGTATATATATTTCACTGTTCTCAAAAACGGTAGCTCGGACAGTCACGAGATTTAACACAAAGGTGCCCCCCCGAAGGGTCATTGTGCACATCGAAGTCAGATTTTCGAATTTTTAATTAGTTTTTTCTTAATTAATTAAAATGTGAAAATAATAACCTTCTAATTTCTGATAAATAAGCCATTTAAATTTTATCCATAATTTAATTGTTGCTAATTTTTTTTCCGACAGAATAATAATAAAAAAAAAAACAAAAAAACATAGATTTATTTAAAATGAGGAAAATAAATCAGAAAGATTAGAAAATAAATTAGAAATATCAGTCGTATCGTTACAAATAAGATACCAAATGAAAGGGAAAATTTTTGTGAATCCGGTGCATAAAACAGCTTATCAATCGAACAATTAAATTTTTTAAAATTAACTAAAGTATGAATTTTAGGTGGCAACAGCAGAAGATTGTATGGAAACCGTTAGGAGAAAAAAAAAAAAAAAAAAAAATCTGCTTCACAGTAAGTCACATGTTTTTGAAGTGGGATTAAAAATTGCAGTTTTCAAATTCTTTTAAATTTTCTCTCACGAACACAAAAATATAATATACAGCCTGTACCCCACAAGACCAACTTGCATTTCAAAATTCATCAATTTTTTTTTGGTTAATAAACATAAATCTTTTTTTTTTTTTTTTTTTTTCAAATTAAGTTTTATTTTAACTTCCAAAAGATTTATGTGAATCATACATATAATAATATATATAAATCTATATCATCCCCATATTATCGTGCAAAGATTTTTGATGCCGAAAAAAAAGCTTTGGAATCAGCCATAAAGTGGTATTGAAAAAAAAAAAAGAAAAGAAGAAAAATGAATTTGAAACTATATCTGGAGTTTTTCATTCACCTTTAGTAAATAAATTACTCATGAATTTTATTTGCTAAAATATTTGTGTGTACTCCCGTGTGTATTCACTCGAGGAAAGACTGCCATATTTTGGTAAAATTGCCGTCTTTTCCCGAGTGAAAAGGAATCCCTTTTTTCTCTCCAATGATCAATCTACATATTATTACTATTATTTATGTATGTGATACGATACATTAAGAATTTGGGTTTTAAAAGTTTTTTTAAATAGATAAACTCTATGAACCATATTTTTGTTTTATCAGTTTCATTAATAGATCCTGCTGGGCGATTTTTTAAATTTCGGTGTTGAAGTACACCGAACGTTTTTCGACAAGAAGTTTAATATAGTAACAGCCATTTTAATGTAAGTAGCGCATCAAATATATAAAAACATAAATGATTTATTTTTACACAAAATTTACAGAAAAAATGCAGTTTTAAACATAGGAAATTTATTCCAACAAGCACTATTTTAAGCCTAAAAACCATTAAAAATATAAGCAGAATATGGAGGATTCTTATGTATAAACAAAAAAGAGTCTGATAAAATTAAAACAGTCTTCCCCTTTTCATACAAAAAAAAAAAAAAAAAAAAAAATCCATCACTAATATGGCGACAAAAATTCAAAAGCCGCCAATGGAGCGACATAATAAAGTTGTGTAGCACGATAATGTTTACCTATTAATTTATTTTTTTATATAATAATCACTATGCTAATTTATCATACAAACAAATGAGCCTCTGTGTGTTACTGCATTTGCATGCTGTCGAACAGAAATATTTGAATAATTCAAATTAATATTTAAATAAATAAATAAAAATATGTTTAATGGGAAATAAATATAAAAATAAAAAGATCAGTTGTCTAAAATACGGCAGAAATAGCGCTCATAGCATATTGTTAAAAGGAATTAAGTCTAAAATGGTGACAAAAATTCAAAAGTCGCCAAAGAGAACTGTATTAAGGCTGTACTATCAGGTTTACAAACCATGAATTATATATAAACACAAAAAATTAATTGTCTCATGCGACAGACGTAGCCGTTCACAGCATATTGTAATATTTGGCGTGAAATTGCTGTCATTTTATGGTTGATTGGATAAACAAAATAAACATAGGAAATAATGTAAAAGCAAATATTATGTGCACCACGTACGTATAGTGTTGTTCACATGTAACTGGGATTCAAATATAAAAGGGAAACTCCAATTTTTTCGATACTATCTATTTCGAAACTGTTATATAATAAGAACCTAAATGGAAGCTCATTGGTAAACCATTGTCGCAGGTAATAGGGACAAGCGCCCGAGTTGCAGTGGATGACCAAATCGCTGCTGAAGGCAGTAGGGACCTGAAGCGAGCTTTTGAACAATTTCAGTAATTTATTTTATTTTTATAATAGCTATATAGAAAAGATTTTCCTTTAAATTTAGTGACCAGCAAAGTGGGCAAAGCCTGCTAGTGTATTTTAAACTTATTGAGGAAAAGAAAAATAGATTCAACAAGTTCTGTATTAAAGTCTAAACATAAGTAGGGGGAGAGTCGGGAGGGATGGGACACCTAAAATTATTCTTAAAATAAACATTGTTTTTAATTTTTGACACTTCCACCAGGTGAAGTAACTACAGCCCCATATTTATTGCTATGTATAATTTTAGTTGGAGAACTCTAAGTTTATGTAACAAAAAAACTATTTTATAACATTAAAAGTAAACAACTGCTTAATTTTCAAGGCAAGTTTTCAACGTCACTCACTGATGTCAGCATAATGACTTTTCATATTTTATATACCTAATAATATAACTTTTATGAATTAGTATCTAAATTAAGCCTAAAAGTAGCATGTGTCTAATAATATATACAGTAGAACTTGGATAATTCGAAATTGAGGGGACGAGAGAAAAATTCGAAATATCCAAAAAATTCGAATTACATATACTATTTTGTCAGAAAGAAGACATAAATAAAAAAAAATAAAACTCTACGATCAAAGATTTAACACATAAACTTTATATCTAAGAATACTGCTACATTTACCCCCCCCCCCCCCCCCCAATTAAATCAATATTTTTTTACGAGCTTAATTATTCAACACTTTTTAATGCTTCTTTAAGTACAATCTTTGTGTCATGCCACATGACTTCAACCTATCAATTGATACAAAAATAGAATCTTCTACATGAGATATGACTTTCAATTAAAAAAACCATCGAAATTCATGTACATGGACCATATCTTCTGATGCACTAGTTAAGAAATACTCTTGCATTTCCTTATCCTTCTTTTGAAAGACTGTAAAAAAAAAAAAAAAAAAGGCACTTTAACTGAAAAAATTCTCGGGAACAAATTTTACTGTAATATTTTAAAGGTAATCGTATGAAAAATTCGAATTATCCAAAATAGAATTCAAATTATCCATGATTTTTTAACATTATTTCAATACAAAATTCAAGGGACGGAGTAGAAAATTCGAATTATCCAGAATTTCGAATTATTCATTTCCTTATCCTTCTTTTGAAAGACTGTAAAAAAAAAAAAAAAAAAAAAAAGGCACTTTAACTGAAAAAATTCTAGGGAACAAATTTTACTGTAATATTTTAAAGGTAATCGTATGAAAAATTCGAATTATCCAAAATAGAATTCAAATTATCCATGATTTTTTAACATTATTTCAATACAAAATTCAAGGGACGGAGTAGAAAATTCGAATTATCCAGAATTTCGAATTATTCAAGTTTCACTGTATATATATATATATATATATATATAATAAAGATGATCTATTAAGCATAGTAGAAGCCAAGCAACAGATACAAGATCACTGAAACACCAATGGCCAATAATACAAAAAAAAAAATCACCAGTGGACGAAATATACCAATGCAAAGAAACCAGATTCACCAATTAACAGCCTGCAAAACAAACGAATCAATAAAGTAAAACAACAAATCTTAATTTAAAACCATAAACTTATCAAAATTAATGAAAAAACAACTCAAGAAACACAAGATAGGAAGAAGGAGGCAGGCGGCAAGACTTGTGACTTGCCTGTGGGGTTACACTAGTTTTATGCCGGCAACACTCCCCCAGCCTGCCACAACCAGAACAGGAACCATATGGATTTAAAAATGCAAATTTCAAAGCAGATGAACAACAATGAAACCACGAAGCCACAATGAAATTCACCGATTTATCACATTGTGTTTAACAGTATAATTAGAACATTAAATATAGTTGACAACTCAAAAAGGAAAAAACTGAAATTTTAATGGAAAATGAAAGTATGCATAGTAATACAAAGCAAATGCAACAAACCTACCTTTTTTTTTTTTTTTTTTAATTTAATTTCACAAACCCACCCAACCATCCAGCCTTACAACACCACCCCACCTCCATAATCAAACATCTGCCCACCCAACCGCCACCTTTTTTATTGTCTTTTATTATTTTATAATTTTTTTGTTGATATACACAAGAGTGTACACAGCTTTTTTTTTTTTTTTTTTTTTTTTGTACTGACAGAGACATGGTTAAGGATATAAAATAGAAAATACAAAGTTTTTAGGAAAACCCATTTTAGCAGTGGCTGTGATCAGTTTATTAATATTCTTGTTTTTAAACTTTGCAGAGCATAAATTATTAATTCGAAATAAATGGTTAATGATGATGTTTCTAAATACCGAAAGATGCAGACATGAATTAAAATGTGTAAATAAGTTTACATTAAAACAAAAATCTTGCCGTTTGTCATAGATATCTGTGTAAAGTTTATTACCATCGATGATTATTTTGAGATCTAAAAAGTTAATAGATTGATTAGTCAGAGTATTTTGAGTTAGCTTTAAATTAGGTGGATAATTGAAGGAAAAATCATTTTGTGAGTTCTTGTTGAGATAAAATACAATAATATCATCGATGTAACGATAAAATCGAACATCATCATTGCAAATTTGCTTTTCATAATAATAAAGATAGAGATCTGCCAAAATACTGGAGCTACAACCTCCTTGTGGAATGCCTAATTGTTGCAAATAGATATCGTTGTTGTGCAAGATATAATTATTATGGATAACAAAGTTAAGAAGTGTTTTTAATTTTTCTTCTTTAAAATTGTAAGGAAGATTAATTTGAGCTTTATATTCTTGAAAAAGACTGTAAATGATATTACTAACATCTGATAACTCAATATTATTGAAAAGATCTTGAAAGTCAAAAGTCATAATATTGTCTATTGAATCGAGCGATTTGATGTATTGAATTAATTGAAAGCTATTTTTAAGACAGTGTAAATTATCAACTTTGCAAGTACATTTGTAAATTTGCTTTAGAATATCCAGTAGAGCTTTATTAGCATTGTTGTTATAAGTGTTACACCCAACAGTGACAGTGCGAAATTTAATTGGAGATTTGTGAAACTTAGGGATGAGAACTATATAAGGATAATTAAAGTTATTGAAGGGAAGTTGAAGTAGTTTATAGTAATTATGTATTTTTCGGTTATTAATAATAAGGTTATTATTAGTTAAACTGAAGATGTTACTATTATTGATTGAAGAGTTTAAAATAGAGAGATAGTAGGATTTACAAATAATGGCATAATTATTAGGTGATTTGTCAACATAAGTGATCACAAAGTCATCCTGTAGTGATTTGATTGAGTTAAGAAGTACAGATTTTTTAAATAACACCAGATTTGAAGAATTGATAAATAATGCATTTTTGATTTTTTGTAACACTAAAACTTTCCATTGAGTGAAGTAGGCAATAGGTTTATTATGAGTAATAGATATTTTATAAATAAATAAATCTAGGTCATAAGAAAACTGTTGTAAGATTTGTGGAATGCTAGTTTTAACTGGAAGTCTAAATTTGGTGCCAAATTTCATGAATTTTTTTAATTGATAATTGTCAATAATATTGAGATTACCTGTGATAATGTGTCCATGGTCTCTGTCAATAAATTTTGAGAAAGAAGGATCATTGCATTTACAGGTTACAGTGTTAGTAAAAGAGGTAGACTTAGATACAGAATTATAATTGAATATCTTTCTTCCAAGAGGAAGAGGATATTTGAAGGTACGAGATAGATTTAAATCTTTAATCGGAAACATACATTCTTTGTCATTAATGATAGACGTAATGTTAATACTGTTCAATATTTGATTTGTAAAATTCACAATTAATTGAGTATTTGTTTTAAATTTGTTGGGCTTTTTATTAATTTTTAAATTAAATTGTTTGATTTTGTACATTATAATATCATAAAAAATGTCTGAAAAATGTTTATTATAGGATTGGCTTTGAAAGACATTTAGAAAGTTTACTAAGTATTTCTTTTTAATTGCAAAAATAAATTTTCGAATAATGAACCAGTTATAGTTAGATAAGTAATTAGTCTGTAGATCTGAAATGAGTTTAATAATGGCACTTTTAGAAAAGATTAAATCTGTTTTTTTACTACCTCGTTTAGTTCTAGAAGTTTTATTGTTAATTTTGTGATTGAGTTGTGCATAAATAGTCGAATAATCATGTAGAGGGTTGATGTTAGAATATGCTTTAATAGTTTTACTAAAGTATTCGGAATTTAGGCCATATGGATAAATTGTATTATAATATTGCATAAATTTTGATTCAAGAAATAGACGCTCACTTTTATTTTTCTGAATTTTTACAATCTCTATGGTACATGAATTAAAATTATGTGATTTAAAGTGTTGTAATTCTATAGTTGATTTAGAAGATGCAGCTGAAAGGTTTTTAGAATCTGATCGATGCTGATTAATGCGTAAATGTAGAGGAGTTGAAGTTTCACCAATATAACTAAGTTTACAATGACCACAACTGATTTTATAAATAACATTGTATGCCTGACAAAATGGAACCAAAGATTGATTATTATTCAATTGTGTGTGAGAGGCCATAGGGCAAGTTTTACATCTATTAGAACCGCATGTTCTAAATTGAAGTAAAGGAGGAGGAGATGATAGGTAACTGGATGTCGATCCAAGGATATCCCTATAAATATCCTTGTACCGGGCACAATACTGCTGTGAAGCAAAGTATTTCTTGCCAGGATCTAAAAATTTACTAAACCGAGTCATAGAGAAAAAATGTTTTTGTATATTAAAAATCACAAGGCAAGTAAGTATTTACATTAGTTTTATCGAAAGTGGGCTATACCAAATTCAATTACTTAATTAAATTGATTCTTGATTAATAAGTATCTGGATTAATGAAAAGTGAAGAGAGAACTAAAAAATAATAATAATAATAATAATTAAATAATATGTACATATTTACACTAAACCTCCTTTGACCTAATCTATTGATTTGGTTCCAATTACAAATTAAATTCCGCCCATTTTTGATTTGGTTCAAATTACAAATTAAATTCCGCCCATTTTTTGAAAGTAAAGTAAGAAACTAACCATCACAATTCACAAAATGTCAGGCACAAAATGCTAAATAATAATTAGAATTAAATATTCGACTAGACATACACAACATATATATAGATATTTTTTTTTTTTTTTAAAGATATTTATCTAATTAAAGAATAAATTATTAAAGTAAGTTGCCAACTATACAGTTAGTTATAAAGGATCCAGGGCCAGTGACATAATACTGTCGCAAAACTTCACAACACTACAAGAATCATAATATAATATAAATTTTAACTCAATAAATAACATATTGAAAAAATTAGAGAAATTACAGAAATAATACAAATTGTAAGAGCGCAAATGCAGCTTTATACAAAGTGTATAATACAAAAAATAGAGTTAATGCCAATTTAATACAAATCTAAATATATGAAATTCATATATTAGATAATTTAAATGACATAAAGCAATAAGTTTTATTAAACACAAAATACATTCAAAATTTATGCGCAATTGCAGCAGGTTTAATTTTAAATGTAAATATAATAAAGATGATCTATTAAGCATAGTAGAAGCCAAGCAACAGATACAAGATCACTGAAACACCAATGGCCAATAATACAAAAAAAAAAATCACCAGTGGACGAAATATACCAATGCAAAGAAACCACATTCACCAATTAACAGCCTGCAAAACAAACAAGCCAAGCAACAGATAGAAGATCACTGAAACACCAATGGCCAATAATACAAAAAAAAAAAATCACCAGTGGACGAAATATACCAATGCAAAGAAACCAGATTCACCAATTAACATCCTGCAAAACAAACGAATCAATAAAGTAAAACAACAAATCTTAATTTAAAACCATAAACTTATCAAAATTAATGAAAAAACAACTCAAGAAACACAAGATAGGAAGAAGGAGGCAGGCGGCAAGACTTGTGACTTGCCTGTGGGGTTACACTATTTTTATGCCGGCAACACTCCCCCAGCCTGCCACAACCAGAACAGGAACCATATGGATTTAAAAATGCAAATTTCAAAGCAGATGAACAACAATGAAACCACGAAGCCACAATGAAATTCACCGATTTATCACATTGTGTTTAACAGTATAATTAGAACATTAAATATAGTTGACAACTCAAAAAGGAAAAAACTGAAATTTTAATGGAAAATGAAAGTATGCATAGTAATACAAAGCAAATGCAACAAACCTTCTACCTTTTTTTTTTTTTTTAATTTAATTTCACAAACCCACCCAACCATCCAGCCTTACAACACCACCCCACCTCCATAATCAAACATCTGCCCACCCAACCGCCACCTTTTTTATTGTCTTTTATTATTTTATAATTTTTTTGTTGATATACACAAGAGTGTACACAGCTTTTTTTTTTTTTTTTTTTTTTTTTTTTTGTACTGACAGAGACATGGTTAAGGATATAAAATAGAAAATACAAAGTTTTCAGGAAAACCCATTTTAGCAGTGGCTGTGATCAGTTTATTAATATTCTTGTTTTTAAACTTTGCAGAGCATAAATTATTAATTCTAAATAAATGGTTAATGATGATGTTTCTAAATACCGAAAGATGCAGACATGAATTAAAATGTGTAAATAAGTTTACATTAAAACAAAAATCTTGCCGTTTGTCATAGATATCTGTGTAAAGTTTATTACCATCGATGATTATTTTGAGATCTAAAAAGTTAATAGATTGATTAGTCAGAGTATTTTGAGTTAGCTTTAAATTAGGTGGATAATTGAAGGAAAAACCATTTTGTGAGTTCTTGTTGAGATAAAATACAATAATATCATCGATGTAACGATAAAATCGAACATCATCATTGCAAATTTGCTTTTCATAATAATAAAGATAGAGATCTAAAGATGATCTATTAAGCATAGTAGAAGCCAAGCAACAGATACAAGATCACTGAAACACCAATGACCAATAAGATAAAAAAAAAAAAAATCATCAGTGGATGAAATACACTAATGTAAAGAAACCAGATCTATTAATTAACAGTCTAATTATAATGTAATTTTTCAATATAAATATTACTATAAAATAATAAATTAATACTAAAATTGAATTAATACTGAGTTTTTTGCACGAATTAAAATTAATTTTCTTTCTTTTTTTAAAAATCAAAAATTCCAATAGACGTTTTTACTTTTGCATTCAATACAGCGGAATTAACATAAGGCATTATTAAGTTGCTTAAAAGCATGTTTTCTCTAGAAGAAAGTGTATATAGTCTTAATAGCAGGAATACAAAAAAGGAATTCCGATAATATTATAAAATAATCCAATCCAGATTATGTCAAATGTGATACAAATAGTTTTCAGTATATATATATATATATATATATATATATATATATATATATTTTTTTTTTTTTTTCAAAAATAATGAAAAGGGAGGGATGAGACATATAAGAAAAGGAAGAATGAAGATTCTGATACTCCTTAAACAAGAAATATCAAGAGGTAAATGAATGAATACAGGGAAGAAAAAATGCATGAAACAAATTCATGGAAAATAATTGGTGTGACACTCACACGACTTTTGTATACCCTTTTAACTTTTAAAAATACTTTATTTACCATATATGTATGAGGAATTAATTTTCATTCCTGAGCAGTTTTCATGGTAAAATATACAAAAGAAATTACATTCACCAATTACAGTTAGAATTTCTTGGTAATATGTGATCTTGAGATTAAAAAAAAAAAAAAAACTGATTGAGCATTTGAAAATTTTTATTTAAGTGGTCTATTATACTCTAATGTTGGATAAAATAGATGTTATTAGTAATTAATTAACCTTACTAATTAATCATGTCCCACTGTTTTTGTCATTTTTCATAGTATGTCTGTATATTATGTATTTATTTTAACTTAATAAAAATGTCCCCAATTTTATAACTATGTTAATTGGCTTATAAAATCTTATATATATTAAAACACAAAGGTATTTCTTTAAGACCAAAATCGCACGATCTGGGCATGCACGAGAAAATTTTGAACCAATTCGGAACGGGAATATTCCTTTATCTTTATGCAATACAATATGAACATCAATGATAGAGATCGAGCAGACCACATTGATATTTCATATGTCTATGGCAGACGCCTAATTAAAACTCAATAATAAAAACAATTCACGCGATTAATTCATTGATTCATACTTTCCAAGGAAGTATATTAAAACAAAGCAATTCGCAAACACTTATCGGTTACTATCATATGCATTTTCACTGAAAATTTCTTTACACAGGATAGTATTTCAATAGTTTTTGAGGCGCCATCTGTTACCATATAAATATACCATACCATATTCCTAAAATTATTTTTGTCCATTTCTTAAAAGAAAAAAAAAACTTTTAAAATTAACAAATTGTCAGAGTTTATTGCTCTTTAAAAGTTAACTTTTATCAGTGGAAAACTTTGTTTAGAAAAGATGAAGAAGAATATTTAAAATCAAAGGCGGTTTTATTTTATTTATTTTTTAAATCTAATTATTATAATCTGATATTTCATTTCGGTACTATATTACAGAAAAAATAATTTAAACAGAATAACCTTAAAAATATTGATATTTTATAAAAGTAAAAATTTACATAGTATAATTTATTATTAAAAGTTTAATGAGCAAATTAACTTGCTAAAGTATTAAATTCATTCTTATTTACTTATTTATTTTTAACAGTATACTTTTGTTGAAATATACTATTTTGATAGAATAAAGTGTTATAATACTAAAAAAATAAATAATTCAATCAAAATCAATTTTTTTTTTTAAGTAGCATAGTCTGTTTCCAAGTGCAAATAAAATTTTAATTGTAGAATATAAACTCTATTAAAATTTATTTTAGGTTAAATTATTTTTAATTATAAATTTATATTATTTTAAAAGTATCTTTTAATAAATAACTCTCGTTATGTACTTTTATACAAAATTTTGTCCTGTACTGCTAAGTTAAAAATTTAGAAAAAAAAAAAAAAAAAAAAAAAAAATGGGATCACAGCACCACCTGTTGAGCGACTGATCCCCAAATCTAAGCAGCACCAGTTTATGTCAAGGTCCAACTAAATACCAAGCTTGGCTACATTTCTTTCATTGGTTTGTGAAAATCAGCACCCACAAAATTTGTGATACACTTGCACACATTTTCTATAAACAGTCAAAGCATGTAAATCCATCAAAAACTGAAAAATTAAAAAAATTTAATGAATCCAATACTTACTTGCACTCTCTCTCTCTCTTTATATATATATATATAATAAAGATGATCTATTAAGCATAGTAGAAGCCAAGCAACAGATACAAGATCACTGAAAAACCAATGACATCAAAATTTATGAAAAAATAATTTAAGAAACCCAAGACAGGAAGGAAGGAGGCAGGCGACAAGACTTGTGACTTGCCTGTGGAATTAAACTAATTTCACGCCGGCAACACTCACAAAGCCTGCCACGACGAGAATAGGAGTCATATGGATGTAAAAAGCAAAATTTTAAATTAGATGAACAACAATGAAACCACGAAGCAACAATGAAATTCACTGACCGATTACATTGTGTCTAATAGTATAATTAGAATTTTAAAAAATAGTTGACAACTCAAAAAGGAAGAAACTGAAATTTTATTGGAAAAAAGAAAGTTTGCATAGTAATACAAAGTAAATGCAACAAGCCTTCTGTTTTTTTTTTTTTTGAATTTCACAAACCCTCCCAACCATCCAGCCTTACACCACCACCCCACCTCCGTAATCAAACATCTGCCCAACCAACCGCCACCTTTTTCTTATTGTCTTTTATTATTTTATAATTTTTTTTGTTGATATACACAAAAGTGTACACAGCTTTTTTTTTTTTTTTTTTTTTTTGTACTGACAGAGACATGGTTATGGTTAAGGATATAAAATAGAAAATACACAGTTTTTAGAAAAACCCATTTTAGCAGTGGCTGTGATCAGTTTATTAATACTCTTGTTTTTAAACTTCGCAGAGCATAAATTATTAATTAGAAATAAATGGTCAATGATGATGTTTCTAAATACCGAAAGATGCAGACATGAATTAAAATGTGTAAATAAGTTTACTTTAAAACTAAAATCTTGCCGTTTGTCATAGATATCTGTGTAAATTTTATTACCATCAATGATGATTTTGAGAGCTAAAAAGTTAATTGATTGATTAGTTAGAGTATTTTGAGTTAGCTTTAAATTAGGTGGATAATTGAAGGAAAAGTCATTTTGTGAGTGCTTGTTGAGATAAAATACAATAATATCATCGATGTATATATATATTGGTTCCATTTTGTCAGGCATAAATGTTATTTATAAAATCAATTGTGGACTTTGTAAACTCAATTATATTGGTGAAACCTCCACACCTCTACATCTACGAATTAATCAGCATCGCTCTGATTCAAAAACCTTTCATCTTCTGCAGCACCTTCTAAATCAACTCTAGAACTACAACACTTTAAGTTACATAATTTTAATTCATGTACTATAGAGATTATCAAAATTCATAATAAAAGTGAGCGTGTATTTCTAAAATCAAAATTTCATTACAATACTATTTATCCTTACGGTCTAAATTCAGAATTTCCAGGGGGGGAAGCAATGCCCCCACATGCAAAAAATTGTAATTTTTTCCCTAGTTAACTACTATTATTATCAATAATTCATATTAATTTTACAATCACATGTTAAAAATAACTCTCATTATGTACATTTATACGAAATTTTGTCCTATACTGCCATGTTAAAAATTTAGAAAAAATGCGATTACAGCACCACCTGTTGAATGAATGATCCCCAAATCTAATCAGCACCAGTTTATGTCAGTGTCCAACTAAATACCAAGTTTGGTTAAATTTCGTTCATTGGTTTGTGAGATACAGCGCCCACAAAATTCGTGATACACATATACACAAGCAGACAGACAGACATTTTCTAAAAACTATCAAACCGTGTTCAGGATCAGGACATCCCAAAACATATAAATTCATTGAAAACCGGAGATCAAAATTTTCATGAATCCAATACTTTCTCTATCTATACATATAGAAGAAAGTAAAAAGAACAATAAAGATTGATAACTTACCAGCTGTTTTAGTGACAGCAAAAGGCCAATTATAAGATGATGTTGTAGCTGCAACAAGATATTATATAAAATCAATAAGCAATGTATAAAATTTGAAGGTAATACAAAGAAAAACAGAAAGAAATGGCATTGAAAATTACAGACCAATAAACATAAACATAACAAAAATCAGTTAAATATTTGTATTAATTCTGATCAAAAATATTAAATGCAATATTATATGAATTATTGTTATTTTTTTTCTAAATTTCTAAATATTTACATTTATTTCAGTATTTAAAGCTACAAAACCAAAACAAAACTGATTAATATAAAAGTAAAGTTGTGTGTGTGTGAAGGAAGGGAGGAGGGGGGGGGGGGTTATAATTGAAAAATGGACAAATATTATAAAAATATAAATGCTTATTATACTTTTTATTATTATTATTAATAATAATACTAACATTAAGAAAAGAGAAAGATCATTGTTTTAATTATTTAACATTAACACCATTTTATTTTAAAGTCATATTTAGTTTCATTTAGAATACAATTGTTTTAAAAAATTCATGAGTATGAAATCAAAAGCTTCAAATTAATATGTTGTGGTCATCACAAAACTTTCATCTAACAAAATATTGTCAATTTTTTAAGTGACTTTAAGTGAAAAAAGTGACTTGGTGAGAACTGTGGACAATATAAAAAATAAACAGCAATTATTTTAAGAAGTGAGAAGAAAAAATAATTGAACTCCACTCCTATTTTTATTATATGAAAATTCATCCATAATTTTCAAAATTAGTCCAAACATACAGATATTTTCAGGTAATCTTCCCAGTGGCAGAAAGTTTTGTAGCTGTCTGTGACAGGCTTTTAGAATTTCATAATCTGTCTGCAAAATTTGCGTGTAATCAGGGGGTGAAAATGGCTTACATTCAAAAAGCCTGAAAGCTGATGGAGGGGCTTAACATCAGTGGTGATCTCATGCAACAATACACAAATACAATTTTACTACAGAACAATATAGTATAAACAATTGTGTATTCATTCAAGTAAATATTTTATAGCAATGTTTGACACAACACAATATAAATAATTATAAATAATAAAAGTATTAGTTTTGATACAGAAATTTTTATGTGAATTGTTATCAGAGATTTGTGGACAATTTTTTTTTTATCAGTGCAGACAAACTGTCCGCAAGCCATTTTTCTGTGTCTGCGACTATGTCGTAGTGTTTCTGCCACTGGGGTAACCTTAATATACTTTAATAATTTTTATTTAGCGAAAAGCTTTACTTTAGTAATCTACAGCTTCCTACAGTAAATTTCTGATTTGTTAGACTAGTTTGATTAAAGTTCAAATGATTACAGACTGTGGTTGTCCAACCTGTGGCCCAAGAACAGAGCACACAGCAAAATAAATATTAAATCGATGATATTCACAGGGGTAGTAGCGGCTTCAAAAAAATTTCAGGACACAATTTTTATAAAATTTCAGGACAATTTCAGGACACACACACTAAAAGTTACCCATTTTCAGAAGATTTCCAGCTATCATTTTACAGAAATTTAACTATATAAATTACATAATGTGGTAAAAATACTTACTTAATAAGTTAAAAATATAATTTATTAAGTACATAAAATACAATTGCACTAAATACAACTTGTTTTCAATATATATATATATATATAAAGAATGAATGAATTTACAAATAGCTATAATGTGTATTACAGCAGTTTTAATTTCTAATTGCTTTTGTGATATTAAAATTTTATAAAAAACTTAGTACTTTTTATAGTAAAACTTTATATTTATCTATATTAAGTCTATAAACAAAGTTATGCAGTTAAAAAGGATCTTATAAACTAATGTGATAACTAAAAAATTATATATATGTAACAAAAGTTTTCACAAAAATACTTAAACTTAATGAAAAATGGATTCAAAAACTATGTACAAAAAACTTTAGTACACAGTCTTCTAAAAATATTATTTTTTTAAAAGTAATTTTTTTTCAACATCAGACTTATTTTGTTTAATCATAGATAATTTTTTTTCAACAGTCTTAAGTGTTACATTAGCAGTTTCTAACATCATCTGTCCAATTTTAATGGTTTGCATATCATTATTTTTTATCCCACATAGCAATTTTTCGGAGGCTTTGTTGCACAAAACATGAGCAGCTTTTTCTTCATCCCTCAAATCATTTTCTTCCGAGCTTAATTGCTTAAATTTATGTTGCAGATCTTTTTTTTTTGGGCTTTGGCAGTTGCATGATCTTCCTTAAGCTTTCGTTTTTGAGCTGCTGCTGTCTTTATTTGATCCAAATAAGCATTATATTGAGCATATGACTGTTCTATATACCTAATCATCTCTTTTGTTACCAAAGAAGGAATTGAGGGATGTTTCATCAAATGATCCCTGCAAAAGCGTAAAGAACGAACTCCCATTTCTGATATGCTGCTCCTATCTTTTGTAACGATGTTATTATTTATGGAAAATCCTCTCTCGGGCACTGCATTGCTATGAGATAAAGTCAAACAAATTTTAACAAATCTAACTAAGTGGCAAAATTTGAAATTACCGAAATTGTCTTTAATTTTAGATATGTGGGCCCAATACTTGCATATATCATTGCTGGTGGTAAATTCAGATTTGGCTTTAGCAAGATCTTCATTGTTGTCACACATATACATCTGAAATTCTGATTTAATAGTATCGCACATTTGATCACTCTTACAAACTTTACTAAACTGCAACAGAAGTCGGCTGATACCTTCCTTAGATTTGTTGTTTTTCTTCTGGTTGGGATGAATATATTTTAAATCTTGTAATATGGTGTTAGATAAGGGTATTGTTTTCTGTAAATAACCACACATTGTTATGTAAACATTTCTCATGTTATGGAGGATGTCTTTATTTTCACTTGGTAAGAGTAATTTTTTGGCACCAGTTCCTATTTCAAGATTTTTCAGCGATACCCATAAACTGGCATCATCACAGTTAATATTAACCAATGGTAAACCTGCTTTCTGACCTACTACATCAGGTTTCAAGAAGAGTAACATCAGTTTTCTCACAAGTTCATTAAGCTTCTCATACATGACATGAATTAGAGGTGACTCCGATTGGAATAAAAGCAAATATGGTTTGAAAATATTGCATAAAAAACATACTATATGCAAATAAATTAAACTATCATGATTTTTCAGAAATAAGCAGATCTTTACGTATTTATCAGAAGTATTAACATTATTCTTCGGCAGGACTGATAAAAAATATTCTTTAAGAACAGAATATTGTTCAATCAATCGTTCACACACCGGGCCTAATGTCAGCCATCTACTTTCCACATGGCGTTGATAAAAAATGGCTTGCAGTTTCCTCGTCTAATAGTTCAATCTGAATGTTGTGATAGTCTTCCCGTCTTGCAGCAGATAGTTTAAACCAGCTGAAAACATTGAGAGCAAAATCGTCAATTTCAGAATTTAAAATATCTATGCCTTTTTTCAGTGACATATGAATTTGGCGTAGAACACACGTTCCTATATCAATTAACTCTTCTAAGCCTTTGGAATGGAGATATGAATTTAATTTCTTTTTAAAAGCCAAATTGACCTTAGGACCATCAGATGAACACTGAATGAGTTTTTCAAGGGGCAAATCATTATCGCTTAGAAACTTTAGAAAACATTCCAAAATTTTGTCAGCTTCAGCATGACCTAAAAAGATGGAATCAGCATAAAATATATTAATTTTATCCAATTTATCTGACCAATAAGAAATATAAATGTCTAACTGTTTTTTCACTTGTTTGTTAGTGGTCTCGTTGAAATAAACAGTAAAATATGTATTCACAAGATCTAAAAAGTTTTGTTTTCGAAAATAAGGAGCCAAACCAAATTTTGTAACATACCTGGCCTTAGTTTCCGATAGTTTTATTCCTTTTGCAATAGTAGAATCTTCAAAGGCAGAACACATGACGTCTAGTTCTCCAAGACATAAAGGATAAATTACATTTTATGCCAGTCATCAAAATAATCGCTTCAGCTCGCAAATTTTTCTCTTTTTCCGAAGTTGGAATCCATGGCATTTGTTTTCCTGCTCCAGACAATACTAGAACAGTTTCTGATTTTTCACCACTTTTCGATTTTGATGACGTTTTTTGTTCGCTAAAGACAAAAGTGCTTTGACATTTAAGTCCTTTCATTTTCGAAACATGTTTCGCACTGTCACTATGAGATAAGAGATGAGAAAATCTCATGTTAGCAACACTAAATTTCTTTTCAGATACTCTGCAGAATGCCGAACTGCCATCAGAATCAGGGCATTGTGTGCACCATTCTGAAACTATATTGCCGTTTCGATCAACATTAGACAGCCAGTCAGAGGAAAACTTAGTGATTCTGGGCATATTAATGCTAAATTAATTAAGCTCCATTAAACAAGCAAAAACCAAAGTGAAATACATTTGAACCCGCGATAAACATTATGCGAAACGCGCTTTCATTTTAAACTGCCGAACTCTATATTGCATCGTAACGGACAGCGGTGCAGTGCAGTAGCTTCTAAAAAATCCTGACCAAAGAAGTTCTTTGTCCCGGCGCTTCGCGTTCCTGTATGTATGAATGCACCGCACCATCCAAGTTCTTCCCCCCTCTAAAATACAGCGCGGCGAATTTTCCTCCCTCCCTTCCTCTTCGGGAGTTCAGAACGGAGTCTTGCGCCATCCTCCAGCACACGCTTCCCCCTTGCGAGCGCGTATAATGATGCGTTCGTTCCGTCGCCGCTTGCTGTGGCCTTGATGAGATGTTTCCGCAGTGTCAGTCCGGCAGCCCTCTGCGCTGAATATCAGTTGAACTGAAATTTCCAGGAAATTCAGGACATTAAGTGAAAATTCAGGACATTTCAGGACAATTTTTTTTTCTTCAGGAATTTTAGGACAACTACGACCCTGTATTCAATTTATAGTAAATCTGCATAAACCAAGCCAAAATGGATAATTTTTCTTATAAAATAGACATATTTTTGTCATAATTCACAATTAAAAAAAGCAATCTTAAACCAATCATCAAAATTAGCACTTATGTATTAGTACTTGTGGAAATGCAACTAATGAGAGAATGCTACACAATTGACAAGAAAAAATTTACTCTCCATATGGCGATTAAACAAAATAAAATCCCATGACTTTAATAAATTAACTATATGCATATCTTGGCAATCAAATATAAACAATAGTGAAATAATAAGCCATTTTGGGAATCAGGTGCAAAAATAAAATATGGCATATTTTGGAAATATGACAAAAAAGAAAGACAGGAATTTTGTTGATTTGTGGAGAAATAATCATGTATTCTGAGAATAATTAGCATTAAAAAAAAAAAAAAAAAAAAAAAAAAATCCATAAATTTTGATGATTAGAAATGAAATACAGTCAAACTTAAACAAGAATCTTAAGGGGAATTAAAATTTTGTTCACATTATTAGTAGTTCATGTAATTAGTAACTCAGAATTTAACTTATTAGAAGCACTGAGAAAGATACACACATATCAGTAATTAGTTCAATTCAATCTGAGACAAATTAACAAAAAAAAAAAAAAAAAATAAATAAAAAATACTTATCCCTCTAAAGCAGGGTGCGAAATTTCCGCTTGCCAGCTCGCCATTGGCGAGTAGAAATTTCACTGTGGCGAGTAAAATTTTGGTCTAAATATAGATAGAATTCTTACAGTATACGGTGCTACCAAAAAAAAAATAAATAAATTTAAAAACATAAAATCATGCTAATCTTAGGTAAGATGACCAGACATCTTTTTAAGTGGACAGTCTTCTTTTTCAACGCTCTGCCCTCTTAAACAAACAAAAAAATTACAGGACTAAAAAGTCCTCTCTTTTATGTTTTTCATTCTCTGTCCTCTTTTTGAAATGAAAAGATTTAGTCCTTAATTTAAAAAAATTCGCAAAACTTAGAAGCTCAGTCGGCTGTATCGAACGGTTAACACTAACTTTTTTCTGCGTTAGGTTTGCAAAAGAACAACTTTCTAATAAACTCGCCAAAGTAAAGGTAGAAATTAAGAAATTTGGTTGGTGGCCACTGGCCTTCATTTTTTTAGTGGCCACTTTTAAAAAGTTAAACTGATAAAAGTAAAAGTAAAATAAAATTTTCTTTTCTTTAATTTTTTCAATGTTCAGTCTCGACAAATCATTAAGAAAATAATTAAGGTAGTCAACTTTTTGAAACTCATCCACAATAATACATTTCTGATAAATTTTAATAAATGAAATAGGAATAGATTTACAATAATTTATACTATGAATGTAAGAAAATACTATTCAATACAAAATTCATATGTTTAAAGTGCTCTTTTGGTTATATTATTTTATAACAGAAAAATTCTGATTATATTGCCCCTTCACTATCCTGAATGGTGTCGATTTTCTACTTTTTCAAAAAAAAAAAAAAAAAAAAAAAAAACATCTTTGATTCATGAAAATATATTAGTATATGTAAATAAAAAAAAATATTTTTTTAATAATACTTTTTTATTTTTCAAGTTTCTTTTTCCTTTTTTTTTCTTGTTACAAATGAATTATAAATTAATTTTTCTTTAATAATAATGAATTTTTAATAATTTGCAATTATAATCCCCCTCTCTAACTGAATTTAGAGAGTGTGGCTGTAGTCGAGATTTCACAATGTAATTGTAGCTGTCACTTTTTAAATTTTGACATATTTTAAAACTTTCCCTTTCGTAAAAAAAAAAAAAAAAAAAAAAAAAAAAGATGCTTTAAATGTGCGTTCCAACTTTCTTTGAAGGACTTTTTTACTTTTTTTGGACGAATGTGAATTAATTTTGGACATTTGGAGACGGGGCTATTGAAGTGAAAATGCGTCGAATAACGTTTTTAATTTTTCTGCGAATGTAATACAATCGGAGTTTCAGCCGATTGATTATCTCACGAGCTTCCTTTTCGTCTCTTTCTCCCGAAAGTCAGCCGAAACTCTCATTTTGACATTTTTTTAAAAATCAAAATCTAATACTTTTATAGAAAAATGGAAAAAAGCCATACGTTTTTTTAGTATATGAATAAGACTACCTGCCAATTTCCAGTGTTTACTGTTAAAAGTGACTTCCAAAAATGTCTGTAAGTGGCGATGTTAGATTTGAGAAAGCCTGAATTCGAGGCGTACGACGCATTTACTGCGAAAACGCCGCCGCGCAATCCAAGTTTGCATTGGAATGGGGTATTCTATAAAGAATGGGTAGAAGAATTTTAAGTGTTTACTATTAAAATTGACTTCCGAAATATGTTTGCAAGTGGCGAGGTTAGATTTTAGAACAGCCTGAATTCTTTGCGCGGCGCATTTAACGCGAAAAAGCAGCCGCACGATCCAAGTTTGCCTTGGAATGGGGTATATTTTATAAAGAATGGGTAGAAGAGAAGTGACCACTGCAGTGGCGACCCAAGGCAATTTCTTTAGTCGCCACTTTTAAAAATCTAGTCGCCATGTGGTGAGTGGCGACCGCTAATTTCTAGCTTTACGCGAAAGCATATTATGGTTTATGTGTATTCAGATTCTTCGAATCACAAAGAAATAAAAGTATTCTTTATATTTCTACGGTTCTTTGATCCAGAACACTGAATCACTACTGAAATTGTCATGAAATCATTAAGAAGGTGGTGCTCCAGTTGATACGTGGTGGATTGACATGTGTTCTCACTTTTGCATGAATAATATTCCTCATAAAAATAGGCCCACCAGTGACCGAGAGGTTATGTCCTCGAAGCTGGTATACGTGAGGTGCTGGCTTTGATACCTGGTCGCACTTGTTGGCTTAGCCGTTAGGAATTTTCCGTAGTTTTCTCTGAAACTAGCGTAAACATGGGCTAGGACCTTTTAGAAAGACCCAACGGAGGACTCTCCTACTCAGGCCTAGAGCCCTGGTGCAGACAGTTGGCCTTAATGGTAATACTACCACCACCTCACAAAAATATGCTAAAGTTGGTTGAATTCATTTTATGTCCTCCTGGCAAAAACACTTCCACAAAGCAACTGTTTTCCTCAATAAACAAATATAGATACTATGTGAAAAAAATCCCCTTTACATACCTACTTTAAAAACTTATTAACTACTAAAGACTAATTTAGGTTATACTTGTGAAAGTTTTTATAAAATGTTGATAAAGAATGACTGTTCGTTAAAAAAAAACAAATTGTTTCATCTACAGAATATTAATTTTATTTTTTCATTTGCTAATTTTATGTTTTCTTTTATGATTATGATTTTAATAAAAAATGTCTATCAATTTTTTTATGTAACTGCATGAACGTACCACAAAAAAAAAAAAAAAAAAAAAACTGTCAACAGCAAAAATTAGTAATTAATAATAAATCTATATTATTGAGTGACACCTAAAAAAATTAGGGATTTTTCCTCTTGTATCCATATCATATATTATTAATTTAAATTAAGGTGTACTGATCCAAATTCATCATTTCAGAAAAAAATGTTTCCACCACTTGTATATAAAGTAGCTTTTGAATTGGTTTTTGCAATTGTTTTCATTCAATTTTGTGTCTTCTAAAATGACCTCTTTTTCAAAATTGAATGTCTTCTATTTCCCTATAAAATAAAAGACATTGCGTAATTTCTCCTCTTTCTCTAATAAAAAATTCTGGTTACCTTATACATAAAAAAATAAAGTAAGTTATTCATATTTTGTGGCGAGTAACTATTTTTTTTCAGCGAGTGTAATCTAAGTTGAAATTTTGGGCCCTGCTCTAAAGTAAATTTATTCCTATTTGATACCACAAAAATAAAAAATTATATATATATATAATATATTATATATATATATATATATATATATAAAGAAAAAAAAGTAGAAGGCTTGTTGCATTTGCTTTGTATTACTATGCAAACTTTCATTTTCCGTTAAAATTTCAGTTTTTTCCTTTTTGAGGTGTCAACTATATTTAATGTTCTAATTATACTGTTAAACACAATGTGATCAATCGGTGAATTTCATTGTGGCTTCGTGGTTTCATTGTTGTTCATCTGCTTTGAAATATGCATTTTTAAATCCATATGGTTCCTGTTCTGGTTGTGGCAGGCTGGGGGAGTGTTGCCGGCATAAAACTAGTGTAACCCCACAGGCAAGTCACAAGTCTTGCCGCCTGCCTCCTTCTTCCTACCTTGTGTTTCTTAGGTTGTTTTTTCATTAATTTTGATAAGTTTATGGTTTTAAGTTAAGATTTGTTGTTTTAGTTTATTGATTCGTTTGTTTTGCAGGCTGTTAATTAATAGATCTGGTTTCTTTACATTAGTGTATTTCATCCACTGATGATTTTTTTTTTTTTTTTTATCTTATTGGTCACTGGTGTTTCAGTGATCTTCTATCTGTTGCTTGGCTTCTACTATGCTTAATAGATCATCTTTATTATATATATATATATATATATATATATATATATATATATATATATATATATATATTTTTTTTTTTTTTTTTTTTTTTTTTTTTTGTTATCCATGATTTTTTTTTTTTTTTTTTTTTTAATGTCTTCTTTCATATAGGATATTCTCAAATTTATCGGCAAAATCAAATGCTTCGCTAGGATTTTTTCTGTTTCTGCAACACAAACAGTCTTAAGATTGTTAAAGTGTTAAAATATTTCATTTGATGTTTATTTTATTTATTTTAAAGAACTGTGCCTCTTTTCTTTTTCTGTTTCTGATGAATTGTACAAATCATTTACTGAATTGCTGTGTTCTTTAACCACTTCACTGGCCAGTGTAGTGTGGGGAAGGCTATGTTTCTTTCAAGTTATCTCAGGATGGCTGGTGAAGTGGTTACATTTAATTTCAATAACCATTTCATCATCTATAAAGAAATCTGATGTTATTTCACCACCTTTCAAAACATATTTCACAAAAATAGCATACATGCTTGAGTTTCTGAAGAAACAAAAGTTATTGTCTGTTCTGTTTCAGTGTAAATATATGAATATAATTCCACTGAAAAATATCAGGAACTATTTTTAATAATACTGGAGGATACTTCTTTCCTTGCAGATTGAGATATGTTTAACCCTCGCTTTCCCAAGATCAAGGCGTTACTGCAGAAAAATTGCTTTCAGGTGCCGCTTGGCATGTTTGGCAAAAATCACCAGCAACTTTTTCTATCATTTAGAACAAATCGTCATGCAACATTCCACTAGTTACGTTTGCTATCTCTGGTGAATTAGTGCATTTTTTTAATGAGGCGGGCTTAACTAAATTTCAACTACAAAATGGGGTCAAAATGACCCCATCTTGGGAAAGCGGGAGTTAACGTATATTAATGGAAATGATACTTTTTTATTAAAGCAAGAAATTACTCAAAAAGATTATTTCTATAGTAAGCCTTTTACACCTTCATCACATGGCTGTAATTTTTTGGTTGTCAATTTTGGTAAAAATTTTAAATGAATTGTTTTAAATTTTGAATTGTCAAAATGTGCACTAAAGTTATCTAAGACTAAACTAATATTTCATCCTATTCTTTCAAATTTGTTGTTCATTTGCTCAAGTCACTTTTACAAATAAATCTGTGGTAGTTCATGTTTTTTATTTTTTTATAGTAGAATCATGTATCATTGGTAATGTTTCTATTCCTTTTAAACAGTAGAGATTTGCAGTTTTCTTTATGATTACAAGGTGATAGACTAATACAATAACATTAATAGTAATCAAAAGGGTTCATGTTTTTTTTATACACATTCCACTGGAAAAACTTAGTACCTTTTATGGTTGAAGTTTTTGTCGTGCCAAGACTGGGCACTAAGTACATAAAATAGGCCACTGAATATATATAGGTCCATACATATAGGCCATTGAAAACCCAGGTGTTGAAAGAACAACAGGAAATCTGGTACTAATTATCTTCTAACTATCAAATATTTAATTTTATGGGACTCACCACTGGTAGCCTTCATCAGATGTAAAATAATAATTTCTAAATGAAACGGACCTCCCAAAAAAAAAAAAAAAAAAAAAAAGAGAGAGAGAGAACGAAGGTGTAAAAGATCAAATTCCTTTATTAGTGTCTTCATACTTGATAATCAAAGCAAAGGCATCAATTGTTGGGGAGCATCCAACATCTACTAAAGAATAATGTTCCAACAAGAAAAGAGAATAAATGAACTCCTCCTCCCTCACTTCATTACTGGGACTGCAATGCTCTTTTCCACAACACACAAAAAAAAAGGGGAGAAAAACTGCCTTCTGCCAGCATGCATCAGCTTTTTAAGTGGGGAAAAGGTTATCTATTACGAGAAGCCACCAACTCATTGCTAGACAGGTGCAAAGCAGATGACCGGAGAACTGTGAAAGGCTAACGGACATCTTTATAAACTAAAGAAAATAATAATGACATAATCGTCAAAAGTGAGAAATATTTTAATAAAGGGTTGTTACCCTGAACAATGCCAAATGTCTATAGAGTTCCATTAATTAGATTTAAATAATCATTTTGGTATTTCAGAAGAGAATTCAAAACAAAAAATTGACGAATGGAAAAATTGGGAAGACATGAAATAAAATTGATTGACAAGGTGTTAATTGAATTTTGAAGAATAAAAAATGAATAAATATTTCTTAAAAAAAAAAAAAAAATCCTACAATCAAATATTTAAATATATATAAACAAGCATATATATATTCAAAAAATAAGGGAATATATATGCAGACATTTTAAATGTTAGTTCTCAGATACATATTTTAGATTTCTTTTTACGTATCAGATGAAATGCACAGGATCAATGATGCAATCTTCATTGCCTATTTCATGGATGAGATTAGCAAAAAAACAAAAAATGCTGAAACTGTAACCCAAAGGCAAAGCAAAACATTGAAATAAAATGCTAGAATTTTGAGGACAAAATCTATTATACTAGAGTAATATTTATTTATTAATTTTTAATCTTCATTCTATAAAAAAAGAATAAATACACAGCAGAAACACAAAAAAGCTTAGAAAACTGGAAAAAAAAAAAAAAAAATCTGAAAAGCTCAATGTACAAAAAAGCTGAAAAATCTCATCCCTGCTAATTGTAACTTCATATTTTAATTCATATAATTTAAAAAATAATTTTTAAACACAATTTTTGTAAAATAATAGATAAGAAATCTTCAATAAAAATATGAATAAAATAAATTGGCAGGCTATTCAATTTGGATATATTATACTTTTTTTATTGTAAAATATTTTTAAACAAACATACTAAAATTTTTATTTTAGATAGCTATTCTAATGCTAAATTGTAAATTTCTTTCCACATAATAAAATACTTAAAAAGCTAACTAAAATTTCAGTGCAAAATATTTTTAGACAATTTTGGACAGTTTAGAAAACTTTTGTTGGTGGTAAAAAAGTGATGCCCTGACCAAAATCAGTTTGAACATCCTAAACCCCAACCCTGATTAATTGCTGAAAACGAAATTGTTGAAATGAAAATGGATGGGGAAAAAAAAAAATACATATATATTCTTGTAGAAAAATAGTGTTAAACATGCGTCAAATAAGGAGGGGGGGGGGGGGGAATTTTTTCTTTTTCTTAAAACGATCTTAAGTAACAGAAAAAAGACATATCAATAAATAAAAAAATATTCTAAAAGAAAAATACCATTTTCAGATTCTGATGCATTTTCAATCATTTCACTATGAACTTCCTGCAGTATAATTCTGTTTGAAAAATCATCATCATCTTCTGACATTTCTCCTGCTGTAGCTGCTAAAGAAATTTATATTTTTAATTTAACAAAAGTTAAAGCATTTTACTAATTAAATATTCACATTTATTTGAGATATAGACAGAAAAGACATATGTTATGGCTATCACAACTTTATTTTCCTACAAAAATTCAGTACGTACAAATTATTTTTTTAAATTATTATCCATGACAAATGAATGCAGACAATTTTCATTTCAGAGAAGTATAACACTGAATAAACAACAAAGGTCGATTTATTTTCTACATTATAATAACTAATAAAAACCTTAATTTTAGCTTCAAGAAGAATTTGTGGATTTTTAGATGAAGTACTTTCTTGTTAGGGGGTTCCGTCTCATCCTCAACGCCTATCCACAGATAGGTGGTGTTGACTTCAGGTGAACTTCAAAAAATTAATTTTAAAAAACAAAAATTGCTCAATATAATAATCCGAATTATGCTTTGTTTCGTGAGACAGTTGAAATAATTAACAATTTGGAAGCTTGCAATGGCAGCGAATCAAAAGCCGCCCTCGACCCGACATGGCATCACTTTCTGGAGGAAGAGAAGTTAACTTGAGCCATGCACCACCTGTGGATAGGTGTTAAGGATGAGGGGGATTCGATTCCCCTAACAAGAAAATACTTCACCCAAAAATCCACAAATTCTTCTTGAAACTGAAACTTAAGGTTTTTAGTTAGTTATAATGTAAGTGTGTGCTTCAATTTTAATTTTTAACTTTCTACAGACATTTAAGAAAGTTTTATTTTTGTTTAAAAATGAAAATTGGAAAAAAAAAATGATTATTTTGTTTTAAAATTATCACAGATAATGGTCTTGTCTAACTATTCGTTTTAGAATGTATTGACAAGTTCTTTTGAAAAACACTCATTTTGAAACTTTACACCACTCCAGGGTCAAACCATATACAGTATGGAACCGTTTATCCGGAATTATATTTCCAAACAACTAATTTCCAATGCATAAAAAAAAAAAATATATATATATATATATATATACACATTATTTTTTCCTAATAATAATGGTTTAACATTGTAATCTGAAACAATTAAAAGTAAAAGAAATATTTAATAAATAACAATTCCATTTAATTTTGTTACATTTATTTAAAAGTAGTATTTATGTATTTAACAGGGAATATAAGTTAAAGGTCTTAATGTACAATGTAGACTGAAAAGAAAGATTTTAGTTCTGAAAAATATGGATAGATGGCGCCACTACACAATATCATAAAGGTGGTAATTTTATTTATCTAGATTAGATTGGGTGAAATGGAGTAATTGGTCCTGTACTGAATTTTATTTATTTTATTATTATTTTATTTATTCATTTATTTATTGGAGGGGGGGGGAGGAGGGAGTTATTAATTAAAACCAAATTACTTTTAAAATATAATGAATATTTTGCACTTTCATGGACATTAAAAATTAATTTTCATAAGAAATAAAAAGAAAAGCCTGTAAAATCAGGTCATAATTTTTTAATCTTTAGTAATATTCAATGTTTTAAAATCACTGGTTAATCATGTTTCAAAACACTTGGATTTGGGCAGATTTTCATTTTTATAAAAAAATTAAGTTTCAAAGATTTTTTTTTTTTTTTTTTTTTTTTTTTTTTTTTGACATTTTAAATTTTGATTAATAACTTATCTTGATTAAAAATTATTTTAATATTTTTATTTAAAAAAAAAATAAAATCAGGTTAATTATTTAAATTTGATTAATTGATAAAAAATATTAATTTTTGGTTTAAAATAGTTATTTTAAATGAGAACTATATGCAATAATTCTGATTAATAATGTTTGCTTAATGAGCAACCAGTTATCTGGAAAAACCAGTTATCCAGAATAGTCTCGTAAAAAGGATTCTGGATAATTGGTTCCCTACTGTAATTTCATAGAAGTGTGTTCCTCAACTATTTTTGTTTCTTTTGATCATGGTTGGCAAGTTTTTGACAAGTGACAGTTTTAACCATGGTTAAAACCGTCATGTCAAAAACTGTCAGAAACCTATATTTATAATTTAATTGTCATATAAAAACTTAGCTTAATAGAATATAGTTTTTAAAGATTTTTTAAAAAGTAAATATACTATAGTTATTAATAGCATCTAAAAGTTGCATTATATGCTACTACTATAACTACCCTATATGTTTATAAAACTCACTCTTAAAATACTAATAAGAATGAAATCATAAACACTCAAAGGAAATTCAAACGAGATCATATCTTCTCTCAAAAGTCGAATCATTTTACAATGATTTGATTTCTCAGCCAATTTTGTCTTTCCTCCACCTGCTTTCATTTCAGATATTGAAAATTTTAAGCTCGAGAAGTATGAAAGTTTAAAAAATATTTATTTTCAAACAATATTTAAAGATTTTTTTTTTTTTTTTAAATCTGTGGAAGTGCATTTTTTTTTTTTTTTAATTATTATTAAAATAATACAATAAAGGCCACTATTTCTTAATTTTCCGACCATATCTGTGTTTTATGCCTTTATATGTATGTAGATATATATTTTGTAATTATGTGTGTGAATATCAGGTATAACTTTGACTTGCGAGTGGCCAGTGAGTTAATCATGTTCAGTGGCCACTGGCCACTTACAAAAATTGTAAGTCTTGACCTCTAATTACGCCTCTTTGAACTTTATTCATTAGTTTCCGAAAAGTTGATATCCTTAACAAATAAAATACATAGAATAACAGCTCAAAATATAAATATTCAAATAATGTTAAGGAAGTTTACATACCTCACGATCCCTCGTGGCAATGACGATTCTAATGTAGGTCACAAAATTTACTTTTGCAATAGAAAACACGATAAGTAATTTTATCTTGAAAACAACACAACGCTATACAGTAGAGAGCCAGAAATCCGCCGACCTAAAATATGCCAAAGTCCGAAATCCGCACAGCTTGTCAAATATATAAACGATAAAATTCACTATACTATATATAAATTACAAACTGCAAATCAGAATTTAAAAAAATGATCTCGAATGTAGATTCTGTACTTTCATTTTATGATTATAAAAGAAAATTAATAACATAAAAGACTATCAGAACCAAGTTACTGATAATGAAATTATTGACAGTATATTTAATCCATCAATGAGGTGTACAATAACAAAATAATTTTTAAAAATGTTATCTGATGAAGACATAACCATACAAAAGAACTAACTTAAATTCTTAAAACAATAAATTTGTGTTACAAAATAAGAATAAATGACAATGTACAATATAAGGGGAAAAAAAAAGAAAATCTCAATGATGTATGTATGTACATGTACAAGTGTAGTTTTGAAAACAAACTACATGTCAATAGATTTTATCGAAATTTGACAAATTTAATTTTTATTTATTATTTCGTTATGTACATTCTTTTAATGTTCAGTGCTATTCTTATGTATCTAATAATTTAATATTCAAGTGAAATTGTGTTATTATTTGTTAGTGTGTGTTTAGTTTGAATAATATTCTGCTTTTATTATTAAAAGTGATAATCATTTTTTAAGGGCCCCGAAATCTGCCAAATCCTAAAATCCGCATAACCTCTGGTCCCGAGCTGTGCGGATTTTTGACTCTCTACTGTACTTCCAAACATACACATCACATTACATTACAATAATCAACCTGTTCACTCACATGACGCGATAGGTTCTGCAACCTATCGGCTCATTCAGGAAGCCCTATGGTACTACTTGCTCCCTGGCACAACTAACCCCGGTTTCCCTACATATATATACACTACAAAAGTTCTGAAACATTTCATGAAAACATGCTGTTTGCTATTTAACTTAATTTTGTGTTCAAAAGACTTTTTTTAATTTCACGATGTGTAAAATTCTTCAAATGTACATCAATTATCCTTTCTTACAACTACTTGGTATTCATTCGGTACTCGGCCGAGTACTACTCGGTGCAGCACTAGTTATTATAAATGCTCATAACTGGTAATGTTTTATAATTAATACTAATATTTACTGAATACTAATTAACATCTAATTATTAATTGACTTTGTTTAGATTAATTTTTAAAATGAAATTTTTTGAGCCCCTCCCATGAGTTTTGAATTGCTACACCCTTGTAATAAATCACTGCTATTAGAATTAAACATTAAATATTTGAATATACATAAACTGATAGTAGTAAAAAATTTGCAATACTTTATTTCAAAAATGAATATTATACCAATATCTGCAGCAGCTTCAGTTTCTTCTACGTTATCATTAGGGTTTTCTGCAACAACAAATGATCTAGAAGAGTTTGAGGCTTCATTTATATCTATAAGTAAACAATTAAGAAAAATTAAAGAATTAAATGTGAAATATTATAAATGAGGGACAATTGTAAGAAAAGGCAATTTTCATTTGCATGACATATCAGGGCACAGCACATATAACAGCTTTAAAAACAAGTGACTGAATATTTTTAAATGACCAAAAGATTATTCAAATACCTACAAATGAAATAACTTATTTGGTGTTTTTGATTAACATAAATATACTTTAAATGCCTATAACAATTTAAGAGACACATGTATTAAATTTTATTCATATTAATATATTAAAATCCTTACTGACAAACACAAATTAATATTGTATTTATTAGAAATACAGGGTTAGCAAGTTTTTGACAATTGATGATTTTATCAAGATTTTTACAATCATGTCAAAAATCTTATTTTTTAACTAATAATGTACTTTTTTTTTTCTCTAATAAGTTGCTTTATATATGAAACAGTTAATATAAAAAAGTTGTAAAGAACATCTATTCATTGCAAAACTTAACTATAAGAAAATTAGAGTTGAAATACATTTCTATAACAGTGGCAGATTTAAGGGGAAGCCCCCCCCCTCCCCCAAAAGCACTAACATTCCCAATTGGATGTTACAATTGCAAATTTTCATTGATCTGGAATAACATCTTCAAAACTCTTAGCCCCCCACCAAAAGTTAAGTTCTGGATCTGCCACTGTTCTATAATCATCTTAATTTATTTGATATAATAAAAAAAAATTACATAGTATCTAAAGAAATAAATTGGGAAGTAAACGTTTGTATATATTCTCAGAATTTATTAATACATTCCAGTCAATGTGCCAATTTATTGACACATTGACTGACAATAAAGCTACAAGATAACACATAGTTTAACTACGAATTATTTCATAACAGTGGTCTGCAAGGGGCAAAATTTTGTGGCCCAGCCCGGTATAACATCAAAAAGTTCAGCCTGTGCCTATCCCAGCACACTTAAAATAATAAATAAAAGAAATTGCATTATGCAAAAAATTTTTAGTGTATTTTTAAAAGGTTAATTTATATAGCAAAGCAATAGATTATCCATTAACAAAATTACTGATTTTAGAAGACAATTATAAATAAACAGAAATTTATTATCACTAAAAGACAGAGGGCGCACAGACAGAAAGTCAAACTGAAGTATTCATTAAATAATTTGAAAAGTATTAAAAATGGTTAATATTATTAAAAATCTACTTTCATCTACTTCCACATATATCCCGTACTTATGAATGGAAAAGTAAGTACATGGGATTCGGTAAAAGGACATATAAAACATTATATAAATAAATATTAAACAAAATACCTTATTATTCGACTTCGTGCGTTGCAGAAGAGCTCTTTTCGGACGGGGGGCCCCTTCCGTCTTCAGTGTCGTCCGCACTTCGCGGCTGGCAGTCGTAGGTTTGATGTTTTTCCTTAAGTAGGTGCCGCCATATTTCTCCCATCTCTGCCGACTCGTGGTCATTAATTGCGTCACTATGATGCGCAATCTCTATGCTTTCACGGATATACGCGTAGGTGGAGTTGTTATAGTTTGCTATTTTTTCTACATTTTCAAAATCAATTTCTATGTCATCTTCAAAATATTTTCTAGCTAGCGCGGTGGTACGGCGATTAAAAACGATATTAAATTTAATCGCCGTACCACCGCGCTAGCTAGAAAATATTTTGAAGATGACATAGAAATTGATTTTGAAAATGTAGAAAAAATAGCAAACTATAACAACTCCACCTACGCGTATATCCGTGAAAGCATAGAGATCGCGCATCATAGTGACGCAATTAATGACCACGAGTCGGCAGAGATGGGAGAAATATGGCGGCACCTACTTAAGGAAAAACATCAAACCTACGACTGCCAGCCGCGAAGTGCGGACGACACTGAAGACGGAAGGGGCCCCCCGTCCGAAAAGAGCTCTTCTGCAACGCACGAAGTCGAATAATAAGGTATTTTGTTTAATATTTATTTATATAATGTTTTAATGACTTCGTTTAAATCATAAAGTTATAATGGACATATAAAAATCCTTTTGAATGAACTTGTAAACAAAACTAATCCAAACATTTTCAATGGAGAGATGCTTTTGCACATCTGAAAAATTAAGCTAATTTTATTACAATTAGTGACCTGGAAAGTAGCGAAAAAGTGCTTAAGTCAAATTTAAGAAAATTTCTGAAAACTTTAACAATGTAACATTGTTAAGTAATGTAAAGAGATGATAATTAAAAATATTTTATGAAAATCTACTAAATGTGAAAAATTTAATCAACACATTAAAATACAGTTTTCTATTGTAAAGGGCAGATAAATAGAATTTTCAAATAGTTAAAGTACAATTATTTAGTTTTTTTTAAAAAAAATTTATAACTTAATCAGAAAAAGACGTTAAATTTTTTTAAAATTTTGATTTTAATGAACAATTAATTTTTTATATTGACTTATGACTCGATATTAAAAAAAAAAGGAAGAAAGAAAATATTTCTGAATTCTCTGATTAAAACAGAAAATGCTCTGAAAAAACCTTGATTGAACCCAGTTTTTTTCAAACTCTGATTCTTAGTATTAGTACTGCCCATCTATTCCTACCCATTACCACTTTACCTCATTTTTAAATTACTTTTTTATTTTACACATGACATAGCTGCTTTTTTTACTACTGTTAAAATCTAAACAAAGTTCCAGAATCAAGTTTCTTAAATCACAAGTATGGATACTTAGCAGAGGTCAATCAAGATTCAAGGCAAGGCATTGAAGCCCCTTTTCAAAATTCCACATCATAAAAGAAGGAGCCTTTAATAAATTCAAATCCATAAAATGGGCCTTTTTGCAAAATTCAAATTTATCAAGTGGCCCTCTCAAAGTGGCTAATCGGACCATTGGTGCGAATAGTGTACGGACTATTCGGACTATCTTTTCCAAGGAGAATGTTAGCACTGATAAAAGAGTAAAATTTAGAAATAATATAATGTGTCTTGTCCCTGTGCATGAAAAATTATCTTTTTTACTTTTTTTTTTTTTTTTTAGTGTAAGAGTGCGGTAGAGATTAATTATTTTCACAGAAATTTTGTACTCTAAATGATGTTAAAATTCTTCATAAAAGGGCAATAACTCAAAATAATTTGTAAAAAGCAAAAATGAAAATAATAAAGATTTCGAAAATTGAATAATAAAAATAAAAAATGCAACATGAAAACAGATATTGGTAAATGAGTATTTTCAATCTTTGAAAAAATCTTCGCAATATTTTTGTTTATGAATATGTATAAGTAAATCTGAATATTCAACTACATAGATGTTATTCGTTTTTTTTTTATTTCTTTTCCTTTTTCTTTTTTAAACAATTAAACCGTTCCAATATAATTCGATGCAAACCAAACCCAATTTTCTATACAAATATACCGTAAAATCCCGACTATAAGTGCCCCCTCCCTAGTTTTAGGCAATTTTGAATTTTTCCCATAATCCTGAAAATAAGCCATCCCCTACCTTTTTTTTTTTTTTTTTTTTGGAGTAAAAAATTAATTTTCAAAATCTTATGTATATTTAATGATGCTAAATAAATTTATTCTTTAAAATAATTTTTACAGCAAAAATTACTAATTCCCCACTTCTCTATTTTTTTTTTTTTTTTTTTTTTAACAAAACAAAACTTAAGTGGAAATGAGAACTATAAAATAATTACAGCTCTACATTGAAATTGTAAACCTATTTTTTGATAGATGGCAGCACTAGTCTTTCTTCCAGAAAAATTTTTTATAGGCTTCAATATTCATTAAAATCATAATTAAATGTATAAGTAAACTTTTCTTTATTTACCTTTCATAGTATACTAAATAATAAAGTTATTTTATTTATTTATTTAACAAATATTGCATTTTTTATGTATTACTAGCTTCTCTTTTAATTTAATTATTTCAATTAAAATTGATGAAGCAAAAGACAATCTTTCTATTAATAAAGTAAGTCTTGTTTACTTTATTTATCAAAATTAAAAGTTTTCTTGAATGCATATATTTTAAATTAATTATTGTATTGATGTAATAATTTATTACATCAATAAAATTATCTGTAATATGCATGTTTAATTATTATCTGGATTTTTAACTTCTTATATCAATAGATGGTGCCAACATACAATTTGTAGTTAAAAATATATATATATATTCGTAAAATGTTATGTTTAACAATACATAAAATATGTTTTATGCATTTCACATCTACCTAAATATATACTCTTATTATGTTAAAAGTTTGAATTTGCAGTTGAAACAAGCAAAATCATTAGTATGTTACAGAGAAAATTCAAGATAAAACAAGCAAAATCATTATTATGACCAGCGCAACAAGGAAGCGGTCCGAATAACCTCCACACTAATCACACCAATGGTCCAAATAGCAACGGCCGTAGCCCTCTACAAAATTTAAATTCATAAAATTGACCCCTTTCCAAAATTTCATTTAATGTTTTAAATCCCTCTATCACAAAAATCTTTTATGCTTTCTGTGACAAGTCTTGTTGGTATAACTTCAATATATCCCCACAGCTAAATTTGGCGATTTTTCTTGGGTGCCGATTTGAACAATAACGATGTCGTTCTGGACTGTTTGCGATATAATATGGCAGCCTATATGTTTATTTTGGATTTATTTTATGATTTAGATTATGATTTTATCATTTATGGTTTTTAGATTTAGGGTCAGGTGGGGTAAAATAGGTCAAAAACAGCATATTTTACGTTTGCACTTAAACAGCAGAAACTGTATTGGTTCCATTTGTCAAAAAATTGCACAAAATATGCAAATGAATATTCCTTATGACATTTTAAGAGAAATATCTCTGAAAAAAAAAAAAAAAAAAATGTGTACTGAAAAATAACTTAAAATATGCTGTTTGTGACCTATTTTACCCCATGGGGTGGGGTAAAATAAGTCATACAGGGGGTAAATTACCCAGGGCTCGCGTTGGTGCGCTAATTTTAATGAAAGGGATGCACTTTTTTTCTAATCACGGGTCCCGAGGTCCCGTAATTTTTTTTTTTTTTTTTACTTATTTTTTTTTTCTTTTAAAACTTATGTATTCTCTTCATCCCCCGAAAATATTTTTTATTCTAAGACAATAAATTTTCTTTTATTTAATTTCATTCTTTCATTTCTGAGAATTTACTTTGATGGGCTATAGTCTAAACTTAACTGACAAATCGCCAACAGCTGCATCTGCTCCGTAGCTCCGGTCGAACGTGACGTCACTTTTCATCCCTCCCTTGCCCCTCCTGTCCTGACGGAGCGAGTGCGAAGAGTCCGAGATCTAGCATAGTCGTACGTTTTTTTATTTTTAATCAATTCTTCTCTTAGGTTGGAAGTATCAATTAATTAGAACAAGGAATCCATGTCAAAGCAACGAAACTATAAAAAAAGTGGGAAAATGAATTTTCCTGGCTGGAATATCGCGACGGCAAAATGTTTTATACAGTTTGTCAAAAAGCTAATTTTAAGAATGCTTTTACAGAAGGTTGTACTAACTTTCGGAGAAGTGCACTTGTGCGACATATAAACATCGAGGGAAAGGATGGAGCATCAGGTCAACACTTAAAAGCTATAAAGATAACAGAACAACAAGCCCTCTTCAAAAAGTGTGCAGAGAATCAAACTAAAAAAATAGATTCTTCATTAGAAAAGCAGTTATGAACTGTCTATTGGTTAGCTAAAGAGCAGCTGCCAGAAGTAAAATTTTCTTCATTAATAGATCTGCAAGTAAGTAAAGCTTTCATTACAATTTCTTATTTATTTTCTGTTGCATTAAAATATTTTCTCATGTAGATGAGTTGTGTATAGATAATGGAATGTAAGAACACCTGCCTTTTACATTTACGAAATTTACAGCTATTAATAATCTATAGAATCAAACCTCTCTTTTTTTTAAATCATATACGATGTATTATATCAGAAATTCATTATTATGGGGGAAAAAACTGATATTTATTGAGTCTTAAGGCTATTCTCAAACAAATAATCCGTCTGAATCAATTCCATAAAGCTTTCCGACCTACAACTGTCAGCGAAAAAACGGCAAGAGGTAATACCAGCAAAAATTACTCTGAAACAAAACCAAAACTAGAATGATACCGGCAAGAGGCTATGGGCGGACACAAATGCTCGCTGCTTGCGAGGCGGGAGAAGAGATGCGCCGCGCGATGTGTGGAATAACATCCTTATCTTTTCATAAGCCCAGTTACGTTCCGACAGATATTTATAGAGAGAGATTTTTCTCTTTGCAGTGTTATCTTGACTGTATCTTTTTTTCAGAATTTTTAAACTCTTGAAAAATTGAAATAACCTTCTGAAACTCTGAAATTCCGCCTAATGATATTAGAAAAGAATATCCTGAAAAAATATCCGCGATCGGAAAAAAACTTCCCGAGATGATATTATTCCATTTAAAAATAGTGAAAGGGGGGAAAACACTGACCCACTTATAGTATTTTTCATTTCATTAAAACTTAAGAGATGATTTTATCATGCTAGCAATTATTCTAAATTTTAGAATGTTTAGTAACTTTAACTAGTTAATATAAATAACTATAGAGCTAATAAAGTTATTCCATTCGGGATAAGACTTAGACGACCTAGAACTAGCTATAAAATCTGCGATGCTCTATAATTTGCCAAAATCGGACATTGGAGTAACGCGAAAAGCAAAGCTTACTCAGGTAATCGAAACAGCGTGCACGGCAAGTTAACCGGCTCCGGGAATTCCAGTACCGCGCTTTATTTTATCCATAACAATTTTTCCCATAAAAATTCAAAGTATTTTTTTTTCTTCCCCAAACCTAAAAAAAAAAAAAAAAAAAATGAATAAATAAGTTTGGCACAAAAATAATCGTTCCTGCAGGTCACAAGTTGTGCACCACTACTTTAATAATAAGAATGGCTAGTTCAAAATCTAATGAATTCAAAAACGAGGACAAAACAATTTCATGAATCCAATACTTTCTGCTTATAGAATAAGTGTAAAAGAAAATAAAAATGAAAGATATAGCTTGAACTTCAAAGTTACGGGAAAAAATAAATAAAAAAAATCAGATGAAACCGCATTCGCAGACAGCTGCACCCTAAAACAATTTTTTTTTTTTAAATAAATGAACTGCGGTTCTACTGCTTCTGCCGATTTTTACGATACATTTTTATCAATATATATTATTTTTATTTTCTTATTGAAATTAAAGATAAATACAAATTGGTGAATTTTTTTTTATCAAAGCCTTTTCAAATTAGATCGCCACGTGGCGAGTGGCGACCGTGAATCTTAAACTCAACTGACAGGTAACAAAAAATCTTTTTTTTTTTTTCCCTTCCCTGTGCTGGTCCTTTGTGGGGGCATTTCGCCAATATTACTCAAATTATTATTATCATTTTTCTTTTCTTGATAATAATATACATTTTATACATAGACAATAAATGAAATTATTGTGAAATAGCTGAAAGTTACAATTACCTTCAAAACATCTTGTTTTTAGAATTGAAAGACTAATTTTTAAACATTTTAAAATGATAATAAATATCTTTAATAATCAGATTGTTTGAAATGTATATATGTGTATAAATATACATATATATTTAAATACATATAATTTTTCTTTCACAGAAGGAAAATGGGGTTGATTTTCCTGGAGGAGTTTACACTCATCATTCAGTAATTACTGAAATGACAGAAGTACTCTCAAAAACTGTACAAGATGAACTTATTTCAAAAATAAGAGAGTCCCCTGTGATTGGCATCATATGTGATGAATCTTGTGACATTAGCAATTACAAAAAATTGATTTTGTATGTAACATTTGTGCAAGAAGGGGAACCAAAGACGGTTTTTGTTGATAATATTAATATACAGGATGGTAAAGCTGTCACAATTACAGAAGCAATTTTGAAAAAGTTGCATGATTTAAAAATTCCAATTTATAAGATTGTAGGTTTCGGAACAGACTGAGCAGCAGTCATGACAGGTCGTAAAGGGGGGGGGGGGAGGGTAGGCATTTTAATTAAAGAATCAGGAGCAAAATTTTTTATAGCTGTGCATTGTTGTGCTCATAGAATTGCACTTGCTCTTTCTCAAGCTGCCCATTCCATAGAAAAAATTAAACAGCTTGAAATTTGTTTAGGCAAATTATTTAGATTTTTCAATGACAGCCCAGTAAGAGAAAGTGTTTTACATCAAATTCAAGAAATAAATGATGAACAAATTAAATTAATTGAACCAAAACAAATCCGGTGGATTAGCTTATATGAAGCCACTGTAGCTGTCTATAATAGTTACAATTCAATAATTGAGAGCTTAAACATATTGCGGCAAAAAGCAATGACATGAGTTCTGTAAAAGCGAAGGGGCTATTAAAAAGTTTAAAGAGTCCTTCAATGCCTTATTTTTTGGCAGTTTGTATCGATATATTACAGCCCATAAACAAATTATCCAAAATGTTTCAGGAAGATAACATTAACTTCTCCAAAATTAAACCCCTGGTAAATATGTGTGTAGATTCATTAAGCTCTCTTATTGATAGACCTGGGGAACAAGAACAATCTCATGTCAGACAGATACAAAGTGAAACCACAGAGTTCGAAAGCGATTATGAAGAAAATTCATCCAAAACAATAGAAGAGTTTATCAAGGCAGTAATTAATAATATAAATGATCGCTTTCCATATAAATCTGTGAATGTACTAACAGCAATTAGTTTGCTATTTAATCCAGGAAGTTTCCCTAAAAACAAAATAGATTTACAGGATTTCGGAAAAGAAGAGCTCAATACAATAGACCATTTTGGTCATGGAACAACGGAACTACTAGATGAAAATGAATTGAAAATTTTTTTTTTCCAACTCAAGTGTTTGGCCCTAAATTTTCCTAGCTACTCTTTAAAACAGTTTTGTAAAACTGTTATTCAGGAATATACTGAAGAATTTCCTGAATTTGCATTATTAGCTAATGTCATTCTGGTGGTACCAGTAAGCTCAGTTTTGGCAGAACGAGGATTTTCTTGCCTCAACAGAATCAAGACAAAATTGAGGAATTCTTTATCAGAAGAAAAGTGTAAAAACTTAATGATGATTTCACTAGAAGGACCAAAATTAACAGATCAAAATTGTGGTAATATATTGAAAAGAGCACAAGAAATGTTTAATAGAAAACGAAGAAATAAATAGATGTTATTTTATTTTTCTTTAATAAGTTTATTATTATTATTGTTGTTCCAAATTTATTGCTATTAGTCAAACTGGTCATAATTTTACTTCTTTCGATTTTATTAAATAAAGATTTTCTTTGTGCTTTTCATTAAGTTTATTTACTAATGTGATGTTTTAACTACATGATCAAATGCAAGCTTAACAGAGGTAAGTACTAATTTCCTGTGACGAAAAAATTAACATGCAGAACTTTTTTCTTTTTATTAATTTTTTAGTACGAAGCTTCAAAATGAAAAAAGGAATTGTGAAAAACTGTGTTTATGGAAAATATTAGCAGTTACATGTCCAAAAACAATTTTTTTTTTTTTAAGTGTCCCCATTTTTAAAAAAAGTGACCCATATTTTTCATAGTGGCGGGGTCTTGAGACCCAATTTTTCAAAAGGTCAGTGCGAGCCCTGGGTAAAATAGGTCATGCTTTAAAGCTGTTTTAAATTGTTATACAATTTACTACATGCAAGTAAAATTACAAATACACATTCCTTTTTCTGATAAAAACTTGATTTTGTGTTCTTCCAAGAAAAAAAAATGTCTATGGTCCATCATTAGTTCAAGAACTTTTAGAATTTATGATGCATCTACATCAGAAATATCTTTCTCTGGAAAATCTAACAGGAACTTCTATTTCTACTTTTTTTTTATCCCTTCAAAATTTTCATGATTATGCGAAAGATTGATGCCATGAAATATTTTCTTTGATCTTTTCCCAGGGAATTCTACTTTAACACTTTCCAACTTTTATGAATTGATTAGTATTAATGCTGTCCAAATTTTCTTTTTGAGAAAGACTTTGTTTTTTGTTTCTTTTAAAGTTGATGTTTCTGTAATTTTAGCACCTCTGTTGATTTTTTCGTCATACAATCAATTTAAAAATAAGTTGGTTGTTAAAATTACTCCTGTTTTCTGTTGCGTACGGGTTCTTTTTCTGTGTGCATTTTTCAAAGCTTCTTTAGAAGGCAATGTTTGATTGGGTGATAAAGTGTTTATAATAGCAGATTTTATGTACTTAAAAAAAGGAGACTGTATAAATAGTATCCTGTTCCATGACTGCTGAAGTCGCACTAGAATTAATTTGTCAAATTGGTGATTGATGATCTAGATTCATCCACTCTTGCATTTGAAGTTGTAGTTGATGCTAAACTGCAGAGTTTCACTCAGACAGTTTCAGGAGAATGTTGTGTCCTGCCTGCCCTTTGTATGAAAAATTGGCACCCTTCTTAAATAAGCTCGAATTAGACAACTTTTTGAATTTCACCTACAAACTAAATGTTTTGATTCAGCTTTAATATGTATTGTCTTTTTTTTTTTCTCTTAATATTAAATTATAAAATATCTATGTGTATGAGATAGCTCCAGAACAATATATAGCTTAATTTTAAATTAATATATTAAAAGAGTACATATGGAATTATTTAAAACACAAAAAAAAGTAATTAGTTACTTAATGTTTGCTAAGCCTAACATGATTCAACACCCGACCTATTTTACCTCACATGTGTTTTTTTACTCCAAAATATTAATATTTTATTTTTTTTTCACAATAGTTTAGGAAATTCATCTTACGAATGTGCTTTTTGGAATATGATAAGAAAATACTGTAAAATTTGCTTTTGAATTAGTTAAAAACCAAAGTTTTTCTTAGCAACACATTTGAGTTACTAATATGAAACACACAAATAATTACTGGCTGTAACTAAAAAGTATCAGTTACAGTTAGTTTTGCATACAAAATGAAGGCTAATATAAATAATATATAAAACCAGCAAAATTGGAATTAAAAAATGTTTGGATGTTTTTTTAAACTGACCTATTTTACCCCACCTAACCCTATGATTTAGCCATAATCGCCAACAAAAAATCACCAAATATCGTTGTGGGGATATACTGAAGTTGTTCCGTCCTGTTCGTACAAACCTTTACTGCAAGACAGTACTAACAAATTTTCTTATTTACACGTAATTTGTACATGTAACTCAGGGGTTGATACAGGCAAAAATTGGGACCCTTTTGCTGCCCCTTCACAAAATTCAAATCTCTAAAATGGGCCCCTTCACAAAACTCAAATCCTTAAAATGGGTCCCTTCACAAAATTCAAATTTATAAAAACAGCCCTTTCATAAAATTTTGTTTTATAAAAATAATACTTTTGTAAAATTTTTCCATGTTTACAGTATTATTTTTAATGAGTGTCTATACATCTATATCTATATCATTATATAAAGCGCAAAAAATTGTATGTTTGTGAAGGGTAATCTCTGAAACTACTGAACCGATTTAAAAAATTCTTTCACTGATCAAAAGCTACACTATCCCTGATTGTTATAGGCTATATTAAATTTTGATAAAATAAATTTTAGTTTAAAATCTGAGCATTTTAATTAAAATCCCCATAAAAGCCATAATAGAAATGGAAATAATGAAATATTAAAAAAATTAGCTGTTGCCAACATAAAAGAAACATTTACATTTTGTTTTTAAAATATCTTGACATGAAAAGAAAAGAAATATATTTGCACGTGAATTAAATTGAAATTCATATAAAGCTTTGCAAAATGTTAAACTTACACGTTAAATCTGACGTCATTATAAATTTAAAGTATTTATTTTTCTAATAATATAATTTGATATGATATGATATAATGTAATGATCTAAGCGTTACTTCTAAACTTTTATTAAATTATTTATTTTATAATTGTTGCCCAAAAAATTTACGGGTTAATTCATTTTTCGACATATAATAAAATATATATTTTCTCGCGAATAATAATATAAAAAGTGAATTAAAAAAATATCGTCTACATTTCATTATGCATTTGTTAAAAGAATAATTGAGAAGTTTAAATTTATTTGACGACTATTTTTAGCAACTAACAGTTATGACAAGTAGCTCAATATACATAGCGCATACAACCATTACTGCAATGCAAATAGCATTTAATTATTTGAGTAACATTATGTTGATTAGAAACCTATTTAATCTATCTATGCTCTATACTAATATATAAAGAGGAAAGGTTTATATGTATATGTAGAGAACGATCGCTAGAACTAAAAAGCCGATTTCTATTTCTTTCTTTTTTTATACTAATCAAAAGTTACACTGTCTCTAAGTGCTAGAGGCTATAATAAATTTTGGTAAAATACATTTTTAATTCAAATTTTCAATATTTTAATTGAAAACAAAGCATAGATTTGATATTGGTCGTCCTTGGCGATTTTTGTATTTCGAGATCGAAAACGTAATACGAAAATCTGTATATTTTTGTATTAAATACGAGATCTATGTTTTTACTTCAATTACCGTACTACCGTAGGTAGTGGAAGTATTGTATTCGGTCCAAAAATTTGATATAGAGTTTCACCTGATTTATATGTTTTAAGGCCTCCTGAGTCCAAAAAAGTAGTTTTTGGCAATTGGTCAGTGTGTGTGTGTGTACGAATGCATGAAATTTTCCGGGTGTCATATCTCCAAAATTAATAAAGATAGAACTACAAATCTTCACAATTGATTCAGGTCTGATGTACAGATGAATTTTCCAAATTTTGGTGAAAATTGAAAAACTGGAACTGGGTCATCGAAAACCGGAAATGGGACTGTAAGCCCGTACCTCATAAACAGCCCTAACGATTTTCTTCAAAGTTGCTATATAAACAATCTATTAGATGTCCTTTCGAATGATATAATTGGTTAGTTCAGGAAAATTGATAGGCGTCCTCTATAAACAGTTCAATTTCAGATCTCATAAGTGCCTTCCCTTAAAAACGGCTGTACGAATTTTTTTCAAACTCGCCATGTTAACTTAATACTAAATATCCTTTTGTATGTAATTATTGTTTTCCGGTCAATAATTGAGTATGCCAAGTTTTGGTAAAAGTTGGTATATCAAAAACGGCTCTAACGATTTTCTTGAAAATTGTTTCATTATTTCAATTTAGATAACCTTTCTCAAGTATTACGTGCATATTACAGGAATACTAACAGTCATCCTGATTAGGAAGTTCAGTTTTAGATCTCGGTAATTCGTGTTTAAAAAAATAACTATCTATTTTTTCCCCTTATTTTTTAACTCACTATGTAAACTTTGTTGTAGGTGTCTTTATACGTGTATCAAGTTTCTCTTACTGGAAAATCTAAAAAATAAATGCACGTACTTAATATCTCCAAGAAATGTATATAATACGTTTAATAGTGGGTAATGGAAGTCGTGTGGTTGTTTCACACCAGATTTTGTAATAGTATATATTATACGAATATTGTTTCATATTATTGATTTTTCCCTTAATATACATTATTAAAAACCATCAGTTATGGAAAAAATTAAATATATTTGCGAGATAACTTGGCAATCTTTTTTTTTTTTTTTTCCGCCAAGGATGATTGATATAAAATCTTTTCCGAAAGCAAGTAGCGCAATATACAGCCGCTAGGGAATTGCAAATGACATTTGATTATGCAAGTTTCATTATGTTGATTGGAAACACGGTTCATTTAAAATAAATTAAATGTGCATTCGCGTTAGAAATCTACTGTTGTATAGGGCTTCTTTGGCGATATTTAAAATTTGGCAATCAGGGTTCCCACTCTTAAAAAAGAAAAAAATTCAAGGACTTTTCAAGGCCTATTTGAAATTTTTCAAGCACTAGGGGAAAAATCACAGAATGCTAGGCATATACTCAAAACTTTAGTAACTACTTTCATTAGTAATATTTTTTTTTTATAATTAGAATAACTTTGCCTGTTTTCACAATACATTTTTGATGGATTGACCAAATTAACTTTTACAAGAGTCAAAAAACAATTAGTTCAAGATTTGGAATCATTATGATTATCCCAAAGTTTTTAGGTTTGAGTATTTTATGCAAAAGCAAGACAATGAAATAAGAATTTTATGACAAAATCATTATATAAGACAATTGCGTGCACATGTGGAGATGGAGATAGTTTAGCCTTGACAGAATTCGCGCTAAGCCTGTCTGTTGAAGTGGAAAATTCAAGGATTTTCAAGGACTTTGCACAAAATTCAAGTACTTTCAAGGGCCCTTGAAAAAGAAAATTAAATTCAAGTACTTCTTAAGGACTTTCAAGGACCGTGGGAACCCTGGCAATGCAATAGCTAGGACGTTTCACTCGAAGGACTTTACGTATTTGCGATGACCTTTTTAATTCACCGCCAAAATCACAAAAAATATTAACGATCACTAATGGAGAACCATTACTAAAACAATAACCAGATTACTTTGCGGACGTTAAATTTAAGAAAATTAAAAACACATAAGCTCTGTGTTTAATAGAAATTAATATTATAAGAACAAATAAATAATAATTAAAGCAATTATGACGTCAACTTTATCAAACACATATTCATGTTATACACATAGGTTTATTTTTCAATATTTTTTATTCATGAGTAAAGACATGCTTCTTTTTATGAAATAAATAAATAAATAACATAAAGTAAAAATTACCAACATTTAACAACTGATTGAAAAAAATAATTGTAAAATTATATTTTGACTAGTTTCAGTTGATAATATTGCCTGACTATAACATATAAACTGATATATTTTTTATTTTTTGCATATCAATTCATCGTTAACTAAAATTTGTTCATCCGTGCGAAGTAGGACGGGTCAGCTAGTTCTTAATAAAATGCTATTAACTTGATATTAAACATTAGACAGAGTAACTGCTAAAATGAAAGATTTCTAGCGACAATTCTTTTTTTTTTTCACAAAAATGGGTCCCAAAAATTAAAACCTGGATCAACCCCTGTAACTAAAAGACCAATATTAATAGTAGACTTGAAAAATTCTTAAATACAAGACTAAGTTTCTATTTTCTACTGAAATTTAGAACTAGCTTTCATTTTTATGGGCAAATATTTCTGCAAGTGACAATTTCTTTTCTGCGACAATGTCGCCTAAATTCTGCCACAGGGTTACCCCCCCCCCTCCTCTTCCCCAACAGAAAAGCTAAAATACTACTTGGGCATTTTAATTAAAATGCAAAAGAAAATTTTGTGGTAGGTTAAACATTGGTGTGAAATGTTACCATCTTGGCAAATGCTTGAAAAATGCACCAAGGGGTAAAGGGCAAAATTAACGGTCGCCACCGGCCACATGGCGACTAAATAAAAAAAGATGGCGATTAAAAATTATGCATCGATCGCCACTAAAGTCGCCACTTTTTGTGATCATTAAAAGATTCTAAAAATCGAGCGACGATAGGCAATCGAAGCCTTGTGATTTGCAATCTTTTTCCATCTATGGCATAAATGTCAATGTTCATTTTAAACTTGCTTTATTATATTCTACAACCTATAAAGAAGTAGAATAGTTTAATATATCTCACTCATATAATTTTTTGGACCCCCCCCCTTTCCCCTCCCGCTAACTATCTGTGATCACACAGCTTATAAAAAGCTTTATAATTTCTAATCATTCTCCATTTGCCACAAAAATATAAATATCTATTTTAAACTTACGTTATTAGATTCTAGTATCTGTAAAGAAGTAGAATTGTTTAATATCTCGAACTCATAATTCTTGTAATCCCCCCCCCCCCCCCCCCATCGATTTGCAATAACATGCTCCACTGAAGCCTTGTGATTTACAATCTTTCTCCATCCATAATATAAATGTAAATATTCATTTTAAACTTTCTTGATTAGATTCTAGAACCTATAAAGAAGTATAGAGATATATTTCCCCTCCCCCCCCCCCCACACACGCATGTGCGCTCCATTTCAACTAGCAATTAATGATCAAATGTCCTGCAAAGCACAATCTTTTTCCATTATTATCTCCATAGTATTTAGTGTATATTTAACCCATTTAAGATATTTGACAAATGTGTGTATCAAAATTTAATTTGCCTTAAATGTGTATTTTTCAAAAATTTTTGCATTTGCTTTCTTTTGAGTAGAAATCTTCCTTTTTCCTTCTCATTTTAAATTAGAAATCTCCCTATTTTTAAAGCTACAAATTTGGCAGCTAAGTAAATTATTTTTAATAAAGCAGCTAAGTTTCCATATCTATACTTTTTAAGAGGAAATATTTTAACTCTATTGAAATAAAATCATTTAAAAAAGTGTGTCTTTAGAAATCAGAAAAAATAATAAAACTGCTAACTGTATTTACACATGACCATGTAAAAGGTTGTAATGATGATGAATCAGCTGATTCATTTACTAAAAAATATCAATGTGAACTGTGAATGATAACAGCTTATTTCACTTAAATAAATTGAAAAAAAACGAAAAGTACTACTGAATTATCTGAAAGATAAAAACTTTTGCTGTTATTATTACAGCCCTAAGCAGATTTAATTTAGGATGTGCAATTTAGGATTTTTAAAAAGAGTGTAATTACAATTTCAGTGTCCCTGTGTTAATTGTATTATTATATATATTTCTTATTTTCATATTTTTCTTGTGATGATTATACCGCAAAATGGTGACAATGCTTTCTGCAGTCTGAAAGAAATAGTCTTATCATGTGAAAAGTGGCCACTAACTTAAAAAAGTGGCTACTAATGAAACTATCAGTACCGGCCACTGGCCACTAATGAATTTTCCCAGTTTTGCCCTTTACCAAGGGGTCATCTGAACTGAACTAGATATTCCCTGCCAAAACTTTCTATTTATGTACATTTCTAACATCCGTAATAGTTTTAAACTTTTGTAATTTGTTTTAAATTTTAAGTCACCTCAAATACAAACATATACAGGAGTGAAATTACCTAACATGAAAAACTCTGGAAATTGCTAACTTGCATGCAGATAAGATAGGGAAGACTTATTAATGGTAAACCTACCTATAATAAGTAATATTTGGAGAGTTCATAATACATTTTAAGTTTTAAGACAAATTAAACATTCAAAATGAGAAATTTCTATAAAAACAATATAATTTAACATGAAATTCAGAAAAAGCAAAAATTTTCAAAATCCCTAAATTCAAGGGTAGCTTCTGAAACATTTCACTCCTGCATATATAGTTTAAATAATTATACATCTCATTCCTTGAGTCATTTAAAAATTATCATAATAAAGGCAGTTACAATCAAAGTATAATAAAAATTGTTATGATGGAGTAAGGGTGACTTAGTAAGTTGAGCATATATGTCTGTTCCAATTAATGGGATAATTTAAAAAACCACTGCTGCTGCTTGAAAATTAAAAATTGAGTTTAGTATTGTATTCTGATGTAGCCTTTAATTATTTTAGGAGCCGCTAAAATCTATTTTTAAGTGGAGGGGGAAAATGCATTATACAAAATAACTCAAGGCGCTAATAAACTCAGTTTTACCCATTCAAATACTCTAAACTTAAATCTATTATAAACTCCAAGTAGTAAATAAAATACTTACTAACTAAATCGAGAATATTTACAGGTAACAATTTCTGAAAAAAAAAAGGGAAAACATAAATTTAGTGTCATATTTATTATACTATATATGTATATATTGGCAATGCAATATATCGGTGAAATTTTGAATTGATCCTAAGCATAAAATTTTTTAATACCAGTGCCACAGATGAAGAATCAAAACTTGAATTTCCTGCACTTTCACGAGATTTGTGCCCCAGTAAAGACAAAACTCTTTTTTCGCAAGGAGTCAATATTTCTTCTGCAGTAGGTTTTTCGCCAGTTTCGTTAATTTTTTTCAAAGCTAATCTAGTGGCTTTTACTTTAGCTCTGTATTTTAAATCCCACCACTTCGATCGTATTTGATCACCAGTTTTAACAGAGCCAACATTAATGTCATTTAATCTTTGTGCAACAGCTTCCCATGCTAATTTTTGATGATGTTTAGTTGGAATTTTCCCGCCAAGTTTTCCCGAAACCAATTGAGGACAAGCTTCAAGAGAATCCAAAATTAAGTCGATTTGTTCTGGCGTAAAATTCGCAGATCTTACAGACATTTTAGGCTTTCAGTAGAAAAACAATTCTTTGGAAAACAATTTCGTAAATTTTAACACATATTTTACAATCACAAAAAGCGAAATATTTCACTATTCAAGACAATATTTAAATAAATTTCTTAAAAAATGAACATTGTTGCAAATGAATTCTAAATTAAAAAACTGATTTACGATTCGTATCATATTATAAACCACACATTACAAAAGCCACTTAAAACCCCGTATGATGCGTCTTCGCAGTTACGCTCGTTTCCGTTAGCATTCAGTTCACAAAAAACACTACAAATGAGAGCATCAGCAATTATTACAAATTTTAATCTCTAGAAATTATTTTATGAGTTTTTAAGTAAAATTTCAATTTTAGAAAGCTAATTTGTTTAAAGTATTTAAAATTTGAAAATTGAAGGCTTAAAAAACATCATGAAAGCTCTAGAGGGCGCTGTTATTTAATTTTCCCTAGAAATCCTTCAGTGAAGGATTTCTAATTTTCCCCACTGAGCTCAGTGTTTTTCCCTATGATCCTATAATTTAGGATTCTATCTCCACTGTGGTGAGTCATGTTACCGGTGATGGCATGTTACCAACCGAACCATCCTTAGGTGGTGAGGAAACATACTCTGGCCAAAGAATCTCTTAAGTCTAAAAGGATTATTAGAGATTCAATCATGATATAGTAGTAATATATAGATTGATCATTGAGGGGAAAATACGATTCCTTTTCACTTGGGGAAAAACGGCTATTTTACCTACTAATGACCGTCTTTCCCCATTTCACACGAATAATTTAGCAAATAAAATTTATGAATATGTTATGTTCTAAAGGTGAATGAAAAACTTCAAATGTCCAGATATAGCTTCAAATTCGTTTTTCTTTTTTTCAATACTTTCTAACTCTTTTTCGGCATCAAAAATTTTTGCTCGATAACAAACGGGAATGATATATTTATATTATACTATATCTATGGATTCAATATATTGCTATACCTTAGCGCAGCACTAGTGCGACGTATTGCCATATTGGAAATCAATAGTACTTAAGACGATAGACTGTAATCAAGGACATCTAGGAATGCTGGGTATAGGGTTGTAACAATGCTGCAATCTAATTGGTTGGTGACTTGTTGGCGAGATTTTCAAATCGTCTCGTCTCTCTGTCAATCAATCAGCGAAGCAACACCCACAACAAACACCGATAAATGTGCCAAGGATGGATACCCTACTTCAAGCTTCATGGAACTGAGATACAAGCGGCTCTTTGAGGGGAATGAAAATTTTCCAATTTAAAATGAAATGCCACCAAAATTCCCCAACAATATTAGAAAAAAGAAAATAAATAAATAAAAATAAATCCAGGGCCAGTTTTTGCAATTGAGAATTAAAATTTGCGTTTTCATTATGCCAACAGCACCCTTGTTAGGGTTAATAGTTGTATCTATGACATCAACTCGGCAACGGCAGTAGCTTTTTTAAACCATTTATCAAATCCAGTATTACGAAATATTTTAATGTATTTTCCAACCCTTCCATAAAAGCAACTAATCTCGTTAAAACAATATCAGTTGTAAGTTTTTTGTATTCCTTTACCGACACAGTTGAACACTTTCAAAACATGATTCTTTATTCTATATGACTAAGCATAAAATAAATTCAAAATTCCTGGCCTCATTTCGTAGACGTTTTTATTCTGAATTTGCTTTGGTGATTTGTCCCCATCTTTTAGCTCTATCGAAGCATCACAAACTTATTTAGGCTTATTTTCAAACTGATAACAGCTTCTCCTTTCGCAGACCATCATGTCTGACCCTTTTACGTTATTCTTTGTGTGTTTTTAATACTTTGTAACAACATTGAAAATGGTTTATGGCATAGATTTGTCTATCTGCGCTCTATCTCCGGTAAATATTCATGGAATTCTCTGAAACTGATATATGTTATTCAAGTTTACTATGGAATGTTCCCCATTGAAAATGGAATAAATACCAAAATTGGTTTGTGTGCAGTACGTATATTTAATTCCTTGTAAAAATTGTAAATATGTTTATTTAGGTGAAACTGGCCGTACAGGAAAAATTAGACTACAGGAGCACAGACGATCTTTTAAAAATTGCAACCAAAATTCTAAAATTGTAATCCATTCAATAGAAACCGATCATATTCCTGACTTCGATAATATAAAAGTTCTAAATTCTGGTTTTGATAATTATAAATCACGTATTTTCCCTGAGAGCTGGCACACTGCCAGGCATCACCACACTATCAATGAAGCATGCGCACTGGCTCCTCAATATTCGGTACTTCTTTAAATTCCTTGGGTATTCATGTAATGCTTGCATATTATGTTGTAATTGATACTGATGAGGAAACCCGGACGGGTTTCGAAACGTCTAGATTTTAATTATTTTTATATGTATATTTTGTTTTTAAATGTATTTTAACTTAAGTTTTGTCTCGTAAATAAAATAGTTTTTGTTTTTAATATATATAATTGAGACGGTTTGATGTTTGTGTACGTTAAAGCTGTTGTAAGTTCTAAAACGGGGATAAGGCGCCGCAGTCCCCACAGAGCCGGGACTTTGCTACAGTTAGAATTTTCAAAGATGGAGATTTTCACGTGGTAAGTGAACAGACTGTTTCAGATACTGAAACGGGAAGGGGGCACCGCAGGCGCTACCGAGCGGAAATTTACTACAGTAGGTCCAGAAACAAAAAAAAAATGCGGCGCAGGTTCCATCTAATGGGGGTTTCATACATTCGGATTTTTCAAGGACAGCGAAACAGCTTGTCGCTGAAGGCGGCTAGTTAATAATAAACTAGTACTTTTAGTAGAGACTCGGAGAAAGAAATAATTAGTGGCCAAATAGTGACCAATTAGTGACATCAGTTAAAATACGAGGAATCGCTTTCCACCTATACTTTTCATTTTACATGGATAAGTCAACTGCTGCTGCCATGCCACCTCTGACCTACCGCACCCATCCTCATTCAGATTTTAATGCTCACTGACTCGCGCGCGTCGTGCGCTCATAAGTAATATTACGTTTTCAGGTTTTCACTCTGTTTTGGCCATACGTTTCGTGTGAGGAGAGGAGAGGAGGGCGTTAGATTGCTCTGAGATTGTTACAAACGATGCAATGTACTACGAAAATGGTCTGGAAATTGGGTCCAGCATAGTACAAATAGCGAGACTAGCTGGACCTGGTGGCTGCCGCCCCTCAGTCTTCGCCGCCCGGGGCAAGTGCCCCCTCCCGCCCCACCCCCCTAGATCCGGGCCTGGATTTATCACCTATTTTTAAAATAATTACAAGTATTTGCATATGATTATGATATTATCTGTCATTTTTATGAAAGTAAAGAAAATTTTTGTTGTTGTTGTAATCACTTTTTAAAATAAAGCCAATTTTGAAAGTTAACAATGTATCAACTTGAAAACAGTGTGAATTCACTGAATATTTTTAATTTTTAAGTTTATTTTTGACACAAATTTCCAGTAGATGGAGCCAAAACGATTATTTAAGATTGAATATTTCAGATGAAAGCGAAGTCTGTATGTGTCCGCGAACATGCCAACCGGATTACACTCTCTTAGAGATGCGAAAGAAATAATCCGCGAGTGTAATATAGTTCCATTTTTAAAGTGATATATATATAAAACAAGAGTTTTTTGGGAGAAACGAGACACGTAATGCTTCTCAGACAAAAGAAATTAATATCACATATCAATTAAAAAAAATTTCCTGAGCCGTTTTCGAGAAAAAAAAAATCACTCCATTACCCCTGTTCCTTTCATGTTAAATTAGCTGTATATATAGTGTCTCAGTTTTCGTTCGTATTTCGGCTGTGTGTCGAGGCGTTCGTTTGTCTCCCTTTCCGCTTGAGTCACTGAGACTCTGCCGCATCTCATGCTATATATATATTATAAATCTATAATGGTCATTTTCATTAATGCTTTTCCAGTCAAAAATGCAAAATCAGAATTTGTTTTCCTCGTTATTTCAAGTCTGTGATTAATTTCCATTACAGTTTGATCCAGTGTAACGTTTGTTGGTTGTATAAGTCTTTGCCTTGGAGAAAGTGTCAGCAACTCGTCGTCGGCTACTCTACTCACCAGACATCTTTTTTCATTGAGATATTCTACGTTCTTTAATGAATGCATTTACTGACTCGCAGTAGCGGATCCAAGGGGGGGGGGGGGAATTCAGCCAAAAAAAAAAAAAAGCATTGACATGCAAAAAACTTATAATTAAATTCATGTTGGAATGATTGAACAACATTTTCAGTAAAATCAATTTAAATAATTATCTGTCACAGTTAAGTAAATATCAGCAATCAAAAACCTCTCTAAACGTCCACCTCTATTTAAGGGTCACCTTCTATAAGGGTCAATTTTTCTCTCTCCCAAAATTTCCTTTTCGGCTTTAATACTGATTTACCTCAATTCAATGCCCATGTACAAAATGCATATCTCTGTTAAGGAGCATGTTTTGCGAGAGCAGGTAATATTGTTTAACTCCTGATCAGTGTAACTCCTTTCAAAGAACCCTCTTATTCAAGGCTGTAGCCAAAAAAATATTCGAAGGGGGCTTTAAGTTTTAGTACATAGTTTTGAGTGTTAAAAATGAAGTTTATTTCGAAAATTTCCATCAAATATACAAAATTTTGGGATCTTTTAAACCTCCAATACCCTTCCCCTTGCTACGGCTTTGATCATATTGCTTTCCAATTTTGAAATTATAGCAGATATTTCCTGTGAATATGTCGGAGGAGAAAAGAAGTGTTTAATACGACTTTGTAGTTTACAATGTACATATTATAGGTGCAATTCAGGCTTGAAAAAGTGAATTTTATGTCCTACCAATATACAAGTAATAATTTAAAAAGCTTTTAAGAAGTAGTGCAGTGTTGCTAGACTTTACGACTTTTTTATTCAATAATCTTGAGAAGTGATATTTGATATACGTAATAGACGATTCTTCGATTCGATTCTTCTATTATGTATATCAAATATCACTTCTCACAATCATTATTGACTATTGAATAAAAAAGTCGCAGTCTGGCAATACTGGAGTAATGTTGAATTTAAATAGCAAAATTAAAATATTATACATAGTTTAGATTGAAAATTACAAGCTAAACCCATTATTTTTACCGTGAGTTTTCAGTGGATTTAATAAAGGCCATTTATTCATTATTCATTCAGAAATGATGTTAAGTTGATTAATTTGATCTAGAATATAAAATAATTCCTAGAAACAAAATTACTACAAAAAAGCATTTTAAATGAAAACTAATATTAATGACGTATTACAAAGCAGGATAGACAAATAATGTAAATTTGAATAACTGAATCAATTTCATTCATAACAGTTTTTGCCTGAATTATGACTTTCTGAATAACTTCTAGAAAAGGCGACTTCTTTAACCCTTTCAGGACCATAAGATTTCCAAGACTAAATATGCCAATACAACACAATATTTTAGCTATTGTGGGTGTAAAGTAAGAGAATATCACCAGAAAAACATAGCAGGGTGTATAGGTTTCCTATAATTTCATGGGAAATATTTTTCCTATGGACCATAAAAGTAAATAAACGAAGAGTTAGGTTTATTATATCGGTATTTTATTTATTGCTTTGTAATACAAATTTATTGCTTTGTAATATAAACATTATCAGAAAAGTAAAATAAATAGCTAGTTATGGTATTGTACGAAACAATTTCGTTTACTTGTGAAGCACAAGTGGACATTGCACATAACACATTTATTATGTGTCCTATTTTCTATACGTTTTTTTTTTATTCGTTCAGAAACACATTTGCTGCCTTGGACATACGTTTTATTTTGACATTCAGTAAAAAAAATATCGATTCAATAATAATTGAACAATCGATAACGATTTTTGTAGAAGGGAAAAATATTTCCCTTGGGCATGAAAGGGTTAAAAGTCCATTTTTGTACATCATCAGGAATGGCTTTCTCACGAAAGTTTCACTATATTTCTTATTTAACACTTTCCAACATAGTTCAAAAGTGTTTATGACTTTGGTTTGTCTGTCTGTCCGCGTTCTAACTTCCTGAAACTGATATATGTTGTTCAAGCTCATTATGGGAGGTTCCCTGTTGTTAAAATGGGGTGAATACTACCATTAGTTTGTCTACAGGGACACGAGAAAAAAAAATTCTAAGCATTGCGTCCTTTGAGAGGTATTTCCCTAAATCATATTTAAACACTTTTATTTCGCGCAAATCATAATGAAATTGACATTAACAATACATATGCGCACGAAAAAAACTTTCTATAAAATGTAGAGTGATTAGCATTAAGATTTACAGGGCGATAAACACAAAAGATATTCCGTTACATTAATGGCTAAAATTGGAAATCACTGGAATTTCAGTTTCGTTTGCATTAATCATTTTTAACACTTTCTAATGATGTTTAAGAGGGATTGGTTGGTTGGTTGGTGTCGTGTCATGGATAGGGAAAAAAAAATTAAATGGGACCAAAGGTCCTATATACAGCATCTGCGATTTGAAGGCAGTTGTCTTCATATAAGTCTGCCCACGGATTGTCACTTATTTGCTGCAATTGCGCCAGAATAGCAGGACAGTTGAAAAGATGTTTGGGGGTTAGTTCTACGTCTGGGCAGTTTTTGCAGAGGCAGTAAGTCCTTGTCCCGTCTTTATGGATCTTCATCCCCCTAAAGTGTCCTGTCCGGAGTCTTGTTAGAGTGCTGGTGAGAGTTCTGTTGGTACTGATTTCAGGGATTTGGTGTTTGATTTTAAGTTTCCTATCCTTGAATTTTGCCTTAGCAACGGAATTGATATCGCTGAGGATGACATGAGTAACCCTGCTGGTGTTTAATTGTCTTGCTTCTTTTGCCAAGGCATCAGCCGTCTCATTTTCAGTAATGCCAACATGCGCGGGAATCCACTGCATGGTGCACTGTTTCTTCAAATGGAAAAGCTTACGAAGTGTACGGTGTATATTTATAATTAGCCCTGAAGAACCCCTTTGAATTGCTTGAAGAGCAGCTCTGCAGTCACTGAAGATGATTAACCCATTGGCTCTCTCATTTTCTTCGAGATTTATATACTCGTCTAGGGCTTTTTGGATGGCAATGAGTTCACAAGTGTAGTTTGAAGCTATTTTGCCTCCTCCGATCTTAAATTGCTTTGTGCTTCTACTCTGTGAGAAAGTAAAGTTGACACCAGCTCCTCCGTTGTCTAGAATTTCATCTGAGGAACCGTCAGTGAAGGCAAAGACAAAATTTTCTCTTGAATACGAGGCAATGGTTTTATCACCTTTTGTTTTAATAGCCGAAGTTACTTCTTTTTTGGAACACGGTTCCAGAAGGTGAGTTATAATTTTGGTGTTTTCCGGAAGAGTCGAAGACAAAATTGGCTCTTGCAGAATTTCATAAGCATTGTGCTCTAGTCCAGTTTTAAGAGGGATTATTATATGAATTAGTCTATATGTCTGGTTTTCTGTCCGTCTGCCTGTCCGTAACTCTAACTTCCGTAAATAATCATAAAAATTCTTGAAATTGATATAGTTATTCAAGTTTATTATGGGATGTTCCCAAATCACATTTTAATACTTTTATCTATCTATACTTACTAATATATAAATGCGAAAGTTTGGATGGATGTATGGATGGATGTTTGTTACTCAATCACGCCACAACGGCTAAACGGATCTGGATGAAATTTGGTATAGAGATGTAGAATAGTCTGGAATGGAACATAGGCTACTATTTATACCGAAAATTTGATTAGATTTTTAAAAAATAAACCGGTAATTTTGAAAATAATAAACCGGTAATTGACTTAATATAAGTCATTTAAATTTTTAATTGTTGCCAAAAAAGTTGACGAGGTATTTTTATTTATTTATTTTTCAACATAAAATGAAATATGCTTTCACGCGAAAAATAAAAAAATTACTAAATGTTAAATTGGTCGATGAGAAAATGACACTTTATAATTTTAAAATAAAATAGTAATATTACAAATCTAAGATATTTCTTCTGAATTTTTTTTCATAGCATTTTTTTATATACCTCAAATTCAGATTTTTTTTTTTTTTTAGTACGGCGGATGAAACACGCTTGGCATAAAAGCTAATTCATCATTATTTTAAAGGTATTTTCTTATTGATAATTCTGGACAATTTTTTTAATTTTGATGCTGAAGTAGATCGGACATTTTTCGCCAAGGAAAAGATAGAAAGAAATACGCAAGCGAAGTGATGACGTCACTGGCCGTTCGTGGATGCAAGAAAAATATTTCCTATGTTAAACGCCCATTGGATTTTTTGTAAAAAATTATTAAAAATCGAGGAAAATTATTTCCCAATTTTAACCCCCATATTTGGGTATAGATATGTATTAGTTATCATGGCTATGCGTTAGATTAAGTTATTTTTGTTGTAAAATTGACAAAATTTGAATTTTTAAATTCAAAACTCTAGAAAAAAAATGGCAAACTTCCATATTCGATTGAAAACACAAACATTCCATTCCAAAGGATGATATTTGCACAATAAATATCCAACTAATATACTAATTAAAAGGAAAGTGATAAATATTCTATCATAATTTGATGTCAAATTTGTTTTCAAATGTCTAAATAAAGTGTCTGATAAAGATACTAATATGTTGCAGCGGAATAGATTTGATATCGGTCATCCTTTGCAGAAAAAAAAAATATATCGCCAAATTATCTGGCAAACATATTTTAATTCCTTTCAAAAATCATAATTATTTTAACAACTTATATTAAGATAGTAATGAATAATATGAAACAATATTTCGTACTATGCATATTACGAAAATATGCATCTGGCGTGTATATTTTCGTATTACGTTTTTGATCACCAAATACAATAAGCTCCAAGACGACAGAGTTTTTAAATTTAAAATTAAAATGTTGTCAATTTGACAGCAAAATAACTCAATCTAACACATGCACATGATAACTAATGCATACATATACCCAAATATGGGGATTAAAATCGGGAAATAATTTTCCTCGATTTTTAATAATTTTTTACAAAAAATCCAATGGGCGATTAACATAGGAAATCAATTTCTTGCATCCACGGACGGTCAGTGACGTCACACTTCTCTTGCGTATAGGAACAATAATCGCATAAATTATATTTTGGTCTAAAACGGCAACAAAAATTCAAAAGTCGCCAAGGGCATTAAGGCTGTACCATGATCAAGTTTACATATTAAATAATTTATTTATTTTTCTATATACCAACTACTATTAACTAAGCATGAAGTATATAAAATACTCTTACCAGACAAATGTCGTCATTTTTCCTTATTAAATTATTGAGCTTATTCCACATGTGTAAATATTGTCCCTTTAAAAATATTATTTTTTATCCCCATGTATATCGTAATTGGACCACGTTAAAAAATATTATATAGATAAGTAGAAAGCATCACACGTTCAATATTTTTGGTTAATTACTATTCTCATTTTTAACTTTTTATTTCACTTTGTCATTTAACGTGCGTTTTCTTACTTTTTTGAATTATAATTTACTTTTTATTTGTTAGTAGTTTTAATTCTTTTGATTTGTTATTATTTCATAGTAGTACTTTGTTTGTAGTTCCCTTTTAAGGGTTTTATTATTATTATTATTATTTGATAGTTTTTCGAAATGCCCGGGAAACGCAAATCTAATCTTTCCAACAGAAATAATAAAGCTCGGGCTATGAAAGTAGCTAGAAGTCAAGAGACGACACCTCAAGCGGAGCATAGAAGAGTTGAGCAAGCGGAGCGACAGTTTATTTCTAGATCAGCTGAAAAACCGAAGTATTCAGAAATGAGGCGAATACAGCACGCTGAATATTTGGCAACCCAACGCGCTTCTGAAACTCTGGAGCAATCACAACTGAGGCGGCAACAGCACGCTGAATATTTGGCAACCCAACGCGCTGCTGAAACTCTGGAGCAATCACAACTGAGGCGGCAACAGTACGCTGAATATTTGGCAACCCAACGCGCTGCTGAAACTCTGAAGCAATCACAACTGAGGCGGCAACAGCACGCTGAATATTTGGCAACCCAACGCGCTGCTGAAACTCTGGAGCAATCACAACTGAGGCGGCAACAACACGCTGAATATTTGGCAGCCCAACGTGTTAATGAATCGCTTGAAGAGGCAGAAAATCGACGGCGAGCCATTACTGAGCGGAAGGTACAGCGACGGCAAACGTTTACAAGAAACACGTGGTCCGTATTTGATAAAGCTGCGTTTGAATATGATTCAACTCTTGACTACGCCAGCCACGGGCTTATCAAAGTGGAGAGGATAAGTAAAGAGTGTAAATTTTGCAGGGCACTTAAATGGAAAGAAGAAACTGCAGGAATGTGTTGTTCTGGAGGAAAAGTTTCCGTTCCTTTAACAGAGGAACCGGTGGAGCCTTTAAAACTTTTATTTTCTTACGAGACAGTGGAATCACGGCGTTTTCTGAATAATATTAGAAAATATAATTTATGTTTCCATATGACATCTTTTGGTTCTGACAGAGTGATCTCAATGCCAGGATTTTCACCAACTTTTACCATTCAAGGTCAAGTGTATCATAGAATTGGGTATCTACTGCCTACTTCGAACACGCAGCCAGAGTTCTTACAGGTCTATTTCATGGGCGACGAGGAAGCCGAAATTGAGCGACGGTCAAGGCTAATTACAGGAGTTCATAAAGAGACGGTCCGTAAAATACAACGAGTACTGCACGACAATAACGCCTTAGTCAGGGAATTTAAAACGGCACTTGACAACATGCCCGATGAAAACTGTAAGTTAGTAGTCCACCCCGACAGAGTGCCGCGCGGACAACACGAGCGACGCTACAATGCTCCAACTAGCAACGAAATAGCAGTCGTGATTGCAGGCAGCGAGCAGACCACAGCAAGAGACATTGCTCTACGAGCACGTGACGGCACGCTTTCTAGAATCGCCGACACGCACCGGTTCGACGATGCTTTAGAGTACCCACTCATATTTTGGAAGGGGCAGGAGGGATATCACTTTGACATCCAATTAATTAATCCAGCTACTAGCCGTCCAATATCAAACAAAAAGGTATCCTGCATGGACTTTTACGCGTTCCATATGATGTTCCGGCGAAATGATTTTAATTTACTACTGCGATGTAGGCAACTTTTGAACCAATTTCTGGTGGATATGTATGTCAAAATAGAAAGTGAGCGCTTGAGATACATAGCGCTTAATCAGACAAGGCTGCGAGCAGAGAGCTACGTAAATTTACAGGACGCCATAAGAACCGATGGTAATGTTGACCCCAACAATTTAGGGAAAATAGTAATCCTTCCCTCATCTTTTGTAAACAGCCCGAGATACCTTCACGAGTACACACAGGACGCATTTGCGTACGTTCGCAACTACGGGCGACCAGGCCTATTTATTACGTTCACGTGCAACCCTGCCTGGACAGAAATAACTGAAGCGCTCATGCCTGGCCAGACGGTAAACGACAGACATGATCTCATAGCTCGAGTGTTCAATATAAAGGTCCATAAATTAGTAGCTCTACTTACTAAAGGCCAAATATGTGGAGAGGCTCAATGCTTTTTGTACTCGATTGAGTGGCAAAAACGTGGATTGCCCCACGTACATTTGTTGCTGTGGCTTAAAGAAAAAATATGTCCCACCCAAATTGACGACATTATTAGTGCCGAGATCTCTGACCCGAGTACGGATAAAAAGTTACATGAAATTATTGTAAAAAACATGATTCACGGACCCTGCGGCGTAGAAAACCAATTGTCTCCTTGCATGAAGGACGGAAAGTGCACAAGAAGGTACCCCTGGGCACTATTGAAGGATACGCAGACAAATAACAATGGATATCCCCTATACAGGCGGAGAGCACCCGATCATTGCGGTAGGACTACTAAAATTAAAATTCGTGGCGGTCCTGTGGAAGTTGAAGTGGACAATAGTTGGATTGTGCCGTATTCGCCCCTGTTGTCTAAAATATTTAATGCACATTTAAATGTTGAATATTGCAGTTCTGTGCAAGCGATTAAATACATTTGCAAATATATTTGCAAAGGAAATGACCAAGCTGTTTTTAGTGTCCAACAATATAACGCCGGTATTACCTTCAGAGATGAAGTGCAAACATTTAGGGCAGGTAGATACGTTAGCAGCAACGAAGCAGCATGGAGGATCTTGGGCTTACCGCTGCACGAGAGACACCCCGCTGTCACCCACCTGGCAATTCACTTACCCAATGGCGAGCGAATATACTTCACTGAGCAGAATTTCCTAGACAGAGTGGCTACACCTCCGAAAACAACACTGACTGCATTCTTCGAACTGTGCGAAAATGACAACTTTGCCAAAACCCTACTCTACTCTGATGTACCACGGTACTATACGTGGAATGCATCTAGGAAGGAATGGAAGCGTCGTGTACAGGGAACACCGGTTGAAAACTGGCCAGGTGTGAAGGCAGGAGACGCATTGGGTCGGATATATACTGTGCACGTCAGCAACTTTGAATGTTTTTGCTTGCGAATGTTGCTGAATCAGGTGCGGGGCCCGACAAGTTTCCAGAGGCTTAAAACCGTAGACAGTCAAGAGCAAGTAACGTTTAGGGAAGCATGTGAGGCTCGCGGACTATTAGAAAATGACAACCAGTGGGACGCAACTATGGCGGAAGCCGTCCTTTGTCGCTCAGCAGCCAAAGTTAGGGACCTGTTTGCGATTTTAGTGAGCACCTGCGGACTATCAAACCCGCTCCAGCTGTGGGATAAATACAAGGACGCTTTATCAGAAGATATTGTATATAGGCTGGATGGCACTCACAATGATCTAATCATTAACGAAGCTTTAGTATTGATTGAAGATAAAATGATTTCCATATCTGGAAAATGTCTTGCTGATTTCGGCCTACCCACACCTCAAAGAAGAGGGGAATTGTCAAGCGGTGTTGTAAAGGAGCTAAGCTACGATATCGCGGTTTTAGAAGCGCAGGTCAATGAAATGGTACCACGATTACTTCCTGAACAGCGTCAAGTCTATGAAACGATTTTGTGCCGAGTAAATAGTGGAGAGGAGGGATTATTCTTTCTTGATGCACCAGGGGGTACGGGGAAGACATTTGTGCTGAATCTTCTGCTTGCCCAAATCCGCAAGGACCGCAATATAGCTCTGGCTGTAGCTTCCTCGGGCATTGCTGCAACTTTGCTTAACGGTGGCCGGACTGCACATTCCATTTTCAAATTGCCGCTTAATCTTGCAAGCGAAGATACCCCAACATGCAACATCACCAAAAACAGCGGACGGGGAGTCCTTTTGCAACAGTGCAAGTTGATAGTATGGGACGAGTGCACAATGTCGCACAAGCATGCAATAGAGGCGTTGAACCGCAGCCTGCAGGACATCCGCGGCAACCATATATTGATGGGCGGCGTTGTCGTTTTGCTCGCAGGTGACTTTAGACAGACACTACCAGTTATTGAGAAGGGCACACCGGCGGATGAAATAAACGCATGTCTCAAGGCGTCGCCACTCTGGTATAGGATTGAAAAGCTCCATCTTACATGCAACATGCGCGTCCGACTATACAACGACCAAGAATCAGGTGTCTTTGCAAATAAACTTTTGAAAATTGGTGAGGGTCAGGGTCGTCTAGAAACGGACGCAGATGGGAAAATTCAATTTTCCGAAGAATTTTCCCATCCAGTAGCTACAGAAGACGAACTTATCATGCAAGTCTTTCCCGATTTGGATGTTAATATAAGTAATGATGAATGGTTGTGTGAGAGGGCAGTGCTATCGCCTAAGAACGAGTGGGTCAATAAAATAAACAAACGAATTTTAGACATCACCGCCGGCAATTCAAAGTTATACACATCCATAGACACTGTGATGGCTGATGACGATAGTACTGCCTACCCCGTTGAATTTCTCAACTCTCTGGAGTTAACGGGAGTACCGTCCCATATGTTGGAGCTTAAAGTTGGCGTTCCAGCTATGCTGATGCGGAACCTTGATGCACCCAGACTGTGCAACGGCACTAGGCTTCGTATCACAGAGCTGGGTATTAATATTATAAAATGTACCATTATTACAGGGACTGCTAAAGGAGACAGCGTTTTGATTCCCCGCATACCTATTATTCCCAACAACTTGCCATTTCATTTCAAGAGATTGCAATTTCCATTGAAATTGCCTTTTACAATGACGATCAACAAATCCCAGGGCCAAACCTTAAAAGTGGCAGGCATTCATTTAGGAACTCCATGCTTCTCACACGGTCAATTATATGTTGGTTGTTCACGTGTTTCAAGTGCCCAGAACTTGCATGTGTTGACGGAAAATAATAAGTCATTTAATGTTGTATACAGATCGGTATTAAAATAAAAATAAATTGTATATTTTCCCCGTAGATCTTTCAATGAGTTACAAATTGTTTTGAGTATACTTTATCAGACTCTGTTTTGCACAGCACCACAATGATAAGGTTTCATTACATTACATATTATGATCAAACCGTCAGTTTCCACACATGCACATCAAAATTTCTACGTGAACGAAGTCGCGGGTAACAGCTAGTTTTGTATAAATCATAATGACGCCAAATCATAACTATGTGGAAATTTTGTGAGTAATCATTGTTGCACGTATATATATTACACAGGATATTCTTTTTTTTTTAAACATGATTATTACCTTCCCCCCCCCCCCCCATAGACACCTTAATTAAATTTTATGTTTTTAGTTGCAGTTCCCCTCAATGTATTACACACATGCACGCGCCCATGTATTATTCATTTTTTTTTTTTTAAATCTTTCAAAATTTCACTTTGTAATAATTAGAAATAAGTTATTGCAACAATTTCTTAATGCAGTCTAATTTATCTACGGAATGCACACTAATTGTAAATTTTTCCTTGATCTGGAATAACATCTCGAAAAATCGTAGCCTCCCCCTCCCCCCCCCCCCCAAAAAAAAAAAAAAAAAAAAAAAAAAGTGAAGTTCTGGATCCGCCACTGATGACTCGACAATGGCGGTAGCTTCCCCAAACCATTCGACGAATCCAGTATTACGAAACCTTTTTATTGGATTTTCGAAATCTTTCATCAAAGCAATTGATCTCATTAAAACAATATCCTTTTTTTTCTTTTTATTTATTGACACGGTTGATCTCTTTCAAAACATGATTCTATATAAGTACAAATATTTGAATAAACACCATAAAATGCAATAAATCTCAACAATTGTTTCGGATCGAAAGCAAACACGACCCTTCGTCAAGCGAACAAAGTAGGCACGAGTGCTGCAAACAAAGCGGCAACGAAGGCTTTTCGCAGGTTTTGATGCGTTCCCGTTTTGTTTGCAGCACTAGTGCCTACTTTGTTCGCCTGACGAAGGCTCGTGTTTTCTTTCGACCTAAAGAAAACACGACATTCGACACGAAAACACGGAAAATTCGACAATTGTTGTGGTTTCTTGAATTTTATGGTCTTTATTCAAATATTTATACTTATTATTTTTAAACGCCAGTTCTGTGGTGCTTATTTATTATTTACTAGCAGGCTACGCCCGCTTCGCTGGTCACTATATTTAAATGAATTTTCGAAAGAATTGAATTAATATTGATTTTTTTACACTACGTTATAGAAAAAAAAAACTTTAAAAAAAGGGGGGGGGGGAAGAAACTGAAATTGCTCCAAACCTTGCTTCGGGTACCCGCTGTCTATGGCAGCTCTTTTCCTGCCCGCACTGCATCAGATCTAGGCTTCCCATGCCTGCAGAAAGATCTTTCCCGGGCACTTCAATCTGGATATTTATCGACGACAGGGGGAATCTGCTACTATTTAAGAACTACGATTTTAAAGATGACTGTATCTCAGCATCTATTAAATATTTTAGTTTTGAACCATGTATTTTATAACCCATGCTATTTACACTATATTACGATTTGATTCCGACCAATGTAATTAAAGAAAATAAAATAAAAAGTAGATTAATAAATGAATATATATATATACTGCATTACGATTTTATTTTCAATAAATATAACAAATTAAAAAAAAAAAAAAAAAATTCGCCTTCAAATGAATGTATGGAATAAAAATAAGTTGCGTAATAACCGTTGCTAAGATACGCAGACGATTGAAGCAAAGGAATAAATCTATGAAAAATGAAACAAAGAAGCAAATATTTAAAATCAGAAAAACATTAATTTAAAGAATTTAAATTTGAAATTCGAAAACATCTCGATAATGTGAACACCTGCAGGGTCCCAGGTACCTATATGCCAAAATCTAAAATGTTTAATTTTTTCTACTGTATGTGTATAACTATTTGATTTCAATAAATATAATAAAAATAATTTCTTCCTCAAATGAATTTAAATAAATAAATAGTTTAATAGCCGTTGCTAAGATACGCAGACTTTTGAAACGAAATAAACTTCTGAAAAATGATACATTGAAGCCAATATTTAAAATCGAAAAAACATTAATTTAAAAAATTCAAATTCGAAATTCGAAAAAATCTCGATGAGGTGCACACATGCATGGTCCCAGGTACCTATATGCCAAATTTGGAAGCTCTGCGATCAATAGTGTGAGCACCAGAGCGCAGACACACACACAGACACTTCTCTTTATTTATATAGATGATGCCTAGTCTGCCTCATTTAATACATACATATATATATATATATTTAATTCTGACTTTATCTCGGATCTCGGGTGAGTTATCCCTATTTTTTATTTCTATCACAGCATCGAGAACCTTATTTTGATTCATTTTTAAAGTGCGAACAGCTTCTGCTTTTGCTAATCACTTCGTCTGACAGCTACATTTAATGTTATTCTTTGTGTATTTTTCCACAATTTCCCAGTGTAAAATAGATGAAATAAAAAAGTTACAATTTCTTTGAACACCACCAGACAAACGGGACAGGCAGAAGAAGCATGTACGCCAACAATGGGAAGTACCCGATACAAAAACAGCGTATATATTATTTTCTATTATTCTAGCCTAGATAACTCTGTATCCTGTATGTTTCTGACATATTTGAGGCAATGTTGTAGGGCATACCACGAAAATTACTAATAGATAACCCATCGTCCTCTAACTTTTTATAAATTATATGTTCGCCATGTATTCGCCACTTTTATAATAAACTTCAATGAAATCAATAAATCTCTCAAAAATTTTACATTATCCCTTTTCATTAATTTTGACAAATCTAATTTCACGTATCTGTTCAGAATGAGGGACATCAGGATAGGGGTACAATCAAACATGACAGTATAATACTTTGCAGCCCCCTTGTATTTCCGTAACGATTTCTTTGCGAACTTTTTGTGACATAATCAGGGCCCGACTTAGGGTACCTGGAGCCCCGGGGCAAGCCTATTCTGGGGGCCCCCCTTGCAGTGGCAAAAGAGCTTTTTAGGTTGCAGAATTTCTGCATACGTCTGTAGGGGGGCCCCTTCCAGAAGGGGGGCCTAGGGCATTTGCCCCGTATGCCCTGCCGTTAGTCAGGGCCTGGACATAATATCAATAATTTTCTTTTTCGTTGCTTTAGACAGGTATGAAACTTGTCCCTTTTTAGTGACTCTAATTTATCTTTCAGTACCATATTATGTTTTACTAAAAGGGCTACAAGATTTAAAAAGCTGTCATTACTTGGTGAAGGTATCATGTTTAATAATGAACTAGTATTTTTAGATGAGCCAGGGTAAGAAAGACAGTTTAATGGCCAAATATAGAATGACATCAATTATATGAAGAACAACTCTCTAACTATCCTTTTCTTTCAGTTTGCATAGCTAAATCTGCTGCTATCGCCGTGACCCGGACCCGCCGCCCATCACCGTTCGCACACTACTGTGCAAAGACGCAGCACATGTACATCGTCGTCGTTTAGACCAAACAATACCACTTTAGAGATTTTTTGGTTTAGACTTCACTGTTTACTCACTTTTGAGATACGCGCGCGTCGTGTGCTCATGTTATTGTTATACTACAGAATTTCCAGCTTGTAGACGAAAACGATTTAGAAATTGGGTCCAGAATAGTACAAGGTACAAACAGCAAGACTAGCTGGACCTGATGGCTGCCGCCCCTCAATTTTCGCCGCCCGGGCCAAGTGCTCCTTCCCGCCCCCAGCAAGATCCGGGCCTGTCCATGTACAAAGCAGTTTCAATATAAAAAAAAAAATTCGGAATAAAATTATTAACTCCTTACCTGCCGACGAAAATTTACGAGATTTGCTTCCCAGTGCCACTATTTTTCACACAGCCGCACGTAGTTATGCGTTCACTGTTCCAGAAACATTCCCTTTCTGATTCCTTCCACTCCCCATTTTCACTTAAATAAGTAAATCCTTTGAAAACACTGTCATGGTCATTTAATTGCATTCGAAAGTCGTGAGACAAGTTTTACTGGTGGCAGCGTAACACAAAGGATCGTACTTTGGCAAGACGTATTATATGCCCGGGGAAGTTAAGGGGTTAATTTAATATCAAAATAATATCGTATTCAGTTAGTGGTCAATGTTAAAATAGCATGCAAACTAGCATCAGTGCCACGGTGCGGCAGTTTTATCGTTAGGCACATTTTTGCGTGCGAATCGCCACCGCCATAGAAAAAAAATCTCTCCTCTTCTCTATTTTCATGGGGTGACCATATTTTTAGTCACTGACTTGAGGACAAATTAATGTACTGTCCCCAAATTGGAGGAAATTTTGAGGACAATGAAAACTACATTTGAGAACTTTTTCGGGGACATAATGCTTCACCCCTACTATACACACAGAGAAAACATTCCGAAGTCACTTTAGGCTTTCCTGGTGTCTAAGACGTAAAAATAACATAATAATATATATATTATTTTCAGTGTTTTACCTTATTGCTCATGTGCTCTAAATCTAATCAAAATCTTGAAACGTTCGATAAATATAATTTTAAGTTGGGTACAGGTCTAAGTTCCCGCCAAGTATCATTGAATACTGTTCAACCGTTCTCTTGTGATACCTGGACAAAAATAGCAATACAGTCATACAGAAACAATGAACCACACATACACACAAATTTTTCTGAAGGCATTTTGTCTTCCCAGATGTATAAAATGCGAAGATATTGCAATCTAAGTCATTTATAGACAAATGTCTGATTTTATTTATATGGATTTATTTATTTTTTGAAATACAGAGTAATTACTAAGAACATTGTTTACACACGGAAATTTTGAATTGCTATATGTCTTATTTAAACGCTGTGGTCGACTTTCGACCTCTGAACGATACTGTACATATGAAAAGACATTTAAGTAAGGATTTATATATAGCAAATTTGAAGAAAATCATTTGATCCATTTTTAATACACAGATTTTCAGTGCCTCTTTTGGTTTTCCAATTTTTACCAAAACTTTGTAAATTCATCTGTGCAGTAGACCTGCTTTAATTTTAAGGTTAAAGAAAGAAAGTGCTGCATTATTCCCCTAACACAAGTAAACAGTTTTCAGTTCGTTTTTCAATTTATTACAATATGAGTTTTATTAAAAAAATAAATTAAAATTTGTTAATATAAATTAAACTACCTGACACATACACATATACTAAACATGTTATACATATCACATTTAAGTATTTTTTTTATAATTTTAAAATTTAGAGAGTGGCATTTACTGGTGAGGTCTGGGGTGAATGAATATGTATTACCTCGAGAAAATATTAAATACTGAGCAAATTATAAAATTAATTAATAAGATAATTTTAGTACTTATTAAATGTGCATATATTTAGAAGATATAATAAAAATGTAACCTAATATGTACATATATTAAATATTAACTGTTGTGCCCATTCTTCACATGGGAATTTAATTATTATAAACAGCATATTAAAAATAAATAAATAAATAAATAAAAAAAAATCTGAAGTGACTATACTCGACTTTCTGAACATTAAGTAATTAATGGTTGTATAGAAAATGTAAAGTAAGAGAAGTCGTTAAATAAACAAGAGAAAATTATAATAGGATGTTTTGGTACTTTTCTATAATGATAAAGGATTTTTAGTTGCGTCCCTGTAAAAATCTATAAGTGCTAGATTCACAAAAATCTATACTTTCTGCGACAGTGACCTATAACACGCATATCAATTTTCAGCTCAATTGAATAAGGCATTTAGATGCTATTATTATGTCCCTATAAAAAATCTATAAATGCTAGTTACCAAAATTAAAAAAGTTACTATGATGATGACCTAAAACGAACAAATAAGTTTTCAGCTCAATAGTGTAAGGCATTCAGATGCTGTCACTCTTTCATTAATTTCAGCACATAGGCCATAAAGATAAAAGAACTTTTCATTGTGTTCCTGTAAAAATCTATAAGTGCTAGATTCATCAAAATTCATACAGTTCATGCAACAGTGACCTATATCATGTATATCAATTTTCTGCTAAATCGAATAAGGCATTTAGATGCTATTGCACTTTAAAAAAATTGAGTACACAAGCAAAAATGATAAAGAATTTTTCGTTGTATCCGTGTAAAAAACTATAAATGCTAAATTCTCTAAAATTCCTACAGTTATGTATATAAATGTATGTAGATAAATTTACATTTCATTTGAAAAAGTTGTTTGAACACTATCGCACTTTAAATAATTTGAGCCCATAAACCATTATGATGAAAAATTTTCTGTGTCCCTGTAAAAATCTATAAATGCTAAAGTCACAAAAATCTATACAGTTCATGCTATGGTGACCTATAACATGTATATAAGTTTTCAGCTGAATCAGGTAAGGCATTTGGATGCTATTGGACTTAAAATAATTTCAGCCCATAGGCCATAATGATATATATATATTTTTTTTTTGTCATGTCCCTAGCCCATTAGACTATAATTATAAAGAAGTTTTTGTTGTATCCCTGTAAAAAGAAACTATAAGTGCTAGATTCACCAAAACCTATACAGTTCGTGTGACGGACGACGGTGACCTATCCCTATGACATATGTACCAATTTTCAGCTCATTCGAACCAGGCGTGTAGATGGTATAGTGTTCACTCATACACACATCACCATAAAAATAGCCAAAATGAACTCAGGGGACCTCAAAATATATAGATATACCAAAATCTCAATGTCGAATTTTTGTCCTGATTACAATACTTTCCTTACATAGTATGTTCGGAAAGTAAAAATTATTTATCCTAAGTTGAAGCTTACTATGCTGATGAAGATACAGAATGGATTATTATAGTTAATAAGCACAATTTGTAAATTCTCCTCACATTATATACAGTCAAACCTCATAACGTGAATACGCTTAACGGGAATTACTTTTAACATGAACTATTTCTACAATCTCCGTCAAACTGAAGATTAGTTACTGATAGCATGAACTACTGATAACCTGAACAAATTTTTCATTCCCCTTGAGATTCATGTTAACGAGGACGAGGTTCGACTGTATATATATATATATATATATATATATATATATATGTAAGTATATACACTGCTGGACAAAACTTTGGAGACCACTTAATTCTAAAAAACTACAAATCATGCACGAATGTATTCCCCACCTTGACTTGAAAAGAAAATAAGAAGCAAATATGAACATCAAAAACTGTTTAATACCTCAAAATTGAAACACCCATCTGAAAATACCTGAAAATGAGTAGCCAAAACTTTGGCTTATTAATGCTTTTATAATGAATAAATAATTGCTGCTTTTATAATGAATAAACAGCGATCTCTCCAAAATATAAAACTGCCAATATTTTTCAGCTCTGCTATGTATGGTATGATGAGCTCATTGCGATACCGACACAATACACAGAAAGATGCACAGGTATCTTGTTTTATTAATATCAATATGCTTCATTTTTTTTTTTCAACTTACAATAATTGATGTTTATTAGAAATGATGTCAGTAAAATTTTATCTATACTTCTTAAGCAATGCCACACCTAGAGTTGTAAAATTCTCGAGAATAATCTTTTTGAGAATATTCTCCTCAAAGAGAATAATCGAGAATTTTCTGATAGAAGCTATAATAATTGGTAATTTAGAAATGAGTGCTCCTTATATGCATTAATGTATGTGAAAGGTTAGAAAATTATGAATTTTGCTTTATAGTGATAACCCACATAATAAAGTGTCCAAGCATTGAATGAAATTTTTTAAAAATTTCATTAAATACACTATTTTTAAAAGATGACATTTAAAGAAAAATATTACTGATTATTTGTTTTTGCTTTAAAGTGTTTTACACTTATCTGTATGAGATGAAAATGAATTTATAAAATACCTACTTAAAGAGTAAACATATGGGGTTGTTCACTGTTCAAAAAGAAATCATATGCCTGCGTAAAGAAGTGTCAAATTGACATATAGAGCTCAAAACGTCAAAACATTCAATATTTAACCCTCTGTAACTCATGACCTTTAATATTTTTGTGTTTATTTGTTTCGTAATAATTGGAAAAAAATAAAATACACGTGTTTCAGGTTTTTTTTTTATTTCTCATAAATTTCGAAAAAACAAACAAAAACACCTACAGGCAACAAGCACTTTTTAGCATAAAATCCTATAAAATACGTGAAATTGGGTCAAAATCAATATTATACAATGAATTTGAAACACTTACCTCTTCACTGTTTCAATATAAAACACAAAACACACGAAAAACTATTTTTTATTATTTTTTGAATCAGAGCCGGTCCGCACTTGTCGTTAGTTACCCACTGTCGAGTAATGAACTTCAACTTAGACATACGGCGCCATCCAGTTGTGTTTCTAGATACTAGATTCTCTAACTGTGAGTGTATACGACAGGCTACAGTGCGTGATTACGTTGTAGAACCGATTCTTTGAATTTGAACCACGATCGAACGGTATGTTGCCTACAGTCTACAGTATGGTACAGAGGGTTAAAAGTCAAAGAAAAAAAACAAAATCAATTTAGCTTAAACAAAGTAATGTTGATGATAAAGAACTTGAACTGGATGAGTTGTCTGCAACTAAGCTTAATTGATCTTTCCTCAGAAAATAATGCTGATTTAATTTTGTTTCTAAATTTTGTGCAACAAGTAACCAATAACAAAATAAAATTAATTTCATTTTTAAGCTATTTATTACTTTGGTTTTTAACTTGAATAAAACATATTTGATTATTTATAATAAAATATTATATAATTTAAATTTGCTAACTTTCTCACGAAATATGACATTTTATTTTTAAACAACAGACTTTTGATTCAGAGTTTTTCAAGCAAATTAATTCTCTGCACTGTATACATTATCAAGTTATTAATTAAAACTCTTATATATAATAGTTAACAAAAACATGATTTATATGTAAAATAAGGATTACCTACAAAATTATGAATTCTGTAAATTAGATTTCTTAAGCAAACCTACGAGATTTTTTTCAAAAATCTTTATATACAAATATAAAGAGAATATACTCCTTAAATTTCCAGTTTTAGTGATGGTTTAGTTATAAATAGAAATCTTTCGGCATTAAAAATTTTAAATTTGTATTTTAATATGAATATGCATGTACTATTACACATATCTACAAAATTAACTTTGGCAAAATTTGATTTGAAAATTTTAGTTGCTACAAATGTATATTGGTGCGTTGAAATTGAAAATGAAGCCAGTTCTTCTCTATCTTGTATAGATTTTTCTCAATACAGAGTGTCTACCGACACACTAGACATGAAATTGTATGTTCCCATGATTAGAAACATAAAAAGTTATTACATAATTATGTTGGTGGAAGAGTCATGTAAAAAATCTGGAGTGACTCCACTCGACTTTCCGAACATTGAGTAACTAACAGTTTTGTAGATAAAATAACGAAAGAGGAGTTGCTAAACAAACAAAAGAGAGAAAACCGTAATAGAGTGTTTGAGTATTTTTCTCCCTATATTACACGAGGTTTTTATTTAACGTTACTGAACTTTGAGCCCATAGATCATAATGATAAAGAATTTTTCATTGTGTCCCTGTAAAAACTTATAAATTCTAGATTCACCAAAATGCTTATAGTTAGTGCAACAGTGATTTATAATATTCATATAAATTTTCAGCTCAATTGAATAAGGCGTTTAGATGCTATCGCACTTTTAAAAATTTGGTCCCATAGGCGATAATGATAAAGAATTTTTCTTTGTGTCCCTGTAAAAAATGTGTAAGTGCTAGATTCACCAAATTCTATACAGTTGGTGCAACTGTGATCTATAATATGTGTAAAATGTTTTTGCTCAGATTAATAAGGCGTTTAGACGCTATCACACTTTTAAAAATTTGGCCCCATAGGCCATAATGATAAAGAAATTTTCTTTGTGTCCCTGTAAAAAAACTATAAGAGCTAGATTCTCCAAAATATATACAGATTGAGTATCTGTGACCTATAATATGTGTACAATTTTTTTACTCAATTGAATAAGGCGTTTAGATGCTATCGCACTTTTAAGATTTTGGTCCCATAGGCCATAATGATAAAGAATTTTTCTTTGTGACCCTGTAAAAAAACTATAAGTGCTAGATTCACCAAAATCTATAGGGTTCGTACTATGGTGACTTACAATATACGTACCAACTTTCAGCTTATTCGAACAAAGCGTTTAGACGCTAGCGTGTTCACTCACAGACATACACACATACATACACACATACACACACACATACATACATCATCTCAAAAATAGTGGAAACGGACTCAGTGGACCTCGAAACGTATAGAAACATCAAAATCTTCAATTCGGATTTTTGACATGATTACAATACTTTCCTCACTATAGTGTTCGGAAAGTAAAAATTACATCGGTAGACAACCTGTATGGACAAAAATATATATGCCATAGAGAAAATCTGGCTTCATTTTCGGTCAACACAGCAAAAAACACAATGTTCAGCCAAAATTATCAAATCAAAATTTTAGATATAGACCTGTGTTATTCATTATTTGCTGTTAAATGCTTTTTGTCTTAAATATGTAATGAATATTTAGAAAAATTGCTTTGTGGAACTTATCTGAGAATATTCTCCAACTGAAAATTATGACATTAGAAATTATATAAATTAAACAAGACATTACTATAATTAAATTAAATAAAAACCTTTCAAACTTGCCTCATTATTGGGTCGTAAATTTTTCACCTGGGTACCCAGGCCTCCTCGGCGGCTTCATCTGTCGTGAAGTTTACTTGAGAATGAATTCAGTGGGTGGTTCTTTCCATGGAGGTGTCACCATGCTCCATCTGGAGCCATTGCGCCGCTGTCATTGCACACATTAGAATCTGTAGCTATTTCTATGGATTCACGAAACATTGCGTAGTGATAGTTATTGTATTCAGCTAATTTTTTAGTTTCGTTAAAGTTTATTTCAATATTTTCGCTATTATATGTTTTTGCAAAAGTGGTATTTACTTTGCCAATTTTAATATCGTATTTATGTTCATTGATTCTGGTTTTAATTTTTCTTTTTGTGACGCCGATGTATGAACCTGAATTTTTATTTTGATTTATGAACGGTATTTTATAAATTCCGGCGGTTTCAAAGGGTGAAATGGGGTCTTTATCGCTATGTATTAATTTACTGAAATTAATTATTCTGAATAATTGAAAATGAAATAATCAAACGTTTTAAAGATAAAATTTTTTATTGGTATAGGTACGTCGATGACGTTTTCGCAGTTATTGTCAAAGAATGTAATATAACAGTTACTTAACTCTATTAATAACATTGATTCCGATATACAATTTACCTATGAAGAAGAAATCGACCACCAAATTAATTTCCTTGACGTCAAAATTATTCGAACAGAAAATAAAATTAAAACCACAGTTTACCGGAAACCTACAAATAGCAATGAAATTATCCACTACAAAAGCAAAACGCCTTTCCAATATAAAATTAACGCTATTTGTTCATATATCAACCGCTCCATTTTAATTTATGATGAAACAGAAGACAAAACCAAGAAATAAATGTTATTAAAGAATTTACTAAAAAAGCGGGACACCCTAATAAAATCATCAACAAACTAGTTAAAAACAGATTTAAAACTCTAAATAATATTCCAAATTTTCACCCCCCCCCTTTAAATTTACCTCTTCAATCCCATATGATCGTGGAGCATCCAATAAAATTAAAAATTCAGCCTATAAATACGGTATCAATATCCCCATAAAAACGAATAAAAATATTTTCCAATTAATACATAGCGATAAAGACCCCATTTCACCCTTTGAAACCGCCGGAATTTATAAAATACCGTTCATAAATCAAAATAAAAATTCAGGTTCATACATCGGCGTCACAAAAAGAAAAATTAAAACCAGAATCAATGAACATAAATACGATATTAAAATTGGCAAAGTAAATACCACTTTTGCAAAAACGTATAATAGCGAAAATATTGAAATAAACTTTAACGAAACTAAAAAATTAGCTGAATACAATAACTATCACTACGCAATGTTTCGCGAAACCATAGAAATAGCTACAAATTCTAATGTGTGCAATGACAGCGGTGCAATGGCTCCAGATGGAGCGTGGCGACACCTCATGGAAAGAACCACCCACTGAATTCATTCTCAAGTAAACTTCACGACAGATGAAGCCGCCGAGGAGGCCTGGGTACCCAGGTGAAAAATTTACGGCCCAATAATGAGGCAAGTTTGAAAGGTTTTTATTTAATTTAATGAAAATTATGATTTGTAAAGAGAATATAATGAAATAAGACTTATTTATTTTAGTTATGCATGTCAAACAGAATAATTATGAATAAATATTATAATTTAAGTCATAAACATGAAAACTTTTTATGTATTTAAACATAAAAAAAAATATTCTCGATTATTCTCTGATTTTGAAGCTTCAGAGAATATTCTCACCTCACATCTCTAGCCAAACCAAAGCTTTTATGATTTATTTTATTTTATAATATTACAGTGCATATTTCTTGAAATGTATTTTCAGTGACATGCATTTTTCAGCTGTTATTCTGATATAAGGTGATCCAAAAATTTTTTATACAATAGTACATTATAATGATTATTAGTTGAAATCCTTATCTCTGATGTTAAAATTTTATTCGCAGAATGAAATTTCTTTGGTAGTGCAAAACCAAAATGTGACATAAACAAAAATCATTATGCTTATGTACAACATTTCTTTGATCTTGACAAAGAATGGAGATTGCTATATCCTAATAAATATTGTTATACATAGATATGTCACTGACCGCTTTTGTATCAATAAAATCTTTTCTTTGAGAATATCTGTAACCACAGTGCTGAAATAATTGTTTTTTTTTGATGAAATAGTGTATTCCTCGCCTATTTTGGTAGAATTGATCACCTACCAGGGTAGGCGTTGATATTGGATTGTTTGTCGGAATTTCATTGTTTCAGCTTTACATATCGATTTTATATTATGTATGGTTCAGATTAATATTGTGGCACATGTACATTGTTCTCAAAATTTCTGATTTTTTTTTTTTTTTTTTTATGAAATGCATGTTATTCAAGGTATTCTAAGACCTTTCATTTGCTTAAAAATTTAATTTGTTACATGCATGCCTTTAACGGCCGTTCTAACAATATTATGTAGTCAATATGGACATTTTTTTTTTCACATGTAAATAAAAAAAAAATTGTAATCCTTCATGTAAATGTAGGTATGCACTCTCCATTCACATTTTTAGTCTTCCAAATTTTTTTAATGGTCGTTAGGGGTAATGTGATGTTAAAAACATCACTTCTTTTTAAATTTTAAATAAGATCGTTTTTCTGCACTTAAATGCATTGTTTCTCTCAGCTGGCTCAACTCACCCTGTTGTGTTTGCTTTACTGCAATACACACACAGGAGAAAAATTGGTTCTTCTTTCCTAGTGGTGATGTCATATCACACCATTCTGAGAACCAATAGGGTGATGGTTCTGACCCCACCTTCTGTTATCCCGGCAATTTTAAATTCAGTTGTGTTTGAGCATCACTCAAGAGAGCAGCATGGGTAAGAATGGGTTTTATGTTCTGTTTTTAAAGGACTTTGTCCAGATTATGATTTGGAGAGAGAGTGCCTACTTATTAAATATATATATATGTTATCAGCTGGGATGGATGGATATTCAAATTTTAAGAGCAGTCTATTTTTGTATCCTGCTTGTTTTGGATTTGCTGGTATTGATTGGAAAATAAAAGAAAGGAATGTTGATGCAATGATTTGATTTTTCTTACAAATAGTATTGTGTTCTGCATTTTTCCTTTTACAGCATTCTAGCAATGAAGTGAGTTTATTTCTTTTTTTTTCTCTTATGTAAATAAAAGTATTTAGATATATATAGACATTCTGACCAAAAGAACAAAAGGGTTAGCGGTCAAAATGTAGTGTAACGATCATGTACGCCATGAGGTCTTTGATCCTCACTAAGTAACTTCTGTTGCTAATTAAAATTAAAAATATTAATAAAATTAATTTAAAATATGAAAACACAAAAGGTAAATGAATTATAAACACCACATTTGGTGCCGTTTGTGTCAAATTGTGATCCGATGGAAAAAGATTGAGATCACAAATCAAAATATCCATTTTTATTAGGTACATTTATTTAGATAACCAAAATATTGCAAAAGAGGAAGATATTAGGTTATTTTAAATGTTTATTGAATTAGGATGACTTATATTATATAACATGTTTCTATAAGCTGCAATTTTGAAGAATATATGCATGGAAATAAATAAAAATGGAAAATGAAAGGAATACTTGATTATTGTTCTTAAAAATGAATGATACTGTAGAGATTGTTTATTTTGAATAAGTTATTTTATTTTTATTGCTAGAATTACTGAAATTATTTTTAAAGTCATACATAACCAATAACATTTTTTTTTTGTGATTGAATATATACCAAGTGACCTATAAGACAATTCCCTGTTTCAAAAATTGTGATATGCTGGAACTTTGTACAAATAAAAAAAATTTTTGGTTCAATATATTTTGAATAACTGATTAAATAAATAATAACCAACAGAACTTTGTATTGTTGGCTTAAAAAAAAAAAAAAAAAAAAAATGTAGGTATGTCTCTCTCTCCTCAACTACTTGAATGTATTAAATGCAAATAGCTATCAACACATGTAAAAATCAAGAAATTTAAATAACAAGTTTCATACATCTGTGTTGTTTATTTTTTTAGACCAATATAGTAGTTTCATATATATACAAAAAAAAAAAAAAAAAAAAAAAATGGCTTCTAACAAAGGATTGACAAGATGTTTACCGTTCAAAACTTTAGTAACGCCATTTTCTGGAGACCCTCAATTATTGGATTTTTTTTATTGAACAAGTGAAATTTAAAATTGAGAACAGCAAATGGGAGGAATCCCATGCTTTGGCTTTTGTGAAATCAAAATTGGCAGATACTGCTCTTAAGTTTTATGTCTCCTCCCCAGCTTGCCAAAAAGCCAAAAATACTAAAGAATTATTTAATATATTTAAGAAATATTTTAAGGTAGAGTTGGCAACTGCAATAGCACAACAATTTAACGAATTTAAGTTTGAGTCCGATGTCAATATTAATATTTTTGCTAATAAGCTTGAAAATTTAGTGAGAAAACGATTTCCTGATATGGAAGAAAAAGCCCTTGAACAATTACTAATCGCAAAATTGAATGATCTCATTCCGCCCCACTTTAGAATTCATCTACTATCACAAAAAGCCACAACCTTTTATCAGATGGTGGAATGTCTCGAAAAATTCCAGGAAATTTATAACTTGCAAGTAAACCCTGTCTTACCAGGAACATCTTTTGCTACTATTCAGAACTTCAATCATAAAATAGATAGTGAAGTGATAGGTACAAACTCAGAAAACAATTTGACTAAGATTAACAATTCATCTTATAGCAAGCGGCCATACAATAAATTTCCACAAAACAAAGGTTCACATACGATTCAATGCCAATGGTGTGAAAGACCTGGACATTCTGCTCAGAGGTGCTTTGCACTCAGATAATTACAAAATAATAAGTTTTCTCACAGATATCGTAATGGGCAAACTTTCTCTAGACCTTATAGAGACATGTCACGGAGAGCCAGGGCCCCTAAAACATTTAAATCCAACTCCCCTCAAACCAAAAGTAGTCATTCACAATGACTAGAAGTGGAGAATGGTAGAAGTGACACTAAACTCCTAAATACAAAAACTTCCTCATATAGGTCAGGTTTGAATAAAGTCAATTACCATAACAACTTTTCACAGACTAACTCAACATATTCTAATCTACCTAATATTTTTTTTGTAAATAACAATGAAATCATTCTGAGATCTCCAGACACACAGGCAAAGTTCCCTTTGTCATTAGAACGCAAAGTAAAATCTGTTGCGATACAGACAACATCTCCAGTACTGGTAACGTCCCCGAGTGTGGAGGAAAATGGAGGCTGTATATTAGTTAATTCACTGGAATTCTTGTTACACACAGACAATGATCTGCCCAATCTCCCCATCATACAATTACTGTTAAACAAAACATTAGAGAATTTTCTTCTCGACTCAGGAGCTTCTGTGTCATTACTCTCAAAACATTACTTTTTACAAAATCAAAACAAATTATATTACAAAAGAATTGCTTCAAGAGTCAAGATATCTACAGTAAACTCTATAATCCAATGTGACGGATGTGTTTGCATTTCCTTTAAAATAGGGAAAACTTTTTACAAACACACTTTTTTTCTTATTGAAATACCAACTGAATCTAAATTTATTGGTATACTTGGCTTTGATTTTTTAAAGTCCCATCACGTAGTTATCAATTTACACAATAACAAAATACAAATTAATGAAAATGCTTTAGATATTCTAGACACTGTACCCTCTTGCAGTCTTCTATCATCTGAATCTGATATGAAACGGGCATCGCATAAGATAGCTACTCATACGGATTTTCCCCAAACTGGATATAAAAAATCTAAAATTGATGTTCATAAAGATAACTTACCCTCTTATCAAAAATGTTGGCTTACCCAGAAGATTTTGATTGATCCACAGGATACTATATATGTGCCTGTGCGGTCCACGCTTATTCCAGAAAATCAGTTAGTAATGTTTACATCGTCTAACAAGCACTGTCCACTTGCGTCCTTCTCTTATGGAGGTACAACATATCAAGGAAAATTCTACTAAACAAGAATTAATTCAATTTTTTATTCCTATGTATAACAATTCGAGCAAGAAACTGCATATAAATAAAAATACCGTTTGCGGATACATTTCAGAGATAGATAAAATAGAAGAAAATACCTTAGATCTTGCAACAAATACACCTGATCACATGTGTAATCTAATTAAGGCTACACCAGAAGTTTTATCCTTAAGACAGAAAGAATTTAATGTAAATAATTTTTCTATTCAGCATTTAAAACCTACAGAAAGGGTAATAATGCAAGATATTCTTCAGAAATTTAACTCTGTATTTTCATGTTCACTAAAGTCGATTGGACACACCGATCATATCACTCCACATATAAAATTCATTTCAGATATTCCCCTAAAAACTTTAACCCATTTCCTATTCCACAAGCTATTCAAGAAGAGGCAAAAGATCAACTTGACAAATTACTGGATGCAGGGATCATTGAGAGAAATATCTCTGAATGGGCATGCCCAATGCTCATGGTTAAAAAGAAAGCTGTGTCTAAGGAGGATAAACCTTCCTTTAGACTGGCCCTAGATTTAAGGTTAATCAACTCTATGATTCAATGTTCCACTTATCCTCTTCCAAGAATTGATACGATAATAAATAACATCTCAAAATTTAAATATTTTACAACATTAGACTTTCCCTCAGCGTATCATCAAATTTCATTACCTAAAGAATACAGACGACGTCTCTCATTTACTACACAATGGGGAACTTATTCATTTAAAAGATTAATGTTTGGGCTGAGATCAGCCGCATCAACATTCCAAATGCTTATTGACACAATTATACAAGAGTGCAATTGTTCAGGCATATATGCTTACCAGGACGACATTATTATAGGAAGTGACTCTTTCCAGGAAACAACAGAAAAATTACAAACACTTTTTGCTACTCTACAAAAGTACAATCTGACATTGTCTCCAAAGAAATGTAAATTCCATCAGTCATCTATTGAATATCTCGGTTTCAGCATCCAAAATCAAAAAATACATCCTATTTCTTCTAACATTACAAAAATTACTCAATTTCCTATCCCAGCAACCAGAAAACAACTAAAAAGATTTATAGGATTGTGTGGATTCTACAGAAAACTCATTCCCTGCTACTCAAAATTAATTGATCCTTTGATAAAATTAACATCTCCGAAAACTACATTTAAATGGACAGAGCAACATGCTGAAGTCTTTAAACAAATACAGAAAGTTTTTTTCTCTAAACCTTTTCTTTCATTACCCGATTGGTCAAAACAATTTTTTCTTAATACAGATGCTAGCAAAATTGCTATTTCAGGGGTTCTTCTACAAGAAAAGGAAGGCATTCTGCTTCCGGTTAGTTACTTTAGTAAAACACTATCTAAATCAGAACAGCGATATTCAGCCATCAAGCTTGAGCTGATGGCCATAGCTAAGTCAGTCAGTGCATTTAAATTTTTCCTTTTCAACCGACCTTTCACCATTCTCAGTGATAGCAGACCACTTGAACACTATAAGAAAATTTCCTCTCCTGCTGATTTAACTACTAAGTGGCTGATTGAATTATCAAACTATCAGTACACATTCAAATATGTAAAAGGTAAAACAAATGTTTTGGCAGACTATTTTTCAAGAGAAGACATTTCGTCATACACAGAAGATCTAACCTCAAACCCAGAATTAATTAAAGAGGCTAACAATTTACCCATTTCTTCAGATTCTCCAACAATTGAACTTCATCATATCAATGTCACACATAAATCTGATAAGTCACTCACCTCATCAGAGCCTCATCGTTCTTCCTTACCTCAGTTGTTAAGTAACGATGCTGCTCCACTCAGTCGTTCCTTAAACAGCTCTGACGCAGATAATCTTATGATGGAAATCTCGGAAGAATGTTTTTTTAAAGAGCAAAGAGAAGATGACTTTCTGCTAAAAATTATTGTCGATATCACTTCGGAGAAACCTTCTCCTAAATATAAAAATTATTTTGTCCATCCGGACACTGGTCTGTTAATGATCAAACGAAAGTTTCACCAGCCTGAATACTCTCCAAAAACAAAAATTGTAGTACCACAGAAGTTAAAACCTAAAGTATTAAAAATTTGTCACATGCCTCACTTTGGAATTAGAAATACATACAGAAGAATACTTAAACACTTTTATTGGACAGGATTATTTGAAGATGTGAAAAACTTTGTTCTGTCCTGTACATTATGTATTCAATATAAACCGCACAGAATTCCATCTGCTCCACTACAGGAAATGTTTGTTCCTTCTGCGCCGAGTATGTTAGTTTCCATGGACTTTTTGGGTCCTTTCTCTAATGGCTTCCATGTGTTAACATTTCTCGATCATTTTTCTAAACATATTGAGCTGGTACCAGTAAAAAATGCAACAGCACAAGCTGTAGTTAACCTTTTGACGTGGGCTATGCTAAAAATTTTACAGTTCTTCTGAGGGGCTCTCTAAGCTTTTGGGGGGTAGTAAATAGCAGTCTGGTTGCTCACTGAATGATTTCGGGGAAAAGTCAATTAGGAGGAGGAACCTCTTTCTTCCTCTGCTTTTCCAGTAACTAGCCTCTTTTACCCTACAGCAGTTGGGGTGATATTACACCACAGATTTCTCCAAAAAATCATTTTGGAGAAATACAGAAAGATACTTGAAACGACTATCTTTGACTGTTCTTTTTGAAAGAGTTTTTTAAATATAAATATTATTCGATTTCTAAGCGTTAATTTTCACAGTAATCTGTTTTCTTTTCTTGTTGAACAAAATTAAAGAAAGAAGAAGAAAGAAAGAATCACTGCATTTCAGTTATATACAATTAATTTTTGATCTTATGTATTTTATGCAGCAAATTTATTTCGATTGAAATATATTATAACAATTTTAATATTAAATATTAACATTACTATGTAAAATTTATAAATTTAATAAATAATTTAAGTTTCAAAACTGTAATTAATACATATAAGTTTAACTGTAATTAATACATAGCATATGTTTAAATTAACATCGCCTTTATTGTATTTATTATTATACATATTTTCTTTTTCTTCATAGTCATATAAATACTATGTTAATTAATTAAATCTTTCATGGTTTTCTCGTTAAGCTTTAAATTTTCCTTTTTGCTACATTTTTTTCTCTTTTTACGGTAAATATAATTTTCATTTTTACTTTGTTACCATTTGATTTTGCAAAGGATTTGGAAAAACGTTGGGCACCAAACTAGTTTAACCCAATCCACCCGTCTTAAGCCGTGGTGGCCTCAGCTCCTTCTTCGTCCTCTGGTTATTATAATTATTTTCTATTATATAATCTCATCCAGTAATGTTTTAGAAACAATGCATATTGACTTTTTAAATAACTTTTGCCGTGTATAAGGCTTCGTTTCCATATGTTGTTGTTTGTTCATTAATTCCCGTCTTCCTTCTGGTGTCTGATCATTATAATGATGAATTATTTATTATTAGTATTATCATATATTATAAGAAACATTTAAAGTTATAAGAGACTAAAAGCTTTCAAAGTACTTCATTTCCTCAACTGAAGATATAAATTTAAAGAATTATATAGAGTGCTAACTTTTAAATTGAATTAAAATTACTTATATTTGAATGCTGTTGGTATTAATCATGTATCTATTAATTGCTAAATTTTATAAAGTTCTAAAATTCTTCACTTTATGGAAGTACAGGACGAAATTTTGTAAAAATGTACATATTGAGAATTATTTTTAACCATTCAATGTGAAATTGAAAAATATATATGAATTTATTTATAATAGAATTTGTCAAAAAGGAAAAAATAGATAAAATTTAGGGGCATCACTTCCCTCCCTATACCTAATTTCTAAGGATGTATTTTTTAAAAGAACTCGTCAATACCTTTAAAACAAATGTTTGAAACATAGATCTGTAGTAATTTAAAACAAAATTTAAAAAGTTACCGATATATATATAAAAAAAATACTTCCAAAGAAAACGTATTTTTCAGATGTCGTCTATAGCGCACAAAATTAGCTTTCTTTTGACTCTTAGAGTTTTCTGTGAGATAAAAATCGTCCACATTTATCATGAAAAATAATTTTCTTAAATAATTTGTACTGAGTGAATTTTTGTAAGAAATTATACAAAAGAAAAATTTGTGATGGCCACAACATATCAGATTTTCTGTGATAAATTTGAATGTATTGTTTGGTGCGTATATAATTAATTCATAATGAATACGGAATGATATATAGAGTACATAATACATGATATATTGTGCCCTCTCACACAGAATTTTATATCAAATAAAACTTTCCAAAATTAATTTGCTCAGTTGTTTAAAGAAGTTAATTAGAAATTTCTTATATTAATTCGTATATTAATTTCGTTAATTAGAAAGTTTCCTCATCTCATATTCAAATTTTACACTTTAAACTGTCCAGTTAGAATCAGTTCCAAACTGATTAATATTATATTTTAACTATTTAATAGGTATTTTAATCTATATATAAATATATCTATTACATTCTATTTTTCTCTTTTCTAATTATTCGCTGTTTATCTGATACCCTGGTTAGCGCTCTGGCCATCAATTTATAGGAGCAAGGTTCGAATCCAAGTTTAGTCATGGGCGTTTATAGTGGTTTAATTTTTCTTAATATGCAAACTATATCTCAAATCTTAGTATTTAAATTAATATTTATTCATTATTTTCGATGTATTTTGAATTTTTGATTCCAAGTTTTAATATCGCTTTAATGTTAAACTGTTTTTTGAAATATTTAAATTTTGATGGTAAAAGTTTGGGCTTAAACTATTAAATATAAAATAATTTATATTTAATGTAAATGTAGAATGACAATGTGAATATAAAATATATAATAAAATAAATAATTATAGTTAACTACTGAAGACTGAAATGAGAATCGGATAATTCATCCCATATCACAACAATATATTCTATTTCTTTTTAAATAAAGTATTTTATCTCTTTAATTAAAATGTAAATCAATCTCAAATTAAGCAGAAAAACTAGTAAACACATGAGAACTTTCACTATATGCATAGGAAGAATAGGTTTCCACAACTTAAGTGTGATTAAAAGGAGACACACTAAAGTACGATATTGCAGTGAAAGGTCATTATTTACCGATTTCACACTTTTACGACTACAATCTCCGCCCTTCTTCTCTTCTTAAATTTCTTCCCCTTCTGCAAGACGAAAAGTGTCACAGCCCCTCAGAAGATCTCACTTTTTCTCGGACAGATGCTGTCCGAGCCCCTACGTAAAGGTTAAAGCCATTACGGGATATATCACTACCTTTGGTCGACCCTCTGCGATACTCTCAGACTTAGGCCCACAGTTCACAGCAAACATCTTTAACAACTTGGCACAGACATTGAAAATTACAATCTCCCATTCATCACCAGGACACCCGCAAACACAAGGCTCATCTGAAAGAATTAATACCAGCATCAAATCTTCAATTGCCACTCTTACCAAGGAAGGATTTGATTTTCATCAGGCGTTGATGATACACAAGAACCTGTATAACACCACCGTTCATTCTTCAACTGGATATTCTCCAGCCTTTCTGCATTTTGGCAGGTCACTAACAAGCATCTTTGACTTGTTTGAAGCTCCTCAGTTAGAAACACTGGAATTTCCATATGAATACCATAAATACATGGAATCAATGAAACAGATCTTTAGGCAAGTGCATCATAACATGAAGTTTCACCAAAACCAACGTAATACTAGACAACATAAAAAAGCAGTTCTCCGGAAATTCAAAGAAAATGATATGGTCTTTATAAAAACCAAAGATACATTTAAACCAAGATTCATAGGCCCATATTCAGTTCAAAAAGTAATATCTGATGTGTTACTCTCCGTCAGAGAATTCGAAAATGAAGGGGCTGAACCATTCACTATCAACATAGACCGTGTCATCCTGGCTCATAAAAGAAAGCAACATCTCATTCCACAAACAATTCAGACAGGTCAACCAGCTGGGATTGTTCAACCGCAGTCTCATTATGATCTCAGACCAAGATGCAAAACTTAATTTTTTTTTGTTTTTTTTGTTTCCAATTTCACAAATGTTATTTTAACATATTTTTTTAAGTTTTTTTTTAGGGGACTTAACTATCAGGTGTTTCGCCAAAGTTGCCTGTTGTGTAAACAAGGGTGAATCGGTACAGGTATATTTGATAAGTTGTATTTTGTATATTGTCCTATTATATATTGTGTAGTTATATATATATATATATTTTTTTTTTTTCCTGTGGCAAATGTTGAATATCTACAAAAAACTTAGTGAAGTGTGTATTGTATTTAATATGAATATAAATCTTCTGTTATGCTGCTTTATTTATGTCTGATTTGTTAAATATACTGTAAGTAATTACTGCTCAAAATGTACAGTATGTGTGTGTTATATGTATCGGAAACTTGCATATTTATATGTGTATACATAATTTTTCTTCTTTCTTTTCATATATTAATTACTACACATTGTCATGTTTATAAATATATTGGGTTATTAAATACAATTTCTGGAAGCTTCCACACCATTTTCACAGACACAAACATCACTTATACAACACAAGTATACACAACATCCACACTATTACACAATCAAATTAATACACAATCCACACATGATATGTATAATGTTTGATAAAATTCTTTGTTTATTGTGATTATTGACATTGCAGTTTTGTTTTGGTTATATCTGATAGTATGTTTATTTTGAGTATTACTTGACGTTTATATAAAGTGCATTTTTGATTTTGTTTAGTAATCTAACTTGGTGGCCTCAGTAGCCACTCACATTTATTATTTCCATTTATAATATGTATATTCTTTAAATAGTAATAATAATAATGGTAATGATAAAATTTTTAAAAAATCTTATTCGAATAGTATACTTAAGTGTTTGGAATGTCTTTTCCGTAATGTAATATTTATCTGTAAGATTATTTTGACATTTGTATTGATACTTATTTTGATTTTTTTTTTCTCCTTCATAATAATGCTTCAAGAGGTCATCTGTAAATATTTTACACTGAAATATAATAACTGATTTTATTTTATCATAATGCGTGTATTTAATATCAAGATTATTGGTTAAATATTTTTATTGAAATTGCACATACACCAAATTTCTTTTGTCATGTCATGCAATTTTTTTTTATTCTCTTTAACTAATTATTTTTACAAATTTATAAGAAAGAAATTTTACAGCACTTAGCATGTGTTTCAATGTTTCTGTTTATAATGCTATTTTCTTTAAAAAGGTATCAATATTTTTTTTACTCATGTCACTTGTTGATAAAAGCTGTGTCTGTTTGCATTTATAGATATATTTCATTAGTTGTCTGTATCCTAATAAATATTGTTATACATAGATATGTCACTGACCGCTTTTGTATCAATAAAATCTTTTCTTTGAGAATATCTGTAACCACAGTGCTGAAATAATTGTTTTTTTTTTTGATGAAATAGTGTATTCCTCGCCTATTTTGGTAGAATTGATCACCTACCAGGGTAGGCGTTGATATTGGATTGTTTGTCGGAATTTCATTGTTTCAGCTTTACATATCGATTTTATATTATGTATGGTTCAGATTAATATTGTGGCACATGTACATTGTTCTCAAAATTTCTGAATTTTTTTTTTTTTTTATGAAATGCATGTTATTCAAGGTATTCTAAGACCTTTCATTTGCTTAAAAATTTAATTTGTTACATGCATGCCTTTAACGGCCGTTCTAACAATATTATGTAGTCAATATGGACATTTTTTTTTTCACATGTAAATAAAAAAAAAATTGTAATCCTTCATGTAAATGTAGGTATGCACTCTCCATTCACATTTTTAGTCTTCCAAATTTTTTTAATGGTCGTTAGGGGTAATGTGATGTTAAAAACATCACTTCTTTTTAAATTTTAAATAAGATCGTTTTTCTGCACTTAAATGCATTGTTTCTCTCAGCTGGCTCAACTCACCCTGTTGTGTTTGCTTTACTGCAATACACACACAGGAGAAAAATTGGTTCTTCTTTCCTAGTGGTGATGTCATATCACACCATTCTGAGAACCAATAGGGTGATGGTTCTGACCCCACCTTCTGTTATCCCGGCAATTTTAAATTCAGTTGTGTTTGAGCATCACTCAAGAGAGCAGCATGGGTAAGAATGGGTTTTATGTTCTGTTTTTAAAGGACTTTGTCCAGATTATGATTTGGAGAGAGAGTGCCTACTTATTAAATATATATATATGTTATCAGCTGGGATGGATGGATATTCAAATTTTAAGAGCAGTCTATTTTTGTATCCTGCTTGTTTTGGATTTGCTGGTATTGATTGGAAAATAAAAGAAAGGAATGTTGATGCAATGATTTGATTTTTCTTACAAATAGTATTGTGTTCTGCATTTTTCCTTTTACAGCATTCTAGCAATGAAGTGAGTTTATTCCTTTTTTTTTCTCTTATGTAAATAAAAGTATTTAGATATATATAGACATTCTGACCAAAAGAACAAAAGGGTTAGCGGTCAAAATGTAGTGTAACGATCATGTACGCCATGAGGTCTTTGATCCTCACTAAGTAACTTCTGTTGCTAATTAAAATTAAAAATATTAATAAAATTAATTTAAAATATGAAAACACAAAAGGTAAATGAATTATTTACACCACACCATTTCATTTGTCTGATTGTTGGAAATTTTATATGTAGTCCACATTTTCTTAATTTCTTCTACATTTTTTTCACAACTACAGTTTCTCAATTACTAATGGTCAATCCCGCCACATTCCACAAAATTCTATTGGTTTATCAGAATTTGATTCCTTTCCTATATATAGGAGCCATTTTCTTTTGTTTCTTTATGCATTGAAGATAATATGGAATTGATGGGAAAATCATAATACAGATTTTAGGATTTTACCATCAGTTCGGCATGTACATGCTGAACTGGGATAACATTATCCCAGAGAGCTGATATTTTGCTAAAGAGTGTTTTGGGTCAAACAGAAAAAAACTTAGAGGGTATGCATATCGGATTTCAAAAATAAAATAACAAAAACAAAATTTGCCCTCATTTAAGGGACACCCTAATGATAACCCATCTCGAAAGTAGTCTAACAATATTTAGATTGTTACACCTTTTTATTAAAGGATAATTTTTATTAATTTATGAGCCTTTATATTTTAAAACTGTAGCTTATTTTGTGGCAAAAACTTATATAACTTGTTCTACGTGGATTTAGAGTAATATCTAGTTGATTGAATGCAATAAAATCAGGGGGTCTTGAAAACTAGTTAATGTTTATCAAAAATTCACATTTGAAAAATAAATAAATAATAAAACCAAAACCTGTTTTTGCTTTCTAAGTGCTATAAAATTCTATATAATGCAGAATTTAGTCTATTCTTTCCTATTAAAGGCATGCAGTAACTGTGTTGCATTCTTTAGCAATGGTGGTTATAATATTCATATATTAAAATTTCTTTGGTACAGCTTTGTTATTAGACCTTCTTTGCAAATTTAAAATTTTTGTTGCCATTTTGGAGAATTAAAATGGCTATCATCATTGCATTGATTTATTAACTGATCTAAATATGCAAAAAGCGTAATAAATAAATAAATAAAATGAAATAAATAACTGATTTTTTTTTTTATCTTAAAATGTTACATGCATTGATCTCAATTTTAATATAAATATATATTAACTTGTTGCCAAAGGGAAAAACACCCTGTCATATTCAAGGTAAGACACAGCAAATGATGATAAGGCAAAATGTATGATTTAAAGCAACAGTTCTGGCATATTGTGTCATAAAATAAAATAAATAAAGTCTTCTTTAGATACTATATACAATTTGTCCTATGTGCTCAAATACCGAGTATCATTACAGATACTCCTTAAATAAATAAATAAATTTTCATATTAAACGGATAAAATTTTTATAATAAAAAATGCATAAGAAAGACTATTGAAAAGTAAATAAAAAAACTTGTAAGAAAACACTGTCAAAGTGACAATTTTTAATGTATTCCTGCACTGATGCTGCACCCATGCCTATTTTTTTTGGCCCAAAAATAAATCATGTTATCATTTTGACCCAAAACAATTGTTGCAAGTTTTTTGTAATGGTGTTAAAAAGTTCTTTATTTATTAAAAGTGATGCTGATCTGGCAAATAATAAATATCCTTAATGATTTGTTAAAATATTTATTATTTTAACATATATAAATACTACATTAAGTTATTTAAACTGATTTACATCAAGTTATTTAAACTTAGATGGAGGAAATGTGTAACTCAGACATTTTTACCAGAAAAGGAAAATTTTAAACTCTGAGGAAAAAAGATATTAAAATTCTGGACAATAATCACACACACACAAAATCTGAAATTTCAGAGTAGAGTAAAAATGAGGAGAGATGTCTTTTCAAGGATTTGTAATTAGAAGAACCTCAGAAACTAATATAGCACAAATTTATATACAAAGTCACTAAAAAAAGGTTGGACACATAATTCTAAAAGAAACTGAGCAAATGAAATAATATTCTTTTCAAACAACTTATTCTAAGATCCTTTCTCTTTATTCTAAGATTTCTGAATGAAATTGGTATGCAGTCTTGACTATGAATGTTGTGCAGCAGTGATGCAAGGTAGAAGAGATCTTCGTTCAGCATTCTGCCAATAAATATAATAGCAATCGTCAAGAAGGCAGCTTAATGTGTGTTGTGGTTAACCTCCGAGAAGGCCCAGTTTAACATCTATTGACTTCTTTTCTTGGGATTATGTCAAGAACATAGTTTATAGGGTAAAAATACAAGACTTGACACATTTACGGGAATGAATTGTTTAATGCAACTGCCCCAGTGATGCCAGATATGTTCCATAGTATAGTATTTTATAGGCAGGAGAAGATTTATGATTAAGCCATAACTAGGATATGATGAGGCGTTTCATTTTAAACACATAAAATTTAATAGATGACTATGACAATTACAGATGAAATACACAAGTAACATAAACGACTACATTTTTAAGACTGATCTGTTTTAGCAGAGATAAAGTAAAGAGGAATGAACAGGTCATTGATTGGACGTGACGTCACTTACCAAAAGTCCAATAGATTGAAACAGGAATACAATGACGAAATACACCACAACTCTCCTCCCCTTAATTCCGTATACCATACCTGATGGGAGGTTTTCTTACTCTAGATGATCTTCTTACAACCTGTTCAGAAAAAGACAAATTAGTGTTTTTACGTTTTGAATGTTCAGATTTTAGTTCTTTTTTATTTACAGTACTGTTGATATTTTTATCACAGTCAATTTCTCCAGGCTTTGTAGACACTGATCTACTGTCGGTTGGCACTGGGTCTGGTGTAATGGAAGGCTCGGTTGGCACTGGATCTGGTGTAATGGAAGGATCGGTTGGCACTGGATCTGGTGTAATGGCAGGATCGGTTGGCACTGGATCTGGTATAATGGCAGGCCTCCTACCAGACTTAGATTCTCCATTGCTTTGTAGGTGTGGACTCTTGCTATCGGGAACCATGGAAATATTTGCACCAGGACTTGTAGTTTCCTCCAGTTGTACTCTGGAACCTACACTTTTCAGTTGATCAACGTGTCTTTTCCATACACATGAATCTACTTGAATTTTGTAATGCAGTTCACCTAGTCTGGCAATTACTTTACCTATTTTCCATTTATCTCCTGATGTGTAATTGCGTACTGCAACTTTTTCATTTACTTGGAATTCTCTTATCTTTTTCTTGTTAAAAGCATTTTTATGTTGTTTGTTTTCAACATAATTTTTAACATTTGGTACAAGTAAATACAGTTTTGATCTGATATTTCTCTTGAGAAATAATGATGCGGGACTCTCCCCTGTTGTAATATGAGGCATTATTCGGTATTGGAATAGAAATTCGTTTAACTTAAATTGGAGATTTCCGAGTTCTGAACTTAAGGATTTCAATCCTTTTTTAATTATTTGGACATATCTTTCAGCCTGACCATTTGTGGAGGGATGATATGGTGCAGTTAAGCTATGTTTTATACCTTTACTTTGTAGAAAATGTTCGAATTGTTCTGAAATGAATTGTGGCCCATTATCAGACACAAGGGACACAGGATAGCCATATCTGGCAAAAAGCGAAGAAAGACAGTTTATAGTGTTCTCAGCAGTAGTATTAGGAACAATGAACACTTCTGTCCATTTACTGTGGGCATCTACTACGATTAAAAACATTTTCCCCATCATTGGACCAAAAAAGTCTACATGTATTCCATTCCAAGGTGTTGTAGGCCATTCCCAGTGATGATTGTCCATTTTAGGAGGATTATGTTTTAATTTAATACAAACAGAACAGTTATTTGCTAAATTCTCAATGTCTTTATCAATACCTGGCCACCATACAAAACTACGTGCCAGTGCTTTCATTTTAACTATGCCAAAATGTAAATCTTCTAACACTTTTTGTCTATGAACAGTAGGAATTACAACACGATTCCCTTGTAGTATGCAATTATTTAGTATAGAAAAATCTTCTTGTTTATGTCCGAAAAGTAAGTAATTTGGCATCTGTGTGCCCGATATTAAATGCTGGTACATTTCTTTCAATGTTGGATCTCGCTTAGAACTTGCACACAACGTTTTTGTAGTTAACGGTAACGAAATGATTTGATGAATAAATAAACAATCGGATTCATCAGGGTTGCCAAATAAATTTGGTGACAAAGTTGGTGACATTTTTTCTGGCTGTAGCGAATCGGACGACGGCAGCAGTAAGTCTTCACTACGTAATGGAAGACGTGATAGAGCATCGGCATTTCCGTGCTCTGCAGATTTTTTATATTTAATATCATAATTAAATGTTTGTAAGTATAATGCATATCTTTACATTCTAGCTGCCGAAAGTACCGGAATACTTTTTACGGGTGAAAATATGGAAACTAGGGGTTTACTATCAGTATACAGAGTAAATCTCCTACCATATAAAAATTGAAAAAATTTCTTTACACCAAAAATTATTGATAACGCTTCTTTATCTACCTGACTATACCGCTTTTCTGCAGAAGACAAAGTTCTAGAAGCAAAAGCTATGGGTTTTTCGGAGTTATCTGGCATTGTATGCGAAAGTACTGCCGAAATTCCATAAGGAGAAGCATCAGTGGCTAAAATTAAGGGAAATTTAGGATTAAAGTGGGTGAGAATCCTTTCGGAAGTAATTTCCTGTTTAATTGCATTAAATGAATTTTCACATTTTTTAGTCCACTGAAAATTTACATTTTTACGTAATAATTCATTTAGAGGATAAGCAATCGTAGATAATTTAGGAACAAATCTAGAATAGTAAGATACTAAGCCTAAGAATGCTTTTACCTGAGTTACGTTTTTAGGTACTGGAGCATTTAAAATAGCAGAAATTTTTTCTTGCGTTTTGTGTATGCCATTTTTATCAATTTTGTAACCGCAGTATGTAATTTCATCATTCATGAAAAAAGATTTTTCTTTATTTATTTTAAGATTATATTCACGTAACCTTTCTAGCACTTGTTTTAATCGCTCTAAATGTATTTCATCCGTTTCCCCTGAGATACATATATCGTCAATAAAAACTGAAATACCCTCTATACCTTTTAAAATTTGTTCTATAGTTCTCTGCCATATTGCTGGCGAACTGGCAATTCCGTATGGTAATCGCGTAAATTGAAATAAGCCTTTAGGAGTGTTAATAGTAAGTAATTCTTGTGAATTTTTCTCTACCGGTAAATGCAAGTATGCTTGATTTAAGTCAATCTTTGTAAAATGTAATCCACCCCCTAAAGTTGCTAATATATCCTCAATTTTTGGTAGCGGGTATTTGTCAACCTTTAAAAATTTATTTACCGTGACTTTAAAATCGCCGCACAAACGAATTTTACCATTAGGTTTTACCACCGGAACAATGGGTGTTGCCCATTTACTAGTACTAACAGCTTTTATTATCCCTTCACTTTCTAATCTTTCCAATTCTTCATTTACTGCATTCCTTAATGCATACGTAACTGTTCGCGATTTACAAAATATTGGTGATGAGTCTTTCTCTAAATGTAATTCAGCTTTAACATTTTTAATTTCACCTACGTTATTTGTAAATAAATCCGGAAATTCATTCAGTAAATTATTTAAATTATCCGAGATTTGTACTTTGTTTATCGGAACAGTTTGTAAATTGTTTGGGAATATATTAAATGTAGTTATCCAATCCCTAAGCAATAAAGGAAAATTGCCTTTTTTAACTAAATATAACTTAACATTCCTAGTTTTGTTTTCGTAAGTTACATTTACTCTAACAAATCCCTCGGGCTGAAAAATTTCTCCCGTGGCTGTTTTTAATTGTATATCAGCAGGAAACATTTTATGTTCTGGAAATAATCTCCGAAAACGATTTATCGGTACAGCGGAAATCGCTGATCCTGTATCGAGCTCCATTTCTGCTTTAGCACTATTTTCTATCAAAACCCAAATTTTTATAGGTTTAGTGCCTTCAGATTGTAATGACAAAATGTCTACAGTATCAAGAACATTTACATTTTTCTTTTGAGTAACATTGTTTTGTGCGTTCCGACACACCTTACTCAAATGACCGCGTTTTCTACAAAAATTGCAAACTGCATTAATAAATTTACAAACATTTGCTAAATGAGAGCTATTTCCACAACGATAACAATGAGTTTTACTTTTATTTGCACTCGCAGTTTTGTTCACGTTTTGTTTACTTAAGTTATTTTGAGAATAATTTTGTTTTGGTTTCCTAACACTAACAGAAACTTTATTCAAATTCAAATTTTTATTTTGTAATTCTATCATGTCATTTTCAGTACTTTGCATAGTTACGGCTTGTTCTACTGCTTTTTCAAAAGTCAAATCTTCAACCTGAGACATTAATTTACTTTGGATTGTTTCATTTTTTAATCCGCGTAAAAATTGTTCTAACAAATTTTCTGACAGCGAATCGCCCGTAAACGCGCAATGTGTTGTAAATTTCTTTAAACGAACACTAAAATCTTGCACAGATTCAGAATCTCCTTGAAAACATTTTCTAAATTTAATGCGTTCAGTAATTTTGTTAGGAATCTTACATAGATGTTTTGTTAAGACATCTACTAATTCAGTGTAAGTTTTTGATTCAGGAAGATCTGGGAACAATAAATTTGTAAGTAAATTATATAATTTCGGTCCAATAAACATAATTAAAGCACTAAGTTTTTTTTCATCTTTTATATCAAACAATATAAAGTTCTGTTCTAATCGTCGAATATAAGTATCAAAAGACTCAACAGAATCATTGAATTCTTTAAAATTTTGAAACATTTTTAATGAAAATATGCTACTTCTAATAATAAAAAGATGCAATCAAATAAAAGAACAGAAAGGAAAAAATAAAATAAATGTGTAAATACCTTTTTCCCTCTCTTTCTCGAAAAATAAAAAATCGTAGACGAGTAATTCTCGATGGCACCTATGCATTTCTGCCCTGACAGTAGACATAAAACTCACAGCTGCCGCATCCGATTTGCTTTATGATTCATTTCCAATAACCAATTTCTTCTTCGTGAGATATTTAGAACATATTCCGTTCTCTTTTTTTATGAATTGCAGATTTCATTTTTAATTATCTTCAAGTAGATATTTGTAAATGTTGAAAAGCAAAACTTTTTTGCTTTTTTCTTTTCCTTTTGTCGCCATTATAGTATTTTATAGGCAGGAGAAGATTTATGATTAAGCCATAACTAGGATATGACGAGGCGTTTCATTTTAAACACATAAAATTTAATAGATGACTATGACAATTACAGATGAAATACACAAGTAACATAAACGACTACATTTTTAAGACTGATCTGTTTTAGCAGAGATAAAGTAAAGAGGAATGAACAGATCATTGATTGGACGTGACGTCACTTACCAAAAGTCCAATAGATTGAAACAGGAATACAATGACGAAATACACCACACATAGCACATATGGTTAGGGATTGATTATCAAATTTTTATGTGCAGAACAGCCAACAATGCTCACACTGAAGCTTATTAAGGTAAAATTCTATTAAATTCTGTATTTTAGAACGATAAAATTGTCATGTTAAGCATTTCACTAAATATGATTAAGTGAAATTATCCAACCTTTTTGATGATCCTGTATCAAGCATATGGAACTACAGTTATAGTAAACAGTAGCGCAGCCAGAAAATTTCGGTACGGGGGATCCAAAAAGAAAAACTATAAAGCATGCAGGGCCATTTGAAACCTATTTTATGTATATGCCCTGACTAACTCTAAGGCATGTGGGCCCCTCTTCTTTAAGGGGCCCACTCAGAATCGTATGCAGGTATTCTGCAACGTAAAGACCTTTTTTGCCACTGCAAGCGTGGCCCCTAGAAAAAGCTTGCCCCATGGCTCCAGGTAGTCTAAATCGGGCCCTATATGTTTTTTTATAGCTGTCATCATTTAAATTTTTTAAATTACAATTATTTTTTTATAGAAATCATTGATCGTGTTTTCGTCCGATTTTATTTAATGAGGCCCACTATTATAAAAATCTGGTACGAAGTTTATCAAGAAATTGGATATATTTGACAGCTCTTTGTAGTTTTAGTCTATAAGACTGATACAGGCAACAGTTTTTTCACTTCATTTGTAAATTTTTTTCTGGTTCAATAGATCAGTCCCCTTTTTTTAGGTTGTCATGGGCTACCACATCTGAGAAACCTAATATAATTATAATAATTAAATTAAATATTTAATAGAAGGAAATATTAGATTCGTGAAAAAATCTTTCGACGGATTTATACGTTTTGCGAAGTCTAGAACACGATTTGAGCACTTTTAGAAAATGTCTGTCTGTGTGTGTGACAAAATTTTGTGGCAAATGTATTTCAGGAATTACAGCACAGAATTTCAGAAAATTTGATATATAGATGCACTTTCACATAAATTAGTGCCTATCAAATTTTGGGGGAAATTGTCCAACAGGTGGCGTTGTCATCCCACTTTTCTAAAATTTTAACATGATGGTATCGGACAAAATTAAGTATAAATACGTAAAGAGAATTATTTTTTAATAATCATTATGAAACTTAAAAAATAATAATAATTGTAATAAATAATGATAGTTAACTGGGGAAAAAATTGTATATGTAGGAGCAATGCTTTCGCCCCTGGAGGGAAGTCCCCCCCAAGGGAGGGGGACGAATTTTAATTTTGTGTATCTTTCAAAGAAGCTCGTCCATACAATACCTTTAAAACGAATGGTTGAACCATCGACTTGGGATAATTTTAAATAAAGTTATCGATTTTTTTAATTAAAAAAAAAAAAGCTCTTTTTTAAAGATGTCATATAGAGAATAAAATTGACTTTCTTTGGATATTTAATGTTATACTATTATTTATTATATATTTAGAGTGTAAATCGTCTGCAATCATCGTCGAAGCTAATTTTAATAAATTACTTTTGCTGGTGAATTTGTATAAAAAAATAAATAAGAAAGTCATGCGGTGGCCGCAACATGCTAGTTTTTTTTTTTTTTGTTCTATACGGCAGTTACATAAATAAAATATGAAAAATTTACATTGTGTTCATAATTGTGCATATAATTAGGAAAAGCTTAACAAGAAACCAACAAAATCTTGTATTGCTTGGCCATCATAAAACTTTCATCATAAAAATTCTAATGTATCTAGTTGTGTTTCTAAAGACTTGAACTGTTGTTGAAAGACTTAATAACTACCCTCAGTTTCTACCTTGTTCTTCTATTTTTTAAAATTTAATTTTCTTTTTTTCAGCTTTCAGTTAATTTTTTGCAAGATTTTGTTTTATTTGAATGTTTTGACAATTTTCCCGCAAACTTGGTCGACAGAAAATGCCGGTTTCGAACCAGGGCTTTCTCAAATATCTAAAAGCCCTCGTTCGAACCCAGGTCACGCTCTTCGGTTTCGCGTTTCGGAGTCTTCAGTGGCTTTCTCCAAAACTCGCGTGAACACGGGCTAGAATCCTTTGAAACGACCAAATGGAGGGTACTCCAACATCAACACCATTTATCCCTCTTTGTTTAGCGAGTTCCTTTGTTATAATTTTTATTATTATTATTATTATTTTCTTCCTTCCTTTTTATTGAATGATATGCAAGAATTTCGTTCCCCCAGTAACGCATGATCAATTGCATATAATTTCACAAAATGTCTCATTTAGTTACATTGTGATAATTTGGAGCAAATAAGATTATGAAATAATAGTTTTTCTATCATATTTTTTGAAAGACCTACCACAGAATCTATCACGTGGAATTTGCCGAATTTTATATCAGTGATACTTACGTTATAATAATAATAACAACAATGATATCAACTGTTGGTCTTTCTTTTGTGTATATAGCTTAACAAGTGTTGCTGCAAAGCTACAAATTTTTGAAAACTATATCTCAGAATCTATAAGATGTAATTGAACAAAAATAACTATGTCAGTAGTTTTATAAAAATACTTTTTTTTTTTTTCTTTTCTGGCGAAGGATGTGCCAGAAAGTACTTTATTCATTATGTTTGAAAGATATAAATGAAAAATTTGTAATGACCCCCTTCATATCATAATAGTTTAATATTCAATTCAAATCCCAAACTGAAAAACTGTAAACTACAGTCGGCAGCAAAAGTATCCGAGCACTAACAATAATCCCTGTTTAAAAAAAGTATACTTAATACTGCTTTGTTAAATAAATTCTTGTTGATTCATGCTCTTAGTCAGTCTAAGAACATGATTCGACAAGGATTTATTTAATAAAACAGTATTAAGTGTACTTTTTTTATATCGGAATTATTGGCTAGAGCTCGGATACTTTTGCTGCTGACTGTACATGTCATTTTTCTCAAGGATAATTTTAAAATCCCATGCAACAATACAGTAAGTTTAAGTTTTCCTCACAATGGAAAGGACAAAAAAAAGTAATTAAATCACATTAAAGATATTTAGTTCATCCACAAATGTTGGTTCAAATCAAAAATTTATCCAAAACAGTAAGAGTTTCTTTTAAAATTAAGTGTTTTACTACCTATACCCCTTTCAGGATTTTGATTAAATTAAAATTGTACATAAATCTTAAATAGGAAAATTCGTTAAACATTATTTTAATAAAAAAAAAACCTTTTAGATTATGGAGCATATATTTCTTTCTTTTCTTTTTTTTTTTTTTTTTTTTTAGATCCAACCAAGAAACATTTAACTCTAGACTCAGTTTTAAACTTCTAAATTTGTACATGGGTTGAACTTATTGAAGATGAAAAATGCATAATACGAGTATAATTCCTTACAATTATATATTTGAAAAAATATTAAATAAATAAGTGCATAAATAAACTATTTTTTAAGAAATACCAAATAAAAAAAAAGAACTTTAAATCTTATATTTGTAAATAAATTTAACTTTTTTTAATTAATGATTAATTTATTAAAATTCGAGATTAATTTTGTTTGAGTTTTTCCACTTTCTGTTGATTTAGATCTATATATTTAACTATTGATTTACAACATTTAAAACTAGACTTATGGTCCTTTTGAATGAGCCCAGGTGGCGCTCCTTTGTCTAGCCATACAGTGTTTGTCGTTGTTTTCTCCGAAACTCACGTGAATACAGACTACAATCATTCAGAAAGACCGGAGGGCATTCCACTAGATCCCTATAGAAGATAATCGGACTTAACCCTACTCCAATACAATTTTTTTGAACATTTGTAATTTGAATTTATAATTAAACCATTTAAAACATGAACAGAAAAGTGCTTACCTTTTTTATCTAAAAAACCAAATCAAAATCTGTAACTGGCTGAGAAACTTTTAAATTGTTTCATTGATTCTGAACTTCTCGGAGAAGTCTTCTCCCAAACTGACTCTCGTCTATAATCCTTTTTTCTTAGAAATTCTAGATGTATGTAAACAAAGAAAAATTTCAGGAATACTTACCAACGGCGACCTGTGTGGGGTGTCGTCTGGTCTGAAGAATGAATAATAGCGCACAACACATGTTGCCGCAAAGCCGACATAACGCGAGAGATCAAAAACACGGATTTCAACTCCAATTTTAAGAGATCATTGTTCCCATGTTTCCAGTTTCAAAATAATTTGTCACCTTCCGTGAAAAGGTAATTTAGTGCTTTGACGCTAGAATCAGATGTTTTCTGAAAACTGTTACACCCGAGCTTGTCGAAAAACATTCTTTCAAAAAAGGATAATGTAATTCGCCCCTTGTATACTTTCTGAAGAAATTTAAGTGGAAATCAAGAATATATATATTGTGAAACAATTTTGCTAGCATACTCATATATAGGGTTAGAGTGGATTTATGAGATATATAATATGCTAATTTAATATGTTTAAAGAGATGAGAGAATGTAATAAGACAATAAGGCTTTTATAAAAGAAAAAATCTGAAGTGACTCCACTCGATTTTTTGAACTTTAAGTAATTAATGGCTGCATAAATAACGTAAGAAAAGTCGTTAAATAAACAAAAATGAAAATTATAATACGATATTTGAGTATACTGTTTAATTTTACACTATTTCTCTTCAAATAATTTGAGCCCATAGATCATAATGACAAAGAATTTTTTGTTGTGTCCCTGTAAAACTCAATAAGGGTTTAACTCACCAAAATCTATACAGTTCGTGCGACTGTGACCTATAATATGTGTACAAATTTTCAGCTCAATCGAATAAGGTGTTTAGGCACCATCACACTTTAAATAATTTGAGCTCATAAGCCATATACTGATAAAGAATTTTTCGTTGTGGTGTCCCGGTAAAAAAACTACAAGTACTAGATTCTACAAAATTCCTACCCGTCGTGTGACGGTGATTTATAATATGTATATAAATTTTCAATTTAGTCCAATAAGGCATTTAAACGCTATCGTACTTAAGTAATTTCTACCCATAGGCTATAATTAGAATTTTTCTTTGTCTCCGTAAAAAAAAAAAAAGGACTAAATTTACCAAATTCATTTAGGTTCGTGCTACGGTGACCTATAACATACGTATCAACTTTCAGCTCATTTGAACTTAGTCCCTATCGTGTTCACTCATATATATCGACTCACATTACAAAGCCGTTATCGCACATAAAAAATTCAGGCCCATAGGCCATAATGATAAAGAATTTTTCTTTGTGTCATTTTAGTAAAGCTGTACGTGGTAGATTCACCAAAATCTACACTGTTTGTGCGATGGAGACCCATAACTTGTGTATAAATTTTCACCTCTATTGAATAAGGCATATAGATGCTATAAGTTCTATATTTCATTTCACTAAAGATTTTTTCTGAATTTTATTATAATTATTTAAATTTATGCCTCCACCCCCTTCTTTTTTTACTAATTGCGGGACTCTGAACGGTTTACCGTGTTTTGGGGGACGCCCTGCTTCCTTTCCGCCGTCCGGACTTGTCTTGTCAGCGCATGCAATAGTTTTCTCTGTTGCACTTAGGATTTCTCAAGGGGTTAAAAATTTTATTTTATTTTTATTTATTTTTTTAACTCCTGGTGCTTCACTCTGAAAAATCTCTGCTCACGCGTGGAATAAAGCACTCACGTTGAAGTTGACTTTAAAAAAAGTTGGACCCATAGGACATAGTGATAAGAAATTTTTCTTTGTGTCTCTGTAAGAAAAAAAAAACTATAAGGACTAAATTCATCAAAATCAATAGGGTTCTTGCTAAAGTGATTTATAACATACGTACACACTTTCAGCTTATTGAAACAAAGCTTTTAGATGCTATCGTGTTCACTCGCAGGCACACACATACATACTTATATACATATATCACCGTAAATATAGCAAAAATGAACTTAGGGAACCTCAAATCGTGTAGAAAATTCCAACTCCAAATTGTTGCAGTCGGATTATTTGGCATAATTACAATACTTTCCTTACATACGTATGTTTGGAAAGTAAAAATATGTCGATTTTTCTACAAATTTCTGGTCGAATTTTTATACGTAATGCCAGGGCCTGCTTGACTTCATGTAAGGCCTGAGGCACACATGCTTTCTTAGACCCACGCCAGTACTTGACGATGTGAAAATAGTTGAAAAAGTGACCAAAATTTTTGTACACAGAACAAATAGTGATCAAATAATCACAAAAGAAATTAGTTTTAGGGCCCCCTGCTATTCAGGGTCAGGGGCCCGGGCCCCACATGCCACTGCGATAATCAGGCCCTGCATAATGCATAAATTTCCGAATAAAAAATCTTAGCTCATAGGGGGGGGGGGGGGGTCCGGACCCGCTGAACCCCCCCCTGTCGCTGCACCACTGATAGTAAAGAATGCTGGAAACTGGTACTGAATAATACAGTAAAAACAAACACAATAAAAAACACACAAACACTAGTTTTTATACATTAAAATTTTTATTAAAGTAGAGTCGCGATAGTTTGAGTTAAATGAGACTGGTAGACCTAAAAATTGAAATTTTAAAATACTCACACTGGCTAGCAGATACTTTACATTTACATAATTTTTGCAGCTGATTATCAAAGTAATTAATTTTCTCAATTGCATAAAAAAAAAAAGATAATTGTTTGATTGTTCATTAAAATTTGCTTATTTTTATGAAGTGTTCATTTTACAGTTTTTGAGAAGTGGGTATTTTGAAACCAATTTTTTAATCTGAATTTTTACCAAATAGATGTTCGAAAAGGCCCTTTTTTTTTTTTTTTTTGTTTTTTTCCCCAGCCAATTGATGAAATTTGCAGTATTTTATCACTTATTGCCGAAAAGTCAAATTTTTTCAGAGATGCTGAAATATTTAAGTAGCTCACTACTGATTCAAAAAAAATTAAGTTTAATTACAGCTAACTATTGAATTATATAATTTTGTTTGCCAAAAATTGCTGAAAAAGGCAATTTTTTTATTGCAAAATGGCAAAATTTACATTTTTTCAAATTGATTCCCAAAATAAATTACTGTTTTACTGCAAGTCAACAATTTTTTTTTTTTTTTTTTTTTTTTTTTTTTAATCTTTTAATGTCTAATTTATTAATATGTCAAATTTTTGCAGGCTATTTAGGAATTGCAGAATCATTCGGCCATCAGTAGACCAAACTTACATTTAATTGCAGAAATTTTTTTTTCTTTGTGTAGTCAATTAATAATATTCATCCAGATGGCCATGGAAGGGAAAAAAAAAAAAAAAAAAACTATGAAGATTTAAATAAAAACGTTTGTTCTTTATTGTGAACTGAATTAAAAATATCTTAACAAAGCAGAAATTAAAATTATACAAATATTACTTGCACTTTCCTGATTAGAAAATAATAATAATAATTACATAAATTTATACATCTCACTTAAAAGTAGTAGATTAGCACATGAATAAAAAATAAATAAAATAAAATAATATTCACACTTTCACAGTTTTATTTTAATATATCAGGTCATTCCATTCAATTTTCATAACTTTATTTCATTGTAATAATTGGTTGTGAACTCTATGCATTTTGGAGAATATATGAAGGATTGGAAAAATAATAGTAATTATGGTTTTTCAGTTTTAACCAGGTGACATAATTTCTCTTCAGATTGTATGTTAAACTATTTAATTTAACTGATCACTATATTTAAATGAATTAAAAAAAAAAAAAAAAAAAAAAAAAAAAGAATAATCACTTTATAAATAATTTATATCACTTTAAATACAAATAAATAAAAAGGATTCTATTAAAATTGCTCAAAACCTTGCTTCAGGCTCTTCTCATGAGGATTGATCCTTAAACCTGAACTTCAATCCGGGTGTTTATCAGACGACAGATAACACTGCTATTAATCATGAACAATGATTTTACAGATAGCTATATCTCGATATCTACTAACATGTCAGTTTTGGCCCAATGTATCAGCAAGAACTAGTAACATGATTTTTCTATCCCTCATCCTGTTATAATAAAATAAGTAAAATAAATTTATAATTATATTATTATTAATTATAAAAATTATATATAAACTTAATTGTCATACATTTTTATAAAATTTAATAATTTATATTTTCTACTATATTATTGTTTGATTTCAATAGAAGCAATAGAATAATAATAAACATTTTCCTTAAAAGAGTTTTTATGTTTCCACTTAAAAAAATTATTTTTAAAAGACAAGGATTGAAATAAACTATCATATTTTATTTATTTTTAAAAATATATAATGATCGCTTTGCTTAGGATAAATATCACCAGATTGAGAAACTTTTTTCTTATTCAAAAGGTGCCAGTTTTGAAAACATCGAAGCAGTACTTTCATATTAAAACTACGATTATATATAAACTAATCATGTAATAGGAGGAAAAATAAATAATATAATAACTGTTGCTAAGAAACACAGACAATTGAAAAAAAAAAAAAAAAAAAACATGCAGTTTGAATAAAATTTAAGAAAATAAAACAGAAGAATAAGAAATAATAATAATAATTAAAGAAAAAAAAAAAAAAAAAAAAAAAAAAATCAATGGGATGCACATCTGCATGGCTCAAGCTATCCCTCTGCCAGGGTTCAAACTGCCATTAGTTTTTTTAGCATTTTGCTAAAAGGTATCATATTTTGCTAAAACATGTTGGTCAGAATTTCGCTAAAAAGCTAAAACTGGATAACTGTATACAAAATCTCTATATAACAACTCGGATTTTTTTTTTTTGTAATATTTGCAGGCAAAAACTACGAAAGGACTGAAATTTTTGGGAATGATTATTTATATAGTAATTTGGATTTATTTTTAATGATTGAATTTAAATGCAAAAATATTTAAAAGTATGTCAGAATTCAGAATTTGATTCATAGAAGCATTCTTAGCACTAGTATTTCACGATTATCTACCACTACTCTTTATTTAATTTTTCAATTGCTTTTTCATTTTACACATATGAGTATCTCTTTTTCTATTGTTAAAATAAAAAAATAGTTTCCCTGATTCATATTTTTAAAGTCACAAATATGGATGCTCGGTTAAAATCATCAATGAACAAAAGAATAGAAAATAAAACTGAGGATAACAAAGCTAAGTAAAAGAAATCAATGGTATCCAAAGAATTAACTTTCGAAAAAGCTAAAATAGTGCTTGCCTATTTTCGCTAAAATGCTAAAGTAATTTTTTTGCCAGGTTAAACCCTGCCCTCTGCTAAGTTTTGCACCTCTTTGATTAATGGTCTGCAAAGCCTTATCAAGTCAAAAGTGAGTCCAGGGTCCATGAGGTGCATTTGGAACTCCTATTCATAATTACCCCCATTGTTTTACCACTTGCTGAAAATAAGCTTTTCATTTTTTTCTACTTTTTCACCCAAAATACACACTTCAGTAAAACATTACTTTTGCAAAAAATTTTCATTTCACTTTCAGATGCAAATTTTAATGAAATGTTATTAAAAAAAAAAAAAATATATATATATATATATATATATAATTAGTTTCATTTTTCAAAATTGTAAACAAAATTCTGGGCTCCCATGACAAGTGCCCCTGGGCCAAGGCCCAGTTGGTCCATGCATTAATCAAGCCCTGATTGTCTAAATTCCAGAGTCCACATAGACAAACATTTTTCTTTATTATTTATATATATTGTTGTTTTTTCTGAAAAACATTTATAATAACTATTAAATCCAGCTTTTAAGCTGGATGAAATGTCTGATAATTATTGCAAGTTAAAATGGTGTAGTCAAAGCTATTAATAGTACTTTAATGGAAAACAAAACATTGTTTTCTAAAGGATCAAGAGAGTTATTTACTTTTTTAGTAGTTTGGATTTATGGGAAACTGAAGCTTTTAAGACTAAACTATTAAGACTTTACTGTACTATTATTTACTGTTTATTTTATTACTGTTTATAAAATAATTTCATTATTATTATTATTTATTGCAAATAATATTACGAGTCCGTTTATAAAGTTTTAACATTTGCAATTAATGATAAGAATTAAGAAAAAAGATTCTCTTTTCTTAATATAAAAGTGATGAAAAGCAATAATTAGACATTTACAATCAAATAGAAGAAAAAAAAAATGTTGACATTTATAATGGTAGTAATATATAAAATAGAAATTCGGGGTAATTTACTTTTACACTAAGTAGAGTAAAAAATCATATAACTACACATTTAAAAAAAGATTTATATAATTTGTAAAATACATATTACAAGGAAAAGACAAGTTTCTTTAAAAAAAAAAAAAAAAAAAAAAAAAACCATGCTATAAAGAATAACTAAATAAAAACTAACATTGTTATCCATTACAACGAACACAAGACAAGACAATATGATTTAAGAATAAAGATCTATGGCAACTGTTTACAAGTATACAAATTATGCATATCATATAAAATTTTACAATGTAATATTTGAATTCAATGCACTGAAAATATGTACAACCTAGAAAGGAAAATTTTGCATCATACATAATTTACAGCACACTTTCCAACATTAACCAAATTCATTTAGAGGAATTTGGAGTATAAGGTTGACTTTTTAAGGTAGAATTTTTAAAGGTTGATTAACTACTATTATAATTGTTTATTATCATTATTTTTTAAATCTACCTCAACAATATATATATAAAATGTTTTTTGAATCGACAAAGAAAATTATCAATCAAAGACTGAAAACAGGAAAACACTAATAAAATTAGTAAGATGTGGCCATCACATCCCAAAACTTGCTTTTATATTTTCGTATACAAATTCACATTGTGAAAATTATTTATTAAAATTATTTTCCATAATAGTAATGATACTCCTATATACACAATTTTTTTTTTTCTTAGTTGACTATTACTATTACAAATATATATTTCTTTATTCATAATGATTTGTTAAAAATAATTCTCATTATGCAAATTTATATGAAATTTTGTATTATGCTGCTGTATTAAAAATTATGCAGAAATGAGATGCCAATACAACCTGTTAAAAAAATTTGCACCAAAATTTGATAGGCACTAATTTATGTCAAGTTGCAAGTATATATAAATTTACATGAAATTCTGGGATTTAATTCTTGAACTAGAGTTGCCACAAAATTTGTCACACACACAAAGACAAATATTTTCTAAAAATGGCCAAATCCTCTTGTAAACCTCTCTAATCCATTGAAAACCAGACATAAAATTTTTTGTGACTCCAGTACTCTTTTCTATTGATTAAAGAAGTTTTTAAAAGAAGATGATACTGATGAATTTTAAACATTCAATAAAGGTTTAAGCTATAATGTAACCACATTTCTTAAGACTAGCAGTGAGGATGCGTCTAAAGACTTGGAGAGGTGCCAAATTGACTGACAGGTTGGGATTTCGAAAACATCCAGTCATTCTTTGCTCTCTTATCGCTTATTTTCTCTTAATCAGATGACTATCACTTCTATTTTAGCACTGGACTCGCTGAGTCAGCACCTGTGCATGGACTCAAGAAATGTGGTTGAAGAATATAATACTCATTGAGATTATCATTCACAGGTAAATTTGTGTAAAATTCAAAATTCTGTACAAAAAAAATAAGGAAATAATTTTATTATATGAATACTCAAACAAAAGTATTATAAGGAGGTCAAAGCATTCTAATTATTTTCTTTTTTAATAAAAGGAAATGGTACTGTCAAAACTTGAAAATGAATGACTTCATTTTGGCGGTATTGTAAATTAAACACATTAGGATTAGATTAAAAGTCTAAAGTGGATTTAAAAATTTTCCATACATAAACACACATGAACAGAAACTAAATTCAATAGCTGTTACAAGTATTGCCAAAGTGCAAATATTGAAGATTTTTGTGATTTTTATTTTATTTTACCTTTACATATTTGCTCTCCCCCTTTTAAATATGTTTTAGTTTTTTTTTGTCTTGCACATACATGGTAGAGAAAGTACCCACATATGGTACAGTTGTATGGATTTTTTTTATATTAACTCTCTTTTACATATCTTTTCGTATGTAATTGTTGCTTTATGGCTAACAATTGAGTTTTTTCCAAGTTTTAGAAAAGTCAGTATCTCAAAAACGTCTCAAACGATTTTCTTGAAAATTGTTACATAAACCTCTTCTTAGATATCCTTTTGCATATATTATGTGGTTATTACAGAAAAATTAACATTCAACCTGATTAGGTTGAATGTTACGCTTTTATTTTTGTTATGTTATCATTTTTGTTATGCAAACTCTATTTTATATGTTTTTACACATACATCAGATTTTTCTGACAGGAAAATTGTTAGGTATTTAATTTGTTAGGTCAATTTTATGTTGTCTGACCACATTATCACCAAAAAGTACATATAATATGTGCAATAGTGAGTAATGGAAACCATATGGTTGTTACACATCAGATTTTTACCTTTTTAAAGTTTGAAACTCATAAATCTAATTTCCATTTCACCACCCAATTTAAATTTTAATTCATCAGAAGCCAAATTATTATTATGCGATAGTGAAACTAAAATCATTTAAATATTTTCAAAATAAAGTTCACGTTTGACGACCTAGTTTTCATATTTTCCCAGTTAGTACAGTTTTAATGTAGGACCCCCTACAGTGACTTTTAAATTTTTATCACCATGAGGGTAATGCATTTTCATTTATTTATTATGACTCAAAAAATAAATAAATAAAATTAAAATCTAGTACTTATTTTGATTCTATTTTTTATTACGGTGTTATTTAGTCAATTTATGACAACAGTTCGAACTCTGTTTATATCTTTAAAGTAATGCTAGGTTTAAAATGACACTTGTAAAGATGGTAAAGATGAAATTTAAAAAATACATTTTTCTATAAAATGATCTATCTCATCAGACAAACGTCACCATTTTTCTGATTAGATCACTCAACTGAGTCCACGTGCCCATGTATTAAATACTTGGGCAATACTTGTATATTTTATTAATTACATCCCTATTGTATTGTACTGACATAATTTAATTGTAACTGGTCCACATTAGAGAAATATTTATATAGATTATAAATTCTGACGAAGATTTTTAATTAAATATTTTTTATCTTTTCATATATACATATATGTATGTGCACTAAACCTTCAGAAAAAACCTAGAAATTTAGTTAAAAAAAAAAAAAAAAAAAAAAAAAAAGGAAAGAAAGAAACATATTCCAGATTTCACAACCGTACAATTTGCAACAAATAATTATGAAAATATATAACTATTATAATCTCAAAAACTTAAAAATGTAGGTACAGGAGGCAAATTTTAGAATAGGGTTATGGAAAAGCAGTGAAACACTTAAAAAACTCAGTGGAGGAACATGTCATGTGACAATATAGTAAATTTGAGAAATTCAACAAAAAGGACAAGGAGGTAATAATGGAATAGCTAAAAATAATGTACATAACAATTTCTTGACTCAAGACTTTCAAGAACCAGTAAATGTTTTACATTTGAAAGAAATCTTCTTCTTCTTATACATTCTTTCAAAAATGTCACTTAACATGTTCATTCATTCATTTCTTCAATTAAGACAAACAGCTTTTCCTTCTATTCTATTATAATTCTTACACATTCTTTTTTTTTCCATATTATACACAGTTAAAAATTCCTAAATATAGGAAATTGTTCAAATTTTGCTTAAATACAGTAGATAAACAGCTAATTTAAATTTGAAATATTCCAAGCAAATTTTTTAATAAAAACTAGAATAATAATAATAATAATAATAAAGTAATTTTTAACCCTTTATAAATTATGTTGGAAAGTGTTATAAAGTGATTTATAAAGTTTAAATCGAAATAGAATGAACTAGAGATAGTAAATTAAATAGTAAATTATATAAATCATGTCTAAATACATATAAATGATTTTTTAGCTTACGAGATCTTTGGTTCCTAGCACATACGATAAAACTATAATAATTAATAAATCCTAATAAAGTAAATTTTCATTATAAATTTAATGTGCTATGTACAGACAAAACAACTAAAACAAAGGAACAAGCGATTTCATTCTAGTATTTGATTTACAAGCATTAACTCTTTAATTTATTTACAAAATATAAAAAAAATATGTTTAACAATCACATGGCACAAAACTAAACAATAATAATATAAAAACAATTAAACTATTAACAAAACAACAGCATTAAAGTGACTCTGATGCAGTAACAAATGCACCAACATATAAACGTTCACTTGAACAGAACAACAATGATTAAATACATAATTATAGTGAATACCAAATTCTTTAAATATAAAGTGTGATTTAATAATACATATGAGAGTAATATATGCATGTGATTTAATAATACATGTGCAGTATGCACTGTTAAATAACACAATCCCACAATCATTACAGGTCTGCAGTATATATATTTTTTCTCAAGCTGACGGAATTTTTTTTTTTTGTAAACTTTTTATGTTTTTGAATATGGTTAAATGAGTTCCATTTCTGCCCATTACGTATGCTCCGCCCCCCCCCCCATTCCCCAATAGGGTTTAACAATAAAAAATCACTAATTTAATTACATTACACAAAGCATATTATATTCTTTCTGATATTTAAACAAACAATTCCTTCATGAAATATTTAACAATTAATGTTTACTCTTTTTGAGTATGAAATGTTACATTCTTCTTTTTTATGCCTTTCTGAACATGTTTTTACTTTTACCCGTTTCACCCCTCCTATTTTTCTCATTATGAATTATTTCTTAGATTCATTTTTACAAAAATCTGTTTAAAACCAAAAAATAATTATTGAATATAGTTTTTATGATCAACAATAAACAGGGTTGCCACTCAAATAGCAGAATGAAATTCCCTGTCTTTTCCAGGTTTTCCAGACGTGTTCTAAGAAAATTCCAGTCTAGCCATATATTGTGCACTGGTTGTATTGAGGGCAAAATAACTATGGTACCACCTGAAAATACAAAAGTTACATATTACTTTGACCTAAGGACAGATTGCCTTCCACGTGGGATCTTTCTAAGAGGTCTTGCTTTTAAAAAATGACGGAAGCTAAGAAAAAAAAAACACGAAAAATGATGCTATGTTGGAGAAATTTTTTTTTTTTTTTTTGGGCAATCGTATGATATTCCCTGACTTTTCCAGATTCTTGCTAAAAAATACAAATCCCTGACTTTCATGGTCAAAATTCAAATTCCCTGACTATTCCAGGTTCTCCAGGTAGCATGGCAACCCTGAATAAACATATTTCATGTTTTCATGCATAAAAATATGAATTCTGTAAAAAAAAAAAAAAAAAAAAGTGTAATGAAATTTTTAAAACTATTTTTATTTTTATTTATTTGTCTTTAGTGAGTAAAAATCATGAAAAACAGTAGAAAATAAACCAAAATAAAGAAATCTGATGAAATGTTTTGTAGCAGACCTGCATAAGTGGTGTTAAATAATGAAAGAGATAATAATAACAATAATATAAAATATTTTAAAATTTTTATGTATGCATCAGACTGAAATTATTTAAGATAATCTAACATTAGTGACAATAACAGACAAATATAGTATTAAGACAAAATTTTAATACATATAATGGGCATTAAGTACCTATCTTCTTGCTACATTTTTTTTTTTTTTTTTTTTTTTTTTTTTTCCCCTCTTTGAATTGCATTGTTAAATTATTTCACTCTAACATGTACTTAGCAATTTTTAATTCTATGATTTTTATTTTACCAAATTTTTTTTACACATGCTTAGTTAAAAGTCATTTCCTTTTAATAAACAAAAAAAAAAAAAAAAAAAAAGAAAATCTTATAAGAATTTATAGAATAAATATTATGAAACATTAATATATTATCACATATAAATAGCATATAAATTTACATCAATGCTGTGTCAAACCCTATCATTTGATCTACCAGTCTTTGCAGATTATATACATATATATCTATTATTTTTCAAAATAATTGTTTGTTTTTTACTTTAAACAATAAAAACATTATGCCAAAATGTTTATTTAAGACTAAAAACAATAATCATTGTATATAAACAGCATAAAAATAAAATGAAAAGAGAAGATCATTTAATATGATAATATATTTTTCCATGCGCTGATGAATTATTTACATGTGAGTCATATGCAAAATTTTAAAATCTCATGTAAAAAGTTTAAGTATAAAATTTCTTATAGCATCATTTATTAAAAAATAGAATTTTTTTTCCTTCTATAGATTCAATATGCAATTAATGACACAGCATCTGACACAATGGTTTAAAATATGAAACAGACAATACTGAGAGTAAGTGATAATATTTAATGTTTCAGTATCTTTTTAGTTTTATGCTAATCATGTCTAAAAAACAACTACAAAAAATACCAGGATTTAAAAGTATAATTACATGGGTCAATCCAGATTTTAAGTTTTGGGGCCCATTTTTGTAAATAAATAAAAATAAAAGTAAATAAATAAATGCATATATCTGTACTGATAAGTAAAAAGGATTTAAGTCCAAAAATGTCGATTTTGAGTTAGTACATAGTCAGACTCAGAAAAAAATTCTCTATCGATTGGTATAAAGGATTCAAATCCATGTCATTTAGTTTTTGAGAAAATCCATTGGTGAAAAAAGATTCAAGTCAGAAATTTAGCATTAATTTTTGGTATAAAATAATTAATTCAATTTTTCCCTTTATTAAATGAAGATTGACAATCACTGAATGGTATAAAGCGTATAAACCAACATAATTCCTTTTTCCTAATCGATTCTGCTGATTAGTTTTTAGTTAGTTTAACTTTATTTTTCGTCTCCTGAAAAATCAAGAATATGGACTTAAATCCTTTATACTTATCAGTACAGATATAGTGTAAAACTTTCTATTTTAGCAATCATTTCATATAATATTTAATATCAAATTAAAGGTTTTTTGTTGAAACAAGCATAGGCACTCAATTAAAATATTACTGAAACATAGTACTTTTTTTCTCTCCCAAATGACACTGCACCTTGCAACTAAGCAATGACCAGGGGTGGAGGGGGTCTTCAAAATGATGGTCATTTGTGAATTAGTGCTCAGTGGGTGGCTGTCGCTAACCTTAACAAATACAATACAGTTGAACCTCTTTAACGTGAATCTCACGGGAAATAAATTTTTTTTCATGCTATCAGTAGTTCATGCTATCAGTAACTCAGAAACTGGTCTTCATTTTGACGGGGATTGTGGAAATAGTTCATGTTAAAAGTAATTCATGTTAAGCATGTTCACGTTAATGAGGTTCGACTGCATATCTATGTCTTGTACGGGATTCGAACCCAGGCCCTACCATGTAGGAGTCAGGAACACTAACTACCACACCCTATAGGCAACACTGAAAACAGTAAAATTTCATAAAATGATAAGTTTTGTAAAGCAAAGTTTAGGTAATTTTGTGAATTTTGTGAAGGTGTTCATTTTATGGATTTGAATTTTGTGAAGGGGCCCATTTTATAGATTTAAATTTTGCGAAGGGGCCCATTTTAAAAATTTAAATTTTGCGAAGGGGCTGGTAAAGGACCTAACTTTTGCCTGGATTGTTCCCTGAATTAGGTATTTCTTAAAAGATTTAAAAATATTTCTACATGAAGAATTACAGAAAATTGTAATTAAAAATTTAGATTATAATTTATTAATATAAAAAATGCAATTTTGATTAAAAAGATTTTTTCCCCCTTAAATAATTTTCTGATTAATATATACATACATAAGATATATTAAAGATTTCATAATTTAAAAGAATATTAATTAAGATTTGTTTTAAAAATAGTAATATAACTAATTTTAGAATCAATAACACAAAAGTAAATTCTTAAATTCTATTCTTTTGAATTATTAAATCATAATTAATTGATTGTCCTAAAAATTTGTTTTTCCTAATGCAACTATCCCTATACCCTTAAAATTTCTAAGCAATTATTATAACAAATAGCAATCCAATCTGGTTGAGTGCTTGCCCACTGTATTTGATTGATTTCTCCTTCAGCGGTATAAGCTAAGATGGGATCTTCAATTGCTCGAGGCATTTGCTGAATATCCCATATAAGAGCCTGATGATCATCAGCTGAAAGATAAAATTTTTTGAATATATAAGAGCATTTGAGATTCACTTAATTAAAATTTTATAAATGAAAACAATAAATATTATTAACTTACACAGATGAACATAGTTTTTAAGACTTTAATTAATATTAACAAAAAAGTACTAGTTGAGTTTCAAGCACTTAAACAGTTAAACATAAAGGAAAGACTACTACTGCCATCAGTAGCATTTAGGCAGATTTTTTTCATGTACATCTCTGACAGATACTAAAATTAGATATTGCACTAAAATAAACTTACAAATTATGTGGGGGCAGAAAGAAAGTGAGAGAGTTAACTATATTTATTATTCAATAAAGTAATAAAGATTTAAAATTTATTGCTACTAGGTGACTCAACTTTTTGTATATCTACAAAAAAATCAAATATTAAAGCAAGATTTTTTGAAGATACATTACAAATGACATTGCATTAAAAATTAATCAATCCTCAATAAAAATCAAAATTTCATCAATCAATAAAAACCAATCAATATTAAACTCAAACAGAGGTTAGCGTTAGGCTGTATTGTAACTGTAGATAAAAATACCACAGTGCAACAGATCACTCAGCAATTTAATGCTGGTGTACATATATGACATGTAAGTCATCACACTATGCAAAACATGTTTTCTCTATGGGATACAGAAACTATCATCCCATGAGAGGCCTTTTAATGAATGCACAACACAGAGCTCAATGATTGGTATAATTATAGAAACATTGCCAATGAACTGTTGAGATGTGGAAAAAATGTTGCCCGAAGTGCTGAATCAAAATTCACTTAGCTGGGAACTTTTTAGGCTGGTGATTATATATTTTTGTTTAGGGACATTTACATGAAATGAAATTGAGTCTTTGTCTCTGGTATGTCTGATGACACCAACAGGAAAATGTTACTGGGATATTTCTGACAACCATCTGCTCCTGCATATTTATTTTTGACAGCTAACTACATATCTTGTACTTCAGTAAGACAATGTGCAATGTCATCACATTCAAAGACTTGCACATGCCTTTCTTGATCATCAAGGTCACCTGACTTAACCCAATTAAGCACATACGAGATACACTTGTAAGACATGTCTGAGCCTCATACTACCTTCTATCTAATTTTCATGAATTATGCAAGATTATTCAAAATTTTTGGACATATATGTCTTTGCATTTCTTTCAGTCTTGTTGAATGAATGCAAGGATGAATGAATTGCTACTATCCTCAAGGCAAAATGTGGTGGTAATAATAATAATAATAATAAACAGAAAATTTTGGTTTTTAAAAAATAACATTCAAAAACAAATATTGTACTTTGCAGACAATAATGTTGGAAGTAATGTGATAGCTATGGTCAGGAGTGGGGAATTTTTAGAAATTCTTATCAGCTAAGGATATTTCTTACCAGCCACGAATATACGATACATAATCAATAATGTTTAGAACAAAATTAATGCAATTGTAAGGTGAATTAAACATTTATTAGAATTATTTCAAGTTCCTAATCAATTCATAGGAACTTGAATCATTTCTTATAATATAATGTTCAGTATAGAATAATAACAGCATAAAAAGTAATAAAATATAAAATAATTTAATTGCCTATTCAAACACTGTTCATGCTCTAGGGAAGAACTGTTTTTGGCTGTTTTATGCAGCTACACTGCTCATTTACAGATTTTGGACTGTTTTACTACATTGAATACCAGCAACAAACTGCCTGACTTAAAACCTACTCACTGTCTGAAAAATTGCTCACCAGTGACAAGTAAATCGAGCATTTCCCCACCCCTGGCTATGTCAATTATAATGTAAATAAAAAATTTTATTTGAAGTACATATTCACTTTGAAACATACATTTTCTTTTACTCAAACTGCACATACATAAAAAAAAAAAATAATAATAATAATAAATAAATATGCATATAAATATAAAATAAAATAAATAAATTATTCTAATGGTAGATTAGAAAGTGAGCAAAATTGAGTGGACTGCTTAAATGTTTAGAGTTCTGTTTAATTTTTATTGATTATAATGCCATCTATAGCTCGAAATAAAGTGATTTTTCTAGAGTATGCAAATTTTCAATAAAGAATAGTGTTCCCATTTGAAATTGTAAAGTTGTATCCAATTGACTTGTCCAGAGGAGACAAAAGTTTATCAATTTTGGCTTCAACGAATAATTAAAAAAAAAAAAAAAAAAAAGAATATATATTCTTTTATTTTTTGATTGGAAGTGTATTTCCTGAGATGTTTAACAGGTCCTATTCTTTTATTACACTCGTCATGAATAATACTAGCAGGCTTAGTGTACTTCACTGATCATTATATTAAAATAAATAATAATAATAAAAAAAAGAATAACTTTTCTTACAGCCATTTTATAAATAAAAACAATTCCACTCAAAACCTCATTTCAGGTAATTAGCGATAATTTTGTACTTTAAAGTTTCTCTAACCTATCCCGATGCCACAAGTTGTATTGTGCCACCAAACCACCTCAGGCAGCCTGGCACTGTTATATATATATACGGACGTTTTTTTTTGGAAATGCACTGTGCCACTAATCTTGTACATACTTTGGATTTTAAGTTGATATTTTTTTAACTTAATGGAATAATTTAGTTTAAATGGTCTACTGAAAATCCTGGGTTATTTCACATCTTTGGATACTTTATGCACCTTTCTACATTCAGCGATTCATAAGCAGATAGCCGAATATGCATATAATCAAATTTTAGTAACATGATGATAATAAGTGGTCAATACATTATAACAATCAAACATGAGGAAACTAGCAACAACAAAAATTATACAGCAGAAATTTGTAAATATACCAGCAGTGCATATGTGACATGATGAATGAGGAGCCCATGCTATCCCATTTACACAAGCTCTATGGTTATTTAATCTGGCAACAGGAGTACAGGGATGACGAACATCTAATATAATCACCTAAATGAAAGATAAATAGAGAATAAAATATTGTAATAACATTATACAAAAACCACAGAAATTTTTTAATATAAAGAGAAAACTCAATAATTAACTCTTAATATTTTAAACAATAAACTCAATAATTTGTGGGGGGTGGGGAGGAAACAACTTCATACTAGCAGCAATAGAACATAAAATAAAAATAATCATTAATAGTTGAAATACTTTATAATAATGATAAAATATCCACTGGTATATACATATATATATATATATACATATGCAGATGACTAACAAAATAATGCAAACACTTTTGCTTTTTTATGTTTTATCAAATACCTTGAAAAGTTCTTTAGCAATCATCTTGAAAATTTGGTAGTATAAAGAACATGTTATACCTCATATTTTTCAGTAAAAGTTGTGTCCTGAAAAGGAAAAGGGCACCAGTAAAAAATTAAACAAAAATCAAAATGCTTTGGATCACCTTGTATAAGGCAATGCTTTAAACGCGTTTTGAATGTAGCATGTGATTATGAGGACTTTTCTCATCATCTGTATAAATTTTTATGAGGCTACCACATATATTCATGGAAATATAACGGTTTCTTTAAAAAATTGCAAAAAGAATTTCCACTTTTTAATTATAACACATAGGGTATTAGATCCAGTGCAAAGCCATTTTTAAGAAATGTGGCATTCCACATTAGACACAACATACAGCAATCAGAATGAAAAAATGTTAAATATTTTACGAAATACGAGCACTTTTACTAAATAATTTTTAACTATGTACGCGCAAGCTTTATAAAAATTTCATTTGCATAATTTAATAGCCAAAGGTATTGAGCAACTCATATGAAAACCCCAAACACATATCATGTAAATTCAAAACATTGCAAGAGATAGAATAAACAAAATTTAAGTTTGTAAAAAAAAAAAAAAAAGAACGATGTTAAGGCATTTTATCAATATTTATTTACAATCAGCAAAAACACTGTAATATCATTGGGCATTGCTTGAATCAAAATAAAAATGTGAGTAAAACCCCGTATAGTTTGAAATTCTGTTCATTCTATCTCTCATAATGTTTTGAATTTACACATTTGTTTGGGGTTTCCATATAAGTTGCTCAATACCTTTGGTTATTAAATTATGCAAATGAAATTTTTATAAAGTTTGCACATGCGTAGTTAAAAATTATTTAGTCAAAGTGTTCGCATTTTGTAAGATGTTTAACATTTTTGCATTCTGATTGCTGTATGCTGTGTCTAATGTAGTATGCCATATTTCCTGAAAAGGGTTTTGCACTGGGTCTAATACCCTATGTGTTATAATTAAAAAAGTGGAAATTGTTTTTGCAATTTTTTAAAGAAACCATTTTATCTCCATGAATATATGTGGTAACCTCATAAAATTTTATACAGATAATGAAAAAAGGTACTCATAATTACATGCTACAGCCAAAATACATTTAGCATTACCTTTTACAGGGTGATCCAAAACATTTTGATTTTTGTTTAATTTTTTACTGGTTTTCTTTTCCTTTTCATGACACAACTTTTACTGAAAAACATGATGTATAACATGTTCTTTTCACAACAAAAGTTTCAAGATGATTCCTAAAGAACTTTTCAAGATATTTGACAAAACACAAAAAAAGTGAAAGTGTTCACATTATTTTGTCAGCCATCTGTATATATAATTAAATGCCATAAAACAATAGTCTAACAAACTTTTTCTGAAGCTTTTACATTTTGAACAATCTTTCTTAACTAAAAAAGACAGAATTTTTATATTGTTAATCTATGAATAAAAATAAATTTAATATTAAGAAATTCAGTTTTAACTTTTTACCCACCCACTCATTAAAAGATTAAAGTTGGTTTTAATATAAGCTTTTAATTTATTTGTCTACAAGTTAAATTATCCCTTTTAATACACTTCTTTTCTATACACTCCTTTTACACTTTTATAGTTGCTTTTTAGTGGGTTCAATTTCATTAAACATATAACAGTCTTAAAATATAAATATAAGAGAGACTAATTAGTTAATAATAACAATGGAATTATACAATAACACATTAATTAATTCTTTTTAGCAAGAAAATTGAATAAGTATCACTGCATAAAAAGTGTATTAACAAAAATTAAAGCGTATTTTTTAAGATTCATCTGAAGTTCAGAATGTATATTATTAAGCCTAAAATTACCTCTACAGCATCCATAGCAAATGTTGCTAAATAATTGGGATCTTGTTTATTCCAAGCAAGGCGCAATAATGGATGATGCTGAGGATCTTCATATATTATAGTGGAATGCTCCAAGTGCCTTAAATCAAACATTCGGACAGATCCATCAGCACCTTTAAAATAATTTTCAGAAAATCTGATTCTATAACTGAAACACACAAATCAATAAAATTTCACCATGATAAACACATGCAATATGCTCAAAAATATATTAATAGTGAAATGACTAAAATATGGTAATTTAAAATTTACTTTTAAAAATAATATTTTCAAAATTATTAGACATTATATAAAACATATATGTTTTCACCACTAAGCAGTTTTCACATATATTGTAACCTCACTCCTCAAGTCCTTTGGAAATCTTATCAGTAAAATTTTTACATGATACTTGTGTGTGGGATATCACTTCTTTTTTTCCTAAGTAATAACATTTTAAATTTATGGCTTGAAAAATTTATTCATAGCAAGTTACTTTTTATGAGATAGCTATATCTGGACTACTCAGTCTCTAAGAATAAAATCATATTAAACTTGATAAATATCATATAAAACACTGCTGATTTATTTTCAGCTTGAATCACTCAGCAGAGAGAAATGCTAAACTAAGATTTTTTGGGATGAACATAACACAGACATTCCAGCAAGTTGCTAGTTATCATCGAAATCAGAACTTTGGGGCACAATTGCTCATTTTGACCATTTGAATGGAAGAAGTAGTGAAGTGGTAATTCCTGTCACGGTGCAATGGATAACATGTAAACAATTACTGTTACAAATGTAGGAAAACACTGATGGAAGCCAATGCAGTATTAGTGTATGTGCATGGAACAGAAGAAGTGAATAAAAAATATGTTTACAACTAATATGCTTCTACAATTAAAAATGAATTATTGATGATGAGGTGCTGCATTTGGATTGACCAAAAACAAACAGAATCCAAGATCATATTCACATTTTTAGTTCCCCATCATACTATAGGTATGGGGAACTTAGGTAATCGTGAAAATTTTCGACCTCGGTTTTTTTACTTTTTTACACGTTTTCAGGTGTGGGGAATCCGAAAATGACAAAATTTGTATGGTGTCTGTCTGTAGGGTGTCTGTTAGTGTGTCAGTCCGTTAATGTGTTAGTCTGTTTACATGATATCTCAAGAACAAATTGTCGCAGAGAGGTCAGATCAGTTTTAAAATATTACTTTCGACACTGGCAAGAACCCTATTCATTTGAAACATTCGAGTTTAAAAATTTCGTAAGTTATTAGAAATTTACAATTTTCTTAACATGGGAGAATAGGACAAAAATTCACTTAAACGTGCATTAAATGGAAACTTTTTACTGTAAAAATGTCAGACCAGTTTTAAAATATCAGTTTTGATGCCGGAATGAACATCAGTAACTATAAATATGCTACTTTGAAAATTGTGCAAGTTATTGGAAATTTACGAATTTCTTAACATGGCAGTATAGGGCAAAATTTCACATAAACATCAATTTTGAGAGACATTTTCATTGTAAAGATGTCAGACTACTTTTGAAATATTATTTAGGACACTGGCATGAATATGAATGACTATGAATTTTCCAATATAAAAATTCTGTAAGTTATTGGAAACTTACAAATTTCTTAACATGGCAGAATAGAGCAAAATTTCACATAAACGTCAATCTTGAGGGATATTTTCATCGTAAAGATGTCAAACCACTTTCGAAATATTATTTAGGATACTGGCATGAATATCATAGAATATGATTTTTCCAATTTAAAAAATTCATAAGTTATTTGGAATTTACAATTAACTTAACATGTCAGAATAAGGCATAATTGAGCATATACTTCCATTTTGAGGATCATAAATACATTAGACAACTTCAAAATTACATTTATGATATTTGTTTGAACATGATTGAATAGAAATATTTTAATAGGAAAATTTCGTAAATTATTCGTAATTTACGATTTTATCAACATAGCGAAATTGTAAATTTTTCATATAAATACGAATTTTGAGGATTATTGCATTGGAAATAGTAGCATGAAAACTAAACAATGGAATTGACCCTGATAAAATAAATTAACAGATTAGAATGAGATAAATATATCGAAGTGAACGATGGATAGCCTATTAGGCGGGGATTTCAGTCTGTCACTGTATTAAGCTTTGGTCAAATTCATTTCTTTTAACATGATTATAATATGTCTGGCACTAGAAATTTATGAGAACATAAATATGATGGGGAACTGAGCAGAGTCCACCTATGCCAACTAGCTTTTTTCCTTTTTTTACCCTATAAATGCACTTTATATTAATTGTGTGTTTTTAGTTCCCCATCATACTATAGGTATGCAGAACTTAAATAATAGTGAAAAAAATTTAGCTCTTCCCCCCCCCCCCTTTTTACATGTTTTCAGGCATAAGGAATTAAAAAATATCAAGATGGGTATGGTGTCTGTTAGTTTGTTAGTCTGTGTACACAATATCTCATGAACAAATAATCACAGAAAGGTCGGACAAGTTTTAAGATGTTATTTATGACCCTAGCAAGAACCCTATTTATTTGCAACATTCTAATTAAAAAACTTCAGAAGTTACTTGAGATTTACAATTTTCTTAACATGGGAGAATAGCGCAAAAATTCACTTAAACATGTATGAAAAGAAATATTTTTGTCATAAAGATGTAAGAACAGCTTTTAAATATCAGTTTTGATGCCGAGATGAACATCATCAACTAGAAACATGCTACTTTTGAAGGATATTTTCATTGTAAAGATGTCAAACTACTTTTAAAATATTATATAAGATGCTGGCATAAACATCCTTGACTATGAATTTTCCAATTTAAAACTTTCGGAAGTCATTGGAAATTTACGATTTACTTAATATGGCAGAATAGGGCAAAATTTCGCATAAACATCCATTTTGAGGGATATTTTCATTGTAAAGATGTCAGAACACTTTTAAAATATCATTTAGGATACTGGCATGATCATCCCTAACTATGAATTTTTTAATTTAAAAATTTCATAAGTTACTTCGAATTTACGATATACTTAACCTGGCAGAATAGGGCAAAATTGAGCATAAACGTCCATTTTGAGGATCATATCAGACAACTTCTAAATAACATTTATGATACTTGTTTGAACATCATTGACTACAAATATTCTAATAGGAAAATTTCGTAAGTTATTCAAAATTTAAGATTTTTATCAACATAGAAAAATTGGACTATATTACATATAAATATGCATTTTGGGTATTGTTACATTGGAACTAGTAACATGAAAACTAAACTACAAAATTGACCCCAATAAAATAAATTAATAGATTAGAATAAGATAAATATATTGAACTGAATGGTGGGTAGCCTATTTGACGGGGATTTCATTCTGTCACTGTGTCAAGCGTTTGATCAAATTTGATTATGTCAAGCGTTTGAATAAATTTAGTATGTTGTTAAAGAAAAGTAATAGTTATTAGGGGAAAAAAGATTAAAATGTTTTTAATAAATTTAAATCCTTTTATACATGTAATGTAAAAGATTAAAATGATTTTATTTTCTGTATTTCAATTCTATGACTGCTTGTTTAGGAGATGGTGAACTTTATACATTATGTATAACAACACATTCAGAAATTATTAAAGTATTTCCCTTCTTACATTATTTGAATCACATAAGCTTTTTTGCAAAATAATAATAATAAATAAATAAAATATTTGTTATACTTTCATATGTATATATATATATATCAGGGCTCGATCCAGGTTTTAAATTTTGGGTCCCCTTTTTGTGAAAAAAAAAAAAAAAAAAAAAAATTGTGAAAAAAAAAAAAGAAAAGAAAAAAGTATATGTATCGTGTATAAAACCTTCCAATTTTAACAGTCATTCTAAATAAGGTTTAATATCATATTAATGTAGTTTCACTGAACCAATTAATTAAAAATAATACTGAAAACATGGAAACATGTTATAAAAAGATCGCTTTTGTAAAACAAATCTTGTGAAGGGCTCATTATGGATTTTAATTTTGTTAAGGGTCCTCTTTTATGGATTTTAATTTTATGAAGGGTCCCCTTTTATGGACTTGAATTTTGTGAAAAGGCAGCAAAGAGGACCCAATTTTTGCCTGGATCGACCCCTGAATTATATGTATATATATATATGAGAGAGAGAAGAAAGAAAACCCATTAAACAAGACCATTTTCTCCCTCTTTCTTTCCTATCTTAAAAAAAATATACATAGTTAAAAAAGAAGATCAAGACAAGACAAAGGAAATTATTTCAGATTGTCGATAATATTACATATAAAATTAGGTAATATTATATGTGATTTTCATCACTTGGTGCATGAAAATTTAAAATTATCAAAATCATATCAAAATGCATTTTTTTTTTTTTTTTTTTACTTTTTATTATTTCAAAATAGTCTATGTATATAAACAATGATAGTAAATAATAGTGATAATAATATTAATAATAATGGCAATTTTAAAGTTAATTATGTGATACATGTTTCATACATAATGATATAATAAAAAAATATATTTAAACTTGGAACATACCAACACTTGCAAACATATCTTTTCCACCTCCACCTCTACTAAAAGCAATGTCATATACTTCCTTGTCATGAGCAATAAGTTGAGTTTTTACATGTCCAGAAACAAGGTTGCCTCGACCAATAACTTGTCCAGTCTTAAATAATAAATATTTATATAATTCTTTTTTAATTAAAAATGATACATTTTAAATGATGCTTATAACACTAATCAAAGTAGTAAAAAATATATTTAAAACTAAAACCAGAAAAGACTTCAACGTCTTGAATGGCAAAAAAAAAAAAAAAAAAACTGAAAAGAGACATCTGTTTTAGTAACATTTAGCATACCGTCTTCAGAACATAAAGAAATGAGAGACAAGGGCTCGTTTATATAGGGAAAGGAATTTCCCTATATAAACTAACCAATAGAATTAGTTGATTGTTGATTCTCATTCTATTGGTTGATCAGAATCTGATTCTTTATGTAATAATACAAGCACTTCTCTCTCACTTCTTTATGCACTGAAGACAGTGTGCTAAATGCTACTGAAACAACTGTCTGCTTTTCAGTTTTCCTCTTTGGCGTTTAAGATGTTGAAGTTTTTCCTGGTTTTAGTTATTCAGCTCCAAATATCCTTTTTATTAAAATGTATACTTCTTATAGGGTTCTCATTAAAGAGTGAGAATATATTTATATACATAAAAGCAGAAGGCATGTTTCATTTACCTTGATTAATATGCATTCTTTCTTTTTCCTTTAAATATTCAATTTCTTCATTGTTGAGTTGTCAGCTATTCTTAAAAATGTAATCATAATCTTATACACATAATAATCAATCAATAAATATCCATGTTGCTGTATAGTTTCATCATTCTTTATCAGCTATGAATCAATAAACTTGAACTTCGCTTGTTTTATTCCATGAACAACTAAACCCCTGAATTATTTTGCTTTTTTTAATCCATGTGACTCCTAGTGTATCATCCTGAGAGTATTGTTTGTTTATTATGTTTGTTTTCTGTTAGATTCTCTGTTATTTTGTACTTAATCGATTATTCAACTTTAAATTTCACTTCAATTATTTTCATGTACGATAGGGAGCCTGCTAGTGATTTGCTATCATAGCCGCTAGTGAACGAAATCGTACATTGGTGCTCAAGGGTGAAAAAGGTTTCCTCTGATGAATTTTTTTTTTCACTTTTCTGAGCTTCTCCTACTTGAAAAATATTCATTCTTATCGGTCTATGTGATTTCAGTGATCTGGTATCTATTGCTTGGCTTTTAATACGTTTAATAATTCATTATTATATAAATATATATATATATATGTATTCTTACATAAAATTTTTAACAATAAGAGAAATTCACCCACTCTTCTGAGCTTTTGGTTTGAAAGCACATTCATAAAAATCGACAATCTTGAAATGGACCTTCCAGAAAAATAAGCAAATTTAAACAGACCCTTCATTAAAAGTTGACTGATTTAAAAATGTTTTCAAAAAATTTGAATAAAAAATTATATATTTTGCTGATTAGCTGCAGAAATAGATAATATTTCGACAATGAAACATTAGAAAAACAGGAAAATTTTTGACTTTTAGCAAAATAATTTTGTATTTTAGGTATTAAAAAAAAAGTAATTTTCATCAATTAACGGTGCAGTCAATTTCTTTCCTCACATTCTTTTTAGAAATCTTACTTTGTTTTTGAAAAAGGGTGAAAATTTTTCAAGTATTTTTACCTCTGATGAGAACTCTGCCTTATTAAAACATAAATATATATATATTGTAACCAAATAAGTATATTACGGTAAAAATCTTAGAAGTTTATATAGATATTTTTTAAGGAAGAAATTTTTTTCAATTACAAAAATGATTAACTATAAAGATTAAATAATTATTAATAACTAGATGTAATGAATTTTAGTCATTTATTTAATAAAGAAATAAAATATAACATATCATAATAAAAGTGCTTGGCATTTTATTAAATAATTTTAAAAAACTGCAATGTTATTTTATATACACATACAAACGTCATTATAAAACTTTTCTAGTAATTTATCTTTACGAATGAGGTACAAACAAAATGATTGTTGGTAGAAAAGAGGTGTAATTGAGTGGCACCATTACTATTTAAAAATGTCAATCTATTTTATTGTGAAAATATAAACAACAATTGGTTATTTTTTCATTGGCATTATCAAAATATAAAGCAGCAAACTATATCTCTTTAAAAGTTTTTAGAGATTTTAATTCTTTAATTGGAAGATTTTGCTTTTTGATAGGAAGAATTTTGAAAAATTGAAAACATTCTGTCTATACTGGAAGGATTGATATGCATAATGTATGTTTATTATATACACATCAAATCGTTAAAGAATTCTTATTTCTATAAACAAAGGTAAATATTGATGACATATACCTGAATATTTATGCCAATTACCTTATTTTATTATGATTACTATTTAATTACAAAAAGTATCTCATATTTTGGAAGCACAAAACAAAATATAAGTAAAATAATTTTATAAGCATTTTGAATATTTGCAAGATTTATAATATGCTAAAATACATAAGAGAAATTTATGTAGGGAAAAATAAAAATAAATAATAATAAAAAAAAAAAAATAAATAAAAGAGAAAAATACCTCTAATCCCCAAATTGTACATGTGGTATCTATACTGGAAGTACCAAGTAAATTTGGTTCAACTTCATTCCAATCAAATGATGTCAAAGGAGCACAAAAATCTGAATTTTTATTCTATAAAGAAGAAGAAAAAGGAAAAAAAAAAAGAGAGAGAAGAGTAAAATAAAAACTACTAACATTCCATAACAACATTTAAAAAAATAAGAATAAAATATACTTTTTTTTAGTGAAGCACCTATTTAATAAGACTTGTAGCATAAGATTTTGTTTTTGTTTATTTCAATTGAATATTTTACATTAAAAACCAAATTAATATTTTAAATTAATTAATCAAATTTAAGTTTCAATTTATTTTACGAGTAAAAATTAAAAAAATAAATAATGTGTTAAATATAGTGGTATATATATTTAAATAAAAAAATAATCAATTGAAAATAAACTTCTGGATAAATAGTTTCATATTATATAGGAAACAAGCAAAAATAACATTTGAAAAATATCTTTTAACAACCCTTTAACATTAATTTCACAGTGAAATCAAATTCTAACATTATTACTATTATTATTTTTAATGTAACAATTTTTTAATATATATATTTTGTTTTAACCAATTTTTAAACTTTTGGTTCTTTCCAGTTCAGTAGAGAGTAGCACTACTCGAAAATGTAACAAACAATGTTTCAGAGGAAGCCAAATGCAGAAGTCATTTTACATTTCTTAGGAGGCGTGAGTGCATAGTTGCTGCTTTAATACACTCATACCAAGTTTCTCACCTGATAAATGGCAGTGCTATTATTTTAACATGTAACAATTTTTGTGAGTTTTTTTGCAATTTATAGTGTTTATTTGTAAAGTGCTTTATTTATTAAATTAATTGTTATTTAAACTGAATGAGGTAAACAAAAAAAAAAAAAAAAAAAAATGTTTCAAACCAAAAATTTCTCAAATATTAAAAATAATTACACTTATTTAAAAAAATTAAACCTTACTTTTAAAGCTTCATGCTGTAGACCTTTCATTAGGGCCTTCAACATCATCAGCAGCTACATCATGGTCGTGATCTTGAGTGAGACTGAAGTTTTTTGTGTTTTGCAGTCTTTTTACCAGAAAGTGGTACTACACTTATAACATACAAATACATATTGGCCATTAGCTCATTGCCATTACAGGAATTCAAATACTCAGAATCTCTTATGGTTTCTCTATTAAAAGCGTAGGTGGGATTTTTGTAGTTTTGTGATCTTTTTTGACGCATTTAAAATTAATTTTGATGTTTTAATTTTAATTTTTTAAAATTAAAATGACAATGGTTTTACCAAGTTTAATATCAGAAACATGCTGTTTAATTCTGTTTTATTGTCTCTGACGAAAGGCTTCAGCATGAAGTCTTAAAAGTAAAGTTTAATTTTTTATATAAATACATTACTTCTAAAAAAGTTTTACAAAAAAAAAAAAAAATTCTTTTTTACATAATTATGATCAGCTATGCGTCTAACAGTCATTTTTGAAATTAGCTTAACAACTTTCAAAAGAAAAAATAAAGTGAACATTAAAGGGTTAACATAGAAAATCATGGGGAAAATATATATCTATTTCATTCTTTTAAAATATACGCACTTTAAAACTTTGTTTATTTTGTGAATAATAAAACATGCTGAGTTATTACATTATTTAACAGGCACTCTAATCTTGTTTCCGAATCACTGGCTCTCCACACCCTCAAATAATCCCCACTTGTAGCTAAGAGATCAGGATAAATGCCTTTACTATCAGGTATCCACATGATTTTAGTAGTGGGATATGGATGATCAAAAGTACTTTTAGAAGTAAATTCTGACGTTTCTTCATCTAAAGATACAATTTGAACCTGGAAGCAGAAAAAAAAAAAAAATATATATATATATATATATTTACAATGGAATTTATTATTTTAACTAGTAGGGATGAGAAGGATGAGAAAGAATTTCACGTGTTAATCAAGTTTTAATTTTTTATCACCGCCCCATTTTTTTGGGGGGAGGGGGTTGAGGGAATTAAAGTCAAATGACTGCTCTAGAGTCCTAGGTCTAAGGGGGAATGCCCTAGGTGGGGGTTGGGAGCATTCTTTGTGTGTAAAACCTTATATTCTAGCTATCACGCTTCATAATGTTTAATACAAAATTAATAGCACTTTATTCAGGGTTCATACTCAAATATGGGGAAAAAATTCCCTGAGTTTTCCCTGAGATCCCAGACAATTTTCAAGAAAATATTAGTGACATATTACAAGAAACGCTCCTCTAGACAGGACAAAATACAGCTACTTCCACTGTATGATGTCATATTACTGCCTATGATAGAAATTCAGGTAGAAATAATTATTTACATGCATATCTTCACCATACTCAATCATTTAAGTTTTGATACGAAGCTAAACAAGAAAAACATAACTTGAGAGAGAAAAAAAAATTGTTTTTCCAGGTTTTATAACTGATTTTCCCTGACTTTTAATGAAAATTTTTATTTTCCCTGACTTTTTTTAACAAATTCCAAATTCCCTGAGTATTCCCTGTTTTCCAGGTTTTCCCTGAGGAGTATGAACCCTGTTATTGAATCAGGTATAGGCAATCATTAAAAATATTACTGAAAGCAGGGAAAATTGTTATAATATGAAATTTTGAGAAATGGCTGTATTTATGAATTCGAATTTTGTAAAGGGGTAGCTAAACGACCACAATTTTTGACTAAACCAATCCCTGAACTTTAAACATCAGGAAATTTCATAGAAGCATAATCAATAATTCTGACATAAATTACAAAAATTTTTAAATAAAATTCCGCAATATTTAAATCAATCTTAAGTGCTTAGTTTTAAACTGAATCAGGACTGCTACACAAATCAGGAGAAAAAATTCCCTGAGTTTTCCCTGTCTCTTTTAGAAGTAAAATAGGTGACACGCAATCATGCTACAGGGCTCGGTTTTTGACGTTAAAAAGCGGTTTTCGACATGACATGTCATAAACGTGTCGAAAACTGTTAAAAAGTGTCATAAACTGTCAAAAACCATCAAAACGTGTCAAAAACCTCTTGTAATAATTTTATTAAAAGTATTTTATTGTAAACCAAGCTACAGAACTGAATAAATCATAATTTATATGTTATAAATAGTTTTGTGTTACATTAGTGTAATTATAACTAAAATACATATTATAATTCATATTTTTTATGAAGAAAAAATAACAAAGAATATTGAAACTAAACTATAAGGTACATTTTTCAAAGTACTATTTATATTTTTTATTATTTAATTATTCAAGTAGGTTAAAAATAATGTTATTAATCTAAATACTAAATTCTTTAAAGCCATGATTTTTTATTATTATTCAATCACTGACTTTAAATTACCTAAATATTTATTTTTGTACAAAATAGACGTGACATAATATAAGTAACAATTACAATATTAATATTATATAATTTGCAATCAGTATAGTTTAGTTACAGGTTTTAAATTAATATTTTACAATAGAGGGTTAGTTATTATTATGTATCAATATCAGGATGCCTCCCCAAGAGTGTGATGATGGAAAAGCTTAAAGTGACATATCATCAATTGTCTCCAATGGTTAACCACTAAGCTATTCTATTGGAAAATTTGATGTTAAAATTATTCATTATTTTTTTTTTAATAAAGTAAAAGTTTGAGTATGAATTGAGTTGAGTGCGTAAATTTTGAATGTGAATTTTCAGAATCAGAAAATTCACAATTTTAAATTAGTACTTGTTTACCAAAATTGAATTTTTCAAATTTCTAATATTTTATTTTAAAGCTATAAAGGGTGTCACATAAACATACTTGCCAACCAATTTTAATAAAAAAAGGGAAGATTTCTGTTGAAAAACCAGAAGATTTCATAAAAAAAGGGAATATTTTTTTTTCTTTCTTTGACATGTTTAAAACAATACAGTTTTAATATTTTGAAGCAAGCTACAAAAAACGTTTTACTATAGATTGCTTACTAAAAATATAAAAGTTGTAAATGAAGTTATTCCTCTTCAACATATAAATATCTACAAAACCGAATCTATAAGAAATTTATTTAACAATAGACAAAAAACTTAGTTGAGTTAAAGTATAGCTAATTTTTTAAACAAATATAGAATATGATTTTTGTGTATGTACATTGATCATACATATATATAAAAAAAAAGTAGCAGTAGCTAATTATCAGTTTCAAATGTGCATAAAACCACCTGAGTATCAATTTTCTTAAATTGATTTGGGAAAAATTTTCCACCTGAAAAAATTATTCTTTATTTTTTTCTCCATGTTTACACATTTGGTATAAATATGACATACAAATATTTAATTTAATTGAGGAAAAATAAACAGATTCATTAAATTGAGCAATAAAGATCTAAAAATAATTACATTACATACGTGAGAAATAATGAGCACTTCTATTTCTAGAACTGATCATTGATCACAATCCGGGGAAGTTGGGGGGGGGGGGGGGGAGGGAATACAAAAATAATTACAGAGTAAAAAATATTAAACTCTTTCAACTCTACTTCTAGAATCTAATGAAAGAAGTTTAAAATTAATATAATTTATGTTGCAGATGGATAAAGGTAAGGAAACAAAAGACTTCTGCCGAACATATGATTGCTGATCACTAGTTGGAGATAAATAAAGGCGGTGGAGGGGCAAAAAATAATTACATCATCAGGAAATATTTAACAATTCTATTTCTTTACGTGTTCTAGAATATTATAAAGCAAGTTTGAAATGAATACTGACATTTATGTTATGGATGGAGAAAGATTGGGAATCAAGTGTTTTTGTAGAACATTTGGGATTTATTTTTAAAACGAACGATATCCGCGACTTTTTTAAAAACGAAAAAGATTTCCTCATCTGTCCGGAAGATACGTTAAAAACCGGAAGTCTTCCGGGAAAACCGGAAAAGTTGGCAAGTATGCATAAACTAAGTGTATTTTTTGCAATTTATAGCTTTAAAATTAAATATTAGAAATTAAAAAAATATATTTTAGGTAATGAAAAGTACTAAGTTGAAAGTTCACTGTAGGATAACATGATGCTTGTCTATTAGTGATGATACTAATAAGTGATAATGCATTACCTTAAAAAGCATTAATATTCCAACAGAATTTGTTCAGTCCATAATGCCTATGCATATTACACCATTGAGTTAATGTTAATTGTAGAGGACCTTTATTAATTTTGTATAAATCTATTCTAAATTAGTTAAGAAAGAAAGATAATACAAAAGGCTTCATAACTAGTATTTTGTTATTGCATACTCTAAAGAGAAAAACAACTAGAATGATGTGAAATGCTAAAAGTAAAAGTATAAGATTGAAATACATTTTATTTTTTAAGTTAAAAGGAATTAGTGCATTGATTATTTTAATAATGTATATTTCTATAATTTTTCATTCCATATTTTTTAGTATCCTAAAATTATTTTCTATTTTCAAAGAAGCTTACTGGCGAAAATTAAACTTGGAATTTTTGATAGGACAAGTGGTTTTTAGTATCTAAAACTGTTTTAAAATTTACTCAAGGGACTAAAACCCAAAATTAGGAAAATGTAATAAACTGTAGATATAAATTTGTTGCAAAAAATTGTTTCAGAATGCTTTTTATATAGAATTTTAGGTTTTTGACAATTGTTGTCAAAAACTATGTTAAAAAGTGGTTTTTAACATGACAGTTAAAACCATGGTTAAATCCGGATAAAACCGTCAATTGTCAAAAACTTGCCAAACCTGATCATGCAGCATTAGAATAAGAATCTAACATGTTTAAAAATCAATTGAACATATTTAGGGTTTATTAATTTTATTAACTTACTATAGTTGAAGAAAAAAACCATAATTGATTCATTATAAAGCCCTAGAATTAAAAAAAAAATGTTTGATTATGAAAAAAATTTCCACTGTTTTTCCAAAAAATTTCAAAATTCCCTGTTTTTGCAATAAATTTTGAAATTCCCTGAGTTTTCCCTGTTTTTTTAATAGATTTTCAAATTCCCTGAGTTTTCCAGGTTTTTCCTGTTTTCCAGGTACCGTAGCAACCCTGTGAATTTGGATAAAATACTGGTCACTGATTATTTTATATCACTTTTCAAAATCTGTAACTTTTGAAGCTTTTAGGCTCTTCTTTCAGGTAATATAATAACCCTAAATAAATAACTCAAAAAAAAAAAAAAAAAAAAAAAAATCCAAAAACACAATTTTATTAACTTGCATTTGAATTTAAAAATGAATACAGTTGTCTTTTTTTGTTGTTTTATAACACTAACATCACCTGAAAATTGCTATTTAATTTGTAACATGACCTAAAGATATTCAATGCATCTGTCAGTTAGGAGCAGAGAAGAAAAAAAAAAAAAAACCCTTCATAAATCTTGTTTTTTTTTTTTTCCTTCTTTCTTTTAATTGAAATTTAAAGAAAGAGGTATGTTTATTTTGGTTAGAATTTTCTCTTTGATGGTAAAAAGAATGAAAATAGAAAAATGTGAGAAATCTTGGAAATGTATAGTTGTTTTAAAAAGAATGTTGAGTCGAAAACACTATGATAGACAAAACTATTTTCAGGTTGAACAGTGTCCATCCTGGCTTTCTGTTTCTCTAGCTGCAGCCCTGAATCAATTCAATCATCCTCTTTCCCTATATTTATTATTAACATGCCATAAACTCTAAAATAACTAAGCATTTATATAGTAAAAAAATCAGTTTTATAAATTTAAAATAAGGTACAATTTGTTTTATTTTATTTTAAACTGTTTGACAGGAGTCGGAGTCAGCATGTTTTTTGTGATGTCATCAAAAATCTGCCTAATTCAAAACGCCACCTGCAAGGAGTGGATCGAGACAGCACATTTCCTCATTTGAAATAGACATCTAAATTTTTAATTGTTGCCTTTATTTTAATTTTTTCAGCCATAAAATAAAATATGCTTTCTCGTGAAAAAAAAAAAAAATTGTTTCTGCAAGTACTTACGGATAATACATAAGTCATAAGTATTATAATTTCGTGCACTTTTGCAATTCATATACATCAAGGTAAGGGTATCCATTGATTTTTTTTTTTGGGGGGGGGGGGGGGGTGTTTGGGTAGTTATGTGTGCGATACTGATTGCAGCAAAAACGAGTTACATGCATTCTCAGATTCATGCACAGCGAGGCAGGGGTGTCCAGTGATGTTTTTTTTTTTGTTTTCATGTGAGTGAAGTGAACATACGTGCGTGATACTGATGGCTGCGTAAACAAGTTATATGTGTTCTCAGATTCATGCACAGTGAGGTAGGGGTGTCCAGTGTTTTTTTTTTTTTTCATGTGCGCGATACTAATTGCTGCGAAAACCAGTTACATGCGTTCTCAGATTCATACACAGCAAGGTTGAGGTGTCCAGTGATGATTTTTTTTTTTCCTATGTGCGCAAAGCGTACATACGTGCATGATACAACACAAGTTTACGTGTTTTCCCATTATATCTTTCGTTTTTTATTTCATTACTTTTAGTGGAAGGATCTAAATTCATAACAGGGGTTTCAGGTAGCAGGATGCATTCTTACAAAAGAAAACATCTAATCAGCATTTGGATGCCAAAAGAAAATATTAGTATTTTATTAATTTTTTTTTCACGTGAAAGCATATTTTATTTTATGGTTGAAAAAAATAAAATAAAGGCAACAATTAAAAATTTAGATGTCTATTTCAAAGGAGGAAATGTGCTGTCTCGATCCATTCCTCACCTCCACAGCTCTGATGTCAGAAAAGGTGATATAGACATGTTACTAAACATTTGAGTTAGATATCATAAAAAGTATTTTATTCATATGTAAGCATAAAAACTTAATTTAGGAAAAACTCAAAAAAAAAAAAAAAATATATATATATATATATATATACATTTATAATGCATGCTTCCTCCAAATTTTTTTTTTTAAAGAAATTCGTCTAGATAAAATCGTGAGCATTAGTATTGAAGTTAAGACGTCTAAATACTATTGAGAGAGGAATCTGGAATTATACATACAGTCAGTAACAAAAGTGTCCGAACGCTAGCAAAAATTCCTATATAAAAAAAGTACGCTTAATACAATTTTGCTAAATAAATCCTTGTCGAATCCTGTTCTTAGACTGTCTAAGAACAGGATTCCACAAGGATTTATTTAACAAAACAGTATTAAGTGTACTGTTTTTATATAGAAATTTTTGCTAGTGTTCGCACACTTTTGTTACCGACTGTACATAATGGTTTATTATACATTATAAATATTTAGAAAGAGCACAATTATATCAATATTAATCACTAGAATATAAAAAAGAATAGAAATAAATAGAGAGAGATTACAGAGGATATGATTTCTACTCTCTAAATTTATATCTACAGAAGAATTTATTATAGCATGATCAGGGTTTAAACTGCCATTAATTTTTTTTAGCATTTTGCTAAAAGGTATTATATTTTGCTAAAACATGTTGGTCAGAATTTCGCTAAAAAGCTAAAACTCGATAACTGTATACAATATCTCTATATAATAACTCCGATTTTTTTTTTTTTTTTTTTAAATATTTGCAGGCAAAAACTACGAAAGGACTGAAATTTTTGGGAATGATTATTTATATAGTAATTTGGATTTATTTTTAATTTTTAATGATTGAATTTAAATGCAAAAATATTTAAAAGTATGTCAGAATTCAGAATTTGATTCATATAAGCATTCTTAGCACTAGTATATCACGATTATCTACCACTACACTTTACTTAATTTTTCAATTGCCTTTTCATTTTACACACATGAGTACCTCTTTTTCTATTGTTAAAATCAAAAAATAGTTTCAACGATTCATATTTTTAAAGTCACAAATATGGATGCTTGGTTAAAATCATCAATGAACAAAAGAATAGAAAATAAAACTGAGGATAACAAAGCTAAGTAAAAGAAATCAATGGTATCCAAAGAATTAACTTTCGAAAAAGCTAAAATAGTGCTTGCCTATTTTCGCTAAAATGCTAAAGTAATTTTTTTGCCAGGTTAAACCCTGAGCATGATATAACAAAACAAGGAAAAATTAAATTGAACTGATGTTTAAAAATATATAAAACAATAATTCAAATTTACCTTATTATTATATTCTTCAATAAAACTTCCTAAAGCCAGTCTGAATCTTTTATCAGGACGAACAGTCCAATTCATACTGTACACTGTCCAAGGAGCCTCATATTTATAAATTTCTTTGCGTTTTGGTGGAGCAGAATGAACTGCCATGTTTAATTATGTATAAATAAATTCTAAAAAAGAAAATCTGAATAAGAATAAATAATTATATATATATACATAGAAGTCTATTGATACATAATCCAAATTTTAAGTCTCAACAATCTAACTAAAATATTTTAAGTACCCAATAGCTTTTCAATACATAAATGACCAAAGTGGTTCTTAATCTAATACTAAGTTTAATTAAACATTCAACATTTAGATAGATGATTTTGATCACCCCTGAATTTCAGAATTCTATACTTAAAAAATTAAAAAGTTAAATCCTAAAACAATTTAACATAAATTATGAATACCTCCACAAGAAAAAAAGTTATTATTTTAAGGGAATTAGAAAGAGATGTGTCAAGAAATAATTAATGAATAACAGCATCACAGAATTAAACCCAGGAAAAATCTTCAATGTCTAGAATGCCAAAAAGAGAATTGAATAGCAGATAGATGCTTTGGTAACATTTAGTCTACTGTCTTGTCTTTAATACTCTAAGTTTAATTCTCTACCACCAAGTCTCCTTTTAATATTATATATAGCATGAGCATAACAGAATTTCACTCTGATAATACTGTTATTTTTCTGGCACTGAAATGAAAAATGCTCAGGAAACATATTTTAATTGGTGCTCTTTTTCATATACGTTTGTTTTTTAACTTTTGATGCTTAATTATTAAAAGTAAATTTTAGATGTGTCATTTATTGCTATTTTTCCTTAATATAGAAAGTTAACATTTCATTATTTAAAAAAGTTGAAAATTTATAAATACACTTAGCACTTCAAGATATGCAAATCGAGAATTAATTTTACTTTCTCTTACCCATATACGCTAGAGAAAATATTGTTTTGGGTGAAATTTTTGAAATTGAGTTTTTGCTATATTTACATTTTTTACAGTTTCATGAAACTAAAACTGTAAGGCTGCTTGACCAATCTGCCCCAGAGTTTGAAATTAGCAGTAACTAAAAGAAGACAAAATGTCAAGAGAAAAGGCAGAAGAAATTAAGTTTTTCATTAGACTTGTTTCTGAGAATAGCTATAAGCCCTGTGACTGATTAAAAAAAAAAAAAATCTAAATTTGCACATCCATTTACTTAATCATTGGATATGCTAATAATTTATTAGATATAAATGTTTTAAATTTTTACTACACTTTTGAATATAATCAACAAATAAATAAAACAAAATTAATCTTATCGAAGCTACGTTTGTTTGCTTTTGTTATTAATGTTTACTTTGGGCACAGGCATATTCATTTAAACAAAATACGTAATTTTGAAATTGCACCAATAAAGAGCTATACGGTAACTAAAAGAATAATTGCCATGACTCCAGCTAATTCTAAATTCCCTACACTGCCCTTTGATCAAACAAAGTCCAATACCCCACTGAAATATTTAATTTACGCCATAAAGTGTTTCATTACTTGATTGTGTGAAAATGTAATGAAAAAGATGTTACTATGGAGTTATAATTTTAATCGTTTTATAATACAATTTTATAAAAATCGTATACAATAGTAACCATTAAACTACTTTAAGTTTAAATTAATATACTTCAGAAATTTACAAAGTTTTTATGGTATTAAAAATATATATATACTTATATCAGTTTCAGTTTTAAAAGTACATGTAAATAGTAAAATAATTATAATCGTACCAACAAAAATAAATCATAAAAAAGGTGGAAAAAAAGGTAGACAGCTTCGATTTCCGCATTAAATAATTTGAAAATTCAGGAATTTTTTTTCTCAGACAACAATGAAACTGCTTCTGCATTTATTTAATTCAATATTAACATCAACAAATTTTTTGCCGTAATCAAAACAAAAACATTGGACATTGGGTTGCCATACATTAATCATGAAACACGGATTAATTTCAGTCCATGGCAACTCTGCAGAGCATGCTCATAAGCAATTCTAGAATTACTATATTTGGCTAAATATCATCGTTTATTTGGCTAACTGAATGAAACAGAAAATCATTTAGTTTTTTTTCTTGTCCTGGTTTCCACCCTCGATCTCGATGCACGTAACCTGATAGCGATGCTAAACTTACTCAACCTAAACCTCAAATTCTTATGAAGGGTATTTCTTCATTTTTCATCAATATTAAAAAATGATGCTATGAAATCCATAACTATCTATAAATTTTTAAATACCATTTCTTTAAGTGTTTGTCACAATTCACAAATTTAAGTATGAATGAAATTGAAATTACAATAAAATTCATTCCGGTTCACTAAAAGCAAAAGTTTGTTGTTATTTTGATTTTAGTTGATCTGCTGAGCGGAACTTAATAATGCTTTAATTTTAACAAATTTTAAATATTTTATGTAAATTCGGGTTTTATTTTAAATGTATTTTTTCATTAGAAATTGGCCTGACAGTGCAAATTCTGTTCACGCTATGCAGTTTTAAATATAAGGTGCATTTCATTTCTTGTATTAGAATTTAATAATTTCTTCAACTGTCAGTTCTTTCAACTTAACAATTGAAGGATAAAACTTAGCTTTCGCTTTTAAAAAGTTTCATGAATGTTTCACGGAAATATTTCAAAAACAAATCGAAAGAAATAATGATTTTGTAAAAAATAAATGTTTGTTCAATTTAACTCCTATGAAATTTAGTTTGGAAAGAAAATATTACTTGTCATCCGTTTTAAAATGACTGTTGTACGTCAAATTTTCTATTGGATATTAATAAATTTTTATGCATAGATTATGAACATCGCCACAGTTGAACAGCATCATTCGATAAAGTCTTTTAAAGGAATTGAACCAAATAGTGCGCGTTTTCTTCAATTAAATAATGATAGGAATGAGCTGTAAATTTGAAAACCCATATTTTCGATGATGCCTGTTTTTTTTTATGCATAAATTTGTGTAGGTCATAATTTTTTTAAATGTGAATTTAATAATTTGTTTAATTAAAAATACGTGTTTTAACCAAAAATATGAATAGAATATGTTTGAACTACTTGATTCTCACGCATCAAAAAAGTTAAATTTGTATTTAACAATATTTTTCGGGAAGATATAATATAAATTAACATATGTTACATTCATTTAACATAATCATTCCTTGGCAGTGTATATTACTATAAAAATTTGAGTGAAATGTATAAATTAAATCATTTTCCAGGTTGATTTGATCCAAATTAATAAGGAAAATTATCAATTTTTCAGTATGTATCATTGTTATATAGACTGATATCGAAGAAAGTTTTGTGATGACCTCAACATACTAGTGGTTTAAAGCTTTTAGTTTTATACTTATGAATCTTTCAACACAATGGAATTCCAAATGAAACTAATGACTTAAAAATAAAATGGTATTAAATAACAGAGTTTCCCCCCCAGATGTTTCAGAAGGGCATTGCGCCCTGCCTGCCCTTAGGTTAGAAAAATAGCTTCTTGCCCCTAATAATAATAATAATAATAAAAAAATGCAACTTCATGCCCCTTATCTAAAAAAAAAAAAAAAAAAAAATCATCCTTATTGCCTCCTTGTATTACAGCCCAAATTTAGGACAGAACAACCTACAAACTGAAGAATAATGATATACTCAGGGGTGCAGAATATGTCCGAACGCGCGAACGATGTTCAGGGGAAATTCTGGCTGTCTGGAGAAATTTTGAATATTTATTATCTTAGAATAAAATAAAAATGAAAATGGAAGTAAAAAAAAAAAAAAAAATACTGAAAAAACAAACTTTCTAATATTAAACTACAAATTAACAGCTGTATTCTTCTGTTACAAGTGCATTCCCTTCAAATACCTATTCCCCCCCCCCCCCCCCCCAAAAAAAAAAAAAAAAAAAAAAAAAAAAAAATTGTAAGTATTTGAAGTTTGATGATAAATATTTGGTGATTCATTTAAGCTAGAGAAAATATCAAATCTAACTTTTTTTTTAAGTCTAGCTAAAATGCTACAAGAATAATTACCCAGTCCACATAAATAAACAAACACTTTAATGACAGGACACTGGGAGAAATGATGTGTTTGTTTACTTTAGAAAAGAGAAGTAGGAAAGACATTTTTTTTTTTTTTTTTTGCATCGTTTTGAGTCTCATTTACAGAAGTTATGAGTTTCAATTGTGCATTCAGCAATTGCCTCCCCTCCTCCCACTCAAACCACACACACACACACACACACACACACACAAAGAAAAAAAAAAAAAAAAAAAAAAAAAAAAAAAACAGAAGAAAGAAAAAGTATTTGAGCAATTAGGAGTGATTAAACATAAATTTTTGAATGAGTTGGTTCTTTTGTGTCTTAAAGTTTAGTCTTCATAACAATTTAATATTAGCAATTAATTAAAACTTCTGTTGTTCTTTTATGCACTTCTATTATAGCATATAACTTTTCTTATATCGTGTTCTACAATAATTCATCTTTAAGCAGAAAATTATAGAATTTTTATTAAATGATTATAGTTCATGCATGTTTGTCTTATTCTTGACTAGCAGGCTATGCCCGCTTCGCTGGTCACTATATTTAAATGAATTTTCAAAAGAATTGGATCAGTATTTATTTTTTACATCACATTACAAATAAAAACTTAAAAAAACAACAACACTGAGATCGCTTTAGATCTCGCTTCTTCGGGTACCTGTTGCCTAAGGCAGCTCTTTTTTCTACCCATGCTGCAACGGGTCCAGTTTCCCACTGTCTACAGAAAGGTCTTTCCCGGGCACTTCAATCTGGGTATTTATCGACGACTTCTGGATTTTCTGTTATTTAAGAACTGCGATTTTAAAGATGACTGTATCTCAGCATCTATTATATATTTTAGTTTTTGAACCATGTGTTTTATAGCCCCCGTTATTTACACTATATTACGATTTGATTTTGACCAGTGCAATAAAATAAAATAAGAAAGTAGATTTTCTTTTAAAAGGAACTAAATACATGAAAAACGAATTTTAATCAGTTTATTCTTTCTACTATAAACTACCATTTTTTTCACCCAATAAATATTATAAATAATAATAATTAAAAAAAAAAAAAAGATTTTTCTTTTAAAGGAATTAATTAAAAAAATGAAAAATAAAAAGTTGCTATAGTATAAAATTTATACATAAACAACAATTTATTTCTATTGCATTACCATTTAATTTTCAATAAATATAATAATAATAAAAAGGAAAAAGAAAGAAAGAAAATCTCCTTCAAATGAATGTATTAAATAAAAAAGGAATTGCATAATAGCCGTTGCTAAGATACGCAGACGATTACATTCGAAGAATAAATTCATGAAAAATGAAACATTAAAGCCAATATTAAAATCGAAAAAACATTAATTTTAAAAATTTAAATTCGAAAAAATCTTGATGAGGTGCACACCTGCAGGGTCCCAGGTACCTATATGCCAAATTTGGAAGCTCTGTGACCAGTAGTGTGAGCACCAGAGCGTAGACACACACACACACACACAGACGCTTCTCTTTATTTATATAGATTTCGTAATTCTGTAATAAAAAGGTATTTTAAATTTTCATCATCTGGTGGACATTAATAGCAACATTAAATTTCAATGTAGTTAAGGAAAAAAAAATTAATATAGTAGCATAAAAAATCTCCCTCAGTATTTGAACTAAAGAAAGATTTCCCTTCCTCCCCCCCCCCCCAAAAAAAAAAAAAAAAAAAAAAAAAAAAACCCTTTCAGGTAATAGGTTGGTGTGTTATTTTTGGGGAAATTTGGAATGTGTTCTGGGGAAATTTCAGAGGTCTGAACATTTTCTGCACCCCTGGATATACTGAAAATAAATATGTACATATATAAGTAAAACTATTTTGTATGACCTTCAACGACTTCAACACCCGTTATTTATTAGTAATAAGCAAAAGCGAAGAAAGTTAAAATAAAAATTAAAAAATATTTATTGTATACTATGCTTACTCATAATAGAATTTTGAAATGAGTGTGGATTTTAAATGTTGAATATGGCCTTAAGATTACCAAACTGCCCTTAAAATCTTAAAAAAGGGCTCTTTTCTTGCTAGCAGCACCCTGCCCTTTTTTAAACCAAGAGGAAACTCTGTAAATAATTAAAATAATGATCTAAATAAAATACTGTGTTTTAAATGTTTAAATTATAAAAAATATAATAAACATTTATAATATTACAGAAAACCTATGTTTTGTGGTGACAGTACTTTTCACCATAAGTATAACAATGAGTATTTTTGTACTTTAGGTTTACAGTTATTTCCTACATGCCAATTGCCAATATTACTCAAATTGAGTTTAAATAAACATTTTTTGTAAATTATATCTAAACAGTTTATAGAGGAATAGTGTGTGAAACATGTTTGTAATTTATTGTTTTAAGATAAAGAAAATAAAAGAAATATAAGTGTATAACATAACAACAAAAACAAAAAAAAAATTAATAATATCTAGTTATTAATTAATAATATCTAGTATCCAACAAAAACACTATCATTTTATTCCTAGTTATTACTAATCAATTGGCGAAGCACACATATTTATACGATGATTTGCAGAAAAATTAATCAGTGGGGAAAAGGTGTAGCTTATATATATATATTGTCAAACCCTAATTTTACATAAATTTACAAGCATTTTTAAATATTTAGATTTAGAAGGATAAGTTTCATCCTATTTATTTTCTCTTAATGTTTTAAATTTAAACATGCTGATGTATCAATTTCAAATATATGAAATAAATTAATTTTGTGAATTAAAAATTATTCTATTAAAATGCATTAAACTATTTGATATCCCTCCTTTCTTTTTAAATTAAAATCTCCTTTTCCTGTATAAATTATATAAAATCCTGACTTGACATTAAATCAGTATAGCAAAACAAATTTACAATAATGTTAAAAATACTAATCTAAAAATACAAAATTGATATACTGCAATTTTGGTAGTGATAAGTGCCCAGTGGCAGAAAGTTTTGTAGCTGTCTGCGACAGGCTTTTAAATTTCATAATCTGTCTGCAAAATTTGCATGTCAGGGGTGAAATTAACTTACACTCAAAAAGCCTGAAAGCTGATTGGGGGGGAGGGGGAATAACATCAGTGGTGATCTCGTGCAACAATACACGAATGCAATTTTACTGCAGAACAATATAGTATAAACAATTGTGTGTATTCATTCAATTCCTTTCATTCAATTAAATATTTTATAGCAATCTTTGACACAACACAATATAAATAATAAAAGTATTAGTTTTAGTTTTGATACAGAAATTTTTTTTAAGTGAATTGTTATTCGAAAGTTGCAGACAAAAACTGTCCGCAAGCCGTTTTTCTGTGTCCGCGACTATGTCGCGGTGTTTCTGCCACTGGGGTTAAGTGTACCATCATGAGTGTCTGATGAGGGTAAACTTAACACTACCAAAATAACAGTATGCAAATTATATACATTTTACATTGCCGTTTTTAATATTGATGTAAATTTATTATTATTGTTATGTTTTTACTTTTACTGCTTATATAAATATGTGTTTATTTATTTATTATTATTTTTTTTTAAAGAAACCTTATTGTTGTCTACGTAACATTAAGCATAGCAGTCCAGTTTAAGAAAAATGGCTGTACATTCTGCTCCTCCTAAAAGGAAGGAAATATATAAATATGAAGCTCCCTGGACTGTATATAGTATGAATTGGAGTGTTCGGTCTGATAAACGATTTAGGTTGGCATTAGGGAGTTTCATAGAAGAATATAACAACAAAGTAAGTTGTAAATCTGTTTTGTTCATTATTTTATATGTGTGTATAAAGACATTTATGAATTTCATGCTATTCAACAATAAAATTGCTTAACTAAGTGATATTTATTTTATATTTTTTTAAAATTGAGCAAATTTCATAATTTAAAATTTTTGGTTCAAAATAATGGCTGTTTGAAATCAGGTTGCTATTTGAAAAATTGTCATTACAATAAATTCTGTAGTATTGAATTAGCTCAAACCAAAATTGGTAAGTTGACTTATTTTATAAATATCTTGTATAAGTTCATTGGCCAACTTGGTCTGCCATCTTATTACAATAAAAAATGATTGATTTAAAAAAAAAAAAATTGAAATTTTAATTATTAAATTTCAAAATTTAATAATTAAAATTTCTGGAAAATTTTGAACTTTTAATTTTCTTGAAACTTTGTATGTACGTTGCTCACATCAAGGTTCAACTGTATTTATTATTCAGTTCAATCCATCATTTGGAAATTTTGAACTCGCATAAAAAATCATATTTATGAATCAATTTTTATGAGATTATATATGTACATAATAAACAACATCAAGGTATTCTGAACTAAATTTATTTATTAACTCAATTGAAAAATTAAAATTTATGTGGAAAACTTAACAATGAATTGATTTGCTTGAAGCACTGTCTGTCTATACCATAGTATATATCAAAGTGTCAACCAACTTTATTATCAACTTGATCCGCTATATTAAAAAATGATGGCTACTTGATAAGAAAAAATAAATCAGCCTACTCTTCTGACTTAGTCAGCAGCAGGACTTTTATTTATTTATTAATACAAATACATGATGCAGTTTGTAAAATATGAAAATAAAATCATAAAAGGATTTGTAAATTATTATTGTATGAATATTTTCAAATGGATATATTTAAAAAAAAAAATTGTAATATACAATTGTGTATGCATGCACACACAAAAAGATTTTTTTTTACCGTTCTTCAACAGAATAAATAAATAATAATAATAAAAATATCTAGGATGTAAAAAAAAAGCTATTCTTTAGACGAAATAATTCTAAAAAACACAAGATAAATGTTTTGATGAATAATTGGTTTTGAATGATTCTTTTTCACTCATGATTCTTTTTCACTAATGATACATGATCAGCTGTTAAAAGAAGATCCCATATGCATTAAATAATCTAAAAGGACTTTAAAATTTATATTTGCTAAAACTTATACCTTACGTAAAGTATCCTTTACTGCACAAATATATTTCGGATGCTCCGCATCTATCCTCATTGTGCTTAGCGATGAAACAGTCACTATGCAACTATGCACTAAAGCAACTATGAAGATCACATAATTAAGTTACTATTAATATTTTAGCTGTATGAGTTAAGTAAATTCCATTAATTAATATCTTGATTAACTTTGAAAAGTTAATCGATTTAATGTAATGATTGCATGATTTAAGAAAAAATGATTGAATAAAAAATGAAGTATAGTGCTGACTCCAGAATAAAAAGGCCGCCGAGGGGAATTCAATAAAAAGGGCAACCTATTTTTAAAAAAGGCATTATTTGCAGTCTTCTATATTGCGATTTTTATATGTGACAAAAGTAAATTACTAATTTAATGTGTATGTTATGTAAGGTTGTAGGAAGTGGCGGTTCATAATTGAGGGCCAGCGGGGCACTGCCCCACCTAATTTTTTTCTCGATTAAAATAATAATTTTTTTTTATTTTTTTATAACTGTTTAAAAATATATATACAAAATAACAAGTCTACCTAACTTTTTTCTTGATCTTCTTTCATTATAATTTATTTGTCAATATATTTTTTTCAGCTGTCACAAATCATTAATGATTGACCGACTGCTACTTTCCATCCTTATGTTAGAGAATGGGGCCGTTTACAATCGGTCCAAAATTGGCGTGTTTATTTGTACAGTTTATTCTACTAGAACAGCGGGTTAACACATTTGGCAATGAACTGCTTTATCAGTGTAAGCATGCTGTAATTTTCTCGTCGATGGGCCAGCAGAGAGTGGCCCTTTCGAACAAAACTATAGGGAAAAAAAACTGTCTCCTTTAAAATTTGTTAACCGTGCAATTCACGGATAAAATTTGGTGACTTCTGCATTACGTTTTTTTTCCTTATTGATTTTTCCGTGAATTTTTTAGAGTTATAGATGACGGTTTAAAATTTTAGTGTTTAAAGAAAGAAATCTGGTAATAGTCAAAAATATTTTCTAGCCTAGCCTTTGAAATAAAAGTCTGTATAAGAATTTAAGACCTCTTTAACTAAGTATTTTGAATTGAAATGAGGAAAAAAAAAAAGAATATGCAATCCCCCCCCCCCCCCTTTAGAATAGTGTATTAAAACTTTATGTAAATAAATTGTAAAATTTTTAGATAAATAATTAATGGATTTAAATGGATTAAATATCTGCATAAAATTGTGATTTATTATTATTAAATTATTTTTCTTTTAAATGCAATTTAATAGAAATATCCACAATGTTTCTTTTTTCTTTCTTTCTTCTTCTTCTTCTTTTTTTTTTTTTTAAATGATAACCCGTCTTCTTTCTTTATTTATTGAAAGTTAATTTAAATTATCTAAAATTAAGCTTTTAAAGTGAGAAACACGGTGTTTTTTTTTTTTTTATTAAACATGTATCCACATTACATTAATCATGACTTTCTAAATTCCAATATAACTTCTTACAGATTGGTTAAGGTTTATTTTATTTATTTTTTAAGATAAGAAACATGAATATTACACTCGAAATTCTATAATTAAAAGATTTAGGGATATAATTAGCATAAGCTAAATAATATTACACTCTGAGACATTTGAATTTAAATTTTAATGGTGTGTAGTGTTAGGGTTAAAGCCAGTGGACTAAAAGAGGGTCCTAGACCTGAGTGGTGTACTCTCTGTAGAGAGCCTTTCTAAGTATTACATAGCCCTTTTTATTCAAGTTTTAGAGAAAAACATAGTAAACTCCAAATGTATATGTCGACGAAAGGGATCTGGTATCAAACTTGGCAATTTCCGTCTACTAGCTTCCAGATATTTAAATTTTGATATTCCATTGAACAGAACATTGCAGAATTTTGCAATTGTATTTATAAAACTTTAATTTTTGAGATAATTTTATGCAATGTTTTCCATAGTGTTGAATTTAAGATTCGCCATCATTAAAAAAAAAAAAAAAAAAAAAAAAAAAATCCGAAATTTCGTTTTACATCCATTTTATTAATGTTTATTTGCATGTTTGAATAATGAATAGTATTAAAGTTAAATTGCGCATCTTACAATGGATCGGGCCCCACCTGTGAAAATTTGCACGAGCCGCCACTGGCTATAGGTATGCATTTGTTCTTCCAGGAATGCTGTAGAGTTATTGCTAGAAGGTTGAACGGTATCTAAAGGCCTCTGAATATTTAAAATGTTAGAAAAGGCTTTGGTATCTACCAAAATGTTTTTAAAAGGCCCGCTGGGTGCTAAAATGGGTTATAAAAGGGCCGAAGGGTGGAGCACCCTGCCAAATTAGCCTAGAGTCAGCACAAAAATATATTTGCTGTACATCTAGATTTCTTTGGATTCACTCTCCGCTAATAGAATAAACTTTGAAAATTTATTAAAAAAGGGTTAACTAGCATTAATCTTTAAAATATAAAATGTTTGTTTAGATATAAAGCATTTATATGGTTCTGACTTAATTAATATATAGGATATCTGAGAGTTGTTGGACATTTTACAAAATTAAATTAAAAATAAACTATTAGTATAAACACTATAAACTTGATATTTAAATCATTTCTGACTAACAAAAGTGCTATATTTTTCTTCTTCACTGTGTTTCTGTTTTATTAGTACTAATTTCCCAAAAGATAGAAAAGTTTAATTTCACTAATTAGTTTAAAGCATGTAAATTATGCAAGATAGAATTTTATTAATTCATTTTACTGCAAGTTGGTAAACTGGTGTTTAAAGATGAAATAGACAAACTTAAGCCATAAATAGGAAAAAAATACAATATTTGTTTCTGATCAATATTGTTAAAGAAATGTCAAACTACTGACTGTAGCACTAAGGTAAATGTATATTGGAAGTTTGGAAAGCTTCACTTACCTTTGTATAGTGCAAGTCATTCTGTCTATTTTTTTTTTTTTTTTTTTTTTTAAATAATTAAACCAAACACATAATTTTTCTGAAAGTTAACTTCTCATTATATTAGTTTTGATTCTATAACAAAATAGAAAAAAAAAAAAAAAAAAAAAAAAAAAAAAATCCTTTTTCCTAGTCATAAATTTTAATCTGACATAAGAGACATTTCCCAAAACACAGAAACAATCTGAACAATAATTTAAAACAATTATTTATAACTAAAAGTAATTTAAAAGCTGAATTAGAATTCTAAAATAAACGTTTACAATAATTATTATCACTAAATATTATTATTTCTTTTTTTACATTCATTTAGATAGTCTTAAACACACTATTGTCAAATTATCTCTGAGAGTCATCAAAGATCTATCGAATCACTTTTACAGTGTTAACACAGAACTTCAAATGATGTGATTAAATGTTTTCATGCTTACTTGTTTATTTTATGTATTGAAATCATTATCTCTCAATAGATATAATTGAGAATTATTTCATCTAGCAAAAAATTAAAAGACATAAGAGCAGTGTGAAAGCAACGTTGTCATATAGTTAATGTTCTAGACTAGCAATTATGAATGGTAGCCACTGGCGACCCCTGTTGTAAAAAAATGGTTGCCACTTTTGCCCTTTTGGTAGCCACCTTTAGATAAAAGTCTACCTAATACTCTTTACATAAAGATACATAAAATGCTAGGGTTGACTGTGAAGTTATGTAAAAATATCTCAATCATTTGAAATAGTATAAAGAGGGCTGAATTCAACCGCAAAAAGACAAACACATAAATTGCACCATATTTAACAAAGAAGGTAAACTGATATTACACATTGCACTATTCACAATAACGCTATAAAATAAATGCAATATTTCCGCGTTTAAAAAAGACTTGAATCTGCAGCTTCTGAGTTGCGACCCGCATTAAAATAATGTTAAATTTATGTTATAAAATATTGAAGTAAAATTCTGTTACAGAAAATACATTTATAATATCAAACAGATTTTCAGAAAATTAAATATTGCATAAAAGTATCAGAAATATATATGTTTAATCTCTTGAAGGGTGGTATGATGTATTTTATATCACCTATTTTTTTATTACCAACTGCAAATTCTTCCCGGAAATATTTATTATTTTTTTTAATCTGCCGAAAAAGTTCATTTATTTCTTTTCTTCTTACCTTGTTCATAAATACTGGGGGCTTTTAATGACCGTAATTACCTTCCCTCTGAAATGTTAAGTGTAAACAAAACTTTAGTTTACAATATAGCGAAATTTCAAATGTATTGAAACTTACTTTTACTCAAAAAAATTAATAAAAACTTGACCCGCACCCAATCGGATATACACAATCCGAGGCAATACTCATTTTTGGTCTGCATTAATCTAACTACAGGTTTATAAAATTTTGGAATAGAGGTCCCTTATGAATGCTTAAGAAAATTTATTAAAATCGAAAAAAAAAATGATAATGATAATTAAAAATGCGGAAATGCCCCCAAACATTGGAGACTGTGAAGTTATTTATTTCGGATTTCATTAAAATAAATAAATTAATAATTAAAACAGGCATTTACTTTCTAAACATTAATGAATAATAAGAAAAATGATAAATATTATGACTTAATAGTTGGCATTTAAAAAGAACTTTGTTATCTTGGCCTTTGGTGCCTTTACCAGAAGTTTTCTTTTCCCGCCACTGCGACTGCGATTATTATCCCTTTTAAATATATTCCGTACTCCTTTAGCAAATAAATGGCTTAAATCAAGCTGACCAAATGTCCTTTTTCTCTCAGAACAGTCCGTTTCTGCAAGCCGTTTTTCTAAGTTTTAAAAATTTTTACAGGAAAATTATTCACGATTATTATCAGCATTTTGGTTTACATTTACAAAGAATATAAAATTATATTCTTAGTTAGGGAATTGTAATAATTGTTAATGCTTTCAATTTATAAAGGTATTCTAATCTGGTCATGGTAAAATATCAATAACAGAAGTAGAGAACTGTGCTTCAAAGTTGTAGAATCATGATATCACGCTCGCACATAAAAATTTAGAAAGGAAAACTCTTTGTACAACGATGACATCATTAGCGTCCCTTGTGGTTTTTTCTTCTCCCCTCTGGCTGCTTGATGAGCCAAGAGATCGTAGGATCCATGCTTTTGGTTTTTTAAAATATAAGTAAAATATTACGTGGTCGCAATTTTTGGCAACTAGGGTTTGATTTTTTTGGTAGCCATTTTCAGTGTAATGATCGCCAATTGGCGACTGGCGACAGCTAATCAAAAGCTTTACATGTAGTAGTCTCAAAGTAGAACTAGTGCAACAAAATCTTGAAGATAAAAATTCCATGACGTCAGTTATTGAGTACCTATTGATGATGTTTACCAAACAAACAACAAAAATCTGGTGTGAAACAACCACACGACTTCCATTACCCACTATTACACATATTATATGTATTTTTGAGAGATAATGCGATCAGAAAACATAAAAGTGAACTAAAGAGAAAATCGTTAGAGCCGTTTTTGAGATACCAACTTAAAAAAAAAAAATCAATTATTGACCGGAAAACAATAATTACATACAAAAGGATATTTAAAAGTGAGTTAATATGGCGAGTTTGAAAAAAATCCGTACAGCTGTTTTTAAAGGAACGCCCTTGGGAGACCTGAAATTGAGCTATTTATACAGGACGCCTATCAATTTTCCTGAACTAACCAACTATATCATTCGAAAGGACATCTAATAGAGTGTTTATATAGAAAATTTAAAGAAAATCGTTAGAGCCGTTTTTGAGATACGGACTTACGGTCCCACTTCCGGTTTCCGATGTTCCACTTCCGGTTAAAATCAATTATTGACAGGAAAACAATAATTACATACAAAAGCATATTTAAAAGTGAGTTAAAATGGCGAGTTTGAAAAAAATCCGTACAACCGTTTTTAAAGGAACGCCTTTGCGAGGCTTAAAATTGAGCTATTTAAAAGGGACGCCTATCAATTTTCCTGAACCAACCAACTATATCATTCGAAAGGACATCTAATAGAGTGTTTATATAGCAAGTTTGAAGAAAATCGTTAGAGCCGTTTTTGAGATACGGACTTACGGTCCCACTTCCGGTTTCCGATGTCCCACTTCCGGTTTTTCAATTTTCACCAAAATTTGGAAATTTCATCTGTAGACCAGACGTATTTCAATTCTAAAGTTTCGTAGCTCTATCTTTATTAGTTTCTGAGCTATAATAGCCAGAAGATTCTCCACATACATACACACACACACACACACACACATACATACACACTGACCAATTGCCAAAAACCACTTTTTTGGACTCAGGGGACCTTAAAATGTGTAAATCAGGTGAAAACCCGATATCGAATTTTCAGACCGAATACAATACTTCCATTACCTACGGTAGTAGGGTAATGGAAGTAAAAATTAGAATGAGGAGCTAGTTTAAATCATGTGGATTCCGATTCTGATTTTTAAAAATCATTTTCTTCTAACATTTTGTAAATACTGTGAAACCTGTGTAAGTTGACCACCAACGGTGCAACTGTTTTCTAATCAACTTAGGCAGGTTGAGAACTTATAAGAGTGCGTGTTGTTCCATCACAAAAGATTGCATTTATTTAATAACTATGCATAAGTCTATATAGTGGGTGAATGTAATTTTTAGCTGTATTAATTATATTAATAATGTATAATATAATAAATTACTCATTAAATAAACATGTGATCTGTTAAAAACTCAAGCAGTAATGCAACATAAAATATATATTTTATTTTTATAAATGACGTGCAAATCTCAGCATTAAAATTTTTCAGTTATTTTTATATAAACTTCTTTCTTTCTTCTGAATGGAAAGTTCAGCTAATTTTCATATTGATGCCATTTCATTATGCACCAAATCTGAAAAAAAAAAAAAAAAAAAAAAAAAAAATTTTTTTTTAGCCTAATCACTAACACACAGTGTCCAGTAAAGAATTCCTCTTAAAGAAGAAATTTCTCATTTGATCTTTTCATCTAATAACAATGGCAGACACTAATCCAATACTCTTCCTCATATCATTGAATAAAAAAAAAAGTATAAATAAATAAATAAAAAGAATAAATAAATAAATAAGTAATAATAATGGTTAAGTTACAGAGGGATTTAATATGGTAGATTAAACTAATTTCTCTTTAGATTGATGTTTTCGATGGTCAAGATTCAAGATAGACAGGTGGCCGTGTTATAAAAGATTGCTTAATGTATTATTATGTAGACACATTTGGTGCACTCCTAAGGAGGTCAACTGAGCAGTTTTTCGTCCATCAAAATACACTTGTTTCCATTTTTTAATATAAATAAAAAATAGGTTTTAATAATAATATTTTATTATATAGGTTTTAATAATAATATAAGTTTTAATAATTATAGGTTTAAATAAAAAATTTTTCAGCTACAAATCTGTTGTCCCTGTGTGCGATTTTGACAACATTTGTTCATGACTTGGTTACAATTGTTTGCCATAATGGTTTGAGCCCTACCTATTTTAAACCCTTCTTCTTGGGATATTTTTTCTTCTTCAAAATCTGATCCTGTATCACAATTGTTTTGTGCTGGGTTAATGACACTGGTATTATTACTGTATCTTATATCCTGTCAGGCACAGCTTCATCAGAAACAGTCATCCAGTCTATTATGTCTGTTTGAAATTTTAGTTAAAAGTCTATAGCTTTTCAATTTTTGCCTTTTGTGGATAATTTAAATCTCTCAAAATGAGAATTATTAGTTTTTGTACCAAAAAATAGAGATAATATTCACTACAAATTTTGCTATGCTTTTGATATAGTTTCACGGGATATAGAGTTCCAAGTCTGTTGTAGGAAAAATGCAGTCCTTGATCATGAAATTCTTTCGAAACACAATAAAATGAACGTTAGATTTTAATCTGTTGAATATTCAATTAAAATAATGAACAGGAAAATGTTAATTTTCCATTGAAAAATAGGAGAAATAAAAAGAAAAGGCTACCACTACCGATTTTGCTATGGGGAATTTCATATGTATATCGAAAAATTGCAAATAATAGATCCACAGATTAGGGAGAGTTGATTGTATTTAAGGCGTAACCAAGGAGGTGGGGTGGAGAGCAGAGCAAACACCCCCAAAATTTTGCAGATTTGCTGAAAATTTTTGAGTTAGATGTCATTTTTTAACACTAAACATTAACCCTTTCGGTATTAGCTGTTTTTCAGTAGTATATCTGTTTAACGATTCATAAAATTACTACTATACATAGTTTAAATATGATAATTTGGCAAATATTTATTAATCTTATTTTCCTGAAAAAAGCAACATTTATTTCAAAATTTAGTCACGAAAGCCTTTCATTTCGCCTATGCATGACAGGAAAAGACACTTAATGTTCAAAGGGTTTTAAGTACCAAAGTTGGAACTCTTTTCGAAATTTTTTTCTGGCTATGGTCTTGATGTATTTATATCTATCTGCATTTTATATTTATGTATATGATGGGGAAAGAAAAAATGCATAAAATTGTTTTCAATGATATATATTTAATATTTTTCCTTTTGTTCATTTAGGTTCAGATTGTATCATTAGATGAAGAAACGTCTGAATTTACTGCTAAGAGCACATTTGATCATCCCTATCCAACCACAAAAATCATGTGGATCCCTGATAGCAAAGGCATATATCCTGATCTTTTAGCTACAAGTGGAGATTATTTAAGGGTGTGGAGAGCTGCAGACACAGAGACAAGATTAGAATGTCTCTTAAATAATGTATTGAAATTTTATCTTTCATTTTTTACATTATATTCCTAATTATATTTTTTTGTTTTAATATGTTTTAATACAATTATTCTGAAAATTATTAGGATAATAATTGTGAAATTATGAAAGCTTTTCATTTAAAATTATAAATTAATGGAAGAGGGATATGTTTTATGTAAAAAATGGTACTTAAAAAAACACATTTTTCCACATAAGAAGACGGAAAATAGTTTTAATGTTTTTGACAGTGATTGCTGCGAAAATGAGTTTTGTGAGTTTTCAGATTCATGCACAGTGTGGTAGGTGTGTCCAGTGATTTTTTTTTTTTTTTTTGGTTTTAACATGTGTGATAGTGATTGCAGTGATGTTTTATGGTTTTAACATGCGTGATATTGATTGCCGCGGAACCGAGTTTCGTGTGTTCTGAGAATTATGCACAGCAGTGTAGGGCTGTCTATTGTTTTTTTTGTTTTTTTTTTTGGTTTTTATATGTGTGAAGCGTACATATGTACATTATAGTGATTGCTGCGAAAATGACTTAAGTGCGCTCTCTGATTCGACCATTCATCGAATAGTGACTTTTACTGTTCAAGTAACAGCTTCAACTGTTTCCAGAAAATTCGAAGATTTGGCATTTCTATTTAACTGTTTTCGAGAATATTCGTTTTAATAATAGTTTTGTTGCACAGATTCAAGAAGTTCAAAAAATGTTTGATATTGTCAAGAAGATCCCATACTAAAACTGTGAAGAAAATAGTCGCCAATCAAAATATATTTATCTAAACGTTTCAATTATTCAATTAAAAAGAAATTCTTTAAATATAGTGCTCAGCGAAGCGGGCGAAGCCTGCTAGTAAATCTTTATAAGTAATTCATCTCCTTCATGTAATTTCCATGTATTGTTTAGATTCAGAGATAATCACGCTATCTTGAGCTATACTTCAACATGGAATGCTTTGTTACAGAAAGTTTCAGTAGGTGGCGTGGTTGTTCTGGAGTTCTGCGTATTGCATCATGCCACATACTGTCACTTGTTTGTTGTTTTTCTAGGCACGTGTGTGTTCAGTGGAATATAAATATAGTTCATAGAAGCATGCTATTTTACCTTTTTATGTTTATCAGTTTTCTGTTCCATAGTTCATTGGCAGACAAGAAATATAGTTTGATAATGTCATCTTGAAGATATACTAGTTTAATAAAAAATGACACCACTGCTTATTGATACTAATTTATTTTTGCTGATGAATTTTTAACATTATTTGAGTTAAAGTGTCATCCGTAGTTTAATTTGAAGTGAATTGTAATGCTACCCAGTGGATATTTTATATTGTTTTTGAAGGTATGATGTTTTCTTTTTAAAGTCTTAGCTATAGTTTAAATGCAGTTGTAATTTTTCTTTAATAAAATACTTGAGTTGGGTTAAATTAGCAATGTTTAATATGTTGTTCTATTTGTTAATACACTTATTGTTAATTTATATGCGTTTGAAGTTTTAAATAAAACAGATATTATAATGTAAATACATTTGTATTAAATTGTGTTAAAGTACACTTCACATTTTTGTAAATCAAGTCTAATTACAATTTGCTTTCTACTGCATTTCAAATGAAACTTAGTTTTTAGTAACATTCTGCTAGTTTTAAATATCAAGTAAACTAGATAACAAAAAATATCAACATCTGGCACTTCTCTGTGGTTAAAAATTACGGAACTATAACCACTTGTACTATTTAAACATATGATAGTAATATATGAGATAGTATCTTTTCAAAAAGTTTAAAAAATATTAGTATTTTAAAATTAACATTGAAATAGGAATGTTGTAATATATAAAACAAATAGCAGATAATGTTTAATTAAGTACATTTTTTAAAAAATAACATGTTGCACAATAAATTTTACTTATGAAATTATGTATTTTTATTAAAAAAAAAAAAAAAAAAAAAAACGTGATTTTATTTATTTATTTTTTTACAAAAAAGGTATTTAAAAAACACCCTAGCCCCAAAGTAATAAAAATTCATCAGTTGTAGATATTTGAAGTTAGTTATAAATCATAACTTATTTTTCCAGAAAAAAATAGTTCACATGAGTGGCCAAGAGGTTCTGTTCGTGAAGCTGGTAGATGTGAAGTATTGGGTTTGATAACAGGTTGTGATCATTGACCTAACCATTCAGAGTTTTTCATAGTTTTCTCCTAAACTTATGTAAATATTGACTAAGACCACCTTAAATAGACCCCCACGGAGGGCATTGTTTCATGCCTAAGACCCTAAATGTAGTTAATCTTAACCCTAACACAACCCAAAATAATATTTTTAGTATTAATTGGATTATAGTTTTGATTTGATACTAATTTAGATTTGATTACATAGGGCTCAAAGTGTTCCTATATTTTCTATTTTTCCTATATATTTAAAAAAAATCATGAAAAACATCCTATATTTTAGAATTCTTTATATTTTCCCTATATTTCACAAAAATTTTCCTATATTTCCCATATTCTGCTATTTCAGTTTAAGTTTTCCTTACTTGTTTTCTGTTTTCCCTGTTAGACATCCTATTTAAATACTTGTATCTTTCTAAAATACCATTCATAGCTTTTTCCTCTCGACATTCACTCTGCTAATGTGATTGGAAATAATATTTTGCATAATTTGTAATATTTAAATAATATTTCACACATTATAAGAAAATAATAAGATAATGAAAACTTCAATCATAAATTAATTTTGTTTCCAACATTTAATTTAAAAAATACAAACAATAAAGCTTTTAAAACAATACATTGAGAAATGATATTAAAAAAAAAAATAAAACATGATTTTTGTGATATTTAATATATTTATTCACAATGTTCAAATATCAGAGTTGTTGATTTATTAATTTTTTAAATTTAAATCTTTTAGAGGTGGTTTAATACGTGTATATATAAGTGCATAATATCCACTCGATAAATAATTTTTTTAAATTTAAAAAATATAAATGTTCCCATAAAAAGATTATTCTCTCATAATAAGAATCAACTTCACAGACAATTCCAGTATCATTCAGTGGACTTGAGACTTTGACTTCATAACTGTAACAATTTATCAATAATAATAATAAACCTTAACTATGATATGGAAGGCATAAAAGAATTTTTAAAAAGGATAATTTAACAGAAAATATGACGAAAAATAAAGGAATTTTTATACATGGCTTCAAACGAATAAAATAAAACTAATATATCCTCATGTACACATATTGTTACTTAGAGCTTAACAAATATAATTTGAAATAAGAAATTTTTTTCATACAATCATTAAAAAAATTCATAATTCCATTGCCATTTTAGTATTTACCTTTCTTCTTCTTCTTCTTTTTTATTTTTTATTTTTGGGGGGGGGGGGGGGGTTAATTCATTAAACAGGCACTGACAGCACCCTCAGAATTCAACTAATTACATGTAGTTAATTTGAAAGGTTGTGATTTTTCTTTCTTTTTGACTTTTTAAACATTATAATGTAATAAAGATGTTATCATTTAAAAAATATTAGGTAGATTGATGTTAAATGATATATGATTTATGTAAAACTTCAACAAATAAGCAAGATTTTTGCTCATGAATCTCAATATACAGTACTATTTTTATTTAATAATTACTAAATTCTTACTTAATAATTAAATTTAACTTGCAAAAATATATTTTTGATAATTTAAGTCAAAGATTAAGCTATTAAATACTGTCATATGTTGAAAATTCATCAGTGTTTCCTAAGACTGAAAATACTCCTTATAAAATCTCTGTTATTTTGATCCTTTAATGTTGGCAGGTATGATGTTCTTTTCTAAATAGTGTGAAAAGTAAACAGTTATAGATCTGTTCATTTATTTTATCTGTTAACCGTTAAATGCCGAGTGTTGTCCCAATTTCGTCTTCTAAAGTATTATTAGAATAATATTGAAGCTCTAATGCCTTATGTTTGGCGAAGGGCAACTAATTGCTTTTTAGCTGTAAACCATAATTAAAATAAGTATAATCTTTTAAAGTACTTTTCCATGATTTATTTAAGAGAAGTAAGAATAAAGCATTTTTAAATTGATTTAAAAAATAATCAGGCATTTAAGGGTTAAATTAGATGAGATTAAATTAGGGTGTTTTATTAACTAACTCATTTAATCATTCCGAGATTACAAAATAATGTTAGAGAAAGTTTGATTTTATTGAACCTCTCAATCTTCTCTTGAAATTATGTTCCTATATTTGTATATATATATAAAAAAAAATTCTATATTTTCCTATTTGATTGCTTTGACCAATGATTACACACTACGCTTTGTATTTAATATATGCTTTGATTTTATATGGTAAATAAATTTTAATTCTGAGCATCTGTTATGTCTTTTTGGTTTATTCCTGTTTTTTGCATGCTCTCTTCCACTATCCTGGGAAGAAACTAGTTTCTTCCTGAAGAATCCAACCCTGTTGTTCTTGTTAAAAAAATTAAGTTAATTTTTTGAAAAATAAAGCTAAAAAACCTTAAAATAATAATAATAAAATCTTGCATCACTTTGTTTAGCTATTTTTACTTTCTTCTATATGTAATATAGAGAAAGTATTGGATTCGCGAAAATTTTCGACCTCTGTTTTTTGACGGATCTACACGTTTTGGGATGTCCTGAACACGAATTGATAGTTTTTAAAAAATGTCTGTCTGTGTGTCTGTCTGTCTGTATCATTTTTTTGTGGACGCTGTATCTCACGAACCAATGAATGAAATTTAACCAAACTTGGTATTTAGTTGCACCCTGACATGAACTGGTGCCCATTAGATTTGGGGATCAATAGCTCAACAGGTGGCGCTGTGATCGCATTTTATGCAAATTTTTAACATGGCAGCATAGGACAAAATTCCGTATAAATGGGCATAATGAGAGTTATTTTTAACTTGTGATTGTAAAATTAATATGAGTTATTGATAATAGTAATAGTTAACTAGGAAAAAATTTCTGTGCATGTGGGGGCATCGCTTACCCCCCTGGGGGGGAAGTACCCCCCCGTGGGGGTTAAATTTTGAAGATGGGTATCATTCGAAAGATCTCGTCAATACCTTTAAAACGAATGGTTGAACTATAAATCTGTGATAATTTAAAACAAAGTTATTGATTTTTTTTACTTTTAACGGAAAAAAAAAAAAAAAAAAAAAAAACGATAAAAAATCGTATTATTTTTTTTTTTTTTTAAATATTGTTACTGATTGAATATGTATATAGGAAAATATAGAAGAAAGTTTTGTGGTGGCCACAACATACTAGTTTCTTCTACTATTGATTTTTTACTTTCTTCTATATGTAATATAAAGAAAGTATTGGATTCGCGAAAATTTTCGACCTCCGTTTTTTGACGGATCTACACGTTTTTGGATGTCCTGAACACGAATTGATAGTTTTAAAAAATGTCTGTCTGTCTGTCTGTGGTTTCGTTTTTTCACCGTATCTCATGAACCAATGAATGAAATTCAACCAAACTTGGTATATAGTTGGACCCTTGCGGGGCATTGTGCTGATTAGATTTGGGGATTAATAGCCCAGCAGGTGGCGCTGTGATCATATTTTATGTAAATTTTTAACATGGCAGTATAGGGCAAATTTTCGTATTTTTCACCGTATCTCACGAACCAATGAATGAAATTCAACCAAACTTGGTATATAGTTGGAACCTGACGGGGCATGGAGCTGATTAGATTTGGGGATCAATCGTTCAGCAGGTGGTGCTGTGATCGCAAAATTTCGTATTTTTCACCGTATCTCACGAACCGATGAATGAAATTGAACCAAACTTGGTTATAGTTGGACCCTGACATGGAAAGGGTCTGATTAGATTTTAGGATCAATCGCCCAGCAGATGGCGCTGTGATCGCATTTTATGTAAACTTTTAACATGGCAGTATAGGACAAAATTTCGTATAAATGTACATAATGAGCATTATTTTAAACTTGTGATTGTAAAATTAATATGAATTATTGATAATAGTAGTGGTTAACCACGAAAAAAATTTTGTGCATGTGGGGGCACCGGTTCCCCTCCTGTGGGGGGAAGTACCCCCCCGGGGGGTAAATTTTCAAGATGGGTATCTTTCAAAAGATCTCGTCAATACCTTTAAAACGAATGGTTGAACTATAAATCTGTGACAATTTGAAACAAAGTTATCGATTTTTTTACTTTTAACGAAATTTTTTTTTCTTTTTTTTTTTTAACGAAATTTGACCAAACTTGGTATTTAGTTGGTCCCCGACATAAAGTGGTGCTGATTACATTTGGGGATCAATAGCTCAACAGGTAGCGCTGTGATCGCATATTTTCTAAATTTTTAACATGGCAGTATAGGACAAAATTTCGTATAAATGACATAATGAGAGTTATTTTTAACTTGTGATTGTAAAAATAATATGAGTTATTGATAATGGTAATAGTTAACTAGGAAAAAATTTCTGTGCATGTCGGGGCATCGCTTCCCCCCCTGGGGGGGAAGTACTCCCCGGGGGGGGGGGGGGTAAATTTTCAAGATGGGTATCTTTCGAAAGATCTCGTCAATACCTTAAAACGAATGGTTGAACTATAAATCTGTGATAATTTAAAACAAAGTTATCGATTTTTTTTTTACTTTTAACAAAAAAAAAAAAAAAAAAAAAAAAATCGATTTTTTTTAAAAATATTGTTACTGGTTGAATATGTATTACTTTTAACAAAAAAAAAAAAAACTTAGAAAAAAATCTTTTTTTTTTTTTTTTTTTTTTTAATATTGTTACTGATTGAATATGTATATAGGAAAATATAGAAGAAAGTCTTGTGGTGGCCACAACATACTAGTTAAATATTGTATTAAAAAGGTGTAATTATTTACATTTCAATACATGAATTACAATATAAGCTGCAGCCTGCAACTCACTGACATGACAGCTCATTCCTTACAGTGAAATGGTTAAAAGTGTTTGCATTTTATATGATTTAAATGATAATTTGGAATTTTCTGATTTATTTGAATGTTGTGTGTGTATATATATATATATATATATGATATAGTATGGCTTCATACAATTTCACTCTTTAATTTCTTTTTTATCATGTCATATTTTTTAGAATACCAATTCAGATTTTTGTGCTCCTTTAACATCATTCGATTGGAATGAAGTTGAGCCTAACTTATTAGGTACTTCCAGTATTGACACTACCTGTACTATATGGGGTTTGGAAACAGGGCAAGTTCTAGGCCGTGTGAATCTTGTTTCTGGTCATGTGAAGACTCAACTTATTGCACACGATAAAGAAGTGTATGATATAGCTTTTAGTCGAGCTGGTGGTGGAAAAGATATGTTTGCTAGTGTGGGTAAGTTATTTGGTGTATTTAAGATATTTAGAAAGACTTTGTTAAAAAATTTCTTATGAATGGTTTTTGTAATTTTTTGCTTTATTTTATTTCATAGTTTGTTTTCCCCTATTAGGTGCTGATGGATCTGTAAGAATGTTTGATTTAAGGCACCTAGAGCATTCCACTATAATCTATGAAGATCCACAGCATCATCCTTTATTACGCCTGGCATGGAATAAGCAGGATCACAATTATTTAGCAACATTTGCCATGGATGCATCTGAAGTAATTTCTTAACAATTTTAATTATCTTTTCTTAATATTATTAAGTAAAAATTCTTTTGTGATTTTTCTTATGTACTAATTTAAAGTTATTTTTATCTAAGAATCATAATTTACACAAATTGTAGATTGTATCTATTATTCATTATTTCTATATAATACAAATTCGTTAATTTGTTGATAATAAATGATTCACTTAATTATTTTTTCTATTTCTTTTGTTTATTATGATTGTTTAGTGTTCAGAATTGAGATTAATTTTATGTACATTTACCTGCAAAAGTAAAATTTTAATGAGTAATAGTTCTTATATACATATTTGTAAAGGATTTTTTGATATATACTACACCATTTACATTTATAGCAATCTTTAGGAAATTAATATACCTTATTATAGAGAAAATAAAATTTTTCTAGAAATATTGTATATGTAATGGTGCTCGTAAATATAAATCACTTAAATATTTATATAAATGTGTAAGTTCTGAATTCTGAAGTTTTATTTTACTTAGATTTTAAATTCTTTAATATATTTATCTATTTCTACCTATATTTAAATTTAGGTTATAATATTGGATGTGAGATCACCTTGTGCACCCGTAGCTAGACTTAACAATCACAGAGCTTGTGTCAATGGCATTGCCTGGGCTCCTCATTCTTCTTGTCACATTTGTACTGCAGGTAGGAAATATTTGTTTGGATATTTGTAAAAATATGTACACAGAGTTGTAGAGACACACATTTTCGTTTGTCTTTTAATTATTTTCAGTATTTTGCTTCATTTCGCACAAAAGTTTACTACACTCCTTTTTGCATTTTTGTGAGTTTTTACTTTTTGTATCTTAAAACTTACTTTCTCTAATTTACTGATTTTAATGTAGCATTCTAGTTTTAATTCATGCATGAATATTGGGTTGGGAATGAAATCTCGCAGGGACAAAATAATGTGAGTGATGATTGTGTTTGATACAAATAAAATGACGCATTTTACATTTTATTTGAATTAGTTGGTAATTATTAGTAATCTTATAAAAAATTTCATGACAACATGCTTATTTATCTTGGAGCACTTACATACAGACAAAACTATCTCAAAAATTGTTATGAACTTTGCTTAAAGGCGTTTAAAGACTATGTTTATTAATTTTTATCAAGATTAGTCATAATGAAATCAATCATGCTTATTAATTTTATAATTTTTAATTCGGGTTTGTGGTTTGTGAACAGTGTTCAGTTTTAATGTCAGCAGTGGCATACAAAATTTTAAAAATGCATTTTGAATGGGGAAAATCAAATGATAACTTAAAATTAAATATGGATAAAATAATGAAATTCCACTCCATGATATATATATTTATATTATATAAGGCTCCATAAAAAGTAAAAAAAAAAAAAAAAAAAAAAATGACAATTATATTTGATGTGTTGATGTGTATGCATTTATGAATATATTTTTTTTATATGAGTAATAAAAATCTTCCTTTTATCTAATTTTAATGTTATGTCAATTGTATTAGCTTAGTACAATTGATTCTGGGAAATCCACAATTCTTTAATCTGCAGTTCTCCATAATCTGTGACTTCTTTCTGAATGTAAACAATAAAAATCACAGAAAACAGTTTATCAAATTTTAATTATTCCCCCCCCCCCCCCCCCCCCCCAAAAAAAAAAAAAAAAAAAAAAAAAAAAAAGTAACTTATGTAGCAAAAATTTTGCTAAACACATTTTTAATTAATTACATTTTTTAAAATTGCAAAAAATCTCTGAATATTTATTCTTTTAAGTATCTAAATTCATAACCAGTAAATTAATATGCATATTCAATCTAAATTTGTCTTTTACACTAGTTTCTTTTGGATTTTTACTTTCATATTTAATTGCGGATTTTTTTTTTTTTTTTTTTTTTTTTTAACTGCATTTAAAATAATTGTTGATGGATCTATATTTTTCCTTATTCTATTTATTATTAATTTATATGTACAATTTTATTTTAAATATGTTTTGAATTATTAAATTACTTATTTAATATAATTTTTATTTTAATTTATACATTAACATTACAAATTTACACTCTAGTTAGAATTAAAATGCATGTAAACAAAGCAATACTCCACAAAAGCATTGGTTCCAACTACAGAGTGTCTCAATAAAATGTATACACTCTTTAAATTACTATAACACTAACAATTATTACAATACAGAAATGTTTCAAAGATCAAAATAATGTGAACAAATGTAGAAACCAGCCAATTATTGAAAGTGTTTAAATTGTTGGCCATTGTGGTCCATGCCACAGCTAACGCTGACTGATTGAATCCAAAACGTTCCGAATAATTTCAATTGGTATTTCGGCACATTCTCTTTCAATGGGTGCTCTCAACTCATTCATTGTAGCTGGTTTTATGGTGTAAACATTATATTTAACATGGCTTCACAGCAGGGTTTAACCTGGCAAAAAAAATACTTTAGCATTTTAGCAAAAATAGGCAAGCACTATTTTAGCTTTTTCGAAAGTTAATTCTTTGGATACCATTGATTTCTTTTACTTAGCTTTGTTATCCTCAGTTTTGTTTTCTATTCCTTTTGTTCATTGATGATTTTAACCAAGCATCCATATTTGTGACTTTAAAAATATGAATCAGTGAAACTATGTTTTGATTTTATCAATAGAAAAAGAGGTATTCATATCATGTGTGTAAAATGAAAAAGCAATTTAAAAATTCAAGCAAAGTGTAGTGGTAGATAATCGTGAAATACTAGTGCTAAAAATGCTTCTATGAAGCAAATTCTGAATTCTAACATACTTTTAAATATTTTTGCATTTAAATTCAATCATTGAAAATTAAAAATGAATCCAAATTACTATATAAATAAGGATTCCCAAAAATTTCAGTCCTTTCGTAGTTTTTGCCTGCAAATATTACAAAAAAAAAAAAAAAAAAAAAGAAAAAAATCTGAATTATTATATAGAGATATTTTATACAGTTATCCAGTTCTAGCTTTTTAGCGAAATTCTGACCGACTTGTTTTAGCAAAATATGATACTTTTAGCAAAATGCTAAAAAAAACTAATGGCAGTTTAAACCCTGCTCCACAGAAAAAAGTCCATGGGGGTCAAATCCGGGGAGCGTGGAGGGTACTTGATACTTCCTCTTTGTCCTACGCATCTGTTTGGCAGGTGGCCATCAAGATAGGCCCTTATGTTGCGATGGTAGTGGGGAGGTGCTCCATCCTGCTGGAAGTACATACTGTCAAAGAGTGCATACATTTTATTGGGACACTCTGTATTGTGGATTTCACAGAGTGGACTATTTGTATTTCTTATACAATAAATTTTTTTCATTGATTCTTCTTGGAATAGGATATTTTTTAATGCATGCACTAATTGAAAATCAGTTTGTGAGATAATTTTTTTGTACTCTCTTTTCAGCTGATGATCACCAAGCTCTGATATGGGATATTCAGCAGATGCCAAGAGCTATTGAGGATCCTATCTTGGCTTATACTGCAGAGGGAGAAATCAACCAAATTCAGTGGGCATGTACACAGCCAGATTGGATTGCTATTTGTTATAATAATTGTTTGGAGATTTTGCGAGTATAGGAATCAAGAAATTAGGTCTATCAAATTTAGGACGTTTTTTAAAAAACATTTATTTAAAAAAAAATTAATTCCATACAAGTTCAATTCCATACAGCATTTTAAATAATTTTTTCATTAAAATCATGCTCATTTTATTTAAATTAAAAATCATTGATTTTAAAATGTGTTTTTATTTGTGTAGCATAATTTTTAAAAATGACATTTGTACATTTTTTCACTCGTGCTATTTAAGAATTTTAAATTTTTCATGAGTAAAATATTTTATTAGTTCATTTCATTCAAATCAAAATGTTAAATTATCATTTTTTTTTCTTTTCTCTATGTATTTAATATTTTTAAAAATCATTTATTGTTATATTTAAGGTATTTACATTTCTTTTCTTATTTACTTGTTCAATTGCAAATGTCTTACAAAATCTGATTTTTAAAAATCTGAGTTAATGAAATCAAATATTTGTCGTAATGTAAGTAAACATTCCATTGAACAAATCTGTTTTTCTGTTTTTAAATATCATTTTTATTTTACAAATGAAACGTGTCAACTGTTCATCAAATTACTTTTTAAATGTGAAAAAAAATTATTATAAAATTGGACATTGTTGACACCAAAACCTGTCACATTTCTTCTATGTGTGATTCAAATCATTAAATTTATTCATAAATCATATATTATTCTAAAAGTTTTAATATTTTAATCCAATCATGTCAAATGATGAACTATAGTCACATGAAGTTGTGATGGCATTTAAATGGACGATGAACTCAACTCATAAACATGGGCGACAAGCACCTAGGAGCAAGGTGGGGCACTTACCCCCTCTTGGAAAATTCTATTTGAGGAAAAATTCTGATTTTTTAAAGTTTAAAGCTTTAAAATTATTTTATTAGAATTTCGATTTTTGTGTAAATTTCCAGATAAAATTTATATCAAAGGGCCAATTATTATCAAACTGATCTGATCTGCATGTCAAGTTGACTCTAAACTTTTTCTGTGAGTTAGAGTTCAACTTGAATGTAAGATTTTCAGATTCAAGTTGGTTTGGAGCAAGCTGTAACATTTTTGTAACTAAAATGCTTTAGCTTAATACTTAAACTACGTGCATAAGAAATTATTGTAGCAGATGCTTATACACGTTTGTGGTTAATCATTTCAATCAATTATTTGAGAACTAACTTATCTTCAACAATGCTCTGTAATAAATTAAAAATGATAGCATATTTGTAAGTAGAGCATTAAAATCTGATTTCACAACCAGTGTAATCACTCCATCTTCAAGTTCACTATCCAATCAAAGATATTTGGCACATTAAATTATTTTTATTACCAAACATTAAAATGATAAGAGTGTACTATATAATAGTGACTTTGTAAACAAAAGCCATTAAAAAAAAAAAAAAAATCTGTAACAGTGGCTTTGAATCAAAATACTTAAGCACAATTCTTTACCAGGGAAAAGTGTGCATGAGTGCAACGTGAAAGCTGCAATAAGATATTTGATGCGTATGTAATGTCCTATGCTTATTGTGATTTGACTTATTTGATGCTTATGTTTTTTTTTTATATGATTTTAATGTCTAGTGTGCGTGTAAATTTTAATGTATTTGTATTAATGTGATAAGCAGAAACGGATTCTTAAAGTAACTGAAATATTTTTAGTTCTTTTATCTTTTAAACATTGAACAAAAGTTACATTGTGTTATGAAAAACTTCATTTAAGATTGATTCTTCTTTTAGTGGCAGCATTTATTTAAAAAAAAATGTATTGCTTTTGGTATTTATATTATATAAAAATAGGGACCAAATTAATTATTATTATTATTTTTTTTTAAGAAATTTAAATGATATGGTTCTTAGTCTTAATAATAACAAAATTAAACTTGATAACTGAACTCCCATTCTGATGAACTTTGGGTGAAAGGAATACATGTAATATAGTTCACTTTTTACTTCATTACTTTTTTCCCAATATTGATTATGTTTTAGATTTTCAGATTTCAAAACAGAAAAGTTTGTTAATAGTAGAATGAGTTATTTTTTTAAATACTTATATGCTCTTAAAAAACTTTTCATGTATACTTGTCTTGCAAGTTTGTTGTGGCATAGCTGCCAAGATGAAAAATGAGGCACATATTGCACCACCATAAATTATTATTAGAATATACTCTAAAAGTGGTTAGTTATTAATATGTCTATATTTACATTTTAAAAATTGGGAGAGAGGAAGTATAAGAGAGAAGAGTAGAGTGGCATATATAAAATTTAAATAAATAAAAGTATTTCCTTTATTCAACATGTCTAATATTTGATTTTGAAATAATTACTAAGTACAACAAGAATGAAATGACAACAGTACGATAAGTACTTTCTTAAATATATTTATTGATGTGATTCCTTACAATGGAGATAAGTGAACACATGTATTTATATAGATATGCAGTAACCGCCGCTTAATAAATTCACTGGTTAATAAAATCAGCCGCTTAATCTGATCAAATTGCAAGGAATGGAATCAAATCAATATGAACTGCTTTTAAAACTGCCGCTTAATAAAATCAGCTTCGCCGGTTAATAAACTCAAAAATATCTCTGCCGCAGCAAAAATGTCTTTTATGCACACTAAAAAAATTTTTATTTACACCTGATTTTTTATTTTTGAAATAAAAAAGAAATTAAGACACAGCTCTATCTCTATTATTTCTACTCTTTGTCAGAAATTTTACATTTACAGCATAGTTACAAATTACACTAGACCCATCACTTGTCTTAGTAACAATTTTAAGAAACATGCTCTTTAACCCTTTATCTACTGCATTATGATACAGACAAAAATTGTGTTTGAAACATATATTTTTAGTTACTAAAGTGCATTATTTAAAGATATATATGTTAAAAATTATGCATATCACCTCATCATAATAATTAATGATAATTTCGTGAAGTCGTACTTTAGTGTACCACTGGTACATAGAGGTCAAAAAAATTATTTCGACATGAAAAAAGTGTAGAGAAATATTTACTCTTTATGTTTCTCATATTTTTTCTAAGATTAGTGGGATATTCTTGAAATAATATAGGAATTAATTATAACGCACATGAAAATCGTGAAAAATATCAAACAAAAACAGCAAGTGCACTCCATAAAATCCCTTATGGAACAAAAATGGCTATATGTATCATCTAATGCTTTGTAGTGAGATTAAAGGGAGGTACATCTGTTCCCTTCTTATAAGTATCTTTGACATTTCTTCTATAAATTTGATTTTATACTCTTTTTAAAGTAATGGTACTTTAAAGTATCGTCAGTAGATAGAGGGTTTAAAGTGCGATTATAAGTTGCAAATTTGATTTGATTAGCAAATGAAAATATATATATATATATATATATTATTAAAATATAATTTTTAGTTCTTATTCTGAAATAGCTAAGAAGCAAGAGGTTTAAATGGAAATATTTCAAATTTAAAAGAAAAGCATGAATTTTTGGCAAAGTAATTATAATCTTCCTGAAAGGAAAGTGCATCAGAACTTTGGATGTGTTTAATATACTTATTTTGAAGTAACAATTAATTATCAGTCAAAAATCAATTAATATTGTTCATCAATTCCATTATTCATTACATTTTGAAATTTCTTTCCAAATTCAGGGACGTAATACTTTTTTCTTGAGTGCAGCAACGTTCGCCGTATATAAAAATCAGCTGCTTAATAAAATTACTTTGGCTCAGAACAAATGTGATTTTAATAAGCGGCGGGCACTGCATTCATATACTAAAAAAAATCAAGGGAACAAAAAGAATAAAAACTTAATAAGCAAACACAACAAAGGGCAAAAACATGCAACTGTTGTTTCAAGCCAGTGTAGTTAATCACAATCCTTCATCAAGCAAAAATTGTAGGCATGTGAAAGGAGCAATGTTAGTGTCACAAAAACTAGAAATATAGAAAATTATGAAGAAAAAATAATAATAATTAGATCTCTTATTTATGTAATAAATGTTCAGTTGTATGAGACAATGAAATGGAGATTTCCTGCGTTGTATCTGGCTTTAGAAAGTCTAGAGTCAAAGACAAGCATCTGAAATCTGTTTTGTATTGACATGTTTTAATAAGCATTGTTACTATGAAGAAATGGTGATATTTTAAACAAGGGATGGCATCATAGATAATATGTATAAAAAACTGGTCACAAAAATATAGCTCTGCAAAGATCAAAAACCCAAATTAAGAAGGAAATTGCAAAAAACAAGTAGATAAACACTTTGCAAAACCAAAACAATACTTTGTTTTTTTCTTTTATTTAGGAATTGTATTTTCGAAATTGTTTTTAACATAGCTGCAGAAAACTTGGTAGTTATGTCTTAATGACAAGACTATAAAACACTCTTTTACCAAAGGCAGATATTCTTAGTTATATTACACTTTTTAAAATTGTTTGGTTTATTAAAATGTTTCTTCAATTTAATTTTTTTTTTTTTTTTTAAATAAAATTCATTTTAAGAAAACTGCTTTTATTATTTTTTCTTTTTTAAAACTTTATATATCAATTTTGTTCCTGAGTGCCAAATTTTTTATAATTTGTTATTTTAATACTCCCAATTTTTATCTGATTAATGATTGATCATTAATGTTTATGTGTTTGTTAATTTTCTTGAGATTGCATATCTTGAAAATAGCTGTTATGATTCTTTTTTATTTTTGTGATGTTAAGTTTCTTCTTCAGATCATTGAAATATTCTTAATTTATGTATTTTATTAACCCCTTCCCGTGCTTTAATGAGTCTGACTCGTGATGAAGATTTTGCGCCAAACATAAAGATCACGAGCCAGGCTCGTGAACAGAAAGCTGGGCCAAACATAAACTAAACATCATGAGCCAGGCTCATGAAAAGAAAGCCAGGCCAAACATAAACACCACGAACCGGGCTCGTGAACATGATTCTTCAACCACATTTCCTGAAATCATGGCAACCATGAAACCATGAGCGCAAGTGCTAACTCAACGAGTCCAATGCTAAAATAGAGGTGAGAGTCATCTGATTCAGAGAAAAGGAGCAATAACAGAGCACAGAATTATTGGCTGGTTTACCACGCATTGACCCATAACACTTGGGCCCAAGTTTTGTCGAGGTAAATGGCACAGGAAGGGGTTAAGGTTTAGATTGTGTTGTATAGCTATATTAATCAATGAAAAAAAAAACAGATTTCTATTTATTATTAATCATTTATAAATATATATATTTAACATATTTTGTATTTCAGTTAGGAATTATGATGGAATATTGTTTAAAAGGCATAAAATGCATGAAATGCATGAAATTAAAATCATATGTTAATGGAAGTTCTTGTTTGTTAAAGGAATCTTAATTTTTAGACTTTGAAGTTTCTTGGATTTTTTTTTTTTTTTTCTCTTTTAGCTGCTAAACATTTTTTAAAAGCTGCTGTATATATTTTTAAAATTATGTTATCGATTATGAATTTAATCCTTTTGGGATGGGATGGACATGTCATATATGAAACAGCTGAAATGTTCCCTCCCTGCTGGGTGTTTCAGATATGATATGGCATTTGAATTCTTTCTTTGGATTTCATATATGAATTTTTAAATAGAAAATTTAATTAATATATTTTTCTGTCACTAGACCTTGTGCCTGATATATTTGAATTTATCGAGACTAGAGAATGTTAATTTATTTTCCTCCACAGTATTTTCTACCTTTTTTTTTTTTTTTTTTTAAATGTTGTTTTGAAATGTAAGCGAGAATTATGAGTTTAAGTAATTGTAAATAAACAAGGTTGGCTGTTTTAAGTGCATCACCTTATGTAAACAGATGCAAGTGTGCTCTACACTTTTGAATACTTTTGTTTTTCATGATTTGGGGTCGATATCATATATGCTTTTAGACATTTTATTCATTTCTCTTAGAGTTTGGTGATCGTTGAGATGATTATTTTGGGGATAGATTTAAAAAATATTTTTTTTATTTGAAATGGCAAAACAAAAAGAATATTTGAGGGAAGAAGAGTATATGCAAATTATGAAACAACAGCAGACATTCTATTCCTGAGAAGTATAAAACATAGGACTTGGTGTATATCCATATTTCAAAAAATATTATGCACTGTGTTCTTTTAAAAATATTATTGCTTATTTTTTGTCGTTTTCATGCTAGTTTTTTTTTTTTTTTTTTTTCGGAAACACATTTTGAATAATTAAAATTTTTATTTTGTGTTGTGTGAAATAAAATGTGATTGTTTGGATATTTTCCAATTATAATTATGTGAGATAAGTAAAAAAATTTTACTATATTAGAACTTATTATTTTAATAGATTTTTTAAGGAAAATATAATCATAAAAATTTTAAATTAATTCTGAAAACAACTTGAAGGTAAATCTCAAAATGTACCAAAAATTGGAGCAGTTGGACTGCAAATTTAATTTATGCAATTTCTTTTGCAAAGTTAGGCTCTGTAGCACAAATTGCCCGTCTCCATAAGACAGTGCATCTACACAGCACATTGTGCTTAAAAAACAGTTCCGTGATCAAAGCACCCATCACAAAAGTGTTAAACCTATGCAGGATTGTATGTTTTCATTTTCATTATTGCCATTTTGTTTTTAATTTATCATTTAAGTTTTGTTGTTTTTGTTCAATGAGTTTTCATTCATTGTAAATTAGTGGTAATTTATTTTTTATTAAAATATACAACATTTCATAAATACACAGTTTTAATGGAAAGCTTTTTTTGTACATATGTAAATAATGATTCTCCAAGCAATTTTATTGTAATTCTTGTAAAGGCTATTTTGGCTATTTGTAATGCTGCATTATGTTTCTAAATTTTTGTTTAATGTCTAATCTTTGTGTAGAAACTACTAGCTGTTTAGATCTAATATGGATGATACTTGAGGTATATTCAGTTTAGAGTAGAACATTTTCGATAAATGTTTCATTCTTTGTCAACATTTGAAGCATGGCGATATCCTATAAAGTGGTAATTAATTACTTGTATAGCTGGTAAAGGGTTATTGAAGTGTATAGTGTACTTTTCTACTTATTGTATATTTGTGTGTAAAAACTGTGCAAAGTGTCTTAAAAGCTTTTTGCTTTTATTTGTAATTTTTCACAAGCGTTCTTTTTATCAGCACTTCCTCGAAAATCATGCGTTATAAAAGGAATAACATATTTAATATTTGTTACTTTTTTTTTATTTTTTATTTTATTTTAAATTAAATTATCAACCAATGTTTATGTACAGTAGATATATTTTAATGTTTTTTCTTTTTAAATCAACTTTTATGCATACTAAACATTACACATGTTGAATCACATTCATTGAATCACATCACAATTATCTGATTTTGCTATTATTTTGCTATATAAAAATTAACAACTTTGAAATTTTATTTGTTTATATGACATATTCAATTGAGGCTTATTTATTAAATTGAGAATCTAAAAATTTAAATATAAGTGATTAAGATTTAAAAAAAAAAAATGTATCTATAAATATATTCCTTCATACTATATACTTGTGTTATTCTAATAGTATAATTCTGAGCAATTTCAGTATTTGTCATTAGTTGTTGTAAATAAGTTCTATTATCTTGTTTGTCTTCAACAATGGTCTCTAGAAATAATTTTTAAACCTAGCAAAAAATTACAAAATATTGCAGACTGGTTTTGTAGGTTTTAAGATTGCCATCATCAGTGCAAAAAAGAAAATTGTATTTTTGTTTATACGTACATAATAGGAATAAATGGGAAGAAGACTCAAATTTATTAGTGTAATTATTAGAACAAAATAAAATCAACTAGTAAACTTATAAAGTGAAAAATGGAGAGTCTTGTGTGAATGTAAATGGAAATTGTCTTAATAGTTTCTATAAATCAGATCATACCTTAGGTAATTTTACAGCCTCAACTAGAGCCCCTCAAACAAAATATATAGGCCAGCGCATCACCGCCATTTTTTTGCCTTGAAAGAGAACAGCATTCCCGTTTGGCATCCTTATCGCTTTCCTTGTGATTTTAAGAAATCTTGATCTGAAGCTACGATCGGTCAACAAAAGTTGTAAGCAACAATAGTATTCCTAACAACACATTTTTTATTTCACATTACATTATCAGGATATCCTGTATATGTATTGCAAATAAGATGTGTTGTTAAGGCTGTTTATGTTTCTTATACAATATGTCGCCAAAACTCAAATACACTGTAATAAAAGGTCTTCTTAAATTGATTTACTAATATTAATATAAATAATATAATTAAAATAACACATTTTTCTGTATTTTTACATTAACACAAGTCGTAAATTCAAAGAAAAATATAAGTAAATATAAATAATTAAAAAGTTTTATTCTTGCTAAATTATCTTATTGAAATCTGAACATTTTACGTTCTTTAAAGAGTGATTATAGTAGTTTATCGTTACACAAACTCCCATATCGTACTTTACTTAGCTAAAATTATGAAATATAATAAAAGGAGTAACTCTAAAATAACACAAGACGATAGAAATAATGAATTCTGTTTATTTATCAATGGAAACACGCTTGGTACATGTGGCAACCATACCCTCCAATATCCTAATTAATATTCCGTAGTATTGTTAGTCCTGCCCTTTTTCTCCCCCCAATAAATTTTTAGAGTAATATTCTCCAAATGCAATTGCGATTAAATAAGAAGAAAAATACTCTAAAAATATACTGGTGTGAAAAAGAAGGTGAGGCTAACAATACTACAGAATATTAATTAGTATGTTGGAGGTTATGGCCAACCCTAAGGCAGCAAAATGCCTGATGCGCCAACTCATATATATAGGAGCCTTAGCCTCAACAAGTTAAGAATTTTTATTTTATTTATTTTTTTTTAATATAAATTTTCCAACAATCCATTGAAGGGGAAACAGCGAAATCACATTTAAACATTAATATATATATGTTACCGCTAAAGTGCAGAAATCAGTTAATCTGCAGATTAGCTAGGTAATCTGCACATTAACTAGGGTGATCCGTTAAAGTGAAAAAAATTGTTTCATTTCTCAAATTACCTAGGTAATCTGCGAATTACCTAGGTAATCTGCACATTACCTACTATACACTCGTTAAAGTGAAAATAAGATCTCTGGTGGTGTAATGTTAAAGCACGCTGTGTTGTATTTGTTTTTTTCATTCGGGAAAAGAAAAAAAAAATAGTTTTCTTTTCTTTCTTTACTTATTTTAATCTGTATGTGTTTTAATTTTTATGTCGTTTAAAGTTATATTTGTTTTATTTATTTATTTTTATTTATTTCATCTTTTTTATTCTGTCAATATAAGTTTGAAGATGTTATGCATTTTTAATATGAAATATAATATCTTTAATAGCTTTCAATAAAGTCTATTTTATAAGTGAATGTTAGAATTGTAATACAGTAACGATTTCTTTTCAAATAAAAATATTTAACAATAAAAAAAAAAAAAAAAAAAATGATTTATTAACAACTTATATTGCTATTACTATATTTTAAAAAAAGTTATGCACCAATTTTTAATTCGCTAAAGAAATATTAAATTAGACAAATCAAAAGCATTTTAAGAAGTACTTCAAATAATAAAATTGCTTTAATAATTTTTAGAACGCATGAAAATTTAAATGACAGTTTTCCAAAGCTTTATTAAACTATATTTTGCAGCATACATATATCTGTATAATTTTAGCAAATATATTAATTTTACAAAAAAAAAAAAAAAAAAAAAAAAAAAAACTTTATTAACACATTTTATGTGATAAACTACAACGAAATTATCTGAAAAAGCGAACAAAATTAAAATTAAAAATATAATCATGATATATAAAATATATAAAGGAAACTTGAAATTGAAAGAAACAAAAAAGAAAATTGTAATGAAGTGCTAAAAAATGCATAAAAATTTCATATTAAGTATTTATTAAATAATGCCATAATATTGATTGCCATATTTTCCAGAGGAAAAATTAATACATGTTTTTTTTTTTTCCAGTAAGTAATAGTAATTTAAATCAATTTTAAAATAAATTAGTTTTAAAAAGTTGTGGTTTAATAGTTTTATTTCGGGAGAAAATAATTATTGTGTTGTAAATTTAATATTCATAATTGAAAATGAAGTTTCACGAGAGAAAGCTTTTAATTAAAATTAGATTTCATTAATAAAATGCAGACCCATATCAAACTTATATTGACAGAATTTAAAAAGAGAAGAAATAAATCAAAACAATTATAACTTACTGTTACTTTAAATTTTGTGTTGGTCATAAGAAGAAACCTAATATCATAGCTTCGATGATCCACGTTTTGTGCTTACTGTTTATCATAGCGGAGCGGAAAGGATAAAAGTTTTGGTTTGTGTTTGAAGGTCAATCGCGTCACAGACTAATCTGGGATTCGCGTATCTGTATCACATGACTGTTTGACGTCATAGTGAATGTAAAAAAACTGACACTCGAAACAAACATTTGAACTTTAACGACACAGAAGCCGTTAATCTGCAGATTACCTAGTTAAAATGCGGAAAACTCTTTATTCCGCACTTTAACGGGTCATTTTAGTTAATCTGCAGATTAGCTAGGTAATCTGCAGATTAACGGATTTCGCGTTTTAACGGTAACATATATACCGGGTGCGAAATTTCTGCTCGCCAGCTCGCCATTGGCGAGTGGAAATTTTACTGTGGCGAGTAAAATTTCGGTCTAAATGTAGATAGAATTCTTACAGCATAAGGTGCTATTAAAAAAAAAAAAAAAAAAAAATTGATTTAAAAATGTAAAATCATGCTAATCTTAGGTAAGGTGACAATACATCCTATTTTTTAGAGGATAGTCTTCTTTTTCAATGCTCTGCCCTCTTAAACGAAAAAATACATTACAGGACTAAAAAGTCCTCTTTTTTATTTTTTTCATCCTCTGTCCTCTTTCTCAAATGAAAAAGATTTAGTCCTTAATTTAAAAATTTTCGAAAAACTGGGAAGCTCAATCTGTTGTTGGCTGTATCGAGCGGTAAATACTAACTTTTTTCTGCATTAGGTTCACAAAAGAATAACTTTCTAATAAATTTGCCAAAGTATATATATTATGGTTTATGTCTATTCAGATTCTTTGAATCACAAAGAAATAAAAATATTCCCTATATTTGTACGGTTCTTTGATTCAGAACACTAAATCACAATTGAAATTGTCATGAAATCATTAAGAAGGTGGTGCTCAGGTTGGTACGCGGTGGGTTGACGTGTGTTCTCACTTTTGCATAAATAATATTCCTCCTAAAAATAGGTCCACCAGTGACCGAGAGGTATTGTCCTTGAAGCTTGTATACGTGAGGCACTGGGTTCGATACCTGGTCTCTCTCGTTGGTTTATCTGTTAGAAGTTTTCCGTGATTTTCTTTGAAACTAGCGTAAATATGGGCTAGTATCTTTTAGAAATACCCCACAGAGAACTCTTCTACTCAGGCCTAGAGTCCTAGTGCAGACAATTGACCTTAATGATAACATACTACCACCACTTCACAAAAATATGCAAAAGTTAGTTGAATTCATTTTATGTCCTCCTGGCAAAAACGCTCTGACAATGCGACTATTTTCTTCAATGAACAAAATGTAAACATGTGAAAAAAATTCCCTTTATATGCCTACTTTAAAAACTTATTAACTACTAAGACTAATTTAGGTTATACTTGTGAGAACTTTAATAAAATGTTGATAAAGAATGACTGTTCGTTAAAACAAATTGTTTCATCTGCCGAATATTAATTTTATTTTTTCATTTGCCAAATTTTTTTAAGTAACTGCATAAAAGTGCCACATAAAAAAAAAAAAAATATTCTATGGAAAAAATTAATATATATATATATATATATATATATATATATATATATATATTGTCCAATGACACGTAAAAAATTTGAGTTTTTTTTCTTTCATATCCGTATATTATTAATTTAAATTAAGGTGTACTGATCCAAATCCATTATTTGAGATAAAAAATATTTTCACCACTTAAAGTAGCTTTTGAATCTGTTTTTATAATCATTTTCATTCAATTTTGTGTCCTTTAAAATGGCCTCTTTTTCAAAATTGAATGTCTTCTATTTTCTTATATATATATATATATGGGTTTTTACTTCGACATCTGATTTTATTATTTACAATGTTCATCCTGTTTTACATCTGTTTTATTGTATACACTGTTTTTATTATTTTTGATTTTATCTTGTATGTATTTTTGCTTCTTTTTTCTACTGTGTTTTTTTAATGACTTTCTGGATGGGTAAACCCATCCAGAAGCTACTGTCTCTTTTACCCATTTGTTTGGCGCAGCATGTCCTACTTTGGACCTTGCGCCAAAAAAAGCCATTCAACCAACCAACCAATCTATTTTCTTATAAAATAAAAGACATTGTGTAATTTCTTCTCTTTTTCTAATAAAAAATTCTGGTCACCTTATACATAAAAAATAGAGTAAGTTAGTCATATTTTGTGGCGAGTAAAATTTTTTTTCAGCGAGTGCAATCTAAGTTGAAATTTCGGGCCCTGTATATATATATAGATGGGAGAAGTTTAGAATAAGATATAAATTAATTTTAAAAACCAATTTTAAATCCAAAATATTCTGAAAACTCCAGCAGATGTGGTTAATATATATACATGTAAAACTTTACTTCAATCTGATGATAGGAAGTGGATTAAAATTTGAAAATAAATTCTGAAGTGGAGTTTGGGGGTCCTGGCTCTCTCGCCAATTCTGCTTGAACATTAGGAGTGAAATTTTTTAGGGGCTACCCCTGAATTTCAGAGTTTTTAAAAATTTTGTTGTCTCTAAATTTAATGTTAAATTATTTTGTTTTTAACAAAATTTCTTATTTTGAATTTGCTATATAATGTATAAAGAACTCACTAGATATCACTTTATACGTATAAATAAATATTTTTGATATTAGCTATGTAATATCTCATGAATAAGGTTTCTCAGCCATCTATTCTGCATGCAAGTAACTGTTTTCAGGATTTTTGCATGTTGGGTAATTTCACCCCTGGAGCATGTATTGTCATCAGAATTATACATGTATGCAAAATCTATATATTAATTTGAAACATGTTTTTGTCTGTGTCAACCAAATTGAGAGAACGGCTAGGTGTAAAAATTTGGTTGAGGTGTCTAAAAAAAGGTCTTGGTCTGTAGATGAGCCATCAAAAGAGAAAAATAAAAAAAAAAGTCGGAACTGTTCATCCCGGGAGGGGCGGGGGGGCAGGGGAATGGGGCGAAATTAGTTTGAGAGGGAAATCCGTTCTAGACCCACACATGTAGCACCTTATTTTAAAGGTCTTAAAATTTCACATTAATTGGTGTTATTTGTATACAATATAGTGAACCCTCCTGGTGATGAAAAATGGAACTAGATGATTTTGTAGTAGGCCCTATCATGTTACACCTTATTTTAAAGGTCTTGGTATTTCCTGATCGTTGGTGATATTCGTACAGAACACACTGTACCCCCTGGCGGTGGAAAGTGCAATTAAAGAATTTTGCAGTTGGCACCACCATGTGACACCTTATTTGAAAGGTCTTGGAAGTTCAAGGCAATTGGTAATGTTCATGTACAACATACTGCGCCCCCTGGTGGAGGAAAGTGGATTTTGCAGCACGTTTTTTCTGAATTTCTTTTTTTAAAAGTGAAATGTCGTAAGTTATATTAGATGTTTTAACTTGAAATACATTTAAATAACGATGCAACAATTTTTGAAACATTACGGTCAGTAAAGTGACCGTTGAATTCGACGGGTTCCAGCTAGTTTAAGTTTAATCAGATAATATTAAGTGCATTGAAATTATCCTATCTTTTTTCCTTATTCATACTTGTGATTTATTGTGTCCCTTCTTTTCCACTTGCAATTGTAAACTGCAGTTCTGATGGGGATATCTAAAAATAGTGTCTCTATTTCACAAATAAATAAATTATTTATCTCTTTTCCATTTCATAAATAAATAATTGCTGCCAATTGAGTTCATAATTTAGCCCTTTTTTTTTTTTTTCCTCAATTTCTTTATATTGTGAAATCACTTTGCATATGTCCTAGTGTATTGGGCATTTTTTTACATCATTTTTATTCATTTCTACCACCAATTTTGTTTGCTAATTTTATTCCAGTTCCTGCAATTCTATTGGTGGATAAAACTTTGATTTCAATCTGCTTTTGTGATATATATGAAAGTAAAAAAAAATATTTTTTTTTCTGTTGTATTGATGATAGTAAACTCAATACTACCTAAAATGCTTTTCAGTTTTTAGTCTTTTTTTTTTTTTTTTTAAGTGTTTTTAAATGTTATATCACAATCCATTATTGATCAAGCGTCAAATGTCTTATTTATTTGTAAATATTTTCCGTGTATTTTATGACTTTTTTTAATTTTCACAATTTTTATATAAGACAATATTCCTGAAATCTAATAATAAATATGAATAATGCTATGAAAAACAAATCGTTTTGTAGTATAATTGGCTTAGTGAAGGATGTTTCTTTAGATACTTGGACTAGTTGATTGCATATTTGCATTTTTAAATAATTACTAAGCATATTATTTAACAATCTTCCTTTTGTTATTGTTTAAGATTTTCTATTTCCATCCCTGAAATGTATGAAACTTAATATTCCATATATTTAAATCATTGAATGTTTCAGGTTGATTTCTTTAGAAATCGACCTATTGCAATCACTCCATTTTCTATATATATAGATATATATGATGAAAATATTGTCATCATGATAACTCTTGAAATAATAATATTTAGTACAGATCTTTTGAAAAAGAACTTAACAATATTGTTTCTGTATTGACATTATTTACTTCATTTTAATTTTAGTAAAAGTCAAAGACAAGACATTATATTAACACATATTATTTTAGGAAAGGTATTTTTGATTAAGTATTTTCATGCCCGGTTGAGCATGTATGGAGAAAAAAATACATGCATAATCTGAAATTTTACATGCCCCAGGCATGTCGGGTAATACAATTTTAGAGCCCTGTTATATATATGTAATATTTCATTACTGTAATGATCAAAATCCAGGAAAGAATAACTTTAAATTGCAAGGTATCATTAAATATTATTTATGGAAGAAAGCATAGTCAAAGTGAGAAATATTGAAAATATAATAAGTGATAAAAAAATAACTGAAATTTCTCAAAAATCTGCTATTTTTTTTATCAAGGGCAAGAGTGAGTTGTTTCTAAAATAGTGATATATAAAATCACTATCATCCCACACAGCCACTTACATTCATATTAAAAATGATCCATTAAACTTCTATAAGTATCCTACAGATATCTATTAGCATGACAAATGTCACTCTTTTTTACATCCATTAGATGTCTGTTTCATATCCAATAAATCTCTAAATATCCAATAATTGGCTTGTTAGATCTACTAGATATTGAAAATATCTAAATCTTTTTTTTTCTCTTAAAATCACACAATCAACTGTGGAAGAAAATCATATTTATTGAAATTTTATTTTTCCGACTGAGTGAAAATAATGCCTGGACTGGGAGTCGAACCCCGGATCTTTGTCAACTGTGGAAGAAAATCATATTTATTGAAATTTTATTTTTCCGACTGAGTGAAAATAATGCCTGGACCAGGAGTCGAACCCCGGATCTTTGACAAAGATCCGGGGTTCGACTCCCGGTCCAGGCATTATTTTCACTCAGTCGGAAAAATAAAATTTCAATATCTAAATCTTGTTTTAATCTAACATGTTACATCTTTCAGACATTGAAAAAGGCACATTTAAACATCTGATAAATATCTATAATTAGTACAGGATATCCAGGACTTTTAATGGGACATTCTTCAGATATTTTGTACCTTTAATGAATCAATTCGATGTAATTTAGATGTGTAATAGATATCAGTGGCTGTATTGGATTGCCCCAACAACTCATAGACATATAAAATATTTTTTTTTTTTTCTCTTACGCAATTTAGTTTTAACTGAATCATGGTTATGAAACAACATTTTTATTGAACATATCTGTTTTAAATACATTTCATGTTTTCAAGTTTTATTTATTTTTTGTTTACATATATATATATATATATTAACAAAAATATATACATAATTTATGGTGAATTTATTAAAATTTAATCTTACATTCCTCTTGTGCAATTTGTATTTTATTTTAGTACTGTTATTAGTTTGTAATAAACTGCAGATGTAATGTGATTTTAGCTTGTCATTTTGTACTTTTTTTAATTTTAGCGTACATTTTTACAGCATGTAACTATTTTTGTGTTAAAAAAGAAAGAAAACAATAATAATATTCTATCAGAATTAATTCAATCTTGTTTTATCTTTTTATACCTCTTTTTATCAATCTGCACCACTTTAGAGTGTAACCTTTATTGTATTTTAAATAATATGATGTATCAATTTTTATGTAGAAATCTAAATAAAGTCTTTTTAGTGTATCATTTTGTAATTTTTTCCTTGCATGAAATACACAGATAAAAATGAATAAATAAATAAATAAATAAAAAAATAACACACCCTTCATTTAAATGTTTATTTATATACATTAACATCCTATATATTAAAACATATTTATGTTGCATATTTTGTTATATGATAGCTTTACCATCTGTATATACTGATCTGGATTAAACTTAGTATGCATATAGGACAGCTGTTAACAAGCTTGATAAATTAGTCTTTAAAGTTTGTGACACCCTTCCCCTCCCCCCCCCTCAAAAAATATAATGAAATAAAAAATAAATAAAAATAAAAGCAAATAAATCTTTTAGTTTATTTTTAAGATATTAATTTCAATTAATCGATTAGTCTTACTTTTTTTTTCTTTTCTTGATTTTATTGTTTGCAAAGTAATGTGGACACAGCTTTTGTACAGGACCTCCTTTTAGTGGCTTATAATAATTTTTGCCATTTTGTCAATAAATTAAAATGGCTATTGCAATTGTGTAAGTAATGACCTTAACAAGAAACATTCAAACTACTTTGGTGCCAAATTTAGCTGTGGGGCCCAATATTAAAACTGTTCCCTAATGTGAATGCATATTTAGTTTATATTAAATTAACTGTGTTTCTAATCAAAATAATGAAACTCAAATAATTAAATGTAATTAACATTTAATTAACGTCGGTATGTCACGGTACTTGGCCATAGTTTTTATTTGCTAAAAATAGTTGCCAGTCAAAATATATTTATATAATGTTTCAATTATTCAATATTTATTTTTTTTTATTTCATTTAAATATTGTAACTAGGGAAGTGGGCAAAGCCTACTAATATTCAACAATAATAATATAAGTAAAGAGAAGTGTACGTATAAATCATTGCACAATGTGCACATGATAATCAACATATAATTAAAAAGTAAGTAGTTCAGTGTGATCATGAAAAAAAAAATGTTCATAGGGAAAAAAGGAGAAACCAGTTAAACTTGGTTTCTTCTGCAAAGATATAATAATAAGCTGAATTAAATTTTTTATCTAATCACAAAGGAGTTGAGTGGGTTTTATGTCGCATTAGTGCTACACTCTGGGCAATTGGCGATAGTCTAGGTGTTGATGTTGAGTTAAGGCTACTTGACTGTGCTAGTGTCCTAGGCCTCAAGGGAAGTGCCCTATGTGGGAGTCTTTTTAAGAGTTCCTAGCCTGCATTTATGCAAGTTTCGGAGAAAACTACAGAAAACTCCAAACAGCTAGTCTCATGAGTGCAATCTGAGATCGAACCTGGCATATAACAATCCAGCTGTGAAGGCAGAACCTTTGGGTCATGGTGGGGGGATGACAATCTTGGATTCATCCGTAAGCATGGTCCAGAGACATGCTATCATAATTTTAATCCTCCATGGGATGGCTCCTGCACTTTGTAGTGACCCTCAAAGTTACAGTTTGGGATGGAAATATGGGAGACATTGCAACTGTGATAGATTGTACCTGCACCAACTACCATTACTGTATATGATAATCTTCGGCTAGCTTGAGTATCGAACCCGCAATCTTCCAGTTATGAGCTTACTGCTCTACAGAACATGCTACTGAGACTCCTTAATCACTAAAGAACAGATTATTATTGTGTTTAAGATTTTATTAACACGTTGAGTCCATGTCAGCCATTCTAGATTGTAGACATTTTGTCATATATCTCTAAGTACTGAAGGAATCATCTTGAAACTTTAGGAGTGTGCAGAACATGTTATACTTCAAACATTTCATTGAAAGTTTTACCCCGAAAGTAAAAGCAGTACCAATAAAAAATTAAAACGTTGCGCACCCTGTCAGCCATCGGTGGCTGACAGTGTCAAATATGATATAAAGCCACATCAATTATTAGTAGCAGATATAAAATAGGATATAAAGCTAAAAATATTACATTTAATGATGGAAAATGTATTAAAAATTTGCTTAATTTTTACAGGGGTTGTACTTGTCCTGAAATTCCTGAAAAATAAAAAAATGTCCTAAAATATCGTAATCCATCCTGAAATTCCTGAAATTACACGAAATTTGTCATAAATCATTAAATATTTTCACTTAAGATTACCAAAATAAGCAATCTGAAATAAAAATTTACACAAGTATGCAATAAAATGTTTGTTTTGTGTGTTGTTTACATTGATCGATGGTTGTTTACTACGATTACGATCTTAAGGGCAATGCGTAGGCAGTGCAATGTGCTGTGGGTGCATCTTTCTTCCTATTCGTTGGGTTGCGTAACGTCACGACCGCTTAGTGATCCGAACATGGATGTGAAGTAGGAAACTTGGAGCAGGTGTGGTCGAAAACGTTAACCGGTACATGTTTCTGTATACTTGTGACTTGAAATTGGCAACAACTACTACTCCTTGATTTTAATCGTTAACCACAGTTATGCTTTTTGATTATTAAGCGCATGAAGGAGTTGAATGTTTTTGTTTAACAAATTATTTATTTTGTTTCTTTAAGAAAAAATTTCAAATTTATTTTATTTATGATTTTGCTCATTTATTTTTTTATAAATAATTGCCGAGGAATACTAAGTTCTGAAGACTGGCTTAGTCGTTCTATAGTTGATGACAATGGCGAAGATCGACCCGTTAGCCTTTGGTGTGAAGCCTGTCCTGACGATATTCATTCTGCCTTTCGTAGGCTTTGTAGAAAATGCTTCAGCGTTTCTAATATGGGATTCAAACAAGTTGAATCTCATGCCAATAACAACAGTAAGCATAAAAAACTTTTGAAAAATTTCGTTAATCGTCTAAGTGTTTTTCAGACTTCATTAAAAAAAGAGAAGGCTGGATCGTCAAATGACGGTGTTTTAACTCTTGGGCTACCAGTAAAAAATATTGAATGGACTCCTGCAACTTTCAATGATAAAATTTTAAAGGCTGAAGGCCTAGTTTTACTTACTGCAATAAAATGTAATTTTTCCTTCAATTCTGTTACTGATTTGGGAAAAATCTTACCTGTAGCGTTCAATGACTCTGAGATTGCAAGAAATATAAAACTTTCAGACGGAAAAGCTAGATATCTGACAAAATTTGGACTAGAGCCATATTTTCAAGAGAAAATATTTTCAAATTATTCCTGTAGCAAATCATTTTTTACCTTGTACTTTGACGAAACCAGCACCAAACAGGTAAAAAAGCAAATGGATGTGTATATTGGATATTGGTGTGAAAAATATGTGAAAGTTGTAACATATTATTGTGATTCTTTTTTTTGGGTCATGCAAATGCTGATATAATTCTGGAAAAAGTTTTGAGTTTTATTTCCGAACATGATTTGAAATTGGATTATCTTCTTCAATGTTCAATGGATGGTCCCAAGGTGAATTTATGCTTTCAGAAAAAAATGAATTCACATTTAGCTGCACAATCTATGGAAAATCTGGTTGACATCGGAACATGTACTTTGCATATAGTGCATAATGCATTAAAAAAAGGAGTCCAGGAATTAAAGAGTGATGTTGAAAGCTTTGTGCTAGCTATTCTCCAATGGTTTAAAATGTCTGCTGCTAGATGAGAAGATTATCACGAAATACAAGAGACAAGTCTTGAAAATGAGGTAAGCGAACATTTCTTCTTACGTCATGTAGAAAACAGATGGCTTACTTTGGGTCCCGTGTGTGAAAGAGTTTTGGAGCAATTTGATGTGCTTAAAGAATATTTCTTGGTTTTTTTTGCCCAAAACCAATAATACCAAATCAAGTGAAAAATATAATAATATTGCCAGTTTCTTGAAAGATGAAAAGAACTTGCTATATCTTTATTTTGTGGTTTTTATGTCCAATATGTTTACACCATATTTAACCATGTTCCAGAAAGAGACTCCTCTTGTGCACGTACTTTATGCAAAACAAAATGAATTAATTAGGAATCTCATGCATAAGTTTCTAAAGATAGACATGGTGGGACAGAAAGACGGTCTTTCTTTAAAGAATGTTAAGTGTGATAATGCAGATAATTGAATTCCACTTAAAAAAATTGATGTTGGATGTGCAGTAAAGAAAATATTGAAATTTCCAGATCACAAAGACTTTCTTCATAATGCTCGTCACTGTTTTATGAAAGTGACAGATTACCTTAAAGACCAATTGCCTTTTACAAATCCGTTATTAGGAGATTTGCAGTTTATTGTACCTCACTACCAGAATGACACCAAATCAAACGAAGCAGTTTGTCGTATTGCCAAGCAAATGACAAAAGTTGTGAAAACAGATGAATTTTGTGACAAAATAAGATCAGAGTATGCATTGTATATGTGTGAAAATTTAAGTAAAGAAAAAGAGTTCTATGATAAGGATCATGATATATGTGCATATTGGTCTGCAATATAAAAAAAAAAGACCCTCTAGGAAGTGAAAAATTTCTCAATCTTTCAAGATTGATAAAAGTTGTCTGATGTTGTCACATGGTAATTCTATACATGAGAGAGGATTCTCTATTAATAACAACATTGTAACCGATGAAAAAAATTCACTTTCCGAAATAGGGATAAAATCCCTTCGAATATGCAAGGATTACCTTAAAATTTTTCAATCTGTGTCAGATATTGTTATAACAAAGAAAATGTAATATGAGAAAAGCGCATGCTGAATACCTTTCATATTTGGAAAAGGTCAAAGATGAAAAAAGAACAGAAGTTTTAAAACGTAAAATGGAAGAAGAAGCTGAGGAGAAAAAAGTCAAAGAGGATCTACAAGGAAAGTTATCCGAACTTATGAATGTAGAAAAAGATCTTAAAGAGCAAGAAGCAGCACATTTTCTCTTAAATGATGCGACTAATAAACTTGATATAGCCGTAAAAAATGACTTGCAAGCAGTGAAAGTTGCTCATATGATGTTAAATGCAGCAAATTCTAATATTAAAAATGTAACTGAGAAACTTTCTACATTAAAAAAAAGACGTTTCTGATATTAAAAAAAAAGATGCCTGAATGATATTTAAATAAATTCTTTTGGAAATTACAAACAACATTGTGTGTATTTCAGTTTTTTTTTTTTTTTTTTTTTTGTGTTATTGATTACAGGTGATCATTTTTATTATTTTAATAACAGTAGTATTACAAGTGAAAAAGGAGTTATTCAATTTGATTGAAAAGAAATCCGGTAAGCTTTTTCATTTTAATTTTTCTTTCTATTTATAAAATTATTTTAAAGTGATAAATATTATTTGTTTTCATTGAAAGTAGAATATACTATTGCTATTTCTATTTACATGCTTATCAAAAGCTTGGTACTAATGTTAACATTTCTGCTTTATGGTATTTCTCATTTAGAATTACTTTTGTATTTTAAATGAGATCCCCCCCCCCCTATGATTATTATTTTACTTTTATATTAAGGTTTCAAATAAATATAGGCAGGGTTATAAAAAATTCAGAAAAATTCCAGCCCAGTGGGTTTTATCAGTTTTTTTTTTTTTTTTCTCACCCAAGAGTATTTTTGAGTTTCATCAGAGTTTTCAGGAATATTTTCATTCTTAATTTTTTTAAACATTAAATATATCATTCATAATAAGATAATTTAAATAAAACAAGTTGTTATTTATTGAACTTTTCATAGCCAATAGATTTTCATAAAACATTTTAATAAATCATCCTTCTACTCTTCTACATCACATAAGTGTTGCACTGTTCAAGTTTCCAGAAATTTTTTAAATTTTTATTTTTACTTATTTATATTTTACATTCCTCGAGTTCTACAGTTTTCATTATTTTGAAAAACAACTGTTTTTTTCTTGCTTTCATTAATTGATATAATTTGTTATTCTGTTTTAACAAGATAATTATGCAATTTTTTTTATTTTATTTTTTTTATTTTGTGGGGAATTTTTCAGGATTTTTTTCAATACAGCAGTTTGAGCAAATAAGCATTTTTCCAATATTTCTAAAAAATTTTTGTTTATGTTCTAATAATGTATATAATATTAGTTTTATATTTGTATGTTTATTGTGTAAGTCAAACAAAAGTACAATTTTAAACAAGATTTTGTAAAAACCCACATGAGTTTTTTCAAGTAGGTGTTATGGAAAAAACCCACCTGGGTTTTTTTGGGTTTGTCAAGATCCAGGTTTTAATTAATTTCTGAGGCCCGTTTTTGTGAAAAATAGGCCTCAGAATTTTCCATTGCATAAAAACTTTAATTTTGCAGTCCCTAGATATCTAATCAATGTTCAATATAATAAGTATTTCATTTAAACAAGTACTGGCAATGATATGAAATAATACTTAAAAGATAGAAAAATTTTAGAAAATAGATCATTTTTATAAAATGAAATTTTGTGAAAAAGGCCGTTTTTATGACTGGATTTTGTGAAGTAGTTTATATTTCATGGATTTATGTTATTTGACGGAAATCATTTTATAGTTTTGAATTTTGTGACGGGACAGTAGATGGGTTCCAATATTTAGCTGGATCAGCCTCTAAAATGCTATAGTTTTTTTTTTTTTAAACTCAGAAAGAAGTTTATTTATATTTTACTCTTATAAACTTTAATTCTTGATATGTGGATTTTTTATTTCAATTACTGCGAGAGATAAAAGCAGTGTTGCAAAGAATTTACCTTGCAATATTTTTTTTTTTTTTTTTTTTTTTTTTAACCTGGCCAAACGTAAACGTCCTGAAATTGTCCTGAAATTTTGAAAAAATTATGTCCTGAAATTTTATGTAGTACCAGTACTACCCCTGTTTTTATTTTTTACAGGAGGAATCATTATGGAATTTTAATGGATTTTAAGAATTTGCGTGGTGCTCAATGTGTTAAACATTATAAAAATTATTTCCATTTATAAATAGATAGGTTGCTTTGCTTCAAAATAGTTTCTTTACAGCTTTTCATCCAATATTTTATATTTGAATTTGTGCATACTTTAATTGCTTAGCAAAATAATTCCACTCATTAAATAAAAACATCTTTTACTCATGACAGAGAGAGTAGATCCAACTTTGAAATTTATATCATCACTTGAAAACCTAATCGGTTTCGAATTTCAGTTGCTTTTTGTGTTTGAATTTGTGTTCAAAATGAAACTAATTTTAAAATTTTAATAGGCTTAAAAAATTTGCTGCCCTCGACCTGGGCAGAAGCATAATCTGATGCTGGATGCTTAATCGCTTATGAAATTAGCAGCATTCTATAGTTACATATGGCCGCTCTCCAGTCTGGACAATCAACTGTACAAATATAGTATGACACTCTAAAATTTCATAATGTGTTAAAGGAAGTCTACAAAGTGTTTTTATAATTGATGGAAAACCCAATCAGCTGTCAATTTAAAATTTTACTCCTTCCTTTTAAAGTTGGATTCACCTTTCAAATTTTGGTTGTTCTTCAAATTTTTATCACCACCAGCATTCAAATTTTAGTCACTTTTAAAATTTAGGTGCCAGGTCCAGGCCTCATGGGTTTAAGCCTTAATCTGTCACTGAATAATCAGCGATGGACAATGTTTTCAATCTTTAATATTTAACTAGTTCAAGATAGGGGTACAATATAACAATTCAAGATAGGGGATAAAGGTGAATTACAAAATGATATTGTATGTGAATATTGTACTTTTATTTAATCTCTCAAAAGTTTGCTGTATTACTTATATAAAACTTGAATAATTAATGCCATTCCAGTGTTATATTTTAAATGACTGCATTAAATTTAATCATTTTGCTAACATTATTATTATTCTGCAATGCAATGCATGTAATCAGATGCATTACAAATTAGTATATCGAAAATCGATTTGAGGGTGTAAAATGTAACAAAACTTTGGCAACAAAAGGCTTTTTGTGTCAAAGTTTTAATTTGCATCCACTTTATTTGACAACAGCAATTTCCAATGGATTCTAATATAGGAAATGAACCCTAAAATCCTGAATAAAAATATTATGGCAAAAGATTTTCATAAATTTCCTTGCACCATTTTAAAAGGCCGATAGGATGGTAGACGTGTACAAAATTAAATTCAAATGATAGTGGAAATAGTTAAAATAATACATATTGAAACAGTGGCAAAAATAAAAAAATCATTGTCATACTAAAAAAAAAAAACTGCTATTCCTTCATGAATGAAGGCTAATTTCTTATTTATTTTGTTTTTAATTTAATAATTTCCTTAGTTTTAAACATTGCTTTCAGCCCACCAACTGCTTTTCCCTTCCCACTTTTTACTTTTTCTTACTCATAATGTAGAGAAAGTATTGTTTTTGGTTACTTTCTCTTACCCATAAGGTAGAGAAAGTATTATTTTTGGGTGAAATTTTCGAACGCGAGATTTTGTTATATTTACACGTTTTGAGGTCCCCTGAATACGAAAATCATGTTTTTAGCAAATGGTCTGTGTGTATGTCTGTGTGTGTCTGTCTGTCTGTTATCAGCATATCTCAAAAACAAATTTTGGCAGAAAGTTCAAACTTGGTATTCTAAATGTGTATCATATAGGGATGCTACAGTAAGCTTTTCGTTAAGATCAAGCAAATGATTTGTGTACAGGGACAATCAAGAGAATTCTAATACATTACGTCTATGGGGGAAATTGCAGGTAAGTAGAGTTTATCGTCTATAGACTGCACTAAACCAAATGAAACGAATATATATATTTTGTAATAGAGATAGTCAACTGGGAAAAAATTTTTGTGTATGTAGGAGCCTCGCCTCCCCCTTTGGGGGGGGGGGGGGGAAGTCCTCCCTCGAGGGGAGTACATTTTCATGATGGGTATCTTTCAAAAGAGCTCGCCAATATCTTTAAAACGAATGGTTGAACCATCGATCTGCGATAATTTAAAACAAAGTTATCGATTTTTTTCACTTTTAACAAAAAAAAGGTTGGAAAAAAAACTTTTTTTTTTTTTTTTTCTTTTTTTTTTCTTAAATATTGAGAATAAAATGGACTTTTTTTGGATATTTAGTGTTATACTACTTCTCTAATATGGAAAACGTCTGCATTATCATAAAAGATCATTTTTTTAAATAATAATTTTAATAATTTTTTTTTAAAAAACAGAATTATTTTTTAATAACCGAATTAAATTTTATATAAATCTAGGTGCATTAATGAACCAGGGGTTGAAGGGGGCCGTAGCCCCCCATCACACAGAATTAATTATCATATAAAACTCTTTCGAAGCCTAATTTGAATTGTTTAACATAGGTTTACATAACATCGTTATCTTACCTCTTAATCTCCAACCTGTATTTATAGTATTAAATTTCAGGTTAAGAGAATGTCGTGTGAGTGACACACCAGATTATTTTCACATATATTATGAACCACTGTTTATTTGTATTAAACTGTTAGATTACCTGTTAGACCGTTAACCATCTTCAATTTTTGAACTTTGTTGGGAAATATTAAAAGTGCATAAAGCAAATAAAAATGCATTTTTAACAACTTCTACTTATATATGCATATGACATATATACGTATATATGCATACTTATATTTGCATATATATATATGTGCATATATATTTGCATATATATGCATATATGCATACTTATATATGGATATATACATATGCATATGCATCTTTTTTGGAGGTGGGAGAAAAAGAGATTCATTAATTCGCCTTCTCTATTTTTTTTTTGTAATTCCTCCATCATTGGCATCAAAAACTAAAGTTATTTTATGAGGAAATTTGTTATGAGAATTTCTCATTGCCCAATGTATTATTTTTATTATTATTTATTTTTTAATACGCTTTTCATATTAAAAAATTCACAATCATTAAATTTGTTTTTCCTTTTTGAAAAAAATATTTTTATGAAGTTTTAATATTTCATTTTGAAGTTCTAAAGCGAAAAATGTATCACATTCTGTAGGAATCTGGTTCTTGTATTCCTGAATAAAGTATGTGAATTTCCTTATGTTTTGAACGTAGTGTATCTAAATTCATTTTGAGAGAGTCTGTGTACAATCAGTTGTACTTTCCAAACTATTTTTAGTAGGAATAGTTAACCTGGATATAATATAGCATTTTCAAGGCATTCTAAATATTTTTACAAAAATAAAAAAGCTCGTGAGTATTTATTTATAGCTTTGAGACTAATAATAACAATGACTTTTGTCTCGAATGATCTATATTACATATTCACAATAACAATTCCTTTATTTTTACACTTATTAGAACACCACAAACGTTCACACTTGAACCAGGATATGAACCCGAGACCTGGTGTTTCAGAAGGCAGAAAAATAAAATATGTAAAATGTGTGCATTCGATTTACCAAATATTTAGTAGGTATTTGAACAATATCAATTATTAAATCCATCAGTAAATAATCAAAACTGAAAAGCATAAAAGGGTGTTTGTATATTTCGCCTCAAGTTCATATATTTGTACAATGGACAGTAATGTATCTGAATTTTTTTGTGTCTTCATCAGTGGCGGATCCAGAACTTGACTTTTTTTTTTTTGGGAGGGGGGGGGGGCGGGCTAAGATTTTTAAAAGTGTTATTGTAGACCAATAAAAATTTTACAGTTGCAATATTCAATAGAGAATTTGCATGTTTTCTGATTTTATTCTTACGTAATAGAAAATGAAAAGGTAAGAAAATAAATACATACATTGTTATTATTTGAAATCTAATTACGGATTTATAACAACTAGTATCGCCCAGTGTCGAAACTCGACCATTTTTTTGCAAAGCAAGGCAAAGCAAAGTTATTGCCTTGTCCTAAACGCAATTAAATTGCAACACAGCTGCGGCAATTGTTTGCCGATATGCACTCTAATTGAATCAACAGAGAATTGAATCTAATTGAATCAAACAATTGAATCAATCAACTTAATATAACTATTTCTCTCTGTAGATGTTAGTCTTTCCTGAAATGAGAGAAAATCGCAACGTGAAAACGCCCCTTGTTGGGTAATACAGCCGAAAAGCTAATCGGTACCATGTCGAACCAAGGTCAAACCAAATATCAAATTCTGTTAAATTAATTCGATTGGTTCATAAAGTACAGAGTTTGAACTCAAAAAGAAAGATATTTTGCAAAAATGGTCGAATTGAGTTCGGGAAATTTCAAAACGTGTATTTTTATCGAAAACCGAAAATCTAAAATTTTTCTGAATCTTATATTTTCTACTTATATATGCAAAGGAAAGAATAATAAATCCACTTTTAAAAAAATAAAAATCAGTAGTCAATTTCAGTTAATTGAAATGCAAGGAAATCTCAAAACGTGTAATTTCATCGAAAACCGGAAATCAAAAGTTTTCCGTATCTTCTACTTGCTTCTTATACCCGCAAAAGCTAGCAATAAATGCACTTAAAAAAAAAAAAAAAAAAAAAAAAAAAAATAGTCAATTTCAAACGATAAAAGATTTGGTTTGGTTTGGTTTGATGAGTACTGAGATTTATTGCTTGCCTCAAGGGCCGCTTATATCTCAAAAAATCCACACCACAAGGGTTTACAAGTTTTTATTATACAAGTACACAATATTGTGAAGACATAAGACAACACAAACATCCATGCCCGCACCAGGATTCGAACCTAAACGATAAAAGAACCAAATATTTAAATAAATAAATAAAGTCACTTTTTGTTGCCAAAAGACAAATAACAAAGAACATTTGAAGTTTCAAAAATTAAATAATATATATTATTTACATATTAATACACAAACATGAAATTTATCGTATGGCTAATATCTCTTTAAATTACAGCTGACATAAATCATAAAACAAAAAAGAAAGAAATTAGATCATAAATAAATTAGAAAATAAAAAAATGATTTCTCATAAATCAAATCCTTAGGAAATCTTTTTTGTGGTTCCACGGACGGCCAGTGACGTCATCATTTCGCTTGCGTTTAAGGATGCTATACAAATTACTGTGTCTATGGTTTTATTTGAGTTTTATGAAATTGCCAGATTTAACAACTTACCACTTTTAGGTATTTTTTAATGTAAAGGAATACGTGTATGAAAGGGAAAAATGGGGGAAAATGCATAAAAAATAAAAGTATTTTAAAATACTTTCTTGACATCGTAAGAAAATAATATTTGTATTCGCACCTTCCGGCTAACCATACCTTTCGAATGATACCATTTTCAACCCTCTACTCCCATAATTAATATGTTAAAAAGGGACTATAAATTTTATGCTTGCCTATTAATATATAGATTTTAACATCGCACAATTTACTCTATCGAGAAAACGCAGTATAATATATCGTGACGTCACTCTTTATGACAACAAACGAAAGTAATTGTTGTTTTCATTCGATTTCCTGCTTTGCTTTGCTTCTTGAATCAGTGAAATAGGTTTTGTATGTTATAATAATGACGGATATTAAAAAAATTGTAGTATAAATTATAAATATTGTATTGTACCATTTTGCACTAATACAAAGGCTAATGCTTCACAAAAGTTATTCTTTAGCGTTCCACAGGATCCTATTAAATGAAACCTTTGGACAACCGCCATGAAAAGAAAACAATTGACAATAATGATATTGGAAAATTGTGATAATGATATTAAATGATTATGAGATGAAAAAGAAATGCTCAGAAATCACATAAACCATCGAAAGTTAAAACATATTGGTGCTTACTAACCAGGCTAACAAAATGTAAACATTGAAGCATCATAAAGTGTGACGACAGGCAGCGTTTTGAAGTCACGTGATTTTTGGTTAATTTTAAAGTTATTTTTTAAATTAATGAGAACTTTTTTTGCATTTTTAATGAACTTTTTTTAATTTATGGGCCTAAAACTACCAGAAAAATAGGATTTTGTTCAAATCCCCCATGTGTGCAAATTCTCCATTGTGAATGTCAGTGTTTATTTTTTTTTGGGGGGGGGGACTTCAGCCCCCTAGCCCCCCCCCCCCTCCTAAATCCGCCACTGGCCTTCATGTAAATTTTAAGAAACACTTTCCAGTAACGGCCATTTTGTATAAAAATTAAAAACCTATATCAGTTTTAGTCTCTTAAATAAATTAATCTACTTCACATAATTGGCTTCAATAAGGCATGGTATGTGTAAATTATTTTATATTTTCTTGTCAAAGAACTTTGAGTAATACGCACATCTTTTCCCATAATAATCATACATTGGTAGAGAATGTAACATTCATCAGTTACATGTTTTAAACAATTTTTAAAATTATTTTCAATTAATTTGAATCCATAGATTGCAATGCATAAGAATTCTATTTTGCATTCTTGTCAAAAATTACAAGTCCTACACTCATAAAAATTTATACAGTTCTGACAATTATCTATAACAGTGTTAGTCAACTTGGTCACTACCGGACGCTAGTGGGCATTCCAGCTTTTGTAGTGGACGGTAAAAGTTTTGTCTGGTACTGAAACATTTTTTTTTTTTTTTTTTTAATTTCATTAACTTATTAAAAACATTGAAAGGGAAATATGCTTTATTATTTATGCTTTAACTTGCTATAACCATACATGGTACAGTTATGCCTTTTTTCCTGACTCTTTTACCACGATATTTATATTGTATTCTTCTACATTCACTCAATTTGAATCCATTGGCTGTAATGATAAAGAATTTTTCTTTGTATCCTTGTGATTTGTGAAAGAACTCTAGTTCTATATTCACCAAAATCTATGAAGGTCATGTGATAGTGACCTTTAACATGCCTAACAATTCAATTAGATAATGTGTTTAGACACTATCTCATTTCAAACAATTTGAGTTGTAAGTCCGTAATGATAAAGAATTTTTCTTTGTGTCCCTGCAAAAATCCTACTTTCAACAAAATGTATACATGTAGTGCAACGGGGACCTATAATATAACTACCATTTTTTGCTGAATCAGAAAAGGCGTTTAGACGCTATCGTGTTCACTCATACACTAGGTTAGAAAATAATGGAAACGCTTTTTATATGGACATGTTTTGCTGATTATCTTCAAAAATATATGACGCATTATCATGAAGCTTCAGGGATGTAAAGAGCAAGTTATATGTTTTATATTTTTCAATGAAAGTTTTGTCTTGAAGGCAAAAAGAGGACCAGTAACAAATTATAGAAGAAAGATAATTTTTGGGATCACCCTATAATGCTGAAATTGCATTGTAGCTGAAACATATGATTACGATGTTTCTTTTAACTATTGATATTTATTTGTCTGAGAACAGAACACATATTCGTAGAAGTGTACAGATTTTTTCAAAAAAAAAAAAAAAAGATTTTTGTGCGTTTTTTGTTTACAGTAAAATATATTTAATAATATTATTTATATAATAATATAATTTGTTGCAGGGTTTTGAAATCGATATATCATTTTTAGAGAATTTCACACTCTAGACACAGCATTAGAATATAAAATATTAAATATATGATGCAATATGAACATTTTTACTAAATAATGTTTTAACTGCGCATGTGCAAGAATTAGCAAAATTTTATTTACATTATTTATTAGAAAAATGTATAGAATTAGTACATGTTATAAAATCCTGACTGTTAAATTGAGAAACGTATGAAAAACTTTTGATTTTGTTGAAGAAACTTTTATATCTCGATGAATATTCATTCTACTTCCATACAAATGAATACAAATAATTAAAAAGGAGCATTTTAATCATATGCTGGAGCTATAATGTATTTCAATCATAATTTTTACAGAGTCATTTCAAATGTGATCTTTTATACAAATTTGATATTAATCTCCATTCTGCCTTCTGGATAAAGCTTTCATTGAAAAGTATTAAGTATAACATATTCTTTACACCCCAGAAGTTTCATAATAAGTCTTGTATTTTTGAAGATGATCAGCAAAATGCGTGAAATCGAAAAAGTTTCCATTATTTTTTCCGCTTAGTATGCATGCACACACAACACCGCAAAAGTAGCAAAAATTGATGTAGGATACCTTAAAAACGTATAGATGTATCAGAATGTCAAATTTTTCATCACTACAATAATTTCTTTGCATAGTACAGTCGGCCCCGCTTAAACGATTATCTACCCTTCCAACTATATTAATTCGATTATGCGGGGAAGACTAGAAACGCAATTGCATGTATAACTATGATGGTTTTATGCTTACATGAAATCATGAAAAGCTAAAGGATCGATACCTCTTTCTTATTTAAATATTTAACAGAACGTTTACTAGTTAAAATATTATTGTAATTGATAAATGCAGTTAATGCTGGAATAAATATAAAATAAAGTGTACTTACAATTTTACTTTTAACAAAAAAAAAAAAAAAAAAAAAAAAAAATCAGTTATGATTGATTACTTTAACATAGACTTAACTAAACATTTTTCGATTTCTTTTTCTAAAGCACATGAATAGATTATATTCGCTTCTATGAGACTCAAAATGACGATGAATAATATTAAAGGATTTTGCAACTTTATTTATCGTTCGCTTTCATTTTCACTTTCATTTAAAGGTTTTATTGGAAGATTAAACTTTTCATCTCTTTCTGTTTCTTTATCTTTATTCACATCTACGAGTTCATAAAGTTCTTTTTCAATCATCTGAAAACTTTCACAATTTGTGATTTCTATATTCCTGGAAATAATTTGTATTTTAATTTCTAATTTTCTCATCAGTTGCTGATTTTATGAATTTGGATTTTGAAAAACAATTTTTGTCACCTCGGCAGGAATACCGTCTCATGTCTAAAGAATATGCCTTAGTTATGTAAGGTTTTTAAAAGAAGAACGAAATTTTGTTTTTGAGAATGAGAGGAAAAAATTACCCAGAAATACAGGAATTTTATTTAAGAAACTTTGAGTGTTTATGCGATTAAGCGGGGTGGCGTTGTAAAAAATATTTCTTTAAACGAGGAAATTTACCATTACTTCTATGGGAAAAAAACTGGTTCCATAACTTTATATTCTTATAAGCGAGGTATTCGATTATCCGTTACCCGATTAAGTGGGGACGACTGTACTCGTATATGTTCAGAAAATGAAATGTGAACTGAGAAGGTAGAAACAAGTGATAAATACTTTTCATCTTTATTGGAAAATATTAAAAAGAGTATTTAAAAACATGATAAACTTTTACCATTCTACATTTTAGTTTTTTTTTTTTTTTTTTTTTTTTTTAATAACAATTCCTTTTTCTTTTCTTTTTTTTTTTTTTTTAATGTCTACAAAATATATCCCAAAATAAAAATCAGAGCATCGAGCTCGTTATTAGAGGACTACGGGTTAGATACTCGAGACGGCTGAAGATCGTCGTGCACATTAATTGTAGCTGTTGCACGTAAAATCCGTCGTGGGCGCAATGTTCATCATGTTCCATAAAATTTTTACATCTGGTAGTTACTGGAACGGGGTAATCCCCTGTGCGGAATATTAAAATTGTGGTATGCTCCCGGATCATCCCTACATAGTAAATCCCAGATCGTCGCCAATAGGCAGCTCTAGTGTAATGTTAATCAATCCCATCCGATACAAAAGCACGATTACATTATCTATTTCATTTTTATGTCTTACTTACTAGATCTATATGATTTCTATTTTATGAGAAGCATAACGAAGAAAGCATTGAAAAGACTAATCTGCTATGAAATTATGAAAATCGTTGAATGCAAAAGAAGAAACGTTCGCGTTAGAGTTGAACTGAGCTGCTTACATTATCGACAATAGTATTTTCTTACAGATTTACGAATAGAGGTCATCTCTGTAACAAGTAGAGCATTAGGTTTTTCCGGCCCAGCATTGGGGTTGTGGACATCGATTAAGGATACATTTTTTCTATTGGGTTTTTCTTTCTTTTCATTGATTCGAAAGGGACTGATTTAAGCAGAAAACTTTGTAATCGGAGTAAAAGTTTTGGCCATAAATTCCACTGGTAATTTTCGGCTTATGATATTAAATTTGACTTTATTTGTACATTCATTATGGTATGAATCAAAAAAGCTTGATTTATTTATTTATGTAAATAACTTAAAATTTAAAAGAATTATATATATATATAAAGAAAAAGTTATGTAAAAGAGAGAACATTGTCTTGCAGACCCTCTCTACTACGAATAAAATTGCCTGTGTGTATATGAATCTATTATCATATTTTCACATAGAAAGGGGCGATCTTAATTCACCAAATTTTATGTACGTGTGTATACAAGGTCTAATCGTGTACGAAAACCAATTTTGTTTTTCAAATTTGTTATATACTACAATTTGAATGGTGTTACGGTTAAAATGTAATATATATTTACATTTGAAAAATTATGTAAAAAACATTTTCGAAAATCGGCATCATATTTAAAAAAAGGAAAATAGTTTGCGTTCATTTTTAAGCGATGTATAGAATCGAAACTTTAACGATGATAAATAATTTATTTTATTAATAATATTTTCATTTCAGGTATTAAACCAGCCCGGTGTTTCAAGCAATGAATGCATTAGGTTGAGAGTGCAAGTAATTGAGATTTGCATTGTCAAATTTTTCAATGGAAATGAAGAGACTGGTGATGCCTCTGTGTGCTATGGAGAAAGGACACCGAGGATACCAGCTAATTTGCCATAGTCAGGATTTTCATGGGGTGCGAACAGCCTAGTAGTGTTTGTCATTGTCAGAACGGTTTAAAGCGGTGTATCAGGTTGAAGGCGCCGTACGTGCAACAAAGTACCATTTTGCTAAGATCAGATATTTCAGAAACTGCGAAACAACTGGGCACTGGAGGTGGCAGGTTAAGAAATAAAACTAATCCTTCATTTATAAAAATTTTATAATAAGTTATTGGTCAGTTATTATCTATGATGATAATTGCTATATTTTGAATAATCGTATTAATGATAATAATAATAAAGATGATCAAATTTAATTTTTTAAATTAAGAAAAAGTTTCAATTTATCTAATTAATTTTGCTCTAATTTCAATCAAATTACTAATATTATTTGTAACAGTTTATTTATTTAATTTTAATCTTTCGAGAAATGTAAATATTTATCAGTGCATAAAGTGTACGCTTTAGATAATATTTTATAGATGTGATTAAGCTGTCTGTTATAGTGAGAGAAAAATAAAACTTAGATTAAGATAAGTCAGAAAAATTTAAATTTTATTAAAAAAAAAAGCTAAACGTTTAAGTATATTTTATGTTTTTATATTTATACTATTAATAATTTAGGTTCATAAAAATGCTTGCATTATTCAAGTAGCATTAAGTATATATTTTACCATTCTTTGATTTGCAGCAGGTTGGAGAAAAAAGCATGCAAGGATTTTTGAATAAACAAACAAACAACAACAATAAGAATAACCCTTATTATTATTATTATTATTATTATTATTATTACTTTCTCTTACAAATTTATGCGTTAGAGGAAGTATTGTTTCTGGACCGAATTTTGAAATTGAGTTTTTGTTTTATTTACACGTTTTAAGGTTCCCTGCATCCGAAAATTAGGTTTTTAGCGGTTGGTTTGTATATACTTATCTCTCTCTCTCTGTGTATTGTATCTGTGTGTCTGCTGTCAGCATTTCTCAAGAACAATTAGCAGCATGAAATCAGAATTCAGTATTCTGCATCACATGGATGCTTCGCTAAACTTTTCATTGCAATCAAGCAAATGGTTCGTGCTATGGATGAAATTTTTCATAGGTACACTTTAAAAGCTATAGATTGTACTGAAAAAGTGAAATTAACATATTATTTTTAACATGCATAAAACCAGGTTTCATGTAGAACATTGTATATAACCATTGTATAAATCAAGTTTTTAATCTCTCTATATAAAATTGTTTATCCTGAGTGAGTGATTCATCATCGCCCAGCCCAAACCCCTGGACCTAGAAGCATAAATTTTGTGACAATGTTCCTTCTATTACGTAGACATCCACTAAGAAGCGATTTTACAAAATTTGCTCTCCAAGGGGAGGGGGGAGTGAGGGCAAAACGTGATTTCACAAAATCCTTCATATCTCAAACAAAAAAAATCTGGTGTGAAACAACCACATGATTTCCATTACTCACTATTACACATATCATATGCATTTTTTTGGAATTTTCCAGTAAGAGAAATTTGATACACGTATAAAGACATATAAAACAGAGTTTACATAGCAAGCGGAAAAAAAAGACATTTTTTTAAACACCAATTTCCGAGATCTAAAACGGAACTGTCTAATCAGGATGACCGTTAATATTTCTGTAACAACCACGTAATACATGAGAAAGGGTATCTAAAATGGAATCATGAAACAATTTTCAAGAAAAACGTTAGAGCCATTTTTGAGATACCTACTTTTACCAAAACTTGGTATACTCCATCATTGACCCGAAAACAATAATTACATACAAAAGGATATTTAAAAGGGAGTTAATATGGTGAGTTTGAAAAAAATCCGTACAGCCGTTTTTAAAGGAACGCACTTGCGAGACCTGAAATTGAGCTATGTATGCAGGACGTCTATCAATTTTCCTGAACTAACCAACCATATCATTCGAAAGGGAATCTATTAGAGTGTTTATGTAGCAACTTTGAAGGTAATCGTTAGACCCGTTTTTGAGATACGGACTTACGATCGCATTTCCGGTTTCCGATGACCCACTTCCGGTTTTCTAATTTTCACCAAAATTTAGAAAATTTATCTGTACACCAGACCTGTATCAATTGTGAAGTTTCGTTGTTCTGTCTTTATTAGTTTCGGAGATATGATAACCAGAAGATACCACACATATACACACACACAGAGACCAATTGCTGAAAACTACTTTTTTGGACTGAGGAGGCCTTAAAACGTGTAAATCAGGTGAAAACTCGACATCGAACTTTTGTACCGAATACAATACTTCCATTACCTACGGTAGTAGGGTAATGAATGTAAAAAACAGATATCCATAAAATTTTTGCTTTAAAATATAGCCAACACAAATATCGAAAAACCAAATTCTGGAATTTTAGAAATTCAGCCTTTAAAGGGGTGAGGGGGCAAAACGTGATTTCAAATAATCTTTTATATCGGGAAAAAAAAAAAATATATATATATATATACATAAATCTGGGATTTTTGTTTTAAAGTATAGCTCACACAAATATCTAAAAACCAATTTCTGAAATTTTAGAAATTTGTCCCAAGGAGGGGGGGGGGGGCTATGAAACAAACAAACAAACAACAACAACAAAAATGTTGAATGACGATATTTAAAAGGGGCGAGAAGGGGGGTGGGGGTGGAGGCCTCCCCCCCCCCAAAAAAAATAAAATAAAAATAAAAATAAAAATAAAATAAATACATACATAAATAAATAAAAATCGAGTTAGATTGTTCAAAATTGGTACATAGAGGTTTTTGACACCTACAAATCGACTGTGGATATTTTCGAATTTGTAAAAATTTAGGAGAGCCGGGAAGGGGGGGGGGCGAAGGGGCAAAACAATAGAAATAGACCGTTTAAAATTGGCACGTATAGGTTTTGGGGACTTACAAATCGAATGCAGGTATTTTTAAAAGGGAAAAATTATTAGAATAGACGGGAAGGGGTGGGACGAAGGGGAAAAAATATAGAAATAAGGGTTAGAGCGTTGAAAATGTATTATTAGGTTTTAAAGCCCGATAAATCGATTGCGGATATTTTTGAAAGTGTAGAATTATTACGAGGGATAGTAAGGAGGCGGACGCATGGGCCAAAATAAAGAAATTTAGATATAACGTTAGAAATTAGAATTATTAGATTTAAAAGCTCAAGAAAACGATTGCGGATATTTTTGAAAGTGTAAAATAATTAAGAGGGGCTGGAACGGTGGGCGATGGAACTCGCGCGCCGTGCGTGCGTGTATACGCTGCCACAGGCAGTGAGGGCCTGGACCGATTATTCTACCGATGAGAGAAGAATCCTTTTGTATTTTATATTTATGTTTTACCCTTACGATAATATAGTGATTCATTAAGAGTGTCGAACATAAATGCGCGCGCGCAGCGCACAATGGCCGGCGCTGCCGAAGGCAGTGGGACCCGATGCGACATTTTTCCCGATCAGAATTTTTTTTTTTTCACATGATAAAAATTAATGCAATTTTGAGAATTCATTAATTATAGGGATTCATTTAAAAATAGTGACCAGCGAAGCGGGCGTAGTCTGCTAGTGTTTGCATAAGTCTCTTAACAGAGTAATTTAAAAACAAACATTTCCAGGCAATAGAAATGTTGTATTTCGAAGTTCATATGAGATTGCTACTTGAAAAAATTGTCCAAGATTGACAAGTTTTAAGGCGTGGTGCGAGTGAATGTTGTCTGAATAATTTGCAATACATTTTAAAATTTAATAACAGCCATAATTTCTGCATAAATTAGTTACTTTATTCAATCAGCGGGTTCCCCCTCACACAGAATTATTTGTCAAATAAAACTGTTCCGAAGCCTAGTTTGAATTGTTTTTAATGTAGGTTTATATACAGTATTTGTTATCTTAGCCTTTAATCTGTAATCTGTTTTTAAAGTATGAAATGTTGGGTAGAATAAAGTCGTATGAGTGCCACACTAGATTATGTTTTAACATAGTATTGAATTGACTGTTCAGCATTAATGATAAATAATGACGATATTGCTTCACGATTGGATTCAGAAACTTTTGACAGCAAATTTCTTCTCTAATATATTCAATAAGAAAATTTAATTTATTATATGTCATTTTTTAATAACATATATACAAAATTCATTTCACGGACTTAATATTATATATATTATGGTAATGAAAACGTGAGATTTTTTGTAAAGGTTGATTTTAATTTATTATATATTCCTGAAAGGTAATACCTAGAGATAACTAGATAATGGTAGTGTTTAAAAACATACAAAAGATGACCTTGTCCTAGCATACGTATAATAAATATTTCATAGCTGTTTCTAAAGAAATGATTCCACAGCAGCTAAAGAGAGCTCTTTTTGCGTTTATTCAGATTCCAGTCTGTCAGTATGTGGATATGGATTCTGGCAAAAGCCGTTATTGTGATGTTTTTAAGTCATTTTTTTATCAACGAGAAAGAGAAAGGGGGGAAAAAAAAAACTTGTTTTTGCGAACGAATTAATGAAAATGTATGAAATCACAATTTCAGCGTTTATATTTTTTCTATTTGCCATCATAAATCATACACACGTAAAGATAGTCACTTTATTTTTGAGTATGTTGATTTAGAGAAAAGACAAAATAGAGAAAGCCAGTTTTTACAAAAATGTATGAAGACCCCTGCATTTGCATTTGTATCTGTGAGTATACATTTGGAAAAATAAAGTAATAAACAAAGAAGAGAAAGTAAATAGGGATTATCTATTAACCCCAGACTCCAGTTAATGGCGGAAAGAGGCTTAAGGGGGCTACAGCCCCAGGCACACAAATAAAGAGAGGCCCGAACAAGGACTAAGAAATTCTTGTTTACCGAAAAAATGTGGAATAAATTTGTTAGGAAGGTAAAAAATGAAGTAATAATTTCTGTAGCTTGAATTTTCAATACTTTTAATCTATATGATAAAAGGCATACTTCTAAAGGCATGATTCTAAAGATATCTAAAATGTTAGAAATTATAAGTTTTATCAAGCTCAAATAAACTATAATTTTATTTTTTGAAAAGCACCAGTACAGACTGATACTTAGATTGTACAGACTTTTAGATGCAGAAACTTTCCCTTGGTTGAGTTGAATTCCTTCTTTGTTATAATTACCTTCTTGCAATGACTTAGAAAATCATTCTTATGGTATTGCACATTTTATTCTTAATGGCTAATAAATGTTACGTTTTGTTAATTACAAAGTTTCATCTAACAATCTTTCGGTACGGGGAGGGTTTATCAAAGCTCTGGTTCCTGTAATGTGTAAACGCTAAACCTTATAAACTTTTTTTTTTTCCAAGTAAATTTATTTTATGCTTGAATAATGCACCGAGTTCTGCAATACAACTTTTGTTTATAGACTAAGGCTCTTAAATTCAACGTTACTAAAATTACAAAGTTCGGATAAAAGCTGCCACCAATTATTATTTTCCCTACGAAAAACTCTGTACTCAAAGCGGGCAGACGGGAAGTGCCGGGTTCGTCCTTAGGTCGCTCTCGTCTATCTAACCGTTCGGAATTTTCAACAGTTTTCGCCGAAATTCGCGTAAATACGGGCTAGACCCCTTAGAAACACTCCGACGGAAGGCGATTCGCCTATAGGCCTAGGACCCTAGTGCTGTCAATCAGTTTTAACCTCCAGAACCTAACCAACCCTACAAAGAACAAAAACTTTATTTCATTGAGATTAAAATCGTCTTACTAAATGTTCACGCTGAATATATATAATTTGTCACTTAATCGGGGCTCCACCAGAGGCCGAGAGGTTTTGCTCTCAAAAGTGGTAGACGAGAGGTAATTTGTAGACGAGTGCTCCTAGAGACTTTTAATAAATGAAAGTAACTACATGAACTTCTGAAAAATAATCAATCTTCTTTAACTTCAGTTATTCAATAATATATGCAGATAAAAACCTTCTTAAAACCGTAATATAAATTGCAGTGCAATTATCATTTAAAATAAAACATATTGTTTTGTAATCTAATAACGAGGAGCACGCTACAGAAGCGCACAAGAAGTATAGTATATAGAAAAATTACAGAAAATAAAAGTTAAAATTATGTTTGAAGTAATTTTATACTTGTATTACTAAATACTTTCCTCTCTATCTTTCGCTTCACTTCGTCTCTCGGGCAAGTAATATTTTTTGGAGCATGATGACTCGAATAGAGCTGCGGGTCAGTGACGAAGTCACGAAACGCTAGGTGGCAGCACTACAGAATTCTCCCGCGGGTCCATCATCAGTCTGGGAAGTAAAGTTGAAGAGTTCAGTTCAGCAGAGCAATAGTATTAGGATAACTATGGATATGAAAGATGAAGATTTGGCTGATCCGCAGGTATGAATATTTACTTAATTTGATTTAACTTATTAGTATTTGATGATTTTTTTTTTCTTTTAAATAAAATATTTATGGAAGAAAAGTATTTTATTCGATAAATAAAGTGGGGAAAAAAAAAAAAAAAAAAAATCTGAGAGATGCATGATAATACATTTTACAAACCCATTTCAGTTTTATTGTAAATCATATAACATAAAATATTCATGCAAAATCATTTATTTTTCAAAAATTAAGTTTGCGTTTTATAACTTTTTAAAATTATTTCTTATGAATAAGATCTCATTGGAACTCTAAAGTGAATATATTGAAATACACTTTAAATTTTTTTTCTTATAATCTTATGTTATATCTTCTTATTAAAAAAAAAAAAAAAAAAAAAAAAAAAAAAAAACATTTTCGCCAAATTATACTAGATTGTTAAAGAAATTATTTATTTATTTAAGTTGAACCTCTCCGTTCTTATCTCTTAATATATTTTATTGATATAAAAATTTGAGTTTTAAAACATATATTTTAAAAATAATTAACAATTTTTAAATTTCTTTAAAATTTTTAGTTAAATAATTAAAATTACATACATATTTAAAACTACACTAATATATTATACTTTATGAAGAGTTTTGAGTGATATCTTAAATTTTCTCTTAAAAATTTAGCAATTGCTGCCACATATTGCATTGCAATTTTCTATAAATGTAGTAATTTATGTAGCTATTTAAAGAAATTTCGGCGTTTGATCTTTGAAATTTAGCTGAATGGATATTACTGACACGCTGTTTTAATAGAATAATTGAAGAAAGATAATTTCGAGATCAGAAGAATTTCAAAGAAAATTTTTTGAATATTATTCTTTTCGATATATTGACATTAGAGATATCAAATACGAACATCATGCAAAGGCTTATATTTCAATAACGAAGATGCGCCGGTTATTACCAAGTTTTCATTAACTCACTTTCTTGTTTGTTTGTCCAGTACAAATCTTGCAATCGATTTTTAACTAACTTCCCGACTAGCTAGACTTTTGAAACTTTTAGAATAGCTCAGAACACGATGGCAATGTATTCGTTTAATAATTTTATTCAATTGATAAATGTTTGAAAATTTTCTTATAACTGTTCTCTTTATTACGCATTTGATCATTTTCTATCAAGTTGATGGGATAATTAATAATAAAAAAAAAAAAATTAAAAAGATATTTATTAATACATAGAATTGTCAAGTTTATATGATTCAACAGAAAATTTAAAATCGTGGTATATAAAAAGTTTTTCTTTATCTTGTAATTATTTTAACGTTTTTACTCGCTGACCGTCTGGATAAACAGGCGATTAAACTTAGAACAGTAACAAGGGAACTTTTTTCCTCTGATTGGTTCTTCAAATTACGTAGTACTGACGCAAATTTCGTCATTTCACGCATGCGTCTTGGAATTTGATCAACGAATCCCTATCGCGCTGCGGTGTGTAAAATGTAAACATAAACAAAACATGTAATTTATCCAAGTTAGTCTATTCTCAAAGAAATCCCCCCAACCACAAATTAGTCTATGGTTAGAAGTAATCTAATGCAAGTCTGATGTTAAAAATAAACAAATGAAAAATAACACAAATAGATTTAAGATTTACTTTTTGATAATTTGTTCTTGATAATATGGTACTTTAAAACTACTCAAATACATGCTTCAAAATATCTATTTTTGTCACGGGAAACTTCGTTTATTTTCTTATATTTGTGTATGTTTATCTTAAATTTAATACCTTAAACCTTGATTATGCTATAGTTCTAGAAATTTCCTGAGTATTTAGTTTAATACAGCACAGATGATTTATAAATGTTTAAGATGTTTTATATTTGAGACAAAATACGTTCATAGACGTTGGCGAATTTTTTTTCTTGGTCTTAGTGAATGGCTTAATTGGAATAAGTGTATGATTGTTATACTAGTAAGCAAAACTTATCTGACTAACAAGTGCATGCATTATTAAAGTAAAACTAAGTGCAGTATGTCTTACTTAGTTTTTCATATCAAGTTTGTACAGAATCGGAAACTTTTTATTTATTTTTACTTTTTTTTTTTTTTTAAGGAAGAAGTGCAAGATAAAAGATAAAGTTTATTTAAATTAATATATTAAACATCAACTACTCAGTTCTTTTTTTTTTTTTTTTTTTTGTGCTTTTCCATTTTGCTGGTGCAAATCTAGCCAAGCAAAACTTTATTAGCGACAGTGATGCATTAATGGATTATTATTTAATTTGTAACCTAGGTTTATTTATTTTTTAATTTAAAGTTAATTTACATCCGTAATTATGGATGTGATAAAATAAATATTGTATTTAGCTTTAAGCAAAATTTCAGAAACTTTACTTCTTAAAAAAAAAAAAAAAAAACTTAATAAATGATAGTTTCTTTAATTTTCTTATTACTCCAAGTGTTTTGAAACAATTACTTTCTTAGGTGCTTAAAGACAAGTGTCTGTTGTATCATTTTGATGAGTGAAATGGAAAAGTTTTTTTTTTTTCTTCCAATACCTGAATTTTTATTTTTTTTTAAATTTTATGAAGTCTATGTCATTTTGAACATTTTTTCATTTTGACAGTGTTTGTTGAATTTGCCAAAATTATTTCATATATATTTGCTTCCACACTTTTTAGCTGTTTTTAAATAAAAAACACACTTCTTTCTATATTCTCTTAACAAATATTTAGAGTTAAGAAAAATTTTATAAAGACTTACTCAATTTTGGTGTAATCCTTTTTATTTTACTTTATTTTATTTTAATATAATGGGATTCTCGCAATCCCACTCTCTAATGTGAACCTTGTTTTGCCTGCATTACTTGGTTACCACAGAAAAATTTATAGGTAGCATAAGATTGGTCAGTTTTAGATATCAGAAATTATTGTTCCCCCAAAAAATTGCTTTTCCAATTTTCTTTAAACTTGCTGCATAAATTATCTTTCGTATGCCTTAAGACATATGTATTATTTTTCTATCACAGAAAAATTGTTAGGCAAGTGATTGATTACAAGGCTGGAAAATTGGTACAGAATTCATACCACAAGTAAATGAAACAGAATTTTCTTATTAAACCGATTATTTAATAGGTAGAGAAATATTTTAAATGATTACTGCTATGAGCTCTGCATTAATTTTATAGCCTCGGTGGTGTCATTTATGTCTTCTGACCATATTACTTCCAAAATAGTTTATAATAGTCAGGGGCGGTCCGACGGAATTTTGACACCCGTGCGAGTATCCATATCAGCGCCCCCTGCCCCTCCCCCCAATCTCGAAAGAAGGTGATTGCAATTTAGTGGTCATAAATTATGCAGATATATATATATACTTTCTTCTCAAAAATCTCGTGTATTCATAGAAAATAAAAAACTAAAAGCAGACTTTGGGGACTGCCGATAGAAGTGAAAACTAAGTAACTTGTGTATTGTATCGTCGAGCTATTAGATTATTATTTTCGAATTATTTTTGGTTTGTAAAGAAGTGTTTATGATCTGTATTATATGGTTCGGCACAATATTTGTAGCCACCAAGCTACCCATATAAAATGAACTAAGCCTTATATAAGGTAAAAATATTGATTAAAAAATAAAAACAGGAGACTTGCCGTTGGAATATTAAAACCCGAATAAATTACTACGTCAGAAACGCCAAAGAAAAATATTGGAAATGCATACAGATGTTTCGGCACGTATGCATTTCCAATATTTTTCTTTGGCGTTTCTGACGTAGTAATTTATTCGGGTTTTAATAAAAATATTGATTACTTATGAAATTGTTTTAATTAGTAGCTGAGATACAAAAGAAAAACGATTCAGGACACCTCAAAACGTGTAAATCAGGTGAAATCTCAAATTCCACTTTCGATAATATAAAAGAACTTTAAAATATCTTTTGAATGATGTATTAAAAATAATTCAATCATAATTAGAAATTCAAATATTGAAATTTTAAAATATTGTAGACAAACATTTGATATAGCTTTTTTTTTTTTTTTTTTAAAAAAAAAAAAAGCTTCTCAAAATTGAAAATAACAAAGTCCCGAGAAAATGTTCGTCCTTTTAGCGCCCTTTCATTTGTGCATCGAGCGAGAGCCCCGTGCGACCGCACACCCATTGTTCCACCCCTGATAATGTGATAATAGTCGATACTGGAAGGTGGAGTCATGTGGCTGTTAGAAACAAGATTAAAAAATAAATAAATAAATTGTGCAAGTCGTATTATAAGACATAGTATGAAGCAACGCTGAAGTTATTTTAGATTGAATCTCAGGTAGAATATTAAATCAGTTTAGTTGGCGCTAGAGTCCTGCACGGGTTGGGGTTTACCCGACCCGAACCTGACAAAAAAAAAATTTCTTCAACCCGAACCCGCAACAGAGAATTTTTTGCGACCTGAAACATAAATCAACATTACTTATTCATCTAAAAGTCATGCAAAACAAGGTAAAATGATATAACATGATATAAAATAAATTTTCATTGTCACACAGTTGGTAAATTATAAAAAAAAAACTAGTATGTTGTGGCCACCACAAGACATTCTTCTATATTTTTCTGTCAAATTCACTAAGTGCGAATAATTTATTAAAACTATTATTAAAAAGTTTAAAGTGATGAATGCAAATAATTTTCATCTTAGGGAAATCTAACACTAAATATCCAGAGAGACAGTTTTATCGTCTGTAAATAACTTGTTAAACAATGCATTTTTATAATGGTTATCTTGCATATCATGGTTCGTACAGTTATATGGCATAGAAGTTAAGATATAGCCGTCCTGTTATCGATGAAATTTGCAGTATAGCAGCGCCACCTATTGGCCAACAAGCATTCAAACTGAGTCAGCATAATGTCTCATAATCGCCTTCTCACATATTAAGTTTTGTTTGATGATACACAATAGAACCTGAGATATAGCTTTCCTTGTAATTGGGGAAATCGCTGAGTAGCAGCGCTACCTGTTGAGCAGTTTGCACCAAAAGTTGATAGGCGCTAATATATATTAAAGGGCACCTACATACAAATTTATATGCAATTCTGTGCAGTATTTCTTGAGATATAGACATTTGCGGAAATTGCTGTGTAGCAGTGCCACCTGTTAGTTGATAGGCATTCAATTTCAATCCGCATAATATCTCATATTGGTCTTCTTACATATCAGGCTTTGTTGGATTATATACGCAATGAAATCTGATATGTAGTCTAGACCTCTCAAAACTTGTAAAACCGGAAGTCGAAAATTTTTGCTAATCCAATACTTTCTTCGATTGAATTTAGAAAAAAAAAAAAAAAAATGTTTAATAATAATGTTTGAACATTTATGTGAGTTGTGAAAGATTGCAAAAATATGCTTCATTTTCAGTGTTAGTAGTTCGTTGTTTAATGCTTATATTCTGAAAAAAAAAAAAAATGTATATATATATGTATCTTTATTTATTGCTTGTCTTCGACGTGCACGAAATTTATTATAATTCGAAATTTATTATAATTTGGGTAGCAGGGATATATGATTCGGAATTCAACATGATTTGACCATTTTTAGAAAAATGTCTGTCTGTGTGTGTGTGAGACAAAATTTTGTGGGAACTGTATCTCAGGAACTACTGCACAGAATTTCATACAAATTGGTATGTAAATGCACCTTGACATAAATTAGTGACCATCAACTTTTGGTGAAAAATTGTTTTACAGGTTGTGTTGCCCTCCCGCTTTTTCTAAATTTTTCACATGGTGATATAGGACAAAATTTTGTATAAATGTGCATAAAGAGAATTGTTTTTTAATAATCATTATGAAATTTACAAGAATTATTTATGATAGAGATAGTCAACTGGGAAAATTTTTTTGTATGTGTAGGAGCCTCGCCACCCCCCTGAGGGGGAAGTCCCCCTTCGAGGGGAGTAAATTTTAAAGATGGGTATCTTTCGAAAGCTCTCATCAATACCTTTAAAACGAATGGTTGAACTATAAATCTGTGATCATTTAAAACAAAATTATCGATTTTTTTTTTACTTTTAACAAAAAAAAAAAAAAAAAAACAGGAAAAAAAATCTTTTTTTTTCTTTTACGAAATTTAACCAAACTTGGTATTTAGTTGGCCCCTGACATAAACTGGTGCTGATTAGATTTGGAGATCAATCGCTCGACAGGTGGTGTGATGATCGTATTTTTTCAAAATTTTTATAGGACAAAATTTCGTATAAATGTACATAATGAGAGTTATTCTTAACCTGTGATTGTAAATTTGATATGAATTATTGATAATAGTAGTAATTAATTAGGAAAAAAAATTTGTGCTTGTGGGGGCATCGCTTCCCCCCCCCCCCCTGTGGGAAGGGGGCGGTGAGTAAATTTTCAAGATGGGTATCTTTCGAAAGGTCTCGTCAATACCTTTAAAACTAATAGTTGAACTATAAATATGTGATGATTTAAAAGAAAGTTATTGATTTTTTTTTATACTTTTAACGAAAAAAAAAAAATATATATATCATATTTTTTTAGTTTTTATATTGTTACTGAGTGAATTTGTATAGGAAAATATTGAAGAAAGTCTTGTGGTGGTCACAACATACTAGTTTTTTAGTAATCATTATGAAATTTACAAGAATTATTTTTAATAGAGATAGTCAACTGGGAAAAAAAATTTGTATGCCCCCCCCCTTCCCGAGGGGAGTAAATTTTCAAGATGGGTATCTTTCGAAAGATCTCGTGAATACTTTTAAAACGAATGGTTGAACTATAAATCTGTGATAATTTAAAAGAAAGTTATCTTTTTTTTTTTTTTTTACTTTAACAAAAAAAAAAAAAAAAAAAAAATTAATATTGAGGACTTTTAAATGGACTTTTTTTTTATATTTAGTGTTATACTACTTCTCTAATACAGAAATCGTCTGCATTATCATGGAAGATAATTTTTTTAAATAATAATTTTAATAAGTTATTTTTACTGAGTGAATTTGTATAGGAAAATATAGAAGAAAGTCATGTGGTGGCCACAACATACTAGTTTTATATAGGAATTTTCGCTAGTGTTCGGACACTTTTGTTACCGACTGTACATGTATTTCATTGAAATGATAAAAGCTATTTCTTTTCGCTGATATGTTTTACCGTTTAAAAAAAGTAGGCTATCAACGAAAATTAATTTTGCCCAAAATAAAAATTTGCCAGTTTGATTTCTTACTCATCAAAAGCAAAACCCCTCGTCTTTGGTTTTCACTTCACATTAAGTCAAATTTTATAATATTTCATAAGATTTTTAAATTTGAGAACACATTCTTTCTGTGCGTGAACTTCAGCGAATAGAGAAAAAAGATATCAATTCAAAATTATACTTGAACTTTGTATTTAAGTATTTATAAATTGTGAAACAAACAAAAACATATTTAGGTAGAGTCAGTCAGAACTGTTTATTTGATTTAATATGGTTTAGTTGGCTATAAGCTGCATTACTGATAATTCACTGCCAGCGTTTTATAGTCAATCTTCTTAGTATATTTTATTAAAAATTCGTGACAATTCAGAATTGCCGAAGACCATACTTTTTTTTTTTTTTTTTTTTTTTTTGTCATTATTCATAAGCAGCATTTTTTGCAATATGTTTAAGCAATTAAAAAAAACCATAGATTTCTACACAAAAATAGTGGTGGAAAAAATACAGGTGGTGGCAACCCTGCATATTTGGAAATAAAAGCATGATCAATGACAAACAAATTAAACTGATGACCATATTTCAACTGCATTGGGAAGTTAAAAAAATAAACTTTCACTCAATACACCATAAAAGTATATAAACATAAAAAAAATTGTGTTAAGTTTTATCTGCATAAGGGAAAAAGAGAAATTTTTGGAGGGGGCGACACCCCCCCCCCCCCCCTGAAAATTCTCAGTGCCAATGCATGTTAAAGTAAATATTGCGAAAATGTAATGAAAGTATTTAGCCATTGTCTTGTGTACATGCATAAAACTGATCCATACCTATTTAAAAAATGATGTACCTGTAAGTATATAACATACAGATTCTATTATTATATAAAGACATTTTGTTGTTGTTAAATTTGATTGTACAGGGTTCATAATCAAATATGAGAAAAAATTTCCCTGAGTTTTCCAGACAATTTTAAAGAAAATATTAGCAATATATTATTACAAGAAACACTCCTCTAGAGAGGCGAAAATACTTCTAATTCCATTGTATGATGTCATATTACTGCCGATCATGACAGAAATTTACATAGAAATCATTGCTCACATGCGTATTTTCACAATACTTAATCATTTGAATCAATATGAAGGCTAAACAAGGAAATTATATTATGAGAGAAAGGAAATTGGCGTTTTTCCAGGTTTTATGATCAATTTTCCCTGATGAAGTATGAATCTTGTTAAAAATATTTGTATTTATCTAAGAGAAAAAAATAAATAAACACTTCTTTATTTAATGAATAAATTTTTAAAATATATAACATTGCATGACTCTATAGGCCTATTTAAAGCTATCAATTAACCTTGCTGTGGCAAATGTGCTCTTAAAAAAAATATAAAACAATTTATTTGATACAATAATAATAAGTAGTAATAACTGCCAGAATTGCATTTTATGTTTAATGAAAAACTTATAACCAGTAACAGTGAAATCTCAATAAAAAATATTTTAATAAATATCCATTAAAATTTTTGAAAATGTGTTAAATAAAGAGAGTCTAAAACTTAATTTTTATCTCTTAACCACAACGCCAATAATATGCACTATGTACGGAATACACACAATCAAAAGAAAATTTATTTAAGTATATATATATATATATATATAATTTGAATAATTCAATTCCTTTACAACACTCAGCAAATGAAAGATAAATGAAAATACCAACATATGAAATTTTAAATGAGATGTATTTCGAATCAGAGGAAAAGAGTTGATATATCAAACAACCAATTAAATGCCAAGTTTAATATGCAAAAATTAATAATTTAAGAAATGCATAAAATCAATACTAGGAATAAAAGTTGAATATATAAGTTAGTAATGCAATAAAATAAGAAATACTATAAAACAATTAAAAAACAGCATTTTATATCTCTAATAATCAAAATAATTTACAAAATTTAGAATTATGTAATACAAATAATGAAAATAAATAAATAACAAACTTACTTATAAATTAAATCAAGTTCATTCTTTCACTAGAATATCATATTCAATATATTACTATGATTCTTTAATGGATTACATACATATGTATCTTTCTTTTCAATAAAATCAACCAAAAATTGGAATTCCTTATAACTGTGGGGTACAGTTTAAGAAAATAAACTTACTGCAATGCTCTAAATTAATACATAATGCAGTAGACTTATTCACTTTAACAATTTACCCCATCTCCAAGAATCTCTTAATCCTGAAAATCGCTTTTCACAAACTAAATTCATGGCAGCTTTTCATAATATGCGTTTTAAGAGTTCATAGGAAAAATGAAAATTTTTTCAGAACTAGGTAACGAACATATTTTTATCATAATGACATATCTCCGTTTCTTTCTATCCTCCCTTGCAATATTTAATTTCCATTTGTTTGTTTGTTGCACTTGCACGGAGGCATGGAGGTTTGTTGTTATTTTCATATCAGCGTCCGTGTTTAGGCGCATGCGTAAAGTGACGTACTACCAGCTTATCTAAAGAACCAATCAGAGGAAAAAAGTGCCCTTGTTACTGTTCTAAGTTTAATCGCCTGTTCTGGATAAGGGGTAAAATTATAATGTTGTTTTCCCTGAACGATTATTACGAATATGCTAAAATGATAGTTATTTCACCTTGAGATTAAAATTAAAACTATTCATTTGATTATAAACCTTATGACTATTATACATGACTTGCACACTTAAATAAAAGCTAAAAATCCATAATTAGGCAGTTTTAATTTTTAGAGGTATTATGGAATATGCAGAAATCAACAGCTAAGTAAACTGATACATCCAACAGCAACATCCAGAAGGTTAACAGTTTTTGTTTTTTGTTTTATAAAGACTTTTATGCTATAAATAAAATGAAAATTATAAGATATTTTTCAAGATACGGGGTGTTGAAATTTTGTACAAAAATTTATTAATGTATGGGGAACACTTCACTCATTGTAGATTTGTTTGTATGAGTCCTAAAATTTTTAAAATTTTTGATTCTTGAAACGAAATCCTCTGAGATTTTTACCTGATTTTATACCTTTATAACTTCCAGTATTAATTTTATATCTGTATTTTTTTTTAAAAGAAATTTTGCAATGATAGTATGTGTTTCAGATTAGAATTTATAGACTTAAAGGCAAGGTCAAGATTTTTCAAACATCCTGTATATTTAATTCACACTTTAGTTAAAATTACAAGCATAGGTAATAAAGTTTGAAATTGTCCTTTCTCATAACATCAACAAAATTCTTTTATCAGTTTTTTTTGTCTATCAAAAAGTAAAAATATCTTGCATAATTTAACAATAACATACTTATTTTATTATAATGCAATTCCCTCAAGGATAAAAATTGTGTTAGTATGCCGCCGATCCACCTTTAAGGGCAAAGAGGTAGCCAAAAAGAGGCTAGTGTCCCCCAGATATTTAAAAATTAAATTAAGTTTCCTTTTTTTTTTGACAATTAACACAAATTAGAAGGATTGTCTCAGCAACCGTAGACCACTTTAGCCTCCAGCAGATAATGTCACTAGTTACGCCCCTGCTAGGAATGAATCTTACACCGCCACTTATTACCCACTGCCTAGCTCTACTGCAACGTTAAATCACGACTGGATGCTCTAATGTTCTAATTTTAACCTTAACCTAATTTGTATCTCAACCTAACTATGGAAATAATAACATAAATGGAAATAATAGCCTATGGAAATAATAACCTAACTATGGAAATATGTAAATAATACTATGGAAAAATGCTAATATTTCTATGGGATGCTCTAGCAGCTCATAGAGTAGTTGGTCGCCATGCAATGATCTGGCGTTTTTCGCCCCTTTGGACGATATCAAACGCGTAAAACTTGGCCTAGTCCAGGTAGGTAGTGGCCGTCCAGAGGTTTCCAATTTTCCAATATGTTGTTAATAAAATTAATCATGCAGAGAAAGTAAATATAAAGAACTAGAGGTGCACAAAATTCTGTTATTGTGCCCTGGTCTCTTATAGGGTAAACTGAATTATGATTAACATTAATTTTTTTGCACATAGAAAAAATATAATTGATGCGTTTTTTAGAAAGAAAGAATGACGAAACATATTCTGCGATACGTATTTAGTTTACTGACCGATTAATAAGGCTTCTAAATCAAAGTTTGCATTTTGCATGTGCGTATTGGAATTGAAACAATTATGATAGGAAAAAGATTTTTTAGCTTAAATCTGGGACTTGCAGACATTCCTTAGAAACCACAAATTGTGCTACCTTTTGCTTTTTGATAACCTTTTTCTTTTGTTCCTTTTCATTATTACTAGAATTAATCTTCAATTTTTACGTATAACTTACAAAATATTATACAATGCCAGTCTTAAAAAAGTTTTAAGAAACGCTCTGTCTGTCATCGCTGGCAGCCCATTCCCACATTATTCTTTGCGAAATTTGTTATCAAAATTATTTAATACATTTTTAAAAATTCAGTTTTCCGAAAATTCACAACCGTTAAATTTTTATTGTTTTCCAAAAATTAATGTTTTCAATTTTATTTTGGAGCTTAAAAAAAAAAAAAAAAAAAAAAAAAAATATTGTGTGAAACAACCACACGACTTTCATTATCCACTATTACCAATTTCAGAAATCTGAAACTGACCTACCTAATCAGTATGACTGTTTGTTTTCTTGTGATTACCACATAATATACCAGAAAGGATATGTAAAATTGGTTTATGTAACAATTTTCAAGAAAATCGTTAGAGCCGTTTTCGAGGTACCGACTTTTACCAAAACCTGACATACTTAATTGTGGACTGGAAAACAACAATTACATACAAAGGGATATCTAAATGAAGGTTAATATGGCGTGTTAAAAAAAAAAAAAAAAAAAAAAAAATCCGTACAACCGTTTTTGAAGGAATGTGCTTGCGAGACCTGAGATTGAGCTACTTATACAGGACGCCTATCAGTTTTTCTGAACTAACCTACTAATTCATATGAAAATACATGTAATAGAGTATTTATATAACAGCTTTGAAGAAAATTATTAGAGCCGTTTTTGAGATACTTCCGGTTTCGGATGTCCACTTTCGGTTTTCCAATTTTCACCAAAATTTAGAAGATTCGTCTGTACACCAGACTTGTCTCAATTTTGAAGTTTCGTAGTTCTATCTTTATTAGTTTCGGAGATATAAGAGTCAGAAGATTCCCCGCATACAAACATACACTCTGACCAATTGCCAAAATCCACTTTTTTGGACTCAGGAGACCTTAAAACATGTAAATAAGGTAAAATTTCGATATCGATTTTTTGTACCGAATACAATACGTCCATTACCTACGGTAGTTGGGCAATGGAAGTAAAAATCGAACTAAGTGTATTTCTTGCATTTTAGAGTTTCAAAATCAAATGTTAAATATTAACAAACAAATAAATGTATAAATACATTTTTGGAAAATAAGAACAAATTTAACGGTTACGAATTTTATGAATGTGAAAAGGAAAAAATAAATAAATAAATAAATAAATAAATAAAAGTTAAGTAATTTTGATAACAAATTTGATTAACATGGAATTAATTGCCGGCGACGAGGAGAAAGTAAAAAATGGGAAGGAGCCTCATAAGAAATAATTACAAAATAAAAATAACTTTTTGTATACCACGTTTTTAAATTTTCTGTTGAATCATATAAACTTGACAATTCTATGTATTAATAAATACTTTTTAAACTTGAAAGAAAATGATCAGATGCGTAATAAAGAGAGCAATTATAAGAAATTTTGAAACATTTATTAATTGAAAAAAAAATTAAAAGAATGCATTATCATTGTGTTCTGAGTTAAAAGTTTCAAATGTCTAGTTCTAGTTAGTCGGGACGTTAGTTAAAAATCTATTGCAAGATTTGTACTGGACAAACAAACAAACTTAACAAACAAGAAAGGGAGTTAATAAAAACATGGTAAAATATTTAACGTTAGTTTTTCTGAATCGCGTTATTTTATAAGATTTATTACAATTTTGTTCAGTGCAAATATTTTTTAAACTCAGAACTATAAACAAACAAAACTCTTAATACTTCTCACCAGAGCGAAACATTTGTGACATTGTAGCCCTCGAATATTGCTTTAGACAAGTTACTCGTAATTATCTGTAAAACTATCTTACCATAAAGTTGTCTGCATATTTTGTTCCACATGGTGAAACAAAATATCAAAACTGCAGTCATGTTTGTTTAGGTAGAATTTTAAGAAAAGTTTGTTAAATCGTGTAAATTTTTATCATACTTTAAAATAATATTTCTGTAATATTTAAAGTCATCTACTTAAAATCTTTCTTATTTTTAGTGCTAGAGGCCTATTTCAGTCGGTACAGCGTTGTCGAATTTTTATACGTCACTCTTAATAGTGCTAAGGGCCTATTTCAGTCGGTTTATTGAATGGGGATTTATTGAATGAAGATTTTGTAGATAATTTGATTACTCATAACGAAGGTTACAAGTTTTTAAAAAATATAAAAAATTCTCCCAAGCTACAACTTTGACATGAGTCCCCCCAAGGCACAACTTTGACATGAGTCCCCCCCCCCCCCCAGGCCCAACTTTGACATGAGTCCCCCCCAAGGTACAACTTTGACATAAGTCCCCCCAAGGCCCAACTTTGACATGAGTCCCCCCAGGCCCAACTTTGACATGAGTCCCCCCCCAAGGTACAACTTTGACATGAGTCCCCCCCCAAGGCACACCTTTGACATGAGTCCCCCCCAAGGCACACCTCCCCCTCATTGGGAAAAAGAGAAAAAACGTTGTTTTGCGGCTATAAGACAGTTTGGACTTCCAACGTTATTTGTTACAGTATCTGCAGCTGAAACACATTGGTTTGATTTAATGAAAACTTTATCATGGAATTTAGATCGTCACGAATTAACTAAAGAAGAATTTGTCGATATTAACAAGTTTAGCAGTAGGCCTCTGGCACTAAATTAAAATCTGTCAATGTCAGATTTTCATGTTTTAAATAATGAAATAATGTCGTGTCTGTATAATTTATTTTATTTTATTTATTTATTTTTTTTTTTTGCTATGTTGAATTGAAAATATATTGCCAGTTATTATTTGTTGTAATATATATACATATACATGTACATCAGTTTATTTTCCATTATGATTTTTATTGTTACAAATATATATATATATATATATATATATATATATATATATACACATATACATCGCATTATATATATGTATAGATATATGATAATACCAACAACACTCAAATAAAAGTTATTTTAATTTAATTTAAATGTTAGTACACATTTTTCTATGATTTTCGTTATATCTATCTATCTATCTATCTATCTATATATATGATCCAATTAAAAAATATTTTCAAAATCCAAAAATGAAAATATACATGAAAACAATACTTCTTCCGGGGTAGTGATATATATATATTCAATTTATTTCGTTTTTAAATATAGATATATAGGGCATTGATATCTGTTATTTTTAAGCTTTATGCTTATAGTTAATTAGAAATTCTATATTTGCATATAATAACTCAACTAATGCCAATGCAATAATACTCAGTTAATGCTTATTTGCATACAATAACTCAATTTATGTATATACTAGCAGGATTTGCCCGCTTCGCTGGACATTAAACTTAAATGAGTTGTCAAAATCCCATATCTTTATTTATAACCTAAGTTCTCGCTGTGATTGGTAGAGGTTTTTCTCGCTCGCAACGTGAGGAGTCTGGGTCCCCACTGCCTTCGGCAGCAACTTACCCACTTCTTACTCCCCTTTCCTCAGCGGGTGAGTTCGAAGTTTTGCAAAATCCCACTAATGTACATAATGCGTACACTTAATCAATATCCACACACCAAAATTCGCCATTCTAAAATAATTCCAAGCGAATTCAAACGGAAAAACATGTTTCTACACATGTTTATTGCCCTCCGACTCCGAGAAGTGGGGGGGGGGGGGGATTTCCAATTTCTTGAAATCCAGTTATAATAAGTGCCGGATACATACAAACAATTTACGCACCAAATTTCGTGACCACAGAAGTCTTTAATAGAAAATATTATAAATAAATAAATACAAAAAGCACTGCTTTAGTATGGGACTCCTTTGGTGACTTTAAATATTTTAAGGCATTTTTGCGCTGAACTGAATTGCCTCTCAACTGTGCAATTAAAGATCTTGAGAAACGTCCGAGCTACTTCGGTGCCAAATTTCAAATTTTTCCAAAGGGATCCGATACTAAAGCTGTTCCATACACAAAATAAATAAATAAAATAAAATAATAAAATAAAATAATAAAATAAAATAAAACTCTTTTCTGATATTTACAAAATAAAAATAAAAAATCTTAATAAAATCCAAATTATAATCATTTACAATTAAGGGGAGAACATAAAAGAACCTCATAAGGTACATAATAACAACAAAAAATTTTGTTTTACTGTAGGAAAGAAAAGTACTGCTTAATTAAATAAAAATATTAAACTAATGCCAAATATCTCTATGAAAATATTTATCCACATACAAATTCCTGATTAAAAAAAAAAAAAAATTATCCAACTTTGTAGGTCAACTATTTATTTTTCTCTCTAATTTTTATTATTATTCACGTGCAATTAAAAATATTTCATTTTATTTCTGGAAAATAAAAATATATATAAATTCGCATATATAAATATAAAACCTTCTACCGAATCTGGGTTGAAAACGGAAAAAGGGAAAATAAATTGGAAATATCAGACCTATATTTTTAAATTTGATACCAAACGAAAGAGGCAATTTTTCTGAATCCAAGGGTGCAAACAGTTTTTCGATGCGACAATTAGATTTTTAAAAAATAGCTAAAGTATGAAATTTACGTGACAACGGAAAAAGGGAAAAATAAATTAGAAATATCAGACCTATCGTTACAAATTCAGTACCAAATGAAAGGGGTGATTTTTCTGAATCCTGGGGTGTAAACAGTTTTTCGATACGTCAATTAGATTTTTTAAAATTAACTAAAGTATGAAATTTAGATGGAAACACTTCAATCTTTTCGTAATTTGTAGTGCGAATCACGCGAATAAAAATGTCTTTAACTTAAAAAAATTATTTTTATATTTTATTTTTCCATTCAAAGCGCTTTAGTAAAAAATATTCATGGGGCATGCGCAGGCGTTTTTTACCCACAATTCAAAAACTAATCGAAAAATTGAAAATTTCTATAGATATAATTTTAAGTAGGGTGAAGACATAAGTTTCTGCCAAGCGTCGTTGAATTCCGTCCAGCCGTTCTCGAGTGATGCCCGGACAAAAAAAGCGACATACAGACACGATGACACACACACACACACAGGCAAAATTTTCTGAAGTCATTTTCGGCTTTCATGGGGTCTGAAACATGAAGATATCGCAAAATTTTTTTGATTCCGACAAATTTACAGACAAAAGTCTGATTTTATTAATATAGATATATTTTAAAATAATCCCTTAAAATATCAGCATTTTATTGAATGTCAAGTTTTTATTTAAAAAATCGTGTTGCATCGTTTTTTAAATTCAATATTAAAAAAAAAAAAAAAAAAATAAAATAAAATAAAATAAAATAAATAACAAGAATTATGTTTCGTACATTTAAAAATAGAGATCGTCAGTGGTCGACCAAAATTCTGTAAATTTACTTGGCAGTTTTTTTTTTCAAAATTTAAAAATTATTACCGAAATAAACAATTTTCTCGTTCGAAGTTTTCGAAGAGACTTTCTTAAATTGTTCTATTTTTATCGTGAGCTTTCCTTTCCCTTTTTTTTTCTTTTAATGGTCCGTTTTGGAGCCTGAAATATTTCTAGAGCCTCTTAAATACCATTTTCCCATAGTTAATTCATGAATTTTGCGCTTTTTATTGTGACAAAAAAAAAAAAAAAAAAAAAAAAAAAAATGCGGAACTAGTTTGTTACTGATTAAACAAACAAACAAATAAAAAAGTACGTTATTTAATTACAGCAACTTAATTGAAATATGTGATTTTTTTCACTCTTCTCCTAATTTCTTTTTTTTTTTTTTTTTTTTTTTTCTAAACGATTGCTGAAATAAGCAGTTATTTTATCGCTAATCGAAAAAAAAAATTGCTATTTTTTCAAAGCTATTTTCTAAAATACTTGATTATTTTGTAGCAAATCAACGAATTCCTAATTTTTCTAATGTTCGATTGCCAAAATAACACGATATTTTTGCGGCATATTTCTGAAATACGAGATTATTTCATTGCTGCATGACTCAATTTACGCTGAATCACAGCAAACTGCGGAAGTATAATATTTACGTCACCATTTATAGAAATATGCAATTATTTCTCTGCTAATAGAGAGGATTTGCATTTTTTTTTTAATTCCTGGTTCACAAAATACGTGATTTCTCGACAAATAAACGAAATTTATGCTATTTCAGTACCTAATTTCCTAAATATACCATACTCTTCGTGACTCATTTCCGAAATGTAGGACCATCTTATCGCCGTTTGAGTCACCATTTATAGAAATATGCAATTATTTCTCTGCTAATAGAGAGGATTTGCATTTTTTTTTTTAATTCCTGGTTCACAAAATACGTGATTTCTCGACAAATAAACGAAATTTATGCTATTTCAGTACCTAGTTTCCTAAATATACCATACTCTTCGTGACTCATTTCCGAAATGTAGGACCATCTCATCGCCGTTTGAGTTAATTTATATTTAATTGCCAAAATACGCAATTTTTACAGAGTCGTGATGATAACATTTCTTCTTATGGTGGTCAAGCGGATAAACAGTAGAGAGGTTTTAATATTTTAAGTCGCCAGTTCATTTTATTTAGTCGCCACAGCGAGTGTCGAATTGATATTTTCAGGTCTAATGTTGAATTTAAGTTTATTCTTGCATGTTCCATTATATTTGGTGTTTCAAGATTAAATAGATATTAATTTATATATGGTAATAAAAATATTTAATGTTTTGATCTATCTATTGATCTATATAAATAAATAAATAAAGTAAAATGCAGTTTAAAACGAAGTGCATATTGTTACTAAAAAATCTATCGAAATATTACATTTCGTGTTTAGCTTGCAGTGCCAATATTTATTATAAAAGAATAAGCTAAAAATAGTGCCTACTTTGACTTTCTGAATAAACTATTTTCTTAATTCGTTCCTTTAACATCAACTAATTGTCTGTCTTACTTAATATTTCACCAAAATAAACATTTGTTCTTGTTCCGAAAAGAAAAGACTATTATACGGAATTACAATAAAATTCATGTTAAACAATCGTAAAGACACAAACAGAGGCTAATATATGTAGCAAAAATAAAACTCTATTGTCTCCAGTTGAACACTTGGCATGTTTGCTTAAGGTGTACAACGTCCTCTTCAGTGAAAAAAATGTTTATAGTAGGTTAGTATTTTGCCTTCAGTGATTTTATTTTTTGAATACGTTATGAATGAAAATACACTTAAAATGTAATAGAATGAAAAACATGGTTCGGTTACTACACGGAAAATGTTCTCATACATAGTTTTTTCTTACGTTTCTTTCAAGTATTCGAAGGGTATCTTTCATGAAGTTGATATTTATTGATGATAGATGATCAAACTCACAGTCGTGGAAAAATAAATGCATTCGTTATGTGGATTATGATATTCGTTATATCAGGAGCAAAGCTTGAGACAACAGAATTTAGTGAGTTGACGAATAACTTTCATTTGTAAATTCCATTTACTTATGTAAACCAGTGTGCCGTGCCATCAAAAAATTTCTTCTATATCATTAAAGCATGTTAATTCAAACAACACTGTTGTGTTATGTTCCATATAGTGGATATTAAATATGGTTTGTTTGCATTTCCAACAATTAGAAACTATATTTATGTGTGTGTGTACGTGTGAGTGACCCCAATGGCGTCTAAACGCTTTGTTCGAATGAGCTGAAACTTGGTATGTATGTTATAGACAGTGTTGTGCAAACTCACGAAATAAACGAAAGTTCATTTTCAAAAAGGAGCGAAACTCATTAGAAACTCATTTTTGCATAAATTTTTATAAATTTTTTTTCTAAATTGATTTTCTCCTAAGTGAACACTTTCATAGATAATTTACATTTTTTACTATTCAATAGAAGAAAGTTGGGGACTCTTAAAAATTTTCGACTTGCGGTTTTCGACAGATTTACACGTTTTGAGAGGTCCAGAATACTATTTGACCATTATTAGAAAATATATAAGTGTGTGTGCGATAAAAATTTTGTGGCAACTATATCTCAGATACTACTGCACAGAATTGCATATAAATTTATAAGTAGATGCACCTTGACCTAAACTAGGACCTATCAACTTTTGGTGTATATCGCTCAACAGAGGGTACTGCTATACAGCGATTTCCCTAATTTCAGGGAAGGCCATATCTCAGGAATTACTCCTCAAAATTGCATATAAATTTATAATATGTAATTGCACGTCATCATATAATAGTATTTATCAATATTTGGTGCCAATAGTTCAACAGGTGTCGTTTGCAGTAATTTTCCCATTTTCAGGGAAGGCTATATCTCAGGAACTACGGCACAGAATTACAGATAAATTTATATGTAGATGCACAACATAAATTAGTATTCATAAACTTTTGGTGTGATTACTTTGGTGGGAATTCTGTTATCTAACAGAATTCCGCACCATAGGATCTAACGTACTTTTTTCTGCTATTATGTATTGCATAAATTTTTGCTTTTATGATCGTAGAAAAATGAATGGTAGAAATTTTTCTCGGTGAATATAAAATAAATAATTTAATTAAAAATTAATGCAAGATGTTCAGGACTATTTCACCCTAAAACACTCAATTCTCAGCCATTAAAATGATAAAGCTAATTGTTATGAAATGCGCTTTGTTAAAAACATTTACGATACCTTTCAAGGTATCTTACAAATATCTTTATGAAAATTGTATTAGCTTTGTAGTTACTTATGATTCCGAGTACATTTTTCTTTTTTCCTTTTCTTCAAAACATCTTGATCATAAAGAAAACAATAGGTTTGCGAGATATATAGAAGATATATTTTATATTAACTTGACAAACTTATTACTTTCAAGTTCTTTTCCTAATGATTTTCATAACGGTGGCCGGTGCACGTATCATCCGTCGCGTCGTGGCCACAATGTCCTTCATGTTCCCATCCAAATTTATACCTCTGGGGGGTCACCGAAGCGGGGGAGCCATCCCCTCCGTGAAGGATCAAAATTGTGATGACATGTCTCGGAACCATCCTTGGGGGTGCGTCCCAGACCGTCGCCAATTACCCACTCCGCAGTACTAGTGCGACGTTAAACCCAACTTACCTGTCTACCTATCTACCTACCTAATGATTTTCGAAGAAAAGAAGTTTCTTCAAAAATGTGGGTAAAAACCGAGCTGTACTAAATTTTCGTACACGTGCACACAAGGAAATATTTTTGCAGCTTTTTATACTTATATATATATTTATACTAAATAGAAAAAAATATAAATATGTAGCTTTTAAAAATAATAAAATATTAATGTTATGCATAGTTGTTTTTTACTCTTTGAGAACTAATCTCATCAATTTTTATTATTAGCAGGAATTTAAGTTATAACATTAAATGAAGTATTTCTTAGTAAACTTTTGTTTTAGTAAATTGGAAACTTTATTATTATTTTTTCTCTCGGAAAACAGTTTCTGTTTGTATCAGAATAAAAGATTTACATAATATTCGTAATCTTAAAAGCCTATTAATTAAGTAATTGATTCCGCAAATCCGCTTAGTATTGCCAAACCGTTTCTTTATCAAAACTGCAGTAAAACTAGTAAAATTACCGGATTTTATCTTTTATCTGTTTTAGTTTTAAACTTAGTCGGATTGATTTATGTCATACACAAATACTTACCATTGTTCTTATACTTTTATGCCCTCGATATTTGTGTAGCTCGAACGATCGAGTTACTATCAATTTGACTCTTGAATGGCATCTTAAATCAGATGCTTCTATTGTATTAGAGAAACATTATAGCATTAATGCATGTTTTTATAAAAGAAATTCGGAAACCGAAATCATCGATCCAAGAAAATTTATTTTTAAAATCTTGAAGTTTATTTTTCTTTATAAGAATTTACATTTTTTGGAACTTTGAATGACCGATTGTCCGAGTTACATAAGTTGAATGTATGATTAAAATAGGTTTATGTGAATGATCATTTTAGATCAGTATTTATAGCGAGATACCAAAACTAGTGCAATATTGTCATTCATGTATTTTATTATGAACTGCTTTCATGATTTTTCGTTCTGAATTGTTTTAAAAATAGTCTCGATAGCTTTACAGTATACTATTATACATTATTTTGAATAGGAAGCTTTAAATTGTATATTCTCTGTGTACTTTCTATAATGTTAAACAGATATTGGGCGCAAAAAAAGCAAATATACAATAGAGGGTTAAGGGGGCGGTAGTTCTTCATACAGAAATATGTCTCATTTTAAAACGGGTAAATCTTAAATATATTATATAGAATACCATAAAAAATAACTGCTCATTACTGAGACACAAATAAGAAGTTGGGGTTCCTCATATAAAGATCCATTAGTCAATTAGCACAACTCTCATAAGATTCTGTGTTGTTTGTTATGCTAAATATCCTGGAAATGTTTTCGTTTTGATTTTGACTTTTACATTCTCTTACCCATTTATGTAAAATGAAAGTATTGATTTTGGGTCGAAATTGAGATTTTTATATAGGGGAGAACCGTGTAACATGGACCACAGTGTAATACAGACTATGAGAAAATTTATATGTTCGATACTAGATGGTGAAAGTATCTCATTGCCTTTAGTGAACATTATTGTTATTCAAAGCAAGAAGTGACTTGCACATGCGTACCTGTATTTGGGCGATTATGAAATTAAGTTTTTAGTTTATATGATCATTGATGTAACAAGTATGTTAAAATGAAAATATCACTTTCTACTGTTGGGTAATTGTAATATAATTTCTGCGTTAATAGTAGCTAATGCACTTATTTTCTGAGCAATCTAGACACGTGTTTCACTGGCGCCAATTTGCATAGCGATATATGATTGGAAACAACGTTGCTCTGTTTATGCGTGTAATTTGAACCATACTCTGTTGTGTAATATGGACCAGTGGTCCATGATAAAAACAGAGAGGTTTTGTTAATGCTCGCACACTCAAAACCTTGAGGCTATAGAATAGGCCAGAGAAGCAGGGATAATCAAGCTATCACTTCCTTCGCATACTACCCATTGAATATAGCCTTTGGACCTCCCTGTTTTTCGTCTATTAACTATTATTTTTTTTCGTCCATTTGTACTATTCCCAAGAGATGGACAAGTGTATGACGGAGCATGCTGGACAGTTTGTTTCACAATTCCAAGTGTGTCAACTGTTCGGGAAGGACCACTGTGGACCACTTGGTCCATATTACACGAATGTATGTGTAATATGGACCACCGACACATAAATAAAATAATTATTTCCTACGATTATTAATACTTCCCAGAGTGCTTTACTAAGCTTGAACCATGCAACTATACAATTCTAATGAGCAGCCAACAAATTAAATCTTTTTATTTTTATAATTTTAGTTTTATGAGCATTCTTGCTTAGGGGTCCGTATTACATGGATCTCCCCTATGTACACGTTTACAAGTGCTTTGGTTCCAAAAATCAGATATTTAACTGCTAGCTTGTGTCTGTAAATGTATCTGTTATCACCATAGCTAATATATATATATATATATATATATATATATATATATATATATATATATATATATATATATTAGTAGGAAAGTTAAATACAGTATAATATATTATAAATCTGTATCATATGAAGATGCTATTCAAAACTTTTTCTTAAAACCAAGCAAATAGTTTGTGTGCTGAAGTATACAAGATAATTTAAATTATCTTGGATGCCCCAGTTTTGGATGCAATCAAGTTTTTAGCGGTTGATATGTGTATGTGTTTTATCAGCATAATGTAAAAGCAAATAATTGGAGGAAAGTAAAATTTGGAATTTTAAACATCAAATAAAGTTGGCACCTAAAAAGGTTGACCAAGATTGGTTAGCTTTACGGAGTTGTGCGTGTGAAAGATGTATGAATAATTTGTAATAATTTGTTAAATTTTATAACACTTTTTCAATATTTTATAAGTGCTCGTTATCTTATCTCTAAGTCTCCAACCTGTATTTATAGTATTAAATTTCAGGGTAAGAGAAAGTCGTGTGAGTGACACACCAGATTATTATATTCATAAAAGCACGTTCTGCGTAGATTGTGGTTTAGAAATCATTCATGATTCGTTTACAGGGCTACCCATCGTCTTTGGATATATTGGGCTATGTTTGGAAATTGCTGGAAATGTATTTCAAGTTTTGTTATACGCTTTCCATGTGAGACTAAATTTAAGTACACAATATTGTTTATAGTGCATGTTACTTACAGATAAATATACAGGACTGCCCAAAATTGAGCTAAGCGTTTTTTTCTATTGAATATTAATTGATTGAAGTGCTTTGATAAAATTCACTGTGTCAATGGACACTGCTCAGGAAGGAAAGTTAATTTCACATACCTATACTGTAAACAAAGTATTTTTTAAAGTTCGTTTTTCAGCTCTTATTTTTTGTATGATATCACGTTTTGAGGTCTCCTGAATACGAAAGTCAAATTTTTAGCGATTGATCTGTATGTATATATGCGTTATCAGCATAACTTAAAAACAAATAAATACAGGAAATTTCAATTTGATATTTTGAAGTTCGTATGATGTTGCCACTGGAAAAATTTGATCAAATTTGGTCAGTTTTAGCGTATTGCTGGTGAAAGTTGTTTAAATAATTTGAATAACTTTTTAAATTAATAATAGACTTGAATATATTTATTTATTATTATTATTATTAATTTCCAAACATATATATCTAAGGTAGGTATTGCAATCATGACAAAAATTCAAATTTGAGATTTTGGTGATGTATACGTTTTTAGGTTCCCAGAGTTTCTTTTTGCTATTTTTACGGTGATACATATATATGTATGTGTGTATTTGTGAGAGTAAACACGATAGCGCCTAAACTATTTGTTCAAATGCGCTGAAAGTTGGTACGTATGTTATAGGTCAATATAGCACGAACCTTATTGATTTTGATGAATCTAGCAATTACAGTTTCTTTTTACAGGAACACAAAAAGAAATTCTCTATCATTATGGTCTACGGGCTCAAATTATTCAAAGGACGTTAGCGTCTAAACTCCTTTTTCAAAGAAACAGAAAATTCACACACATGTTGTAAGTTACCGTCTCACAAACTGTATGTAATTTAATGACTCTAGCATTTATAGATTTTTTTTTAAAAGGGATACAAACAAAAATTCATTTCATTGTGGTCTATGGGCTCAAATTATTTAAAGTGCGATAGCGTCTAAGCGCTTTATTTGAATGAACAGAAAATTTATACACGTGTTGTAAAAGATCCCATCACAGGAATTGTATGAATTTTGGACAATCTAGCACTTACAGTTTTTTTTTTTTTTCCCAAGGACATAACAAAAAATTCTTTATCGTTATGGGTTATGGACTCAAATTATTTAAAGTGCGATAGCGTTGTAAGTGCCTTATCCGGTTGAGCTGAAAATTATATACATGTCATAGATCATCGTCGCACGAACTGTATAGATTTTGGGGAGTCTTGCATTTATAAATTTTTACAGGGACACGACGAAAATTTCTTTATCATTATGATCTATAGGCTCAAATTAGTTGAAGGACAATAATGTTAAATTAAACAACATACTATGTGAAGAAAAATACACAAACACCCTATTAGGATTTTCTTAATTGTTTATTTAACGACTTCTCTTATTTTAATTTATTTATACAACCGTTAATTAGTTAATGTTCGGAAAGTCAAATGGAAACACTCCATATATATATATATTAGGGATGTGACGATTAATCGATTAGGTTAATCGATCAATGCTTAGTCCCGATCAATTTTTTTAATGGAGTTAATCGGATCGATTAATTCGATTAAAAATTTTCAAAATCCGATTAAAATTTTCAAATTGCGAATTAAAGCAAAAAATATTGTTCTGCCTACAAAATATTTTTTCACATATTTTGCTAACAAACATTCTGAGAAACAGCCATCAAATAATGAAAAAGCGAAAAAATAAAAAATAAAATAAATAAATAAAAATAAAACCTCTTAAAAGAAGTTGTTGCACTTTTGTTGATAGAGAAAAGGGGGAGGACAGTTATTAAACAAAATGCCGCTTCATGTGCACGCTGGAGCAACACCACCTGTCTGTAGCCTTCTACAGAAAGTGTTGGCTCGGGTAATAGTATTCTCAGAAACAAGAAGCTTAAAAAAAAATAGAAATGCTAATAAATGCTAATAAATTATATAAAAAAAGGAGGGATTGAGATTCCCACTATCCTTTTGATGGGGGAAATGTCAACAGAGTTTCACAGTATCTTCAAGCGTTTATTGTCTGTTCAGAATCCTGATAGTAACTATTGAAGTAGAAACAGAAAATAACATTCTGTGTTCTAGTCCGAAGTGACAAAGAAGATCTAAAATATAAGAATTTGAATTTTTTATGATAATGATTTGGAATTTTGAGAATTCATTTAAAAATAGTGACAAAGCGAGATGGACAAGGCCTGCAAATATAAAACTAAAATATGTGTAAATTTCTTTAATGTTTCTTTCAAAATGAATCGAAAAATTAATTTATTAAAAATAAATAAATAAAATTGAATAAGTGAAAATATTTATATAAAATTAATACTTAAAGTCACCAATTATTACTATGAAAATTGATTTAAATTTCAGTTATGAAACAGATATAATTGATTAGACAAAAATTTTTTAAAAACAAAAAATTCAGTCAAACTTATGAGTAATATATATATTGAATATGAGAGTTTTATTCATCATTGAAATAAAATTATATAAAGAAAAATGAAAAACGATTAAAAATCCGATTAATCGACCAATTAATCGATCAATGAACTACGATTAACCCAGTTAAAACTCTTAATCGATTCCCACCTCTAATATATTTATTACATGTAGTTATTATAATTGAATGAGGGATTGAGGGGACGGTAGCCACCGTCACACGCAGTTATGTCAAATAAAATTGTTCCTAAATCTTTTTTAGTTTATTTTTTAAAGGTGACCGAACTGTATTATCTTACTTTATCCGTCTTACACCTTAACCTGCAATATGTCTCTATAGTATTGAAATGCATTGTAAGAGAAAGTCATGTGGGGGTCATCAGGTTATTTATTATTAAAAGCAGATTTTTTCCGAACATGAATTAACTTTAATTCAATTCTGATCATGTTAGGTGCAGAAAAAAGGAGAGAAGTAATAATAAAAAAAAAAAAAATTGCATCCCCATGATTTGTTAATTCATTAAAAAACAAATTCTAAATATTTTAGTTTTTAAAACTTTATTCATTATTTTGTTTTATTTTCAAATAAGACATAAATAAAATAAAAAAATAAATTAAAAACGCGCTTTTATTTTAAAATCTACTAAAACTCCAATTCAGATGACATGTATTACGTGCAATGTTTATAAGTTATATGTATTGTAATATATGTATGGATGCAAAACATCAGCTCAGTCAAATGGTTGAAAATGGATTAAAAATCGAAAAAAAAAAAAAGAAAAAGAAAAAATTTGAATTCGAGTTGGGTGATCAAGCTGTAGTCCCTCTCCCCCTTTCCCACACATTCTCTCCGTCCCTATGTCCATTAAAGGTTGATAATGTATTGTCAGAAATATACATGTATGCAAATTTTCGGCTCTGTGAAAAGGGGTTAAAGGAAATGGGTTAAAATTAGGAAACTAATTTTGAACTGAAATTAGGGGCCCAGGGCCCCCAGACTCCCCCACCCTTAATTCCATTATTATTTGAGCATGTTTTATCATAGGCGTTATACATGTATGTAAAATTTCAGATCAATCGAATGATAGAAAGTGGTTAAAAATTCAGTTCTTAAATTTGTGCCACACTCATAAATAACAAACATTTTAAGCTATATGCACTGTGTAAAAAAATGCACTGTGTAAAAACAAAAAATTACATTTTTTATCAATAAATATTAATTAAACTAATTAAATATGCCAGTTATTAATTTTTTTTTACTGTGAAATCAACTACTTAACACTTAATTATTTTAATTATAACGTCAACAATCAAGTGAGTTTGTTGAAATTATGAATGAAAATGTACTCCTTATGAGAATAAAGCAGTAGTTTCCGATTTCTATAAATGATGTATTTATTTAAAGCGCTTTCAAGCGTATCAAATTTAAAAATACACCTGGTGACAGGTACTCATTAAAGTTGAAGTGTTTGTCGGAAGAATCTGTCAAGTATTTACTTACCTTATTCTTCTAAGATGTGTTAAAATGACAGACGTTTTGTGTAATTGCATTTGAATAAGTGACATGTTTGTTTAAAGCTTATTTCTTTTAGAGAATTTGAATTGAAACAAAAGGGCTTGACAAGAATATTTAGATCCAAGAGTATTGAACTTTGTTTTTATCTTCCGTTTATTTATTGTGTATTTTTTTTTTTTTTTTTTTTTTTTTTTTTTTTTTTAATGCACTTATTTAAGTACGTTTACTAACAAAGAATATATGTACAGGAAGTGTTAATATATTAATAATTACAAGATAAAAATAACTTTTTATATACCATGTTTTTAAATTTTCTATTGAATCATATAAACTTGACAATTCTATGTATTAATAAATACTTTTTAAAAATTTTTTTGATGAATTATCCCAATAATTTAAAAGAAAATGATCAAATGCGTAATAAAGAGAGCAATTATAAGAAATTTCCAAAAAATTATTAATTGAATAAAAATATTAAAAGAATGCATTGTCATCGTGTTCTGAGCTATTCTAAAAGTTTGAAATGTCTAGAACTATATCAGTTTATCAATGTGCATAAATTTTTTAAAGTGATACTGACGTCAATTTTTGTGGCATGCATAATTTAATTTTTTAAATTTTTTATTGTTCACTTAAATGTATTTATTTTCCTGTCGAAAAAAAAAAATGAACTCGTAAATTTTTTTTGCAACAATTAAATTATAAATAAAAACATGGTAAAAGAAACGTTGGTTTTAAAAGTAAAATATTAATTCTTTTAGAACTACATATATTAGCCAGTGGCAGCTCATGAACCGAAAATAGGTGAAGAGCTCAAAAATAATATTTAAGTATTTTTAATACGTAATTTTTATTAAGCATGATCTTAACTAAAATTAACTAAAAATACTTATTTAAATGTAAATTTATATCTATAAATGAATACAATGTAAAATACAGTGTGCCTCTTCACCTATTTTCGGTGCACGAGCCGCCATCATGAACTATGTATATTAGAACTTTATATCGATGTGTATAAAATTTTTAAAGTGATAATGACGTCAACTTTTACGATATGCCTAATTTAACTTTTTATACTTTTTTAATATTTACGTTTAATTAAATGTATTTATTTGTATGTCGAAAGAAAATGAACTCGTAAATTTTTTTGGGCAACAATTAAATTGTAACTAATAATTAAATGGTTAATTTTAAAGCTATTAGGAGGTTATTATTTTCATATTTTAATTAATTAAAAGAAAACTAATAAAAAATTCGAAGTTCGGGCTTCGAGCTATTGCGTTGTCATCGTGTTTTGAAATATTCTAAAAGTTTCAAACGTCTAACTAGTAGGGAAGTTAGTTAAAAATCGATTGCAAGATTTGTACTCGACAAACAAACAAACAAACAAACAAGAAAGCGAGTTAATAAAAACATGGTAAAATGCATTTAATAAAGATATATTTTAGGATCCCTTTAAAAAGCTGTCGTGGAATTATGAAGCGTTAGTATTCGAATAGCATAAAATTTTATAAAAACGCGCATTTGCCAATATCACTTGTATTTTTAAGTCTTCACCTGTGATTTGGTTCGATGCAAATAGTATAATTTTAGAAAACTAGTGAATGGTAATTCTATGGCACATTTTATATATTAATTATGCACAATCGAGCTTCTTTTTTCATCAATATTTTTTAACAATAATCATTGTTCCAGTTAATCGCAAAAACTGCTTTAAATATTCGATAAAGGTTAATGTATGGAAACAGTGGTAAGGAAGTTTAAAGCACTGCATGTGATTAATATAACACGTGCTATGAAATCACTTTGAATTCAATAATTATTCTTTAACCACGTTTCTTGCGACCATGGGAGCTTCTGTGAAAGTTCTGACTTGATGAGTCCAGTGTTAAAATAGGGATGATAACACTTGTGATTGAGAGAAAATAGCGATGAGGGAACGCCGAATGATTGGATGTGTACTAAATCTCAACCTTTCGGTAAATTTAACATCAACCCAAGCTTTTGGAATCGTTTTTAATGCTAGACGCGAAAAACATGGTTACACTATACCAGATCTTCCTGTATTTTGTATTAATTTACATAAAATCGAAGAAAAACAAAAACAAAATCAGTAATTTCAATGATGTAAGCAAAAATTATTTTATTTATTCATTTACATGTTTCTTAACAAAATGACTGTTTTTTTAAATTAATATTGAAAAATTAATATTGAGCATGTGGTTATATCTGATATTAATACATCTTACACGTCGAAAATATGGTAATTTAATCCCCTTGTGTTTCTAATAACATAAAAAAAGAATATTAACATAATCACCAATTTAGATTTTAGGGGTATCATGATACTTTGTCTGGAATGTTTTGTTTGCTTTTTTTAAAATGTGAATGCTAATGTGTTTGATAAGTGAATTGTGAACACCTGATTTAACTGAATCATAATTGCATTTTGATATATTTGTGCTTTGGTATCTATATATTTTAAGTGAGAAAAAAAAATTCTAGGTGCTATATTAAAAAAAAAAAAAAAATATATATATATATATATATATATATATATATATATATATATATATATGATTAATCATTTGTTGTTATTTAATAAGTGAATATCTTTGAAAATAAAGCAATTGATTAATCGACTTGCTTATTTTTCTTTTTATAACTTTAATGTAGATTACAAATACTAGTGTAAAATAGCGTTTTTTTTTTAAAAATGTTAATGGAAGTAATGTCTCGATAAATGCTCATTAATGATTGTGTTCATTAGCCTTATTTCTGTTTTGTATAAAATGGCAAGATAAACTGCAGTTAGATGAAATATTTAGCAAATGCGACTACTTAATGTGGCTTAGCACTTTTGTAAATGCCATTTTCATGAAGTATGGAAGGATATCAAAGATAAATGTAATATAAGCTTAATAAATGGATTCCAAAATTTTTCTTTAAAATTAATAGCAATTTCCTTATTATATACAATTATATATAATTAACTTTCGATATACTTAAAAAATAAAATAAAAAAATAAAAAATAACCACGTAAAATTGTGTCTTTAGTTTCCTGAAACAGATAATGCAATCCTCGAAGAGAATTTTCAAATGAAGGTGACTTTAGAAAGTGAAAGTAATTTTAAAACTTTTTTTCTTCATTCACACATTTATTTTATTAACATATTACATAACTATTTTTTATTTACTGACACCGTTCATTGAAAAATGGTATAATATTTAGACAGGTGATGTCAAAATGTTCATGAATATTACATATATAATATAGCTAATGTCGTATGATAAAACACAAATCACTCAAAATATGCGCTTAAGGCAGCAATAAATATACCAGGGATATTACATAGTAACGAAAAAATTGGCACATAAATATATGATCTCAGAGCTAATTAATGAAAATATAGTAATTTAAGTGGAGGAAAATTAACATTACTAACTTAAAGCTATAAAATCTAACTACATTAGTGTCTCAAAACCATAAAATGGTGCGAAAACATCTTGAGCAATGAGTCTAAGTGCATCAAAACTATATTGTGTTTTAACCAGGCATACATTCTCGATATAAAAAGAGACATAAACCAAAATATTAATGAACTAGAACTGCATAGATTGGAAAATGTATTGTTCCCTTAAATTACTCTTTATATTTTTGTTAATAATCTTTAAGACTGTATATTTATGTGTAAATTTTTTCGTTACAGTATATACAGTGTAGCCATGAAATAACTTTTTCTGTTTGGAGAGAGAGCTGCAGCTAAAACTAATTTACGGAATGAAACCAAATTTCATATACAGAGAGTGAAAAATATAAGGAGATGATTTCCGCAAAGAAAATAAAAAATTATACAAAAAGTCGCCAATAGAGGAGATTTTGGTGCTGCTGTCATGTACGCACTATAAAATTTGCATAAACTGACTAATTAACGAAACTTTATAGAATTCATTTTGCGTGCATTCATTCTAAATATTGACTTTTTTCGCTTTCTATGTCACCAGAATCACGTATGTACTAGGAAAAATTGCATAATCTACCTCGATTGTGCAAATTTCATAGTGCGTCTGCGTACATGACAAAAAAAAAAAAAAAAAAAAAAAAAACCCTACCAAATCTCCCTTGATTGGCAAATTTTAGTACTCTTTTTACTTTCTTTTACCCATAAGGTAGAGAAAGTATTGTTTTTGGGTCAAATTTTTGAATGTGAGTTTTTGTTATATTTACATGTTCTGAGGTTCCCTGAATACGAAAATCATGTTTTTAGCAAATGGTCTGTGTGTATGTCTGTGTCTGCCTGTTATCAGCATATCTTAAAAATAAATTATGGCAGAAAGTTCAAACTTGGGATTCTAAATGTGTATCATATGAGGATGCTACACTAAACTTTTCGTTAAGATCAAGCAAATGGTTCGTGTACAGGGACACTCAAAAGTATTCAAATACATTACATCTATGGGGGAAATTGCAGGTAAGTAGAGTTTAACATCTATAGACTGCACTAAACCAAATTAAACGAATATATATTTTTTGTAATAGAGATAGTCAACAGGGGAAAAAAATTGGATATTTGGTGTTATACTACTTCTCTAATATGGAAATCGTCTGCATTATCATAAAAGGTAACTTTTTTAAAAAATAATTTTAATAAATTATTTTTTAAAAACAGAATTATTTTTTAATAACCGAATTAAATTTTATATAAATGTAGGTGCATTAATGATCGGGGGGTTGAGGGGGACGGTAGCCCCCCCTCACACAACTAATTATCATATAAAACTCTCCCGAAGCCTAATTTGTTTAACATAGGTTTACATAACATCGTTATCTTACCTCTTAATCTCCAACCTGTATTTATAGTATTATATTTCAGGGTAAGAGAAAGTCGTGTGAGTGACACACCAGATTATTATTATTTTTTTTCGGAACTTATTTTCCCATGTTTTCTACAGCCTGTAAATTAAATTTAGCTTTATTTCGTTCAATAGCTTTAGTTGCAGATGTCTTCAAACAGGGGAAGTTATTTTGTGGCTACCCCTTATATTTTTATTCATCATCTTTAACTCGTGCACACAAACACACATACTGAGGATAGTGGAAAGTAAGTTTCAAAATTTTCAAAATTCTTTAATCGGACTGTTATGTTACAAGAATTTTTATGAAATGGATAACAAATAATAAATTTTAGTAAGTAAATCTCGAACTAATGATTCATGTGTTAATTTGATAAATTGTTCTTTTATGAGGGATTTAAAACTTTTAATAGAAACCTTTTATTTATGATAAAGTTATTAATGAATATTGATAAGTCAGGATTTTTAAAAGTATCGTTCAAAAAGATTCCAATATTGATTGTATTCGAAAGTAATGACAATTTGTAATGTTCAAACGGATTTCAGAATAACGATAATATACCCCGCAACAAAAAGGTAGGTACAAAGGGTTTTTTCTTTGATTTTTCATAAAATAACATTATCTAAATTGTACTTATCATTTATTATTATCATAAAATAACACTGTTCCCGGACTAATTTTTGTTTTAAGACTAATTTAGAAAAGTTTTAAGACTAAAATTTTTCTAATTTAAGACTATACGCAGCGACAAAAAGATAGAACGATAGGAAAGATAAAAGGCGAAAAGATAAAAAGATAGGAACAAAGGTTTTTTTTTTTTAAACTTTTCATAAAATAACATTATCTAAATTGTGCTGATCATTTATTATCATAACAAAATATAATCATATCAAAAACATATTAAATATTTGAATTATATTCAAAATAATCATATTCAAAATAATCATATTCAAAAATTAAAAAAAAAAAAAAAAAACCCTTTGTTCCTACCATTTTGTTGCGGTGTGTAGTCTTAAATTAGAAAAAATTTTAGTCTTAATTTTTTTTAAAAATTAGTCTTAAAACAAAAATTAGTCCGGGAATAGTGTTGTTTTATGATAATAATAAATGATAAGCACAATTTAAATAATGTTATTTTATGAAAAATCAAAGAAAACCCTTTGCACCTATCTTTTTGTCGCGGGGTGTATGTTAGATACAAATGATGAAATGAGTTTTTTTTTTTTTTTTTTTTTTTTTTTTTTTTTTAAATGTAACGCTACTGGTTCAGAATTCGCTACGTTTCCCCTTTTATTTTTATTATCTTTTATTTCTTTTTCATTTTGGAAAAAGTTCATCTCTGTATCACTATCATCCATTGACCCAATTCGTAAAGGACTTCCTCTTGACCTTGGCTTTGAAAAATCGTAATCTTTTCTGCTTCCTTTCCGCATTACCTTCTTTTAAAGGAAATATGTACTTTAGTCTGATCGAGAATATTTTAAGATGAAATGGTCGACAAACAATCAAATTTAAATACTTACCTTTATGATTTTAATAATGAAAATTCTCCATAGGGACGATTTGTATGTGCGTTTTTATTATAAAAGGATAAGGAAATAAAGAAACGTTATTTAATCTTCTTAAATTAGCTTATTCAATTCTTATACTATTAATAACCTTTGAAAAAGATATATTTTAATACGCTATTAGACTTTATTACTTAAAATGGTGACATTATAATTTCATAATACACTTTAATTAAGGCTTTTTATTTTACTACTACTTATAAATAGAAATATATAAATGTTAGACAGTTATTTATTTATTTTTTCAACAAAATTGAACTATATGTGTAGTTTTTAATACAAATGTTCCGAAAATGAGAGAATGTATATTATTACCAGTTAATTTTTTCCAACTAATTTTTATGCAGTTATTAGATTATTTATATTTTTCAATATATATATCTTGACTTTATACTTTAGTAAGAGAATTCATAACTCTGTATTAGATTTTAGTCCCATGATTTTTTATAATAATAGTAATAAGAAGAAAAGTAAGAAAAACTATACTAGAGATATTTATTTATTTATTTATTAATTTTTAAAATAATTTTGATAATTTTAAATGTTTGTAAATTTCAAGTTCAAAACACAACAGAATAATGCATCTTAATGTAACATTATGCTATAAAATATTATAAATTAGCATGTCGTATTTTACTTTTACACTGATTTATGCTTAGGATATTTGAGGGGAAATTTAAAAGGGAGATAATATTATAGGATTTATGTTTTTAAGCTTTTCTGTGAAATAATCTTAGTAATTTTTATTAACTGAAACCTTTTTTAATATATATAAATATTAACTGTAAACCAGCGTTAGTTTCTATTTGTATTCACATGTTTTATTTATGCAGCTGGTAAGTCAGTTTGATATTGTTTTTTAATCTATTTTCATATTTTCACTTTTCTTTTTGTGGTTCGGGCATTAAAAATTAGGATTAATAGTATTATGCACTTAATGTTGCAGAAAACCCTCAAAATTTTGCTTGCACTATTTCGTATAATGCGTCAGATAAAGGTACGAATTCTCTAAGCTTCCATTATTTTAATTGATTTCTTCTTATTTTGATCCTTTTTCATCTGTTCACATTTTGGTAATTTTCTATAAGATTTCATATACATATACATATATATAAGTCTTCTTGTCCTAATAAGTATGGACTCAAAACGAGTAAAAATTATTAAGCAAAATTGGTTGGTTGATTGTTAACGTTTCATCAGAACTCCACAGTACATGTTGAGGATGGTAAAAGTAAAGTAGATAAAAAAATCAGAAATTTTAACAAACTTTTAAGAAAAAAAAGTTTCATTTTAAGCTCTAATTTACCTTTTTTAGCAGTTTTATGCAATATTTGTATTTATGCAGTAATTTAAAATAATTATTTAAACGATCAAATAAACAGATTTTGCTTTATTTAATATCAAACTTTACTGGTCAGAATCATCTGATTTTCAAATATTTTCGTTCCTCATCAGGCAGAGAAAAAAAAAAAAAAGAGTGCATTGTTTTTGTATCTACAAAAATCTATAATATATGTAACAATTATCACTGATATACAGCATTGTATATCAGAGACAATTGTTTTATATAGATTTTTTATGATCATGCGTGTACTATTTCAACTTATTGATATTTTCTTGACTGTGACCTTGACGAAAACTGATATAATACAATCAGTTTTTGACATATTAAACATAGTTATATTTTCATAATCGACGCATATTATGTATGCCATATTTTATTTAAAAAATTGTTGTTCTCTTTTATTCTTGTTTTATTTTCACAAATTTAAACTCAGAACAAAAGGAAAATGATATGAAACATAACTCAATAAAAGCAACAACAAAATTGAAAGAGAAACGTTCAATAAATTATTGTGAGGATAATTTACACAAATTATTGAAGATTATAGAAACTTTGAACGCTGGTTTGCTCAATTTGAAGCAAGTAGAGCATTCAATCAAACAACAACGCCAGTAAAACATGCTTGAAAACGCAAATTACGAATTTCTTCTCATTCATGACAAATAATAACTTATTACTGTTTTCTTTTTTGGCGTAGCAATTTTCGTCTCGTTTTGGAAACTGGAATATATTTTGGAGAAAATAGGGTGCGATTTTAACCCTCTGGGTGATACGAAATACAATTATTGCATTGACAGATTGTTCACGATCTGTATAATAAAGGCAATTTCTGTGTGAGAAAGTGAAGGTCTATTTATAGACACATCCTAAAATTCAAATGAGGACGCGCTTTTAGGCGTTTGACTTCTCTTGTCTTAGTGCATGACTTTAGACAAACGTGCTCATAATTGGACTTGGTTCCTGTTTTTCATATGTCACTCACGTGAATAAAATATTATTGTTTGTTTTTTTATGTTGTAGAAGCATGACATAATGAGAATTTAGGAAAATTAAATGACGGAAGAAATTTTATTATTAGCATACCATGCAGAGAAAAAACTTTATTGCTTCAACGGCTATGACAGAAAAATTTCTAAATGTAGATTTGGAAATACAATGCTGTTCCATCTATCAATCATTTCAAACGAGAAAAACATTTTTATAGGCTTTTTGAGAACTAGCAATTGTGCTGGAAGTACAATTGGAAGCTTTTAAAATCAGCGGGGCGTATTTAATTTCATTTCTATTTTAGCATTCGAAAAACTACGTTTGATGTATGAAAAAGTTTGACCTCGATTTTCGTTGATGATTTCTAAAAGCTTTAAGCTTTTAATTTCGTTTTTAGTTGAAGACTAACCACATGTCCTTTCAAACGATTTTAAGAAATTTTGTTTTTTTTCCCCGTTTTTGACAGCTTTTCAAAAGATCTTCAGATCTTGAGAATCCATTAATTGTTCAAATTAGCGTACCGGATTTGAGAAAAAAAAAAATATATATATATATATATATATATATAAATACATATTATTGTGGCATAGAAATTTCTTAAAAAAAAAAAAAAAAAAGAAAAGAGAGAGAGAGAGTGATAATAATATTCTAAACTTAACTGTCCCGGGCGTATATATACGTTTTTCCAAAATATGATCCTTTGTATTGTACTACTATCAGTAAAACTACTGACACGGTTTGACAATGCAATAAAATAATTTTGAAAGTGATCTTGACAGTATTTTCGAAGGATTTACTCATTTCGTAGTTGAACAATGAAAAAAAATTCTGTAACTGACATCTAGAATTTAAATTGTGGCTCTAGAAAAAATAATTCCATGTCATCCTTATAAATTCTATTCCCCTTTGAAAGTGAGTTCTAGAAATCCCTAGTAGAATCCTAGAGAGTTTGCTATATTATCGAGGGCAAAGTTATTTAAAAATCCCTGCAAATAAATGCGAACACAAGAGGCGGGTTTCAGCAACTATAATCTTGGTTAATTACCCATTTCTAGAAAATCAAGTGAGAATTTCTCGCAATACAAAAGATTCAGAATATTCAGAATATTGTTTCACCATCTAGAAATGTGTAGACTAGAAATTCTCGATCCTTTCGTCTGTTCAGTTTATTCACGTGCCTTATGCGCATAGTTCGTAAATCTATATTTCAAGTTCGGGGATTTAGAAAATGATCACTTATTCATTCTAGATGAAGGCGGTATATATTTTTTTTCTCAGTGAAAGAGGACTGTGGCACTGGAAAGCGAATCTCGTAAATTTTCATCGGCAGGTAAGGGGTTAAAAAAAGGCAAAATTATGTATTTTGGAACAGAAATTTTTAACTTCCTCTTGACAACAAAAATAATTTTTTAAATTGGAAATTTTTCTTTAGTTATGAGATAGTTCTTATTGCCATCATATTTTTTGTTTCTCTGAGTACTTTAATTTTATCATTTATTGTTTTTTATTGTTCAAAAGTAAAGTGCTAGCTTTTCAGTGACATCATACTATAAGGATAAGTCACTTCGTATTTGAAATTGAAAATATAATTGTAGTTTTATTGGTTGAAAGAGGTTATTTATGCATTCATGCAAATAGCGATTGATATAAAAGAGTTATTGCTTTCCAAATTTAATTTCAAGAATTTAATTCAAAGTTGTATGTTTGTCCCAATGTAAAATTACGAGAAAATTCATCATTTACGATCCAAATGTTTTTTTATGCGCTTTGCCGTGAATCTTTGCTTCCGGGCGTTTCCCCTAATCTGGCTTGAATTTTTCTGACAGTGCAGTGGCGGATTTAAGGGGGGGGGGGGGCTAGGGGGCTGAAGCCCCCCCCCCAAAACACTGACATTCACAATTGAATATTGCAATAGTAAATTTTTTATTGGTCTAGAATAACAGTTTGAAAAATCTTAGCCCCCCCCCAAAAGTCAAGTTCTGGATCCGCCACTGTGACAGTGTTTCTTTTTGATGCCCCCCCCCCCCCGAACGTTTTACCGTTTTCACCCCTTCCACTGTCAAACACATCCCTCCTGTTGTTCATTTTGTATTATTTTTTAGATTGACTGGTTTAAATACCGTTTTAAAGTAAGATATAATTATCGGATATTGTTTTTATAATCAGCAACAGGATATCAGATTTCATGTTTTCACACAACGTTTAACTATAAATCTAAATTTTGAAAAAAAAAAAAAAAAAAAAGATTAAAAAAAAGTGATGAAGCTTTTGTACCATTAACGGCCCTCTTCACTTACCGTCGCCGGGAGCTCGAGCCAATGTTATTCTATGGGGAAATTTTCTTTACAAATAATTTATTAACTAATACATATCTTTAAATTCTGTTTTCACATTCTGAAAACTCCCAGCTGTTAAATTGATGGCCCTTTTTAAAAAAAATATTTTTTTATATTTTATTTTGAAGCTGCAAAATACGAATTTTCAATATGTGAAATTTTTTCATTTTGCAATTTCAAAATAAAATATCAAAAAATAAAAAAATATACATTTTTAAAAAAGGTCTGTCAATTAAACAGCTGAGAATTTTCAGAATGTGAAAACAGAATTCAAAAATATGTATTAGTTAATAAGTTATTTGTAAAGAAAATTTCCCCATAGAATAACATTAGCTTCGGCTTCCGGCGCGGTGAGTGAAGAGGGCCCTTAAACATCAATAAAATGAAGGTTTTATCACATAAAATTAATTAAAATACACCTTAATCATACAGGAAGCTTTTCGAGACGCATGTGTCTCATCATCAGCTGTCTTGTTTGGATTTGGATTGCCTTTATATACTCCAGACTCATATTAAAATAATTGTAAAAAAATAATTAAAATACACCTTAATCTTTTACACAAGAAGCTTTGTTAGATGCATCCGTCTCATCATCAGCTTCCTTGTTTTGATTGCCTTTATCGAATGTTATATACTCCAGACTCATATTAAAATAATTGTAAAAGAATAATTAAAATACACCTTAATCTTTCACACAAGAAGCTTTGTGAGATGCATCCGTCTCATCATCAGCTTCCTTGTTTTGATTGCCTTTATCGAATGTTATATACTCCAGACTCATATTAAAATAATTGTAAAAAAATAATTAAAATACACCTTAATCTTTCACACAAGAAGCTTTGTAAGATGCATCCGTCTCATCATCAGCTTCCTTGTTTTGATTGCCTTTATCGAATTGTTATATACTTCAGACTCATCTATATCTATATCATTATATAAAGCGCAAAAAATTGTTTGTTTGTGGAGGGTAATCTCTGAAACTACTGAACCGATTTAAAAACTTCTTTCACTGACCGAAAGCTACAGTATGCCATATTGTTATAGGCTATATTTAATTTTGATAAAATAAATTTTAGTTTAAAATCTGAGCATTTTAATTAAAATCCCCATAGAAGCCGTAATAGAAATGGAAATAATGAAATATTTAAAAAATTAGCTGCTGCCAACATAAAAGAAACATTTACATATTCATTTCGTTTTTAAAATATCTTGACGTGAAAAGAAAAGAAATATATTTGCACGTGCATTAAATTGAAATTCATATAAAGCTTTTTTAATTGTTAAACTTACACGTTAAATCTGACGTCATTATAGAATTAAAAGTGTTTATTTTTCTAATAATTTAATTTGATATGATCACGGAGTAATATTAATAGGAGTTGAAGGTCCAATGGGAGAAAGCTACGAAACTGTGATCTAAATTTTTGGTAAATATTGAGGGCGCCACTTGTCATTCCTCCCTACTTCGGCGCGGATATACTGTTGTTTTCAATAGAATTTTGCTAAAGTACATTTAAATTTTTTTATTTTAAGCAATTTAATTTCTTTGTAAGTTCTTAAAACTGCATAATTCAGATGTTTCAAATAAATGCTTTGTTCCTAGTTGTAAAACAGGCTATGATAGTGATAAGAAAAACAAAAAAAAAGCCCTAGGAGAAAAATAAAGTCCGAGTTCGTGTTTTCTGCACCTAAAGTAAGTTTATTTTTTTTCTTTACAAAATTTCATTCATTCTCCTTCCTCCCAATTGTCTGTTTTAGCTAGCTTCGGTTCATAAGAATCGTCATTTTTTAAAAGCTTTCTTTCAAAGTAAAATTAGTATAAAATGGCTCTTAAAAAAAACATGTTGGTTAGAATACTCTATTTAATGAAATTTGCTTTCAATCGAAATTTTTTCAGCTTGATATTATTTTTAAAAAAATAATTAAAATGAGACATTTCCCCATTGAATAACATTGCGGAAGCTGGAGAGAAGGAAGGATTGCATGCTGGCGCCATCTGTAAACATTAGAAAACAACATCACAAAATTTCAGCGTTACCTTCTTCTCCTGTCTTTTTACTCCGTGGATATGATATGATATAATATCTAAGCATCAATGTTTAAACCACGGAGTCTTTATTACTCCGTGGTTTATCTATATCATTATATAAAGCGCAAAAAATTGTTTGTTTGTGGAGGGTAATCTCTGAAACTACTGAACCGATTTAAAAACTTCTTTCACTGACCGAAAGCTACAGTATGCCATATTGTTATAGGCTATATTTAATTTTGATAAAATAAATTTTAGTTTAAAATCTGAGCATTTTAATTAAAATCCCCATAGAAGCCGTAATAGAAATGGAAATAATGAAATATTTAAAAAATTAGCTGCTGCCAACATAAAAGAAACATTTACATATTCATTTCGTTTTTAAAATATCTTGACGTGAAAAGAAAAGAAATATATTTGCACGTGCATTAAATTGAAATTCATATAAAGCTTTTTTAATTGTTAAACTTACACGTTAAATCTGACGTCATTATAGAATTAAAAGTGTTTATTTTTCTAATAATTTAATTTGATATGATATGATATAATATCTAAGCATCAATGTTTAAACCACGGAGTCTTTATTACTCCGTGGTTTAAACTGATGTGTGTAAACGAAATTGGAATTTAAAAATAAATAAATAAAATAAAATAAAATAAAATAAGAAATTCTTTTAATTTATAATTGTTGCCAAAAAGATTTACGAATTAATTTATTTTTAGACATATAATAAAATATATTTTCACGCGAACAATAATATAAAAAGTGAACTGGATTTTTTGTAAAAAAATAATAAAGATCGAGGAAAATTATTTCCCCATTTTAATCCCCATATTTGGATATAGATATGTATTAGTTATCATGTGCATCCGTTAGATTAAATTGTTTTTGTTGTAAAATTGATAAAATTGGAATTTTAAATTTCAAAACTCTAGAAAAAAAAAATGGCAAATTTCCATATTCGATTGAAAGCATAAACATTTCATTTCAAAGGATGATATTTACACAATAAACATCCAACTAATAAACTAATTAAAAGGGAAAGGATAAATATTCTATCATAATTTGAAGTCAAATTTGTTTTCAAATGTCTAAATAAAGTATCTGATATAATATACTAATATGTTGCAGCGGAATAGATTTGATATCCGTCATCCTTGGCAGAAAAAAAAATATCGCCAAATTATCTGGCGAATATAATTTAATTCCTTTCAAAAATCATGGTTATTTAAAAAACTTACATTAAGAGTGTAACGAATAATATGAAACAATATTTCGTACAATACATATTACGAAAATATACATCTGGCATGTATATTTTCGTATTACGTTTTCGATCGCCAAATACAAAAAACGCCAAGGGTGACAGTTTTGAAATTTAAAATTAAAATTTTGTCAATTTGACAGCAAAATAACTCAATCTAACGCATGCATACAATAACTAATACATATCTATACCCAAATATGAGGATTAAAATCGAGAAATAATTCTTCTAGAATTTTAATAAAAAAAAAATCCAATGAGCGATTAACATGGAAAATCTTTTTCTTGCATCCACGGGCGGTCAGTGATGTCATACTTCGCTTGCGTATTGAGATGTTTAAATTTATTTGGCGACTATTTTTAACTAACAGTTATGGCAAGTAGCTCAATATACATAGCGCATACAGCCATTACTGAAATGTAAATAGCATTTAATTATTTGAGTTACATTATGTTGACTGGAAACCTATTTAATATACCTATGCTCTATAGCTATACTAATATAAAAAAAAGAAAGGTTTATATGCATATGTAGAGAACGATCGCTAGAACTAAAAAGCCGATTGCTTTTTTTTTTTTTTTTCTTTCAATAATCAAAAGTTACACTGTCTCTCTCTAAGTGCTAGAAGCTATAATAAATTTTGGTAAAATAAATTTTTAATTAAAATTTTCAATATTTTAATTGAAAACAAAGCATAGATTTGATATCTATCGTCATTGGCGATTTTTGTATTTGGCGATCGAAAACGTAATACGAAAATCTGTATATTATCGTAGTAAATACGAGATGTATGTGTTTACTTCAATTACCCTACTACCGTAGGTAGTGGAAGTATTGTATAGGTTTTGGCAATTGGTCAGTGTGTGTGTATATGTGCACGTGTGTGTGTAATCTTCTGGGTGTCATATCTCCAAAACTAATAAAAATAGAACTACTAAACTTCACAAGTGATTCAGGTCTGGTGTACAGATAAATTTTCCAAATTTTCGTGAAAATTGAAAAACCGGAATTGGGTCATCGAAAACCAGAAATGGGACCCTAAGCCCATATTCAAAAACATCTCTAATGATTTTCTTCAAAGTTGCTATATAAATAATATATTAGATGCCCTTTCGATTGAAAAGTTGCTTAGTTCAGGAAAATTGATAGGCGTCCTCTATAAACAGCTCAATTTCAGACTTCGCAAGTGCGTTCCTTTAAAAACGCCTGTACGGATTTTTTTCAAACTCGCCATGTTAACTTCCTATTAAATATCCTTTTGTATGTAATTATTGTTTTTAGGTCAATAATTGAGTATGTTAAGTTTTGGTAAAAGTTGGTATCTCAAAAACGGCTCTAACGTATTCTTGAAATTTTTTTCTTTAATCCAATTTAGATAACCTTTCTCAAGTATTACGTGCTTATTACAGGAATATTAACGGTCATCCTGATTAGGTAGTTCAGTTTTAGATCTCGGAAATTCGTGTTTTAAAAAATAACTATCTATTTTTTTCCCCTTATTTTTTAACTCGCTATGCAAACTCTGTTGTATGTGTCTTTATACGTGTATCAAGTTTCTCTTACTCGAAAATCTCAAAAAATGCAAGTAATATCTCCAAAAAATTGTATATATTACGTGTAATAGTAGGTAATGGAAGTCGTGTGGTTGTTTCACACCAGATTCTGTAATAGTATATATTGTACGAATATTGTTTCATATTATTGATTTCTCCTTTAATATTCATTATTAAAATAATAATCAATTATGGAAAAAATTAAATATATTTGCGAAATGAAAAAATAAATAATAATTAAAGCTATTATGACTTCAATTTTATCAAAAACATTTTTATGTCATAGGATTATTTTTCAATATTTTTTATTCATGAGTAAAGAAATATTTCTTTTTATGAAATAAATAAATAAATAACATTAGGTAAAAATTGCCAACATTTAACAACTAATTAAAAAAAAAAAATTGTAAAATTATATTTTGACTTTCCAGTTAATAATATTGCCTGACTATAACATATAAACTGATATATTTCTTGATTTTTTACATATCAATCCATCTTTAACTAAAATTTGTTCATCAGTGCGAAGCCGGACGGGTCAGCTAGTATTAAAATAATTGTAAAAAAATAATTAAATACACCTTAATCTTTCACACAAGAAGCTTTGTGAGATGCATCCGTCTCATCATCAGCTTCCTTGTTTTGATTGCCTTTCTCGAATGTACATACTCCAGACTCGAATGAAAATATTCGAGAAAGGCAATTAGATAGCTATGATGATGAGACGGATGCATCTCACAAAGCTTCTTGTGTAAAGGATTAAGGTGTATTTTAATTAATTTTTTACAATTATTTTCGGTTTTAGTAAATCGAAATCTATAAGAAACACTTAACACATTTTATGCAGTTTTTGGGAGTACAGACTTGTGTTATTTCTTTCCCTTAAAAACTGGGGTCCAGTTACAGTCTTTCATCTTATAACAGAGTTCTATGATAATTTGTTATAAATGTGACGGAGCAAAATTACGATAACGAATAAAATGCTTTAATATAAATCTTGGTTCGGGAAAAAAAAAAAAAAAAAAAAAAAAAAAAAAGAAATCAACATGAAATGAAAGGCGATAAGATGAAATATTATGAAATGAAAGGCGATAAGATGCTCGGCAGCTTTCAGTGTAGATTTTTCATGGCACAAAATCTCCAGAAATCTTTTATTTTTATCAAAAATAAATCATCTAGTACCCAATGAGTACCAATAATTATGAAAAGTCTCATTAAGTAGATTTTAATATGTAGCAATACATTAGTCAAATGCCGGCCTGGTGATTCGGTTGGTAGGGCGCTGCTTTCTGAATCTTCAGGTGCCAGGTTCGAATCCTGGTGCGGGCATGGATGTTTGGGATGTCCTCTGTCTACAAAATATTGTGTGCGCTTGTTTCTGTGAATTTCTGTAATGTGGATCAATCGAGACGAAAGTCATTGTAACTATAGATCTCAAAGCTTTTAAATATATGTCAAAATGACATTAGTCAAAATCTAATTGTTTCGTTTATTTTCACTTTTAGTTCAAATTTAAAAAGGTTGATTTCAATTTGTTAGTTTTTGTTATTTGCTAAGATCTGAAAAAAAAAAAAAAAAAAAAACTTTTTAACACTTTTTGCCATAGTGTCCACCGTCACATTAAAATAAAACTAAAACAACAGCTCATCACACTTTTTATTTGAGCCATCGTCACATTAGAATAAAATTAAAACAACATGTCATCACACTTTTTATCATAATATATAAGCCATTGTCACATTTAGATGAAAACTAATACAACATGCCATTTGATCAATGCTTGTATAGACCTCTTTTCCATAAGAGAGATCCCCAGTTGAATTTGTTGTCGAAACAGAAAAACTGTGATTACACTGAAATCAGTGGGCTGGTAAAAAATAAATAAGGTCGAAGAAAAAATAACTAATGGAGGAGTAACTTAAAAAATAGATTTTTTAGAATGTAGATTTCAGAATATTTATTTTTACTTTCTGAACGTACTATATAAGAAAAGTATTGTAATTACGATTTGCGAAATAGATTTATATTTGGCATAGCACAAAAACGAATGATCGTAGAATGTTACAAACTTATATTTGTGATTGTCATGATATTTAAGCATACACCTCCAACACTAGTCTTGACACGAGCTTTCCCTTTTAGAAATACCTACGAATTTACATGACTTTTTGTGATGTATATATGAGTGTTTGTATGTGTGTGAGAATGAACACAATAGCAGCTAAACGCTTTGTCCAAATGAACTGAAAGTTTGTACGTATGTTATAGGTCATCGTAGCACAAACTGTATAAATTTTGGTGAATCTAACACTTATAGATTTTTACAGGGACACAACGAAAAATTCTTTATCATTATGAACTATGAGCCCAAAATATTTGAGGTGCAGTAGCGTTAAACGTCTTATTTGGGCTTTCTTACTTTAATTTATTTAAACAACTGCTAATTACTCATTGTTCGGAAAGTCAAGTGGAGTCACTTCATTTCCCCCTCCTCCTCCCTAATATTAAATAAAAATAATTATAAAAAAAAAAAAAAAAAACATTAGATAAAAAATTAGATTAAAAAAAAAAAAAAAAAACAACTTTTTATATACCATGTCTTTAAATTTTCTGATGAATCCCATATAAAACACGCGAGGATAAAAAATAATATTTAAGCAATATTTAAGCACGCGGACCCAGTTCAGTAAAATAATAATAATAGTGAAAAAAAAAAAGTTGGTTTTAAAAATAAAATATTACTCCTTTTAGAACAACGTATATTAGCATCGTGAACTACATTAGCACTTATCAATGTGTATAAAATTTTTAAAGTGATAATGACGTCATTTTTTGTGAGATGCATAATTTAACTTTTTATAATTTTTGAACGTTCACGTTGAATTAAATGTATTTAATTTTATGTCGAAAGAAAATGAACACGTAATTTTTTTTGGCGACAATTAAATTATAGCTAATATATTAATGGCTATTTTATTGCTATTAAGAGCTTGTTTTTTTCATATTTTAATTAACTAAAAGAAAACTATTCGAAAATTCGAAAATCTGACTTCGAAGTATTGTGTTGTCACCGGGTTCTGAGCTACTGTGAAAGTTTCAAATGTCTAGCTAGTAGGGAAGTTAGTTAAAAATAGATTGCAAGATTTGTACCGGACAAAAAAACAAACAAACGAACATGAATCGAAGTTAATAAAAACATTGTAGCAGCAATAAAAACATCTTTCATGAAAAGTATTTTTTGAAATATTTTTGATGCATGGAAAATAATTTGTAAAACTTTTTTTAGGTGCTTTTTGCAAGTTTTAGTTTGATTTCCTAATATTTAAATAAACACCACGCAAATGAACAAATTGTAATGACATTTAATAGAAAAGGAAATTGTGTTAAAAAATATAATTTATTTTAATTCTTAAATATGATTTAATAGCGTAAATTTAGCAGTAAATATATGACAAAGAATCGTGTAAAAGGGAAAAAAAAAAAAAAAAAAAAAAAAAAACTTGATGTGTCACTCACATGGCTTTCTTTTACCCTGCATTTCAATAATATAAAGTTAGATTGTAGTTTAAGTCGTAAGATAAATATGGTAAGATAATAAAGATCAGTAAACTTTAAAATAATCTAAAATAGTTTTAGGAAAAGTCACATTTAACGCATAATTTTGTGTGAGGGGGAAGTACCGTCCCCCTCAACCCCCTCGTTCAGCTAAAGAGCCTATATTAAATTAAAAAGAATATATACATTGAAAGATGTTATAAATTTGCCTTCTTATTTACCAATCTTAATCAAATTTTTTAAGTGGCAACTTAATGCAAACTTAAAATACGAAATTTGAATTTCCTGCAGTTATTTGTGCTAATATCAGACATACATGCAGATCAACCGTTAAAAATTGGACTTTTTTTTTTATTCAGGACGCTTCAAAATGTAATGAAATGTGATGATAAAAAAAAAAACTTCAAAAAGTCAAAAAGTACTTTGCTTACAGTATGCATATGAAAAACTAATTTTTCTTCCTGGGTATCGTTCATCACAAAGCACTTTCATTAATTAAAAAAAAAAAAAAAAAAAAAAAAAAAGAAATGTTTAGCTTTATTTTGAGTAGACTATATGCGTGTACTTAAATTTAATTTTATATGAAAAACATCTAACACAAAATGAAATACACTTCCTGCAATTTCCAAGTATAGCCCCAATATATCGAAATAATTTATGTAATGAACACGTATGTAAACGAATGATGAATGATTTCCATACCACAATGTACACAAAACAATCTTTTATGCATATAAAAAACTCTATTCATTTCACTTTGTTTAAGGCAACTTATAAATGTTACGCTGTACTTACCAGAAATTTCCCCTATAGACGTAATGTATTTGAATTCTTTTTGATGTCCCTGTACACAAACTATTTTCATGAATAATAATAAAAAAAAAGTTTAATGTAGCATCACTATATGATACAGATTAGAATTCCGAGTTTGGACTTCCTGCTGCGTTTTGTTCTTGAGATATGCTGGTAACAGATACACAAACATGCAGCACACTGACAGACAGGCACACACACGCACACACACACACACACACAGAGACCAACCGCTAAAAACATGTTTTTCGGATTCAGATGACCTCAAAACATGTAAATATAACAAAAACACAATTTCTAAAATTTGACTCAAAAACAATACTTTCTTTATCATATATATGGGTTAGAGAAAGTTAAAAAAAAGTAGAGGAAAGGGGCAAAAAAAAAAAAAAAAAAAAATCTGGTGTGAAGCAACCACGCGACTTCCATTACCCACTATTACACGTATTACGTATATGCATTTTTTGGAGATAATGTGATCAGAAGGCATGGAAATGACCTAACAAAGCAGACACCTAAAAATTTTCTGGTAAGAGAAACTTGATACACGTATAAAGATATATAGAACAGAGTTTACAAAATGAGTTAAAAAAAAATAAAAAATGTAGAGTTATTTTTTTTAATATCCGAGATCTAACACTGACCTACCTAATCGGGATGACTGTTAATTTTCCTTTAAAAACCATGTAATACATGAGAGAGGGTATCTAAAATGGATTTATGTAACAATTTTCTAGAAAATTGTTAGAGCTGTTTTTAAGATACCAACTTTTACCAAAACTTGGCATACATAATTATTGACTGGAAAACAATAATTACATACAAAAGGATATTTAAAAGGGAGTTAATATGGCGAGTTCGAAAAAAAAAAAATACGTACAGCCGTTTTTAAAGAAACGCACACAAGAAGAAACGTCTCACAAGACCTGAAATTGAGCTATTTATACAGAACGGCTATTTATACACCTCTGGTTTTCCAATTTTCACCAAAATTTGGAAAATTCATCTGTACACCAGACCTGTCTCAATTCTGAAGTTCTGTAGTTCTATCTTTAATAGTTTCGAGATATGAAGGCCATAATATTCCCCACATACATACACACACACTGACCGATTGCCAAAAACAACTTTTTGAACTCAGGAGACTTTAAAACATGTAAATCAGGTGAAAACTCGATATCGAATTTTTGAACCGAATACAATACTTCCATTACCCACGGTATTCAGGTAATGGAAATAAAAATAAAGAGAAAAAATATTCCTCTAAAATTTTAATGTCATTACTTTACTATTATTTTTTTCATCAAGCTTGGATTTATAAATGTAATTTACATTCACGTACATATATACACATTTTTTCTCCCCTTAATGAGGCATGCACAGTTCCCGATGAATACGTTGTACTCACTTTATGAAAGTCTGTTGTTATTCTCTGCATTTACATTTGATGTTTTTTACTTATGAGGAGCCTGTAAAAGGCTCGAAACGTTTTTGTGTTTTGTGTTTTTATTGTTTTAAATTGTATATTTTTAGCGCACATTGTCTGACTCAGTTTTTAATGTGATTAAAATTTAATATATACACATCTTCTGTATATTGAAATTTGTACGAGGATTACTATCATTATATTTTAAATACTTATTATGATTTAGGGCTGTTAAAATTAAAAAAAAAATTCTCATTTTTAATATAAACGTCTATTTAAATGCAAAAACATAAAAAAAATTATGCTAGATAGACGTTTAATTATAATATATACATATTAGTGCTGTGATGTAAACTATTATTGTATAAATTTCGTTTTCTCTGAAAAAGATAATTATCTATTCTAAATAAATAAATAAATAAATTAAATTATTTAACCTTAAAAACCATTTTAAATATAAAATAAAAATATGACCATTTTAACCCATGAATAATAATTTAAATTCATACACAATCAGTGTACTTTTTCTAATGTTTTATATCCTCACTTTTCATATATTTTTCAAGGCTACAGAATCTAAATCTTTGATCACTTCTAATTATTCTCTAACGTAATTCTAACATAATGTTAAAATTTTTGGGTGTGGAAGGATATATTTTGATTTTTTTTGATTTTCCTTTTATTTTTTGAACGCAGATTGCTTTAATTCGCCTTTCTTTCATCATACACTGAAATCTAAATTGGGTGTCTATTATCGCGATATATGCATTAAAGAATTTGGCAAAAATTTGCTGGACTTGCTGATTTTCAGGAACTAATCTTGGAAACATAAAATTTCATAAACTATGTACTGTCAAGGAAAAAGAAAAACAACATCTGCAGTTATTTCTTTATTTATCGACTCAGAAAATTCTAATAGATATCATTCAACAGGAAATTAAGTTTACCTTTTGAAAATGTCGTGAGATTTTTTTTAATTAGGGGTCATCTACATATTGAAATGAGTGCCAACTTTGATTTTTTTCAATAGCAACACCCAATTTTGACTTCATATTTAAATTTCTGGGAGTCTGGTAGTGCATAAAAGTATACAGTTTGTATACATTATCTTTAGTTTTCATAGAGTTATAACAAAAATGTGTTAGGGGTATCTGAAAATTTAGAAAATAAAATTAAGATCGTACAAAAAAGAGCACGAAATTTTATTGCTTCATCCAGGAAATGTTTTAAGGAAAAAAGTTAAAACCAATGATAGTACAAGTGCTATCATTTTTACAGTACCTTGGGTGTACATGAATTCAGTTTTTTCGATATACACATAAATATTAGATAGTAATATAAATACATATATGAATATAATACATTTTAGACATTTTAAAATACATTACACTTAGGATTGGTCAGATTCTTTGGAAAATGCGCGATATTTTTCAATTAAAAAGTTCTATCATGGCAATACTGATCGCCAACAAAACTTAAATTTTCTTTCACTTTAAAAAAGATTAGCAACGGAAGTCTGTCGAGTGTTGCTTTTTTTTTTTCTTCCACGTCTGTACTTTTCGATTAACGTTGCAGTGAATTTCTGTTGGCCTTTTAACTTGGCGAATGTAACTAATAAGCTAAGGATAATCATTTCTCTCAATCTTCTTCATCACTGGCCTTCGAGATGTGGGCCTAAATCGACTGTCTCTGTTATCACATACTTTGTGCCCCACCCTACTCTGTAATATTTGTAAAGACTATAATAGTAATTTTGATCACGTTTAATAATATAGTATATGTCCTTTGAAGTCAATAAATTTTACCTTTAACTGTCTGCATAAAAAATGCGTATTTTCTCAGTTTAAACCTTGGGTCTCCTAATTTGCATTTTTAAATTATTCTTTAACTTGATTTTATACCTTCCAGCTCTCATAAAAAATTTAGTCAACGCAGCAATGTTCTGTTTTCAGCAGCTAATAATCTCCTTGACATTGAGACTTGAATTTTGAAGTTTTCATTTTGTTATTTAATTGTATGTTTAGTATTCTATAAACACCACGGCCTCGAAATAATACTTAAATTACGTTTCATAATAGTATTATCTAACTTTGCATAAAACAAAAAAGAAGGGGCATTTCATTGATATTCAAGAATTTATTTTGCACGTATTCCAACTATATATTTAAAAAAATTTTATTTGTGTTTTTTTTTGTTTATTTATCTTTGTTAATTACTTTCTGAACACATATATATAAACTATACGTACTATTTATAAAGATATAGGTTACAATCTGAACACGCCATCTAATGCAAGAACATACTGAGTATAAAGTTAGAACATTTTTACTTTATCTTCTGTGAGAAATTTCAATAGAAAATAAACTGTATTAAAAAATTGCCACTTTGTTTCGTTATAAGTAGGTTAACTTTATTAATTTCCATGCCAAAATGCTCATAAACCATAATGTGTCGAAATTCTTTTGGCGTCCTTGTAAAAGAAATATAAATGCTACGTCAACTATTTTCAATAGAAAATGTGTTATAATAATCCATAACAGCATACGCAAATCTCCTAGAAACTGAACATATTTATAAAAAATGGAGGCGTACAAATAGCAGAACGATGTAATTAATTTTCCCTGTTGATAAAAATAATAAATAAAATTTCTAGTATAAATTTTATCATCCATTTACCTACAAATATTAATTAAAAAAGTACAATTAAAGTAACATTAAGTCTTTCTAATAAAAAAAAAAAAAAAAAAAAAAATCTTGAAAATTTTTATTTGCAAAAGGTTTATTTGTTTTTTATTTTCGCCAGTTTGATATTTTACAAGCTAAACTGTTTTTCTTCGGTTGGTTTAATATGATTAAGAGCTCCCATATATCCATTCTACTGGAAACTTCTATGAAATTACCCAAGCATATCTTGTATGGAAGAATCTTCGTTAATGATAAGGTTAAACTTTTAAAAAGAACAATGATTGTTTTTGTCACTTTGATTAAGTAACAATCTTATAAACTAATATACTATGTTTGTAAATAAATATAGAGAGACAAAAAGGAAATTCTTTAGGTGAACTATAATGAAATATTAAATTTTGATTTAAAGAAGAGACTTGGTTGAAATGTAATAAAAAATATTTAATAAATCTTATCAAAAGTAAACTAATAAAAAATAAGAGAAGGTGTTGGTGGAGGGATTAAGGTTGATTGATTGCACGTGAGTTTAGGCCTGGGTAGAATACCCTCCGCACGCGTGAGTGTGTATGTTTTTTAAAGTGGTCCTAGTCTGTATTTCAAGCTCATGTTTAGACCGTGGTTTCAATTAGCCGCAACCAATATTTTGATGCTAATTTTCACTATCTTAATAGTGACATTTTAGTAGTAAGAAGTATTTAATTGGTGAAACTGAGCACCGGAATAGTGTTTGCAGCCAAACTGGAAACATTTTTCTGATGAAAAGTACCATTTTATTTGTAACAGTGTAGTATTTATGAGTAAGAACGTGAATTTTTTTGCACTGTCATAGCAACATTATATACGCATAAATCCATTTTTGTAATATAAAATAGTTCAATAGAATAATATTTTTCGTAGGTAATTTCGTAGAATAATATTTTTCGTATATCTTTATTTTAGTTGTTATTGCTTGCACCAATGCCATTAATATTTTTACTTTAATATTTAACAAACAACTTTGAAATTGCAACGTTCTTTCTGAATTTTTTCTTTAACAAAGTGTAAGTTTTACACAGTGATACCGATTCTGTTTTTAAAAACCTATTTTCCTCGTACATTTTTTAAATTTCAAATACATAAATACAAATATGTCGTCTAATTGCAAAATTGGCCATCTCTAAAAATGACAATTTTAGGGAAAAGCTGATTTTCTTTCATACTTAGCCGAAACAAGATTGGAACCAAAACTCTTTAGTTTTACAGTCATTAAGGCAGTATATTTGAAAATTTGAAATAAGGGGGCAGGGGCATGTGAATAGAAGGGGTTATTTAAGTTTTTATTTATGATTTGGACGCTTTGCAACTTAATTTGAAGTTAGGCCGGTTTTGCAACAAAATAGAACTCAATTTTCGCTAAATTTAATGTGACTATTGGATCTTTAATTTTGAAAATATTCAAAACGTTTTGTTCAATTAATATATATATATATTAAATATCAAATTTCTGTTATCTGATTGGGGAAAAAAAATATATCTGATATCCGTAGTAAAAAATAACTCTTTAAAATTGTGAAACTGTATCACAAATGGTTTCAAATTCATTAATCACGAGCTTTAATACAGTGGGAAATCCTTCGAGTTGTAAATAAACTTACATAAACAAGTCACTATAACCTGCTGAATCATTATAGATATGTTATTAAATTAATAACATGCGATTAATTAATCATAATATGCTAACTGTGATGCCATTATGTTACCAATTAATATCATGTTATATTACAAAGTGTTAGTACGTAACCTTTGTACTTTGGATTTGTTCCTTTTCTACGTCGTAGGGTCACTTTTCCTTTTCCTTGATTGATTAAAATGTACTTCTTCTACAGACTTCTCCATAGTCGAAAGAAACACAAAATTCAATTATTAGAAACTTTGTGTGCACCAAGAAAAAGCAGTCACAGGTGAGAAAAAATACACCAAGTGTGCTGCTGTAGTCGGCTGGAGCAGAATCATGATCCCGCAGATATGAATATGACCGATTTTGAAACTTACCAGCCTTAGAATTTGACCGGTTTTGACATGGTTTCTTATTTCCAGATGGTAGAACCGTTTATTTTGAACTTAAAAAATTGAAAAGCATATTTACCGATTTTAAGTAATTGTCGATTTTTCAACTAGACGACATATTGACTGATTGAGTAAAAAATACTTTAATGAGTATATGATGAATTCATATACGTTTTGATTGAGGAATACTTTAAAAAGATGCATAATTTTATGAGATTGCCAGTTTAGTTTAAAAATTTAAAAATGCACTTCTGATAAGTAAAAGCAATTGCCTAAGGTAATTATATGAGAATCTTATTAGCATAGTTATTTTTAGTTATTCCTTATTTTCTTTATATTTAAAATGTGTTTTTCCTGTTAATGGATGTTTTTTATATATTTGTATCTTTGTATTTTTGTATTTTTATAATTTTCAATTCATTTAAATAGATATATATATAAAAAAACTTTCTTCAATCGTATGAATAGCTCATAGCGCAACAACAACAACAATAATAACAATGCTAAAGAAACGAAGTACTAAATAAATAAATAAATAGATAAATAAAAAATAAACATCAGAGTTTGTAAATATTTTCTTAAATTTCTTTTATAGCTTTTTCAATAACCAAATTTATTCTTGAAATTGAATGATAATTGCAGGTAAGAAATATGAGCTATATGAGTTCAAGCTTTGCGTAAATTCTCTTTATCAAATTGCAAATATTAAACATATCTTTTATACTGATGCAAAATTAGGTTTTTAGAAAGATTTTTTTTTACATAATTAACTTTAATTAACACAAATTCACCTTTTAAGACTTCCGGTTTCTCAAGAAGAGCGATTTGAAACAAGAAGATGATTTGGCATCGAACAAATACAGGTCAACATTAAACGTAAAAGCGGAAGTTGAATTTAATCGAGGAAATTGAGACTCTCTCATTATGATAGTTTGCAATAAAATGCATGTGATTAGAATATTTTTTTTTTTTTTTTTTTTTTAATGATAGGATACTTATAGTTTACCGTTTAAAGCCTATTAAAAAACTAAAATGTTCTTTCCTTCTTCTTCTTCTTCTTTTTTTTTCTTTTTTAAATAAATTTAATAGTATTAACTAGCAGGCTTTGCCCGTTTCGCAAGTTACTATATTTAAAAAAATTTTTTTTTCCTTTTTTTTTTTTTTTTTAATTGAATAATTGAAACGTTTAATAAGTATATTTTATTGTCTATTATTTTTAGTAAATCAAAACATTAATCAAATACCGTGATATACAGATGTTAATGAAGTGTAAATGGTATTTACTTATTTGAGTTTCATTATGTTGCTTAGAATTATGGCCAATTTAAAACAAACTAGATATGCATTCGTATTAGGATACAATTTTATTATAGGACCTCCTTGGCTAAATTCGAAATTTGGCACAGAAATAGCATGGACGTTTCTCGCCAAGGTCTATTCTTACGCGATTGCTATAGATACTTTAATTCATTGCCAGAATGGCAAAAAAAAAAAAAAAAAAAATAAAATAAAATTTAAAGTCCCAAGGGGTCCTATACTAAGGCATATTACTTTATGGACGATAAAATCAAGGGGAAAAGATATCACATATCAGAATTTTTCGATGAGACAGGTTTATTATTTTATTTTTTGTTTTATTTTATTTTTTATTCACAGGTAAAGAAATGCTTTTTTTGTGTTAAAAAAAAAAAAAAAAAAAAGTTGTCAGCATTTTATTTTATTGACATCAGTGTGAAGTTACAACTGAAGGAAAAATGTCGGGAAAAATCGCAAAAAATAACATAAAACATATTTTTTAAAAGTGTAATACGAATATGGGTATGTTGCAAATCAGCACGCATTCTTTGTCTAGAAAAAAAAAAAAAAAAAAAAAAAAAAAAAAAATCAGAACTGTATGTGCCACAGTTTTTTCCTGTACGTCGCACACAGACTGACAGACAAACAAACACTATCTTTTATTAGTACAGATGCATTAATAAAATTCTGTTATAAATTTAAATGCTTTTAGGGGGAAAAAAAAAAACTTATTCTTTCAATTGCTAATTGCCGATTTTCTTGAAAAAATTACTAGCGTAAAGTTTAATCACATATAGTATCCTCCAGAAATATTAACGACTGAGTTGCAATAGAGAAACTAAAATATAAATAAAAATAAATAAATAAATAAATATATATATATACTAAAAATGAGCTCATCTCTGAAATATCTTCCAAATAAATCTGTACTGATAAGTATAAAGGATTTAAGTCCAAAAATGTCGATTTTGAGTTCAGTACATAGTCAGACTCAGAAAAAAATTCTCAATCGATTGGTATAAAGGATTTAGGTCCATATTATTTAGTCTTTGAGAAAATCCATTGGTAAAAAAAGGTTCAAGTCAGAAATTTACTATTCATGTATGGTATAAAATATTTAATTCAATTTTTTCCCGTTATTAAATGAAGGTTGATAATCACTGAATGGTATAATGGGTATAAGTCAACCGAAATACCCTTTTCCTAATCAATTCTTCTGATTTGTTTTTAGCTAGTTTAACTTTATTTTTTGTCTCCTGCAAAATCAAGAATATGGACTTAAATCCTTTATACTTATCAGTACAGAAATACTCTATCTGCGATACCATTATTTAGATATTCTTTTACATTTACTAAGAGAGTTGCGAAGGATTTATTTTTTTCAGCCTTAATTCCACTTAATCGGGTATTCTAATAAGATTTCTATTTATTTAACTAATGCGAATGTAAATTTCCAATAAATTTCATAACGTAAATGTAATACATTGCAAAAAGTAAGTGTGAAATTTAATTTGCATTATTTTAAACGCATACAGTATTGAAAGTACATAAAATAAATGAAATATTTAGATATAATATAGAGACATGACGTCACATTTTAAGAATTAAAGCTGCTGAATATCGTTAAATTCTTTAGCATTAACGAACGAGGATTAATATAATTTGGCATTTGGCGATGATTTTTCACATTTGGCGTTCAAAACATGAAATTATAATTTTTTTTTTTTTTTTTTTTAGTTTTTTCTGTTGCAGTTCAACAGCTAAAAATTTTCCACTAAAAATTGCAATGTAAACTGATTTCTGTAACCTTTTCAAGTCAATCGTAGGTTAGTATTTAATAGTTTTTTTTTTTTTTTTTGTGGGTATAACACTTTCATCAATTGTATTAGTTGATTGGGTTTTACGACGCACTAGTGCTTCGCAGATGGGCAATATCAATTGTATTAGAAATAGACTTCGAACAACTTAACAACTTCGAATTAAACCGGTTAATATGGACAATATCCATTTATAGTCAATTAAATTAATAGTTATATCATTTCTAAAAGACAATCACACTAAAATTATTTTGGAAATTTCTTGTTGTTTTTATTTCATTTAAATATTGGCATTTTGCATAGCAAAACTATGAAATTTTATTAAAAGCCTCATAATTATATTTAAGATATTTAATATTCAGTCTCTTCTATAAAAAACTCTGCGCAAAATGATATTCACTTCAGGAAATATAATTAACTATTAAAAATGAATTTAACACTAGTAGCTCTAAATTTCACATCAGTATTATTTCCAAATTGCTTTGATTAATGACCTTAAACTTGATTTTTGGATCAGACATTTTCCTTAACAGTAACTTTAATAAGATATATTGAACATTTATACGAAATATGATATTGTCAAAATGGGATTTCGCATTATTAACGGGAGTGCATAGCGAAAATTTTCTTTCTCCTAAAATATGATGCTCGGTAAGGTATCGGGGCAAAAAATTTCAAAGTCTGTTTCTATTTCTATATGGAGATAGCCTCTTAAGTTTGTTTTATTTTTAACATTAATAGAATGCACAATCTGCTACGATATTTTAACAATTAAAAGTTTTTTTGCTTGTATTTTTTAACTGACTGCATAATATTTTGTGTTTTTAAAAACCCATTTGAACTATGGAAGTACTGTTCGAAAACCTGAAACATTTAAAAATTTCTATTATTTATCGGATAGTAAATTGTCTTTCATTTATAAAATACGTCATAATTCATGGATTTTTCTTTTAATGGCCCGCTTCACTCATCGCCGCTGGAAGCCGAAACTAATGTTATTCTATGGGAAATTTTTCTTTACAAATAACTTATTAACTAATACATATTTTTAAATTCTGTTTTCACATTCTGAAAATTCCCAGCTGTTAAATGGACGGACCTTTTTTAAAAAAATATTATTATTATTATTATTTTATATTTTATTTTGAAGCTGCAAAATACGAATTTTCAATATGTGATTTTTTTTTTTTTCATTTTGCAATTTCAAAATAAAATATTAAAAATTAAAAAAATACATTTTTAAGGAAGGTCCGTCAATTTAAAAGTTGGGAATTTAAAAATATGTATTAGTTAATAAGCTATTTGTAAAGAAAATTTTCCCATAGAATAACATTGGCTCGGGCTTCCGGCGACGGTAAGTGAAGAGGGCCGTTAACTATCGTCTATAATTTATGAACAATAGTTAAAATGATATGTATATATATATTAGTCTATAATTCTTGCTACTACGCATGGAATTATATAATATTTATATTTATTCAATAATAATAATAAATATATATTTAATGTTTAAATAGCGTTGATTCGATAAAAAAAAATTAATCTAAATACGTTAAAAATATAAACATACTATGTAACAGAAAATGATTAGTTGCATGCTTTTATAATATCATAATATCTGTCAGTGTAACATCATTATAAAACTGTTCTGTCATACTTTTTTACATGCTAATTGACTGTAACTTATACTATTAGCTACTCTGTTATTAGTACTATTTGCATAATATTATAATTCGTTACGTTTACTTTTTTCTATATAAAAAACAATGTCAGAATATGTAGAATGAATGGATTATTTAAATAAAGAAGACTTTACATCGATTTACATCGACTTTACATCGATTCATTCTTTAGCTGTATCAAAATGTTTTCTTCCTATGAATTAAAATTAACTTTTTGAGGCTTTTCTTTTCTTTACCATCATATACGTAATGTAATCTTTTAGATCAGGAATAAACACGTTTTCCTTTCTTTTCTTTTAACTTCTTGTGTAGATTTGTATATATTTCTTTATTCCAAATGAAAAAATGATGTATTACTTTATTAACATATCTGTTTTAGTTGTTCAAGAAAATGATAATGACAGACTATTTGATGTAACTTAAGATTAATCGATATTAAACTTTAACAATTTAATTTTATTCAGTAACAGTTTCTATTGAACCAATTCTTGTGGCATGATATTCATTTCAGTTTTATCATCTGTAATGAATGGCTGTCATTTTTGTGAAACTATTAGTTACATATTTCTATAACTTCTGCAACGGTAGATTGAAGCGTATCTGATTTTAGGTCAAATGCTTTGTATGACAACTTTAAGACCGTGTTTGAGAAGAAGTATTTGAGGAAGAAGTATTTCTTTAAGAGAAATATTTAATACGCAAAGCACGATCAAATCTTTTTTCTTTTATTTCTTGTCGAATCGCAGTTGAGATATGAAGGAATACAGTAGTATTAAATCCTGCTTATGATATCTTTACGTCGAAAAAAAAAAAAAAAAAAAAAAGATGTATTATCTTACTTTAGCTTAATATGAAAGTAAAATTTCTATAGAGGACTATTTTATCTAGGAATAGGTGATGTAACATCATATATGCACTTATATGCTAATGAATTTCCTTGTTAGATCAGTATTGAATGAGTCAGATTTGTGATGATTCGAGCCCTTGAAAAATCATCTGATTTGTACATTTTATTCAATAAAGTTCACATTTATCCAAAACCTATAACCACGACATTTTTCATTTGCGTGGCTAATTTATTCGTATGGTTAGCTACGGTCTTACGAAATGTTTTCAATTTAACAATTTCTCTACATTTAATAATTTGAGATTAAATTGTTTAAAAATTAAAATATGTGCATTTCTTATATTGTAAATAAATACATATAATTAAAAATTAATGATTGTATTTAATTAAAATATAATAAAAGGCCAGTGCCATATTTAATAGCAAAGAATTTACAATATATGTGCAACATATTCATTTACATACAGATGTCAGTATATTATCGAAGATCGAAAACACATTACAGATAAGGTATTAAAAAGAAAAACATATAGTACTTTTAAATAATTGATTTGTGAATTTTATTTTAACATTTATAAATGAGTTTTTGTGCATGATGGAACTTTAAGATTCACGCTTTGCAGCATTATAAATTATTTAATTTCTCTTCTTGTACGTTTTTTTTTTTTTTTTTTTTTTATTGGAAATTAATTCGTAAATAAAAGCAGTTGTACAGAAAACATAGTAGCAAGAAATATATTGCGATTTAAACCAATTTATAAATGTATGAGATGCCGCTGTACTTACTAATATGATTGGGACATTTGTAACAAATATATTAAAGTTTTGTAAATATTTGCTTTTATGTCCAAACTGTGAATGATAATAAAATATTTAATATGCATTCATATACAACTTATTTGTTTGAATATTACTTTTAAAATAATAGCTAAAACGATGATATTTCAGTCATTTAAAAATTATATTTGATTTCGTTTTAATCTAAGTAGGATATTTTATTTATTCTTTTAAAAATGTAAATTTTAGGCTATTTACTTCCAGGCAACATTTATTTTTGACCCATGTCGCAAATTGGATTAAATTAATCATAATAAACTTAACTGCAATATGAAATGTAACATAAATATTCTTACTGTAACATTAAATACTTAAAAATAGATTTTTTTTCCTCTCCCCCCTTCACCCCCCACAACATAAAATCATTACACAAGTAAGAGAAAATCATATATGGGTCATTCTCACATAATGGTAAATTTTGTGTCCTTGGCTAAAAAATGTTACTTGAACAAGTCAACTATGAAAATTAAAATTTTTTTTCAACAATTCTTTTCACGCACTACACTGTGCAGTAATTTGAAAACCAAAAAAAAGTAAAATTTCAATATTTAAAAATTTTTTAAAGTTGTAAATGTCATTACCAAGGCTTGTCCCAAACTCCAAACTTTTTATTTGAACCTTTATTTTAAAGAATTGAAAAAAATTTAAACAAAGCTAACAATTTGCTAGGTATATTTCACTTTTCTACTTTTAATATCTTTGGAATTTTAGGCATAAAAAAAAGAAATCTATTATTATTCTTATTTAAAATTTGTCCCTAAGGGTAATTGTCATTACCAAGGTGTGTAAGTTTTTTTTCAGTACCTCACTACTAGATGGTGCTGTCATAATTATCAACCTGTCAAAAGTAAAGTATTTCATGCCCTTACAAGCAGACAAGTTTTTTTTAGTTTAAGTAAACACAAATTATTTCATTTTGCTGTTTTTGTTCTAAAATTATAGTCAGTGTACTTATTGTGTGTCATTACACAGTCCATTATTACGGAAATACACAATTAATAAATTTAAATTTACTGAATGATTTATAAAGATCTTTGGGACCACATACAGAATGAATATTGCATTAGCTTTTAATTGCTATAATTTAGCCATAAATAGGCTTAACATTAAAAAAGTCATTACCAAGGTGTTTTGAAAACATGGTAATGATATCTAGGAACATGGTAATGATGTCTAGGAACATGGTAATGACTGCTGGGCAGTAAAGTGTAAATCACTTTATATCGCCTGTTAAAACAGACAGCTATAGGATTCGTATAGTGAAAATTATTCCAAAAAATCTCACCACTATATATCGTCTAGACATTTAAATTTTTCTGTTACAAATTAGAATGATAAATACAGCTATCCATAAATAAATGTGTAATTATTTCGCCATTGGTCATTTCTGTGGTTCTGTCTGTCATTACCATGTTCACAAATGTCATTACCATGTTGCAATGGAAATTAAAAAAATAATTAATCTGTAATTAATGCAAACGATCTCTGCTGGTAATTTTTTCCTCTATAACAGACATGGATAATTGCATTAATGTAAAAAAATCAGGAATTAAAACAATTTTTTTATTATTTTTTTCTGAAACCAATATTTACCATTATCTGAGAATGACCCATATGCGTGTAGTTAATGGCATTGTTTCCTTTAAAATTTTATTTCTTCATTGAATTAGAAGTTATTTGTTATTATTCTGTTTGACATTCTAAACTATCTCTCCAATTTAAGAAAAATTTAAATTTACATTTACTCATAATTTTTTTCTTACTTTGCTATTACAATTACAAATAGTTCTTTTTAATTTTACGATGATTCATTAAAAACAATTCTCATTTAAATAAAATGTGCATATTTATACAAACTTCGTCCTATTTTGTCCAATTAATTATGGGGGAAAAAATGGATGACAAAGTCACATATCCACCTCTTTTCATCAAAAGTGGATAGGTACTAACGTATTTCAAGATGTAACTACATGTAGATTTATATAGAATTCTGTGCATCATTTCTTCACCTAGGGCTGCCACAAAATTTTTGTCCCATACACAGAGACAAATGTCTACCTCTCCTTCTGTTTCTCTGACAAAAATTTTCGAAAAATGGTCAAATCATGACCTGGACATCTCTGAACATATATAGAAAACAAAAAGTCGAAAATTTTTTTCGAATTTAACGCTTTCTTTTATTAAATGTAGAAAGTAAAAAAGTAAAATGTAGAAAAGTAAAAGTAAAAAAGTTTACAAAAACTACAATAATACAAATGATGTAGTTTTCTGTTTTGTGTTTTAGTAATTAAAATTATATGAATATAAGTATTTTTACTAAGACGAACAACAACTGTTAAAACGTTGAAAAAGGGCGATACTGATTCGGAAACTTTTCTACGTTAACTAAGCTTGATAAAATTCGCAAATTTGTAACACCAAGTTTTTCTGGAATACGACCTATTCACCTAATCTCAATCTTTCCTCATTTGCATTCACTTCCGCACTATTAGACTGATTCAGCATATTCTATACCACTTTGTAGAATACTAATAAACAAATTTCTACTAAAAATCTTTCTTTTAAATGTAAAGTTGGGATCCATGTGGACGCAAAAATCAATTTTTAATTTTAGCAGTCTACATCATTAATTTCAACCTCATTACAATACCCATTTTTTGAAAAATCTAAATATACATCTGCCAAACGTTACCCGTTCAAATTGAAACTATGGTAACGGTATTTTACAAATCTCCTGCAGCGTGACATCTTGTTGAGAAGGTTCTTGACCGTAACTCGGCAGACTTTGGTGACCTCCATGGAAGTGAAAAAAAAAAAAAGTGGGAGGGGACTATGAAAGCACTTTTCTTTCTCTTCTTAATTAAGCCGAACTCAAAAGCTACCTGTAAAAAAATATAGGTCAGGTTGGTTTAGTTATGTTCCTCACGTATTTAGCATTTCGCTCGTTCTTTTCTTCCTCAAAAATTTGAGAGCGACATTGTTACGTTGTATGTTATGTTTCACATTTTGAATTTCAAGGTGGTAAAAGTGCTCCAGACCGGTTTATAGATGGATCAAATGATGTAGTAATGGTCTGCATCATTTGTATATCTATGTTGCCTATATTGAATTTGCTGCATTATCAAGATGTTCTTTATAACTAGACTAGATATGTATGTCTGTTGATTTATAATAAAAAAAAAAAAAAAGTCACTCTTATGTAATGTTCAGTTGTGCTATTTAAGAATTAAATGGGATTTTTAGTAAGCACTAAAAACTATTGTTTGTAGTTCAATAAAGGATGTGGAAGATATAATTGTCTTCGTTCTATATTAAGAACATTAACTTTAATAAAATAAATCGCACATTTATTCGAAATTGATAGAGTTAAAATGATATCTTCGCGTTATTAATGCAACTACACAACAAACATTTGTCCCCAACAATCACGAAAAATCTCAAAAAATGACGGTCAATTTCATAATTCTTTTCTAAATGACATTTTGTCATACTACTTTCTATAAAATTACACTAGATAATGGATTTAATGGTATTTCCATTGATGTAAAAAAGATACTTTTGGTTTCAGACACACATACACACATAAAAATTTACTTTTTACTTTCTTCTATATTCAATAGAAGAAAGTATTGGATTCGTAAAATTTTTCGACCTCGGGTTTTTGACGGATTTACACGTTTTGAGAGCTGTAGAACACGATATGACCACTTTTAGAAAATGTCTGTCTGTGTGTATGTGTGTGACAAAATTTTGTGGCAACTGTATCTCAGGGGCAACTACACAGAATTTCATACAGATTGGTATGTAGTTACATATTGACATAAATTAGTGCCTATCGACGTTTGGTAAAAATTGTCCAACAGCTTGCGTTGCCATCCCGCTTTTTCTAAATTTTTAACATGGTAGTATAGGACAAAATTTTGTATAAATGTGCATAAAGTGAATTATTTTTTGATAATCATTATGAAATTTAAAAGAATTATTTATAATAGAGATAGTCAACTGGGGAAAAAAAATGTATATGTAGGAGCCTCGCCCCCCCCCCCCCCTCGAGGGGAGTAAATTTTCAATATGGGTATCTTTCAAAAGAACTCACCAACACCTTTAAAACGAATGGTTGAATCACTGATCTGCGATAATTTAAAATAAAATTATCTATTTTTTTTTTAATTTTTAATTTTTTTTTTCTTTTTTTCCCGAGAATAAAATTGACGTTTTTCTTTTTTATATTTAGTGTTATACTAATTCTCTAATATGGAAATCGGCTGCATTATCATGGAAGATAATTTTTTTAAATAATAATTTTAATAAATTATTTTTACTGAGTGAATTTATATAGGGAAATATAGAATAAAGTCATGTGGTGGCCCCAACATACTAGTTTGATGATCATATATTTGATTTATTTAAAATCACTTTAGAAATAACAAAATTTTCGTTAAAAACAAAATTTAGAGATGGTTCTCTTTCATTTTTTGTTACTTTGCCTGTTTTAAAAAAATGACTTTGCCTGTTTCTATCGAATTATAGTTTCAATCGATTAGACTAAAATTTTGGAAAGAACAGATACTTATGAAAAATAATGTATTATTTTTTCATTGTTACTAATAAAATAAAGTATTAAAATACAAAGTGAAACGACATGTTAAAAAACGTTATTTGTGAATCCTTAGAAACACCATTTAAAGTAAATGCGCCAGTGGCTGAAACTGTACCAGTACTAGACTGTTTCTACCGATCACCAAACAATAATCCCAAAAAAGAATTCATTGAGATATTTAACACGGTATATAATTTATCTCACCGCCCTTCAAAGGGTTAAAAATAGCTTAATGAAAAATAAATATTCATGGAAAGTTGAATAACACAGTAGTAGATTTGCTTTAAAATCTTCTTTTAATATTTTTGAGAGATACTTCTTGATGGAAAAAAAAAGAGCAAATCTCGATATAAATTATACGTGTTGTTATTAATAATTATTAAATAATAAATGATTCATCATGATATTTCAAAACATTTTTTTGTGATTGCTTGAAAATAAAATTTTGAAATACTTTTTAAGTTTCCTATGTAACTCTTATATACTCTTAAAGGTAATTTTGCTCCAGTAGAAATGAATATTTTGCATTTTAACAATAATAATAGAAATAGCAATAGTAGTTATTACTATTCTACACCAAAAATGTAAGTTTATTTCCAATTAACGAACATAAAAATGTAAGCATACATATAATGTACAAACGGCTATATTTCATCATAGCGCTTAATAGAAATTATAAATATGCACCGATTATTTTTATGGGCCCCATGCCTGCCTCAACAGCCAAAATTATTTTAGTAGATATTTTAAGGTTCCTTAAAAGGCCTCTTTCAACTTCAACATGGGTGTCGGTAGAACTTCTTATTTTGATCCCCAATTTTAAGGGCCTCGCATTTCAAGGTCAAACAGCTTTCTTATTAATTTTCATTCTAGAAGAAGGATTTAGAAGGTTACTTTGTAATATTGTTACTTTTTTACAATAATAATAATAATAATAATAATAAATGGTGCATCATAAATTATAAAACAAAGCATTCTCTAACATTACCAAGATATACCAATAGTGCTTTCGAGTTACTTTGGACTTTTCGTGCGGAAGGAAACTTTAATCAATTACATTTTAAATATTTTACGTGTTTTACTTATTATATGAAATGCTTCTTGCTTGAGGAAAAAAGTATAGTAATAATTTCATGTAAATATCTAGAAGTAAAGTAATGTAATACATAATAAATTGTATTTGCATTATTCACCTCTGACGAATTATAATATATCAATCATAGTCTTTACACATGTCATCATTCAAGTTAAATATTTATATTTTTGTTTCACTTTGTTAAATATCCAAATTGTTAAATCATTATTCATCTTAACCCCTCTGCCCCGTACGTATATATATATACATATATCCAAAGTATAATTCTTTGTACTGTACTGTTACTAGTGAAACTTCTGAAACGGCTCGACAATGAAATAAAATAACATCGAAAATGATCTTGACAGAATTTTCGAAAGATGTACTCTTTTCAGGGTTGAGAGAGAACGATGGGCATTTCGCAGCGAATCTTGTAAATTTACATCGGCAGGTAAGGGATTAATATATAGTGAAACTCGATAACGATTTCCATTTGATTTGATTTAGAGTAATTTAGAACGTACTTTTAAATATAGTTTTGAAGTATTGTTAACCAATTTTCACTGTTTGTTATATTATAATTTAAAAATTTTATAATAAATGATAGCCGGATAATCAACAAACTATAATCATCAAACAGATAATCACTTTCAGCACGAATGTTGTAATGCAACTGATCCCCCCCCACCATTTTTTACTTTCTTCTATCTGTATATATAAGAAAGTATTGGATTCGTGAAAATTTTAGAACTCCAGTTTTTGATGGGTTTACACGTTTTGGGATGTCCTGAACACGATTTGATTGTTTTTAGAAAATGTCTGTCTGTCTGTATGTCTGCCTGTGTGTGTATCACAAATTTTGTGGACGCTGTATCTCACAAACCAATGAACGAAATTTAACCAAACTTGGTATTTAGTTGGACCCTGACATAAACTGGTGCTGATTAGATTTGTGATACAATTGCTCAACAGGTGGCGCTGTTACCGCATTTTTTTTTTTTTTTTTTTTTGTAAATTTTTAACATGGCAGTATAGGACAAAATTTCGTATAAATGTACATAATGAGAGATATTTTAATCGTGTGATAGTAAAATTAGTATGAATTATTGATAATAGTAGGGGGGGGGAGTAAATTTTCAATATTGGTATCTTTCGAAAGATCTCGTCAATACCTTTAAAATGAATGGTAGAACTATAATTTAAAACAAAGTTATCGATTTTTTAAAACTTTTAACGAAAAATACTTTGAAAAAAAAAATGTTTCTTCTGATTTGCAAAAAATTGACATCTTTCGGCATTTAGTGATAATATAATTGTGTCAGATAAAAATCGTTTGCATTTATAATGGAAAATAATTTAATAATTTAATAAACAATTTGTATTGAATAAATTTTGTGTAAAATTATATAGAAGAAAGGCATGTGGTGGCCATATCATACTAGTTTTTGTGTGTGTTGCTGTTAAATAATAAGAAATGCTACGCTCCCTATTTTGAGTAAAAAATGTACTCCGGCAAATATCTATAAGCGCATAAAACTATCGCTTTGTTCAATATATTCACATGGTTAAAAAACATATGAAGTATTAGGCTGAAAAACCTATAGGACATCACCGACAGCATTTCTAGCGGCATTGTAGAATAATTAAAAATGATACACATCTGAATTTCAAAAGATGCTAAAGTGACTTTTAACAGCAGATGTAAATTTTATGTGCTATGAAAACAGCAGATTCATCATCGCTTTTTAGTTACGTTGAAAAGAGTTTAACAATTTTAAGAGTTCGAGTTTCTAAGGATGTTTGTCTGTTAAGGCCTCAAATATGTTTTATTAATTTTTACTGCCGACATGTTATATTGAAGTTCTGTTTTTAATTTATTTTCAAAAATAACTTATAATCTGTGTTTTTCTATGCGCTAATCGACATCAATATTATATGACAATTGCATCTTTCGATTAAAAAAAAAATAATAATAATAAAATTATAAAAAGGAGAATATAACTAAAATCACCCTGTTTTCACATATTTAGAGTCGGAAGTCAAATTCCGAATATTTAATTATTTTATGTCATTTTAATTTTGTTTTGTTTAGTCTTGATTAACGCTGCAACAGAATTAGGCAGTAGGTTATTAGTGATGCTACTACAATTTTTTTTTTTTTTTTTTTTTTTTTGTATAGAAAAAAAAAAAAAAATAATGATTATGAAATAATTATAACGTCACAGCGAACTAAGTTTATTCCAAGAAGCATGCAAAATTCAAAATTCATCCATGGTTCAACAATTTGCTATTAAGGAAAGAAGAAGAAGAAGAAAAAAAAAAAAAAGGAAATGAAAGAGAACGGGAATTGTTTATGAGGAGCTCGAGAAGAAAAAATAATCCCGGTTTTTCTATGAATTTTGAGTTGTATTTTTTTCTCTCATGTGTGTTGGTTGGAAGAATTGCTCTCCTACTTTTGGTGAATCGTAAACTATATAGTCTGTAAATTATAACGCTCAAATTGAGTGTCTAAAATACAAACACTGTGAATATGAGTGAAATTAAACTGTATATTTATTATTGAAATAGGTTCAGTTATTTCATGTGAAATACAGTACAGACTTTTTAAAGTAGCCTGTACGCTACAATATAAATTTTTATATTAACCGATTATTACGAGTTGTTTATTGTGCCATTCTTTACTCTACACACTCATTTGCTGTATGGATTCTCATTCGTTATGATTCTTTCACTATTCTAGATTATCGTATATGTATTTCTTTGTAATTTCTCAACTCAAATGTAAAATACAATTGCAACGTAGGAAACAAAATGTTAGCAAGAATGGTTTTGATTTTCTTCATTGGATAGAAAAAAAAAAAAAAAAAAAAAGATAAAACGTTCATAAGAAAGTTGAAAGGAGTTTTTATAAACCTTTTGGCAATGGGACAACGAAGAAATTACAATAAATAATATAATTTAAGATATTAAAATATTAAGTAAAATCCAAGTTATATTCACAAAAAAAAAAAAAAAAAAAAAAAAAAATTTGATGAAATTCTGGCAAAAGCAGAATTTAGTTTAGAACGGAGGTCTATTAGTTTTTTTTTCTTCCCAATTATAACATCGCTTTCAAATTATTCAATTATATTTTCGATAAATTTTAGATTTCGATAAATGTCCAACTATCGAAAAATGATTTCGACAAATGTCCAACTATCGAAAACGACAACGCAAAAATCCCTGTCTGAGACTAATAGGCCCTCAGTCCTAAAAAAAAAAAAAAAAAAAAAAAAAAAAAAAAAGAACTAGCATGTAACAACCACACGACTTCTATTACAACTATTTATTACACGTATTATATGCACTTTTAGAGATAATGTGGTCAGAACACATAAAATTGACCTAACAAGTTAGACACCAAACAATTTTTCTCTAGGAGAAAACTAATAACTGTGTAAAGGCATATAAAACAGAGTTTATATAGTGAAAAGAAAAAAAAAAAAAAAAGTCGGTAGAGTCGCTTTTTGAAACACCCATTTCCGAGATCTAAAACCGACCATTCTATCCAGGATTACTGTTAATTTTCTTGTGATAACCATGTGATACACGTGAAAGGCTATCCAAAAAGTGGTTTATGTAGCAATTTTCGAGAAAATCGTTAGAGTTGTTTTTGAGATATTTACTTTCGCCAAAACTTAGCAAACTCAATTGTTGACAGAAAGCAACAATTACGTACGAAAGAATATCTAAAAGGGAGTTAGTTATTATGGCAAGTTCAAAAAAAAAAATCCATACAGCTATTTTTAAAGGAACAAAATTGCGAGACCTATAATATGTAAGGTCAATATGGAATACCAACTATTTCCTATTATTTGCGATTTTTGTAAAACTTGAATGTTGATAATTCTTTCAATACTGTTAATTTTCAAGAATAATTTCAAAATAAAATGTTTAAATTGCAACTATTCATGATTTTCTGTAAAAATACTACCCTATTTCATATTACACTGTAAAAAATAGTATTTTAAAATGAGCTAAATTGTCTCAAGATAGCTCCGAAACAATATATATACTTAAATTTGAAAACCCATGTACTCATTTTTGAGTATACTTAACTGACAGGCTCAAAAATGGGGTTGACCAATAAGAATTCCAATAGCCCCATATTTGACATGTCAGTATACTCAAAAAGGAGTACATGGTAGTCAAATTTAAGTATATATAGTTTCAGAACTGTTTTGAGAGAATTTAGCTCATTTTTAAGAAACGATTTTTAACAGTGTATCTTTAAAAAAAATGTGTATGGGTATTCCATATTTCCGTTCATAATTATTCCATATTACCCGCTTAGTCCATATGGAATACCCGAAAAAACCTTTTTTCCTCCTTGGTTTAAAATTTTGCATGTAAACTCTTTTTTACTTTCTTCTATATGTAATATAGAGAAAGTATTGGATTCGTGAAAATTTTCGACCTCCGTTTTTTGATGGATTTACACGTTTTGGGATGTCCTGAACGCGAATTCATAGTTTTTAGAAAATGTCTGTCTGTCTGTGTGTTTCACGATT